>OY728145.1:1204595585-1207095585 GCA_963277665.1 Viscum album
TAGTTTAATACAATATTTTGTATAGGGTGATGATGTGATAATTATCGAATTTTATGGTCTTAGATCTATAGGTGTGTTTTTTATGTGAGGACCCACCACTTGGTTGGACTATTAGTGAGGATTAAATTCATGCATATTCATTTTCATGGTTGGGTTATAGAAAACATACATAAGGATATGATGCGAGAGTTTCATTTCTCATTTTGGGAAGCACGTCCCAAAATATATAAGTTGTATCATTGCATTTTTTTCTAATACTGGACACTAGGGATGAAATGTGAGGTATTGAGTTATATCATGATCTGTTGAAGGAACAACAATAATGACCATCTTTGATTTTAAAATAGTTACCAATTCCCAAGTTGAAATGGGAATATGATGTGATGTATTTCTTGACATTATTTTTGAGGACACCGTGAGGTAGTGATGTTGTTTGGGTTTTTGTGGACAAGATCATGAAGGTCTCTAATTTCATACCAATAGGGGACACATTCTGAATATATGATCTTTTTTGTTGTATATCTATGAGATAGTGTGGCTTTATTGGGTTCCCCATACCATTTTATCATAAAATGATTCCCAGTTTACATGGATTTTATGGAAGAAATTTCAAATGTTGTTGTGAACTCAGGTGCATATGATAACGACATACCAGCCTCAAGATGATGGCTAGACATAGAGTATAGATAATGATCTAAAGGACTTTCTTAGAGAATTCAACCTTGATTTCGAGGGCTCCTGGGAGAGGCATATGCCCCTTCTTGAGTTCTCCTACAATAATATCGATTATACGACTATATATATGGAACCTTATAATGATTTATATGGTAGTTTGTGTAAAACACCTATATATTGGTCTGTGTTAAGAGAGGTTGTATTGCTCAGAGCACCTACTAGTTAGGAGTCTTTGGAGAATATCCATTTAATTCATAAATTAATGGGTACTATATAATTGAGATATAGATTTTTTAATTATTTACATTTTATGACCTATAGAGTTTGAAGCCATAGAACCAATATTTATATATATATCATCTTGTTTGGTAAAAAGATGGATCATAAAATAGGGTAAGATTTCACCTCTATCTATATAGATTTTCATGATTCTAGAGTAAGGAAGGTAGAATATCGGTTGTAATTACCTTATATTAACCACACAATGATCTACATCTTCCATATATCTCAACTATACTATTATCATTCAAAATAATCACACAATTTACAACAAAATGTGGTAAATATACTTGTAGGATTTTCCTTTGAAGAGTATCCTATATATATTTTTGACATAATAAAAAAGGCTCTTTGAGGCTGGTCACTTCCTATAGCAAGAGTGATATAGAATGATGGCCATTTGTAGGATGATATTTGTTAGTTGGAGGCCAACATACGTGCTCAGTGGCTGGAGTAATTTTCATGCGATTCATGACCATCCATTAAAGGTATGTAGAGAATTTAATTTCATTAAGGATGGATGATTATTAGATCAAGGGTTTTCATATCTTCTATGAATAACATTATTTTCATTTTAACTCCTTGTCTACAAACTAATATGAGTTTCTAATGAGATTAGGGGATTTTTTTGTGGTGTCTGTAGCTTTTTCGGATCATGGTGGCTCAATTTCTTGAGAAGGAAGTTGGGTCGCATGGTTAGTATAAACCATTCCACCCATCATGAATTGTTAGGAGTAATCGTGCAAGGCTGTATCGATAACAGTGGGAGGATGCACTATTTGAGAAAAATGTGTGGCCTAAGACACATTCCTCTGAAGGGACTATAGTTATTGATAAAATACTGGAAAATAATCAGAACATGGTCTGTTGAATAGTGTACATGAACCATTCGAGGCCCCCCTTAAGATAGATAAGGGCATAAGATTGGTTCACGGTTCAGCCAACTGTATAGACAAACCATATGACCCAGTGTTTTTGAGAGCATTTATCATTTTCCATTGATGGTTTTATAACATAAAACTCCTTCCATTTATTTTCATTTCTTCCATGCAAGGAGATCTCATCCTCCAATTAATATCCTTATATGTTAACTTACGATCTCCGATAACTCCAATACCCAAACCAAAATATGAACAACTTTTGTCACATTGGATCCACATTGGTGAGTTATTCATTCATCTTGTGTCGTTATTCATTTTAAATTATATAGAAGGACTTATATTGGTTCGTGATTACATATCCTATTTCTTGGATTTTGATCCATTTTTTCATTTTCCTTCCAACGAACACCAAATCTATGTTTTACACTAGATGTGTCATATACCACCTGTATAATATATGAGGTAAATACATTTTTCTATTTGGATTGTTGTTTTATAAATCGTGTTTATATTGTATCACATGTTGTACTTTCCAATGATTACCCTAAAATGAACAAGAATGCAAAAATTGAATGAATTGGAATGTCTTTAGGTTTATCAGTAGTACTTTTGGGATTTTTGATGGTTGCTAGACCCATCCTAGGCCATCCAATGGGTTATCCTTTTTATGTACCCAACTTTACTCCACCATACAGGTGCGTGTGGGATCATCATTATTTTTGGGGAACCATGATAAATTAAATTCTAAATTGTTTAATGATTAATATAAGGTTATTTCACCTTGACATGTGATTACATGATGAATAATTGGTTGAATGTTAGAATAGATTTTCTCAATGTGTTGGAAATGAGTTAGAAGAACACATGGAATATAAGTGGTTATGAAATTATCAATGAAATGAGACGATGAGTGGAAATGGTAGTGGGTTCCTTGGATGTGCTCATTTGATCTTTATCCCTAAAACAACATTTAAATTACTACTCCATGGTTCTTGATTATGGTACTAGACGACTTGGACTTGTTTACTCCTATGATCCGGATTTTTTATGATTCCAAAGTCCTTTCTACACCTTATATACAACATGTCTGGACTAGCATTGGACTCGATCTATTGACATTCTCCATGGATTCAACCTAAATATTTACCATGTTTTCATTGAGATGCTCCTAGGACTCGATAAGGATTCCTTGGTCTTCTATACCTTTGATAGGGACTTTGTGGTTTGACATTGTTATACACAATGTTGTCATTATTGATGTTCTATAAAAGATTATAAGGAATGTTCCAAGTGTTTGTGGACACATGGATATAAAACATGGATGTGGTAGATATTTTTAAATTCTTATGGATTACACTAGTATGGATATAAATTTATAGTTATTATAAAATTCTATATCACTTTATTATTTAGGATTTATTGCTTCCCTTGATTAAGGGATGTTGAATATTTTTTATAGGGATCCCAGTTTGAATGGATAGGATCACACATTAAATTCATTAAAATTAAACATATGATATACTTCACACAACATTTGATTATATTACCTAGGTTATACTTGTTATAGACACCATTATAGGTTGCCTATTGAGTTTTACCTCACACAACGTTCATACCATCATTAGTTTTCCAGAAAGACTTCATTTTTTCATGTAGGGATTAGGGAAAGTTCATATGGTCTGATTTGTGACATGGTCATTGTGTAGGATATGGGGAGAGGATGAGAGAGACAGTCTTGTGATGCTATCCAAGATAGTTCTTTTTTTCTCTATTTCCACTTTTGAAACATATAAGATATGAGATGCATGTATACCTTTTTTTTCTGATTTGTGAAGTCAAGAAATGATCATCATATTGTGTGTGACTACTTTTAGATATTTATTATTATAATAATCATGATTATTATCTTATATATACTTTTTTCATTCAAATAATATCATATATGTTATGAATATAAATACATTTTTTCATTAATGATTAACGATACAAGCTCATCACCAACTTCAACATCATGAATTGCAACTAAAAATATTATGGAATGAAATTATAAGATTTTAAATTACTATGTAACATCCATAAAATATCCCAACATAATATAGGGATAATTAAATTGATATAAATGTATTGAAATCTGTATCGACATTAAAAAGTGGGTTTGAAACAATCAATGTTACGAAAAGCTGATAAAGAAAATAGATAACACATAACTGATAATTTTATAATAAAATATTATAAATAAATATTTTGAAATATATTATTCTTGAATTATGTTTTTAAAATGAATGAATTTTATTTTTAAATTTATTTTATAGTAGGTTAACCACATTAATGGATGGCTAGGATAAATTGTTTGGTTTTTATTTTAAAATCTATTTATCATGTTATTTTAATTTTATCATCACCCAATTTCTAAGGTATTTTTCTAAATCAACTTCAATTCTTTGAGTTTTAAGGTTCCTTCAAGATCTACATTCTTCTAAGTCACCTATATTATTTAATTTCTTATTTAATTATATATTCCATATTATCTCTCTAGTTAAATTGAATTTATCATTTAAAATCTTATTCTATGATGAATTTATTTCTTATTGAATTATAATAATGTTTTGAATAATTATTATCCACTTTAATGATAGTTTTTTTCCCATGTATATATTATTTCATTGTAATCTTTTCCTTTATTGTTTTTAAATCCGAATTTGTACAACCTATTTTGGTCTTTATATATATATTTTTCAATTGGAAAATGATTCCCAATTTATCATTAATTAGATTTTGGTTTTAATAGAGTTATTTTAAAATTGTAAAAAAGGAATTTATTTTCAGGCATGAATTTTCATCTTTTACTACATATTTATTGGATTAATATTTAATTCAAGACTCAATTATTCAAGATTCATTTTAAATAAGTGATATTAAAATTTCATTGCATCATATTTTTAAAATTATTATTTTAATATGACACATAACATTCTCATTTTATGATAATAATAAAAAACAATTCTCAAAACTACTTTCTTATTTCACTCCATAATTTTATTTTTATCTCAATATTATTTATCTCTCTATAAATTATGTTTCTTGAAATAAACTCTAAATTCTATTTTTATATTTTTCTGTTCTAGAATTAAACTCACAGTATCAAATGGTCTAATATTTGATCTCCTGTTACGGGGTATCATTCGAAATGTTCTCTTTATAATAATGTTTTTCCTCTTTGTTAGCATCCATTAACATTCTTATGTTTTGATCGGGATATTCTCTAATAAAACCATTAATATTATTTCTCTACTTAACATATGATCTTTTTATTTAAATTATTGATTTGGTATAATTTTTTACATCATGTTTTTTGATTATTCCAATATAAATTTTCTTTGATTACTAAGGCATGTGAATTTTGTATTGTATTGAATTATTATTATTTTAATTCTTTGATTGAATGAATTAATGTTTTTAAGTGATGGGTGGGCGGAAAATTAAATATCCCATCGATTTATCAGTGGATATCATAAGACAATGTGGTTTTCCTAATTTGGTGTTTTCATCCCCTATTATGTTTATTATAATGAAATAATGCCCTAATTCTATGTATGTTGTCATAGAATGAATTGATGATAAGATTAAAATTTCTATAATTATGTTTTCTGTCACTATTAAATTTATTATTTTTATCCACAATTTTATCTATATTTCTAAAATATCCATCAATATATTACATAATCATTATCTAGTTATATGTAAATATTTGATTACTATTTATTCATGTTATATTATTCATTCCACATTTTTTACCTGATTTTGTTTTTTGTATGTTACCCTTTTCTTATCGTTTAATGTCACCATTCTTATTTTTTCCTTTTACATAGGTTCTATGAAAGAATATTATGTATTATATGTCTATATGGGTGCCAGGTGTGTTACATTTATTGGAATATGTTGAAGAAATATTATAACAAAATGAATCCTTGGTTTAGTGGGGAAAATACCAATTGGATGGGAAATATATACGTTTTATTAGTTGAATGTTTATTTACTTTATCTATAAAACTGTTAACCTAAAACGTATTTGGAGAATAAGTGAATCAATAGTATTTGTTGATATTGTAATTTTTTTTGTCAAGTTCGGGTTCCATCAGTTGGTATCAAATAAAATATAAAAGTAATTTGTTCACTATCACTTGATATGGGGTATGTGTTTGAAAATTCATAATTCACCATTCTCAATAACGACAACACATTATGTTGGTCAACCATATTTCAATATAATTATTTATTTAACTATAGGGGGAACCCAACATCCTTTCTATATTTGACGACCAACCATTTTTCCTCTCGATGTTATTGTATTCTGATACATATGATGATGTATTCTCTTTGTGATGTTTTATTCCTTTGTTATGATATAGAGTAGTGTTGATGACATTTTTGGGTAGTCATTTGTGAGGGATCGTAGAGGGATGATCTGTAATATGGAAATCCTAGGGTGAGGAGAGAATTAGTATTCAGTGATGTACTCATTCTTTTTAAATGTATAAATTCACATCCTTAATCTCAATTTTTTGAGTACAAATAAAATAGGGGGTTTACACCTCTATTAGAAAACACATTTTTCCTCGACCACAGGGAAGAAATGGTGTTATCATCAATGTCCATGGACATTAGGTATGTGTAAGACCACCATAGAAATTTCTAAAAATTAATATAGATTATTTCGTTAATAAGGGGTTAGGAGAGCTAGTGGTATTTTTAAAAATAGGTGGGAGTTTGGGGTGATTTATTTTAATAAATAATATAGGATCATAAATTATTTCATATATAGGGAAATGAAAATGATTATTGGACTCAAAGTGTGGATATTTTACATTTTCCACCTAACTGGGGTGGAAATAAATTCTGAAATAGTGTAATAATTTATATTAGTTCATATACAAACACAATAATATATACCCAACATGATTAGATCCTATAGAAATGTATGTAAAACATTTTTGGTTATATCTCATTAATGGATGGAGAGAAATAGTTAATCTAACATTCTATCATCAAATGGAAGATGCAATGACACACTTATAATTTATTTAACACGTGGTATTTTATTGCTAAATATATAGTCCTTATCATAGATGATTACCATGGGTGATATAAATTTAGACATCCTTGATTATTTGTTTTTTGAATTTTATATTTCAATAAAATATGTAAATATAATTGAGTGAGTGGTTAATTATGTGTCTTTATGGAATAATAATTTACTGATTGGGATTCATGAAACATATTGTTTCTTAAAAGAAACTTAACAAATTTTTATGTTTTAGAAACTCGAGTCCTCAAAAAGTGTGAATATATAATTTTTTCATAATAAAAAATATTTGAAAAATCTTATGATAATTGAATTGATCCTATGGAATGATTTTTTATCCTAATCATAGATTCTTGTATTTATGTAATCTTTAATATTTTATGATATTTTTAATATTTATAAAATAAATAAATTTTTATTATATGAGTGTGATTATTGATATACAATAATTGGAATATTTAGCGAAAATTTCAAACTAAAATTTTGTCTGTGTCATGTAATTTTTCATATGAGAGTTTGAAATAATGTTCTTGGGTGTTTGGCCCCGTCAAGGGATGGTTTCTGGTTTTTAATAAAATATCTGATTAACCTTAATTTTTTTTATAAATTCAAATTTATCACCTATTAGAGAGGAATAGATATTTTTTCATAATAAATCGTAGGGATGTATTAGATTTACAGGGCACAAATCATTATGTTGAAATTCTAATTCAAGGATATTTATAAAATTATCTTGTAATATTTATAAATGATTTGATGAATCAATAGTAATGTTTGAAGATAGGACTTTGTTCATGTTTTTTCTCCTCCATTACTATTTTTTGTAAATAATAAATTATAAAATTTATATTTCATACACCTTGGTTAAATATGAGGAATTTTTTATTTTTTTATTGATTAATATTATTATAAAATATTTTATTCAATTATTTAATGCCTTGTCAATGGTTGATCTCATTAACATTATTTCAAGGTGGGTAAAGTTATGTTATCCCCCAATTCCACACTTATATTCTCCTTCTATTTTCATCCCCTTGTTTTATGAACATTGTTAACCATTAAAGTGGTTACTATTTTAAAAGTTGGAGCTATAGATGATTAATCCGTGGAAAACAGTGGTGAAAGTGTTTTTCGGGAGCCATAGTTCATTGCAGAACATTCTAGTGTAGTTTGAAAGATACTGTAGTCGATGGAAGATACAATGTTTTAATCTAGTCATGAAATTAAAGGTAAAGTATCGATTTATGGGTCGATCGATGACTAATATATTAGGAAGGGTTCAGATATAATACTAGTTGTTAGAATGACCATCAAAGGAAGATACAAAAAAATATTGGGAAATTGAGATCGATCAATAGAGGATAAATATATTCATCCTAGGATCTTAACAAATATGGTCATGTGAGTAATGGGGTTTTATAGTTTCATGAATTTATATTATCGATCACATCATCTATATTCTATAATCACATGTTTTATAGTGTATCTAAGAATTGCATAAGGACTTTTTTAGTTTATAGAAATTATATTGGGCTTTTATAAGCATTAAACGTCATGTTATTTATTATTACATGAACTGAGGTGTAATGAAGTATTTGCCTCACTAAATTATTTCTCCTCACATGTTTTTTGTGCTGGTGAACATATGATGTTGTTTATTACAACATTGAAGCATATTTTTGAATATTAATTAGGTAAAAAGGGTGTGTATCTCAATTTCAGATTCTATATCTGGAGATATATCAATTGGGTATCAACTAGGTACACACTGATTAACTTTTGAGAAACAAAAACCATACTTAGGTTATGGAAATACGTATAAACATATGTCAATTGACTCTAGGATCAATAGATGAATTAAAAATTAACCAAATAGCCTAATATTTCCTGTCTCTATGAAATTAATGTCTTTTATGTTAGTAAAAATTAGTTCGATGTGTACTATGATTACTTTTCCTTGAAGACCATGAGTACCACATGTCTGGTGAACTACTAAGAAACACATGTTAGGATGAAGCCACATACTCAGATGATATTTGATCACACCTAACCACCAATTGTTTCATGAACATTATCTTTTATTGATTATATTTCATGTACTATATATACATAAGTTATTTCAATATATTTTCACCAAGGTGACCAAATCATATAAGTTGATATTCTATTTTGAGAAATCATCCATATGAATAATAATGGAATTATTATCAAAGTCATCATAGGCTATTTACAATTTTTATTAAGTGTTTTTAGGATCTTGTCTCAATTGAGAAGATGAAAGTATTTTATTGAGGCATTCATAGTATACCTGATGTTCATATCCCCCACAAAATACATTTTAATTACTATTAATGGACCCCCCATGTCTATCGTGAATCCACTAATCCCCATCCATATATAGTGTGGGTCTATATTATCTAATATTTCTGGAATGGGATTAGTACATTCACTATCTTCATGATGATTGGGTTTCAAATACTATATTATAATTTGGTACCCCACCACATAACGGGGAACATGACCACAATATAAAAACTTTGGAACACCCCCTTGAGATGGGGTGTTGGTTCTTAATTTTTTAGAGTCACCACTCCCTCAATAAACATTTCCATGGATGAGGTGAAGGTCCTCCATTGGGGTTAGTTATCCCATGATCGGAAACCAATCCATGGAACAGTATAGTTGTCTTGTTATTGTGATAGATAGGAAGCTTGGAGGATATGAGATATAAGTAATTATGAAAAATATTATATAAAAAAGGTAAAGGCCACGTGATATGTTAGGAATGATTATTTTCCTTTAATATATGGATTATAGTTGATCTGTCAACATATCGTTCATGGTTATTGTTTTACCGTGGGTATCACTGGTAACATTCATGACAAAATTATATGTTGATTTGAGCAACGAATACTTTGTTTTTTAGAACAACTATATTTTTCCCAATCATATGTCATGTCAATCATTTTTGTGTTTTACCATTATTTTACTTAATTAGAGATTTGTGTTGACATATTGTTTCATCTTTACCATTTATTAGGGTTTCTAAATATAGATACACTCACCCCCTACTTGGTATTTATTCCTATATATGTTTTTCATTGAAAATGATGCATAATTTGGAGGTGACTCTGATGTATATAAAACAAGCAGAGCTAGGAGCGTTGATTAATTTGGGTTTCTAATGGCCCCATAGTTGATATGGTATCTAATAGGGGTGGAATGATGGAATTCATATATAAATTAGGTATCTTCCCATGTCTAGTTTCTTTCATACCTAGAGATATTGTGTATTTGATATAAATAGTCATTAGTGGTTTCTCAGGTGTCATTTTCTAAAATGATAATAGTCTCACATACAAATTTTATATCTAGTTGGTTATATATGTGTTAAATATATACATAGTTTGTTCCTGTTTATATCCAATATATTTTAGTTTAATATAAGATATAGGATAATATATAGTAATCCCTCCTATATATATTTATTCATTCATTGTGTTAGTTTCTAGCCCCAAAATTGTTTAATGGTTTATTGGGTTAGAACGGTTGTCTTACGTCTAACCATGGTGGAACCCTACTATGTCATATTATGTTAGAATGGTATCAATATTTTCTAAGACCTTGGGGTATGTTTTATCATTTTCAATATTAAAGTTGTTATCTTGGTAATTTTGGGATGTTATTCTATAGGGGTCTTGATTACATTTACCATACCCATGAGACCAATATAGTAGTTTTGGACAATGTATCCTTTCCCATTGTTATTGAATAACATATTAGTGTACCCATATTTGGAAGAAATAGTTTTTTGGGTAAAAGTATGATGTTACATGAATCAGAAATCCAGCATTCATGATACTTCATAAACATTATATGTTTTCCTATCCATATATGCTCTAATAACTCAGTATTCTCCCTTCAAAATTGAGGATGACAGCCATAAAAATAAAAAACTAATTTAGAGGAAGGATATGAAATAGAACATTCTAGTGTTTGTTCCTCTCATCCCTCATCATTTGAGAAAACATTTACCAAATTTGGGACCCAATTAAGAGTTTTATTCAAATATAATCATAGGGTGTATCCTTTATTATTGGGCACAAAAATATAATTTATTTGTTCCAAATATGGAATCCACATATATTTATGACATTAGACTTATCCTATGGTGATAAATGATTGTATTGTGTATGATAATATTATTAACATCATGTTTGAAACACCCCAAGCTTCCATGATACGCTTCTCTTTCAATAATGCAATAGCTTCCATTGTACGCAAGTTCGAGATTCTAACATACCATAAACAATCAAAGTAGCCGTTTAGAATAGTAATACCTACTTTTTGAAATTTTATAAAATTTAACTTTCAAAATGGACTTCATTTTTGGATTCGGAATATTGAAATTAGCTTATGTTGAATTTATGGTATTTTTCTGAGAACTTCCAATTTTTAATGAATAGTGAAAATTACTTAAAAACAACTTTTTTAATCAATGTATTTATAGTGATAAATTATACTATTTAGTGGTTTTAAAGTATAATTTGAATATATTTTTTCCATTTTATCCAATGGTGTTCATTATGATTAATTTCATGTTGAAATTGGACTGAATCAATTGTCAATCTTTTGATATATATTGTTTCTTAAAAACACGCTATTTGTTGTGACAGCGGGAATTAATTATAAAATTAATTAATGAAAATTATATGTTGGGAATTTTTTAAAATATACATAATTTTTGAATTCGGAATATCAATTATTGTTAGGGTGAAATTTTGGCATTGTTCTGAAAAACTTCAATTTTTGATGAATAGTGAAACCACTAAGTGGTAGTTAAAAACTGATTTTTTTTGTTTAAATGAAACATTATCACTTCTGTGATTTGATTTTAAAAAATCCGACATATATGGTTGTCATTAGGAAGTAAAATGTGGTTCAATGGTATTAAAATAATTTTTATTGAATAGTATCTTTTAAGTTTAATTAATCGTGATTAAAGGTAATTAGTTTAATTTAAGCTAAAGATAATATTATAAAAATATGAAATGACCTTTACACTTTTCCTACCCCTATTTTATGAGTAATGTCTGACCAAGACAATACATGGGTCATCTTGGGGACCCCATGGAGTCACTTTGGTAGGAAAATGACATTAAAAACTTTTTATTTAATGTTAAAATAAAAATGTCACAAACATGATTTGTTCTGCTAAATCAATTTTTAAATGGGGTTATACCAGTCTAATTTTTGACTATAAATATTCATTATAAATCTAAAAAGGTTTCCTACATCATGATTTTTGTTTTATAATTTTTAGACATTAAATAAATTAAATTTTTTATTACACAATGGTGATTCAGCGATTATCTCATTAATTAAAGATTTAAATAAAATGAAAGGATAATGTAAAATCTAAGACATAAACTTGTCAAAAACCAATTGGATGAGCATATTTCGAACCCTTATCACCTTAACCTCGAAATATATCACTATGGGACCTTTATAATTTGAAAATCATTTCATAATAAAGTAACATTTCATGATTTTCCAAGAGTGCCCCTCCTCTCCTCTTATAAAAGGCCCCCACTACTACCACCTTATTAACACCATCCAAGCCATTTGGCTCGGCCAACCTCTACCCAAATACTCTCCCATATTCCCTCTCTTACTTCTAGAAGCATCACATTGGTCATAATTCTACCCAAGGAAGGCTTTGGATCAAATCGAAAAGAGTTAACCGATTTTAAGGTAATGTATTCTCATATGTGTTTTATTTTGCTTCTCTAACCCCTTAATCTCTTTTTATTCCTCTTTTTTATAACAACACTAGTATCTTCAATATACTAGGATGTTGTTGTGAGGAGTATTTTATTTACACTTACACACACGTTCATATAATGGTTAAGAAATAAAATTTTCAAAAACCAATTGGATGATCATATTTCAAACCCCTATCACCTTAACCTCGAAATATATCATTGTGGGACCTTTAGAATCCGAAAATCATTTCATAATAAAGTAATATTTCATGAGTTTCCAAGAGTTCCCCTCCTCCCTCTTATAAAAGGACCCCACCACTACCACCTTATTAACACCTTCCAAGCCATTTGGATCGGCCAACCTCTATCCAAATACTCTCCTAACATCCCTCTCTTACTCCTAGAAGCATCACATTGGTCAGAATTCTACCCAAGGAAGGATTTGGATCAAATCAAAAAGAGTTACCTGATTTTAAGGTAATTTATTCTCTTATGTTATTTTGTTTTGTTTTTCTTCTCCAACCCCTTTACATCTTTTTATTCCTTTATTTATAACAGAAATAGTATCTTCAATATACTAGGATGTTTTTGTGAGGAGGATTTTATTTACACTTACACACACCTTTATATAATGGTTAAAGAACATACTGTTTCTGTGGGTGGCGAATTTCTGTCTCATGAAACGATGATTGTTCAATCTTCTTTTAACACCTCTCATGGTGGCCATTATGATGACACTATTTTTATATATGATATATATTATGTTCATTTTTCCTTATGATTTTGTATTTTTCATTTATGGAAAACCCTTATGATTTCCATTATGGGTAAACACGATAATATCATTTTAGGAAGTGTGGACTACCGCCCCCTCAAAGTGATTTTTATCGTTAATGCCATACGTGGTATGTATAAAGGATGGAGTAAATGGTATTATACATTATATTATACTGGAATTATAGTATACCTTTATATAATTATAATTTCAATCCATTAAATATGAAATATAAAGAAAGTAGCGTTCATGCGTACGTACGACTTACCGTCTCCATGAACCGTGCATTTCATTTCTTAACTCTAAATGTTATGTAATATAATAAATGAATTTATATACTGGATATATATGATATATATGATATATATATATAGTGAATATAATTCTGGAGATAATGGGTATTTTACCTCATAAACCACTTGTAAATATAAGAAGTTTATTGTTCACTCAAGTACCAATGATCGACAGAATGACCGTTATTAACTTAAATGGCTCCATAATTTTAGTAACATGGTAATGAGTGATATAAAAGGGATAATGAACTTGAAAAAGGTTATTATGAAAGTATAGATTAACTCTATTTTATTATTCAGGCGGTTAAAGAATGATCGCGCCATGTCGGACACGAGGTAAGGGTTAATTCTACAACCTCTTCATTATTCAAGGTTGTTCATATGTTATTATCTTCTGGGACCTCTTTATCATCCGCATCAATTTTTCATAAATATATCGTTCAAAAAAATTATTATTTATTAGGAAATGGTTTAAAGTCATTTATACCATTATTTGACCTTATACGTTTTTTAAAGGAATCTTTCCGTCATTTTCCAAACAAGGTACTTTTTGACATTTTCGGCAAAATTAAGGTAAGGGAACTTCTTAACCCAATTTCTATTCTTTGGGTTAATATCCTATTTTCAAATTATGTCAAGATATTATTATGTCCTACCTTGTATTTATACTTTCTTTATGTGTACATATAGTGAATACACATAATAGATATATTTTATTAAAAAATTCTCTTTGTAATGGACTTCGTCTCAATCTCTATTCTTTGAGGAATATTTTTTTATACCCAAATTTCATTTATACGGTGTATGAACCCCTTTGAATTTAACTTTTATTTAAAAGGAATATTTTTATATGAAGCGTTTTTACTAGAAAACAAAAGGAATTTTTTTCTTACGTATGTGGCGACAATGACTTCTCCACTGTCGTGACTATTATTTGAGTTTCAGCTTCCTCTATAAGCCATAATTTTTTTAAATGAAAAATAAATACCATGTTTTACTTTTATTTTATTTTGGTATTGAAAATTCTTTTGATAATGTTTTTATTGTATCAATGTGTTGTTATTCATATCTTGTTATTGAAATTGGTAAATTTTATGTTTCCTTTATGCATGTTTTATGTGATACGATTATGTTATGGTTTATGATATGTTTAAACCTGTTCATATGAGGAATGCATTGGACTTAATAAGTGACGAGTCGAGCCCGCTATAGCTCCTCGATGCATCGGCAGGTCTCATGATACAAACTAGTGTCTTGGCATAAGGCCTTGACAAAATCATATTTGTAGACTTGGCACGAGGACTTGGCTAAACGGTTATGATAGTTTGTCATTATGCATTCCATCATTATGAAAGTGGTTATCGATATTGCATGTGATTATTTGACCAGTAGAATATCCAGGTGAATAAGTAAATGGCATTATCTCATTTTAATTTTCCCATATTATGTTGATGTTCAAGTTTAAAAGGCTTTTGTTTTAGTTATACATTGCCTTAAATGTTTATGTTTATTTATGAAAGCTTCCACTATATTATTATCCTTACTGAGCATATAAGCTCACCTCATCAAATGTTTTAATTTTTTCAGGATGTGATGAAGTATATTATGAATGACCTGTAGGGATAGTACGAGGGGATATGAAGACTGGATGTTTTTTAAGTTTTGTTTCACTTTATAATGTAAAGTAACATTTATGAATTTATCTAGTGTTTACAAGGCTACTAAACTAATCGTTCATTCGAGACTTGATCTTTGTGATCATGCCAATGTTACGCAATAATGCACCGACTCTGGGTAACTGGGGTTGGGGCACTACAGTTGGAATCAGAGGCAGTTTAGTACTAACCTTGGAAGCTAGATTTAGATAAACATTGATTAAAGCACATAACCCTAAGATAGACTTTGAGGATTAAAATAGAAGAACCTCCTAGATTTTTTTGTATTATAGAGACTTTGTGAGTTTTCTGAGCAATAAATCCCTGTCTAGATATGAGAAGGTAGTGGCGGATCTGGCACATATGTACCTAGGGGTAAAACCCAAAAACACCACTTTGAGCTAGACTCGAACGGGAACTGGTTCACGACAACGGGCATTGCTGCACTCTTGGTTACGACACTCCCGGGGAATCTGCTTAGGATAATTCTGATTTTCATTACAAATAATTATGAAGGGTTTATGAGTATATATACATTCTCAAAGAATACCTTTCTTTTTATGATTATGGATTATATCCATAAATTGTTCAATTTATGTTAAATGTTTTACAAGAAGGGAATTATGTATTTCAATTCATAAACTAATCTATTTTACGCCATTGTATAGAAATGGTGCCTAGTGGGAGGAATGGAAACTGTATCAATGCACACACTCCATGTAGTGATTTCCCTCATGTTCAAGAAATGTATAGTGGAGCTGGAGATACAACTGGTTCGGATCAACTTATCACTATACTGGGACAAATTACTCAGGTTATGAATAATATCCTTACTCGTATGGAGCACCCTGATCCACAATGTGGAGGATCAATGTTAGACTGCTTCTTGAGGCATCAACCACCAACATTTAATGGGGGTAAAAATCCATTAGTAGCTGAGAAATGGATAAACTCTTTATAGATAATATTCCACACCTTGGGGAGTAGAGAAAGGGAGAAGGTTGTCATGGCAGTTTATCGCCTCACTAGAGATGCTGATCAGTGGTGGCCATTGATTCTAAACACAAAGGAAGATGATGAGGTATCAAATATGGAATAGAGGGAGTTCAAAGAGCTTTTCCTAGAAAAATAATTTCCACATGAACATCGAGCAGATATGGAAAGAAAATTTCTGAGTCTGAGACAAAACGAGGATGAGAATGTCGCAATGTATGAGGATAACATTACAAGGTTAGCGAGGCATGAAACAAATTATATATGTAACACACGAAGTAATATTGATCATTTATTTGATGGGTAAAACCCATTTCTCCGTCGAGCTATAGTATCACAATCATTCTCAACATACAAAGATATAGTCTCGTGTGCTATCAAGACAGAAAAGGAATTCTCTAAGTCTTATCACAACAAATTAAAGGAAGAGAAGAAGAGAACAGTGGAACAAGAGATAGATAAAGGGAAAAAGGGAATGAAGGATTTTTCATTATGTGATAATTTTGGGATGAATCACCCCGTTACATGCCTAAAAGGAATGGGAGTTTGTTATAAATGTGTACAAAAGGGTCACCAGGCACGTGATTGCAAGGGAAAGAAAGAGGTTATCAATGTTGAATGCTACAATTGTAGAGAAATGGGGAATTAGGCAAATGAATATCCTAAGAGTCAAGGAATCATACCTATGAAAAGGCCAAGGGATCAATGCCAATGTTATGTTGTTACTATAGTTGAAGAGGAATAATTAATGTATTAGTGCTTTTTGACTCAAGGATTATATTCTGGTTATAAAAATAATGTGATATCTAAAGATTGTACTGCAGTATTTGTTGTTTTCATTAAGGTTTTGATCTTTTGAAGGTAATCATATTTTTAGTATGAAACTTTACTTTTTTGTGGAATCTGATGTTACAATTGATTTTGGAATTTAGAGGCCTTTTAGAGAATGTTTGGACAAAGGTATTTCGGATAACTATAAAGGTTGTAATGGATTAAGTTGCACTTTGGATAGTATTGTTTAAGGTTAAAACATTTCGGAAGATTATTTTTGGAATATTATAATACTAAAGTTTTAGGAAAAGGAAAACCTACAGGTTGGGGGATAGCCCGTCGCGTTGGACAAAGCTGTAGGAATCGAACCCACAACCAAAGTGCGACAGGCCTTTATTACCTACCACTAGCCTACAAGAATTCCCTGATTATTACAAATAGTTTTCCTAATCAAAATGGTATGTTTTATTATTTGAAACATTATACAATTAAGATAAATAGAATATTTTTGAGTTCTTTTACCATTTGGAGTGAAATATGGGTTTGTGGTAAAAATTTATTAATGAATGAATGTCTACATGACAAGTAAGTATATTTCCTTATGATCTTAGTAAATCTCTTAAATATATTCCTCAACTTTATGAAAGGTAACTTAAAACAAAAATGTTGTCGATTAACTTTTCCAACTGGGGATTCAATGACCGTTTAACCAATCACAAGTTTGTGATTTTCTTGTAGTTATCTTTCTCTTCATCCTATTTCTATAACTCTCCATCAGATATTGATTTTTTGTTTCTCCTCCATATCCATATTTTCATAGAATCCTAGTATGGGCTATCTCGGGTGACCTTTGTACTTCTATCTCTTTCTTTTAAAGATATATTTTTATTAACCCTATTTTCGATGTGGGTTTTCCACAAAGGTATTTTCTATTTTAAAAAATTTATCTTCAAAGATAAATTTCAAATTTCGAGGATGCAATTTATTGAAGGAGGGGAGAATGTAACACCCAGAGCTTTCATGATACGCTTCTCTTTCAATAATGCAATAGCTTCCATTGTACGAAAGTTCAAGATTCTAACACACTATAACCAATAAAAGTAGCCATTATGAATAGTAATACCTACTTTTTTAAATTTTATAAATTTTATCATTAAAAATGGACTTCATTTTTGGATTTGGAATATAGAAATGAGCCTATGTTTAATTTATGGTATTTTTATGAGAACTTCCAATTTTTGATGAATAGTGAAAAATACTTAAAAACAATTTTTTTAATCAAAATAATTTATTTTGATAAATAATACTATTGAGTGGTTTTAAAGTATTATTAGAATATATATTTACCATTTTATCCAATGGTGTTCATTAGAATTAATTTCACATTGAAATTTGACTTAAACAATTGTCAATCTTTTTAAATATATTGTTTCTTAAAAACACGCTATTTGTTGTGACAACGAGAATTAATTTGAAAATTAATTAATGAAAATTATATTTTCGGAATTTTGTAAAATATACATCATTTTATAATTTGGAATATCAATTATAGATTAGGGTGAAATTTTGGCATTGTTCCGAAAAACATCAATTTTTGATGAATAGTGAAACCACTAAGTGGTAGTTAAAAATTGATTTTTTTCATTTAAATTAAAAATTTCCACTTATGTGATTTGATTTAAAAAAATACAACATAAATGGTTGTCATTAAGAATTAAAATGTGGTTCAATGGGATTAAAATAATTTTTTGTGAATAGTAACTTTTAAGTTTAATTGATCGCGATTAAAGGTAATTAGTGTAATTTAATGTAAAGATAATATTATAATAATATGAAATGACCTTTACACTTGTCATACCCCTATTGGATGAGTCATGGCCAACCGAGACAATCCATGGGTCAACATTGGGACCCCATGGAGCCACTTTGGTAGGAAAATGACATTAAAAACTTTTTATTTAATGTTAAAATAAAAATGTCACAAATATGAGTTGTTCTGCTAAAACAATTTTTAAATGGGGTTATACTAGTCTATTTTTTACTATAAATATTCATTAGAAAGAGAAAATTTTTTCCTATATCATGATAATTTTTTTATAATTTTTAGACATTAAATAAATTAAATATTTTATTACACAATGATGATGCAGCGATTACCTCATTAATTAACGATTTCAATAAAATGAAAGGATAATATAAAATATAAGACATAAACTTTTCAAAAACCTATTGGATGAGCATATTTCGAACCCGTATCACATTATCCTCGAAATATATCCTTTTGGGACCTTTATAATCCGATAATCATTTCATAATAAAGTAACATTTCAAGAGTTCCCAAGAGTGCCCCTCCTCTCCTCTTATAAAAGGCCGCCACCACTACCACCTTATTTATAACTTCCATGCAATTTAGCTCCGCCAAAATCTGCCCAAATACTCTAAAAAATTCCCTATCTTACTCCTAGAAGCCTCACATTGGGTATAATTCTACCCATGGAAGGCTTTGGCTCAAATCAAAAAGAGTTACCCGATTTTATGGTAATGTATTCTTTTATGTTATTTTTTTTTATTTTTCTTCTCCAACCCCATAAACTCTTTTTATTCTTTTTTTGTAACAACAAAATTATATTTAATATACTAGGATGTTTTTTTGAGGGTGGTTTTATTAACCCTTACACACAACTTCGTCAAATGGTTAATGAACATATTGTTTCTGTTGGTGGTGAATTACTGCTTCACGAAATGATGATTGTTCAATCTTATTTTAACACCTCTCATGGTGGCCATTATGATGGAAATATTTTTATATCTGATATATATTATGTTTTTTTTCCTTATGATTCTGTATTTTTCATTTATGAAAAACCCTTATGATTTCCTTTATGGGTAAACACGATAATTTCATTTTAGGAAGTGTGGACTACCGCCCCCTCAAAGTGGTTTGAATCGTTAATGCCATATGTGGGATGTATAAAGGATGTATTAAATGTTATTATACATTATATTATACTGTAATTATAGTATACCTTTATATAATTATAATTTCATTCCATTAAATACAAAAATAGAAATGAAAGTAGCGTTCATGCGTACGTACGGCTTACGGTCTCCATGAACGGTGCATTTCATTTCTTACCTCTAAATGTTATGTAATATTATAAATGAATTTATATACTGGATATATATGATATATATGATATCTACATCATTAATATAATTTTACAGATAATGGGTATTTTACCACATAAAAAACTTGTAATTATAAGAAGTTTATTTTTGACTCAAGTACCAAAGGTCGATAAAACGACCATTATTAACTTAGATGGATAGATAATTTTAGTAACATGGTAATGAGTGATATAAAGGGATAATGAACTTGAAAATGGTTCTTAATAAAATAGAGATTAACTCTAGTTTATTATTTAGGAGGTTAAAGAACAATTGAGTCAAGTCGGACATGAGGTAAGGGTTAATTCTAAAACCTCTTCATTATTCAAGGTTGCTCATATGTAATTATCTTCTGAGACCACTTTATCATCCACATCCATTTTTCATAAATATATCTTTCAAAACATTTTTACTATTTATTAGGCAATGCTTTAAAGTCATTTATACCTTTATTTGACCTTATAATTTTTTGAAAGGAATCTCTCTGTCATTTTCCAAACAAGGTACTTTTTGACGTTTTCGACAAAATTAAGCTAAGGGAACTTCTTAACCGAATTTCTATTCTTTGGGTTAATCTCGTATTTCAAAATTATGTCATGATATTATTATTTCCTACCTTGTATTTATACATTCTTTATGTGTACATATAGTGAATACACATAATAGACCTATTTTATTTAAAAATAATCTTCGTAATGGACTTCATCTCAATCTCCATTCTTTGAGGCATATTTTGTCTTATACACAAATTTCTTTTATATGGTGTATGAAACTCTTTGAATATTACTTTTATTCAAAAGGAATCTTTTTAAATGAAGAGTTTTTACTAAACGACAAAAGGAATGTTTTTTCTTACATATTCGGCGACAAAGACTTCTCCGCTACTGTGACTATTATTTGAGTTTCGGCTTCCTCCATAAGCCATAATTTTTTTAATGAAAAATAAATAACATGTTTTACTTTTCTTTTATTTTGGTGTTTAAAATTCGTTTAATAATGTTTTTATTATATCAATGTGTTGTTATTGATATCATGTGATTGAAATGTGGGAATTTTATATTTCCTTTATGCATGTTTTATGTGATAAGATTATGTTATCATTTATGATATGTTTAAACATGTTCATAGGAGGAATGCATTGGACTAAATAAGTGACAGGTGGAGCCCGCTATAGCTCCTCGATGCATCGATAGGTCTCATGAGACAAACTAGTGTCTTGGCACGAGGCCTTGAAAAAATCTCATTTTTAGACTTGGCACGAGGCCTTGGCTACGTGGTTATGATAGTCTGGCATTATGCATTCCATCATTATGAAAGTGGTTATTGATATTGCATGTGATTATTCGACCAGTAGAATATCCATGTAAATAAGTAAATTTCATTATCTCATATTAATTTTTCCATTTTATGTTGATGTTCATGTTTAAAAGGATTTTGGTTTTGTTATAAATTGCCTTAAATGTTTATGTTTATTTATGAAAGCTTCTGCTATATTGTTATCTTTACTGAGCGTCTGAGCTCACCCCTTCAAATGTTATAATTTTTCTAGGATGTGATGAAGTATATTATGAATGACCTGTAGGGATAGTATGAGGGGATATGAAGACAAGATGTTTTTTTAGTTTTGTTTCACTTTATGATGTAATGTAACATTTGTGAATGTATCTAGTGTTTCCAAAGCTACTAAACTAATCGGTCTTTCTAGACTTGATCTTTGTGATCATGCCAATGTTACGCAATAATGAACCGACTCTGGGTAACTGGGGTCGGGGCGCTATAATGTTTTGTCACCCAAAACCCATATTGTTTTTTCTATCATTGAGTTCCCTTTATGGAACATTGGTATGTTTCATGAAATTTTATATATCTAATGATTTTACTACACTTTCATGGTAGTTAAGTGAACCCTTACATGGGTGGTGTACTTTTGACTAGTGTTAAGGATGGATTCAATTTACAAGAAATCAGACCCTCTTGAAGGATGTATAATAGTGTCCAAGTATTGTTTTAGGTTTATATATGTAGAACTATCTGTATTTGACTCATCTTTGATTCCCTCCAATCTCAAGAGATTAAGGAAGTCCTCTAAAGACAAATGCGATCTTGGGTAATTCCATTTCAAATACCACAACTCTTCTAGAATAGTTTTAAGTGGATTATAAATTTGTAGTCTCCTAATTGAGACACATATTAGTTTTAAAATTATATAGGGTCTCTATATTATTATACAAATTATTTCCATTCACATACATTTTGACAATTCCAACATTTATTTTTATAATTGTTATATTTATTTATTTTTATTCTTGTACATTAGTTTAGGGATAAATTTTATTTAATTTTGAGAAATATATATATTGTGTGTTATATTGAATGGTTGTTTCTCAATTAGTGTTAACTATGTGTAATACCTATTAACAACATGAAACAATTTTCAAAGGAATTTTCATAATTAGAAAATATTTTTCTAACCATAATACAATATCATGTCATTTTTTCAAGGTATTTGTAGTGAATTAAGAATTGTAAGAACATGGTTTATTATACTATATACAAACCATGAATTCATACAATATTTATTAATGTGTGAAAAGACCATATAAATCTCTTCTATTTATGTACCCAAAAACTTATTCATCTCCCATTAATTTGATATCCCTATAGATATCCTTATGATGATTAGCAAATTCCTCCTCCCTTTGATTTTGGCTACCAACCCTCTATTTTTTTTGTGATTTCTCCATGGTTAGGCCATTATTCTCCCAATATTTCATTTATTTATTCTTCAACTTCACATTATATTGTGATCATGTTTATTGAACACGATTATGGGGGGGTAACAAATGATTTGCGGGTTTTTAATGATTTATGGTGTATGGCGCTGTCACGAACCAACCCGAGTCGACCCTGAACTGGTCACCCAGGCCAGCCCGCGACAAGTCTCGAGAGGAATTCTTGATCCTCCTGGAATGGTGACAAAAACCAATGGAATCAATAGATTACACAACGAAACTATTTCTCCCATATATACACAATCAAACAAACATCGGAAATAAACAGACAACCCAAAATGAATTTATATAAAAAATGAACTAAATATTATTTTTTCAAGGAACTAAAAGTAGAACAAAACCAAAAAATAAACTGATCAATTCAAATGAACATCTAACTCCATGTGACACTTCTGGTCACTCTCAAACATAATGATCAAATATCACCCAAGGTGAGTGAACTAAATATGAACCCTGCACAAGGGCTAAAAAAAAAAGAATACTATAGGTGTGATTATTAAAACTCAGTAGGTTAGCCCAATATTCTATTCCCAATGAACTTTTATTTTAAATAAAATAAACATCAATTTAATGTTCTAAATTCAAGATATGAAAGTATTTTTTTCAAATTAGGTTCCAAGATATAATAAATATTAGACAAAAACATGCGTGATTAATAAACGAAAATGCAAGTAACAATTTTTTTCAAAGAGGTGAAAATTCAAAATGAAAATAGTTTTCAAGAGGTCTGATTTAAATAATATTATAATTTAAATAAAGAGAAAATAATACTGAATTTAAAAACCAAATACACTGTATATTGATGGTGGGTACAAAATAGCCAATAAGCACTAGTCACGGAAACACCCCTAGGAACTAGTTAGTTTTGAGCCCCAGGTACCTCGTATCTCGGTGAAAGTAACCATAATAAATATTTTTTCTCATGTACGAGCTGCTAGTAGGTAACATACCCATAACCTAGTTATCCCCAATCATCATCATAAACATAGTTTAATTAGTGTTGTCATTTTCAAACTTTCTATGTGAAACAGTGGCCAAGCCCCACAGAATCCCTAGCATACTAGTACACGTCCGCCCACCTAGATACCCATGAATCCCTTTAGTGCCCAATAAAGTTACACATATTATCAAATACACATTTCACATCAAAATTCTATTCCCAAACCATAAATCAAAAATAGCCCATAAACTTTATTCACATTTCTTACACAAATCAACAAATCGCTAAATATTTTCGTAAAACAATATCATGAATTGTATTGAGGCTTTTCACATATAACTCATTCAAAAACACTCGTTAAATTATAAACACACATTAAAACAAAACCAAATCATATTTGGAATCCCTAAAAACATTTAAAAAAATCATTTCATGGACCATAAAACAGTCGCAATTGCACAACATGGTATATGCAAGTAAAACACTCCTTCGTTTTTAGGAAATGCCAAACGATCCTTTAAACATTTTCTCAAAACTAATGTTTGATGAAGTTATGCATTTCAATTTTATTAAGGATTGTGTAAACACCATATTCAGTAGAAAACCACATTCATAAATCTCTTATAATACTCAGGTTACATATTCAAAACACAACCATTTTAATAAAGATGAGAAACAGTCCATTTTTCAGCAACTCGGGCGAAAATATGTTGTAAACAAAAACCCACTTGTTTGTAAATCCAAATCCAAATTTGAAATCCATATAAGGACCCAAAAATAAAATTTATCATTCTTAAAATTCAATTATAAATCCAATTAAATAACTTTTAAATCACACATCATACATAAAAACCAACAAGTCAATTTATCGAACACATGACTTGCCCTTTTTTAACAAAAAAATTTATTTTAAGTATGTGAAAATGAATAAAACGCCAATTGAATGACATATTTTAATTAATGATAATGTAACATGTTAAAAATACCATAAAACATATTATAACCCTCAAAAAACATTTGCAAAATATAACAGAACATTTAAACAAACACTTGTTTAGCACATTCATGACAAAGCAACACTACCTTTCACAAAATAATGATTAAACAACCACATTTCAAACCAAGAAAATTATCTGAAGTATTAAGAACAATAATGAACATTTATATCAGTTTAGAAAAATATTAATATGATGAAACATGAATGATAAAGGCATGTGCAAGGGATATCCTACCTAAAATCCTTGGCGTAATTGATACGCACACCCGAAATCACCCGCCGTGGGTTTATAAACCCTAAATCTATAAAGACCATACCTAAACAAACTGGAAACCCATCAAAAAAACATGTTATAACAATAAAATAGGTTGATCAATACTAGGGGATAATATAAATACATGATATAATGAAAGGAGGGGGAAGATGAAGGAGAAAGGAGAAGGAATCTCACCTTTCACCCTAGAAAACTCTTCTTCTTCCATTAGATCTGCAACCCTAGAGAGAATTGAATGTCTTGAAACATAATGGGGAGACACCTAAGGTTTGGAAGAACCAATTAAAGATGATTTTTGGAAAAAAATAGAAAGAATTGATTGATTTATGAATGATACAATTTACTTTTTCAATTCAGGACGATTTGAGGTATCCTTAGAATTTTCGCCCTAATCCGCGGCCCATATGAGCTCCAAAGAGGTAAAATCGATTATTAGGGTTATAATAGGGTTATTGGATTAACGGGGGAGGTAGAATCACTGAAAAATATTAAAAAATGAAAACAATATAAAATAAATGAATTATTTTTTTTAAAACCGGAAATAGGCCCATGGGTTGGCCCAATACCTAAATAAGTAACCCAAATTCACCGAGATTATGAATTTTTAATGGGTCCAAAAGGATAAATAATTTTTAATATATATGTATAATACAATTGGGATGTTTAATGGATGAAAAAAGATGAAAAAAAGAGTTATAAAAGAAAAAAATTCAGTTTTTATAACTGGGATTGGGCTCACGGTTGGCCCAAATCATGAAGTATCCACCCTTTTTCAAAAACTACTAAAAAAACAATGGGGATCCCAATATAGGGTCATTTCACATATATGACACTTCAAAACTAAGTATTCAACTCACAAAATACCCATGAAAAAGATCAGAATTTCCAATGGACCGGATCAATACAAAGACAAAAAAAACCCGTGTGTGACAATTCTCCCCACCATTAAAACTTTCCGCCACCCGATAGCCATAACACTTTCTGGCTGAAAAAAACAACAACTAAGGATTCCATAACAACATAATCCAGAATCTAAAGATAAGGAAATATCAATCACCAACCATGCAACATAAAACTCTTTCCCACACAAAACAAAACTCACAACCACGTCTCGATAATCAACGGAAAGATAAAGCCACCACCTCCACAACCAAGCCAAGAACCTGATTGTTGGGCCTTCTCTCAATGAACCCAACCATCATCCAACCCAAAGAGAACTCACAAAAACAAAATATTCTAGGGTAGTCCAGAATGGACTCCCCACCATTAAGCATAAACTAGCACTAGTTATGATCATAGGATGAAAATCCATGAGACCGTGGGTATCCCAACCATTAGAAACCAACTAGCAACGAACAAACAAGAATTCAACATAATCTAGAATTCGGCCTCACTCACACAAGCCCAAAAAACCCCTCCTTAAAAAACCTACAATACCAAGATAATATGGTTACAACATGAACATATAATCCACACACTGCCAAATAGAGGGGACAAGAACTTGGCCAACACATTCAGCACAGTTCTGGACCCCCACAACTTGGGGATGGGAGGGAAGGGGACCCAATAATTTGGCCACTGAAACAACAAAAGAAACAAAGAAACTAACCAAAAATCTCTACCTATGAATAGGAAACACCAAGGCTACTCCTGATTTTTTAGGCGGTCCACATAGGAAAATTTATTGAAAACTCACATCCATGAAGAAATAACCATAGACACTGTGTGAGTTTTTAAGTCCACCACGCTTGTTGTGACAAAAGGTAAATTCACAGAAATGAGGAACCAAAACATTGACATAGAAACTAAATCACCAAAACAGAGGAGTAAGGATCCTAATCTAGCACTCCACACCTCTGTCTATTTCCTAGCTGCTTGAAATGAATCACTCTGAGGCCTATGGATGGAGCCCTAATTCTTGAAGCATTGGCTGCACCGCAGTCAGGTGATAAGGATCACACAACTAAAATAAAACCTCACTTTATCACCAAACAAAAACCATCATCTAAAAAAGAACTCGTAGATACATATAAATATTTTTTCTCACTCCAAACAAGGGGCAGAACAGACAAGGAATACTATGAAACACATCTACATCACCGAACACTACTACTCTGTCTAAAAGAATTATCATGACCTAGAATCACTTTTAATAGATTCAAAATATCTCTCTAATACAACAAACATGTTGATGAATCAGAAAAAGTGGGGGATTTAACATTTTAAATGAATCCTTAGGTTGATCAGCAAGAAATATTTCCAATGGAGAACTATCTATGGCCACATCACAACATCAAACACATCTTTAGAAACCCAATGAAAATTACTCCAAAACCGAGCCCCCAACAAGATCTCATCTCTAGATAGAACAAGATTATGAATTATAGATCACATATAATCTAGCCAAATAAACAACTCATCTAAGTCATAGAAAAATCAAGCCACATAACCATTGGTTTTAAAAAAGGCCACAATTCTCAGCTAAAACAATTTTGAAAAAACAAACAAACTTAGTGGGTTTCCACATTCACCAATGGTGTTTCATCAAGTCTCACCCACATACACATTTCCATGCCACCCCAGGCACCCAACCACTATACCAAATAGGCCATCCTTCCAGATATAAATAAAACCATGGATGTGAGCACCCATGAAAACACCAAAGGCTAAAACAAAACAACATCATTCCAAAAAATATATTACCTTCAAAAGAAACACCAACCACCAAGTCAAAAAACATTTTCATATTTCACAAAAAAAACCACAATTCATTAAGAACCATATTCTTAAAAACCTACCCCTTTTCGTTTTTAAAAACTTTTATATATAACAAAACCACTCCAAACAACCCCTTCACATTTTTTATAAAATAACTCAGCAAGGTATATTTTCATAATCATAGGTCCATTGAGACCAATACCCTTTCTATTAAAACACCAACCAATAGAAACCAATTTCTACACTAATTTATTCGATTAAAAAACATTTTATCATTCGAAAAATACCCCATTTGAAACAATGATCCATAATCACCTTAAAACGATTCAAAATTTCAAAATATTTTATTTCAACAAATCTCAACTTTAGATTTTGGATAATCCAATCCCTTTAAATCATTTCCAATTCCCTCCATTGTTTTACAAAAACCCAACCTTCCAAAACCATTCTTATATTTAATTTTTTTAAACCCCCGTTTTTTCTTTTCAAAATTTAATTCTTCCTTTAAAACCCATTTCCACAATTCTCACACAAGGATTTTAAAAACAAAAATTCAGAATTCAAGAATGGTTCAAGGGACCCAAAAAAATGAACTAGTTTTGGTGGGTGACTTGACCATATGGATAACGGCCATATTCCAAACAAAAAACCAACACAGAGAGACTTATTAGGACCATTCACCAGCTCCACATGGCATGCCAGGCCCTGTGATCTAACAGAGGCCATTAGTCAGACTCCCCTTGTCATATCCCAACACCAAAAAATCAACCAGAATAAAGGACACTAATAAAACCAGACATCCCATGGAAACCCAAGGATTAGAACAAGAAAGAGTTTGTGACGCTCGTCTTGCACTTACCCCTCAAGTCCCTAAAATAATACTCCATCTACTTTTAAATCCCCAAAATAACAAGGGCGCTCTAAAAAAATTTATGCTAAGAGCCAACTTCCTCTAATACCATTTTGTCATGAACCAGCCCGAGTCGACCCTGAACTGGTCACCCAGGCCAGCCCGTGACAAGTCCCAAGATGCATTCCTGATCCTCCACGGATGGTTACAAGAACCAAGGGAATCAATAGAGTACACAAGGTAATTATTTCTCCCATATATAAACAATCAAACAAATAGTAGAAATAAATAGACAGCCCAAAATGAATTTATATAAAAATTGAACTTATTATTATTTTTACAAGAAACTAAAAGAAGAAAAAAACCAACAACTCAACTGAAAAATCCTGATGAACAACTAACTCCATGTGACACTTCTGGTCACTCTCCAACACAATGATCAAATGTCGCCCAAGGTGATCAAACTAAAGATAAAACCTAGACAAGGACTAAAAAGAGAAGAAGACTATAGGCATCAGTATTAAAACTCAGTAAGATAGCTGAATATTCTATTCCCATTGCACATTCCATTAAAATAAAAGAAACATCAATTTATAGTTTTAAATTAAAGATATGAAATTATGGTTTTAAAATGAGATTCCATTCTATAATAATTATCATAAAAAACATGCATGTTTAATATACAAGAACGCAAGTAACAATTTTTTTCAAATAGGTGCAACTTCATAATAAAAATAGTTTTCAAGAGGGATGATTTAAAGAATTTTAAATTTTAAATAAATATCACATACTATTGAATTTACCAACAAAAAAAACCTAATGCTGACGGTGAGTACAAATTAGCCTATGAGCACTAGTCACCGGAACACCCCTAGGCACTAGTTAGTTAGGAGCCCCAGGTACCTCATATCTCGGTGAAAGTAACCATAATAAATATCTGTTCTCATAAACGAGCCACTAGTAGGGAACATACCCATAACCTATTGGTCCATAATCATCATCATAATCATATTTTAGTCAGTGTTGTAATCGTCAAACTTGCTACGTGAAACAGAGTCCAAACCCCACATAATCACAAGAATACTAGTACATGTCTGCCCACCTAGTTACCCTAGATTACTTTTAGTGCTCAATCAAGTTACACATATTATCAAATACAATTTTCACATAAAAATTCCATTCCCAAACCATAAAACACAAACATACCATAATATTTCTTCACATTTCTTACACGAATCAACAAACCGCTAAATATTTTCGTAAAACATTTTCATGAAGTGCATTGAGGCTTTGCACATAAAACTCATTCAAAAACTCTCTTTCAAATATAAACACACATCAAAACAAAAACAAATCATATTTGGAAGCCCTAAAAACATTTAATAAAATCATTTCATGGACCATAAAACAATCCAAATTGAACAACTTGGTATATACAAGTAAATCACTCCTTCATTTTTAGGAAATGCCAAACGCGCCTTTAAAAATTTTCTCAAAACTAATTTTTGACGAAGGTATGCTATTCAATTTTATTAAGGATGTGTATAGATACAATAAAAATCAGAAATCCACATTCATAGATCTCATATAATACTCAGTTTACATATTCAAAACACAACCATTTTAATAAAGATGTGAAACAGTCCATTTTTGGGCAAGTCGGGCGAAAATATGTTGTAATAAAAAACCCACTTGTTTGTAAAACCAAATCCAAATTGGAAATCCATATAAGGACCCAAAAATAACATTAATCATTCTTCCAATTCATTTATAAATCCAAACAAATAACTTTTAAATCACACATCACACATAAAATCCAACCGGGTAATTTACTGAACACATGACATGCCCTTTAAAACAAAACAATTTATTTTAAGTTTGTGAAAAGAAATGAAACACCAATTTAATTCCATATTTTCATTCAAGATACTGTAACATGCTAAAAATAACATAAACCAGATTATAAACCTCACAAAATATTTGCAAAATATAACAGAACATTTAAACAAACACTTGTTGAGCACTTTCATGACAAAACAACACTACCTTTCACAAAAACAAGGATTAAACAACCACATTTCACAACAAGAAAATTATCCAAAGGCTTAAAAACAATAATAAACATTTATATCAGTTTAGTAAAATATTAAAATGATGAAACATGAATGATAAAGGCATGTACAAGGCATATCCTACCTCAAATCATTGGCGTAATATAAACGCACACCCGAAATCAACCGTCGTGCGTTTATAAACCATAAAACTATAAATAACATACCTAAAAAACAGAAAACCCATTAAACAAATTTTATAACAAAACCCTAGGTCGATCAATACTAGGAGACAATATAAATCCACGAAATAATGAAAGGAGGTGGAAGAGGAAGGAGAAAGGAGAAGGAATCTCACCTTTCACCCTAGAAAACTACTTGTCTTCCATTACATCTACAACCCTAGAGAGAATTGAATGTCTTGAAATATCATAGAGAGCCTTCTATGGTCTTCAAGAACTAGGGAAAGAAGATTGGTGTCCAAAAGAGTATGAATTGATTTATTTATTTATGATAAATTTTACATTGTCAATTCTAGATGATTTGAGGTATCATTTGAATATTCTCCCTAATCCGAGACCCATATGAGTTACAAATAGGTAACATAGAATATTTTGGTCAGGATAGGGTTATTCTATACGAGTGGGAGGTAAAATCACTAAAAAATATTTAAAAATGAAAAAGATATGAATGAAACGAATTATTATTTTTTAAACAGGAAATAGGCCCATGGGATGGACCTATACCAAAATAAGTAACAAAAATTCAACCTGCTTATTAATTTATAATGGGTAAAAAAGGATAAATATAATTTAATATATTGTTATAGGACAAATGGGAAGTTTAATGGGTGAAAAAGGATGAAAATAAAAAGAGTTATAAAAGAAACAAATTCAGTTTCTAAAACTGGTAATGGGCTCACGATTGGCCCAAATCATGAAGTAACCACCCTTTCATCAAAAACTATGGAACAAACAATGGGGATCCCAATTTAGGGTGGTAAGACATATATGAAACTTAAAAACTTAGGATTCATCTCACCAAATACCCATGAAAATGATCGGTATTTCCAATAGACGGGATCAATAAATAAACATGTGTGTGACAGGCGCATTCCTCAGGCCTTCTGCTTCCTTGTCTAGAGGTGTCTCTTGATCCACTTTTGATTTTAGATAGGTGTTTACATTCAGTTATATTTTACTTAAAATCCATGGTGTTCTTAATTTAAATCAAATTATATCCATAAAATTTATTATGATTTTTTGTTTTGTAGGAGTCCTAAGAGGTACTCTATGAATATAATTTTTTTAAAGGAATGTTTTGGACATAAAATCAAAATAACTTTGGGAATTTCATAGTATTTACCTGTTGTTATTTGGTAATTAATTTTAATAGGAATTTGTGTTTGTTATGATATTATTCATATAAAATTCATATATCATTTATGTTTATAGTAATTTTGAAATGTTTTTATAACATTATGTTGTAATGTTTTTATGATTTATAAAATTTCTTGGTTTTAAAGTGGGAGTTAATTGTGATTTAAAAGAGGTTTTAAATTTAATTAAAAATGGATTTCAGTGGATTTTTTAAATTATTTATTAATATTAAAACCCAACTCTGGTTTGGAACTTTATATAATTTGTTTTCTGAATTTTAAATCCACCCTTGACTACTCTGTGTCGTACTAGTTTTTTATGAGTTTTAAATTTGACTATTGGTGATGTATGAGTGAATTTAACAAAGGGATTTTATGATATGGTAGTGAGATGGTTGGTTAAGGAAATTTATGAGAATTTTTCATTATGGTTTAATATTGGTGCGTGGAAGATACATAATATATCATTCCTCGTCCTATATTACTAATATAACAAGGATAATTGGTACCTTAGAGAGTTATTGCAAGACGGTTGTTGTGCTAGTTATATTCACACACTAACTACTATCTTGTAGTTATGTGCTATGAATCCTACAAGGTGATTTCCATCAGTTATCCTAGTTTGATAATTATGAGTGTAGAATTTTTTTATCATTATTGATTAGTTTGGTTAATGGTCTTTCATAAGTATGTCTAGGATCAGCAAACATTATATTTAGAAGTTACCCATAACTATGTACACTATAATTCATTTACCTTGTTGTAATACCTGATTATTATTTTAACTCAATATTTTAACAATTTTTTAACATGGTATATACCATTTATTTCCTTCTATTTCATTCTTGGTTTAAATTTTTCTTGTTCCAGTTGTTATTTAATGATACATTCCCTAGATAATGAATTATTATGATTTTGATCTATCTATTTAACTACTTTTTTTATTTCTGCAGCATAATTATACTTGTTCCATCAATGATTATTGGGTATTTTTCTCCTATTTAGCATTAATTACAAAAAAATAGATAATTATTTGATTTTAAACATCAATATGGATTTTTAATAGAAAAGCATTATGTCACTTTTTTAAGCATTGTTTTTTTATGAACAAATAAAAGAGATATGATTATGGATTTATATTTATAATTTTTTTTGAAATGTATTTTAAACTATAAATTTTAAATGTTGTATTTCTATTATTATTTGAAAACAATTAAATCATAGACTTTTTAGTTATATTCTACAAGGACATTTTCATAAAAACTACTTTTACCACTTGGTATTTATAAACCAAGTAGATTTTCAATATACTATTTCTAGGTATTATGAGTTTATGACTTCTTAAATTATATCTCTCTTAGTTACTCAAGGATAATTTTTTTTAGACAGTGAATCTATGTCACATGGAGGTGATGTTTTTATATTTTTGATTTTATATTGGATATACCGGGTTGTTTATGCAATGTCCATGATTAAAATTCCTACATTTTGGTAACTATTTTTGTTTTTATGGATTTATTTGAAACAAAAAATGTTTTAGTTATGTCACACTTGGTTTTATCTTTTAATAAAACTAGTTATTTAAATTTTCATAGAAATATAATATCATGAGGCACCATGCCATATTATCTATGGAATTTGGATTCATGATAAATATTATTTATCTATGATAAATCATTACCAAAGAATATATTATGAAACTATAGGCGTGTTTCCAACTAGGGGGAATACAGAACAACCATTTTATTATTACATGGGCTGGGTCAAGTTCACAAATTTAGAGTTTCTTATGTTTTTTTTGTTTAAAAAATGATACCAACTGGCCCCTAATATTTGGGGATTCCAACACATGGGAGATAATATTATCAAAACTTGGGAGGAACTTGATGAGTTGGTTTATGATATCACATCCCATAAAATAACATCAGTTACCATGGAGTGTCCGAATTCAACTATTTAATTTCATTTTTTATTTTGTTTTATTGGTATATTTTAACTTCAATTGGTGGTTTATGTGATATATATGAGTTATCAGAGATAATATTTTTTTTATATGTTTTAGGATGAAAATGGGAGGGGAACATGATTTTGTTAAATAGACTATGAAACCATGTGGATCATGTGTGCATGGTTTTGAGAAGCTTTGAGTGGATGTAATATAGTGAGTGTATAGTGTGTCAATTCGTACGTCCAAACCATACATAGCCACTAATCCTTTCTAATTTTATTTACTTTTTCTTTAATATTACATTTGGTCATGGTGTTTGGGAGTATTAAGGATATTTTTATATTGTGTTAATTCTAGTTTGTTGTATGATATTGGTATTTTTAATTACAAACTAATTTTAAAAACGTTTAGGGATTTGTTTTAGTACATTATAAATATTTTTTCTAACACAATTCTAAAAAATTTTAGGTTTTTAATTTTTAAAATACATTCAACAATAATTGGGTTTTTAAAAACATATATTTTGTCTAATATTAGGATTTAAAAAAAATTAAGGTTTACTTTCATAAATTTATATTACAATAGAGTTTTTTCATAATTAATTCTATAGTTTTATTAAATTAATTATATTAAATTTTTTGAAATACTTTTTAAATGATTTGATTATGTTTAATATATTGTTATGTTATTTATATAATCCCTTTAAAAAAATCAAGAAATCATAGGATGTTCATATAATAGATATTTCCTTAACCTAATGTCTATTAGGATTTATATATAATAATTCGTACTATTAAAACTAGCATTCCTCTAGGAAGATTTGTAGGCATTACCCAATTTCATTTATTTCTTAACATTATTAGTGATCAAGGAGCTAAAGACTATATGGATTGATTAGATATAATTGAAAGAGTTTTCAATTTAGTGAGAAATCTAGAAACCTCCTGAGTAAAATTCATTTACATGGAACAATATGGTATAATGGAAGATCATTACTCTACTCTAGATAAATTTTATTAATTATTGAGAAATATTTAATACCAGGTTTATTGTGTATTAATTTTCTACAAAAGTGAAATTAAATATGGTGGTGCAGCTTCAAAACCTTCTATAGGGTGCTCAGTCGGTGGAAGAGTATGTTAGTAATTTTTGGAAATTTAATCTCTTTTAATTTTGGTTTCTGTTTGAGGACCCACTAATGGTACCTATTTTTGTTGATTAATAGCAAATTAAAATCGGTTTTAGAGCACATTTCTTATTCATCCTCTCATGAGGATTGGGATAGTTATTCTTTGATGGTGGATTTTATTACTATGCACTAACCAAGTAGTAACGGTGATACTTTACCTTTTATAATTGGTGATAGTTTTTAAATTTTCCCAGAAGTAGAATTATGACGATTATAATTTAGAAAATTAGAATACTTGTTGGAATATTCTTAATCTTCTATCATTTATCTGAAAAAGATGTGGCCTAAAATACTACATCATTGTGGTCATCATTGAAATACATAGCCTCCTTATTTTGGAGTCCTAAAGTCCAACCATAGTTTCAATCAATTGGATTTTAATTAGATGTTATGTAAGTTTGGGAATTAGTGATAGAAGGAATATAATTCATATATTTGATCTCAATTTTTTTTTTAATCATAAAATATCATGGAACCTTGTTTTCATGCTTGTCCATTTAATATTTTCTAATTTCAGGATCAATGATCATTATTTATGTTATGCAATCTCCTGTAATTTTTTAGACCATTATTATAGTTAATGGAAAAATGGAAGGGGTGTCATTTTTAGGGATCATTATTTTGTGCCCTAATTGGATAGATAGTTTGTGCTTTCGTGAGTTCCTCTTTATATTTTGTCTAAATTTATACCCCAGGTTATGTGCATGATTTATAAAGTGGGGTAAATCATGGGATGTCTTGCCACTTGATTACTCTATTCTAAGGGGTTCTATTGATTTTATCTCTGAATTATTAAAAACATGTTATGGTTTATTATATGATTTTATTCCTTTGGGTATAATTATTGATATATATTTGTGTCTCAATGTATTTATTTTCCCATGGAAAAATATCTATATATAATATTTCCTTTAATCCTTTCCATTTCTTCATAGTTATGTTTTCTATTATACCATGTACTTTAATTTCTATGTATATATTTTGAGGTTAAATTAATTTATTTTTTAAAAAATTATTATGGTGGGGATAATTGTCACACCAAAAACTTTATTTTTCTAATCGTTAGTTTCATTTATATAATTTTTTCCTTTTCCTAACATTTTTGATACATAATTCAAAAAAAATTAAAATTTTATGTTACAGTATTTGGGGAAAATATCAACATGGTCAGTGATAATTGTTTGGCATGACCATTTAAAAGATAAATTATTTCTATAGTAATTATCCTTTATTTTTTTAAACCATGTGTCCACAGTATGCGATATCATCCATGTTTTTCTAGTGAAGGATGCATAGTGTCACTATTTTTTAAACCTTGTAGAAAAAATATGTTCAGCCAATATTTTTAAAATTATTATAAAACCATTATAAAGTATTTAATTTTAACAACTAATAATATTTTATTCCACACCCATTCAACATATACCACATGGTAGATCCATAAGAAGATTTCCTCTTATCTCCTACATTGGAATTTGGATTATATACATTGTTTTTTAGTTATTCATCAAATATTGTTCCAATATTATCTCTCTTTTTTCATCATTCCTTATATATTTATCCTACCAATATCAATTGATCATATTGGTCAAACCCTAAGGTATTATTTTAATAATAATTTATAGTTATATATTATTTCCATTTTACACATTACTCTTGGGAACAACTTCTTCCATGTCAAGACATGTTTTTTATCTTTATATGATTTGAGTGTAGTGTTTCCATGAATTTCTCTTTTATTTAAAATCAATAATATTCATTATTTTTCTCAAATTTTTTCTAATAAATTAGTGTATGTTATATGTTTTTTAGGGTTCTTAGAAGTAAATCTCCAATATAATATTCTTTTAAAAAAATCATTTCAAATTTCAAATTATTTCATTTTTGAATTACATTAAATTTAAGAAATTATTATTTGGTATTTCTATACAATGGAATTATTTTTTTTCTATATGTCTTTTAAATTTGTTTTTCATTGATTATACATGTTTATGATGATTATGAAATTGTTGGTGAAAATTTTATTTTAATGATTTCATTATTTATCGAATTTGATCATTTTAAAGTAGGATTTACCATTGGTTTAAAAAGTTATTTAAAATTGATTTCAGAATGTATTTCAATAGATATTTATTAATGTTTTAACTAAATTTTGAACTGAATCCCATGTTGGAACAATATATAAATCGTATTTCCTAAATTAAGATACACCATTAACTATTCACCATGTTACTTGATTTCATATGAAGTTTGAATGTGATTGTTTCTGATGTTTAAATGAATTAATCTAGGGGATATAGTGAGAAGTGTGTGATAGGGTTTGTTGAGGAATGTTATTGTCATTGTTTTACTTGTGGATTTTAATTCGTGTTCATAAAATATGTCATATATCCTTCTTTTCCATATTCTAATATTATCATTGTGAACTAATGTGACATAGTGAGATATTAAGAGATGTTTTCTATTATAGTTATTTAAATACACTATCTTGAATCCCCTAGAGGTGTGTTATAATCCATAATAGGAGAGCTACATCATTGATGATGGTTAGAAAATGATGGTTGGGTAGTTTCTAGGAACATTTTATATTAGATTGTTAAATTATTCATCTCAAGTATGTCTAGGATCATCTCACTGGTCATTTTGGATTTTCCATTGATTATATACACATTAATTAATCTTCCCTTTTCTATATTTGAATTTTTTTTAACTAATTAGTTCAACTTTTTTCTAAAACAAATTTACTAGTTATTTATATCTATTTCATTTTGGTTATAAATGTGTTCTTTTGGTAAATATCTAATGCTGGATTCTATTAGTTCAATATTTATTATGATATTTATCTATCTAGTTTCATATATTATTATTTTTAATTCTTATTTATGCAGATAAAAAATTTGTTTATTTATTATTGGGTTTCTTCTTTACCATCATTAAATAGTGGGATGAATAAAATTTGAATATAAATCTCAAATTTTGTTTAAAAGGAATTCTTTATGTCATATTTGTTTTGTATATATTGGATTCTAATATAATTAAATATGTTATTCTTATGGATTTTTTCTTAGAGATATATGAAAAAATATTTAAATTTTTTTAATTATAATGTTGTATTTCTATAATTCTATAATAAATAAAGAATATTCTATTTGGTAAAATCCCATGAGGATATTGGCTCAAATCGAACCTACACCACTCGTTGTATGTAGATCGAGTTGATTTTGTTTGTTCAGGTTTGTTTCTCAAGAAGCACAAACAATTGAACTCTATCTATTGGTAACCCTTGGAGTGTTTGTGATGGATGGTGACCCATGTTCAGATAAATGTTTTTTGTTTTTATTTTAGTTTCTTTTTTTCAAACCTGGATCATTTATGCATGAGAGAAGCAAATAATTTTTATATTTTGGTTTCCATTTTAGTTATTTGGATATATTAGATTTGGATGTTTATTTTCATTTTTATTATATTTGGTTATACCATTTTATAAAAAATTGTGTTGCATTTTTTATGGATTTATAACATCTCGATGCACCGTTGAGGATTATTTATTGAACTATGTTTCATGTTAAGTATTATTTAACTTGAAGAAATCATTCTCAATTAGTATATTTTGATTCCATAGAACTTGTTTCAAGCTTGTGGGGATCTATAATGTACTTATAGTCTTTCTAAAGTTTATATTAGGTTATAGAATTAGGGGAGGCCTAGGTTAGTTCATGATAGAACTCCAAGTAAATAATATAATTAAAATAAATAACCTCCCTATTATAAGATCGATTTCCTCATAGGAGACATTATTAGATAGAGAGATGATTTTTACAGAGTATTTATTTGTCAAAATGATTTTATATATCTTTTATATCAACAATAAGTAGTCATTTTTAGGATCAAATTGTTGATGGTTCAATCATCGATATTTTTTATGTAATTCATAACTCTGATAAAGTGTAATCCAATTTGATTTTCGGTGCAATTTTTGGTTTCCTTCACTAACTCACATAATCATGAATATAGGCCTGAGACCCTCCTTTTCTTACTATGTTAATTGTTTTTGGATTTCAAGGATATGATATATCCCCTATCCAAGCCCATTTTCTTAAAGAACCCTACTAGAAGTGATCTTCACTTTACTCGCATTGGTTGTTAGAATGATTTTTCTCTCAAAGAATATATATATATATATTGTACAGTTAAATTATTTCTATATGATACTCGGTCACATCATTCTTTGTGTGAGTTGGATGTTTCATGGTTATTATTAGTTGATCTAATGATTACCATATGGGTCAAGGTTCATCTTGACTTTTGAGTACAACACATAAGTATCTATACTATGCCATACCATAGAATTATTTTTTCAACTACCCACTAATTATAGAGAATATCTTGGTAAACTATTGATGTTGTAGAGGATTGTTTTTTTGTAGTGGTGTAGGAATAAACGGTAAATTTTATAGAGAAAATACAAAATTCTCCATCATTGAGATATTAAATTTTAATTCACCTTTCTTCCTAGGTTATTTCAATATCATTTTAATTTAATATTTGTTCACTTTCAAGTGTTGAGTACTAATATTGTAGTTGGATGTCCTTTTTCAGAGAGGGTATAATCAGGTTTTCTATGAATCATATGACCAATATAAAAGATAAAATATACTTGGTTATATTCAATTATTATTATACATGTTTTTTGTATTATACGAAGGTGATTCTATGGAATAAATATTGGAACCACTATATATATTCATAAATAATAATTATTCCAATGGGGTATATGAATTCTATTATAGTTTTTAAGGTATGTGGATTAATTTTAATGAAAATTTTATTTTTCATTTCATGTAGTAATCATTAGTTAATGTGAAATAGTGATACTTTTATGGTTGAATCCCTTATCATAATTATTTTCTAGAGATTTTGGGGACATCTATGCGGATATCATCATTTTGATTGGTTGTAATATAATAGAAAGATGTATTATATAAAACATTGAATGTAGATATCCCCACTTCTCATAAATTGGGATAAGCGTAAATTGAAAACATTGTTTATGGGTAAGTGTGTGACCCGGTATTTTTGGAATTTATCCTTATAGTTATATTTAATGGGTGTGAGAATTTCACCCTACTAGAGGATGGACTTCGGTAACCCCATAAGAATCTTCTTGGATGTGGTAATGTGTTTCATCAAAATGTATTCCCCTAAAAGGTTACATGACCTCTGTAGTGTATGAGTCACCCTAGATCTTCACTTTGGGATCTTATCCTAATGAAACATACTTTTATATATCATAATAATTATAGATAACCCAAATATCAAAATTTCACTCTCTTGGGGAACAAGTTATATGTCGATATTAATGCATTATATAACATACATTTCATCCACAAAAGTATTCTCCACACATTAAATTTTTTCATACATATGAATTCATATATATTCTAGAGGAATTTGAAAAATATTAAAATAATTTTTCTCAAATTCTTATTAAGGGATTAATCAAGATTGGTAATACGTAGTTCATAAAAAATGATTTATATGGTAATGATAGAAATGGAATGATGAATGCAATAAGATAACAGAATCATAATAGATGAAAATGATTCATGATATAATCATATATCATGAAATAATGTGCATAGAGGATTGATAAAGAGAGTAAATAATTATCACAGTGAATAAGTATATATAAAGATCATGAACCATCACATAAGAAAATCTAATATTGGTCATGATGTTATAAGAGTTAAGTAATCATAAAATTTGGAATTAATAAAATCATTTCAGAAATTAAGTCACACTAAAAAACAATATAACATTTATTATATATTGAATCTTGTGAGAGTAATAATTACCTAATAAATTAGTAGCTATATATTTTTGGACCCTCACGTTCCATAATTTGATATATCTCTACCCATAAATTATAGATTATATATAATGTGATGTATGAATTTCCCAATCAATTCAAGGAAAATATAACTATGAACCCACTAACTGCATCATAATATATGGTGATTATATATACCAAATGAATATGAAAACAATCCAAAATGTATCATAATATTATTCAATAAGTGGAATAAAATTGTTATAAAATGAAATAAAGATATTATCTTGGTAAATTACAGTCAACCAAGATGATACAATATAATTTATTAACACCATATTTAAAAACATTATATGTGAATCCCAATAATTTCCCCATTCAATCAAATGTATATGTATATAGGTGAAAGAACTTTAAACTGAAGAAATAAAAAAGGTAATTATCAAAAAAAAATTGATTTATAGAATATTTATTTTTATCCATATTTAATGTTAAGGAAATAAATATTTGTTATGGATCATTCCCCTTATATACATTTCATTTCCAACACTCCACATGTATAAAGGATAATGGATAATGAAAAAAAATATTATTTTTAGATGGGATCCTTTTGTGAAAAATATTTCATTTAATGAAATTAAACATAGAAAATAATCAAAGTATTTAATATGAATTATTATTCAAATTAATAAGTTTCTTAATAAGATGATATGAAATTGAATTGGATATAAACAAACAATTCATTAGATTTTTTGGACAAAGAAATAAAATTAATACTACATTATCAAGGGAGGGAATAAATTCAATAAAAATACATTTTAAAAAAATTATTCAAATATGTAAAATAAGTAAATTATTTGAAAAATAATCTTGATAAAATTGTAGAAGAAAAATTAATGAAAATATTGAAAATAATTTTAATTACATTTATTTAATTTTTTTATAAAACTAGAGAGATGAGTCACTTTAATAAAAAAATTTAAAAGGGGATGAAATGAATTTCAAAACACTATCTCAATAAATTAATTTCACAATAATGGATACATAAAAATATATATAACACAGAATAAACATAGATTCAAATATAAGAAAAAAAAGTAAATTTTTTCTTTTCTGAATGGCATATGATTTGAATTTCCAAAAGATTAGTGGAAACAATAAATATATTTATATATCTTGGATAAATAAGGATATTGATAAATAAATATTCATAGATAATATGATTATAATTTCTGAAATAGGAAGATGGTGGTCTGTAAATTGATAGAGAGGGTTGTCATGATCCCAAAAGAGTTGAGAAGTACTCCTTATAAACAGGTAAGGTTTAAACTATAAAACTATGAAGAATGAAAGGATAGAATAAATTTATTAAAAAATAATTGTAAAATAGTAAAAAAAATTACATTCAATACCTTTGGTATGAGATATAGAATATAAGGTCATAAGCAGATTAATAATATTTGGAAAGAATAATAATTTTTATAGAATATCTAACATAATGTGATAACTACTTTTGTATTTCATCTAAATTATTATTTTTTAAATTATATAAATTATTCACATTATTAAAAACCCTATTACTATTTATTGAATCTTATAATACTTTTATTAAAATGTTTTATAAATTTATAGACTTTCTATTAGTCATGTAAAATTTTCCATTGTTGTTTGATTTCGAGTTCCAAAACATCTATGACGTATCTGTAACCATAGAAGGTCACAATATGATAGATCAATAAGAACCATCTGTAATATATTGAAACCACAATTATATATATAAGATATATTTTTCAATATATCTATAGATAGTTATAAATTCTTATATTCCTTATTTGTTTTGTTTAGTTATTCGTTTAAAAATGAAAAATGGTTGTTTTATGATAATTTAATTATTATAATATATATTTTACCATTAAATAGATACAAAATTGAAGTAAATTGAATATATATGTTTTATTTAATTAATAAATATATTTTTAAGATTATCCATGAATGGAATAATTTAAAAAAAACACCACCATTGAAATTGGTACTATAAAAAAATTACAGTTGAAATGTTTTTTAAACGGTGGTAAAAAAAGTAACAAGCTAGTAAATTTAATAGTCTTATAAAAATGTAAAGGTATGTTAAAGATGATATTTTTAATTTATTTTTTATTTTTAACTTATATTATAGAAATTATAAAATTATAATTGAAAACAAACACTAACTTTGAAATATGTATTTTGACAGAGAAATAGATTATGTAAAAGATCTCGATTAGAATTAATGGGTGATATGTTATCATTGAATAATATTAATAATTATAATAACATGAAAATTTAAACAATTTATTAAAATAAGAGGTGTTTTGAAATATTTGTAATGTAATGCATCCGTAAATGAAAATTCTAAAAGATGATTCGAAACCTTATGTTGTTCAATGAGTCAAATCATTTGAATTAAGCATAAAGGTATTGGTGGAGGAGATTTTGGTGAAACAAATATATTGGGTACATGGCCAGAGAGGAATATAGAATTATTTTGGAAGATCATTGGAAATTTATGGAATTTTTTAATTGATTCAAGAGCGATGTAGGAGGGATGAATCTATAGCCACGTGGGAGGGATATTATTGAATAATGTATTTATTATTTTATTAATAAGGCCAATTAATATGAATATTATTGATTAATTTAACTTTTATTTTAATTTTTATTTAAAAAATAACGTTTAATTAACATTCGTATACATAGAAACCATAATATAATTTTTTTAATACATTATTAAAGTTAAAGAATAAAATATAGTTTTTCATTATAAAAAAATACAACATTATCATTAAAATTGAAAATATTTCATTATAAATACAAATTATTATTATTTAATTCATTATTTTACACCTAAAATATATATTTTTTTGATTAAATGTTTTCATAAATTCATATATAGTATTTATGTCATTTTGTAGTCATAAAAGTTATGGTATTCGTAAAAATCATATTTTTTACAATTCATTGAAATATTTTATTTTTTTAAAGTACAAAAAAATAATTTTAAGATAATTGAAACATTATGATTCCAAATATTATGTCTATTTGTTTATATTTTAATTATAAATTAATTATTATAATAAATAGAACGAATTTTTTTTAATAAAAAATACTTATTTTGTTATGAGTGGTGGAATTTTTATTTTTTATTTTATCTTTTTTATTAAAATATTAACTATTAATTATTTATAAATGAAAAAATATAAATATTATGAAATTATTATTTTAAATATGTTGAATTTAACTTTTAAATTTTTAATTGAAAAAGTAGTATTAGTGTGACAAACCTTATAAATGATGATTATAAATCTTTGTGACCATTTTAAATTTCATAGCACAACATTATCAAAATTTAAAAATATTTTAATTAAAATAAAACATTATACATATGAGTAATTATATTATCAATATACACACACACGCACTGTAATGTTATTTTATGGTAACACATTTTATTTAGCGTTTCATGAAGAAATTTTTAGAGTAATAAATCACATACAAATAATATTATTGAAATAATTTTAAAACTAAAAGAATAATTAAATAAATTTAAATTTCATAATTAAATTTTATTTTACTGTAAAAAAGAAGTTTAACTATTTATTATATTATATCTTTCACAAAACAAACAATTTACCTTATTTTTTATGTTTATATTTTATAATTTTTTGACTATTCAGACATGTGTCATACATTATTTAAAAATAGATTATAATGACTTATTTGGTATTTTAATGATGATAGGAAAGTAAAACTATTAAATAAAATAATTTTTTTTAAAAATAAAACTATATTTTTAGCCACTCTGGTCTCAAGTATGTAACCCTTTCTTTGTGATTTTATGTATGTAATGATTATGGGTGATGTTTGGGAGAGTTTGAAGGAATTTGGAATGTATTTAGGGATTTTATAAAGGCGAATTACTTGATCAGTGTTAGTGGAAACCATGCAATGCCTACCGAAAACCAATCAGTTTGATGCATGGGCTAGTTGGAATACACAATGTTAGGCACACGGTTTGGCCACTCTGTGTGGCCACCCTAGAGAAACCATGTGAAGGGGAACATACTTATTTTTTCACGATGTGTACATGGTTTGACTATCCATGCAGACCAGCCATTAGGGGTGATCATAGAGGAAGAGGAAGGCTCACTCATAGCACATAGTTTTACTAACAATGCAACAAACCTTGAATTGTGTGACAACCCATCCAAGTGGGGGTCATGCAGTGACCCCCTAGCCCACCCCCAATAGGACAGGGGATTCTGACGAGCACTAAGTGGGCATATCACTATCATGAGAGGAATTACCAATATACCAATATGCATGCAGACATCTCAAATACCAATAAAAATGTTGAAATTTAAAAACCACTAAGAATTAAATTCTTTTATACCACTATATACCAACCAACAAAGAATAATATGAAAGTAAAGTGCAGTAAGGTAAACTAGGACAGGATATTAGACCATCAAAAGGAAGACTGTAACTAGAAGTCCAACCTATAAGAAGAGGTACTAGTACAGTTTTCTGTAGTAGTAAGAATACAACTCGACATGTCTGATCTCACTAGGCACCGTCTGGTCCTGGTCTACCAAGGACTCCATCAAAGGGTTTCTCATCATCATAATACATTACATGTTTGGAAAAATCCCAGGGAGAGTGAGTATAGAAATACTCAATAGGACACCTCAAAACCACAAAGAAATACACAATGTAATGTACAGTCAGCTCTACATAGTATATGTCAAGAAAACATATAACAAAAATTTCCTGATATACACAAACCAAGACATAATGTCTTGGGGAAAGTCACAACTATGGCATACCAACACCAAGGATTCATCATGAAGAATCCACGAAGCAGCCAACTTAGAGAATGCCCTAATGACTCTGTTAGCACTGATGACATCCATCCATGCAGTACTATTAATAGATAACCATCATGGTTAATATTTATGATATATCTAATGAAAGAGATAATATATAAAGATGATGATCATAGATAGGCCAATGTGGTATACCATAAACTCCATCTTGATAAACCTTTTATAAAGAGGATCAATGCTCGGTGATGTTGGTCACATCAGTAACAAAGAATCTACCTAGGGAAAGAAAAATTTATATAGGATGTTCTCTGGTCCTATTTGGGGATTCCAAAAAATCTATCCATGAATTCATGATGAAGGGATCATACATTGTTGAGTAGTAAATGATATTTACCAACCTTCAGGGAAACAGTCAAGGGCACAAACCCAAACAAAAGTTTTCCAATATATATTGAACAAGGGATTCAATCCATGTATAAAGGTATAAATTTTATATAGTAAAGTCACACGCCTTGTCCGTTGACACTGGGTACTACCCATGTACAATGGATTGGGTCATTTGATACTATGTCTTGCAAAATATGGGTACATAGAGTATAAAATTAGTCACCTACCTTGTACATCCATCAATGGTCTACCTATATACTCTTGTTGAGTTCCAATAAATAGTGTCATACCATGTATATCTGGACTTATACAAGCACACCGGGTAGTCCATGTGCTTGGTCTTGGAAAATAAATGTGGGGGAGTACATGAGGTTAAACCAACCCGTGTTCTGCACCACATTATTGTGTAATCTTGGATTATATTTTGAGTGGTCCAATGATGAACACATGCAATGCATACTATACTACACATAGTCTATTCTAGAATTTTTAGAATTCCATGTTCTTCCTCAAGTGGATCATTTGATCTTCCGAGTTCTTCTTTAGTGATTCGTTCTCCTTGAAACTTAACAAAGAGGTTCTTTCTACCACCCTAACACTGAATTGAAGAGTTTCTTTCTTTCAATCAACTCAAAAAACAACATTAATTCTATTCGATGAAACATGCCAAAAGAAAAATTTCTCATGAATCTCTTTGATTCGTCTATATTCATTCTTTTGACCCAACCTTTAGGTCTTCCTGAGGTCACAAATTCAATTTCACATCATTATGCTATGAAATGAAGGATAAATGATCAATATTTTACAAAACCCATCAATGAATGATGAAAACATTGAAAACAAGGGAAAGAAAATACTCAAAGATAGAATTCAAGGAACAATCCTAGACCATTGTTCGTTATGGCCTAGATCTACTCTCATATGAATGATTTGAATAACAAAATCATTAATCAATAATCAAACTCCATAAATACCACATAGTATAGAATATCCCACAAATAATGATCAAACCATTGTTCAACTTTTTCGCTGGTTGCTCTATATTCATTTTTGAATATTTGAATGGGGAAAAAATCGAAAAATATTGCATCATATATTTGATTTGGGTTTATCATTGTTGAAGATTGATTATTGTTGGAGAGATCTATCAGGAATGATCTTCGATACAAGTATCAGACGTCATTGTGAAGAGAAATTCTCCATGGTTTTTCTCTAGGGCCTCTAGTGAATTCTAGGGTTGTGAGCCTAGCCCTAGGTCCCTTCATAAAGGATTAATGAAAATAATAATGGTCACTACATACTGCATCGACAAAATATAAAAATAAAAAAAATTATCTATTTATTTTCTTTAAAAAAAATACACGAAACTACTTTTCATAGGTGACCCGCGCCAGCTAATGTTAAGACGTTCCTAGAGTAATTTTACTATAATAAACCCAATTGTTCCCTCTGATATCTGATTTAGGTAGTTATTAATAAGTTTTTATACTTTTTCTATATAATTTCTAATTTGTACTCTTTAAAAATATAATACACGTCGACCATTTATTCCCAGTACAATGGGTCTAAAAATTTCATGTCATCTCAGCTTTAGGTATTAATTTAATCCATACTATATTATTAAATATTATATAGAAAATGTAGTACATTACCTTCTCCCAACCTTGGTGATTTACATCCACAAAAATCAAAAATAATGATACTAAATAAGATGTGGGTACTACCCGTGTTTATAATCCTCCCTTTCCCATGATCCCTCTTAAAGATTCCCTGGAAACCACCATTCCCACTCAAAAGGAATCACTCATCCATGAATGATCCCATCATACCAATCCTTGATCTATGTTGGGTACTCAGTAATGGTTTCTCTATTATCGAGGTCTAGGTCACCCCAGTTGATGATGTGTGATGCGTCATTCACATACGACCTCATTTATGACACATAGAAAACATTGGGAACTTGATCCAACTATGGGGGTGGAGCTAAGAAATACGCCACCTCTCCAACTCTACACAGTATCTGAAAAGGGTCTATAAACCCTTAAGATAACATTCAACCTTAGAAAAATATATGTAATTCCATTCAATGTGAAACCGGTATGTATACAGGGTATCATTCCTCAAATTAAAATGGGCTTTTCAACCAATTATTATAAGTCTTCTAATTCCTCTAGGCAGTCTTCATATACACCGGGATGATCTGCACCTTCTAGGTTATAGATCACACCAATTAAGGGCCCATATTTAGTGACTCTCCTTGGTTAGTACAAACATAGTGGTGACCTATAGGGGATCCCTTAAAAACCATAGAATAGTTCCATACCAATGGTGGAATAGTATCTATTATTGTACATAAAATTAACTAGTGATATGTGATCCTCCAAACTATTTCTAAAGCCCATCTTCCAAGAACACAACATGTCCTCTAGGACCTAAATGTTCTTCTCTGTCTGATCATCCATCTATGGTTGATATGCTATGCTCTAGAATAACTGGGTTGAAAATGCCTCATGTAATCCCTTCCACAACCTGGATGTAAAATGAGCCTCATGATCTGAAATAATCATTGATGGAACTCAATGGTGTCGAACTATCTCATGAACTTATAGGTGTCTCAATCTCTTTACTAAACTCTGCTATCAGATATCTATGATGTAGACTGAATTGGTTAGTCATTCAATGATAAACCTGATGGAATCGTGTCCCCTGGATGTACATGGTAACTCCATAATGAATTCCATCAATATCCCAACCCGCTACCATTCAGTAACCTCAAGGGGTTGAGCTAACCATATTGGAATAAGGTCCTCATCCTTCACTTTTTGACAAGTAAGGCATCGAGATAGGAACTCTGCAACTCCCTTCTTTATTCCTAGACACCAAAATTGATGTTATTGGTACTGGTAGATCATAACCACAACTAGATATACCGAAAAATATAACATATGAAGATCCCTCAAAACCACCCCCACAATCCCACGGTACCTATTATGCGACCCCTAAAAATGACGGAGTGTTTCCCATATTTTGAATTTATATCAGGAGCATCCCTTGTGGATATCTGAGCATAGTGAGTCTCATTATCTGAATCCCCTAGTTGTTCCTCCCTGAATATCTATAATAGGGGATGGAAGACAACCATCTACTAGAGGTATGCTTCTCTATCTCCATCCACTAAGGATAATTGTAATGAGGCCAACTGCTCTGATGCCTCATTCAATAAATGTGAATGATATCACTTGCTGAGAGAATCATTCACCAAGCCCCCATCCAAGAAGTAACAAAATATCCATGTCATAGTCCACGAGGAACTCTTTTCATCACCTATATCTCTAACTCAGATCCTTGTGAGTGAGAATATAACTGAGATTCTTGTGATAAGAGTAGATGATAAATCACTCACCCATTAGGTAGTGTCTCTGCAAAATCATTTCAATGATTCCACTGCTATCTCTTGATCATGGGTTACATAGTTATTTTCATGTGGTATCAACTAGCAAGAACCATCTGTAATAATTGTTTTCATAGATATCAATAAACATCCAATCCCATTTACTGAAGGATTACAGAACATTATGAAAATGACACCCTCCACCAGATATCTAAATATTGGAGTGCACATCAAAATCTACCTCAACTACTAAATATTTTGATGGTACTTCTCTATCCTCATAAACGGATTCTCATTTTGAGTCAAATAATTTGTAGGTATTGGAACCCAAGACAAATCAGGTATGAATCTCTGATAATAGCAAACTTTCTAGAGGAATCTTGGCACCTCTATCTCATTCTTCGGTGGATCCCATGATAACAATGCCTCAACCTTGGCCCTGTCAATAGCCACACCATTCGCAGAGATAAAATGTCCTATAAAGTGGACCTCATGAATCAAAAAATGGAACTTCGAGAGTTTCCCATAAATTTGGTGCTCCTGGTGTTTGTCTATAACCATCCTTAAATGTATCATGTGCTCCTACTTAGATGTCGAGTACACAATGATGACATCAATGATGACTACCAAAAACCCTTCCACTTATGTCTGGAATATTTGGTTCATGAGTATCATGATCACTGATGGGAAATTATTAATTCCAATGGGCATTAACAAGTACTCAAATTGACTTTAATGACATCTAAAAGAATTTTTCATTATATCCTCATATCGTAATCGAAATTGATGATAACGTAATTGATGTTCAACATTACAGAACTCTCATGACCCACTCTATTAATAGAAGACATCATCAAATCTTTGTGGTGGATAATTATTCTTCATGGTCACTGGCTTCATGCACATATAGACCACACACAACATCAAGCTACAATATAGCTTTTTGGAAAACAAAACTATGGAAACCTAGGGTGAAACACTGGGTCTCATGAATCCCTTCTTCTATAAGTCATCTAACTACTCCCTTAGCTCGTGAAGCACTATGGTATCCATATAATATTCTAGTTTAGATATAGTTTTTGTATTAGGGTGTAAATAAATACATAATTTTATCTCCTAGTATGGTGGTAATCCTGTAATATCATTGTGGAAGACATCTTTATACTCTTCCACTACTACTAGGAACTAAAAACACATAACATCTTCTTAACTATGGGTAAAGCTTGACAATTGAGGAGTAATTAGTTGTACCTCCTAGGCATGAGTCCATCGTATACTTTATGGTTTTCCTTTTCACTAAAACAAACATTGTTCCATCACTATTGAAACAACACACCCTTCACATAAAATAGTAAATATGGGCATGGATTGTGGATAACAAATCCATAATAGAAATTATGTCATAATGCCTAAATGCTACACCAAGTGGATCAAACCAAAACTCTCCCCTTCAAGGGTCTAGTCACACTATTAGCACAAATGTGTGATCACTGAGCCTTCTCAAATTGATGTCTCCAAGCATACGAGACAAGTAAATGGTTCAAACAGAATCTCTAGGTCTAAAAAAAGATATTCACCCAAGAAAGGAATTACTAGAACCTCTATCTATTAGTGCGGCTGATAATATATAAAAGACATATATTATATGTAACGAACTAGATTTTTATAAAATAATAATTTTTTATTAATATTAATTCTTATGAATAAGATATTAATTTTATGTTAAAGGGGAAACTTTTTTTGATAGTGTACTAGACATGAAATAAGGGGTTTCCTTGAAACATTACGTTGCACAAAACATTCAAATATAAAAAAAAATATAGTAAAAATATTATTATATTAAATTTTAGTAATTCCTATCCAATATAATGGATGGAATGAATAGTTTCATCTGCTTTTTGAAATATGCTTTAAACATGATTAAACGATGAATCATTGATTAAACAATTTACTATAAATGGAAATAAAAACCAATTGAATTTAATGGATGTGTTCTAATGATAACCTATTTAAAAGAGAATAATACTATTTTCATTAAACTCATTATAGATATTTATTCAATGAAAAATATATGATATATATTAAATGTAATGTTTTAAAGTAATCTTAAATGTTTTCTACATATTATATAAGAATAAATTCATTTTTTCAGATAGATGCTTTATTTTTTTGAAAAATATAGTTTTACCTCCTTTAGATGACAAAGCCATTTTAAATCTATTTTATAACACCTTTATATGTTTTATTTGATAAAATAAACATTTTCTTTATAATAGGAACATCAAAATTTACTTTGGATGATACTTTGGATTATTTTTTAAACTTTATTTTATTAATGAATAGAAAAATAATGAATTTTAATTCCAAGCTATCTTTTCATATAATTTATTTATATAGTTTTATTGTACTTTTAATTTGTTTTAATGAATAATTGTGTTATTTATTTATTATACAGATCAAATTTGGTTACTGGATTTAATTTTACATTAAAATTGAATATAAACACATGTTAATCTTTTGATAGTCATTTCTTCTTAAAAACCATATTTTTTGTTATGCCAATGAGAATTATGTTTAAATTAATTTTTGAAATTTCTGTTTTTTGAATTTTGATATATGGATTCCATATTTGTAATTAGGAGGTCCTAATTGTTTAAATAGAAAGCTTTTATTTTTCAAAATTTTGGATTGTAACTTCTGTAAAAGTTTTATTCACCATGGTTAAAGGGTAAATCCAGTAAATAGGGGTAAAACATATTATAATAATATTTTACTCACCAAAAACATGTACTAACGCAATTGGATGAGATATTTCCGACCATGGTCATCCATGGTAAGATTTTAAGACCCTATGGAGCTACATTTGTGTAAAAATGACATATAATTTCTTTTAATTTATAGTTTAGGAAAATATAACCTAAACATGTATCTTATAGTATAAAAATTTTTAAATGGGTTTTATATGTTATTTTTTCGACAATAATTATTCATTAGATAGATAAAAATATTTAATGCATCATGTAATTTTATTTATAATTTTTAGATACCAAATAAATAAATATATTTATGAGACAATGATTATGTAGTGGTTACCTTTCTAATGAAAGATTTAAATAAATGATATTATCGATATTAAAATAAATATATTTTGAAATTTTTATTTAATACATGAATTTTAGGGATGATTATGACTTTTTATATTTTAATTTATGAATTTTTTTTGAAATAATCATTTTTTATGGATTCTTAAAAAGTCATGATATGAATAATATAAAAATGGAAATAAATGATGTGATGCTTTATGTGTACTTTATGTGATTTCATAAAAAGGATCTATTTTAATTACAAAATGATCATTATAAGGGACTTCATCTCAATCTACTTTCATTGATGCATATTTTGATAATATACACCCCCTTATTTTACATGGTGTTTAATAATCTTCTTTGACATTGAATTTCAATCAAAGTGAGCTTTTTATATATGAAGTGTTTTACTAAATGTGAATGGAATGTTTTTAATGTATGCGGAGAAAATGATCTCTCTACCATTAGAATTTTTATTTTCATTCCTCTATAAGGCCTAGTGTTTTAAAAAGGAAAATAAATCCCTTACTTCACTTTTGGGTTATTTCTATATTGAAAATGATTTTTGAAATTGATTGATTATTTCAACATCTTGAAATGATGTTTTTCATTTAAAATGAAAAGTTAATTGTAAAATATTGATATTTTCAATATTTTATTTTTTATTATTATATAATGGTACTAGGAAATTTTAAGGGATGTTATGTGATAAACCAATGATGGGTGGTTACATAATTAACCAAATTATGGGTGGTTCCTTGATAAACTAATTGAGTGTGGTTATACTATAACCTCAAATGCATTGGTTATGGGTGGTGGTCATATGACTATTCTATTTAGTGACATGTGTTGATGTTTATCATATGATTATTTCATTTCAGTATGTTTATGTCCCAAGTTACCATTATATGATATATGTTTCTTTATTTGATATTTGTGGTAATAGTTTAGTTTCAAAAAGAGTAATCAATTAGAATATTTTCCTTGAAGTGTTTTTGGTAATTCTTAATGGTAAAATGTTTTAATTTATGATAAAATATTCATGGTTTACGTGTTGTTTTGAAAAAACATTAATTTTTTCTTCTTTATGTATACTTTATTGATCTTTCTATGTTTAACCAATGCTTTTAAATGTTTTTCGCATGTCTTAATGAAAAATAAGGTCAAATATGGATTCAAGGAAATGTCATGTTGTATAAATAATGGAACTAAAATTTCTCTTTTTAAAGAGTTTTTGTTCTATAAAAAATATGATAGTGAGTATAAGTGTCTACTTGTAATATTCAAGTTGTTATTCATAAGTTTTGACCTAATTCTATAAATATATAAACCTGAAAATATCCTCAATGTGAATTATTATCTTAATTCAAGATTATGTGATGTTTAAATTTTTTTCCATACAATTGATATCTAAGGACGGTTTAGATAACATTAGAGGTTAAGGGGTTATTTTAACCGATGTTAAATAAAAATAATGGTTATCATATTAGAAATAATCATGGTTATCATAGATTAATGGAATTATTTTAAGATAACATTAATAATTATATCTTAGTATTTATCCTCCTCAAAAGATATTATATGATGATTTTACTAAAATACTCACATTGACCTTTTCTTCTTTTTGTAAATGGATGGATCTAGAAGGAAAATAATTAAAAATGGATGTGAAGGGAAAAGTTATAGTTTTCTAAATAAGAAACCTAACGAAATGAGGGCTACAATGATAACCCAAGGGTTTTTTCTTAGGCAACTATTTGGAGTCATGGTTGACCACCTAAAACATGGTTATTTTTATAAGGAATCATATATGCTATTAAAAAATCCCTAATGAAGTTCATGTAATAATAAAAATGAAACATATATTTATAAATTTATGTGTCAATTATGTGGAATGAAACACCAAGAAAAATGTTCAAATGGATGAGAAGAGGATATAGATGTGGTAATGAAGGTCATAATGCAAGATCCTTCCATGGAAAAAGGAAGCATCTAGTTGAATCCAAGAATGGGAAAGATTCACTTTCTGAGGGATCAATTGAATGTTTTAAATGAGGTGTGCAAGTTGATTATAAAATTAAATGTCCTAAAAATAAGGGTTGGGAATGGGATCAGAAAGACCATACCAATATATCTTTTCTAATACCAAATTCCATTCTAATTGGGGATGAGTAAACTGTCAGTGACTAATGAAAGGTATGGATTATTTTTTAGCTAATGTTTTGACATTATTGAATCATAGGATATGATTAATGATTTTTTTAATAAAGAAGTATTATTCTATATGTTAGAATAATAATGTTTAATGGATCATGAAGAACATTTTCTGAGTAATAAGTCAACATATAATGGATTTAAGTGTTAGGATAGATTTTATGATGATGAAATTCATAAAAGAATTAGGGCTCTTTTGATAATGGGATTACATTAGATGCCTTTTTCTAGAATTTGTAACCATGAAGTTTAATATGTGAAAATTTTATTCAACAATGAAGTTTCTTTTATTATTTGGACAGAATATATAACCTTAGTGGTTCATATGATCGTTAGTTATTGATGTGATAAATGCTTATTACATTATGGGATAAAAATTAATGATATTAGATACCATTTGAGTGTAAAATTAGTTATGGATAATTCATAATAAATTATATTATATTTGAGAATATTATAATAATGATATAGTTTTATAAAAATTACAACCCATAAGATGGGTGACAACCTGTCACATCTGGCAAGGCCATGAGAAGAAAACCCACAACTAAAGGGTGACAAGGGCGCATCACCTACCATTGTCCTACGTGATGTCCCTGGTTTGTAAGACTTATTATTTTTAGTTAAATGATATTATTGATCACAATTATTTTAAAATGGAGTCTTATTTTTTATCAAATGGATATCCAAAGTATAGGAAAATGTTTTCGTGATTATGTGGTAAAGGTTATTTTGGAAGATATTTTCTCTTTTGGGAACAATACAAGCCTAATGGAAATAGAATACTTTTGGATTTAAATTGATGATTAATGGAGGAATTTTATTTTTAAATAATCTATGTTTTTATTGTTGAAATATAGTTATTTGGTTATTTATGGAAATGTTTAACCTATCATAGAAAATGTGTTATTAGGTCAATTACTTTTCAGTATGAGACTTTAAGAGTAGTAGATGATATTTGGAGATAAATGTTATGATTTTTAGGATGAATATGTGATTAAATACTGATTTTTTAAAACATATTTTGGATTATTTTGAATTATTTTTTGGAAAAGTGAGAATTTAAGGGTATTTTTTGTGCTTTGGGTACTCTTTGGTCAGTTTTGGAGATTAAGAGTAGTATTTCTTTTTATAAAATATTATCCTTTTGGGGATTATTTAAAATTATACTAACCATTTTTGATTTGGTTAATGTATTAATAATTGGTAAATATATGGTTCATATTTTTTGGATCTTGTTATTCTCTAGAATTTGATTCTAGCACATTATGTTTGACCAAGTCATCTTGAATACTCATCTTTTAGAGAAATGATTTTTTTTGGTAGAAACTTATTAATGTATGAAACTATACTGGAAAAGTAAGTATATTTCCAGATTTTCCATGTCAATAACTAAAATAAATTCACAAAAATTATAAAAAGTAAATTAAAAAAATAAAATTAGTCAATTTAATTTTTCTACTGAGGAATCAATGACGGTTTAACCTATCACATTCTTTGAGTTTCTGGTTGTTAACTTTCTCCTGATCATGTTGTCTATCAGTATTCGTCATAAGATAATGGTTAGTTTCCTCTTCCATATCCATGTTTTCATGGAATCCTAGTATGTGATTTCTTGTTTGATCTTTTTAAATGGCTATCTTTCTTTAAAAGAGATATTTTTATTGACACTTTTTCTGATGAAGGAATTTCAATGATGTTTCTCTGCCAAATTTTATAATTTTATTGATGCAATTTCCAAAGGGGAGAAGGGTGTAATGACTTAGGAATTTATAGAATAATACTTTTTTATTTCTATTAATACATAATAATATGATAATAATTTTATGATAATTCGGACTCTTTTTCTAATAGCACACTCGACACGCAACAAGGGGTTTCTCCCAAATCTTCTATTTTATACAACAATGAGATATACCAAAATATTATACAGTAATAATATTGTAATTTTAAATGGTAGTTAATGCCTAACTAATGGAATGGTGGGAATTAATAGTAACAATTAAAATTTGAAATAGGTTTTACACATTTTTAAATGACGATTCACTGATTACCTAATTTAATATAAATGGAAATAAAAGTAAATTCAAAATAATGGATCTGTTTTTATGAAAATCTATTTAAAAGTGAAAATTTTTACTTTCATATCACTCTTTAGGTATTTTTATATCATGAAAAAATTATGATATATATTCAATGCAATGTTATAAATATATCTTATATTTTTTCTACATATTGTATACGAAAAAATTAATTTTTTTTGGATCAAATAAGAATTTTTCAAAAAATTATGTCTTATCGCCTTTTGATGGAGAACCATTCTTTAAACTATTTTTACACCTTTATATGTTTTATTTGATAAAATAATATTTTTAATTAGAATCTGATCTTTAAAATTTACTTTGGATTAAATTTTGTTATTGTTCTTCTAAAGTTCATTTTTTAATTAATAGACAAAAATATTGCATTTTCATTAGACAATTTTTTATCATATAATTTATTTATATAGTAATATTGCCCTATTAATTAGTGTTCAGTCATAATTGGAAAATTATTTTATCATTTAATTCAATTTTCATAATTAGAATTTATTTCACATTAAAATTTGACATAAAAACATGTAAATCTTTTGATAGTTATTACTTCTTAAAACTATTTTTTTTTGGTTTTGACAACATGAATTAATTTGGTATTAATTTTTTCAAAATATGTGTTTTGAATTTCAATAAATAGATTCTATATTTGGATTCTCTAGGTCCAAATTATTTAAATATGTATCTTTTATTTTTAGACATTCTGAATAATATATTTATTAAATATTTTATTTTCCATGGTTAAAGGATAAATCCTGTAAAGAATGGTAAATTTTTTTTATAATAATATTTTATTACCCTAACAAATGTCTTAACCCTATTTTATGAGATATCACTAGCCATGGGCATCCTTGGGAAGATTTTAGGATCCCATCGAGACAATATTGTATAAAAATGACATTTCATTACTTTTAATTTAATGTTTAGGAATATATAACAAATAAATGTATCTTTTAGTAAATCAATTTTTATATGTGGTTATATAATTTATCTTTTTTACTATAAATTTACATTAATAATATAGAAATATTTTCTTCCTCAGGGTATTATATTTTTAATTTTTAGACATCATGTAAATAAATATATTTATAACACAATGTTGATGTAGTGATTACCTCATTAATGAAAATTTTAAATTAATTAGATTATAAATATTAAAATAAATTTATTTTAGAACTTTTTATTTCATCCAAGAAATTTATGGATTATTATAGCTTTTAATAATTAAATTTATGAAGTTTTTTTTGAATTAATAATGTTTTCCTGGATTTATAAAAAATAATGATATGAATATTATAAAAATTAACATAAATGATTTTTTAAAACAAATACTATATTAGTAAATGATATAATAGTCTTGATGATTTATTATTCGGCCAAATGACTTAGATAATGTTTAAAATTTCATTAGTGAACCAATATTAACCATATAGTATGAAAATACAAGATGACATGGTAATATTTAAATTAGTTAACTGAGGGATAAAGATAAATGTTAATGTTAGATTTGAAAACAAAACATGTCTAAACACTATTGGTTGATAGGATTTCAAACAATACTCATATTAACTTTTTGTTAACTGATTTTTTAAGCTTTTGAAATTATAAATTTTGTTTATAATAAAATAATCTTTCATGAAATTCCTATAGTATCCATCCTACTTCTTTAAAATTTCACCCCCCTACAAACCCCTAACTCATACCTCTCAATAACCTTTTCTCTTCATCTTATCCCCCAATAAGCACTCAAAATCCCTCTCTTCCTCCTAGAAGACATACATTATGCAGAAGGAAATTCAAGAAGTATTTTTTTATCAAATCAAATAGAGTTACTTGTATTAGAAGGAAATTATAGAAATAATGAGACATGTTGGACATGAGGTAAGGGAACATATTTAACAAATTTCCATTATTTGGGTTAAAATTATAATTCTTGATTATTCAATGATTTGTGAGATATAACTTTTGATATCCTATTTTGTTTTTATACTAACATTATAGGTACTTATAGTGAATACAAAAAATCAATATATTTTTTTACAAACTGATCTTTATAAGGGACTTCATCTCAATATTCTTTCATTGAGGCATATTTTGATAATATGCACCTCGTTAATTTACATGCTGTATAATAAACTGCTTTGACTTTGACATTCATTCAAATGGAATATTTTAACTATGAAGATTATTAATAAACTAAAAAGGAATGTTTTTAATATATGTGGTGACAATAACCCCTCCATAGCAGTATTTTTTATTTAGATGCCACTATAAGGTGTAATTTTGTTAAAAGGAAAATAAATCCCTTATTTCACTTTTTGGATATTTTCATATTGAATGTGGGTTTTGAAATGGATTTATTATTTCAATATCTTGAAATTATTTGTTGTGATTTATTATTAAATTTTATATGTGAAATGTTGATATTTTCTACATATTATGTTTTATGACTATATAATGGAACTTGGAAATTTGAAGGGTCATTAATTGATAAACCAATGAGGTTTGATTACAAGATAAACCATATGACGGGTAGTTCTATGATAATCCAAGGATTGGTGGTTAAGTTTTAATCGCTAATTCATTGGGTATAGATGTCATCCAAGTGGCTATTCTATTTAGTGATATGCGTGGAAGTCGACCATATGGTTATTCCATTTCAGTATGTTTGTGTCCCACATTACCTATATATTCTATATGTTGTTTTCTATGGGTTTTATTGTAATATTTTAGTTATAAATAGGTTATTCAATGAGAATATATTCAGTGATGTTTTTTTATAACTTCTTAAAGGTGGAAGGTATTACTTTATGATAATGTATTCATGGTTTACTTGTTGTTTTGAAAAACTAAGAGTTTTACTTCTTTATGTATCCCTTATTAATATTTTTTATTCTCTTCCCAAATGATGATTTTTTTCATAGGAAATAAATATGAATATTTTCAAGGATTGGATCATGGAAAATTAATGCTATTTAAATCATGGAACTAAACATGTCTCATTTTAAAGAGTTTATATTTTCTGAAAAAATAGATAGTGAGTAGAAGTGTCTACTTGTAATATTCTATTTTTTATGCATAATTTATGTCTTAATTATAATAATCTATAAACAAGAAAATATTCTCAATGTGAATTATTAACTAAATTCAATATTATTTAATGTTTACGGTCAGGTCCTTACACCATAACCCAAAATGGAATATTTAAAATGGTTAAATGACCTGTTTGTTTTCATTCCACAGAAAATGGAATTGGTTTTAAAAACTCTTTGGTTATGAAATGTTTTTTATATGTTAATATTAAATTTTTTATGTTGTTTTTTAAAAAAATTACACATATTTCCTAACATGTTTTATCCTAGTGGAATGAGTAGGGAATTAAATGGATAAATCCTTCTGAGTTTCATTACTCCCCCATAATTTATAACATTTTTACTTTTTCATATTTATTATTTCTGTACAATGTTAAAGGAATGAGATCACATTTATTTTCTGGTGCTTCGTGAAACATGGGTAGTATTGTGATGTTGATGTATGGTGTATATTGGGAATTATAGGGTTATTTCCTTGACTCATTAATTTTTTTTGGTATGTCCTTTAACATTGTTATATGATATTTGTAATATTCTACAATGGTACTCTGATAATAGTTATGATTTATATTTATTTGTTATGATTTGGGTTTTATAACTTATTATAATGCATTATTCAGTGGTCATTTTCATAAGTTGTGTTTGGTTGGGTTGTTTATTTCTCAAAGGGAAAGTCATCCCCCAATCGTATTTAAGCCATTGACATTTATTGTCATCCTCTAGAATCATGGGGATGTCTTTTAAGGCCAAGTCATTTCCTGCCACATTCTGATGCTAATGTGGAGGGGCTTTATGTTACAAGTGGTATCAACTTGTTTGGTCCTTGACTTACAAGTTGAATAATTCTTGGTTGGTACTAATATATTTTGGTACAAATGGTACTGGTTGTTCACCCTGGAGTGGAAATTCATTCTGGATTATTCCTTGAGTGGGATGGTAAATTGAAGTTGGAATGTCGGGCCCTGAAACATAGAAAAAAATAGTATTCATGTTTATGTTGAACATTACTTTACCAACGAGTGGGGTAAATAAGTGTTTTGGATACAATTATTGTAAATTGAACCTCATTGTCATTATTTTATCCAATTAGATAACCGTGACAAGAATTTTTAGAAATGACCTCCAACAATGACTATATATTTCATTTTAATAATTATTAAAAAAAAATTATATATGTATTTTTTAAAATATTGGATTTCATTTTCAAATGTAACATTTTGCAAAGGTTATGATTGTGGTATTTTGAAAATTGATTGACTTTCAATCAAATAGTGGATTTTTTAAAAATGGTTAAACTTGGAAGATGTTGAATTTGATGAAACAATGTTGTGCTAGAAATGATGTGGTAGAATTTTAAATTGTTATGTGTTCAGTTTCTAGAGAGTGAGACTTATGGTTTTTTTGTGTTAATATAAAATGGAACTAGGTTGGTCTCATATAAACCTATTGAACGAGTCTATAGATAATGTGGTTGCACCGAACAATGAATTCAACAAATTGATTATTGATAGTATTTTCTTATCTTTGTAAGATGTGGATAGAGGAACCCAAAGGGATGAACAATTATAAGTGGATCATACCATTCAATTCCAGATTTATAATCCACCCATATTTTGGTGAGAGAAGGTAGAGTTGTGGATAAATAGGATGAATTGAATATTTACATTTCTTATCACACCAACTAATAATAATTTAATGTTAGAAATAGATATGATAGAGGATATTGAATTCCAATGTTGGGATTTAGTAGTTCAAGCTAAATTAGACCAAGGACTTCTAAGAGAGGATTTTGATGAAATTTTCAACAAATAATTCTATCCTCATATGTTCTAGACTTCTGGAAAAACATAATACATTAATTTTAATTAGTGGAACCTCTTAGTGATAATGTTTGTTGATAAAATTAAGAATTTAGTCTGATTTTTATTTTAAGTTATTATTTCATCCATTAAGGTGAACATTTTCAAATTATGGATGATTCAGTATATTAACTAAATGTTTTTTGTTATTTGTGTAATGAATTATGAAGAAATGGTCTATTGAGAAAAGGTGTTAGAAAGGGAAATATAAGGAGATACAGGAGGAGGGTCTATGTTAACACCTGCCTAAGTTTGTGGAACTCTAATTCTGGGAGCATGTATAACTGAGAAAACTATTTTAATGTTATTGGAATGGATCACAATCATACCATAGGATTGGTAAATCTTCCACCAAAACCCAATAGAAATTTAGACTTTTTACAATGGGGTTCTTTAGACCACAAGATGCACGATCGTATAGAACCACCAAAATCATGCCAGAAGTGAAACTAGATGGGAAATCTACAGTTCTATTATCATAGTTCTCCTTATTTGGGTGTTTGGGACACTTATCATGTGTTGAAAACATCATATGGTTCGATAGAAATAGGGTAGTGTAATAAATTTTGTCAATAGATATGAGTTATCCCTTGTGATTATTAGAATATAATGTCCCCTCAATAAGGCCTGTCCCAATAGGAAAATAAATAATATGATGCAATTAGTAAGCAATTATAAGGAGTTCGACGTGTTTTTTTATATGATCAATTTCGACAAAAAAGGATAAGTATTAAAATTCATATGACTTCTATCCTTATGAATATTTTTATATATGTTCATCCCAATCAATTATTTCATCTCATTATATTGATTTTTATGGTTTTCATGTTGAGATGATGCCATCTATTTTGAAACATAAATTTTTTTGGTCAAATAGAATGTTTTTCCATTATGTGTAGAGCATGTTCTATAACTGTTGATGGATCTGAATGATGTGGGATTTAATTGTTCTTTAGATGGTTTTCTATAACATAATCCAAGTTATATATTACTTCATAATATTTAGGGATCATATAGAATTTTATACACAAAAAGTTTTTTTTATGGATAATGATGTCATCAAGCATCATTTTAGAAGAGATATGAATGTAAAAATAGGTGAAATGGGATTTTTGGAACCAGTAGATGTAATGATGTCATATTAGATGGAAACATTGACTTCGTCATTGATGGAAGAGATCAAGAAGATCAATTTTCGGGTAGTTTTTAATAATTTTCTGAATGTTTTTATTGAAAATTTATCAGGGCTTCCCCCATATGAGAAGTGGAGTTAATGATTTATCATATTCTATCGGCCATTATTGTCTCCCATTTTTATAATTTTATTGTACCAAAAGGGTAAATGGAATCAAATTTCTAGTGTGAAGAGCTGGAAATCATAGGGATCATCCAACCGAGCACATCTTTATAAGAAGAGGTAGCCAAGTTTGAAAAAACGTTGAATGGAACTCTTCAATTTTGTGATGATTATCATAATCTTTACCCTGATATGATAAAAAATTTGTATCACATCCATGAATTTATGACCTATTTCATCAATTTAGGGGAGCTCATTGTTTCCCCATAATTGAATTGCGATTAGTAGATCACCAATTTTGAGTTCAGAAGGAGGATATTCCAAAAAAATATTCCAGTACTAGATATGTCCATTATTTGTATGTGGTGATTCCATTCAAACATATTATTTCAGTTGTAATATTTATGTAATTGATGAATCATATATTCCCTAGATATATAGACTCGTTCTTGGTTTGGTTTTTTGATGACATATTGGATTTTTCATGGAAAATGGTTTTGCATGAATAACACTTTGAAACAATGGTAGGAGTCTTTAGAGATCATCATCTATATGCCAAATTATCAAAGATTAAATTTTAGATTAAATAGGTAAATTTACGTGTCCATATTATCTCTAAAATATTTGTTCCTATAGTTTCAATGAAGATAGAGGCCACTACCTTTGGGAAACCACCAAATAATGTACTCGAGATATGTAGTTTCCTGGGTATAGCGGGTTGTTACTGATGATTTATTCATGATATCAAAACTATTTACACCAATGATAGATTTTTTAACTAATAATTTACTATTTTAATGGAGCAATTAATTTCATTATTCTTTTAGGGAGTTTAAATTTAACCTCACACCATCAACAATCTTAATATTTCGAGAATTGGGAAAATGGTGGGTGGTTTATTTTTATGCTTCGAGATTTCTATTGGGATTTGTTCTCATATAGAGAGATTATGTTGTTTCTTATGGATATATATAGTAAGATACATAGGAGAAAAATGACCAAACATGAGATTTATAGTTGACCAGTATAGTCTATGCTTCAAAAATATGCATTATTTCCTCTTTGGTGAGAAATATTCTTATTTTAGGAATCATAAGTGTTTGAAAAATATTTTCAAACAAAGGGATTATAAGGAAATCTTATTATTAGTGGATAAAAGAGGATTTAGATAAGTGTAAGTAGATGTCTAGGATATCATACATGAAATAAAAAAGTGATGACATAGGTCATATTTTTATTTTCATCCAAGTTTCTTTTGTTCCTGATTTGGGTGTGATATTTAAAGAGGAACGTACAACATATTCTGAATTTGTTATGATGATGTTAATAATAAATTGTTTGGATAACATTGAGGGATTTAAGAAGAGTGAAATTTAATTTTTTGGGTTTCAAGATAAGATGGTTATACCTATAAATTATCAGGAACATCTTCATCATACACCCCCTCATCCATTAAGGGTCGTTAATCCTAAAATATAGAAGATGTATAAGGAATTGAAAGTATATTTTTGGTGGATGAACTTGAAAAAAAATGTGGTGGAGTTTGTTTCAAGACTCTTCACATGTCAGCTGGTTAAGGTAGAGAATCAGTGACCAGTGGGTACAATACAATATTTACCCATCCCTTTTTGGAAGTGGGAGAAGATAGTTATGTTTTTTTGTATCTGGTATCCCAAGAATGGTTCAGAAACATGGTTCTATATTGGTGGTAGTGGATTGGATCACAATGTCAGACCATTTTAACACTATTTATAAATCTTATATGGTGGTGTAAATGTGAAATATATATATATGAATTGTTAAATATGCATGGAATACTAGTTTTGATAGTTTCATATAGGGAATGGAGTTTCGTTTCATATTTCATGAAATCCTTATAACAAGCCCCTTGAACTTAGATGATCATGAGTATAATGAATCATCTTGAAATGTATGGGAAATCTGAATGGACGATACAAAATCGATAAAAATTGTAATTGGAATTTCTTTTGGATTTTGGTGGACTGTGGGAGGATCGGATATTGTTAGTAGAGTTCTCTTATAACTACAATTGTAATGACTTGATACATATGGCTCATTTTTAATTGTGTTATGGGAATCCTTGAATTTATCCATATTATTGGGTGGATAAAGGTGAATCAATTCAAATAGGTCCAATCCAAATCAAATAAACAATATATAATATTCATTTAATAAAGAAACAAATGGAGACGGCTCAGAGTCATCATAAATCTAATAAGAATCATCATTGTTGGTTGTTTTCATTCAAGGTTAGTGAACATGTGTTCATTATAATATCTCTATGGCTTTGGAATCATTTTTTTGGGAACCATACAATGTTATATCCTTGATACATATCCCCTTGGTAGATACATGATTGGGTATGTGTGGTGGAATATTAGTTCGAGTTTCCACCACCATTCATGGATGGGCCTAATGTGTTTCTCGTATCTCAGTTGAAAGAGTATAAGCCTGATCTTGTCCATGTGATTCTATGAGACCATGATAACCTAGAGTTGGATACTTCGTTGGTTGATATCATTGTATATATTGTGGATAGGTAATAGAAACTCTTTTTTGAAAAAAGAAATGGTAAAGTTATGACTTTTTGGTCACATTGTTATATATTGGAAGATACATAGGAATATAAGAATTAAATTTTTGATCAATGGGACAAACACTTCCATGGAAATGTTGTTTTGAAACTTATTAAGGATGTAATATTCAATGTTGTAGACATTTTTGAACCCGATGATTCACATAATTATCCATTTCTTTATGATTCATAAGTATGAAAAATGTTCGGGTAAATTTTGGTGGAGTTTTGAGGAATTTCATATTGTTCATGATGGATTTTGAAAAGGTTCATGGTTTGACCATGAAGATTTAAAACCATGAAACGCCATAGAAAAATTGTTAATAGTGAGACAATAACTAATGAGAAGGCACCCCGTTTGGTGCATTGTTTTTTCAACAGTGTGGACATATTTGAGAATCTATGTGAATGGGTATATGGAGATTTTACAAAATTGGTTCACAGTTTGTCTAATAATGTAGACCTAGTGACTTGTTCTGTGACGATGATACTAGTGCATGTTAAGAAGATGGTTTTCATAATCATGTGACTAACCAAGAACATTTTAAAAGTGAGATATGAATAAATTAATCTTAGTTAATTTTAACCCTTATCACCTCATTTTCCCTATATTCCGATCAAAAATCATATTTTCTTACTCCAAATGTATGGGGAGAAATTCTTGTTTGATCTAGAAGCAATACAAAGAGAAATCATGGTGTGTTGAAGCCACATTACAATGCAAATTCTTATTTTGTGGTAGTTTTCCTTATATCAACTCATCTTCCCTTTCATAGTTTCTTAGATCTAGTCCGATGTGGATGGATCTAGTTTTATGTGGATGGATCTAGGGTTGTGGATCATAATGTTGATAATATGTGGCTCATTTATATCAATAGAAAAAATATAAGGGGGTTTTTTCCAAAAATTAATCAAGTTTTCATGAATTATTTAGGTCATTTTTCATTTCCATCATAGTTCCTGAGGTAGGTGGATTCACTCTCAAAGCCACTATTAGAACATTACGGATTTATTGCATATTGATATTTTTTATGAAACATTTATTGTAATTTTTTTGAAATGCATGATGGAATACCTCTTCTATAATATTAATGAAATTGCCAAAATTATGTTTTTTTGGGGGAAAGTGAATTTTGTAGCATTTTTTAAAATGATTGTTTTAAAATGTTGGTTTGGTTTTTGGAAAAGCCTCTACAATGAAGGTTGGTTTTATTGAAATGGTTCATTGGAATGTTTTTGAAAAAAATTAATGTTTTATTAAAATAGTTTAAATTGTTTTAAATATAAAAAATTGGGATTTCATTGGCTTAAATGGTTACATGTGAGATGAATGGGATGCATAATGGTCTTGAAGTACCACCATAAAAAGGACAGGTAAAGGATATGAAGTTCCACTTTCAGTTGTAACACCAATATTGCGTGTTAGAGTGTGCATGTGTGGTGATATGGAATGGAATTTTTAATTCCAAAATAAGATTTTGAAAATCGTTAAATGACTTATTTTTTTTCAGTCCATAAAAAATGGATTTTATTTCAAACACTATTTTGGAATGGAAATTATATAATATCCTAATTTAAAAAAAATTATGTTATTTTGTATAAATTGTTTTAGATATATGTGCTACCTTGTTATATCATAATTTTGTGTGTATGGATTTTATTTGGAGAAATACTATTGAGTTTCATTACTCACCTCTTCCCAGGAACATTGGGGATATTGAATATTTTTATAATCGAGTTACAGTTAAAAAAATGGTAGTAAATTTACATAGTGGTTCTTTGTGATTGTTGGGTACTATTTTAAATTAGGTGCATCAGTCATGTTGGGAGATTTGGATTTCTATATTAGAATCTTTGCGTTTTGTTGGGTTTGTCTTCTATTTTTACTATGATGTTAGTAGTATTCCACTATGGTACTCTAGTTATATTTGGTATTGATATTTTTTTGTTATGGTTTGAGGTGTATAATATTTTATAATTCATCATTTAGTGGTTTTTTGTGTGTTTGGTTGTGTTGTTTTATTTCATAATGGGATAATCATCCCCTGAAAGTATTAATGCCATTGGAATTATTTTCCATCCTTCGGCACCTTGGGGATTTCTCATAAGGGAAATATATTCCCTTACTCATTCTTATGAAAAGGAGGAGAGGTGGGATGTTAAAATTTGTATAAAATAATATTGAATATACTATAATATATTTTATATAATAATTTTAATAATTATTTATTCTTTATAAAATTCAATTATTAATGAATTAATATTTTAACAAATCAATTTATATTAAGATAATTTTGTGATAAATATTTATTTATTTATATATATATATAATTAAAAACCAAAAGAAAAGAAATATGTTTAATTTATATAAATTTAAATTTGGAATTAACATTCATAAAGAATATTTATTATAAATATAAGATGTTCAATTATTTATCCAAATAATATTTGTTGTCCATATTTTGTAATTATAGAAACATTTTGACGGATTCCACTCTCTATGAAGATGTTTTGGTCTCTCATGTTCTAATTGGTATATCCTAGGGTCTGGAGCTCGTAATGGAGGTTCATATCAAGGGTTCAATATAGTCTACTTCAGATTGTGGTGGAATGGGTCACCAATGAGAATAGGTTTTTTTTATTGTAGGTTTTGGGATGTTGGTAGTATTTATTAACCTACACTATAGTTTCTTTTATTAACCCAAGCCAATACTTTTTAAGGTTGTATTTGGTGGTGGATACGTGGTTTTATTATGTAAGTGAAAGGATGATGATAATAGAATTTTTTATTCTAATTCTAATTATTGTTGACGTTATTTATTTTTCATGTTTTGTGAAAATGGGTAATTTAAGAAAACCCTATGTATCATGAGAACATGAAGTATATATTAGTAATGCAAAGAATTATCATGATTTTTACCACCTAAAGACTTGGTGTGAGTTAATGATTATTATTTATTAGTTTATTGGATTCCCATTAAATGAAGATAGTGTATCACCTATATAAGAAATGATCATTTTTATAGACTATGATTATGATGATGATGATGGTTAATGGTTTATCAATATTCCATGAGGATTATAAAACTATAAAAGGAAAATGTATTTGGTAAGGTTAATATTGATATTAGTTGAATGTGATCTCATTATTTCATCAAGTATATATTATTCGTTGGATTTATACTACTTATTCAAGTAAATTATTTGATGATTTGGGAGGAATTTCTTGAAATAATGTTATAAATGAGTATGTCATCCAATTTTGTCATCTTATGGGTTCTCATAGTTCCAATACAAAAAAGGATGGATGATGTGTATGTGTGGATTTATTAATTCTTACTAAATTTGTTTTCTAATGTTTTTATCTTATAATATATAATTATTTCCTTCAAGGGGTTAATATTTAAAAAGGTGAGGATGATTTAGTAGCAGGGATTACTCATAAAGTGTTACTTAACTCATTTTTTGTATTAAAATTTTAGATCATCAAAAAAAGTAAAATAGTATATTTACCAAAAAATAGGAAGATAGAATTTTTGTTGGATTATTGCATTGATCTCAGGGCATGTTGTTTACCCCCAGATAAGATATGGGTGATTTATATGATAATAAAATTTTTATGGTATATTTAATTTTTATTAAATAAATAAATATTTATCCCGTGAATGTGAATATTTATATATTTAAAATTGATGCTTGAGTAAAACATTTGGGACAACAGTTGTGTGTAGAATATGCTATTTTATGAAGCAGTGGTATATTTTATATTCCTAGTTTTTAGGACCTGGGAAAGGAAAATTCTTATATTTTAATAAAATTAACTTTTAAACTAATTGTTGGGAAAAAATCATATTTTTAACTTATTATTGAGGGTTACCTCTTTTCATCCATCAATCCAAGATAGGAATTATATGATAAGAGATGTGACTATGTGGCGGAAATGAGGATCTATAAATTATCACAGATTAAATATCACATCATTAATGAATTAATTAAATCATAAATTTTTTCCATTGATGTGGTTCTTTTGTTCATATTTTGTTTCAACTGTAATCATTCTTGTTAAATAATAAAATAGTATATTTATATTTTACATTCCATGGATAAATTTTATGAACATGTTCTTATGTTTTGTTTGATTAATGTTATTATTGGATGTTTTCTTAAATTCCATGATCCCTTACAAATGGTTGATCGTGTGATCAGGTTTTCTGGGTTGTCGAACCATGATAGCCACAAATTTCCCCCTCCCCCTACCTATTTCCATTCCCATGATAAATAAAAACCATGGAATTATTATTTTCTTTGTAATAAAATAATGGGAGTAATATATGAAAAATATGTTGATGGTGGCCATGATGAAGAGGTTTAGAAGCTATAGTAGAATGGGTGTTGATTAGGTTCAACATTCTGGTCAATAGATTATTTAAAAGCATCATCAGTTATAGTCTAAGAATGAAAATGATGATATAGTTGTAGGAAATGGGTATATCAATGAAATGTGAAATAATGTTGGGGAAAATTAATGATGGTGGTAAGAATGATCATTAATGTATGAAATGGATCTTCGTGGGAGAATTGGTCTTGGTTATTAAGGGTGGTGCAGCAGACTGTGGGGCTCATAAAAAAGATGATGACACAAATCACAGGGAACATTAATTTTTGAATATGATTTTCTTGATTACACGATGGTTAGATCTGGAATCATATAACATATAACTTATCTATATGTTGGATATCTTTTTCTATAAATAATAAATATTACTAGATATGATATTATAGGTCACATTCATTAGACTTCTGGACTACAAGTTTTAAATTGAACAGATTTGATTTTCTTGTTGACCCCTTTATGCATGCAGAACATGTATGATGGTGGAAACATCATGTGGTCTATGACAACATCGAGGTATATATGCATACCCTCCATCCATTTATAATTGATTTAAATTAGAGGGGACATATTCCTAGTATAGAGCTACATAATTAAGGATCCATTTGGTTATATATTTACTGCACCTTGAGAATTACATGGTATATAGGATCAGATGAAACAAAATGTTTTCTAGGATAACCTAACTCAAGTATTAGTACATGTCAAGAAATATGACTCCTAATAATCACATATCTATTATGGATAGATAACACATCGTGTGTCTTTCGAATGATAGGGTTGGTTAGTACAAAGGGTACACACAAAAATAGATTTTGAATTGCGTGCACTATATATCATATTGGGACATGCCATGTAGGTTGACTCCACTCATCAGGGAGATATTAGTACACTATTATAAACTGTGCAAGGTTTAAACATCACGTCCCTCTTATTACATGTCATATAACACATATTATTGGGTGGTATTCATATGTTATATGCCATGTGTAACAATCAAATAATTAAATGGTCTATTATAATTTTTTATAATGTAGAGCACGATTTTATTATCCCCATTGTGATGTGTAAACATTTATAAAGAATAATTTAAATTTTATGGTTTATATCTCTATAGAGGGGTTTATAAGTCTTGGAAAATTCATTAAGTGAATACATGGGGTTAATGTTCTCCCAGAATACGTTCCTATGAAATGAGATTGGTACCATATTTTTTTTGATATGATACTACCTAATTAATCTAGGGAACAAGCCCTCTATATCAGGTACATTATGCATTGTTTTACTACATCAAAAATCCCAAAGAGGCATATATCCTTTATATTATAGTTCAATTTTGTAAACCCCAACATTAATTTGCATGTTTCTTGTATATTTAAAATTAGTTAATCCCCGCTTATAGGTTTTGTATTTTAATTTTCTAATAGAGTTAGCAATACCTTAGTGGACAATCCCCTCAATGATTTCTGTATCCTCTATAGTGGATGGTTCTACCTTGACCGAAAACCATTCATCAGTGATGTATGAGTCCCCAACTATGGATAAAGAGAAAAAGATTATAGGTTTTTATGTCTACGGATTTATGTATTAATATATATATAGATGTTTTGGGTAGTATAACATGTCAATAATGATTTTTCATTTAATATATCACTTGTAGTTTTGATATTGACCTTATGTTTATGCACCATTTGATACCTTAGGTCCACATATTGAAATAGAGATATAATTATTTATTAAACTAATTATATAGATTAGTTTTTTTCTATAAAAAATTATTCTCTTGAAATTATAGAATATATTTCATTTATAGGGTTTCCTTCAATTTTTATTGTCCTATATTTTAGCTGACATAAAATTTTATACTTAACATGTGTTTTTTATGTATTATACTAAGAATGTTTATACTAAACACTACATGTGATATATTCCATAATGTGTTATGTCTTGTAAAAATGATGCCCTGTTTGGTTGTGGCCATGACAAACTTTTATGTAGTCGTGTTGGAAATAATATTGCGTATAGACGTTTGTAGGTCCATGGCTGAGCTATTTACATATTTGTGTGGATTTTTAGAGTTCTTATAATAACATGGTGTATTCCCCTATCAAATATATATTAAATAAGGTGATTACATATTATGAATATTTCTTTTACTTGTTGTATACTCATGTGTAATTGTCTCGGATAATTATAGTCCCATGTATAGGTTTTTATCTAGTTGGTTATATATGTTTTAAATATATATATATTGTTAAATGTAATTGATTTTATCTTGTGTATTTTTGAACAAATATTGTGATTGTTTTTGTAACCATAGATCCAGAGAACACCCTAATAGAGGGGTAAATTATGGTTTTCTAAATTTCCATCTTAAATAATGACTTATCAAACCATATCCCCACATTTATAGAATCACTTAGAAACCATCACTATGATAGAACAACTATGCAAACAAATGCATAAATGAAAAAATAATGGGTATTGAGAATATATTCAATTATCCCACATTGGGATACATAAACAGAAAATATATCATCAATGTCATCACATGACTAATAATCACTAAATCGCAAGTTTATGGTTTTAATATTTAGGATAATTTTCTTTCTCATCTAAGGGAAATGAAAACTTCTTCTAGTTTTCTAACATCCCAAGAGAAATATATATATATATGATTATAACAATAAAAGATCATTCATTTCCAAAAAAATAAAAAATAATTAAATGAAAAAAACAAACAAGGGTGTTCTCCATGATTCTCAAAAATTCACTTCCTGATCTTCACATGTTCTCATAAAAAATATTGTTTACAAAACTGATCGTTAATGATACATAATTTAGAAAACAAATAACTTTTCCATTTCAGATATTAAATGGATTACAGGTATTTTTCTTCTCTATTATTATTTATAGTCATATTTATACATTTTATCTCATATTCCATCACTATATTTATCATCTACATAGAAATATTGTTTTTTATATAATATGAATTTTGAATCTAAAACTAAAAATTCAAAAACGAAACCAATTTCCATGTTCTTTAATTTTAACTAAATCTAATGAATCATCGATGAACAAATCTGAATACTTTATCTCATTTTAGGCTATTCAAATTAAATCCACAACCTTCAGGGTCCATCAAGAATATTATTTCATTATATCAACCCAAAATATTAATTCCTTTACATATAATGGTGTGAAAAATTAAATTGTGGTGTGATGACAGGGTTCCACAATGAGTTTCAACCGATAAATAGATCTATTATAGCAAGGTGAACTACTACACATCATAATCATATTTATTTCTAACATACCAGTATAGTAATAAAATCATAGTTTCTATATTACAGTATGTTCTACTATATCAAGTCATTGTCTTTGTTTTTCAATATGGTGTGCGAATATTTTTTCCAACACAATATATAGTTTTAAGATATTGAAATTCATTATAATGAAATATAAATTTGTATCAATATTGAGTTGCCTCTAATTTCATGGACTAAGAATTTTGGTGCCACCTATCCCTTAAATAAATATCTTTTTCTTTCCACTATTCATTGGGATATGATATTAATTCATCTTCCCTATATTTCTTTATTCACATCCATAATTCATGGAGTGATAAAAAAATTCTATATCATGGAATTTTTTCTCTCAATATAAATACTTTAAAACATTGATTAAACAACACCAAATCTCAATAACTCTAACATCCAACACTAATTAAAAAACAAATACTATATTAAAACATTGATTACCACATTTTCACCCTTTGAATTTTATTGTATATTCATCACCATCAAGAACTAATACACCTCCATAAAAATCCACCTCGATATTTTTGGCTATTAACCGTCAAGAACTAAGTTAATACCACTTATCTCTCCCTAACTCATAACATAGATATATGGTTCAATTATCCATCCCACATTGAAAATATAATTGAAATTAATTATTATCTATATTCTATCACCACAAAGCATATATAAATCCTTCCTTTTTAGGTAGAAAAAGAATTTCCAATACTTTGATTATATTATTTTTTAAAATTAATGTATATGAACATCCCCATATTTCTTAATCTATTTGTTGTATATTTACCCCTTACATCAATTAATTTTTCATTTATGATAAAAATTAGTTTAATAAATTTTTTCATCCTATTCTCATTAAGTATTACAGAAATAAATATTAAATATTTTAATTAATGTAATGTTTTTAAAATATTTTTATTTAATTATCCTTAACTACACTATATTATTTTAATTAAAACGATATATATATCATTTTTAATATGGTTACCAATAGATAATTTCCACCCCATTATCTTAAAAAATAGAAAATATATACACCTAGAAAATATACAATGCCCATAAGTAAAAAATATTCACTAGGGTTAGGGGATATCTAAACCTCCATGAATTGAGGGGGATGTTTGATCTATAAATTTAAATTGATAATTCTCAAATATATTAGTTTTCAAAATCATTTTTAATACCATTTGGTATAGATTTAAAATGAAATAAAATCCTATGATTCTAATGTCATATCAATTTCTTTGTTAACTTGGTAGAACTATTCATTTAACACTCAACCATCAATGGTAGTAGAATCACTTTTACAATATATTTTAACTACATATTCATACACATAAATGGAGTATAATAATTAGTGATTGAAATGATACATACCTATAATATATTCAAACTTGTACTCTCTTTATTTTTTATCTTCCATTAAACAAAATTTCATCAAATGAGGACTACTCTACTGCTCTTGGTATTTAAATCTTCATTATTACTAGTTCAATACACATTTTAGTATTCCACCAAACCATTATATCTGCCTATCTTAAAAAATAATTCATAATATAATATTCAATATATATATATATATGTCACACTCTCAAGGAATCATTCCATTATAATTATTTGAAAATATAGATCCATGCATGAATCATAAAAGATTTTTGGACCTGTTACTATGAGATTAAAAAGGCTTGGAACACTCATTATATGCAATATTTAGACCAATACCAGGCTTCCTTATTAAATTATAAACTTATTTTAAACCACCTCTTTATTCTAAAAACATTATTGACTTTAATTCAATATATTTTTCCTTATATCATGCATAATTCAATTGAGAAGAGAATGTGTACCCATAATTTTGTTATACATTTAGTATTAGAATGTAGGTAAGTTTACTGATCATTAACATTTACTATTTGTAAAATATTAAATTAAAAACTATTTCTTCATAATTATGATTTTTTTCACCTAATATGATGTTGTATACATTTTCCTTCACCCAAAATTATTATTCAATCCATATAACTCATTTTTTAACATGTGAAATTTTATATCATTGTCTCCAATATGATAAAATATTGATTTTTCTGTCTAAAATTCGTTATTTATTAATCCACTTAAAAATAATAAATTCAATTCCATATGATATATTTTAAATAATCAATATAATAGTATATCGAGGATATGTTTTTAATTTCTAACCATTAAACTACTGTAAATATTTCTTTGATATCAATTCCCTTGATATGAGAATACACTATACATACATTCTTATATATTTTTGTAATAAATTATCTTGTTTATCATACTTATTTTTTAGGAACCATTTTTTACTAATCACATTTTGATGTTTAGGTATGAAAACAATATCCCTTAACTGGTTCTTTTAAATTTTTTCAATATCTTATTTCATGGATTTCACCCATGAGTAATCCCACATTTTTTTTGAGAACCCCATTTGTTCCTCATTACAAAATATATATTTTTCTCTATATTTATTTATGTTTTTGTTAAATAATATTTTTATCCTGTAATATCATTAATGCTAACCACAATTCCACTATTTCACTATTGATTCATAGAATGATGCATTCAAAAAATTCCTTTTGTCTTATTCAACTTCCTAATCACCATTAGTGGGATGATGTTTCAACTCTCTAGACATCACATCAATATATTCTTCATCACACATTTCTTAAAATATATAACTCTTAAAATTTTATTCATCTTCAATTTGAATAAATTTTAAATCCCTTTATTCCTTTATTTTATTAGCAATTTTATAAAAATATTTATTTTATTTTCTCTTAGAATATTATCCAAGATATATTATTTCATTATTTCTATATCTATATTGAATTTCTCTAGTGTGGATTTTATAGACAAATGCCAATATTTAGCAAGAGACTTTGGAAAATGATAAAGAAATGGATGATCAATGACCCAAACTATTCAAAGTAAATTCTAGTTATCTATATTCTAGGGATGGAATGTCTAATAGTTTGGAGAATTTTGAACCCCTGATTTCAAGTAAGTGTCAATTTATTTATGATTTATATGTATGTAAAGTATTTGGGTAATGTTTTGAATAGATTGGGGTAATTTTGGATTGTTTTCAAGGATTTTATAAGAGTTCAGGGTTGTACCCTGATTAGTTTAAACCATGAAACAACTATTATAATTTGTGCATTGTCAAACATGGACTAATGAGAAGGTCCACGATTTGGCACACAGTTTATCCAAACCATGCGTCCACACTCAAGGAAACCAATGGAGGGGGATAAAGGTATTTTCTCAATTGGAGCATAGTTTTTCTAATTATGTGGACCAAGAGAGGTGATCCTTGAAGTAGATTTTGGTTCATGGTTAAGATATGGTTTTCAAAATTGTGTGACTAACCTTGCACATTTTAAAAGTGAGATCTAAAAAATATGTATCTCAGAAATTTTTAACCATAATCACCTAATGTTTCTTCTATTTTCAGGAAAAACACATATTTTCTTCCCAAAAAAGTATGTTGAAACTCACCCCATTGATCCTTAAGTCATGAAAAGGAAAATCATGGTGCATTGAGGCCCTATTCACATGGTAATTGTTTATTTTTGGTAGTTTTCCAAAGATTAACTCATCATACCTATCGTGGATTCTTAGACCTTGTTTGATGTAGAAGGATATAAGGTTGTGGATGAAAATATGGAAGATATGTAGATTGTTTATTTTATATGAATACATATATGGTGTTTTTATGAGATTTTACATAGTTTTCTAAAAATATTTGTCTCCTTCATCATTTTCGCAACAGTTTATGAGGTAGGTGGCTTCACTCTTGACTCTTATTATTAGAAAATTAATTATTTATATCATATTTAATGATTCTTAATTTTAATTGTTTTTCAATGCTAAATGGAATCCCTCTATAGTTAGTGTTTATTAAAAAGTAAAAATTATGTGTTTTGTTTGAATGTGAATTTGGTAGCATGATTTTAACATAATGGATTTAAAATGGTGGATTGGTTTTTCAAAATGTGGATTCAATAATGTATGGTTTTATAGAAATGGTTTGTTGGAATGGATTTGAATAAAATAATGCTTTTATTGAAATAGTTTTAATGGATTTCAAAATATTTATTTAACATGTCATTGGATTAAATGGATATGCGTGAGTTTAATGGGATGGATAATGGTCCAGAAGTACCACCATCCAAGGGACTAGTTGTGGACATTTAGTCCCACTATCAATGGTAACTCAAAGCTAATGTGGTAGACTGGATGTGTGTGTGTTGATATGGAATAGAATTGGTAATTAAAAAATGGGACGTAGAAAATGGTTAAATGACTTGTTTGTCTACATTCCATAGAAAATGGATGTTCATTCAAAAGGTATTTTGTATGGAAAATTTTTTATATCATGATATAATGTATTTTAAGTTGTATTATATAAATTGTTATATATATAGGGTATCATGTTATATCATATTGGTGTGAGTTGGAATTCATTTAGGGGGATCCTATTGAGTTTAATTACTCACACCAGCTTATGAATGTTGTTGATTTTGAATATTTTTTATCATGTAACAGGTAAAGGAAAAGAATAAAGTTTACATAGTGGTTTTTTGTGATACTTCGGTTGTCGTGTGAATTTGGATCATAAATTATTTTGGGGGATTTGGAGTTATATCCAAGGGTCTTTGAGGTTTTTTGGGTTTTTCATCCACTCTTTACATTGATGATTGTAGTCTTCCTCTATTACACTCTTATTAATTTTGGGGTTTACATTTATCTTTTATGATTTTAGTTGTATAATTTTTTATCATGAATCATTTATTGGTTTTTTTCATAATATGTGTTTGGTTGGGTTGTTTATTTATTAAATGGAAAATCTTCTATCTATAGTATTAAAACCCTTGGAATTGTTTTTCAGCATTTGGCACCTTATGGATTTTACATAAGGCCATGTGATGTCCTTCCTCCTTCTCTGGACAACGAAGTAGGGTGTGATGTTATAATATGTATCAAAATAATTGTGATTATAATGAAAGATATTTTGTAAAATCATTTTAATAAATATTAATTCTTAATAAAATTGAATTATAAATGAATAAATATATTAAAGAGTCCATTTAATGTAATCTAATATGATGATAAATATAAATATATATCATAAGAAAAGAAAAAAAATGTGTTTAATTTTTATGAACTTAAATTACGAATGAAAATTCAATATCAATATTTATTATTAAAATGTGATGTTGTTGTATTAACCCAACCATTAATTTTTCCCATATTTGGTAATTCAGTATACAAGTTGAGGGATTCCTCTTTATGGGTTGATTTTTTGGTCACTCGAGTTCTGGTGAGAGTAGCCTGGGGTCTGGAGCTAAAAATTGAGGTTAATATTAATGATTCAATATCATGATCTACATATTGTTGTGTAATGGGTCACCAATGAGCATAGGTTTGTTTGTGTGTAGGTTTTGTGGTGTAGTTATTATTTATTAACCCACTCTTCATTTTAATTTATGAAGGCAAACCAATACTTTATAAGGTTATATTTTGGGGTAGATGTGAGGTTTTCTTAAGAATGTGAAAATATTATGTTATTAGAATTTTTAGTTCTCCTGATTAGTGTTTTTAATATTGTTTTATTCTTCATTTTGGGTGCAAAATGTTATTTAAAAAAACTGTAACTATCAAGATAATTAGAAGTTATTTTTAGTTCTATAAATAATTATCATGTTTTTTCCTGAAAATAGACTTCTTATGAATTGGTTTATATCATGTAATATTTTATTTATTTCAAATTACACCTATATAGATTATCACCTTTGTTGGAAATGATCTTTTTTACAGACTATGTTTATGTTAATGATTGATTGTTCATGGGTTCTATTAGTCCCATGCAGATGAGAAACCTATAAAATTACATTTATTTGGTAAGGATTGTAAAAAGATTTGTTTAATTTGATCTCATGATTTCACAATGAATTCATTAATCAATGAATTGTACTACTTATACTAGTAAAATTTTGGGTGATTTTGGATTTAAGATTTCAAATAAATGTAGTATAATTGTACGATATTCTATATGGTCACGTCATAGGTTGTCATCATTCTAGGACCACCAAATATTGATGAAGTGTATATGCAGATTTATTGATTCCCCTAAAAAATTGTATAATTTTTTTATCTTAGTATATCTAGTTGTTTTCTTTTAGAGGTGAAAATGTATAAAGGTTTGGAGGATGTATTAACATGGATTATTCATTTAGTGGAATTTAAATAATTTCTAATTATTAAAATATTGGCTCTATAAAATAATTTAGAGTGGATTAACCCTAAAAGATGATGTTAGAAATTTTTTTTGACTACTTTTTGATCTTGGGGCATGTTTCTTAACCCTAGATATGTTTTGGAAGATTTATATGCTAATAAAATTTGAAAGGTATATTTATTATTTATTGAATACATAAATATTTATCCCATGAACAAGAATATTAATATCTTGTAAATTTATGCTTTAGTGAAAATATTGAGACTATTCTTGTTTCTGGAATCTTATATTTCACCATGAAGAGGTATATATTATATTCTTGTGTATTAGTCCCTTGGACAGGATAATTTCTAGATTTTAAAAAATACCATATTAACATAATTATTGGAATAAATTAATATTTATAACTATTTATTGGGGGTTATCTATTCTTCCCAAGAATCATAGATACGTTTCAAAAGATAATGGGGGTCACCATTCGGTGGAAATGAATAACTAGGGATTATGACAAGTTAATTATCACAACATCAAGGAATGAACTATGTCATCAATGTATTCCATTGAGGTGGGAATTTTGTACATTTTTTGGTTCCACTATAATTATTCATGATGAATTATAAAATAGTATATTTATATTGAATATTTTATGGATATATTTTAAGAACATGTTCTTATATTTTGTTTTATTAATGTTATTATTTTATTTTTTCTTTAATTCTATTATTACTTACTAATGGATGATCCTATGATCAAGTTTCATAGGTGATCTAACTTTGATATCCACCAATACCCCCTCTATCCCTACATATTTTTATTCACATGATACATAAAAACCATTTGCTTTAGATTTTTTTTTGTGATTCAATAATTGGAGTAAATATTGAAAAATTAGTGGATAGTGGCTAGGATGATGAGGTTTCAAAGATGTATTAGAATGGGTTATGATTAAGTGCATCATTCTGGTTACTAGACTGTGAATAAGGATCATCAATAATAGTATAAGCATGAAATTGATTACATAGTGATATAGAATGGGTTTATCAATGATTAGTGAATTAATATTGTGGAAGATTGATGCTTGTTGACAAAATGATTGTCAAAGAATGGAATGGATAGACATTGGGGTATTGGTCTTGGTTATTAAATGTGGTGTAGCTGATGGAGGGGCTTATACAGAAGATAGTGACACAAATCATAGGAACGTTTTAATTTGGAAAAGTATATTCTTGATCATATGAGGTTTTTTTCAAGAATAAAATAACATAAAACATTTCTATATGTTGGACATGTTTTCCACTAGATTTTAAATATTACATGATATGTTAGTATAGGTCTCACTCAATGTTATTTAGTACTACATGGTTTGATGTAAACTGAAATGATTTTCTAACCTACCCAATTATCCCTACAAATAATGTAATATGTTTAACACATCTTGTGGGATTAGACCACATAGAGGTGTATATTCAGACCATGCATCAGGTTCTAATGTAATGAAATTAGCGAGGTCTCATTAAATGTCTAGAGATACACAATTAAGGTCCTATTTGGGTACATATTATGAAAAAAATGAGAATTAATTGTCACACCTGATGAGATGAAACACTGTGTTTCCTTGGAAAACCTAAATCATGTATTTGTAGATTACTTGAAATACGACTCCAACCCTTCACAGTTTTTTTTAGAAAAGATAACACACTGTGTATATAAGAAAAATTCTGCATGGTGAGTACATAGGGTACACACCCATGTATCTTGTAAGTACCACACACTACATTCCCTATTGAAACATTCCATTTAGGTGGATTCCACACGTCACGGTGATATTAGTATAGTATTGGGAACTAAAAAATGGTTTAAAGATCATGTACCTCTTAGTAGATGTAATAAACCACTTATAATTTAGTGATATTCATATCTTATATCCCATCTGCAGCAATCAAATGTGTAAATGGAAAATTCTAATTTTTTATAGTGAAGAGTAAGATTTTATGATCCTCATTTTTTTGGTAACCATTTATATCCAATAATTTCAATTTCACGGATTGTATACCTATATATGTAATGATATGGCTTGATTAGGACATTCAGATATGACATCAGGTTTAGGTTCTCCATTAATACATTCCTATTTCAAGCATTGGGTCGCACTTTTGTTTTGTGGATCTCATACTACCAAATTAATATATGTAACATGTCATCCATATATGGTAGTTTTTGCATGATTTTAGTACTTCCACAATCCTAAAGAGGAAAATATCCATTTTATTATAGTTGAATTCAGTACACCCCCCAATAACTGTGTAGTGTCCTATATATTTAAAATTGGGTACTCCTATATGATATTTGTTGTGTGGTCATCATCTAATAGAGTTATTACTCCCCTGGTTGACATTCCCCTTAATGAGTTCTAGATCTTCTATAGTGGCTGGCTCTCCCTCTACCGACAGCCATTCCACAATGAGGTACGAGTCCCCAACTTTGGTTAAAGAGAGGAATCATTGATATTCTTATTTCTATGTATTTATGTGCGAAGAAATATATTGATGTTATGGGTCTTATGAAATGACAATCATGTTTTTATCATTTAATATATGACATGTAGGTTAGTTACTGAACTTAATTTTATGTGTTCTTTGATACCTTGGGTACCTATTTTTGATTTCATGATATCATACTTTATGCAACTAATTATAGAGAATGGTTTTCATCTATAAAAAACATTTCTCATGAAATTAGAGTATAAGTTTCATTTATAGGGTTTCTATCTGTTTTTCTTAGTCCTAGGATTTAGATGATTTATCATTGTATCAATAACTTCTGCTCTTGATGTATTCTAATGAATATGTTTATACTCACTCATGTGTGGGCTCTATTCCTCCACAAGTTATGTCTTGTACAAATGATGTCTAGTTTTGAGGTGACTGTGATAGGCATTGATCTATTAGAGCTGGAAATGGTAATACTAATAGACATTAGGTGGACCAAGGTGGAGATAATTGCTGCTAAAGTCAGATTAATAGAGTTCTAATAATAAGGTTGTTTCTTCCCCTATCATGTGTATATTTCACAATGTATTTACATGTTACACATACATATTTCCATTGGTGGTTACTCATGTTGAGTGGTCTCATATAATTATAGTTTCACGTATGTATTTTTATCTAGTTGGTTATATATGGGTTTAAATGTATATATATATTGATAATGGCTATATATTATTTCCTGTGTATTCAGGTAACATATCTAGTGTATTGTTTTACAACCAGACATCAAGAAAACAACCTAATATATGTGTAAATTAGGGTGTTATAAATTTCCCTCTTAATTCATGATGTTTTATATCAAATCCCCAAATTAATAGAAACACTTGGAATCTTTCATGGTGATCGAACTACAATACGACAAAATGAAAAGGGCATGGACATTGAGAATTTACTCAATAATCCCACACTAGGATATAGATATGGAGAATTTTTCAATAATTTCTTTATTATAATATTAATCCCTAAATAATTAGTTTATGGTTATAATATTTAGGATAAGGTCATTTATTATCCATATCCAATGACCACTTATGATATTTTACTAACAAATTTCCACAAGAAATATATATATGATGATAAAAATGATAGATATTACATTCTTAAAAAATGACACCAATCAACACATGGTGTTCTCTATGATTCAAAAACATTCTCTTCATGATCTTTATAAGTTTTCCTATAAAAAACATCTTTACAAAAATGATCATTAATGATACTTAATTTAGAAAAACTCAGTCTTTTATTTCAAATATTCAATGGATTACATGTTTTTTTCCTCTCCCTTCATATTTCTAAACATTTGTATTAACATTATCTCATATTTCATCTCTATGTATCACATCTATATAAGAACATTGCATTTTTATCCTCATAATTTTGAAAATAAAATTAAAAACTAAAAAACTAAACCAATTTCCTATATATTTTACATTACCCAAATCCAATGATTTATCCTTGAAAAGATCATCAACCTTGAAATCATTTTTGACTGTTAAAATTAAATCCACAACCTCTATTAGTCATCAATAATTCTATTTTATCATACCACTTTGAAATTTTCATTTTTCCAGATATCATGGTGTGACAACATTCATTGTGGTGGGATGATCAGGTTCCTCAATGAGAATCAACTAATAAATAGATCTATTAAAATATGATGAACTACTTCACATCTTAATCATATAAAACTTTATTTTCCCATAATAGAAAAAAATATTCACATTTTGTATATTACAGTGTGTTCTACTATATCATGGAATAGTCCATATATTTCAATGTCCTGGGTGGATATTTATATCTATATCAATATATAGTTATAATATTATTATATTCTTTATAGGGAGATATAAATTCGTCTCTATATAGAGTAGACTCTAATTTTCATGGCCTGTGAATTTTGGTGACACCTCTTCCTTATGTCAATATTTATGTCTTCTCTATATTATTTTCAATATGACATGCTTAATACATACCTATATTTCTATATTCAAAACCATCATTCATGGTGTGATAAAAAAAATTTTCAAGGTCTTGTTTCTATCTATATAAACACCTTAAAACATCTATTAAAAAACATCATATCTCTATAACTCTAACAGCCAACTCCAATTGAAAACAAAACCAATAATACAACCATTGATTACCACATTTTAACACATTGTTTTAATTGAAAATTCATCACCATCAGGCTCTAATAAACCTCTATTTATAACCCCCTCCGTATCATATGTTCTTCACCATCAAGAACTAATGAAATACCACTTAACTACCAATAAATATTAACATAAATTTATAGGTCACTTATCTCTCAAACATTGAAATTAAAATATAATGGATTTTTTTTCATATATTCTTTCTCCAAAAAAGTATCTATAAATATCCCCATCTATAAGGTAGTTAACAAATTACCAATATTTTTTCTATTTTTTCAAATTAAACTATTAGGAATTCCCTCTTTTTCCTTATTTAATTTATTTTCTTTAACTCCTGACTTCACTTACATCTTATTTGGACATAGAAAAGAGTTTAAATGAATCAATTAATCTAGTTTTATTTAAGTATTAGTGCAATAAACAAGAAACTATTTCAATTAATGTAATTTTTTCAAAGTATTTATATTTAATTATATTTTTTCCACTTTAATATTTTAACTAAAATGATAGATATATCCTTCTTCATATGTTTCCCAATGTATATTTCCCACATCGTTATCATAAACAAAGTAAATGTAAACCCCTAAAAAATATAATATCTAAATAAATAAAAATTTTACACTGGGGATAGGGGTTCTCAAAACCTATAAGATTTGAGGGGAATGGTAAATCTAAGAAACTGATAATTATCAATTAGTTGATTAGTCAGATGCTTTGTAAATACAATTTTATATTGATTTCTAATAAAATATAATATCATGATTCCAATTTCATAATTATTTCTTTGTTGACTTGGTATCACGATTCTTTTAACAGGGAACAATCAATGGCAGTTGCATCACTTATCCATGATAGTTTAACTAATTATTCATACACATAAATTGAGTATTATAATAAGTGATTGAAATGTGGCAGAACTCTACTATCTTCAAAGATGTACCCTCTTTATTTTTTCTCATCCATCCTACATAATTTCTTCTAATAAGGACTACTTCACTTCTATGGAATTTAAATTCACATTTTTACTAGCTCAATCCACATTTGAGTAAGCCACCCAACCATGATCTCTAAATATTCTAATGATTAATTAATAATCTAATAATAAATGATTATATATATATATATCATTATTTTTTTAATGTATTAGGGTATTATTCATTTATAATACATTGAAAAACTACATCCAAGAATATATCATTAAAGTTATTTGGCTTTGTAACTATGTAATTAAAATTGATTTAAACACTAATTTTATGCAATGTGAGACCAAAACCATGTTTCCCTAATAATTTATAAGCTTATTTACAACCACATATATATTTGAAATAAGTTTATAGAATTGAATTATAAAATTAAATACCTTCTCTCTTATATAATTAATAGGAGTAATAAATGTCTACCCATCCTTTTGTTATATATGTAGTATAAGAATGTAGGTTAGTTTATGGATTATTAACATTTAATATTTTTAATATATTAAATTATAAAATATTACAACATAATTATGATTTTTAAACCAAATATGATGTCATAGACACATACCATCTCCATGAATTACTCTCAAATCCATATAAATCATTTCTCAACCTCTATAATTTTATATCAAATTCACTAATATGATAAAATGTTGATTTTTTAATTTATAATTCTTCCTTTTAAAATACATTTAAATTTTATAAATTCACATTCAATTAATATATTTTAAACAACATTTATATATATATATCTAATATATGCCTTGTTGATTCCATCCTTTTGATAAGTGAAAATGCTTATTTTATTTCAATTCCCTTGATCTGATCATACATTATACAGACCATTATATAATATTTTGTACTATATATCTTTGTTTATCATACATTTTTATTAAGAACAATTTTTTATTAATCACATTTTGATGTTATTGTTTGAACACAATCTCCCATATCTGGTTCTTTTCAATTTTTTCAACCTCTTATTTCATTGATTTTACCCCTGAATAACCTTAAATTTCATCCTCCCACACTTTTTGTTACTCATTCCAAAATAAATTTTTGTGATATATATTTCATTGTGTATTTTATATAGAATATTTTTATCATTTTGATATCATTTATGATAACTATATTTCTTCTCTTTAATGGTTGGTTAATAGATTGAACGCTTCAAAAAAATTCATATCCTCTTATTCACCTTCCTACTCACCGTTAGTTGGATGATTTGGTAACTCTCTAGACTAAAAATCAAATTCTTCTTCTTTACACATTCATTCAAATATAAAAGTCCAATAATTTAATTTTTCTTCAACTTAAATGATTTTTAAATAACCACATTCCATAATTTTATTGACCCTTTTATTAAAATATTTATTGGATTTACAAAAATAATATTAGCCTATAAATATTATGTTGTTTCTCCTATCACAATATTATATCTGATATCATTATTTATTATGGTTGTAACAATTAATTTTGAAGACTCTAAAATTATTAAATAATATTGTTCTATCATCCCACATCTCATACAATATTTAGTGTATGATACCACTTTAACTAATGTTTTCAATTAATAGTTAGAGATTCCACTTTTAATAAACAATTTTACGACCATTTTCTCCCCAAAAAAATTTCACTTATCAAAAAAAACTATTTAATTGAGTATTAATTTCCAAATACTCATCATACCTTATTTTAAGTTACATAAAATAATTTTCCACTACAATAATTGTTTATTCAGTTCCATTATAAAATCACATGATATTCATTGTTTATCCAATTTCATTATCAACACTTCTACAAAATAATTTAATATAGAACAAAAATTATTTATAACTCCAAAAAAGCATTTCACATACCATAAAGTTATAATAATTGAAAATAGGATTTTATAATTTTAACATTGAGTTTTAGTTGGATTAATTGAAGGACTTTAATCAGTCTAGACCAAATTCTATATATTTTATGCTTTCTAATTCTATTAATAATTGTGGATTCTTTCCATATTTGCCCTAAAAAATATAGCACATTTATTTTATATATTCATGTTCATGTTTGAAATATCTACTGAATGGTTTTATTTTTAAATATTTTCTATGTTGTGATGGGTATAGCTAATCCCTTATGTCTATAAATTATTTTCAACTTCTAAAGTGAGTATAAAAGTGTTCTTCTTCCAATATAATTTAATTTTTTGTTTCTTATTCAACCATATATTATATAATTTTCATCTTTTCCATTGATATTATTTCCTTTCTAGTTGACCATTCCTTCCAATTCCAAGTCTCATAAATATATCATACTCAAAAAAATGGTATCATAGACTGTACACATAGATATAATTAGTAATTCACAACTCATCACTCAGATAATATGTATTACCCCATGCATAAGTATTTAGAGTTCTATTATTTCCGAAATGAAATCATTCATTTGTTATTTCTTTTAAATTATTGAGAATATTCAGGTTTCTTGTCCTATCGGATTAACACCAATAATAAAAAAAGATCCTATGATTGATTGATACAAACATAGGCTACTCCTCATTCACTATAGCATATAGAACCATGATATATTCTTCCTCTTCTAAAGTGTAATGCCTCTTTAACTAGGTAAATATTATTGACTATTATTCACCAATCATTATATGATATATATATAATTTTTTCATACTTACTCAATTCTTATAATCAATATCTTTTTAAAATATGAATAGTTAACAAAGAATAAAAATAAATTATACATTTTTCATGGTGTAAGATAAACTCTTATTCTCTATAATTTAATTTTAGGTGTCTCTAATTTCAATTAGCTCTCCCCCTAATTACAATATGACATTATATGGATAATTTATTTAAATACTTGTTATATCCATTTATGATAATTATGATGCAGTTGCCTCTACACATATCTTGAAATTGTGAATGACTACAAGTTATTAATAAGAACACAAATATTTATAAATATATCCATACTTTTACAATAATTTGTTCGATTAACAAACTATTTTTTCTTTTAATATTTAAAAATTGAATCCCATCCCAATTTCGCTGATTTAATTAGGTTTTCGATCACTCAATGCCTCTCGTAACTCCTTCTACTACTATTGTTAGTTTTAATCAATGAAAATTTAAAACCTATGCTTCTTCTATTAAACATATGATTTCATTTTATACTAATAATTATTTTATAAATATTTAAATTTATCTTAATGTTTTTTAATATACTTTTATTACTCCTAGATGTATAAACTAAGTTTATCAATGAACATGTCCTGCTCCTCAATCATGAACATATAATAAAATGAATCCTTATGTTTCACTTGATTATATTCATGATCCACAGAATGTTTATCCAATAAATGAATTTATATATTAATATAATAAATATTACTTTGGGATTTTTATTACACCTCATATATTTTTGATATACATTCTTTGTAATTTATTCTTCTCAATAGTTCATTTCAACTCCACTTTGAGATCAACTAAACCCTAATTTTCATCATTTATTTCTACTACGGATTAATGTTTCTCCAAAGTAGTCATCATAAAACCATTTGTGCCGGATAAAGAATCTATTTTAACTAATTTAATTAGATCTTGATCTACACCATCTTAATATTTTTTCAGAAACATTTCTATAAAAATAATTTATACTTATATTTATTGAATATGAGTTCCTTCTTGGGTAAATATCCTTTTCTATATTTGTGTGTATTCCACTTAAATATTTTAATAAGGATTAATTAGATATCTCAATGAAAAAATAACAAAAATTCCATAGTTAGTATAGGAAAATGAAATATTTCATATAAACCCTTATTTATGTCCCTTGAACTTACATAACAAGAGTTATAAGAACCCATTATACACAAAATATTTTTTTCTTTAGGAATCATGTAGATTTAGATTCACTATGGTATTAAATTTAGATTTCCTTCTCTAATGAATGATAATTTATTTTGGATTAAAATTAATTTAATTATCAACCAACATGATATATAGATCACCAAGTGAGAGTTCCAATGGATTCCCATACTCATGAAAATACACAATTAGAATTAATAATTGTTCAAATATTTTCATAATATTACTCACTATATCAATATCTAGTATCATTTCACTAATTCAATATATATCTCTAATAAATATAACTATATGGATGAAGAAACATTCAATGTTCAAAGTATATATCATCCTCACATTATCAAACTTTATATGACGCGATTTTATCTTTTACTCCTTCACCATACTGTAGCTTTCATAATTTTAATTGACTTTCCCCAGAATTATATTCAATGATCTCTTGGTCTGATATTTTTTTATATTTAGCATTGAATTTTAATATTTTAAATCCCACCAAATTTTTAATGTATATTTATTTGTCATATCATCACAACAAATGAGTAATTTTTTTTTAATTTTTGAAGAGGAATATTTATTGATTTCTATTTGTTTTAAACAATCCTTTACATTAATTGATAAATAATGAGTTTGTTCTATAACAATTAATGAGAATCTTTAATGTTAACATGATCATAAAAATGTCATAGACAATTAATGTTTTTTATATAAATTTTATTCAATAAATTTAATCATAAAATATTTTATGTGTTGAATATAAAAAATGAATTTAAATAAAATTATACACGTGTTGGATTATATTTGTTCATTGAAGGCAATGAGATATATCATACTATTCCATGGAGATAATGGGACAAAAAATCAATGCTGGAGTAGATTCATCAATATGGATATCACTTAAAACTATAGCCCATAACATTTACATAGGTTCTTGGATTCCTCTGAAATTTTGACACAAGTTGGAGGAATCAAATAAAATGATTTCATCATAATGGATAAAAATATTGTTTTTTTTTTATTTTTTAAGTCAACCATGCAGCATAAAAACAATGATTTTCATTTCCTCTATTTTTTACATTCACCTTTTTAATTTCAAAAACCAAATTTCCCCCTTCAATCAATAAAAATATAATATTTACCATTATAGGAGGCAGTTCCACGGATTATAAATTTATATATTGGTCTGAAATGTTATATTAGTTCCCCTATGTATTTTAATTTTCTTTCAATCTATAATCATGTGTTCAATATCATAATAATTTATTTGTTTTTCTCTATCTCATTTTCTCTCTCTATCTCTCCATGTATAAGATGATCTTAAAAACTGATGATAATGATTAAATAAACCATGGAATATCCCTTGGTATGTATCCATTATTGAAACCAATTCCCTTTACATTCTTGTTTAATATTTCATAACAACTTAGTGTTATTTAAATAATTTTTAATAATAGATAATGTTGAAAATGTATCCAATGTATAGTTTTATTTTGTGTATATTCTTCCAATAAAATATGTTCCATTCCTTCCATGATGTACTAGGGAAAAAATTGGGCCTTTATGATATAGTGTTGTGTAGGTGATATTATATACTAGGAAGGTATGTTAGAGGTTGTTCTCAATTCGGGATACCTCTAGGTTATTTAAAATTTTATAGGTGGATGTGTAGTGTATTTGTTGATCATTAGGTGAAATTTATATTAAAAAATAGGGTAGAGTAGGATGATTATAGAGTTTATTTATTGTGTTTATTAACATGGATTTTGTATGTGATCTAACAATAAAATTTCAACATGCCTCATGGGTTTTCCTCTTCTAGTAATATGATGATCAAAAATAACCATTAGTTTTTCATCTAAAATAATTGACATGTCATCAAATGATCTCAAAATTATAATATATTAATATAAGGATAAGATGGAAAAACTATCACTTTAGTGTTTTTATTAGGGAATTATAATTTTCTACATTTAATCTTGTTTCCTGACTAAAGTCATGTTAGATTTTCTTTTTGGTGGTTTAGTTGAAAATTTTATGAATCTAAATTTGGTAATTTAGTATTCAATGAAGGATGTTTTCATACTACATGATTATTTTGGGGTTTCCCACAAAACTCACTAAATGTGACACTTCATAAAATATATATATATATTAATGAACATCAATTAATTTAATTATTGATGTTGAAAGAACCTATAAAGTATGCTATTTTAATAACTTAATTATAATTGTCCAATAATATAATATACATATATAACTAATGTTATAAGAATTATTCCAAACTAATTGTTACAATAAATATTGTGTTATTTTTTCTGTCATCATATTATACAATATAAATTATAATGTATTTATAATTTTTTCAGTTTAAATGTCGTATAAAAAAAGCTGCTAAAATAATTATATGATTTAAAATAGTATTTTTTTTATATTTATGTAATGATTTATAATAATGAAATAATTTATTATTATTTTTCTTATGTGGTGCGTGGGATGTTTTTATACTATTCCTTATACTATAATGAAAAATACATATGTATTTGACACACATATATATTAAAAATAAAATTTTCATATTGAAAATTCATGATCATTATAGATCAATTACATAACAAATGTGATAAAGGGTTTCATTTTATTTGTCTAATTTTATTATTTGAAAATTATGTTAAGATGGAGGTATAGTATTTATGTGGGAATGACTTCAACTATTTTCTATAATATTTATGCAAATATTTTCTTTTATTGATATATGAATATTTTTAAAGAATTAATCAAAAAAAATAGCCTTTTTAGTGATCAAATATTGAATTTCATAATAGTATATAAAATGTTATATTCAATTAATTATTCTCAAATTTTGTATTCAGAAGGATTGATGTGGTATTATTATGAACTAAACCAAATTTGGTATTCCTGAAGGTGATTATAGAGATGGAATTGTTGAAGATAAAATGTTTAAGGATTTTATTGATTCCCAAGATAACCATGATATGGAATATGTTTTATGAATGTAGATAACTCCATTTAAAATTGTACAATATGTTGTACATTTAAAAAGAATATCTTATATTTAATTTTTTGGGCATTTTTTTGAGACTGATTAGTTGAGACAACCATAATATTTAGGGATTTGATCATATCATTTTATATTTCATTATTTCAGCTATGATTGAAATATTATCCATGTAACACAACATGTTTTTAGAATCATTTTAGTCCCTTAAACCTTATGCAAAACAATCAAAAATATAATTTTCTTATTTTACTAAAAATATGGTCATGTATATAAAATAAATCATATAATATCTGAATCAAACAAGAATAATTATTTATTAAAAATTAATAATTTCAAAAATTAAAACTAAAAATATGTAGTGCATAAAATACAATATTATAAGAAATTGATGACTAAATTTATTAATAATGTATAAATTAAATGGAACAACAACTATAAAATAAATATATCTTTAAAAATTAGAGATACGATAGATTATAATTACCCTTAATATTTACTATTATGAGAAAAAAACCTACAATGGGAAAAAGATCATGAAAGGATAAATCATTTCGATAAATCTAAAATGAAATAAAAGGTTAAGTGTTATTTAAGTTGTAAGAATGGAATGAATTTACAAGGAGTAATGTATTAATAATAATAGGAAATATGGTTATTAGGAACATCAATGTTTTAAATATGGTCATTAGGAAATCAGTTATTGGGTATACTTGTATTCTATAGGTATAATGATGTTTTGTATTTTCAAAATAAAATTAATAAAATAAATAATTCAAAACTAATAAATAATGAAATAAATATATGATACATAATTATAGTATTAATTTATTAAATAATTAGTTGTTACATTTTATTATTATTAATGTATGATTTCATTTATTTATAAATTTTATAGAAAATTGTAATATCAACATATTGACAAAAATTAGTATTTAGAATATAAGTAATCAATTTTAAAGGTATTGGTTACATATTATTTAATATAAAAGTAAAGGTTTTAAAGGAACGTTTTTTTTAAAATATTTTATTTTAATTAATATTTAATAAATAATTAATTTAAATAAATTTATGTATAATATTTACTAGAAAATAAATTACCATTCATCTTATTGTTATTACTAATCAACTAATAATCATAAATTGATTTTATTCGTAAAAATATATTTTCCAAAAACAGGTGATATTCATAATTATATTAAAATTAATATCTATAAAATATATAAATTTATTTTAATAAAATATTCTTTATATTTTTTATCATTATTTAAAAATAATTCACAATGTTAATTTTCATTTCTAATATAACTTTTTAAATTATTTAATTTTTTACATAGTAAAATGATTATTTCTTAATGAATATTATTTTTTAAAAAATTCTATAATTTTTAAATAAATATATTGAATTAATAATTATTATGAATCACTTATTATTTTTATAAATATTATATTATATATCAAAACTGATTTAATTGCTAATTTATATTAAATAATTACAAAAAAACATAACATATTAAAACAACTAATTATATTAAAACATTTCCACCTATTTTTTATATTTTAACATTAATGTAAATATTATCACATTTAGGAATTGAAATAGATTAAATTGATTGAAAATTTAGAGTAATCGCGTCAAAATTATATAATATGGGGAATATTATCTTATGAGAAAAAATATAATTGAAATGGTAAAAATTTATTCAATGTTATTAACAGAAAAAGTGATAATTTAATGGTGCTCAGATATTTATAAACTAACAATTATCATATACCTTTTAAAAGTCCTTTTAAAGATTTTAAATTTAATTCCACATTTTTGACCTAAAATTCATCACCTAATCCACCTAACTTCTATTCGATTCCATCCTTACCCCAAACATAACTTTAGTTTCTAATGTAATGTCCCTCTTTTACACCTATAAAAAGAAATCACGTCAATCCACGATTATTTTATGGGACTAGGTCCTGTTATCACATTTATTTTTAGGTATTAGGTGTTATAGGTTTCTGGAGGATGTTTGAAGTAGTTTGGAGGGTAATTAGAGGGAAGGTTGAGGTCCACTACCAAATATGAAAAGGATGTAGCTTGGAGGGATATATTTCACTATAAGAATGGTATCTATGGTTTATCAGATCATGAAAACAACATAGGGGCTCTCTAGTTAGGAATAAGGCTACATCATTTTCTGAAATGTAATTTTTGTGCAGATAGTTTTTCGTGTCATCCCTTCCCCAGTGTTGAGTACTACAACATAAAGAAAGGTGCATGTGGCTTAGTCCCTCATACTATGTAGTAGAATAACATTTGGCATCTAGTTAAGTGGAATAGTCTAAGGGGCTTCACCAAGGTATTTGAATATCCATTTTCCATAGAAATACCCAAAGGACCATTCGAACACAACTTTCCCCCATTTCAATATTTCATACCCTTGTCTCCCAAGGTAGTTTTTTGGAAGACATTGAATCCCTATTTGATAAAGGGTTTAAACCCTACTCCATTATAGCTGTATGTGGTGATCAAAGGTATGCTATAACTATTTTATAGTGATTACTATATATTTAGTCTCATTTCCACTCATTTCTTCATTCCATGTTATGGAATATAAGGTACATAGTTATAATGGTGTTTTCTTTTTTATTTTTCATTGAAAACATGAAAGGATGAAATCATGAGATCATAGTTTCCTTATAGGAGAGGTGATTGGAGATATATGACATTGTTCTATTTTCTCACATATGGTGTTGATTATTTTAAGATAAGGGATTCATTACTTCTCCTTTATTTTATTTTTAATATTATTTTACAATGGATTATCTCTTTAGATCCATTGAAATTAACCAAATAAATATTATAAGTGATTAATAAAAAAATTTGGATAGTGATTACTTGTTGTTGTTTTGTACAGTGATAACGGTTTTCCTCTTATTTTTATAGATATTGTTATATATATTTGATTCATGATAATATTTTTTATGATTTTTTAATAATATTTAATATTTTTAATTTGGTATATAACACTATTTTATAATTAACTAATTAATTACCTTATATACTTAAAGGGCCATGTTTAATAAATTGATGCTTCTTTTAATTTGATGATAATCAAATTCATGCATGTATGAATATGTAAATGAAATATTTTCTTCCATGAATAAATATAATTGATTAATAAAATGTCATAATAATTCTGATAAATTACAAATAGAATAAAAATTCATATTAATATGAAATTATTCTACCCATAGATTTTAAGAAATTGGTTTTTTTTCTAAGAGCAAGTTTACATAATTGAGATGTCTTGAGTTAGATTATTCCTTTGTTTCCAATAGATGTATCCTATTAATAATGAATTTGTTAATTCAAGATTTATTACAAACACAATTGTTTAGAGAAATATAATTATTTCCACCAAAGAGTTCCCATTTGTATATAAAGGCAATATGCCTTGTCTTTTGGGCCGAGAGATCCCATTTTCTTATGAAGTATAAATGCATTATTTTGATTCCTAGATTTCCTTATTGACAATTCTTGTTTTCCTTTTTCCTTGGGTCGTTCTCTAGTTGTGATACTTTTTGTGTGATGTGTTCTGATCTTGGGATATCTAAACCTGGGATGGAAGATGAGATATGGGTGGGGAGGCCCGAAGTTGTAGCGGCAGTTAACTACTATGAAAATTATATTCATGTCGATATGAATTTTGGTATTAGGTATAGAACTAGAGATAATGGAATGGGTTGAATATGGACTTACTCATTTTTTCACTTAATTTGATTTCTTGAGAGATAATTAATATATTAAATTCCATATCGTATGTTTTCTTAATTTATCTCCATTACATTCTTGACTGCTTGAGGTAGATGGATATGCTAGGTTGCATATCTATATAGTATCTTAGGATTTATTCCTAGAATCCTATAATTATAAAATGATAATAATGTTTAACTTATTTCTAACCCATATGGTTTTTTACAACTAGAATGTGAATAAGATTGTAAAATATTGAGAAATAGTGGACCAACATGGACAATTCATGGAGAAATGGACATGGTGTGGATAGTTTATGAATTTTCATAATAATAATGATAAATAATTTAGAAAAAAATTAATTATTAAAATTTTAATTGATAAAATAAATAATTAATGTAATGTAGATCCTTTAATGTTTTTGTGGATATCAGTTTTTTAATCCCTAGTAGTTGTAGTCGGCTGACCGAGTGATGATAATTGTTGTGGTGCATAGGACTGGGTAATGCACGTGGTGTGGTTGTCAGCTATATTCTATCTTATATGTTTTGTGATTTCATACTCTACCCCACCCAAGACAGTTGGGGTGATAGACACATCATGGACTTAGGGAGGGTGTTTTCCCCAATATCATTGTGGGATGACGGATGGTGGACTACCCCCTCTACCCCTGACTATTCACATTATATTATTATATAATGGTATGTATGGTGGTCATTTTCCAATATTTGTTTGTTGAGGGTTATATTGGATTTTAGTTATTTCACATGCATGTATCATCTTATAAAGTATCCAATGTTTTATTATAGGTATGATGTGTATAGTTTTTGTTTGATTGAGGTACATTACGTGGTCTAATGGAGATGATGGCTTGAGGTATAATACTTGATGTATGATGCACATTATTCAAGATGTGGTGACTCTAAAAAACAATTTTTTTTACTATATTCAGATTGGATATTGGATGAAGAGATGATTTGATGCATGAGATGTATGATTTCGATACACAGCTTAGGTGTCTTTAGTGTGGCTTCATTCAGATATAGTTGGATCAGGACGTGCAACATTGGGAAAGAGTAGAAAACCAATGCAGAAGTTGTATCAGGGTACCACATATGTTTCATTACTATAATATATGACATATTTTATGTGATAATTTTTAGGAGTTTTCCCTGATGAGTTTGGGAACATAGTATACATATTTTGGTGATATTTTATTTTCACTAATTTTTAATGATCTTTAGCATGATTTACTTATCTTTTGTACATGTGGATCTAGGGTGGGTCCTATTGAGAATAATTTTATTCCCACCCCCCCATATATTTATATATATTGTTTTTAATGTCATAATGATAAGGTTGGATATCGGTCTATATGTTAATGCTTTTGGTATTTTGGGGTTATTTAGGTTTCATAGTCACAACTGAGTTCTCCTTTTTGGTAATTGTAGTTTCCTATTTGGTTTTCTTAGTATTGTATAACATAACATTTAGGAACTTGATATTACTTTTAAAATTATAAAAAGGTGTTTATTAAAATATCGATATGATCTCCCTCTTCTTCATGCTCTCTTAGGGGGAAATTCCTCTCATTTGTATGTATCAAATTCCCTCATTTCTAGATTTCAATCTAAGGTATACTGGAGATGGACTCCAGTGTTGACTATCTGAATTCTCTAATTTTCATCTCAATAGGGATACACATTGGTCGAGGGGTTCATGATATTGTGGTATAAAATTTTTAAGTTTGAGAGATGCGATGGAATATGGAGTTAGGCATAGGGGAGACTACTTGGGTTAGTAGGGAAACAAAATGAGCTAAGTTTAGTAAGAAATGTAAAAAAGGAAGACCAGTTGAGACATTTTAATGTAGGGACCACTATTATCATATTCATCGAACATTAATTTTATTGAGCCTACAAAATGAATTGATAATTGTCTTGTGGTAGATACCTGAAAATATCATTCATCATTCTTCCTTTCACCTTAATTTGAAATGGTGAGACCTTGGGATGTGTTAAACCTAAAATGAATAAATGAATAAATGAATTAATTAATATTTATTATTTAGAAATACATTTTTATAATTCACTAATGATTTTGTTTACTCAAAGAATGGATCTATACCAACATCCTTTTAAGATTTGAATCAGATATATTTAGTATGACGTGCAGGCTAATCATCATCGAGTAATGTTTTATGATGATGACACATGGAGGATGAAACTCAAGGAGTTTTAGTTCTATAGTTTAAAGAATTATGAGGTATATTGTTTCAATTTAGATAAATGATACTATTAATAGTAGTATTAGATTGTTTTTAGTTCGATCTCTACTAGAAAGCATAAATTAGATTCATTGGTTGCGGTGATGTTGTGTGCAGTATTAGGGATGTGTTGGATCTAGTTCCTCATTGTTTGAGAGGAATTGGTATACTCGTATGAAATGTTTTGATAATTTATTACATCATTCTTTATTTGTTTGATTGATAAGGCTACCAGTAACCATAAGCTACTTACCCTTCAATAGAGGTGTTCTAATGTGTGGGATTCTATAATACATTTTAAGAACCTTCAACAATATGATCTACCACTATTTCTATATATAAAGGCTAGAGAAAAAAATAATTAGAGAGCATTATATATAGAGATACTTCATTAGGTCACCCAATTCGTGTTGTTGAAATATCTCAAATTTTTGGTCAGATTATAGTTTTTTAGCAGATTTTTTTCTAAAATAGGATCTTCATGATAGGGGAGTTGTCCGGATTCCTCATGAAGAACAGATGATTTCTAGAGTAACCAGTTTTCACAATATATTAATTTTCATAGAGTTATAGGTAGTTCACATCACTTATCATCTTGTTTAGATGGGGGTGGTTGCTCTCAATCTTATACCAATGAATAATATGCAAGTTTATCTTTTGGATGTCAAGGTCATTAGTAGTGAGGGTAACATGCCTTTCTGATTAGTTAATGTACTCCTGGTCTTCCTCTTATAGTTCTTATGTTGATTTATTTTTTTATAAGATGGCATATGTAGGTTTCTCATGTCTTGAATTAGAAGAGTATAGATGGGATAGGTAGATAATAGATGCAAGATTCTCTATATCCTCATAAAATAGATAGCATGTATGGAGGTGGCCTTCATCAGGGTTTTAGAGGATCTCAACTTTTTCATAATCAGCTTAAAATTCATAATATTTATTTCCATGTGGGAAATATATCGTTTGAGGTACATTATCTATTTTTTCTACATGGGGGATTCATTTTTTAGGAGTGATGCACTCCCTAAAATCTCCTACCCTATTCCAGGATTTGGGACTCGAAGTAGAGAAGATTCTACTACCCAAGGAATTGACTAAACTAGTTGGATGTTGTGTGTATTTTTATGAATTTTTTATAAATTAATAGAAAGCGCTATGTAAAAACCACTCCTGGAAAAAATTCCTATGTTTATGGATATATCCATATGACATTATCCTTGGAAAGAATTTTCTATATTTCGTGCAATAATTTTTTCATCGGGATATCGTATGTGTTCTATGATACTGATGGAGAGACAATAATATTCATTGGTGATGGAGAAACTCATATGGGTTAGAAGGATTCTCCAACATTATCTTTCTTAATGGTAAATATGATACTATGTTCATTGGAGTTTTAAAATATGTTGGTTCTCAAGGTTTTGGAAGAGTATTTTTATTTTTTCACTAACGAGTCTATACAATTTCCCCCTCAATGTGAGATAGAGTTTGGGGTCGATATATAGTCTACTTCTTAACTTATCTAGATGACTCCATATAGGATAATTCCTTCTGGGTTGTGATATATTCAATTAAATCTCAATAATATATTATTGTTGGGTTTTTTTTGAATGAGTGTGTTGCAATGGGGGGAACCAATTTTGTATATTAATATGAAAGATGGTATGTTTTCATTTTTTATTTATTATCATAGCTTGAAATAGTAAATAGTGATGAACCACCACCTTCATCAGTGGATTGATGATTTATTTTATCAAATGAAGGGGGAAAATTAGTTCTTGAAGTCTGATCAGTGGTAGGGATTATGGGATTTGGTACCCTAGAAACAAATACATTTAACATTATATTAGATATATATTTTAATAATTGAATATAAATATTGATAACTAAGAACACATTAATTTTTCTTGTAGATAACATTATTGTGGTAATGTACAAGAGTATTTTTCTCATTAATAAGGTTTATAGAAGTTCCACGCTATAATGAAAACCTAGAGATGCAATGGTGATATCACATGAATATAGATATCATATTGGATAATGTTCTATGATAGGACATGGTTCATATAAACTATCAGGTGTTGGAACATGTAAGATGATATTGATTCGTCTCATGATGTTCTCACTTCGTAATCTCTAAGGTGGGTGATTATTATAACATCACTTCCAGTAGGAATTCCATATGTTTTTCTATCATTGAATATTCCTATATGACATCATTTTTAGTGGTCCTTATAATATAATATTATCATTTATCTATGTGATGACTCATGATCAATGATTTACTGACCAAAACCATTATACAATATATAGTTTGGAATTAGGGTATGTTGGATGCATCCTAATTGACATGTAATTAAAGTGTATTTCAAGGAATGATATTTCCCTTTCATATTTGTGGATGTTGATATCTTGACCATTGGATTGAAATAGAACTATTTCAATAAACACCATAGACATGGTGTAATGATGTTTATTTGTGATAGTCTGAGAAATATGTATCATGTATATAGGTTGGTGACATAGATGTGAAACCTAATTGATGAGATATTATGAAAAAGTGATTTGATTAAAAAATGAGTGTTTGCATATGGTTATCATCGATGAAACATTATGTTTATTATCTTGGTTGTTCAGACTCATTTCTAGACAGTAATCAGGGTCATTATGTCGGACCTCCTAATTCCAATGAGATATAATCCTATATAATCACACAATATGTGTTTCCATTGATCTCAAATAAATTTTATATGAATTTAATTAATGGGATACATATTATTAACAAGATAGTGGGAAAAAGTATTTATTTTTTATTGATCATTAAAATTATATAAATATTAATTCATCAAAGTCTGAATAAATACATATTTATTTATTTTATTCAATATTTAATAAATACTTATTCACTAGTTTGTTAATAAAACATTTATTTAATGGATTATATTATTTCATTCATGTATTAAATAAATGGTAGAGGAGTTAAAAATAGACCAAGACAAAGTTTAATAAAAAATATTAATTAACAAGTTTTCTGAATAATATTTATTATTATGCAAGTTGGCATGCACCACAAAACAATATTATTATATTTTTATGTTTCAAGGATTTTATTAAAAGTTATCTTATTATCTAATAGTTAGAAGGAAATTAAATAATTATTTTAACCAAAACCTTATCACTCTAAAAAATCTGCTATGTCTATTGTGTGGATCATCAATTTTTACAATTTTAAAAAAGGGAAATATTTCATATAAAGAATTACATTATGACCCCTCCATATCATTCCCTCTTAAGAATGAGAAATGATATAGAAATTTCTTTAAGATAGTATAACGAGAGATCAATGATGAAATACACAAGACAATTGATTCATGAAGTTGCACCCATAGATTGTTTGGTGTTACTTAATGATCAAAAGAGCACATGTTGATCACCATTAGTGCGATTCTATCCTGGGATACTCACCAGTTCAATGGAGGAAATCCAAAAGGATCTTCTGAAAAATCAACATTCATCAGAGAAGAAAGATAATAATCCCACGTAATTACTTCATTCCATAAAAAATAAATTATTTATAAATTTAACATTAAATATCATAACTCATGATTTCAGGATATTAAAACATCTATCCAGCCATTTCATGATTCCATTGTAATTAGAACCAACTAGTGGTATCAGAGTTTTCATTTTTGGATTTTCAATTATTTATTTGATTATTGATCGATGCACAATTGTGGTAAGATATTCATTTCATGTTATTTATTCTTTAATCCAATTTTAATTTACATTATTTAACATATTAATAATGACTCATTTACTGTTTAATTTTCTTAAATGTCAAAAAAATAAAGGAAGACCGTATATGTCATTTGTAAACAAAAACTGTTTTGTTCAGTATGAAAGGGTATCATGATGTTTACTTAGAAAGTATATTTTGTGAACCCTAGTGTGATTTATCTATATGCACAAAAATATACACTACAAAACTTTATGTAATTACATTTGATGTACACTGTGTGTTGAATGAGAAAACTGGCAATCAATTTTCAGATTACACGGTGTGTATCAATTTACACGCCTTGTAGTCTTCATTGGTTGGCGGTATAAATCATAAAATCCATATAGTCATTACGCAAGGTCAAAACTGAGTGAGAGTTAAAATCTAAAGTAATTATGATATAAACCAAATGTATATAGTGTAAACATTATGTAGATCATCAAATCTCGAGTTTGAAGAATAAACACAGACATGTGATGGGAAAAATACACACAACTCCCAGAGATACACAATGTGTAATTCGCCTGTAAATGTCATGTAGTCAGTCGATACACACCGCCAAGACCAAATCATGTATCCCAAACACATATAATTATAACACATTGTGTGTAACTTGTCTATACACATCATTGTTTTTAGACGAGGTACACATAGAATACATAGGAATGTTCCCTGGATACACAAAAATTTAAATACATGGTGTATAGATGTATGCACATATTATTTCGTCTCGTATTAATAAAAATAATTTTAAAATGAATTAAAATGAATTATTTTCATTTAATCCATATTTCATTTATTGAAAATCCATTGTGTGTTTGGCAATTTAGTCATGGTTTTAATGATTTTAAAATGCACAATTAATTTACTATAATAGAAATATATCATTATAGGTCCATCCATTTATTTCAATGAATATCATTAAGGATTGGTATCTCCAATAATGATCAGATGGTCATTAAGATTAAATAGAATTAATTGTGAAATTAATTAATTAAGGAATGCATGTTACTCTTAATAATAATGAAATAATAACAGATTAAAAACATGATATTTAATTAAATATATTCATTACTTGTATGATGGTTCCTGAGCTTTACCAAGACATGTGTATGTTTTGAATGAAATAATTTAATGAATTTTATGGACTCTAAAATATTTATTATTGAATTAAATATGTTGTTATGTGTGTAATCCCCCTTCCATTATTATGTAGGACCAGCATATCCATGGATTTTTATATAATCTGATTTAACCAATACTTTGGGTCCCCTCACCTGTGTGTGAGTCATAAATACATTTAATTAATGGAATATCTGAAGGTTCATTGTTGTATTTCAATACATAACCATTATGATGACAACATAGGTGATACAAAGTTCGATATGTATAATGTTTTAACTCATTTAAATAACTTCTATATGGTATATTTCCCCTAGGTGAATTATTTTTTTAATATCCACTCATTAAATGAACTGTTACATTACACTCATGAAAAGGAAATTGAATTATTTACTTATTTCTGTCTATCATATTATATAGCTGATGAGTGTATGGTCGTGATCATATATATAAATGAATTATTATTCAATTATGGAAATTAAAAAAATTAATTATGCATGAATGTTTTATCCAACATGGATAATTAATTATATAACATCCACTTAATATTAACAAGACATGTAAGGGATAAAAGATGATATAATTTATACATTATAAATTAAAATACATCAATTAAATATTGATCTAGACTTGGCCTGTCATTACTAGATTAGGAATAAAACTCAATAGAGTTAACATTTTGGCCAACCCTTGTTAGGATATTTACATTTATAAAGGGAGTTATTATGATGTTTTTGGGTAGAAATATCCATTTTACATTAAGATGAGTAGTCCTTACTAGAATTGGTTTAATAAGGAGCCATGTGTTGAGGAAATATAGGTTAGGATTTTAGGATTTAGGAATCCAGTCAATGGATCATGTTGTTGAGAGCCCAGACTTTTCAATGACTTGCCTACATAAAGGCCTTCAAGTCCCTTGAAACCCCCTCGTTGCTATTATGAAATGGATAATATAGATACTTTACATTATAATTTCCTAGTAACTAGAAATTTCTCATCCAATGGAAGGTATACTAGAACTTGATAAACATGTTAGATAATAATAAATATTATTATTTATCCCATAATTTATAATCAATTACAAAATTAATAATTTATTTTAATTTTTATTGAAAATGGAATCAAAAATATGAATATAATGAAATTATTCAAAAAATTGTGTTATATCCTTGAAAATAGAAATATATTGATATTTTATAATCATTTTTGTGATGCACTATTATAAAAAATTCAGTATTATGTTTCGGAATCCTCAATTCTATACTACTACCCCAACAGGTGAGAAAAAGTGAAAATGAAGTGTACCAGAGATATATTGAGGATGCTTATTATGTATATTTTATTATATTAACAACTATTATCAGCTATATTATGAAACAACGTAACCATAGGGATTAATACACCCAAATAACAAATCTATATTATTTTATAATGGTAATGAAGGGTTCAAAATAAATAAGATATTCAATGATAAATATCAGTGTAAACTAGAAGAATCAAATCAAGATACCGATCATACTTTCAAATTGTTGGGATACATTTATTGGTTAGAAATCTTGGGAAAAACCATGGATAATAAATTATCAATTAATATATGTTTATTATCCATAACACCAATATTATCCTAATCAGTCAAATCCTAGATAAAAAATGGATATGTCACTCATGAAAAAGATTTACATAACACACCAAGATGATATGGATTGTATGAAACCTATTTATCCACTAGTTGGGGTGAAAAATTTGAAATACAAGGCTCACGATCTCATGGATAATATTAATCTAGAAGATCCATTACAACATCCTTTAAAGAGATAGAAATATTCAAAGGTAGAAGAATGTATTAAAGTTTATTTTCTTCTTTATTGAAAAGGTTGACATTGGAAAATAAATTTTTATGAATTGAAGCAGAAATGAGAATAATCCACTTCATGTACAGTCATCAAGTATATATTCATTGATTTTATATTAAATAAAATATTATTTCAATTCCCATGTATATAGATATAGGAAATTAGTAAAAATACAATGGTTTTAGAGTAAAATCAAAAGGATCAGAGAGAGGGACATTTCTAAGTCGTATAAGGGGAGATCACTCTTTATCATTAATAGTTTGGATTGATTAAAATTTTTAAATAGTTACCAGATTTATTTTTCTAAGTGCCCAACTAGAGAGAATGATAATTCACTACTATATAACATGTCTTTAACAGCACTAAAATGGTCATTATCAAAGCAACAAATCACTGACTATTAGAGCACGATTAAAATCAATTGGATTTCATCAATACATTTATAAGTCCAGATAAAATGAGCCTTTATATTTTCTTTTTAAAACATTAATAAAGGGTTACATTATCATCACTATTAGAATAGATGATAAATTGATCCTGTAACAATGCCTGTAAAACCACTAAAATGATACCCTTAAAAGTTCTTCTAAAAGAGATGACAATGTGACCCTTTATTAGGGAATTCTATAGCACTTATAAAGGGGTATACTGTAGTGTGATGTAATAGAACATTTTAGAACCAATGTAGTCTTCTATAACAACACACTAGAGAACAAATAATAGCATTAAAAATCAACAAAATAAAGTACCAATAAATAATTTAAAATAAATAAATTTTACAAAAAAAATACAAGTTAAAAAATAATATAATATATATTTAATACTATGGTTTATAAAATTACATGATTACGTAAAGATTATTACATGAATTCAAAAACATTAATGTTCCTTTTTTCATTTTCCCTTGATCCTGACTACAGTTGTTTCAGAAAATACCCCTTCTAGGGAAAATAGGTCACGTGTATAAGAAAACATACATCATGACAGTAATAATATATTGAAATAAATTAAAAATAAATATTTAATTTTAAACTAAACCATGGGTCATACTAGGAACACAGTGTATCGGATTGTGTTACGGTTAAGTCTTTCATGTCAAACCATTTCTTGTTCATCACCATGAATTATCAAAATGAAACTTAAGTAAATAATTATAAAATAAAAATTATTAGTAAATTAATTTTGTAATATAAGATTGGATGATGAGAAAACAACCTAGTCTCTTTTTCATAGTTTTGGCAATTTTATTCACATTTTAAACTAAAATGAATCTTATTAAAAAAATGTGCACATTAAATCATACCAATCATACCATAGGTTAGACAATGTTTAGTGTTATTCTTTCTGTTTTCACAAAAATAATAGATAACATTAATAAATTATAAAAAAACTAATGAGTTTTCATTATTTATAGTACTTAGCTTATCATTTTTACTAAAATGTCATTTTAATCTAGAAGCATGCACTTTGATTCATAATGGTAAAATTGTCTATCAGTTTTATGTAATATGGATTCCTACAAGTCCCAAATGACTTATGAAACATTTTCATAAATTAACTAGGAAATAGATATTTTTTTAGGTTTTCAGTGAGTCACATGTTTTTAAAAAATATATCAATTTTAAACTGATAACAAAAACATTGACTCATACTGGGACCATCATGTATCATATTGAGATAAGGATTATTCCAACAGGTTAAAAATTTCTTATGGATCATATTATTAATTTATCACAACAATATAAATGTATTTGATCTGTTTTGAATATTTCATTTGACTTTTTTACATAAAATAATTTCATGTTTAAATAAAAATACACACAAAGAGTCTTACTGGTCACACCATGCGTCGTATTGAGGTGCAGACAATTCCTAAATGTTAAAAATTATATATATATATATTTTAATAGGAGTATAAAAACAATCCTATTGTTTTTTATTTTAATTGACAACATCACTTGTATTTTTATAAGAATTTCATTTTAAAAAGGAAATGTGCACTTTTAGTCATACTGGTTACATCATATGTCGGTTTGACTTGAAATAAATTCCCTCACATAAAAAATGAATTCTGAATCATTTGATAAAATTATTAGTAAAATCCATGTGAAGTTTCACTATTTTTAGGTAGTGACTATTTTTGAACTAAAATATCAATTTTAGGCTCATAACAAACACTTTGAATATTATCAGGATCATCCTAGGTCAAATTGAGGTGCAGTGGAGTAGAGACAATATAATGTCTTTTCAATTCATGCATAACCATAGTAGAAAGTCATAATTTACCAACATGATGGGCCACATACTATAGTAATTACTCTATGTGGAAAAATGATTTATTTAATCTATTTATAACGAAATTTGAATGTTTCATTACTCATTCCCAAATGTTGGGTACTCATAATCATAACTGATGAGAATGTTTTAGATGACATAGGTCCACATAATTATTTCATGTAACTATCTTCAATTAAAATTGTTTCATGGATTCCTAACAACCATTTAGACGTCTAAACAATAGAATGATAAGAATGTACCATATAGCTTTTGAAAGAAAAAATTCATTATATGATAATGTTATGAGTTTTTATTTGATTTTTTCTTTCCTAACTCATTATAACAATAAATCTATAAGGTAATTTATGTATAAGTCACTCAATATTATCTATTTATAATGTAATTATTAATTTTAGAGCTTATTATTCTTTTTCTTTTTTTAAAACCAATACATAAATAATATTATTCTTAAAATAAGATATGAGAGTGCGGGTCTGGGGTATCAAAGTATCCTTATAATTTTTTGATAGCTTTATAGGTAAGAAGAGTGAATTCTAGTGGTATAATAATCTATTAGATAGGTTTTTAGTATTTATAGCATGTATGTTAATGTTATTTTTTGAAAATATTTATATTGTTTCATCCATGATATTCTATTGAGGTATTTTCTAGTTCTTTTTTTATCTTAGTTGAATTTAATAAATTATCAAGGTTTTCCTTGTTAAATTATTTTTTTAGATCTAGGTAGGATAAGTAAAACTATTGGTTCATGGTTAGTATAAATAATGCACTAGACTACTGAAAACCATGTGACCAAGATAGTGGAACTCTCCAGGTCGCACGTCCTACTGCATGCGTCTGTTTCCCTCCCAGTATAATTTTGTGACCAAGATAGCGACACTATAAAGGATACATGACGAGGAACATAGGTATTAACCCACTGAAGGTAAAACATGTGTCCCCATTTTACGCTTCGATATATGTTCCACAAATTTGGACCATGGTTAAGAAATCTAGGGATCTAAACCAGGAGGGCTATCAGATCATTAAAATTTGTGGGATTCCAACATTACCCTTACCCAATTTTAAGACACTAACCACTATTTATCACCCCATTAGACATAATATATCCATTCAGTGTCTACCTATCCTTCTTCACCCCTTTGGCATCAATTTGTTGTTGCTTTTGGCTTAGAAACATCAAGACAGCCTCATATAAGTCACTCAACCCTTCCCTTCTTTCGTATTCATTCCTATTTCTCTTTTCATTCTTATGTAGAAGAAATGTTGACCTATTTTGGGTTCAATATAATTTCCTTAGGTTGAATGTTTTTTGTATTTGTGTTCTTTTTCTTTTATAATATCACTTCTTAGTGTGCCTTGTGTTTTCCATCTAGTTTCAGGTTATTCTAATCCAAATGGCAGGTTGTTCTCTATCTTGCTATTTTTTAATTATTTATATGTTCTTCCAAGATTTTAAAATAATTTGTAAATTTATTTTGGCATGAATAAAATTTATGTTTTTTATATTATTTGTTTTTTATGGTTTGAAATGGTTAAACTCAATGGTTAATGGCATGTGTGGTTATCTGATAACTAAGCTTGTAATATAACATGGTTCTATGGTTTAATACATGAGAAAGAATATGGGAATATTATGTATCTAGGTGAGTGAATAATGATATGTATTCTAAGAAAGACAATTTCTACCTATATATTTCACAATACGGTAGTAAATAAATATTTATTACGGAGATTGGTTGTCTTGAGTATGAAAAAGACCTTCACATACTGGTTAGAACACAAAGTGTACAACGATCATATGTCCCTAGTAACCCTAGTTACATAGATATTAACAATTTTTCTTATACTATATTTTCATATTCCCATTACTGGAATATTTTAATAAAAACATGTTTTTAATTTTATTGTTTTCATTCCTAAGAAATCATCATGTATTATGGTCTTACTGAAACTATAAATAGAATAATATGGTGGTAACCTATTATGAAAATGAGATCACACCATACATACACCATTGGGTGTATATAGAATTTTTTTGTCTGGACCGACTAAGGGAATGGCTTTTCATGGTGGTGAGAGTGTTTTTTTGTGCCAGTAACCCTTTTTGAGAAGGTTTTGGTTTATATGGAATTGGTTTTCGACCCACATGTTACATGGATGTTTAGTCATCTATTTTTTACCCTAACTATTTTTTATATTTTTATTTCAAAATGTACCTTTAAAATGATTAAATCATGTTAGTATTGTTTTTCCTCTTGATATTTTGGAATTAATTATATATTGATCCAGTTGTTTGTGATTTGTTTTTAATTATTATAACATGGGATAAACCATTCCAAATGGAGTTTTTGGATTTTGAAGCACTATTTTCCAACCCTCAGATATCAGGGATTCCCTTTAGACAATGTCTCATGCCATGTCGGGTGTCCTATTGAATGGAATCTTGAACTGGTTCGTGAAAAATATCTTTAGGTAGTATACAATATTTAGTTATATATTGATTAGTATGATATTTTATGTTGATTTAGGATAAGGGTTATATCAAATTTTGGGTTCAAAGGTTTACATAATATTTTTTAGGATATTGTATGAAATATCTTGATTGAAAATTTTTTATAAATTCAAACACTAAAATATTAATGAAAATCTAAATATTATGAATAAATATTGATAAACCATCTTAAAATTATTGTATGGTATAGATTATACGACTATCTAGAAATGAAATCATTATCCTTTAATAAAAAAATAGATAAATGGTCTGAAAAAGACACATAAGGGTAATAATCCCTAAAAATGTCACTTGAGTATGAAATCTATATTCACTCGGATCATAATAATTTGGCCTAACGATACACTTGGTTTGATACCCCATGAAGATATTTTTTCAATAGTCCAAATTATATTTAGAAAAAATTATAATGAATTTAAATAGAATTTGAAGATTTAACATATAACTACTTAGGTTAGAAAACCTAATAAGAAAAATACAATGGATGGCCTAGGTTTAACTAGATGATTTAACGGTTGATCCAATTATATCGTGGTTTAATCACAAGTACCATATAATGAAATAAATGTTTCGTGGAAGAAGATATATTAGTATTGAACTTTATTATTCAAATGATATTTTACTTAGATTATGTTATATATTATCATAACAAATTCTGTTTTAGTATTTGTTTGGAAAAACTACCATAAAAATGAAGCTGACAAAGGAATATATCTAGAAACATGTAAGACATATAAATAGATATGGTTTCATTTTTTGAACAAATTATTGAGAAACAAGATATATTCCTACTATAAATAAACATGTTTTTTCAAGATGTACACATGATTTGGAGTTTAAAATTATATATTGTGTAAAATCATTAGATATTTTCATTATTAATTAGTAATAATAATTATGATGATGAAATTTATTTAATGTGGTGGAGTGTTGAACCCTAGGGTTTAATAATAAGATTATTTTCATCAAAATTGAGTATATGATTCAATAATATAATTTTTTTATTCTATAAAAATATTATCAAGACTGTAAAATAACTCATGCGATATAAAAATAAAACTATAAACACTTTATTCATAAGTTATGAAACATTACAACAAAGATAAATGAAACCATATGTTTTATTCGAGGTAATATTATATTTCATGGATTATTACATCCTTTGAATGTAAATAAATTAAAACGGTTCAACAAATAGAAATGAAAAATTATCTATAAAAAAAATACATACCATATTTCATCTTCCCATTGAGAATTACCATTAATATAATTAAAACAATAATTACAAGGAATGTCAGGAAAGTGTAAGTCATGTTTTGAAATATAAAATGAAATGTAATGAGAAGTGTTATTCAAGAGGTAATAATGGAATGAATTTATAGGGAGTAATATAGCTGTTACAAAGAAAAATATTGTGAATAGAAATATGGTCATTGTAAATATGGTTTTTATACCAACATGTATCTTATAGGTATATAGATATTGTTTATTTTCAATAAATTTTATAAAAAATATAATCGAAAGAAATTATAAATATATAATATATATTTATAATATATATTTATAAAAATATTTCTACATGTTATATATTATAATTATTATCAAATTATGATATTATGTATTTATAAAATATAAAGAACTATTAATATCAATGTATTTGAAAAATTAAATCAGTAGAATATGAATAATTAATTTTAATATTATTTGGAAAATATTATTTAATATAAAATTGATAGTTCTCATAGAAATGTTTTTAAATGTATTGTGTATTACTAATTAATATTTACTAAAGAATTATTTTAATGATATTTATTTAAAATGTTCACAAGAAATTAAATGAAGCCCCATACAATATTTATTACATAGAGAGTAAAAAATATAAATTCATTGTATATTAATAATATATATTTTCCTATAATTTTTTTTATATTATTGTGATCTTATGTTAAAATGATTTTTTATTAAAAATATGAATTTACTTTAATATAATGGTTTGTTATATTTTTAATCATTATATTTATAATTTTATAAGGAAATTTTTGTTTCTATGATAAGTATCTATAGAAAATATCAATTACAATAATGATATATGAAACCATTTGTTATATTCTAGGTAATATTATATTTTATGGATTATTACATCTATTAAATATAAATAAATTAAAATTGTTCAATAAATTGAAATGAAAAATATCTCTACAACAACGATATACCATTGATCACCTTCCCCTACAGAATTAAAATAAATAGAACTAAAACAATAATTATAATGAATGATAGGAAATGGAAAATCATGTAGTGAAATATAAAATGAAATAGAATGAGAAGTGTGATTTAAGAGGTAATAATGGAATGAATTTATTGTTAGTAATATATCTATTACAATTGGAAATATTGTCACTTGAAATATTTTCAATGGAAATATGGCTTTTAGGCCAACATGTGTTAATAGTAATAAAAATATTGTTTATTTTCAATAAAAATCATAAAATAATATAGTCCAAAAATAATACAAAATGTAATAAATATTTAATATTTAATTAAGATATATACTTAAAAAATATTTTTACATTTTATATATTATTATTATTTTATTATTATTTTATTATGTATTTAAAAAATTTAAATAACTATTAATATCAATGGATTCTTAAAATTAAATATGTAGAATATGAATAATTAACTTTTATAATATTTGGAATAGATTGTTTAATATTAAATTGATAGTTTTCATATAACTGTTATTAAATGTATTGTTTATTATTAATGAATATTTACTAAATAATTATTTTAATGAAATTTATTAAAAATATTCACAAGAAAATAAATTGACACCCATACAATAGTTATTAGATGGAAAGAAATAATATAAATTTATTTTATGATAAATTAATATATTGTCATATAATGGTTTTTATATGATTGTGAACTATGTTAAAATGATTTCTTATTGAAAATGAAAATTTTGTATAATATAATGGTTTTTTATATTTTTAATCATAAAATTCATATTTTTATTAGGAAATTTTCATTTCTAAATAATTTTTCCATAGTAAATATCAATTACCATGGTAAAATAGTTCTTTCTCAAAGAATTGTGAAATTTAAAAAGTGTGTACTATATATATTAATATATTATATTGATCATATTTTATATCTCAAATATTATTTTTATTCTTATAAAAAATATATTAATTGAATTTTAATTATTAATTGATTTGAAAAAAATAAAAAAAAATTAACAGATAAAATGAAAACATTCTATAAAAAATTACTATATATTATGTTTTAATTTAAATTAATATAATCTCATATTATAAACTCAATTTTAAAAAATTAATTCCATATTTTGATTTATCTTTTATAACAAGGTAATATGGTCTATATTATATTTTATGTAAAAAATAATTACCGTGGTAAAACATTAATTGAGGTTAATAAGTGAAAACGTGGAATCTTATAGAGGAAAAAATAAAAATTAATTTGAAATATATTCCTTATATATGATCATTGTTATGATAAAAATTAAATCTCACGTATCATGTTATCATTTCCTCCCATAACTCACCTTAATCCCATTATATTCCATCATTACCCCTCAAATAACATTAGTTTCCCAAAAAATCCGTATTTTCACATATACATGGATATGAATTATACCTTGTTCAATCCATTCATATCCTTATAAAATCCTTTTGAACTCTATATATTTTACTTCAATTTTAAATATCATCCAAGTTTTTATCCTATGGTGCTTGATATCATGTTTTGCAATGATGTATGGAATTTTTTGGTTTAAATCAATGTTTTACATAATATGTGTATCTAATGAGATCACAGTACTTATAGTTGTGGATAAGACCTGTTCATAGTACTGATTCTCAGTTTTTGGAAAAGTCACTTAATCTATATGGCTAGTATAAATCGTGCATCCCAAGCTGCATAGTTATGATTAAATGTGCAGAAATAGATATACGGCATAATGAGGCAGAATTGTATGAGGAAAAAAATGAAATATAACCCACAAACCTGTGCGGGGGATCTTCTGTTCATTATAGAGGATTGATTCATAGTCAGAAAAAAGTTTGTCTAAATTTGAAAAAGAACCATGTAATTTCCCCCTAGAGAAAAATAAGGGCATGTTATCTATTCACTGTTTGTCCAACCGTGTAATCAAACTCTGTGACACAATTTTTTTTGGGTGAATTTACCATTTTCCCCTTAATGAGTTTAAATCAAAAAACATCTCCATTTAATTTTCCTTTCCATTATGTATGTAGCTTTCCTCATTTTGTTCGGCTCCTTTTCCATTAAGCTATGTTCCTTAATAACTCCGTCATCCAAACTCAGATTCAAACTGTTTATCTTATTAGGTCCAACCGAGGGAGTTTATAATTCAACTAGTTACATTCATTTTTTATCTTCATATTGGTGGATTCATTTTGGTGAAACATAATATACCATATTTTTAGTGTTTTAGTTCATTTTTTGTTTCTCATCAAATCGGGAATGGATATAAGGCTGATACTGGATGATTTCTCTAAAACTTTTATACAAAATGTGGTCTATAACTTTTCCCATAAATTTTGAGGTTTTATAAGTTTTATTGAAAATTGTTCTCACAACATACATTGTGTTGTTTCCCCTAAAATGGACTGAATTCATTAATTGAATGAATTTGATCATGTTTAGGTTTCTCCCCAAGTCCCTTTATGATTGTTGGTGGAAGTTATACCAATCCTAGACCACCCATGGGCTGTTCTTTTGTATCTAACCTACCATAAACCACCCTTAAAGGTGCGTGTGATCTTTCTATTGTTTTTTCGGTGGAGTGATAAAATTAATTGGAATTTGATTAATTTTTAAGAGAAGGTCATCCATCCTAAAAATATTATTATATTATATTTAATTATATCATTGTTTAAATGGATTATATAGAATTTTTTTTTAAAAAAATTGAATAACTCTTGGAATTTAAATAGTTAATAAGTGATTAATGAAACAATATGACAAATGGAAAAGGTGTTGGATACCATGGATGAGCTCCTTGGATCCAGATTCTCTAGGAATCCATGGACATTAATATTATAACTATGATGAACTATACACTATTTTTTATATTACATAGAGTATACTTGTTATTGACGTTGGTGGTGGTGGAATACTAAGAATTATGTCACAACCTCTTCAGGATATCATTGGGTACCCGAAATTATTACATGTATGTAGGTAGTTACAACGAAAAGTTCCCACATTATGATGCTTGGCATGTTCATTACATAGTAGTTGTAATGAAAAGGATGAAGCTAGGATCATGATGCTATAAAAGATAGTTATTTTTTGTCTTTTTTACATTTTACATGGGTATAGTTTGATATTATTTTGTACTTTTTCTTGCAATGTAGAGACCAGAAATTATCATTTTATTGTATATACCATCTTCTATCTATTTATTATTACATAATTCTTAATGTTTATCTACTTCTACTATTTAGTTATTTATCTACATCAGTTATTGACTACTGTGATAACTATTGTTGTTCCCATAGGTAGACGGTATTCCCTCGATGTTATTTAGAAGCCTCTAGAATAAAAGGAGTTCCTCTTGGGGCAATGTAACCCATTGGCTAGGGGAACCATTTTGTTTCTTCCTAGTAAAAATATTACAAAGTTGAATGAGGGTGGTTTTTCATTTTTGTATTTACTCTTTTAATGCAATAAAAAGAATATTAGGACGTCTTTGAATTTACTAATGAGTTTTTCTTGGGAATAGGCAACTCACATATAAGAAAAATAAAATATTCCTAGAATGGAAATTTTTTGTTTTCTAGATTATTTTTATTATAGTTTTTTTGATCCACCATTCGGTGATCCACTTGAATAGTGATGTTATTATTATGACGTTTGAGGATTTTATTTCATTATAAACCTATGAGATGATAATATTATATCTCGTGTATATTTTTAGAAACTTTATAGGATTCACATTACATGAATTATGTCATTCCATATTGGAAACGTTGTTTGACTGCATGTCATTTATTATGTGTTCCTTAAGTGATGAACCTGTCGATTAATAAATGATTTATTCATGTAATTGAGAAATATTCATTTTACAAAGAGTTCCTTCTATATCCTAATAGTTCATCCTACATAGGCTACAATAGACACACTATATACCCAAATATAGAAGATTTGGTCATAGAACATTTGTTGCATATATTAGAATGTGTTATGGTTTAGATTAAGTAGATGTTGTTCTTCAGTTCATGAGGTGTATGGTCACTTATGGATAGGAAGGGGTGACCAATTTGGTTCAACATTTCCAAGATAATTGTAATGTATTAATTATATTAAATGAAATTCGAATTGGGAAATAAAAAACATAAACTATAACCGACATTAGAGTTGGATGTATGTAGTGTCTCCGATAATTTTTATGAATGTTATTTTTACTAATCAGGGATTTAAGAATTGGAATAGTGGTGTTATTTGATTATAGGAATATTTGGTCATGGAAATCATTTTAAACTATTTTCATCTTATTCTCAATATTTTCAAATAATTGTGTTTGGAATTTTAGAGTCACGGCACTACCACGACCACTAGTCTTACTTCAGGAGGGTGGTGAAAACCATGTCCTAGAGGTAGTCAACCATGAGCTATAAGTATATCCTAATATTTTTTAATCTATGTTAACATGATTAGTACTAGATATGGGTGCTGATTCATATTTTTGTTAGAGTTTTAGATTTTTTATACATACTATTAAGGGAGCCTCATAGCATGCCTCTTCTTTGGCGAAGCAAATTCTTGTGTTTGGGCAACATCATCATACCACTCTTTTTGGATAATGGAGGTCCATAGGCTATTGATTTGTGTTTTTAGACTAATTTTTCTTTCTTTCAGAATCTGGAAACACCTTGTGGGAGGATAGATAAGCTCGTTAGATATATACTTTGGGGAGTATCTAAGTAATGGTGATATATTTTGAACCAAGATAATACACTCCATGATATGATTTTGAGTGATTTAAAATTCATTTTTTATGAATAACATTTTTCTAAGAACCAGAGAGATGAAAGGATCAGTGAGTTTACTCATCTAGAGAAGGAAGTTATGTCCATTATGTAGTATTTGGAACACTTTATTGATATTCAGTTTTTCACAATGGTTTATCTTGATGATGAGCTATTGAGGGAGATACACTTTAGAGAAGGTATTAGGCATTCCATTTGATCAGATGTCAGCATGAGTCTATTGACTACTATTATAGATTTACTGAATTAGATGATTATTAGTTATTGGAACCTAAGAGATGAATAATGAATAGAGCATGATACTTCAACATCTCAACCCAGTGGTTTAGCTTCCAGTGGTAGGAAGCACCATTTTGAGGCATCTTGGTAGAGGAGTACCAGCCAGGTAGTCAGTGCTGGTAGTTTTGTCTTCTATCATCAGTGTGCGATACAGGAACATATGAAGAACTCGGATTATCACGAATGGGTAATGTGTCAAGCCTGAAACATGATGGTCTATGTTCAGGGGTTCTATAGGATCATCCTTTTAGAATTCAGTGGAAGTGGATAAAATCATAATCAAGGTTTAGGAGTTTTATTCAAAGACTCTGGTTGGGATAGGAGCGAGAGTAGTTTTATTCATTTCGGATGAGGTTGTAGTCCTAGATGATGTATCGATGAACTAGTTTTACCCAGATAGTAGAGTGTTCCTACTCCAGGTAGTTAGCTTGTTTCACAAGGCTATGTATTCCAGTGTGGGGAGTTCCCTCTTGAGATAGGTGGGTTTAAATTCATATCGGATCTAGTTTTCCTCAAAATGAAAAGGTTATATGTAATACTTGGGATAGAATTTCTAGTTCTTATTGGATTCACTGTAAATTTTTATCATTGAAGGTTGACCTTGACTACACAAAAGGGTTGAGTATTTATTCAAAATGTTGGATGGGATGTTCATTCATGTAGAGATAGAGTCGAGCATCATTGCCTGGGTGAGATAAAAGCCTAGATTAGTAGTATAAATCTGGATGAAGAGGGATCACATCATGAACATTTCCTTTCAGTGGTTGATGAATTCATGGATGTTTTTTCATATGAATTTTCTTGTTCACATACTAATTGAATAGTTTATTTTTTTATCAAACTATTTCCAGAAGAAGCATCAGTATTCTATCCACTATATTGGATTTCTACAATAGATTTTTAGGAGCTCAATAGGTGTACAAAAGGCTTGAATGAAAATGGGTTTAAACGACCCAGTACTTCCACATGAGGTTATATTTCCCTTTTTGTTAATAAAGGTATACTGAAACCTTAAGATATCGGTGGAATATCCAAAATTGTTCCTATGGATGGTTAAGAATAATTATCACTTTCCATGAATATAGGATCTCCTTAACCAGCTCTATGGAGTTTGAGTTTTCTCAAATATTGATTTGAAGTCATGTTATAACCAGATTAGTGTTCATCCTGAAAACATATGTATTATATTTTTTGTAGAAGGTGTGTTCAATATGAATATCTAGGTATGTTTTTCATTATCAAGAATGGTCAAACATTTTCTATGGTGCTGATGAACTGTGTTTTTCATACTTATCTGGATTCATTTGTAGTGGAATTAATTGATGATATCTTATGGTATACTTATAATGTTTATGACCATGCCAAACATCATGAGATCATGTAGGATACTATAATAGATAATTACTTATATGATAATATCACAAAGTGGCACTTATAAATGGATAAGATTCACTTTTTATGTCATATTATCTTTGAGAATGGAATATCAGTTAACATAGAGAACGTGAGAGATGTAGTTTCCAAGGATAAACCCATGATTATATCTTATATACAGAGTTTAATAGGGATTTCTATATATTAATATAATTTAATACATGACTTATTATTCATAGCATCATATCTTATAGGCTTGACTAAGAAGGATGAGATGCTTTTATGGATAAGTACATCTGAGAAAACCATTCAGGATCAGTAAAGGAGATTTAATTTAGTGTTAGTATTGATTCTTCTTGACTTGGATAGGAGATACACTATATATTTTTGTGCATCAGGTATTGATATAGGATTAGTTTTGATATAGGGGTATATATTCATGTCATACATGGCACATCAGTTAAGGCCACATGAGAGTAACATCCCCACAACCAATATTGTGATAGTTAATTTTATAAATACCTTTCAAGGTTATAGGAACTATTAACTTGGAGAGTATTTTGTGGTGTACCCAAACCAAAATATCCTCAATTATTTATTTTCAGAGCAAGATATAAATCTGAGGTAGAGAAGGTGGGTTATGTACCTATAGTATTTTGACTTCTATATTTCCAATATTAAATGAAAGGGAAAACAGTTGTTGATCTAATCAGTTTGAATCAAATATATGTAATATATATGGGAAATAATGATTATCAGCATTTGGAATTTTTTTCTCAGATGCATTTGGAGTTGTATGGTGGAGAAGGGAAAACTTTTCTCTCCCCATTAATAGTTAAGTACACACCTCTGGATAGTGTGAGGATTATATAGTTATTGAATTCAATTTTCCTAGTCCTATAAGAGATTGTGGTAAGCGAGGACCGCCCTCATGGATGGACTAATGGGCAGGATAAAATCTACATATTCATTTTCATTTTAGGGATTCATTAGATGTATACTAGAAGATGTTGAAAGAGTTTTAAAAATAGTATTTGGGGAGTATATATTGAAATTACTAAGATTTATCATGACATGCATTGCTAATATGTGTGGTAAGGGATGAAATGTAAAGTAGCTTGTTTTATCATGAGGTGTTCCACCTATGAGTAGGTAATGGAAGAATACCACTGACCGTCTAGGATTTTAAAATAGTTACCCATTCCCAAGTGGATATGGGAATATGATGTGATGTATTTCATAAACACATTTCTATTATAATCTTGAAGTATTGTTTTTGTTTGGAATTTGGTGTACATGATCATGGATGTCTACAATTTCCTTATGATCTGGGAAGCCTTTTCAATATATGGTCTTTTGAAGTTTTATATCCAAGAGATTGTGTGGCTTAAAGGTGTTCCTCAAAAAATTCTACCAGATAAGGATGACCAGTTTATATATATTTTCTTGAAGTGTTTTCATATGATTTAGATTACATAGTTGCATCCGATTATAGAATACTAGCCTCTCGATGATGGCCAGTCAAATAATATAAATGAGGTTCTAAAAGTCATTATTAGAAAATATATCCTTTATTTTTGGGGCCCTTGGTAGAGGCATATTACAATTTTTGATTGCACCAAAAATAATACCGATCATGTGACTGTACATATAGAACATTATAAGGGTTTGTTTGGTAGTTCATGTCAAAAACCTCTATAATGGTCCGACGTAATTGGGATAGTATTTCTAAATGAACATATCAGGAAGGATAATTTGGAGTAGGTCTATTTGCTTCAGAAACAGATGGCTTCTACATAGTTGAGATATAAATCTTTCGCTTATTTTTATTGATGACTTATGGAGTTCGAGGGCACAAATGTAGTTTTTTTACATATCTCATTCATTTTTGTAAAAATATGGATTAAGAAACTGGGTAATCATTCACCTTGATCTATCAAGCCGTTAATGATTATCGAGAGTGTCTATTCAGTAGAATATCAGTTGTAGTTACTTCATAGTAACCAAAAAATACATGATATCTTCCATGTATCTCAGCTAATCTATTATCATTCAGAATAATCTCATACAATATATGAATATTAGGATGATCTATTGTTAGATATAACCTTTTAGGAGAACCCTATTTATATTGTTGACATGAGCACAAAGGCTATTTGAGGCTAGTCAGTTCCTCTAGTAAGGGTGGTATGGCAGTATGTCCATTTATATGATAAGACTTGTGAGTGGGATTCCAACATACGTTCGTAGTGGAGGGAGTTATTATCAAGATATTCATGACCACCCATTGAAGGGAAATTCAGAAATGAATATATTTTTGGGGGAGAATTATAAGATCTTGGGTTTTCCAGTGTTGTATGAATCACTTTATATTCATTTTAACTTTTCAGTTATGACCTAATATTATTTTATAATTACATTAGCAGATTTTTGTTGGTGTTTGGGGATTTTTCGTAGCCCAATGGATCAGGTTTTTGAAAAAGAATCATGGTCATAGGATTTGTAGAAACCATGTGACCCATGATGCATGGTTAAGAGTAATCATATGTGTCTAGATACATATCAGTGAGAAGAATCACTATTTGATGAATAAGTGAGACCTGAGATGCATTCACATGTGTGATCTATAGTTTTTAACAGAGTCTTAATGCATTGTTGTCACACGGTTTGTTGAATAGTGTACATGAACCATTTGAGGTCCCCCTTGAGACCGAGAAGGGTGTATGGTTTGTGAACGATTTGGCCAACCCTATGGACAAACCATATGACATAGTGTTTTAGGGACAATATATTAATTTTTATTTTATGAGCCTAAATCTTAAAAACACTTCTTTTCCTTTTCATTCATAGAATTTTGTGATCTATTGTCCTTTCATTATGATCCATCTCCATCGTGCTAGTTTCCCTGATAACTCCACAATCCAAACTAAAATTTGAACACTTTTTCCCTCATTGGATCTATGATGGCATTTTATTTGTAAATATAGTATCATATTCATTTTTATTCAACATTTAGGAGTTATATAGGTTCATGATAACTTTCTCTATTTCGTGGATTTAGATCCTTTTTTGTTTTCCATCTTATCTAGACCGAATCTGAGGTATATACTAGATGACTTCTCTACCATGTTTATAATATTTTTGGTATATTGCTTTCCCTATATAGTTATGTGTTGTATAAGCCATTTTTATATAGTGTCTCATACATTACATTCGGGTGTTTCCCCTAAAATGAACTGAATGCTTGAATTGAATGAATTAGAACATTTTTATGTTTCCCACTAGTACCTTGGTGATTATCGATGGTTATTAGCCACAACATATGCCACCCAAGGGGTGGTCCTTTGAATATACCCACATTATAGAATCATTTTGTGTGAATGTGATCTCACCAATATTTTTTGGGGGACATGATGAATTGAATGAAAATTGGTTGACTGATTAGGAGAAGGTTATTCCACCTTTACATGTGATTATGTGATGCCTAATTTGTTGATTGTTAGATGGGATTTTCTTGAAATTGTTGAAATGAGTTTGATGAACTCCTGGAATATAAGTGTTTTAGGAAATGATAAAAGAAATTATAAGATCAACAAACATGATAGATTATTCCCTAGATGATCTCTGTTAATATTGATTCCATAGGACACAATAGAAATTACTATGCCATTGGTCTTGATCATTGTATGGGATGTGTTGGACCGATTTACTCCTTGGATCCTCAGTTCATATGATTCCATGAGCCTTTCTTCCCATTAGATCTCGATATCCTGGAAATGCATTGGACATGATTTTTTGACATTATCATTGGATTCCACCTAAGTATTGACCGAGTTTCCATCAAGATTCTCTAATGACTATATGAGGATACCTTGGTTTTATATACCTTTGATTGGTCCCTCTATGGGTTGACATTTGTATACATTCCAAGGACATTATGGATGTTTTACACTAGATTATACAGCATGTTCACAGTGTATGTTGACACTAGGATATATGGAGTGTCCTTAGTGGATATTTTTAAATTTTTAGAGATGACCCTAGTATGGATATCATTTTATTATTGTTAGACTATGTTATATCCCTTGTTTATTATTGATTTATAGCTTCCCTTGATTAAGAGAGATTGAATATTGTTTACAGGTATCATTGTTTGGATATATGTGATCCCACATTAATTCCATTACTATTAAAACTATGACTTACAAAACACTAATTTTATATATATTACACGCAATTGACTTGTTATAAACACCATTATAGGTGGCCTCTCGGTTATTATCTCACACCCTATCCAGGCTATTTTTAGGTTCCCAAACAGACATCATGGATGATTGTACATATTGGGGAAAGTTCCAATTGTATAATGATTGACATGATCATTTCATAGGAGTTTGGGGAGTACATGACTGAGATAGGCTCAGGATGCTATCAAGAGATAGTTAATTTTTATTCTCTTTTCACTTTTGAAACATGTACTTTACGATATGCATGTATAGATGTTTTTTTATTTGTAAAGACAGGAAATGCCATCATATTGTATGTGAATCCTTTTGGATATTTATTATTATAGTATTATGGGTGTTGATAATATGTCTACTATTCATTTATAGATTTTCATTTTCAATTTATTATTGTGATTACAACCATTATTATACACTCTAACATGAGGGCATAGTCACCCCACAGATGCACCATAGTCCCTCAATTCTAGTATGTATCCACTAGAGTGTATAGAGGCGCACGTGTTTTAATCATGTGTATTACAATTCTAATTCATAATATTTTGATAATGTTATTGTAATTCATTCATCACCCAAGTTATTATGGATTTGGCTAACTCAACATCAAATCCTTTCTAAGTCAACTATATTATAATATTTTATATTTAATTTTATATTTCATATTATCTCTCTAGTTAAATTGAAATTTTCTTTTCAAATCATATTAAGTAATGAATATCATTCTCAAAAAAGTATAATGATGTATTGAATAACATACATCCTCTTTAATGATTGTTTTTCACCCATGACTATATTATTTCATTATAAAACATGTCTTTCTTTCTTGTTTTTAAACCCAAATATGTACTATCTATCATAAAATTAATATTTATCTTTTTCACATAGAAATTTAATCCCTATTTATCTTTTAATATATGAATATTTAAATAAAAAAATTAAAATAGTTAAAAAAGGAATTTATATTCATGCATGAATATTTATCTTCTACTTCACATTTATTGGATAGATACTTATTTGAAGACACCATTATTCAAAATTAATTTTATAGAAGTGTATCTAAAATTTCTTCACATCACATTTTTAAAATTACTTTGGAATGAGACTCATAACCTCATCTTTTTACAATAATATTAAAATACATTTTCCAAAAATTATTTTATGATTTTGCTCCATAATTTATTTTATATCACAACTATTTTCCATCATAGAAATTATGATTGTTGAATTTAACACTAATATATATATTATTATATTCATTTTACAAAATTAAACTCATGGTATCAAATGATCCTATTTCTGTTCACTTATTATGATATGTCATTTGATGTTTTCTTCATATAATAATATTTTCATCAATGTTAGCATTAATTAAGGTTCATATGTTTCATTCAAGATATTCTCTAATTACACTGTCCCTCTTATTTCATTAGATAACATATGACCATGTTTTGTAATTTATTTATTAGGGAGAATTACATAAATAATTTTGTGGATTATTCTAATAAAAGTTTTTATTCATTACTATGTAATTATGATTATGTATTGTATTGATATTATTTTCGATCATATGGTGATGGAATTGGTGTTTTATGTAATGGGAGGGGCCCAAATTTATATGTTCCCTCGATTCATTAGCAGTTATCATAAGACAAACTACTTTGGGTAATTTGTGGTATGATTCAACTATGAATTATATTATCAGGATACAAGGCCAGAATCATTGATTATGTCTAGAAATGAATCGTTGATGGTAAGGCTAACTTTTCTATAATTATATTTTCAATCACTATGAAAACGATTTTTTATCCACAAGATATTTTACATTTATTTATTATCCATGGATATATTACATAATCATGATTCAGTTATATGGTTATATGATTATTTTTTAATCATGTTATATTACTCATTCCTTATTTATTACCTGATTTTGTTTTTGGACATTACCCTTTACTGGGCATTTGATCTCACTGTTCTTATTATTTCCATTAATATAAGTTATAAAGAGGGTGTATTATGTATGATATGTTTATATGGGTGACATGTGTAATGCCCCATCCCTAGAAGCCAATAGTCGGTGCATTATTACGTCCCATTGGAATGATCATAAAAGATCGTGTCTCAAAAGACCTATTAGTTTAGAGGCCTTGGAAGTACTAGATACATTCATTTGGTTTACATTAGATCATAAAATGGAAAACTAGAACAACATTGTTTCCATAGAGAACATTGATTTCCCGTAGACTATCCCTGGAGGTCAGACATAATATACTTCTTTGCATCCATGGAAAAAATAAAACATAGAAATGGGTGATCTCAGATTCTCAGTAAGGATAACAATATAACGAAAACTTTCATTAATAAGAATAAACATTTAAAGAAATTTATAACTAAAACAAAATCCTTTTAAAACATGAACCTCCGCTTAATATGGAAAAAATAAAATTAAATATTATCATTTTCTTATTCACATTGATATTCTACTAGTTGAATAATAACATGCAATATCAATAACCATTTTAATAATGATGGAATGCATAATGCTAGACAGTCATTACCACATAGTCAAGGCCTTATGCCGAGACTAAAAATAAAATATTGTCATGTCCTTTTTCCATGACTGTAGTTTTTCACATGAGACCTACCGATGCATCGAGGAGATATAGTGAGCTACACCCATCACTTAATAAGTCCAATTCATTCCTCATATGAACAGGTTTAAACATAACATAATCATTTGAATTAAAACTAGGATACAAAATGTCAATATTTTATCCAAAAAACATGAATGCTATAAAAATACCACATCCACAGTCAAACATAACTCATTAAATACAATATGGAAGATTTTATTGTAACAGATTAAGCTAAATCAAGAATAGTGAAGGATATTGACATAGATTAAAATAGTCATCAATACTATTTGAGAGAAATATCCACATTTTTATGAAAACATTTAAAAGTATCACTATTTATAAATAATTCATTTAAAATATATTTTATAATCAAAGTGTCCCATTCCACATTGAAAATTTTAAATTTTATTTTCAAAAATTTAATGTCCATATAAATAAAACCTTAAAACCATTTTAAAATCATGGACATTAATGATAATGATTTTGAATAATAAATCGTTAAACATTTAAAATGATATTTTAGTTAGAGTTATTAAAAAAAATAGAGACACTTGAATATAAATAACTGAGGTAATAAAAACATTAGAATATCATGAGAATTAAGGGATTCATGATATACTAGGTCAAAGTACATTATATACACCATATAAAAGATAATTTTTGAATGAAAACAATAATTTCTCAATGAAATGTAAATTGAGGTGAAATTTCTTATAAATATTGTATCCTTAATTTAAGGATAAACCAAAAACATTATTATGGGTGACAAATATAAATACACACAATATTATTTGATATTCATTGTATATCAATCTTAGGACATTCACACATATTCTTGTAAAAAAAACACCAATTAATTGGATGTTTAACTCAATAAATAGAGATTGGGTTAAAATTACTCTTATCAAGTTCATATCGATGACTTGAGAATTTCTCAATAGAGAGACTATGTGTATAAAATGTATATCCATTGAAAGGGGAGTGGAAGTTATTACATAAGAAAAGTAATATTGATTACACACATAATCTAGGATTTAAAAAGTCAATGAAGTATGAATAAAGACAAATGAGTGGAAATTGAAATTTCAAATTCCCTTATCGATTTGGTAACATACGAACATACGCCCATGAAAGAAGATTCATTAAATGATGATGTAAATATCCATAAACTAATTATATTACACAATGAATATAATCATGGGCAGTACACAGACCACATGCAATAAATAAGTAGTGGACAATGGAAATCTCACAGAATTAAAAGTGAGATAAGAAACCCCATACCCCGTTGAAATCGATTGAGTAGTATGAAAAAAAGTTAATAAAAAACAAATGTATCACATAATACCATATAAATATTTATAATCATGAAAATATATATCAAATTGTAGTACACAATACACCACATGAAATGAATAAGTGGCGAACAATGTAAATCTCATGAAATTAAAAGTGAGATAAGAAAATACCTTACATTGTACTTTTCCATTATTGAGGGTAGGTTAACCTCATGTATAATAGTGAAATAATTGTTATTAAATTATAAAAGAATCATATGCATAAATATGATATCATATATGGTCTTTTAACATTGTTTTGTTAATTATATCTTAGTAGGTGTTAATGGATTTGTTTTCCATTCTATTCTTTGTTATGTGAGTCATATTGTTTATGGATGGGATATATCTTATTAATACCCAGAATTATATCATGTCTCTAAAAATTATTTTTTATTATCAAATGAACCTTTTTCTTGAATGGATACGATGGGGAATGAATCCCATTGCGTTCATTGACATGGTAATCCGTACGTACGCACGAGCGACAATATCATTCTTTTGATATTAAAGTAATATATAATTAGATGGTATATGATATATACAGAATCATTATCATGTTATATTTATTATTTACATGAATTACACATCATTATTATACCCATCTAAATAATAATGTACTGAATAACAATTACACCATGACGTGGATACAGTAAGTCGTACGTACGCACGTTTAGTGACATGCCATTCAATGGATGGATAGAATAATGAATTTGGTTGTACCATATTAATAATAAAATAACAGTATATGGAATATACTTGAGTTATTATTTTAGAATAGAAATAGTAAATAAAAAGGAAGTGGAAGAAGAAAGGAACATGAAAGAGGTTGTGTGATATTTACATCTTCTTCAGGTTCTTCCATTTGATTTTATCAAAAGGGCTTATTAGGATGGACTTATGACTAAAGGAAGGACTATATGATGAAGGGAGAACGGTTTAAAGGTTATTGGGGCTGATATTGGCTGAGCCAAGTGGCTTTGAAGGAGTGAATTTGAGGCAAGGGTGAGTGCCATTTTATAAGAGGGGTGGGGGCACCTTAGGAAGAGCGTGAAATATTATTTTATAATAAACTCATTTTTGGTTTCTAATGGATATGAAATGTATTATTTAAAGTCTATAATGGGTATGGGTAAAAAAAACACTCAACCAAGCGGTTTTAGATAGGTTTGTGTCTCTATATTATCCTTATCGTTTAGATTTAACTCTTAGTTAAATAGTTTGACATTTACCTTGTCTCTTTGTTTTTTTTATATAGCTAATAATCATACTATATACATCCAATAAAACCCCATGTGGTTCAGTAATGATACATCTATCATTATATGAGTCTTTTGGCCGAACCTTAGATTTTTAGGAATAGAATATCAATTAATAATATAATATTTTTTAAAAAAACTATTTAATGTCAATTTTGACACTATTTGAGATTTTGTTTTTGCTAAATTCATAACATCATTTTTTTTTTCAAAATAAATTTATCTAAAAACCCTAATATGTCATATGATTCTATTAAATTAGTGTAATTCAAAAAAAGTCTCAAATTACATTTATTTGAATATTTATAATATAAATTATTTTAATATTGCATTAGTTAGGTAATTACTGCATCATTATTGTGTCATAAATAAATTAAATTATTTTATGTCTAAAAAATAAAAAAAAATACCATTATGTAGGAAATTTTCTTATATTTCTAATGAAAATTTATAGCCAAATTTATCTTATAAACAACCCTATATTAAAAATGTATTAGTTATTAAACATGGATTTTAACTATTTTAACTCATCTTTGAATTAAATAATAATAAGTGTCCTAATCTAATCCAAGTCGACCAAGGAGGTTAATATTTTATTGTTAAGGTTTTTTTGTTCAAATAATACTTATCCAATAGAATTTGGACTTGTTATAGGGTAATAATAATATCACATTTACCCTTAATTACCCTATTTACTTTTAACTAGGGTAATTAAAAGTAAATTTTACTATTCACAGAAAATTATTTTTTCCTTATTTAACCACATTTTAATCTTTGATATTAACTATGTTTCTCAGATTTTTGAAATTCAACTCATAGAAGTGGTAAAATAATGTTTTATGTGAATTTGTAAAGTCTCGTAGGAGGTTGGTAAAAGACGGTGAAAAGTTTAATAAAAATTTTATAAATCTAAATTTATTATAAATTGACTCTAATGAATTACAATGAATATATATTGGTATTATATATCGATTTTGAACCAAAATTAATTTAAATAAAATAAATAATTATTTAAATTAAAATTCGGTTTTAAACTATAACTCAGTGTTTTTCATTATTCATCAAAAATTAAAAGTTTTCAGAAACATACCCAAAATTAACCCTAAGATAATTTTGATATTCTGAATACAAAAATGAAGTCTATTTTACTGTATTTAAAACATATAAATTTCATTTAATAGTTTAAAATTCATTCTCGTTGTCAAAACCAAAAAGCGTATTTTTAAGAAATAATAATTACCAAAAGATTAACACTTTTTCTGTCCAATTTCACAGTAAAATTACTTCCAATGACCTAAATTTGATTAAATGGTAAAAATAAAATCTAATTACACATCCAAACCATTCATATTTATATTTGAACATTATAAATTAATTTGATTAAAATAGTTTTTTTCAGTTAAAATATATTATTTTTCACCATTCACCTAAATATGAAAGTTATCAAAAGAACACAAAAAATTTATTGAAACTAAATTCTTATGTCCCAAGCCTAAATTAAAAGTTTATTTTGTCAAATTGAATCTATAAAAGTTTAAAATATTGGATTTAAAAAAGGGTTCTCTATTAAAAGGCGGTTAAATTTTCATTTTTTTAAAAAGACTTCTTTTATATGAAAAAAATGAATTTGTCCTTACATTATGTCTTTGAAACTTATTATATGGATTCTAAAAATAGAAGTGTTATATAAAGTTATAAATTCTATTAATACTATTCATAACCTCTTTTTAATGGCTAGTTGGGTAAGTCATAGTGCACTTGAACTTGATGTTCTGTGTAGTGTAAGTTATTGAATTACTGTGAATAACTAATGTAATATTAAATCTTGGGGTGCTAAAACATGTTAGTATAATTTTATGGTATATGGTTAAGGATTATTATAAAATAATAAATCCTTCGTTTAGTGGGTAAAATACCAATATGATGGGAAATATATGGGTTTTATTAGTTGATGGTTTTTTCCTTTATCAGTAAAACTCTAAAAAAATGAAGTATTTGGTGCATAAGTGGATGAACATTTTTTGTCAATATTGTAATTTTCTTTTTTTATTTTTGGGTTACATAATTCGGTATCAAAGAAAATATATAACTAATATGTTTATTATCATCAGATATTGGAGTATGGGTTTTTCAATATCACAATTAACAATTCTCAATATGGACAACACATTATTTTGATCAACCACATTTCAATATTCTTTTTTAATTAAACTCTATGTTTTACCCAAAATCGATGTAAGATTTGATTAACAAACATTTTCCCTCTCATTGTATTCAAACACACATTATGATGTATTCCCTATGTGATGTTTTATTCCTTTGTAATCATATAGACAAGTGGTGGTGAAATTTGTTGGGAGTGGGTTGTGAGGGATCATAGAGGGATGATATGTAATAAGTAAATCATAGATTGAGGTGATAATTAGTAGTTTGTGATGTTATAATTTTTTTCTAAATCTTAAATTCACATCCTTTATCTCAAATCAACGATTCAAAATAATATGGGGTGATTAACCCTATATTAGAAAATGAATTTTTAGTCAACCATAAAGAAGAAAAGGTGAAATAATAAATGTCCATGGATATTGGGTATGATTTGGACCACCTTATAATAGACTAAAAAATTATATTTATTACATCAATAATAAGTGGGTAATGAGAGGAGGATTTATTATTAAAAACATATGGGAGTTAGTGGTGATTGATTTCAATAAATACTATATGTTCATAAATTATATAATATTTTTGGTAATGTAAATGATTTGTGGTCTCTAAAAGTTAAGATTTTCCTATATCAACCTTACTGGGTTAGAAATAAATTATTCAATGGTGCAAAAATTTATGTTTGTTCATATACCATCACACTAATATATAGCATACTAGATTATAGAATGCAGAAAAGTATGTAATAAAAATTTTGTTATATCTCATAAATGGATAGAGTGAAATAGTGAAAAATACATTGTAGCATAAAATGGAACATGTAATGGAACACTTATAAATTATACCAAATTAGATATTTAACACCTCAATATGTGGTCATTATCAATGACGGTTATTGGGGGCTATATAAATTCAAACATTCATGATACCTTATTTTTTGAGGTTTATTGTTTAATAAAATATTTATTGATTTGTGATTTGGTGGTTTGTTAAGGATCTTTATGAAATAAAATTTTACTTATGGGGCTTCATAACACCATTTTTTTCTCAAGAGACACTTAACAAATTGTTAGGTTTTAGAAACTAGAGTCCTCAAAAAGTATGATAAGTAAAATTTACAATAAAACAAATTATTTGAAGTCTTATATTATATTTGAATTGATATTATGGAAAGTTGTTTTATCCCAGGTAAGGTTTCAAGAATTTCTGTTATTTTTAAACATTTAATATATATTTTATATTTATAAAATAACTAAATTATTATATATAATGTGTTATTATTGATATATCATAAATACGAAATCTAGTAAAAATTTTGAAACTATATTTTTTTTTTGTCTTGGAGTATTACTTCTGTGAGTTTGAAATTATGTTCTTTGGTGTTTTTCCTCTGTAATGGAGGCATTCTGATTTTTCATGAAATAACTAATTAACCTTATTTTGGACTATTAATTCATATTTTCCACAATTTAGAGAGGGATAGGTATTTATTCAAATTAAAACTATGAATTTTTTAGATTTATAGGCAACAAATCATTGGGTGTAAATTATGATTCAATGATCAGTAAAAATTGATCTCATAAAATACATAAATGATTCAACGCATCAACATTATCATTTGAGGTTGGTCTATTGTTTTTGTTTTTTCTCTTCCATAACTATTTTTACTAAATTATAAATTAAAAAAAAATATATTTCATATTACAGGGGTAAATTTGAGGAATAAGTTATTTTGTTGTGATTGATCAATGTTATTATCAAATTTTTTATTCAATTCTATGATTCCTTATCAATGGATGATCTTTGGAAAAATATTTCAAGGTGGATGATGTTCTATTCACCACCACTTCCACTTTATCTTCTGCTTCTATTTTCACTCCCTTGATAAATAAACATTTTTAGAAATTACATTGGATATTGGTTTGAAAATGGGAGTTCATGATGTTTAATTGTTGGAAAACATTGTTGAAATTGTTTTTTGGGGGCCACAGTGGTGTAAGGTACATTCTAGTGTAGTATGGAAGCTATTAGTGACCATGGGAGATACCAGGTTATTACCTAGTCATTATATTAAGGTTAAAGTGTTGGTTCATGGTAGATTGAAAACCGATCAATACAGAAGGTTCCAGATGTAGTATCAGTGGTCATAATGACCACTGAAAGAAGAATCAAAAATGTATCGGGAACTTATGATCTATTAGCAGAGGAGAAATATTTTATTCCTAAGATTATAATGATGTTGGTAGTGTGAAGAATGGATTTGTATGGTTTCATGGTTATAGATTACCGGTCATATTTTTTATAGTAAATAATAACAAGATTTATAGTGTTTCTTTGGATAAGGATTTTATTAGTTTATTAATATTACATTAGGTTTTATTCAGGGTTACACATCATTGTCCTTATTATTACGTGACTTGAGTTATATTGAAGTTCATGCCTCTCTAACTTCTTTATACTCACATGTTATATGTGCTGGTGGACATATAGTATGTGTTAATAAAAAATTTAGTAATATATTTCAACCATAAATTAGGATAACAAGGTGTATATCCAATGTCATATTCCATAACTAGAAATATAAATATTGGGTATCTATTGGGTGCAAAATTACTAACTATTGAGAAACACACACTATATATAGTAAAAAAAATAATATTTATATATAGATGAATTGAAACTAGTATCAATTGAGGAAATTGCAATTAACATAGTTTCCTGATAGGTCATGTCTCTAGGAAAGTACTAACATATATGTCATTAAAAATTAGTTCTACATGTACTAAGATAACATTCCAAATAAGACCATCAGTGTAACATGTTAGGCTCACTACTAAGAGAAATTGTTTAGGTCAAATCCATTCACTCAGTTGATATTAGAACACGCCAGGCCACCAATTATGTCTTGAAAATTATGTGACATAGCGTATATTTCAAGTACTATATATATTTTAGTGCTTTTTATATATTCTCACCAAGGTGAAAGAATCAGATAAGTAAAGATTCCTTTTTGGGAAATCCACCATATAAATAATGATGGTATGATTATTTCAGTCATCATTGACTATTTAAATGATGAATTAGCTATTTTGAGGATATTATCTAAATTGAGAGATGAAATTATTCTATTGAGGCTTTCATAGTAGACATGATATTCATATACTCGCTTAGATACATTTTTATTACTATTAATGGGACCCACATGTGAATCTTGAAATCAATAATCCTTATCCACATGTGGTGTGGGTCCATATTATATAATATTTCAAGAATGGGGTTATTACTCCGATTATATCGATGATGTTTGTGTTTCCATTACTATAGTAGATGTCACACCCCGACACGTGCGTTTATTTTATTTTATGATTTCTTTGGATTTAAATTATTTTGCTGCGGTTCGTGTTCAGTATCGGACTAGGTTCTTGAGTTTTGTTAAAAATTGTACGTTTTGAGGCGACGTCGTTGGGCGCGCGAGCAGAACACGTTTTGGAAACTCTTCATTGCTCCACTCGGGTAAATGTGCACCCCTTTGCACATTTTTTTGTCTTTGGAAAAATTCATAGAAAATATTTTGTATTTAAAATGTGCATTTATTAGAGTGTCGTTTAAATTTTTATTGTGTTAAGAATTGTATTCCTATATTATGACTACTTTTATTATCTTGAAATTTTATCTTCGTGTTGTCATTATTATCATTCTAATTGTCATTCTAATTATTATAATTAAATTGATGTTAATTAATGCAATTTCTAGAAACTATTTTGTTGTTGAATTATAAAGATTACTAATTGATTCATTATTATTTATTTAGTAGAAGTATAAGTATCTAAATACACCTATATATAGATATATAATATTTTAGTTGTTTCTATTTATTTATTTTATTTATTTTATTGATAATATTATTCTAATTGATTTGTTTTTTTCCCCTAACCCTAGCGTGGATCCTTTTATTTTTCTTCCCCTCCTCTCATGCTGCAGCTGCCGCCCCCGCTTGGCCCTCCACTCCTCCTTCCAACATCAGCCAACCGCATCTCCTCTCCACTGGACTCCGCCAGACACTCCACACCCTCCTTCCCAACGTCGTAGCCCTCACCCTCCTGTTTTCCATCTCAGCACACCCATGTGCCTCGGCCCCCTCATACCAGGCTTCTCCCCGTTGCACCGTCCGCACCCCGCACCCCTGCAGCGCCCGACCAGCTGCTGCACCCTCCTCTCCTCCTTGCCGCACAACAGCCGAGCAGCAGGCCCTCACGTTTCACCTTCCCCTCGACAGCGACGGTAGCCCCGCTCGGACTCCTCAACAGCCAGCCTGCACCCCCTGTCCAGTGCGCACAGCCCAGCGCCGTGCCCTCCGATCTGTCTGCCTGGACGACTGGCCTCCATCTTCCCTCCCTCTTCCCTGCACCATGTTGCCGGCCTCATCTCTCCCTCTACCTCAGCAAGCGCCGACCTCCTCTGCTTCCTGTCTTCCGCCGCACAACCAGTCTCCCCGCTCCCGTTGTCCCGCGTCAGACCACCCAGCTGGCGCACCCCCCATGTCGCGCCTCTGTTGCACCCTCGTCGGATCACCCAGCCGCACCCCTACTCCCCTGCTGCGTAGCACCCTACCAGCGCAGGATCCCCCCCTTGCCTCCTATTCGGCTCCCCAAAAAGGTTTGTTTGTTTTATTTTTTTTTAAATTTTATTCTTCTTCTTATTATTATTATTATTACAATTATTCATATTACAATTATTATTATTCTTATTATTATTCTTATTCTTCTTATTATAATTATTATTGTAGTTATAATAATAATAATTATTATTCTTCTTCTTCTTGTTATTATTACTAATATTGTTATTATTGTTGTTATTATTTTTATTATTATTAATTTTATTATTATTATTATTATTATTATTAATTTTATTACTATTATTATTATTATTATTAGTATTATTATTATTATTATTATTATTATTGTTACTATTATTAATATTATTATTATTATTATTATTACTATTATTATTATTAGTATTATTATTATTAGTATTATTAGTATTATTATTATCTTCATCATCGTACTCTTTTTGGATCATGGGTTTTAATTGATGGTGGGTTTTTATTTGTTGGATGAGGACTTTTAGGACCCGCGTAGGGTGTTTCCGAGTGAGCGCAATCACCGCGCCTTGTTTCTGAGGTTCCGTTGTTGTTGCCCTTCAGTTCCGAGGTGAGTGTTTCTTCTCGCCGCTTGGTTTCGCGTTCTCTAGTGAGTTTTTGTATGTGTTTGAGTCCTTGGTATTGATTATGTAGAGTTTCGGACTTTATCGCATGGTTTCAGACACACGTTGTGTCATCGTGCCTTGCTTCCAAAGTCGTTTTGCCGTCTTGCTTTGATCAGGAGGTAGGGTCCCTTTGCACTTCTTTTAAAATTTAAGTTATATTATTTCATGTTGTTTGATCACCCTAATTGTTCAAAATAAATATTTTATTAATTTTAATAATTAAGTGATAATATACGATAATTAAATAAATTTTAAATGGTTATTAAGTGTAAAAAGGAGCCGTTTATTTTATACACGACACATGAAACATCCTTTTGACGAGCGGACACCCAATTTTGAAATAATGCACATTTGGATTTTAAACATAATTTATGGAATATAAAATGGAGTTCTGGTTTAATGAGAAATGATTTCTTTTGACTCGTGAACAAGTACTTTGGTTCTTTTAAGAAGTTGTCTGATTGGTTCTTAAAGGTTATTTGGAAAAAAATAAAATGTTTTGGTTTGGTTTGGTTTATAAAAATATTGTCAGCCTGTGACGTAGTGTTTTTTTGGGTTTCTTTAAATGGTTTTAAAAGAAGTTGTACATTTCTTTGAGTAGCGTTTGTGAAATGTATTATATGCCCGTTTGGCAATTTATGGAAAGGGATGAAAATGTTTTGATAAAAAACCTCTTAGGACGACTCTCATGCCTTGGTCCTAATTGATTGTTTGGGAGGCCGTTCTTAGTAGCTCCCAGGTACTTGAGTAATTAAAGGCAGGAGGTTGTCCTATGGAGTGGCTCGGGGGATGCCTGTTGTGCTTTATATATAGATATATCTGATTGGATGCTCGGTTGGCATCGGTTGGCTCACCCCCATTTTTAAACACTTGAGACATGGGAATTTGGCATATTGAGAGAATATTTTAAGAATGATTGCTGCACTGGTAGGTTATGGTACTGACCAGTGGCCCATAGTAGGTGGATATAATGGGATTATTGCTATGGGATTTGCCCTTGACCTGCCTGTGAGTGGATGGTCGAGCGTATTGTGCGTTTTGATTTCATCGTGACATGTCGATAAGGATGATTTATCATGTATTGGTGTCTTCTGGTTTATTCTTGATCTCCTAGGTTCACCCATGTCTATTCAGCTTTTGTTGCTTGCAGTACTGATTATGATGCTCACATGTATACCTACATTGCCCTTGCTCTGTTTTTTACTTTGTGCATTCTAGTGTATTGTTTTCCAAAGAAAGTGATAAAAAATTTTGATTAGGTTTCTAAAAATTGTTTTCAAATTAAAGTGTTTAATCCCCTTTGTACAAATTTAAAAAATGTAAACATCACTTTTCCTTTTCCTGAAATGTCATTGACACTAATGAAATAATCCCGAATTTGGAAATGGTAAAGGGTAATGGTTCGTACTTTGTTTTTAAGTAAATTTCTTAGAAAAAAATACTTTTATAAATTGTAGTTCAAACTTGAAATGATGTTTCTTTTATTGTAAAGGTAGTGCATTGTGAATAGATATCGGGCTAGCCTACTGAGTTTTAATACTCACGCCTATAGTTCTTTTCTATTTTTTTAGTGTTTGTGAAGGCTATATCTTGAGTACGCTCGCCTAGGGCGACGCTTGACCGTTGAGTCGGAGGGCGACCTGTGAGGTCGCACGGAGTTTGTTCGGACGTCATGTTTGGTTAGTTTGACTCCTGTTTGTTCCTATTTAGTCACTTTATTTGGATTATCTTTTCTGCACTACTCTATATTATTTTCACTGTCTTATTTATTTATATTGGGCGAAATCGTTCCCATAGCCCTTGTTGATGCCCTGGCGCTTGTCGCCAGCCCGGGAGGATCGGGAACGCCTCTTGGGCCGTGTCACGGACCGGCTTGGGTGACCGGTTTAGGGTCGACCTAGGTTGGTTCGTGACAAAATGGTATCAGAGGAGGTTTTCTCTTAGCAGACCTCACTTTTTAGAGCGCCCTTTGTTATTTGGGACGTCAAGGTAGATGGAGTAGGATTGTCGGGACTTGAGGGCTAGGTGCGAGAAGAGAGTCGCGGACTCTTGCTCGTACTGATCCTCATTTTTCCATGGGAAGTCCGGTTTAATTTGTTTGTTTGGGTTTTTATGGAAATTTTTTGCGATTGGGATACGAAAATGGTAGTTTGGTCCATTAGTCCTCCTAACCTGCACGGCCTGGCAAGCCATGCAGAGCTAGGGTCATGGTCCAACAAGGCTCTCTGTGTCAGTGACGTGTTTGGCATATGGCCGCCAAACATATGGTCAGGCCACCCACTGACACTAGTCCCCAGTTTGAGTTGTTTTGGGTTCCCCTTGATTTTTGAAAGTGGCTTGAATTAGAAAAGTTGGTTTTGAAAAAAAAGGTGTTATTTGAAATGACATGTTTAATTTGTAGATTGTTTTAAAAGAAGTGGTATAAATGAATTGTTTTTGGAAAATGAAGTTGCTTTGTTTTGACCTTGGTGTTCTGATGAGTTCTCACATGCATTGTGGTATGTTGGAAATGTGGATTGATTTCTGGTATGGTGGATGGATGCCCTGGGTGGCACGGATACATGCATGTGAGTGAGGCTCTAAAGAATACCAATGGCAGGGGTTTAACCCACTAAGCTCGTTCTAAATTAAATATTTTTTCAAAGAGAAAAGTTTTGATGTTATGATAACTTGCCTTCTTGTGTTTTGAACTTATCACTGATGCAGTGTTTGATTTTGAGGTTTCTATTCACTCATTGAGTTGGTCTTGATTGGGTTTTTGACTTTTCCTTGTCCAGCGGTTATCCTTTTGAAACTTTGATGGGTGATCATAGTGCGGTTGATCATCCTATGGATTTTATGCTTGAGTTTCGAAAGCTAGATCCACCTCTCTTCTATGGTCAAGCAGACCCTTTCGTGGTAGAGGAGTGGATGAAGAATATTGAAAGGTACTTTAGACTCACTGAGTTGCCCGGGTCGTTGAAGGTCAAGTTTGCGACCCTCATGCTTGAAGGTTCACCATGGATGTGGTGGAAGTCGGTGTCTGAGAACAAGCCCCATCAAGAGATTACTTGGGAGTTTTTCAAGGCCTCGTTCATTCGCCAGTTTTTCTCTGAGGAAGAAAGGGTGAGAAAGGGGATGGAGATGTGTTGTCTGTAGCAGGGCGACAGATCCATGTTGGAATATTTCCAGCGCTTTGTAGATCTAGTACCTTATGATTCAGAGTATTCCACAAATGACCCCATGAAGGCTCAACGCTTCGAGGCAGGTCTCCGCCCTGACCTGCAGTTGAAGGTGTCAGAGTCCAACCTAACTTCTTTTGTCGATGTGGCAAGACAAACATTTCATGTCTAAGCCGTGATGGCAGGAGTGATCGAAGTATTCCTCCCTCACTCAATCCCTAGGTTCGGTGGTGAAGATTCTGGAATGGAGATGAGTAAGAAAATGGAAGTGGATGGATCAGGTCATGGGATCAAGAGGCCTCGAGATCTTTCATCAACCTCTTCGGAGCGATAGATTATTGTTTTTTATCAGTGTGGTAAGCGGGGTCACAAGAAGTCATCGTGCCCAAGCACTCCGAAGCCCTTCCAGGAAAGTGGACGCCTGGGTCACTTGTGAAGATTTTGTCTGGGCGTTGCAAGGAAGCGTTGCAGAGGAAGTTCTCAGAAGTAATGTGTTGTAGGGTCTTTGTTCAAAGTGTCCATTGTAAGTTTCCTTTCAGTGTAAGTGATCTATTATTGTGGCCTGTGTATGGGTGTTGTTTTGGGCTTGAAATTTATGGGAACTTCATGGGTCTTTTAACGAACCTCGGCTTTCAATGCTGGTGTGTTTTTAATTTTAAAACCTTGTCCTTCAAACTGTCAGATCAAAAGATGTATGTTTCTTGTTGAGATTATCGGAACCTGACTGCGAGGCAGGAGATGCTTCATCCATCAGAGCTCCAGCCAAAAGGTCTCGGAGTGAAGCCAGCGCGTAGTCAGGAACCCCCAAGGGAAAATTTTAAAGATTCTGGTTAATGTCGTGCCTCTATCATCGTGGTGAGATAGTTTTGGTGTTGTTGCTCTGGTTCCTCTGTCGTTGTATTTTTCTCTTGTCACAAAGCGCGTGATGAACTTAACCCTCACACAATGTCGATAATTGTGACTTTTTGTTTGGATGTGAAGTTTCAATTGGTGGTCATGTGTGGACAACCCATGTGAATCATTTGAGAATTTGGGTTGTGTTAATAACAAAGTGATGGGTCGTGGGTAGTTGTACATCGTATTTTTAGTGATCTAGTCTTTGGGGTCTCCCTCCCCGCCCGAGGGGTTAGGGATTTTAGTTTGCGCAAAGTATCCATTTATGCTCTTATCCCATTCAGACGGGAGTAGGTGGTTTAAAGGTCCTTATTGTGCTCTTTCTTGCTTGAGTATGGCCAGGTCCATGTCTATGTTGGCTTTCTGGTTGGGCTCTAGTAGGTTAGTTCTTTATGGTGGGAAGACCCACCATGAGTCTCTTCGGGTTTTCTCTTAAGTCGTCATCGGGGGCTAGTGGAGTCCTTATGGTGGGGAGTCCATTCCGGCCTCCCCTCTACTGTTGGTTTGTTTCGGGAAATGAGGTCGAGTCCCGTAGATGGTAGACAAAATGTCCATTGGTTAAGAGGTTGGATCTTGTTAATGTAGAATCCTTAGGCGTCGATCGACCGGCAGGACGATGTTGTGGCTTTCCGGGGGCAGAAAGTGTTATGGAAAATTTTCACACCCCGACACGTGCGTTTATTTTATTTTATGATTTCTTTGGCTTTAAATTATTTTGTTGCGGTTCGTGTTCAGTATCGGACTAGGTTCTTGAGTTTTGTTAAAAAGTGTACGTTTTGAGGCGACGTCGTTGGGCGTGCGAGCGGAACACGTTTTGGAAACTCTGCATGGCTCCACTAGGGTAACTGCGCACCCCTTTGCACATTTTGTTGTCTTTAGAAAAATTGATAGAAAATATTTAGTATTTAAAATGTGCATTTATTAGAGTGTCGTTTAAATTTTTATTATGTTAAGAATTTTATTCCTATATTATGACTACTTTTATTATCTCGAAATTTTATCTTCGTGATGTCATTATTATCATTCTAATTGTCATTCTATTTATTATAATTAAATTGATGTTAATTAATGCAATTTCTAGAAACTATTTTGTTGTTGAATTAAAAAGATTACTAGTTGATTCATTATTATTTATTTAGTAGGAGTTTAAGTATCTAAATACACCTATATATAGATATATAATATTTTAGTTGTTTATATTTATTTATTTTATTTATTTTATTTATTTTATTGATATTATTATTTTTATTGATATGTTTTTCCCCCTAACCCCAGCGTGGATCCTTTTATTTTTCTTCCCCTCCTCTCATGCTACAGCTGCCACCCCCGCTTGGCCCTCCGCTCCTCCTTCCAACATCAGCCAGCTGCATCTCCTCTCCACTGGACTCCGCCGGACACTCCACACCCTCCTTCCGAGCGCCGTAGCCCTCGCCCTCCTGTTTTCCATCTCAGCGCACCCCTGCGCCTCGACCCCCTCCTACCAGGCTTCTCCACGTCGCAACGTACGCACCCCGCACCCCTACAGCGCCCGACCAGCCACTGCACCCTCCTCTCCTCCTTGCCGCACAATAGCCGAGCAGCAGGCCCTCACGTTTCTCCTTCCCCTCGGCAGCGATGGCATCCCCGCTCGGCCTCCTCAACAGCCAGCCCGCACCCCCTGTCCAGCGCGCACAGCCCAGCACCGCGCCCTCCGATCTTTCCGCCCGGCCGACTGGCCTCCATCTTCCCTCCCTCTTCCCTGCACAATGTTGTCGTCCTCATCTCTCCCTCTACCTCAGCAAGCGTCGACCTCCTCTACTTCCTGTCTGCCGTCGCACAACCAGTCTCCCCGCTCCCGCTGTCCCGCGTCAGACCACCCAACCGACGCACCCCCCCTGCCGCGCCTCTGTTGCACCCTCATCGGATCGCCCAGCCGCACCCCTACTCCCCTACTGCGCAGCACCCTGCCAGCGCAGGATCCACCATTGCCTCCTATTCGGCTCCCCAAAAAGGTTTGTTTTTTTTATTTATTTTTTTTACTTTTATTGTTATTATTATTATTATTATTACAATTATTCATATTAAAATTATTATTATTCTTATTATTATTCGTATTCTTCTTATTATAATTATTATTGTAGTTATAATAATAATAATTATTATTATTATTATTCTTGTTATTATTACTAATATTGTTATTATTGATGTTATTATTTTTATTATTATTAATTTTACTATTATTATTATTATTATTAATTTTATTACTATTATTATTATTTTCATTATTATTTTTTTATTATTATTATTAATTTTATTGTTATTAGTATTAGTATTATTATTATTATTATTATTATTATTGTTACTATTATTAAAATTATTATTATTATTATTATTACTATTATTATTATTATTATTATTTTTATCTTCATCATCGTACTCTTGTTGGATCATGTGTTTTAATTGATGGTGGGTTTTTATTTGTTGGCTTAAGACTTTTAGGACCCGCGTAGGGCGTTTCCGAGTGAGCGCCATCATCGCGCCTTTTTTCCGAGGTTCCGTTGTTGTCACGCATCAGTTATGAGGTGAGTGTTTCTTCCCGCTGCTTGGTTTCACGTGCTCTAGTGAGTTTTTGTATGTGTATGAGTCCTTGGTATTGACTATGTAGAGTGTCGGACTTTATCGCATGGTTTCAGACACACGTTGTGTCATCGCGCCTTGCTTCCAAAGTCGTTTTTCCGTCGCGCTTTGATCTTGAGGTAGGTTCCCTTTGCACTGCTTTTAAAATTTAAGTTATATTATTTCATGCTGTTTGTGCACCCTAATTGTTCAAAATAAATATTTTATTAATTTTAATAAATAAGTGATAATATACGATAATTAAATAAATTTCAAATGGTAATTTAGTGTAAAAAGGAGCCGTTTATTTTATACACGACACATGAAACATCCTTTTGACGAGCGGACACCCAATTTAGAAAGAATGACCATTGGATTTTAAACATAATTTATGGAATATAAAATAGAGTTCTGGTTTAATGAGAAATGATTTCTTTTGAAGCATGAACAAGTACTTTGGTTCTTTTATGAAGTTGTTTGATTGGTTCTTAAAGGTTATTTGGAAAAAAATAAAATTTTTTGTTTTGGTTTGGTTTATAAAAATATTGTCAGCCTGTGACGTAGTTTTTTTTGGGGTTCTTTAAATATTTTTAAACTGGGTTTTGTCTCCTAAAGGAGTTGTACCTTTTTTTGAGTAGCGTTTGTGAAATGTATTAAATGCCCGTTTGGCACTTTATGGAAAGGGATGAAAATGTTTTGATAAAAACCCTCTTAGGACGACTCTCATGCCTTGGTCCCAATTGATTGTTTGGGAGGCCACGCTTAGTAGCTCCCAGGTACTTGAGTAGTTAAAGGCAGGAGGTTGTCCCATGGAGTGGCTCGGGGATGCCTGTTGTGCTTTATATATAGATATATCTGATTGGATGCTCGGTTGGCATCGGTTGGATCACCCCCCTTTTTAAACAGTTGAGACATGGGAATCTGGCATATTGAGAGAATATTCTAAGAATGATTGCTGCACTGGTAGGTTATGGTACTGACCAGTGGCCCATAGTAGGTGGATATAATGGGTTTATTACTATGGGATTTTCCCTTGACCTGCCTATGAGTGGATGGTCGAGCGTATTGTGCGTTTTGATTTCATCGTGACATGTCGATAAGGATGATTTCTCATGTATTGGTGTCTTCTGGTTTATTCTCGATCTCCTAGGTTCACCCATGTCTATTCAGCTTTTGTTGCTTGTAGTACTGATTATGATGCTCACATTTATACCTACATTTCCCTTGCTGTGTGTTTTACTTTGTGCATTCTGGTGTATTGTTTTCCAAGGAAAGTGATAAATTTTTTTTGATTAGGTTTCTAAAAATTATTTTCAAATTAAAGTGTTTAATCCCCTTTGTACAAATTTGAAAAATGTAAACATCACTTTCCCTTTTCCTGAAATGCCATTGACACTAATGAAATAAACCCGAATTTGGAAATTGTAAATGGAAATGGTTTGTACTTTTTTTTATGTAAAATTCTTATAAAAACATACTTTTATAAATTGTAGCTCAAACTTGAAATGATGTTTCTTTTATTTTAAAGGTAGTGCATTGGGAATAGATATCGGGTTAGCCTACTGAGTTTTAATACTCACGCCTATAGTTATTTTCTATTTTTTAGTGTTTGTGCAGGCTATAGCTTGAGTACACTCGCCTTGGGTGATGCATGACCGTTGAGTCGGAGAGCGACCCGCGAGGTTGCATGGAGTTTGTTCGGACGTCGTGTTTGGTTAGTTTGACTCCTGTTTGTTCCTGTTTAGTCACTTTATTTGGTATTTATTTTCTGCGCTGCTCTGTATTATTTTCGCTGTCTTATTTATTTATATTGGGAGAAATCGTTCCCATGGCCTCTGTTGATTCCCTGGCGCTTGTCGCCAGCCCGAGAGGATCGGGAACGCCTCTCGGGCCATGTCGCGGACCGGCTCGGGTGACCGGTTCAGGGTCGACCCGGGTTGGTTCGTGACAGTAGAAGTTGGTACCCCACCACATGTTCTAGAATATGATCCCCATTTATGAAATTTGGTAATTCCCATTTACATGGGGTGTGGGTTATTAAATTATTAGAGTTATCACTCCTTCAATAATCATTTCCCTCGATGAGGTGTAGGTCCTTCATAGGGGTCAGTTCTCCCTCAATCAAAAAACATTCCTTATCATGGTGTAGATCCCTAATTATAGTGATAGAGAGGAAGTGTGGATGTTATATGTTCTAGGTAATTTTGATAAAATTGGATTTAAAAAATTTTCAGGTCTTGTTATAGGTTAGAAATGATTTCTTTTCTTTAATATATGGCTTTTATTTTTGGATGTCATCTTATGCTTCATGGGTATTTTGTTACCTAGGGTATATTTGGTTACATGCATGATGTCACGACCCATCCTTGGGTCCCATGCCGTGACTACCCCAAGCTTGCCTTCCATAGGCCAGGGGCTGGAGACTAGAACCAAAGGCGTAAATCCTGACAAAAAGGGGAAGGAATTTCCTTTATAAAGTAAACAAACACCACAGAATGAGCATGCAGATGTAAACACTAAGTAAACTGAGTACAACAGTAAGTGCGGAAATGTATGTGGGCCAGAATACAGACCCAAACTGAAAGTAAAGTACAACTAAAAAGAAAGTACAACAACTGAAATGTACAGCAGCAATGCCGAGCCTCCTGCTGGAAATCCCACCCGAAGGGTGGGCATAGATAGCCTCTACCTTAGCTCATCGAGTCCAGCCATCTGCTCCGTGTATGTCCCGACCAGTGGTTCAGCTCCAGGTACCGACTCGCTCCGCAAGACTCAACCACGATCAGTGTTGTTTGTCGTCTGCATCCAACACAACATAGTAAGGGCATAGCCCATGCAGGAGTGAGTATACACTACTCAATGGGGACCCTGAGACACCGAAGGTCTCCCAGAATTCACAAAGTATAATCCAAAAAGGAATGATAAAATCACCAAGAATCATCCAACACTACATAGGTATATGCCCATACATATACCTAAGTCATCAATTCCAGTTTGGCTCCGACATATGATACCAAGTTCGATCACATCCACATAAGATAATACAAACCAATCCACACAAGAAATCACAACCCAATCTACAAAGGAAAGCATGTCAATAATATCAAAAATATTGATTGAAAGTCAAGACTCAGCTCACACTGGTATACTTCTTCGTAAGGTTATAGAGATGATCAGATGTAGCCACTGATTCATCTATGATGGGACCCACGTAGGATACTAAACCAGCTAAGTTGTCGAACCCACGTAGGATACAAGACCAGGTACTCTGAAGGACCCATTTAGGATACAAGTATAGAGCCAAATACTTCCTGACCCACGTAGGATACAAGAAAAGTAGTACTGCTAGACCCAATTAGGATACAAGAACAGTAGTCATCGTTGTATAACCCACAGAGGATTTCAGTATGGTTTTTATCACTTCTGAACCCATGGAGGACTTCAGTGCAGTCGTCATTACTGCCGAACCCACAGAGGATTTAAGTGCAGTTTTCATCGTCGTCGCAGTCGCAGCCAGCTCTAGGGTTCCCACACACAGCACGCTTTTTTCGGGAGGGTTTTCTCCACGAGATAAGGGGGGTCGATACATCAACTGAAACGTAGTCTGGAGTTAATGTATCCCATTGTTTAGTCTCATCTATAGGAACTCAACACGATAAACGGTGCGTCAATCAGACGCCCGATCTGAGAGTTATTGGCTTTTTCGTTCGAGTGGCCTGGTTGGTTTTTAAGTAAAAACCAACCCAATTGTACTCCAACTGCGTCCAAACATCGAGCGGAGTAATCCAAAAGGACCTTCTCATTAAGAGTAATCCAACAAAGTCAATGGTACGTCAATCAGATGATCAGAGCTCAATTTATAAGTGTTTCTACTCTGAGGGCCTAGTTAGTTTCATGTTCGAACCAACCCGGCCGTACCCAATGTTCTCTGAAACCTTGTGTGTAATATACTGAAATGACCGACTTGATCCATGTATAGAATCACAACTGAAGTTGTGTCGATCGGATGTATGTATCCCATGTTACAGGAATTTAAACGAACCTATCTGGTTTTAGGTGGTTTTGGGCTCGGGCGGACCCGACCCGAGTCCCCCAGGGTCGGCCCTAACCAGGTCGACCCGTCCCAGGTCCGAGTCTAGCCCACTAGGGTGCGGCCCATCCTAGTCGGCGTGGCATGGCCTGGCGCGGGCGGCCCGGCCCGGCGCGGCCAGTCCGGTCTGGCGCGGGCGCGACCCGCATGGCCAGCGGCTCGACCGTTTGGCTAAGCGGGGTGCGGAGGTGGGCGATGCCCCCCTTTAATGAAGAAATATCCCCCATGAGGGGGTCCCGCCCGTTGGCTAGCCGGAGGTTACGACCCCCAGTTCATCCGAAACGCCCGGCCCGGCTGGCCGGCCGGTGCTGCCGCTGCGGGACACTAGGGTCCCGCCCCTACGAGGCATTGGCATCTGGCGGTCCCGGCCGCCCCTCCTTGCACTGGTGTGACATTAATCCACGACCTTATTTGGCCAGCGCCACGGCCCTCCGTCGTGGCCCAACTCCAGTCGTGGCTTCTTTCGGCCTCAACAGAGAGGCGTGAAGGCACCACGCTTCTTCGTCGTGTTCTTCCTTTTTTTCTGCGCGGTGTCATTGAACCATGCCACCTTTGTTGGAACCGCAATGAATACAAAAACAAAGGGGGAGGAGGATCGACCATGTTTGGGCAGTCCGACCTCCTCCTACTAAATTGATAACAGGCAGCCCAATGAAGGAATGATGATGAACGACAATGAATATTCACGAACAAACTGATCCCCTACCTCGATGATGTTGTCGAACGAGGATCGTCGTAGGAAAAGGACATCACAGAAGATGGTGCCATATACGTCGTCGGTGTTAGCCCGAAGAAGGATGTGGCACGTCATCGTTTTCTGAAGAAGGCGTCTCTCACCGGTTGCGGAGAGGAGAGGAGACAGCATGGAGATTCCCTTGTGTTGATGGAGTTCATCATTGTTGAATCGACGTTCTTCACGTTCTTCGACGAGGAAGGAGATGTGCATCAGAGCGCAAGAGTCCTCTCCTTTTTTCTGCACAATGAATCAACCCCCAATAAAATAATACATTGTCTTATTTTATTAACACGCGCGTATGCCAACCTTAAATTTGAAAATCAAAATATCTACATCAATTAATTGACTTAATTACAGAGCGTTTAATATTCAAATTTAATCTTTGAGGGTTGACTTTCCATTAAATTTTGACTGTGGGTGAGTTAAAAAATAAATGCACGAGAGGGAGGTTAAATAGAAACGAAGGGGTGGGGCTCATGTAGGACCCACATCACTAATATCCTACCTAGTGGAGTTAAGAAGTAGTGGTCCCCACTCCAACACCCAAGAATAAGTTTAAACTACATAGAATAGAAAATAAAAATTTTTGCCACAAATTTATATTTCATTCTTTAGTTAAACAATTTTTAATAACCTCCCCCGAGGAAACACAACTCCAGAAAAGGTGTTCCTAAGAAATTACTGGTGCTGTGATTCCATCGGTGCCCTCAGATTTTGATTATGATCACCGGTTCAATAGTTAGGAAAAACCACTTGTTCGTTCGCTGAACGTACCTGAGCATAAACATCAGAAATTGATTCTGGGCACACCGGGCCTCAGATTCATGATCCGTCAAAAACTGCATACTTGTAAAATCCCAAAGAAAATTAAGAAAAAAAATTCCCTTGAACGTTATAGTTCTTTACATTACTACCACCTCAGGGCTTTACATCCCCATAAAGATACATCACATACTGGGGGTACAAATGAGGGTATTGAGCACGCATCTGAGACTCCTGCTCCCAAGTTCTCTGATGGAGGTTCTCGTGTTGCCATCTGATGTGCAATAGAAGAATCGACCACCCACGTAGGACCTACTCTTATCGATCCTCGATCTCCACCGAGACCTCCGTAAATGTCGCCCCATCGTCAATGTCCATCTCCCCATGGTCGATGATATGTGTTGGGTCATGCATATAACTCCTTTGCTGAGATACGTGGATGACATCGTGCACTCGGTGCAACTGAGGTGGTAGAGCCATGCGATAAGCCACCTCGCCTATCCTGCTGAGAACCTGGAATGGTCCGATGAAGCGTGGAGATAACTTTCCACTCCAGCAAAATCTCCATTATCCAGGTTGAGGTGAGACCTGCAAGAAGACGTGGTCTCCATCCTCGAACTCTAGTGGTCTCCACCTCCTATCATCATAAGACTTCTGTCAGCTCTGAGCAATCCTCACCCGCTCTTGGATGACTTGGACCTTCTCTGTCATGGCCTGGACCATATCTGGTCCCACAATTACTGACTCTCCAGGGTCTGTCTAGCACAGAGGTGATCTGCAAGGTCAGCCGTACAATTCCACGTATGGTGCCATCCTGATGGTGGAGTGGTATCTGTTTTTGTACTTAAACTCCACCAAGGGTAGGTGATCCTTCCAGCTACGACAACAGTCGAAGACACGTGCATGGAGAAATTCCTCAAGTGTCTAGGTGGTCCTGTCTGTCTGACCATCCGTCTGAGGGTGAAAGGTGGTTCTCAGAAGTAGTTGTTTCCCGAATGCCTCGCGCAACCCCTTCAAAGCCGGGAAGTAAAGAGAGAATCTTGATCGGAGACGATAGATGATGGCCCACCATGAAGCCGTACAATCTCCTGAACATAGAGGCGTCCCAATCTCTCTACTAATCCCTACTCTATGATGTGTAAGAAGTAGGCTGAAATGGTGAGTCGTTCGACAATCACCCAAAAGGATTCGTGACCTCCAGAAGTACGTGGATGTCCATTCACAAAATCTATAGATATCCCATCCCACTTCCACTCCGGGACCTCCAAGGTCTGTACCATAACTGCGGGTACCTGGTGCTCCACCTTCACCTGCTGGCAGGTGAGGCATCGAGAAACGATCTATGCTATAGCCTTCTTTATACCCGGACACCAGTGTTGTCATCTGAGATCCTAGTACATCATCGCCACTCCTGGGTGTACCGCTAAAGGGGAAGTTTGAAACTCCCTCATTACCTCCTCCTGTAAAGTAGCTGGTACTATGGTACGTCCTCTGAAAAGGACGACATGCTCTCCACCCACATAGAATCTTTCAGGTTCCTGTCTTCAGGATATATGTGCATGCTGCGTCTCACAGTCAATATCCCCACACTGTGCCTCTCTGACCTGCTGTAGTAGTGGAGGAGTGACTATGAGTGAATAAAGAAATGCTACTCAATCTCTATCCATGAAGGATATCTGAAAAGTGACTAGCTGCTATGTCGCCTCCCCAAGAATCTGAATGCTCGTCCTCTTGCTGAGAGCATCAGCTACTACATTCCCCTTTCCAGAAGTATAAACTATCTCAAATTCATAGTCCTAGAGGAACTCGAGCCATTGCCACTGTCTCATGTTTAGGTCATTCAGCAAGAAGATGTACCTGAGACTCTAGTGGTAAGAATAGACTGTAAAGTGATTGCCCATCAGATATTGTCGCCACATCATCAGAGCAAAGACCACTACTACTAACTCCATGTCATGGGTAGCGTAGTTCTACTCATTCTACCTCAACTATCATGATCCATAGGAGATCACTACCTACTCCTGCATCAGGAAATATCCGAGTTTGGTCCCTGATGCATCTCAGTAGACTATGTACCCTACTTTATTCTCTGGTAGCCTCAAGATAGGTGCACTGGTCAATCTCTATCACAGCTCCTGGAAGCTCTTCTAAAATCAGTCTGACCACAAAAAGTGTTTACCCTTCTTCGTCAACGCTGATAGTGGTGTCGTAACTCTACAGAAGTCTGGGAAAAACCTCATGTAGTATCCAACTAGACCCAAGAAACTCCGCACCTCCGTTACGCTCCTGGGTGGCTCCCAAACTAGCATTTCCTCAACCATCGTAGGATCCACCACAACACCCGCCTCAGTGATGAAGTGTCCCAAGAAGTGGTCCTCACATATCCAGAACTGAAAAATTGAGAGTTTACCATAAATTTGGTGCTCTTGGAGTGTGTCCAGTACAACCCACAAGTGGTAGGCGTGATCCTCCTCAGAAGTTTAGTATATCAATATTTCGTCGATGAAGACAACGACAAATAGATCGAGGTAAGGCTGAAAAATCCTGTTCATGAGGCTCATGAACACTACTGGAGCATTGGTTATGCCAAAAGGAGTAACCAAGAACTCATAGTGGCCATACCGACATCTGAAGGCCGTCTTCTACACATCCTAGTCCTGAACTCTATGCTTATGATAGCCTGACCTGAGGTCTATCTTCGAGAACCACCATGCTCCCTAGAGCTGATCGAAGAGATATTCAATCCTCTGTAGCAGATACGTGTTCCTCATGGCCACCTGGTTCAGGTGACGATATTCGAAACAAAGTCGCAAGCTCTCGTCCTCCTTCTTGGCTATCAAAATCAGGAAATCCCAGGGTGAAACCCTGGGTCGGATTAATCCCTTGCTCTACAAGTCCTCCAGCTGTTCCCATAGCTCTCGATGATTGGCGGGAGACATCCGATATACTGGAGTGGATATTGGGGTTGTCCCAGGGTATAGGTCAATATAAAAATCTACCTCTATGCGAGGAGGTAGTCCTGGAACGTCGTCCGGAAAAACGTCCGCATACTGATCCATCACTATAGGAAAACTCAGACTCTGCACATCAAATGCTCCTAGGATGAGGCTAGCCAATTGATGAGTGATCGGTTGTCCTCACCTCTGCATGAGTCCATCCTACGCTGTAAAGGCTACCATCTTTCTAGTGAAGGTCAACCTGCTCCTGTTGGTGCAGACACACCGCACCTTGCGCCTAATACAGTTGATCTGAGCATGGACTGTAGATAACCGATCCATGCCCAGGATGACGTCGTAAGGCCTCGACGCCGCTACAAGAAGATCCCATCTGAAGCTCTTGCCTCCTAGAGTAATATCACACTACCGGAACCAGTACGAAATCGTTGAGTCTGCTCTTGTAGGAGTCTCTAGCCGTAAGGATCGAGCCAAAGGCTCTGTCGAAATCTCTGAGCTCCGAACAAGGGAAACATCAATGAAAAATGACTCGATCCTGTGTCTATAAGAACTGCAGCAAGGGTGGAGTAGACACAGATAGTACCTCAAATCATCTTTGGTGCACCGTGATGTAGGCCTTCGCTGCATAAAGCTAAGCCTGTCTCTGCCCGCCAGCTCCCTGTGGTCGTTCTGGGCCTCCTAGTGGTGGTGGTGGTGGTAAAGCCTCAAAGCGTCTCCCACCAACTGCTGCTCGCCCAACTACTCTTCCTCATCACCCTTCTCTCTGCGGACCACCACGGTTGACCCTCTGCCTCTTCTTGGGTGGCCCCTCAACCGTCTGTCGCTCCTCCGCTCAGCGGGTCAGGCAGTCACGTGCCATATTGCCATGCCCGCCACATGTGTAGAACTGTCTGCTCCTTGTAAGACTAGATCTATGCCATGTACCCTGCACCTCTAAGCCTGTGTCCAGAGGTCGCCCGCCTATCGGTCTGGTCCACCTGGACCCCTATGACGTCCATTGATTGCCAGCTACAGATGACACTGCCACGTGCCGCCCTGCGGTAGGCCTCGCTATTGGAGTTGGTTCAGTAAGAAAGCTCTCTATGTGAAGCGCTCACTCCAGTATTCCTGCCTGTGTCAGAATGCTGTGGGAGACCATTGATGCCCAGATCTCATACATCTGCCCCTACTCGAAGATCCGGGCCCGGATGAATGGGTCTCGTACCATGTCTATCAAATAGCGCGAGATATCTGTAAATCTCACCGAGTATTGGGCTACCGTCATGCTGCCCTTCCGCAGCTGTAGTAGCTCCTAAATGCGCACTGCACGTAGGGTGGATGGTAAAAACGCTGAGCAGAAGAGGCCCTCAAATTCCTTCAAGAGGAGAGATGCCTCGTCATGCACCTGAAGCATCAAGCTCCACCATCTTCCTGCTGCCGCGTGTAGGAGACTCGCTGCAAGTATCACCACGAGGTCAGCTGGTGTCCCCACTAGCCTAAAAACCCAAACAACAGCCTCCATCCAATCGTCGACTGCCTGAGGGTCCATCTCTCTGTGGAAGCTGGGTGGTCTCTAACGCTGGAACTCATGAAGTGCACTAAGGTTACGTGCACTCTCAGCGGTTGGGGCTGGTGGGATTAGTGGCTCGGCGGGTAGAGGTACCGCCAGTGCCTCCGCTGAAAAAGGGCCCTTCACCGAGGCATCATCACACGGTGGGATGTCGTCTCATATAAGGCTTGGAACCCTAGCTGGATGCCATCATGGGGCCATCCTAAAAATAAATAGGTGCACCACAGTCAAAATAGTATACCTGGTGATCTGACACAAAGTAATCACAATGAAAACTTTTGAAACACAAATGCAATCAATGTTTTCTTACATTGAGTCAGAAATCAGAAGTCAGGGTCCTGGTGTATGGATATGTCTGCCGCCACACCAAAACTGGACTCCATGTACAAATAACCACACTCAATACCATTAACACTATTTCTTCACATAGAAAAAATATCAGAGTCCCGAGTTCTGCGGTAGAACCGAACTCCTCTGATACCAATTTGTCACAACCCATCCTCGGGCCCCATGCAGTGACTACCCCAAGCTCGCCTCCCATAGGCCAGGGGCTGGCAACTTTCACCAAAGGCATAAATATCAACAAAAGGGGAAGGAATTGCCTTTATAAGGTAAACAAACACCACAGAGTCAGAAAGAAGAAGTAAACACTAAGTAAACTGAGTACAACAGTACGTGCGGAAATGTATGTGGGGCATAATTCAAACCCAAACTAAAAGTAATGTACAAATGAAAAGAAAGTATAGCAAATGAAAAGTAAAGTAGAAACTCCAAGCTACCCACTGGAAATCCTACCTGAAGGGTGGGTACAAATAGCCTCTACCTTAGCTCCTTAGGTCCAGCCGTCCGCTCCCTGTACATCCCGCCTAGTGGTCCACCTCCATGTACCGACTCGCTCTGCAATCCTCAACCACGATTAGCGTTGTCCTTCGTCTGCATCCAACATCATGTAGTGCAGGCATAGCCCGTGCAAGGGTGAGTATACACTACTCAGTAGGGACCCCGAGACCCCGAAGGTCTCCGAAAATCTACAAAGGATAATCCACAAAGGAATGATACAACCACGAAGTAACATCCAACACTACATAGGTATATTCCCAAACATATACCTAAGTCATAAATTCCAGTTCAACACCAAAATCTGAGCCCAAGTTCGATCACATCCACACATGATAGTACAACCCAATCCACACAGGAAAGAAAACCCAATCCATAGAGGAAAGAAGGTCAATCATATTGAAGATATTGATTGAAAGTCAAGACTCATCTAACATAGGTATACTTTTTTCTATGGTGATAGAGATGGTCAGATGTTTCCATTGTTTCATCTAAGCTGGGACTCACATAGGATACTAAACTAGCTAAGCTGTCAGACCCACGTAGGATACATAACCAACTACTCTGCCAGACCCACGTAGGATACAAGTACAGAGCCAAATACTACCGGACCCACGTAGGATACAAGAACAGTAGTACTACCGGACCCACGTAGGATACAAGAATAGTAGTCATCATTGTCGAACCCATGGAGGATTTCCGTATGGTCTTAATTGCTGCCAAACCCATGGAGGATTGTTGTTCAGTCGTCATCGCTACAGAACCCATCGAGGATTTCAGTGCGGTCGTCATCTTCTTCGCAGTCGCAGCCAGCTCTAGGGTTCCCGCACACAACACGCTCATTTCCAGGAGGGTTCACTCCACTAGCCAATGGGGGTCGATACATAAATTGACAATTAGTCCAGAGTTGTTGTATCCCAAAGTTCCATCTTGTCGATAGGAACTCAACACGACAGACGGCATGTCAATCGGACGCTCGGTCTGAGAGTTATTGGCATTTTCGTTCCAGGGTAACGATTGGTTTTTAAGTCAAAACCAACCTGAAATTACTCCAAATGTGTCCAAACCTTGAGAGGAGTAAGCCCAAAGTTCTGTATCACTAAGATTAATCCAAAAAAGTTGACGGCACGTCAATCGGACGTCCAGATCTCAAGTTATTAGTGTTTCCGCTCCGAGGGCCCGGTTGGTTTCGTGTTAAAACCAACCTGGACATACCCAAAGTTCTTCTAAAACTTGCATTTAATATACTGAAATGACAGTATCGATCCAAGGATTTCATCACAACTGACGGTGCATCGATCAGAGGTCCTTATCCCATTTTACGGGAGTTTAAACAAACCTGTCCGGTTTTAGGGGGTTTTGGTCTCGGACCGACCTGACCCAAGACCCCCTGGGTCGGCCTGAACCGGGTCGACCTGACCGGAGTCTGGGTCTGGCCCACTAGGGAGCGGCCCAGTCTAGATGGCGCGTCCCGGTGCGGGCCGCACGTGTGGCTAGCAACTCACCTGTTTGGCCGAGCAGGGTGCGGAGGTGGGCGATGCCCCCCTTGAATGAAGAAACGACCCCCATGAGGGGGGCCTGCATCTTAGAGAAATGGGGGTTACGACTCCCGGTTCTTCCGATATGGCTGGCCTGGCTAGCCGGTCGGTGCTGCCACTGCAGGACCATGCGGTCCCGCCCCTCCGAGGTGCTGGGAGCCGGCGGTCCCAGCCACCCCTCCTTGCACCGCCGCGACTTTAAGTTGTGGCCTTGTCTGGCAGGTGTGGTATGACGAAGCCTCGCCCCTCCGCCATTGGCCTGCTCTGGCCATTGCCTCTTTGTGGTCTTCCAGCGTGGCCCAACGGCACTGCGCCCCTCCGCTGTGGCCCGACTTCGGCCACGGCTTCTTTCTGCCTCAACTGCTCCATGCATCGGCACAACGCTTCTTTGTTGTGTTCTTCCTTTTCTTCTGCGTGGTGTAGTTGCACCGTGCCGCCTTCGTTTGAACCGCAATGAATACAAAAACAAAGGGGGAGGAGGATCATCCGTGTTCGGGAAGTCCGACCTCCTCCCTTTAAATTGATAACAGGCAGCCCGAAGATGGAATGACGTTGAACAACAATGAATATTCACGAACAAAATCAACCCCTACCTCGATGATATCGTCAAACGAGGATCGTCGCGGGAAAAGGACATTGCAGAAGATGACGTCGTGGAAGACGACACCATATACGTCGTTGGTGTTTGCCCAAAGAAGGATGCAGCATGTTGTCATTCTCCAAAGAAGGCGTCTCTCATCGGATGTGGAGAGGAGAGGAGATGGCATGGAGATTCCCTTGCGGTGATGGAGTTCTTCGTCATAGACTCAGTGTTCTTCGTGTTCTTCAACGCAGAAGGAGATGTTATTCAGAGCACAAGATTCCACTCCTTGTTTCCGCACAATGAATCAACCGCCAAAAAAATAAGACATTGTCAAATTTTATTAACACAAACGCATGCCAACCTTAAATTTGAATATCAAAAGATCTCCTTCAATTAATTGAATCAATTGAAGAGCGTTTAATATTCACATTTAATCTTTGAGGGTTTACTTTTCATTAAATTTGGGGTGTGGGTAAGTTACAAAATAAATTCATGAGAGGGAGGTTAAATGGAAAAGAAGGGTTGGGGATCGTGTGGGCCCCACTTAACTAATATCCTACCTTGTGGAGTTATGAAGTAGTGGGCCTCACTCTAACACCAACGAATAGGTTTAAACTACTTAGAATAGAAAATAAAAATGTGTGCCACAATTTTTTTTCATTCTTTAGTTAACCCATTTATTTCATAACCTCCCCCGAGAAATCACAACTCCAGAAATGGTGTTCCTAATCAATTAACGGTGTCGTGATTCCATCGGCGCCCTCAGATTTTGATTCCATGCATCGGTTCAGAAGTTAGGAAAACTGGTCATTCGTTCACTGAACGTACCCGAGCTTAAAATCGGAAATTGATTCCATGCACATCGGCCCTCTGAATAAGGTTCCTTCAGTAACTGCGTACTCCTAAAATCCCAAATAAAATTAAGAAAAAAAATTTCCATTGAAATTTATGGGTCTTTACACATGACATGATTGTCCACTGATTTGAGTAATTAATAATGGATGACTTATAACATGTATTGTTTTCAGAAACATAGACCATATCTAGAATTTTTTTGTATTATATTTATTTTACCTAATAAGTGATTTTAACTAACATATTATATCATATTTACCTTGTTTGGTAGGGTTTATGAGTATGATTATACTCACCCCCTACAAGGTATTTCTCCGTATATGTTTTTTTCTTTGAAAATGATGAATATTTTGAAGGTGATCATGATGTATATGAATCTAGTGGAGCTAGTAGTGTTGATTCATAGGGGATTATGTTGGACCATTATTGACATGGTTTCTTATAGATTTTGATTCGTGGAATTAATAAATAATTGAGTTATCTCCCCGTGTCCATTTTCTATTATACATAGTGAAATTAGGTTTTGCATATTAATAGTCATTAACTGTTTCTGTTGTTTAATTTTCTAATACGGTTATAGTCTCATGTACATATTTTCTATATAGTTTGTTATATATGTGATGAATATATATATAGTTTTTTCTTGATTATATTATGTATTGTAGTTGTATATATGATATAGGCTAATATAGAGTAATCCCACCTAAATTGTAACAGCCCGAGATTTTATGAAAAATGTTCCTTTTAATTTTATTTCTGTCTTGTGTTGTACGCTACACCAAAAGGAGCTTCCACAACACACATCCTTGACTTGCCTTGCATTACACGCAATCGCGACCTTCCTCGATAGTGTGTGTAGTATGTAATACTGAGTTTCACTAAACAACGATATGCTATTAAAATATTATTAAAACTAGCCGTTATGAATAGTAATAACCACCTTTTAAAATTTTAGAAATTTTAGCCCTCAAAATGGACTTTATTTTTGGATTCGGTGTATCGAATTTAGCCTAAGGTGAAATTTTGGTGATTTTCGGATAACTTTCATATTTTGATGAATAGTGAAAATTACTAAATTTTAGTTAAGAACAAAATTTTCAATCGAAATAATTAATAGTGATAAATTATTAATTTGAGTGGTTTTAAAGTATATTTAGAATATATTTTTACAATTTAATACAATGTTGGTCATTGGATGTAATTTCACATTTAAACTAGACATAAACAAGTGTCAATATTTTGATAGATATTGTTTCTTAAAAACACGCTCTTTGTTTTAACAGCGGGATTTAATTATAAAATTAATTAATGAAACTTCTATGATATGAATTTGGTAAAATAGACTTCATTTTTGAATTCGGAATATGAAATATAGCTTAGGATGAAATTTTGGCATTGTTCTGAAAAACATCAATTTTTGATGAATAGTGAAACTACTAAGTGGTAGTTAAAAAAAATTAATTTCTTCATAAATCTTAATTTTACTGCTTCTGTGAATGGAATTTCAAAAATCCGAGAGACACGGTTGATGGCAGTAAGTAAAATGTGGTTCAATGAGATGAAAATAATTTTTGGTGAATAGTAACTTTTTACTTTTTTTTACCACGGTTAAAAGTAAATAGGGTAATTAAGGGTAAAGATGATATTATTATTACCCTAACACATGTCCTAATTCTATTGGATAAGTGAAATTCGATCAAAAACAAACTTAGGAATAAAATATGACCATTTAGGCCCACTTGGATTAGATTAGGACATTTATTATTATTTAATTCAAAGGAGAGTTAAAAGAGTTAAAATCAAAGTTTATTTACTAAAACATTTTTTATATAGGTTTTTACATAATATAAATTCGATTGTAAATATTCATTAGAAAGCTAAAAAGATTTCCTACATAATGGTATTTTATTTATAATTTTTAGACTTTATATAAATTAATTTATTTATGACACAATGATGATGCAGTAATTACCCTTTTAAGAAAATATTAACATAATTGATGTTATAAATGCTCAAATGAATGTAATTTGAGACTTTTTATGAATTCCACTAATTTTATAGGTTTCTATGATATATTATTGTTTATCTAATCAACTTGGTTCGAACATATAATTCTCTTATGACTTTCACAAAAAACATATATCAAATAGTGTCAAAATTTACACAAAATAGTTTTTAAATCAAATATTATATTATTAATTGTTATTTTATTCCTAAAAATATAAGGTTCAGCCAAATGACTTAGATAAGGATATATATTATTAATAAACAATTTGGGGTTCGTTTGGTGTGTTATAGTAAGTGTATTAACCATATAGTAAAAGAAAACAAAAAGACACGGTAAAAGTTAAATTATTTAACTTAGAGTTAAATCTAATTAATAAGGTTAAAATAATACCCTAAACTTGTCTAAATCCTATTGGATGATAGGATTTCGACCCATCCCCACTTCAGCTTCGAAATAAGACCCTTTGGAACCATTATAAACCGATTTTGACTTTAATATAAAATAATATTTTGAGATATTCCTAAGGTGCCCCTCTCCTCCCTTATAAAAGGGTACCTCCTTCCCCTCCTCCTCACACCACATTGACCACTCAAGCTCGGCCAAACACTCCCATTTTCTCCTCTCCACTTCCCTAGAATAATCCTAGAGTTCCTGGTCTTCTTCAAAGACCAATATTAGTTCCCTAGGTGGAGGATTCAAAGAAGCGTTCCAAAGAAGAGGTAATATCCGTTACCGATCTTTTCAATTTCTTTCTTCTTCAACTTCTTCTTCTTTAATTGTTTCATGATAAAGTAATAACATCAGTATTAAATACATACTGATATGTTATTATAAATATGAAACAACCCTAATTCTCCATCTATCCATCCTACGGAAAAATGAAATCACCGCGCGTGCGTACGTACGGAATACCGTCTCCACGCCGTGGTGTAATCTATTTTCCACCACCACCTTACAAGGATGGGTATAATGGTGTGATGAGTAACTATTTATGATTATTATAAATTAATATTGATACTGAAATAATATATATGTACTCCAATACAATTCCACGATCATAGGAACGATATCATCACTCGTGCGTACGTACGGAATACCGTCTCCACGATGTGATGCGACTCGTTCTACATGATCATCATTACATAGTAATTATATAAATTAATTGAATGAATAAATATGATATATGTTAAACTAATACCATTCTGGATATAAGGTATCTATAACCTTAAAATAATAATAAGAATTTATTTGGCAAAACACGCATAAGTACAAAAGGCAATAAAGTCCCAAGTAACAAGTAACAATGAAATATTACTAACAAGAAGCTAATAATATGACCATATATGATATCATATAAATATGTATGATTCTGGAATAAGTCAATAACATTATTTAAACCATTATACAGGGGCTTCGGACACATACAAAGCAAATCGGACCTAAGGTAAGGGATAAATTTTCAATCTCATTTTTTATCCGAGATTGCTTATACGTAAGTATTTACTGGGGTTACGTTTATCATCCATGACCATGTTTTCTAAAAATGTTTTTATAAAATGTTTACAATTCTTCCATGAATGTTTAAAGTCATTTTTACCCTTTATTGACTTTTTACCACATTGTATGAATGGAATCTTTCCTTTGGTTACCATATAAGGTACTTTTTGACTTTTCCGACAAAAGTACGAGGAGAATGTTATTTTTAACTTATACGGCTTGAAAGGATTTTTACGGTTTCATAACACCTCATTTTCAAGAAGTTCCTCTACAATATTTCATGATTATTTTCAACAAAACCCTTATCTTTTAAAATTTCATGGAATTTTGTGAAAAGAAAATGATTTTAAAGAAGAAAGGATATTTTCCTCAAGAATTCATTTCAAGTGTTTTTCTCAAAAATATTTTCCATCTAAGATGACATTATTTGATATGTATGTTTCAAGTAAAATTTATCTATTATTTAAATGGTATCAATTTTCTTATTATATCAATTGTTTATGGATTATGATGACGTGATGTTTAAGAATCCCATTTTATTACATGGGTTATGCAATGATGTATGATTTATGATTTTATGGCACACATAAGAATGGTTTCATTATGAGATGGGTGGGACCTATATCTCCCTCCAATGCATTGGGTAAAGATTTTATATCTCATGAGATAGACAGGGCTGGAACAGTAGGTTATACCGGTTCAATGAAACAGGACTGAAACGAGGGTTACTTGATTCAGAAAGGGACTTTGTCCACTAAGATAGTCTTGGAAATGAGTCTTGACTAACAAGAAATGATTCTCTATGATTATGTGTGAATGCCACATAGTTTCATGTTTTACGTTATGATTATTGTGATTACATTTCACTGCCATGATTTACCCCATGTTATGAAATTATGATCTCTTTTTCAGGTTAAGATTTCCAATAGTTATGTGCTTATGTATATGATGTGATTGATATTTCTTTTGTTTACCCTTACTGAGCATTTGAGCTCACCCTTTTATGTTTTCTTTTCCCCAGGATATAAAGAAAGGTTTTAGGTAAGAAAAAAAAGGGTAAGATCTTTATGGGAGATATTGAAGATCTTTCACCACAATTAGAAGATTACGTTCTGAGTTTCCAAAGACACTAAACTATTACGATCCTTGTGTGTGTGTTTTTTGTTATGTACTAAGTATTCCGCAAAAGTAATTTAATGTCCATGTACGTCAGGCTACGGGTCTCTACAGTTGGTATCAGAGGAAAGGTTTAGTCAACCTTTGGAAACTAGGATGCGAGAACTTTAGTGAGATCCCTAGAGATATTTCTAAATTATGTCTAGGGATGTCGCTAAGGTTAAGTATACGTATAGGTTATAGTAATAGAACTACGCTAACAATCATAGAATTAAACCTAAGATGTTAGATATTGAAGGTACTCCCCCTTTATTATGTTGTTTTCCCTAGTATGATTTTTGCCTCTCACACTATTTTTTTGGGTTTTAGAAAATGGCTGGAAACAAGATGATTCACGATAATGGAGGATATGATGGACAATGGAATGATATTATTCATAATGAAATGGGATTTGGAAGTCCAAACATCATTATTATGCCGAATCAGCAATCTCATAATATGATCAATAAAGTAAAATTTGGTAATTTTCCTGACTCGTCTAATAAGAGAAAGATGGAGTTTCATGATGATCATAGAGGAAAGAAAGTTCAATTTCCCCTATGTAAATCATGTGGGAAGAGGCATCAAGGAGAATGTTTCAAAGGAACTGGAAGATGCTTTGGGTGTGGAAAAGAAGGACACAAAGCAAGTAAATGCAAAGGAAAAGGTTCATTTAACAACATGAATGAGGATAATGGTATTGCTACGACATCAACGATGGTTAAATGTTTTAAATGTGGAATGTGCGGGCATTATGCAAACCAATGCCCTAAGGGAAAGTCTCATGAAGATAATCAGTATGGTCGTATGGGAAGTATTTATGTGGATGATGATGAAGAGACTACAAATGATATGTGAGATGAAAGAATTGTTGAAGCTCGGTCAATGGTTTAAGAATGTAGTGGAATGATTACATGTTTATCATGTGTAATGTTGTATAAGTAATCTCATGGTACTGTAGAATAAAGAGACATGTAAGGATTGTTACACTGCTGTCTGATTAATGTTACCAGTATCCATGAACGGTTATTCAGATATTTTTGGAATGTAGATGATATGCGCATAATGAAGGGATAAGGAGAAAATTAAATGTTTGATAGTATTCATGAGCTCATGATTGATATAAGGACTAAGCGATATCAAGGTTTGAGTATATAGAATTTTGAGGATTTTGGTATGTGGAAGGTGTTAACTTTTAACTGCATTCATGTTTTCACTAAGGTATTCAAGAGAATACATGATTAAGGACTTTGAATGTTTGGAATGTGACCGACAAGATATATCTTATGATATATGGGGATAAACGGTGATATTAAATCTCTGAGAGTGGACTGCAGTATTATGGATAAGCCTAAAGATTGGAATGGATTATGTTGGACATCAGTTAGTATTGTTTAAGGATGGAAGTTTTTTCGATATTATTGATGGGATGTTATAGTAATATAGTTTTAGAAAAAGGACAACCTGCAGGACGGGCGACAGCCCATCGCGTCGGACAAGGCTGTAGGAATCGAACCCAAAACCGAAGTGTGACTGGCCTTTATCGCCTACCACTGGCCTACAGGAAGTCCCTGTTTAGTAGAAACTAGTTTTATTATATTAAGCAGTATGATATATGAAGTATAAGTCCATTTTAGGAACCATATATGATTAATCTCACTATAGAATGACTTATGTATATTTAATAACTTTTGCTAACCTTTTGTTTGAGACAGATGGAATGACCTGTCATTCTATCACATGATCTGCTAACACTTCACGAATGACAAATTCAACTTAATTTATTTAAGAGATGAAGTGTAAATTGTTCAAGGCACGAACAACAGTGAGATTGTACCAAAATAAAGTAAGTATTTATTCTAATTCTTCAACTTTAGGGAAACGATCTTGAAAACTAAAAATTTTGTCCTAGTGCTCTTATATCTGATTAATCATATGGTACCTTATATCGTCACAAATTTATGGATTTGTGATTGTTGGCTTTTCTATAGCCATGTTCTCTACCACTCTCCATCAGAACATGATGGTTAGATTTTTCTTCCATATCCATATTTTCACCTATGTGGAAACCCAGTGATTAGTTTATTTGGGGTAACCATTACGTTTCATACCTTTTTTTTAAAGATTGGTTTTGGTATTCCTTTTTACGATGTGGGTTTCTATTAAAGAAACTTTCGAATAGTAAACTATTTATAACCCCGACGAATTTCGAGGGCGAAATTCATTTTAAGGGGGGTAGAATGTAACAGCCCGAGATTTGATGAAAAATGTTCCTCTTAATTTTATTTCTGTCTTGTATTGTATGCTACACCAAAAGGAGCTTCCACAACACACATCCTTGACTTGCCTTGCATTACACGCAATCGCGACCTTTCTCGATAGCATGTGTAGTATGTAATACTGAGTTTCACTAAACAACGATATGTTATTAAAATATTATTAAAACTAGCCGTTATGAATAGTAATAACCACCTTTTAAAATTTTAGAAATTTTAGCCCTCAAAATGGACTTTATTTTTGGATTCGGAGTATCGAATTTAGCCTAAGGTGAAATTTTGGTTATTTTCGGATAACTTTCATATTTTGATGAATAGTGAAAATTACTAAATTTTAGTTAAAAACAAATTTTTCAATCGAAATAATTAATAGTGATAAATTATTAATTTGAGTGGTTTTAAAGTATATTTCGAATATATTTTTACAATTTAATACAATGTTGGTCATTGGATGTAATTTCACATTTAAACTAGACATAAACAAGTGTTAATATTTTGATAGATATTGTTTCTTAAAAACACGCTCTTTGTTTTAACAGCGGGATTTAATTATAAAATTAATTAATGCAACTTATATGATATGAATTTGGTAAAATAGACTTCATTTTTGAATTCGGAATATGAAATATAGCTTAGGATGAAATTTTGGCATTGTTCTGAAAAACATCAATTTTTGATGAATAGTGAAACTACTAAGTGGTAGTTAAAAAAAATTAATTTCTTCATAAATCTTAATTTTACCGCTTCTGTGAATGGAATTTCAAAAATCCGAGAGACACGGTTGATGTTAGTAAGTAAAATGTGGTTCAATGAGATGAAAATAATTTTTGGTGAATAGTAACTTTTTACTTTTTTTTATCACGGTTAAAAGTAAATAGGGTAATTAAGGGTAAAGATGATATTATTATTACCCTAACACATGTCCTAATTCTATTGGATAAGTGAAATTCGATAAAAAACAAACTTAGGAATAAAATATGACCATTTAGGCCCACTTGGATTAGATTAGGACATTTATTATTATTTAATTCAAAGGATAGTTAAAAGAGTTAAAATCAACGTTTATTTACTAAAACATTTTTTATATAGGTTTTTACATAATATAAATTCGATTGTAAATATTCATTAGAAATCTAAAACGATTTCCTATATAATGGTATTTTATTTATAATTTTTAGACTTTAAATAAATTAATTTATTTATGACACAACGATGATGCAGTAATTACCCTTTTAAGGAAATATTAACATAATTGATGTTATAATGCTCAAATGAATGTAATTTGAGACTTTTTATGAATTCCACTAATTTTATAGGTTACTATGATATATTATTGTTTATCTAATCAACTTGGTTCGAACATATAATTCTGTTATGACTTTTACAAAAAACATATATCAAATAGTGTCAAAATTGACACAAAATAGTTTTTAAATCAAATATTATATTATTAATTGTTATTTTATTCCTAAAAATCTAATGTTCAGCAAAATGACTTAGATAAGGATATATATTATTAATAAACAATTTGGGGTTCGTTTGGCATGTTATAGTAAGTGTATTAACCATATAGTAAAAGAAAACAAAAAGACACGGTAAAAGTTAAATTATTTAACTTAGAGTTAAATCTAATTGATAAGGTTAAAATAATACCCTAAACTTGTCTAAATCCTGTTGGATGATAGGATTTCGACCCATCCCCACTTTAGCTTCGAAATAAGACCCTTTGGAACCATTATAAACCGATTTTGACTTTAATATAAAATAATATTTTGAGATATTCCTAAGGTGCCCCTCTCCACCCTTATAAAAGGGTACCTCCTTCCCCTCCTCCTCACACCAAATTGACCACTCAAGCTCGGCCAACCCCTGCCATTTTCTCCTCTCCACTTCCCTAGAATAATCCTAGAGTTCCTGGTCTTCTTCAAAGACCAATATTAGTTCCCTAAGTGGAGGATTCAAAGAAGCGTTCCAAAGAAGAGGTAATATCCGTTACCGATCTTTTCAATTTCTTTCTTCTTCAACTTCTTCTTCTTTAATTGTTTCATGATAAAGTAATAACATCAGTATTAAATACATACTGATATGTTATTATAAATATGAAACCACCCTAATTCTACATCTATCCATCCTACGGAAAAATGAAATCACCGCGCGTGCGTACGTACGGAATACCGTCTCCACGCCGTGGTGTAATCTATTTTCCACCACCACCTTACAAGGATGGGTATAATGGTGTGATGAGTAACTATTTATGATTATTATAAATTAATATTGATACTGAAATAATATATATGTACTCCAATAGAATTCCACGATCATAGGAACGATATCATCACTCGTGCGTACGTACGGAATACCGTCTCCACGATGTGATGCGACTCATTCTACATGATCATCATTACATAGTAATTATATAAATTAATTGAATGAATAAATATGATATATGTTACACTAATACCATTATGGATATAAGGTATCTATAACCTTAAAAAAATAATAAGAATTTATTTGGCAAAACACGCATAAGAACAAAAGGCAATAAAGACCCAAGTAACAAGTAACAATGAAATATTACTAACAAGAAGCTAAGAATATGACCATATATGATATCATATAAATATGTATGATTCTGGAATAAGTCAATAACATTATTTAAACCATTATACAGGAGCTTCGGACACATACAAAGCAGATCGGACCTAAGGTAAGGGATAAATTTTCAATCTCATTTTTTATCCGAGATTGCTTATACGTAAGTATTTACTGGGGTTACGTTTATCATCCATGACCATGTTTTCTAAAAATGTTTTTATAAAATGTTTACAATTCTTCCATGAATGTTTAATGTCATTTTTACCCTTTATTGACTTTTTACCACATTGTATGAATGGAATCTTTCCTTTGGTTACCATATAAGGTACTTTTTGACTTTTCCGACAAAAGTACGAGGAGAATGTTATTTTTAACTTATACGGCTTGAAAGGATTTTTACGGTTTCATAACACCTCATTTTCAAGATGTTCCTCTACAATATTGCATGATTATTTTCAACAAACCCCTTATCTTTTAAAATTTCATGGAATTTTGTGAAAAGAAAATGATTTTAAATAAGAAAGGATATTTTCCTCAAGATTTCATTTCAAGTGTTTTTCTCAAAACTATTTTCCATCTAAGATGACATTATTTGATATGTATGTTTCAAGTAAAATTTCTCTATGATTTAAATGGTATCAATTTTCTTATGATATCAATTGTTTATGGATTATGATGACATGATGTTTAAGAATCCCATTTTATTACATGGGTTATGCAATGATGTATGATTTATGATTTTGTGGCACACATAAGAATGGTTTCATTATGAGATGGGTGGGACCTATGTCTCCCTCCAATGCATTGGGTAAAGATTTTATATCTCATGAGATAGACAGGGCTGGAACGGTAGGTTATACCGGTTCAGTGAAACAGGACTGAAACGAGGGTTACTTGATTCAGAAAGGGACTTTGTCCACTAAGATAGTCTTGGCAATGAGTCTTGACTAACAAGAAATGATTCTCTATGATTATGTGTGAATGCCACATAGTTTCATGTTTTATGTTATGATTATTGTGATTACATTTCACTGCCATGATTTACCCCATGTTATGAAATTATGATCTCTTTTTCAGGTTAAGATTTCCAATAGTTATGTGCTTATGTATATGATGTGATTGATATTTCTTTTGTTTACCCTTACTGAGCATTTGAGCTCACGCTTTTATGTTTTCTTTTCCCCAGGATATAAAGAAAGCTTTTAGGTAAGAAAAAAAAGGGGAAGACTTTTATGGGAGATATTGAAGATCTTTCACCATGATTAGAAGATTACGTTCTGAGTTTCCAAAGACACTAAACTATTACGATCCCTGTGTGTGTGTTTTTTGTTATGTACTAAGTATTCCGAAAAAGTAATGTAATGTCCATGTACGTCAGGCTACGGGTCTCTACATAAATATATTCTAGCATTCATTGTGTTAGTCTCTAGCCACTAAAATATTTAAATGTGTCTTCAGTTTAAACACATGGATTACCTCTAACCTAGGTGAGACACCAGTGGGTCATGTCATGTCGAAATTTAATCAATTTAGTCTAGTACCTAGGGATAGGGTTTATCATTAACAACATCAAATAGAGTTATATCATTACAAATAGAAATTTTTAGAAATTTTACGTTTGTTTTTGTGATATACTATTATCAAAAATTCTGTATTATTTATTGGAATACCCTATTCTGATTTTGCTACCCCAGCAGGTGAGAAAAAGTGAAAAGCAAGTGTACCAGAGATATGTTGAGGATGGTTCTTATGTATATAGTATTTTATTAACAACAATGATCAGATATTTATTGATACTACATAATGACATGGATCACAACACAATAATAACACATCTCTATTATCTTCAGAAAGGTAGAGAATGGTTTGAAATAAAAAAGATTTTCAATGCACTATATCAGTGTAAAATAGATGAATTCAATCTAGATATCGATCCTGCTTTCAAATAATCAGCATAGTAATAATATTAAGAAATAATTTAAAAGTAAATTTTTAATTTTAAACTAAACCATGATCCATACTTGGAACACATTTTTTCAGATTGCATTATGGTTAAGTCTTGCATGTCACACCTTTTCTTGTTTATCATCAAGCCTTACCAATATGAAAATTAACTAAATAAGTGTAAGATATAAAATATGATTAAATTATTTATATAATAGTAGATATAATGATCAGAAAACAACATAGTCTCTTTTTCATAGTTTTGGCGATGTGATGCACATTTTCAACTAAAAGTACACTTATTAAAAAAAATGTGCCCTTCATGTCATACCGATCACACTATGTGTCAGATTATATTTATGATGATTACTAATTCTATCAAATAAATAATGGAAAATTTTATTAAATAATAAAAAAAATCCTAATGAGTTTTCATGGTTCTCATTGCATCGCTTATCTTTTTTTCTAAAATATGATTTTAATCTGGAAACATGCACTTTGAGTCTTATCGGTCACATCATCTTTCAGTTTGATTTAATAGAAATTCCTAAATATCGCGAATGTCTTATGAATCAAATTCATCAATTATCATGAAAATACATGTTTTTTTTGTTTTTTAGTGAGTCACATGTTTTGAAAAAAATAACTTCTTTAGACCGATAAATGAAACTTTAAGTCATACTGGGAACATCATGTAACATATTGAGGTAAGGCTATAACGTATAGGTTAAAAATTACATATGGAACGTTTTATTAATGTATCACAAGAACATAAATATATTTTATTGGTTTTTAGTATTTCATTGTAATTTTTTACTAAAAATATTTTCATGTTTAAATAAAAATACATAATTGGAGTCATACCGATCACACCCTTCGTCGGAATGAGGTGCAGTTGATCCCACATGTCAAAAATTACTTATAGATAATTTTATTGATGTAAAAAATCAGTTCCAATGTATTTCATTTCAATTGAGCACTTCACTTGTCTTTTTATAAAAAATTCATTTTAAAAATAAAAACATGCACTTTTAGTCATACTGGTTACATCATATATCAGTTTTTCATGTAACTAATTATTAAACATCACAAATTAAATATCAATCATTTCAATAAATTATAAATAAAATCCATGTAAATTTTCACTATTTTTAGTTAGTGACTATTTTTGAACAAAAATTTCAATTTTATGTTGATAACAGGAACTTTGTATAATAATCAGCACACCCTGGGTCATATTGAGGTTCAGTTGAATAGATACAACATAATTGTTTTTCACTTCATGCATAACATTGGTGTAATGGTATAATTTACCAACATGATGATCCATATACTATGAGAAAGAATATATATGCCAAAATGATTGATTCCATCTATTGATAATGCAATATGAATGTTTCTCTACTCATTTACAAATTCATGGTACTCATAATCATTTGTTCTTCCACTATTGAGAATGTGTTGGATGACATTGGTTCCCATATTTATTTCTTGTAACTTTATTCCATGTCAATTTATTTTGGTATACTAACATCAATTTAGTCTTCTAAATAATGGAATGATAGGAATGTACCATATATCTATTGAAGGACACAGTCCATTTTTCATATATCATTCAACACTACACTTTGGAAATTAATGAGTGATTCATGGTACGTGTAAATATATGTAATCATTTGGAGATGCATGTATTTTTTAGATATCATACCATTGAATGTAGAATTCTTTTACCCTCATTTATACAAAATGGAACTTCATTTTCTTATGGAATCATATCATTAATGAGACCAATTAGTTCTATATAGCAGGTGTCACTCCATCTACTTCATGATTTTTAACTATATAACTTCTATATAACTGATATTATTGTGTATTTAGTACAACCAGTATGCAATGGTCTCCTTGAAATGCTCTTTATCATCTAAAACATCACTGGATAATCACTAATTTTATCTTAAATTTATATTTTCATTTATAAAATGATAATCCAGTCATCATTTACAATGGAATTCATACCAAATGATCCATCAACAGTAGTATCATCCTAATCTGGCAGCTCACTTAGTTTTTTCATTTGTTTAGTCCAAAATTTATAGGTATGATTGATTTCAGAAAAAATTAAATGTTCTTCCTACTCATCCAAACTAATATTTCATGAAAATCAACAATATAAACATGCACTATGTATTTGAGAAGGGTCACATGTGTTATCTATTTCTATCTTTGCAAACTCTTTATTATCATATTCATACTATTTTATCAAATAATTAGTATCCATCAATTTTTTAATTATTTTCATCCAATTAGGATAATAAAATATTCATTTTTTATAGTAAATAAATAAATACATATATGATATTCATTATCCAAGGAGAAAGTTATAGATAATTCTAATAAGGGAAAACAAACACTTAATTTTTTAAAATAATTTTTTTATTTATCAAATGAAATTTGAAAATGAATTTAATAAAATAATAACATTAATATGGAAATTTTTATCCTATGAACTCATCCAAAGGTGAAGATTGTAGAAAATAGTCATCCTCATCATCTTAATCTCTCGAATAGTAATTATTTTTTTTTTGTTTCTTGAGACTCATCCTCCATATCCAGTAAACATGAACCTATGATGCTTGAACTACTCTTAGCAATAGTCATTTTTGGAATGACTAACCTTCATAGCAGTTAAACCAATTTAAAATATATGGGGGTAGAGTCACAATCAAAAAATTGCAATATTAACTATTTAGAAGATGAAGCTAGTGAGTATGATAGGTGTAATCTGTTTTGTTATCTAAATGGGGTGATACCTCCCATTTGTGAGAATTTCACAATTCGAAATTGTTATTTACTTATAGCATGTTGAAGTTAATATTATAGGGGGAACACACATTCTTTCATTCCATTAAATGGGTCTTAGTAAGGTCAGGTTATGATATATGAATCCTTGGGGCCACTATAAATTTTATATTAATAGGATAAATCCCACTTTTAATACTTACAATCCTCTAAAAACTGATAAATAAGAAAAAAATACAATAAACTACTACAAAAATGTCATTCTATATACTAGAATATATAAAAATGTCTTCATAAAACATTTAAATAAATAAATAATTATTCTTTATATATGGATGGTAATTAAATATTCTTATGGCCGAAGGAATACATAGATACCAAAAATGATTAATACCCGAAAACATTTTCTAGTAATTATTCAAACATATATAGATTTTAATAACCTCTATTCTATATTTTTGGAACAATTAATGTAACAACATAAGGAATTATTAAATATTATATTTATGGTATGTTAAATATCATTAATCTCTATAAAATTTCATAAAAAATATTTTCACTTGAATAAATAATATTTTATTGGGTAAATATACTTATAGACTCTATAATTATTCTAGGGTTCTATAATATGCCTCCTCATAAAAATACTCATGAAGAATAATTTATAATAATAAAATGAAGCATTATTCATAAAAAATTAATAAATCTATACAAAAAATAAAATATTTAAATAAAAATTCTCATTATAAAAATGATCATTATTAAATTTTGTGTGAGTAAAAATAATATACCTATAAACATTTGTAAATGAAGCCTATGTAATCTTATGAAATTCAAAAACATTCTATGAAGTTAATCTGGACATAATGGGGTTGAAACAACATATATGCATGGTGATGATTTAATATAATTATAACCTACAAGAAACCTGCAATTATCATACATTTTAGGACTCATGTGTGGACTTTGATGCAATTAGGGACCCATAAAATCGAAATTGGGACTACATTGATCTATCTATCATCACGTACTAAGGTGAATATGATCCCTATTTTGATAGGTATGGGATGTATGATTATTTTGTCATTTAAAATACCCATATAAAATCAACATAACCCAAACATGTCCATTCAAATATCATTATAACACCGATCAATAAAATCTCAATATGAAAAAAAAATTAACTCATCAAAATAAAAATCCTCTAGAGTTGGTGATATGTTTTTATAAAAACAATTTCATGAATTCAGCATGGCCATAAGACTTGATACTACTAATTATTTTCAACTAAAAATTTATTTCCTTTCATATAATTAAAAATAAAAAGAGTGGGAATCAATGTGATATTACAAAGTTCCAAACAGGCCTTAAATTCATAACTTTAATAAATACAAATTAATAGACTCTCTTAGAATACATTTTTGTATCCAAGAATAAAATATTCTCTCTTTGATTGAATGAATTCTATCTAGATTCCATAAAACATCATACATATATACATGAAATAATTTTTTCATATATATATATAATAAAATTCATATATACATATATGGATGTTCATATACGATATTACTAAAAAACAAATAGATAATATTAATGACATAAATCATAATATAAAAATACCCATGCAATAACATTGAAGCATTGTTGACGCTCCTTTTTGTCACATTGTTTAAGGGAATGGAAAGGGAAATGACTTAGTAGAAATTGATTCATCCTTAGAAGAAAACATAAAAAATTGAAAAAGGAATGAAAACGGAGTCAAATGCATTTAGTTCACGCAAGTACACTTGTGTGCCACATAATGGTCACACAAGTGACTTGTACGCCCTCTTTGAAAACCGCACAGGGTCTTCTCCAGCCTATAAAAACCCCCGGAGGGCCCCCCATTTGAGAAGGAATTTTTCATGAATTCAGATACAAAACTCTGAACACCAAAGTCTCTTCTTCAAGTCTTCCAAAAACATCTAAGGTAATTCTTTACCTAGAATGGAAGGTATAAACAAGATGAATATGATCTAAGTGTTAGAAATCACTAACCCTTGCGCGCCTAAGTGTTTTTCCCTTAAGGGAAATGAACACAAAAGTACGCCTTCTTACCTAATCATTGAAACTTGCACACCAATCTTCTGGAAGTACCTCAGGATAATTCTAAAGGCTTTGGTCTTGGATCACCCATGTATTACCCTACTTGTTAACAATCGCGGAATTACCCATGTGTCGCGGAGGTATACCTACGAGCCTAGGACTTGTGTTCCCTTATATATTTTTTGGATGCCCTTCCTACCCATTTAACCCCTCTTATGCCATTCCACCCCTCTTATTCAAGATTCAGTCTTCAAGACACTCTTCAAAGCCATTTATGGCATGTTTTCTTTATTTACATCCTTATCCAAAAGTAATTCCACAGAACATCTCTCAAAACCTAGTGATTTACACATCTTTATGTCACTAAAATTATAGATTTCATTCATTCAACCTCATCCTTTAAGATGAGAGAACCCAATTCATGGGCCTCCTTTTCAAGAGTAAGCCCCGGTCCAAATTCTCATTAATTTGGGAATCCTCCTTATGAGTAAGCCCCATGTCATCATTAATTTGGGAATCCTCCTAAAGAGTTAGCCCCAAACTGGGCATCCTTCTCAGAAGTAAGTCCCACATCCCCTAATATGTGGATCCTCCTTCAGAGTAAGCCCTATGTCCTCATTAATTTGGGAATCCTCCTCAACAGTAATCCCCAAGTCCCCCTAATCTGGGCATCCTCCACAGAAGTATGCCCCAAGTCCCCTAATCTAGGCATCCTCCTCAGGATTAGGCCCCAATCTTAATTCTCTTAACCTGGGCTTCGTTTTCAAAAGTAAGCCCCGGTCTCAAATATGGGAAGTAATTTCAGGAGTAAGCCCCAAGTCCCTTAATTCAAAAATTCAGGAGTAAGCCCCAGTCTCAAATATGGGAATCCTTTTAAGGAGTAATCCCAAAGTCCCTTAATTCTAAAATTCCCTTAACCTGCGCCACTTCTTTAGGAGTTAAGCCCCAGTTTTCAAATCCCTTTAACCAAGGCCTCCTTTTCAAGATTAAGTCCCAGTCTTAATTTCTCTCGACCAGTCATAATCCTTTTTTGATCTGGGCTTCCTTCTCAAGAGTAAAACCAAATCATAAGTCCCCTCCTAACTTAGGGAATCTTCACTAGGAGTAAGCCCCAAGATTAAAGTAACCAAATATTCATGAAGCACATATACCTTTATGGACGCAGTTCCTATAATTCTTCCCTGAAGTAAATCTTAATCCTCATATATTTCTGGGCATTCATACATATATAATCCCCACATCATTGCATCATTCATGGCACAATTGTATGGTTTCACCAATACCTCTTGTTTCTCACACCGATCATGACTCAAATGAGCTTAGAGTGTAAAAGTAATCAAGACATCTTTCTTTGAGCCATCAATCATACATAAACATCATACTCTCTTACTTGAACTACATGGGTTCTGATTCCTTTACCAAAACAAAGGATATGTATGTATCCCATCTACAAGTATGATCCCTACTTTGAAATAATGAATGTCCTTCTGAATGTCAATAAACATCAAGGGCCCCACTGAGTGACTTTAAAACCAGTATGGTCATCATAATGAACAAGAGACTTTTATATATTGAAGGATACCATTGACTAAGAATAATTCTCTATCGATGAAGACCCTTTAATACATATAAAAGATTCTCTAAATTTCCTACATATCAATCATTGATTATTAGATCTAAAGGAACGCTCATTTTGTAGTTGGTTGTATAATAAGGATTCACGAACATAACATAAATCTATAATGATAGTCCCGGAGTAGATAATAATTCCCCTAAAAAGGGTGTGATGAGTCTGACCTCCCATCCTCCTGACCAATGCAAATTCCTAAGCCTCATCAGTTCACAACTAATGAGCACCTACCTTTGGAATGTAGGTTCAAATGGATATGGATTCATTGGATGTTTCCTGTTCTACGAACAAACCCGTTAGAAACCGCTTGGAATGTTTGAATCTTAAATTGATGAGATCATCCCCAATTCCAGAGGAAACAAAAAATGGTGAACCAGACGTGAATCCATAACCAAGTTAAAATGATATTTTAATTATTTGTTAGGCCCCTATTCCAACTCTGGAGGCTTCTCGGCAAGCCCTCCATGTGAACAATTTATCCTGGTCATCCATACAGTGATGAACAATGATCAAGAAGCAGGCGGTGCTAACCACCATATCCAACTGTTTAGGGTCGTTATACCTGGAACACAATCCCCATTCACTCCCATATTCTGAGGAGGTGAATGAACAGGTCCAACAGGGCCTTAATTCAAGGAATCAGGAGTCCTTACCAAGGGCTCCCACCAACAATCACCGCAAAACTCGTGTGGTAGTGCACTCTCATCATGATGATGGTATCAAATCCAGGCAATCAACTCAGTTTCCTCGAACCCGAGGAGGCAAGACGAATCGCCAGACGCAAAATCTGGTCAATAGTGGGAAGGTTCTCATCTCTACCATCTCTGGAGAAGTCCACCAACCTAACGTGGAGAAAGAAATGAGCGGGCACATACTCCCATCTGTTTTAATTTCGTTGTCCACCAGACTCGTCTGGCAGCAGCATGTCAATCCCGCCAGGCAATTTCGGTGGAGTACTATAGGTAGAAACATACACCTGTTTATACATCATCAGCTTGTCATCAGGCTCATATGACTATATATGATGGAGCTCGTCAACCACGTTCAGTGAAGTGCAATCAGCAGGCACATACACCTTCCAGTATTGATCAAGCCTACCAATAGTCTCTCTTGGTAGCACTCGGAGACGTTAGTCAGAATGCTCTAATGACAAATAAGAGGCAGACTCAACTCTCTGCCCCTACACTTGAGTACTGTCAGGATTCCCTGACAGGAAAAGGAGGACAAGAGCAGGGATACACATCTACTCCAAGCACGGAATGGACATATATCCCCGTTCCGGTAGCTAAAGTCACCAGGCATATTCTATCAATGCTGAAAGAGTAGAAGCAAATCCTTAGTCATATTATGGACGCCTGCCATGATATTATAATAGCTTCAGTAACATCTTAGGGAAAGACACATAAATATATCCCTACCAGTGGAGTGACAAATCAACAGTTCACTCTAGAACAGACACACAACTCTCTTCCAATCCAAGAGGGTTGTGGTGGTGTAGTCCTCCATATCATACGGACAACCAAGTAAGGCACATACACCTGGATTGAGCGGAGATAATCAGCATAGCCTGATCATTTCTCCATAGTAGGCACACACACCTACCAAATTGAGTAAGAAGGCGTTTAAGAAGAAGACTCGCCTAGCATAGTCTCAAAATCAAAGGCCCATATGTAACAAGGCATTACTCAATGCTGGAGTTCTTGAAGCCCTCAGACAATTATCTGTTGGAATAAAAGATTCTACTCACTCATTTCCCAATAGTGGGAACATTAATTCAGAATGTCTTCAACAGACACATCATCAAGAAGGCTTGTTTCATGAAATTTCGGTCAATCTTGATGTTTCATCTTCAAATGAGAGCTACAATAACCCTCTGTGTGGCTAGAAGATCAAAGAGCAAGAGATATCATCTTTTTTTGTAACCCACCTTGGTGGTCCTCCCCATGATGATGAATTTCGATGTGAAAGTCCTCTTTGTAGTAGTGATGCACATTGACCGAAAAATACTCAAGTGGACAATGTATTGTCAAGAAAGCCCTCTTATATTGAGGAACATGAAAAAGTAGTTTCAGTCATGTCTAGTGATTTACCATCATCATGTGAAATACATTCTCGATCAGAAGATAGCTTGGTGTGTAGGTCATTCTCTGAACCACCCCTAGGTCATTCATCTTCAAGTAAAATCATTGAATTTTCTACCAATCCTTTTGAATCTGATGAAGAAACAATGAATAGCTAGCTCTGATCAAATTAGGTAGAAGAATCATTATTTAATGATAAAGAGTAAATTCTGAACATGAGAAAACAACCGAAAAAAGGTGATGTGCCAGTCATGTTTTGGCCTATGGATAACTCTCAATATGACTTTCCAGAGATGTTGATGGAAGATGGAATTCATTAGATTCGTATCAACATATGGAAAACTCTTTGTCAGTTGAAAAATAATGTATTATCTTATAATGAATATGAATATCATGTTAAGATAATAGAAGGGTTAAAACTTCAGATTAATTTGGCATCTCTATCAGCCTCTCAATATTTGAAGGATGAAAAGCAGTAGAGAGACCTTCAAAGTTCATGCCTTGGAACACTAAGAAGATTTCTCCAGTTAATTGCCAATTCCCCATCTGTTATTCATGTCAGAGGATGGGGTGTTCATGGAGAACTACATTTCACTGTACTCTCCAGTCATCAATGCCGCTAAAAATGGTCTCATACAATGTTATTGCTCGTGGCCGACCACATTAAATGGGTTTTGTTTGTAATCAATAGCTTGCCCAAGAACTGGCCTCAACTAGTTCTTCTCAAAATCCAGAATACAGAGAACGAGTGGTTGAATAACTCATGAATCAAGAAAACTATAATATTGAACATACCTCTCGTATGGAGCAAGCACATCATCAAGTGGCAGAAGTGTCAAAAATCATCCAATGGTCTTTCGAGATGGGTGATAAAAGTGGGTGTCGATTGATGCATCGAGCTAATATCCAGACTAAGATCCACATGATCAGGAGGGCTTTTAAGAAATTCTTATACATAGCATGTCAAGAGCCACCCTAACTTGCCGGACTGGGGACTCTTTTAACCCAACCCTCAGTTTCAACAAATATGATTTGAGGAGTTGAGAAAAGATAGGAGGAAAACCCCATTCCACCAGACTAAGGACTTTTTTAAATCATCAATCCACCCCTCAGTGAAAGTTAGTCTTCAATCGATTGGGGAAGAAGCCAAAAAAGGAACAAAGAGCCAAATTATCAGGAAATTATATCCAAATTACGGTTCACCAAGATGTTCTTGAGGGATCAAATCAAGAAAAGGCAATGTCTCATCAGGGGCATGGTAGAAGACAATATCAAATAAATGTTGATAGAAGGGATGTGATGCATTATGCATCAATTAATGTCATTAATTCTATTTTTGATGAACCTATAGAACATGAGGCTCACTCAGGGGACTCATATGAAGGGGTTCCTACTCATGAAGATGTACGCACAGACACAAATAAAGATGGTGTGCATACACGAAATCAAAGGATTACCCAGAATCTAGGTAATCCTTCAATTAACCAACTTTCCCCTCTCCAAAAGGGAGCTAACAAGGGGAAAAGAAATATCAAGTTACATACCCTTCCTCTGTAGATGGCCAATATCTCTCACTAGAGAAAATATTTCCACAACAAGAGGAAGAAATGAAGGAATTGAGGATGATGAATGCAGAACTACTTCATGGTAGTCTTCCTCCTAAGTGTGCTTAAGTCAGTCAGCCAATGGTTTTTGTTGCAATTGCTGTGATAGATCAAGAATATTCTCTTCTATCAGTACACCCTCACATGTATAATCCTACAGGTCTTGTACAACAACAATTATCAGTGCTTCCATCAGTTGTAGTACCAGCCACCACATCTGTACCAGCTCCAGTCATTGCACCTGTTCAGGTCCAGGATCAACCATATTTTTCTCAAAAGTTAATAACTGATGTTGAGTCATTAATATCTCAATTGAAAGAAATGGAGGTAAATCATGCTCATATTCAACCAAAAAAGAGAGCTTACCATGAATAGGTTGATTTAGTCTCTCCCCAATCAAGTTTTGGGAATCTTGTACTCCCTATTTTCATTTGATCAGGTGATCCTGAACAGCATTTGATGCATTACGTGGCTTGTTGCGATCCTATGATGGGATCTCCGGAACAACAAGAAGCAGTGAAACACAGATGCTTCATGTGAACCATGCATGGACCATCTTTTGTCTTGTTCACAAGCTTGCAACCCCGGTCAATTACCGGATGGGAGGATCTTCATCAAATATTCCTTCTCCAATTCATCTCAACGTTGCCAAAGACAATAGTTTTTGATCATACAAAATGTATTCAAAGAGATAATGAAAGGGTCCCAGATTTCATTACTCACTGGAAGGCATTAACATATTCTCTATGCTTAGCACTCCCTCAAGAAGAACTGTTTCCAATCTGTTTGGAAAATTTATGTGATGAGTTGTGTACACCGCTGATCCCTATGAAATACATAGGAGGGTTTCGAGACCTTACTTTAATCACTCAACAGATTGAAGATTCTCTTATAAAGACTAAGGATAAAGCTCGTATAATTCCATCAGCTCTAGGAAGGAGAATGAGTAAAGCAGAAACTGCTACAATTATGCATAAACAAGCACCAGTACCTACTTGTACTTCAAAACCATCATCTTCTCTAAGGGATCCATCTCCTGACCATCAACTACAGAGGTCGTTTCGTCATGAAAATCAAAGAGATCAAAGACAGGAAAAATTTGAGGATCTGAAGAGCCAAACATACTCTTTCCAAAATGAACAAGTTCATGGTTACTTCATTTTGTCTTTGGAAAACAATTTGGTTCAATTGTCAAGGCCCAAGAGGCCAAATATGGAAGGAGATGAAGACCATACCAACTATTTCCCCTTTCATCAAATGTTGGGGTATCCCATCAAGAAGTGTTTTGTATTCGCAAACCTCCTGAAAAAGATGGTCTACTCAGGACAAGTCAAATTAAAAGGCTCTTCAGCCTAGGTATCATGTGTTACTGCTACAATTCAAGAGGAAGAAGGAGAATGGAAAGATGTCAAAAGAAATGCATAGAAATATGATGATTGGATGGTCAGAAAAATGATAAACTGAATTCTTGATATTTTGCGTACGCAATTGAAGAAACCAATTGTGACTTTTTTCCATGAATGTCGTAGAAAAACCCTCTTCATCAGAGGAAAAATCCTCAATGAAACGACATGATTCAAAGAAATAAAAGAATTAGAAGATGATGAGTATGTGTCAAATTATAAGATGTCTTTGACTCTGGAATACTTCATGCAATCTACTTCAAATTCATGAGCACTTCCCCACCAAACGGCACAACCTAAACAGGATACTCAGGAAGAGTCTTCGTTGGATGAAGAGTTGATTTTTGGTTTTGTTAATATGATTCAATTAACAGTTCCATATTCCCGTCTTAGTTTCTATTTTGATGATCCGGAATTCCCTATATCAAATAGAGTAATGAGAGGAAGTTCGAGAGGCATAGGATACAGGGGAAGATGTGGATCTTTCAGATGCCACAATTCCAATTCTACCCCTACTATAACTGTGTATGTGGTAGAAACTCATGGTAGAGCCCTTCAACGAGCTCAACAAGAACAAGTACGTTCTTCCACACAAGGCGGACTCAGCCATTGCAAAATTATTCTGGACGATCGGTAGAAGGTTCCATCTTCTTCCTGTTAGCAAGTAAATGGACCTAATTGGTCTAATAATCCAAATCCAGGAGTATTACCAACTCATATCCCGATACAATATGCATCAAATTCTAAATCATCAACTTCCAAGGAACCTGCTAACCTTCATGTTCCTATTCAGAAACATAGACCTTTGGATCAATAGTATGATATATTGAAACACCTAGCCCAAGTACCGGCCATGTTATCAATTTTGGATGCCTTGAATTTATCAAAGGATCTTCTAGAGGCACTCATTGAGGCTTTGTTATGTCCTAAGGAGTTTGAGACTGAAATTGCTGCAGCTGAAGTCTACCATGTGGAGAATAATCCTGCAAAATGCCATGCAGTAATATCTTTTACTGATGAAGATGAAGATGATGTCATGCATGGACATATTAGACCTTTGTATTTATCTGGCAAGGTCAATGGCGTAGACATCCGAATAGCTTTCATTAATAATGGTTCATGAGTCAACCTCATGCCCATTCGTACACATCATCGATTCGGCCTCATGGAATCTATTTTATCTCCTTCAACTATGATGTCACAAGGATATGATAAAGATGAACAAGAACCACTATGTGAGATTACACTCAGAACATAGATTGCATATAGTGTGTCCAATTCATATTTCATGGTTGTTGATCAAGACTCAGCCTTCAAAATCTTGCTTGGAAGACCCTGGAAACATCAACATACAGTTATCCCTTCATTATACCATCAATGTATCAAGTTTTGTTTCAATGGTCAAGTTGTGATATTATATTGTGATAAGGCCCCATTCAAAACATGTGAATCTCAATACATTTAGGAGAAATTCTACCACATGAAAGGGAAAGGAGGAATATACAACAAAGGATATTACCAAATTTATTTCTCTGTATGGTTTGGAAAAGATTCTAGTAAACCCATTAACACATATGAGTATAGATTATGTGTTTCCTACCAGTTAAATTGATAGGATAGACCCAAATAAAAATACATTTATGGAAAGATCTGTAATGTCAATTACGACAATCGAGCCAGACAACATGGAAGAAATTGGTGATCAACCATGCAATGATGAAAGCTCAAATGGAGATGTGTTCATTTAATCTGCGGAAATCCAACATGTCTATACTTCACCAATCAGGCTAGGGAAAGTTATAGCAATGTCAGAGGTAAATGATGATGTCGATTCTCAATCCATCTTCTTATCTTTATTACCCAAAGAAGACCCTTCATCATTAATTGGGTCGGAAATGGAAGCTTCCACTTCAGGATGTTCAAATTTTGATATTTTTTTTGATTTTGGAAGTTCTTCTTCATCATCTTCTATGCAAGTAGAAATTTAAGAAATAAAACATGTTGAAGAAGAATAGGAAGATCTTAGAGATAATCCTCCAGCATTTGAAGAGGGTATCTCTACCACTATGGATGTACTCAGGGAAATCAATCTTGGTACAAAACAAGATCGACACCCCACTTTAATTAGTGCGGCCATGACTCTTGAAGAACAAGATATGTATATTTCATTTTTAAAGAAAGATCGAGGTATATTTTCTTGGAAATATATAGAGATTCTAGGGATTGATCCTGATGTTGCAACTCATCGTTTGGGTTTGCCACAAGAACATCTAGGATTCAAACAAGCTGCTAGAAGAACACACCCAACCTATGCTTCCATAATCAAGGCTGAAGTGGATAAGCTTATAAATTATAACATCGTTATAGAAGTTAAATATCCCAAGTGGTTGGATAATATTGTACCAGTGAAAAAGAAGAATGAGAAAATTAGAGTTTTCATTGATTTCAGAGATCTTAATCAGCATTGTCCTAAGGAGGATTTTCCAGTTCCTATTAAAGAACATTTAATCGACGCAACAACTAGCTATGAAGCACTTTCCTTCATGGATGGATATTACATATATATTCAAATATGAATGGCTCCAGAAGATGTCGAATTTATAGATTTCAGAGCCCATTAGGGTGTGTTTTTCTATCGGGTAATGCCCTTTGGTCTATAGAATGCAGGCGCAACATATCTGTGTGCCATGCATCGTATCTTCAAACCCTTTCTAGGAAATTTTTTTAAATGTTATGTGGATGATTTGGTGGTCAAATCCAAAAAAAATTATAATCACTTGGTTAATTTGTAAATCATATTCCACAAACTACGGCAACATAATTTGAAGATGAACACCATTAAATGTGCTTTTGGGGTAACCTTAGGAAAATTTATCGTCTTTGTTATACGCCATCATGGTATTGAAGTCAATCATACGAACACCAAGTCAATCCTTGGTATGTCACCTCCCCAAAATTTGAAATAATTTAGAGTACTTCAATGACACTTAGCCTATATTCGGTGTTTCATCGTCAATTTGGCTGGCAACAGTTTACCCTTCTGCAAATTGAAGAAGAAGGGAGTCACTTACCAGTGGACTGAAGGATGTCAGGATGAATTCGATATTCTCAATAAATACCTCTTGAGTCCACTGGTACTTATGCCACCTATTGAAGGAAGACCACTTATCCTTTATGTAACAGCTCTAGTGTGATAATTGGGTTCTTTTCTTGCTCAGAAGAATGATGATGGGAATGAAAACAGCCTCTACTATCTCAGTTGGTCTATGCTTGAAGCAGAAACCCATTATTCAAATATTTAGAAGTACTTCCTATCATTGATCTTTGCAGTTAAGATGTTGAGACTCTACTAGCAACATCAAGAGGACCAGTTGGTATCTAGCAATAACCCCCTCAAATTCATCCTTAGTCATCCAATGCTTACAAGACATTTGGCAAGGTGGGTATTTATTTTGCAGCAATTTTATATTCAATATGTGTCTCAAAAAGCAACAAAGGGCCAATCTCTGGCTGATTTCCTTTCTAAACACCCTCTAGTGGAAGATACATCTTCAGATATTGAACTCCTTGATGAGGAAGTCTTCTTTATTCAAGAAAGTCCTTAGGCATGGGAAATGTACTTTGATGGTCCCTCCAGAAGCCCAACAGGGAGGAAAATGGAAAATCCTAAATATAACAAGGTTGGTTTAGTAATTGTACTCATTTCTCCAGAAATGGAATTGATACATTATTCCTTCTCATTATTGAGAGGTCGTACAAATAATTAATCATAATACCAACCTCTCATCATAGGCTTAGAGTTAGCGCTTCCAGCACAAGTGAATCACTTAAAGGTGAAAGGTGATTCAGACCTGGTAATCAAACAAGTCAATGGGCAATATGCAATTATAAAAGAAGAACTAATATCTTTTTATGATTACGTTAGATAGTTAATGGCATAGTATCCTTCAGAACCGACATTTTATTATATCCCAAGATCGCAAAATGCCCAAGCTTATGCACTGGCCAATATAGCCACAGATCTGGTAGATTCAAATCGGGATGACACAATCGTCAATATTGCCCACTGTCGTACAATTTCACCTTATGTTCAATCCAAAATAGAGGAAATCAATGAAATTAGTCCCATCTCTAAACCATATGGTCACACTACGGGATGGATTGAACCTATCAGCGAATACCTTCAAAATGAAACACTTCCACCTAATAGAGCTGGGAAAGAACAAATCCGGCAACGTGTGGTAAATTTTACTGTTTATGATTGCCCAGATCACCTAGAGAATATTCTCTACAAACATGGTTTTGATGGACTTCTCTTTAGATGTATTAATGTTGACGAGATAATGGTTTTCATGAAAGAAGTCCATGCAGGAGTCTGTGGTGCCCACCAGTCTGGACATAGATTGTCTGATCAAATTCGAAGGCTTGGATAATTTTTTCCTTCAATGATATAAGATTGTGTTGATTTCACAATGATGTGTAATTCTTTCCAAGTACATGCCAACTTCATTCATCAACCTCCATAATTTCTACATACAACTAAATACCCTTGACCATTTTTCACATGGGGAATGGATGTCGTGGGACATTACCCTTTAGCTACAGCCAAGCATTTTATGTATATTATTACTACAACTGACATCATTTCCAAATGGGAAGAGGCAATACCTCTCAAAGATGTTAGTTCTAAAAGAATTGATAGCTTCATCAAGTCTAACATCATTACCAGATTTGGTGTCTCTCATACGATATTGACAGACAATGGAACCAAATTCTATTCATCTGAGGTGAAGAAGTTGTATCAAGAATACAACATCAAATCCAATCATTCATCTCGGTATCATGCAATGGCCAATGGCTAGATAGAAGCTTTAAAGAAGACTATGTCAAATATATTGCAAATGATTTTTGATAAATATAAGAAGTCATGTACTGATAAACTCTTTCTTGCTTTATGGGCTTATCGAACTACCACCCGTACTGCAACACATTCAACTCCATATTCATTGGTATATGTAACAGAAGAAGACTTGATAATTGAGGTTCAACTATCCTCGCTCCGGGTAGCCATTTGTGATCAGTCATCCAAATATGAACAATCTCAAAATCTATTGAATGAATTGGAACCTGTATATTAGAAAAGATTGTGCACTCTGCACCACTTGGAAGTCTATCAGAATCGAATAGCATGAGCTTTCAGCAAAAAAGATCATCTTCGTTCATTCATTCAGGTAGAATTGGTATTAGTTCTCAAAACTCCAATGATACCAGGAAAGAACCCTCCCAAGCTTAATCCAAAGTGGGAAAATCCTTATTCAATATATAAGGTCAATTCCAATGGAGGTTATTCATTAATCTCAATGGATGGAGAAATCATCACTACTCCAACCAATGCCAGATTTATGAAGATTTATTTTGTATAAACACAAAATAAATTACCATGGTCCATACATATGACCTTAAACTATTTGTATTACTTTCATCCCACACGACGTTGAACTGTGACGTCCTAACTAAAGGACACTAAACTATACATAAGTCTCTTAATTCTAGCATGAAATTAAACTGCACCATCTACAGTCCATACATATGACCATAAACTATTGGTATTACTTTCTTACCACACGATGATAAACTGCGACGTCCAAACTACATGATTCTAAACTGTACAGAAGTCTCTTACATCCAGTAAGACGTTAATCTGCACCATCAATGGTTCTTGCATATGACCTTAAACAATTTGTATGTCCCTTACGTCCAGCACGACCTTAAACTACACCATCCACGATCCATGTATATGACCTTAAACTATTGGCACTTACATCCAACATGACACTAAACTGTGAAAAAGTACCCAATACGTCCAACATGATGTTAAAATGTGTCCTCTTTTGTCTTTACTGCATGACATTAAACTGCACAGTCCTATTTTTGTCCAACATGACATTAAACTGTATAGTCCCCATCTTCCTAACTATATGATGATAAACCTTATAGAAATCCCTTAATACGTCCTACAAGATGTTAAATTGTATTTTTGTCCCTGCTACATGACACTAAACTGTGCATCACCAATAGTCCTAACGACAAGACTTTAAACTGCATGGTCCCCTCATATGTCCTACATGACATTAAACTATGCATCGTTAAGTTTATTGTTTTCTCTTGTTTCTCACACCGAGCATAACTCACATGAGATTAGAGAAAATTTCAACCATAACATGCTATTTGGGCCACTAACCACGCATAAGACCCAACATCAATTTTTTAGATCGTTGTCAATAAGAACAACTTGATCACTAATTCATTCTTTAATTGAACTACGCAGAATTTGATCCTTGCCTTCCAGGCTGGGTACATAGGCAACTTCCCAAGGCTCAATCCCAAAACCAATATCTTCACATCGGTTCACCTACATCTCATACGATGTTGATTCGTGAATCCACCCCTAGAATCAATATCTTTATATTAGTTCACCTTCGTCCTTTCTATATGATGTTAAACTGTACAACAATTTTGTCATGTATGACAATAAACTACAATATTCTTTGATACACTCACCTGAGAGGGAAAAATTATTTACATTGATTTTCAATCATGTAATATTCAAATAATTTATGTGAATACATGGCAATACCTAAACCTTTTATCTTGGGATAAACCATCATTGCACTAAAGTCCCCTTTCATCCTTCACATGTACGAACCAAATTTGTACAGAAGGTATTTCTAGAACTACGTGGGATTGATTCCCATCTTTATGGGATACGTAGGAACGTTCGAGTGTCCCTCAAATCCATCCCCAAGTATTTTGGGCCTAACCCAAAATTCCACTTTCAGTCTCCTGGATGAAAAGTCCCCATGAAAACACACACTGTGTATTTCTTATAATGGTCTGAGTTCTATCAACCTAAACTAAGATCTCCAACACTTTCATCCCACGCGACATTAAACTGCATTTCATGAACTACGTATGGCTTGATTCCCATCCTTATGGGATATGTAGTGATGTCCAAATATTTCAAATCATGATCCAGCCACAACATGATTATGGTTAGAATTGATTTGTTTATCTCTGCATACAGTAAACAATACCCATCTTTATGTGTCATAATCATAGTCTTGAATACTTACAGATCATCATAACCCTTTTCCTGTCTTCTGATCACAAAATGTCCAATTTCTGAGAATTATTTTTCCTGGCCATGGAGCACGTGCACTTAGGCAACCTTGCATAAATAGTCTACATAACAGATGTGTCAGCCAAAAGATGTTATTATTTGACTATGCAGCCAATGCCCTTAGGAGGCCCTGCATAATTCAACCCCCTAACAGGTTTGTGAAATAGTGGTAACATCATTCATGGGAGGAAAATATCTTTTGTCCTTAGTTGTCTTAATGAAAATATGTAGGGATCCATAAAAAATGGCTATCCTTAACATATCTGTCCCATACACTTTTTCATGATCTAAAATTATCCAAGTCTATGGCTTATATTTTCCTTCCCTAGATTTAGTTCAGACCTTCATAAGAGTAACATTCTTCCAAATAATAGACAATCCTGTTTGGAAATATCTTCTCCATATTCAATTACCTCTCTCCATACAACCAACACTATTCTTTGGAAAATTTGAATCCTCATAAACTTCCATTGGATTTTTAGTAGTAGAAAATTAAATTTCAGAGAGTTATTTTTCTTGACTATACAGCATGTGCCCTTAGGTGGACTTGAATAAACATTCTACATAACGAACCTGTCAGCAAAGAGAAGATATTATTTGACTATGCATCCAATGCCCTTAGGTGGCCCTGCATAATTCAACCCCCTAACGGGTTTGCTAAATATTGGTAACATCATTCATGGGAACTACTTATTCTAATGCCTTTTATCTCTTTTTCATATAATTCCTCAAATTCAAATTTTCTTAATTCATAGTTTACATATTTTACCTCATACGTGAATGTGGTGAAATAGTTTCTGATAAGTTGTCATGTAATTGAGTCATTTTTAATCTATTTCTTTCAAATCTATTTTGTCCTTAAACATTTTCCTCTTTATGTCCGACATCCATGACTTTAAACTTCCCAAAAAAGACATGGGATCTCTGAATAAATGTCCATCTCTAACTCACTAAACATATATTTTATATGATTTAGGTAATATTGTTCAATTAAAAGTTTCAAAATTTTTAGGGTTATTAATAGTAATCCTAGAAAAAAAAATTTAAAGCAGGCAGTAGGAAAATACGTGCCAAAGTGATTGAAGATGAAAGAATTACTTCCATTTGATGCACAAGAATTAGAAGGACATCCACAGATTGGAGTCTCTTCTCTTTTCTAAGAAATTACAAGAGACTGTCAACATAAGTCTTCACATGATGAACAAAATCCTGATCTTCATTAGCATCTACATGAAGCTCATGCACCCAACCAACTTCACTCTTTTCAGCCTGATGGAGTTCTTTCTTGGCATCCATGATGGACTTCATACCATTCATTTGAGATCCCTCTAATGAATTATTGAGTTGTTCTAGTTCCCCAGTAACAGCGTATATCTATTGCTGAAGGCGCATTTGCTGGATGACTTTATCATTGATCTTATGATCCGGCTCCTTCATCTATGCAGCATAATCAACCTCAGCTCGGGATACTGTGGCCTCAAATTCGACGATATTTACTGACAACTTCACCCTGGTCAGATCTTCACAGAAATTTTTCTCATGTTCCCTTCTTAAAATGACATATTTCATTGCGGCATGGATCTATTAATATCTAAAACCACCCCAGCCTTCTCCCTGGACGTCAGCAACCACAGTATCCAAACAACCATCATATGTTGCTCTAACCTGACATCAACAGGGGGAGATACAGCAATTTGTTGCAAACACTTGAATTGGTGTGCAAATCTATATAAAGCATAGGCCTAACATATAATCTCCCCATCAATCCTGGCAACCAGCACACCGTCTCTACAGGCCAGCATGTATGCCCTCAAATCCAATTGGGTGGTTCCATCATCAACAAATCGCCCTGTTGGTAGATTTACATAGGGAAAAAAATTTGAATTCATTAAACATGCTCAGCATCACTTTCATGTCATAGGAATTAATATCTAATAGAGAAATTCCAGAGAATTCTTCCAATGATGGCCTAAAAGAACCTTCATGAATATTTACTCCATTCTGTACATTATAAGTCCTGAAGTGAGTGGAAATCCATCCCCATAAAACATGGAATGGTCCCACTATTCTCCATGAAGATTTACCCATGAAGACGTGAAGAAAAATCTTGTGAATCTTTGCTAAAATGGGGGTAGCCAACCCAACTATTTTTCCCTCAGCCAACATTGCCGCAATAACAAAGGTCCCTGGCCTGACGCGTACCATTGAATCACCGATGGGCAAGAGATAAATGCTGAGCCACAATGCCAAGATGCCTGCCAGATGAGTCTTCTTTGGGATCCTTTGATTCACCTCATATCCCCATTTCTCAAACTCTCCTATTGTTATAGTTTTCCAGAATGTACTAAGAGAACCCCTCTTCTAAGTTTTTTGGCAAGTGGTAGGATGGGTGGGACACTTATCTTTGGATTTCATTTTCTTGGATCTTTTCTCCTTCGACTCCTTATCTTTTTCCTCCTTCTCTTTCTTCTCAATAATAAATATATTTATCCACTCCCCTGGATGAATATCATTTATAGAATATGTTAAGGAGGTATCTGAACTATTGAGCCAATGGAAGATTTTAAATAATTACCAAGGGAAAGCAGGAGAATTCTCTGAATCATTCCAAGTCACCTTTGGAGGAAAGAATTCATCATACATGTAACCCAAAATTGGAGGTTATGATATCCGGTGGACATCCCATAGACTAATGTCTACTTCTCCATGAGTCAGATGGAATGAATTGGTTTTTGGGCTCCAGTGGCTGAGTATCTCCACCACGAAGCTATCATGTCTATAAACATTTGTTTTCCCAACACAGACAGCTTTGTATATCACAAGTTCTTTCAGATATTTGACAAACTCTGCACTGGTTTGTCGCACCCAATATTCCCACATACAAGTTGTCTTCACACCTCCCTCAGGATGGAAGTCCTAACTTTTCTTCCAGCCTTTGGATTGATCCATCTGAGCATTTCGGAATATTGAAGGATGACAATGTGGTTGCAGCTCAGGTTTATGAGGTTTCATATCTGGTGTACTAGGTCTTTGATGAATCATGTGGGAATTCTCTAATATTATAGCATTTATAAATCCTCCTCCGCATGAGATATTTGTTGAAGCAATGTTGGTATAATTCTGAAACCACGAAAATGGGAGATAGTTCTTTGCTTATGGAATAGTGACTTCTCGCAGATGACCATAACCATACAAAGGAAGATAAGTCCTTTGTGGGAAATAAAAGTGACATTTATTCAGATAATTTTCCAAATCCGGAAGAGTGCTATCACAGAAGATATAATAATCATGGCCAATGATGTTCAACATATCATCAAGATGGTTTCTTTCCATTTCATCAGTCGTTCTGATTCTCTTGGGAGCCATTGAATCTGCAAAAAAGTTGAATAAATTAACTCTTAAATGGGTTTATTTTTTTAAAAATTTGTGATGGAATTAAAATAAATGACAAAGGCATTAAGGCACGCAAGTCTAATCTTGGAGCGCAAGTGTGGATGTGTCACAAAAGTGTTAATATGCCGCACAAGTTTTTAGCATGTAGGTATCACCACGCAAGTCCAGATACCTTGACAGTAGTGTGACAGCGAAGAAAAGTGTAAAAAAGAGGAACCTGCATGGTGAAGGTGACCTGCATGGATAGAGCTCAAAAATATGGAAGTCAGCGCTATGCACGACAAATGAGCACATATATATAGGCCAGGTCGGCCGCCTGTGCACCTACAGCCAGCGCACTCTGGCCTGCGTGACGAGTGTTGTGTGCTGAACACTTGAGCACCTCTTTCCATTTGGTTTTCTTCTTTTCCTCAGAGTCACATCCATATTCTTTTAGATCCAACTCTGAGGGGGAGATTTTGTTGAAAATCCTTTTTGTCACATTGTTTAAAGGAATGGAAAGGGAAATGAATTAGTAGAAATTGATTCGTCCTTTGACAAAAACATCAAAAATAAATAAAGGAATGAAAAAGGAGTCAAATGCCTTCGGGTTGCACTAGTTCCCTCACTGTCGCGCAAGTACACTTGCACGCCGCCAAATGGTCACACAGGTGACTTGAGCGCCCTCTTTGAAAACCGGACAGGGTCTTCTCCATCCTATAAATACCCCCGATAGGCCCCCCATTTGAGGTGAAATTTTTCCATAATTCCGATATAGAGCTCTGAATGCCCAAGTCGCTTCGTCAAGTCATCTGAACACTTCTAAGGTAATTCTTTACCTATGATGGAAGTTCTAAACAATAGGAATATGATCTAAGTGTTAGAAATCAATAACACTTGCACGCCTAATTGTTTTTCCCTTAAGGGAAATGAACACACTTGCATGCCTCCTTACCTACTCATTGAAACTCGCATGCCAATCTTCTGGAAGTACCTCGGTATAATTCTAAAGGCTTTGGTCAAGGATCTCCCATGTATTACCTTACTTGTTAACAATCACGCAAGTACCCATGTGTCGTGAAGGTATACCTGCGCCCCCATGACTTGCGCGCCCACACAGTACCTTCGCGCCTGCCTGGACTAGCGTGCCCTTCTATTTTTTTTGGATGACATTCCTACCCATTTAACACCTTTTATGCCATTACACCTCTCCTATTCAAGATTTAGTCTTCAAGACACTCTTCAAAGCCATTTATGGAAGGTTTTCTTGATTTACTTCCTTATCCAAAATGAATTCCGTGGAACATCTCTCAAAACCTGTTGATTTACACATCATTATGTCACTAAAATTAGAGATTTCATTCATTCAACCACATCCTTTAAGATGAGAGAACCCTATTCATGGGCCTCCTTTTCAGGAGTAATCCCCAGTCCAAATTCTCATTAATTTTGGCATCCTCCTTAGGAGTAAACCTCATGTCCTCATTAATTTGGTCATCCTACTCAGGAGTAAGCCCCATGTCCCCTAATCTCGGCATACTCCTCATGAGTAAGCCCCATGTCCCCTAATCTGGGCATCATCCTTAGGAGTAATCCCCATGTCCTCATTAATTTGGGAATCCACCTCAGGAGTAAGCCCCAAGTCCCCTAATCTGGTCATCATCCTTAGAAGTAAGCCCCAAGTACCCTAATCTGGGCATCCTCCTCAGGATTAATCCCCAATCTTAATTCTCTTAACCTAGGTTACCTTTTCAAGAGTAATCCCCAGTCTCAAATATGGGCATCCTTTTCAGGAGTAATCCCCAAGTACATTAATTCTAAAATTCAGGAGTAAGCCCCAGTCTCAAATATGGGAATCCTTTTCAGGAGTAAGCCCCAAGTCCCTTAATTCTAAAATTCCTTTAACATGGTCCTCCTCCTTATGAGTTAAGACCTAGTTTTCAAATCCCTTTATCCTAGGCCTCATTTTCATGAGTAAGCCCCAGTCTTAATTTCTCTTGACCAGCCATAATTCCTTTTTGATCTGGGCTTTATTCTCATGAGTAAAACCCAATCATAAGTCCCCTCCTAACTTAGGGCATCTTCAATAGGAGTAAGCCCCATGATTAGGGTATCCAAATCTCCATGAAGCACATATACCTTTATGGACCCTGTTCCTGGATTTCTTCCTTGAAGTAAATCTTAATCCGCATATATTTCTGGGCAGCCATAAATATATAAGCCCCACATCATTCCATCTTTTATGGCACAATTGTCTGGTTTCACCAATACCTATTGTTTTTCACACCAAGAATGACTCACGTGAGCATAGAGTGTAAAAGTAATCATGACAACTTTCATTGAGCCATCATGCATGCATAAAAATCATACTCCCTTACTCGAACTACATGGGTTCTGACTCCTTTTCCAGATCAAAGGATACGGAGGTAGCCAATCTGTGGGTATGATACCAACTATGAAATAATCAATTTCCTTCTGAATGACAAAAAACTTCAAGGGCCCCACTAAGTGGTTTTAATACCTATATATTCATCATAATGACCAAGAGTCTTTAAGGTATTGAAGGATACCATTGACTAAGAATGATTCTTTATCGATGAAGAACCTAGAATACATACAAAAGATTCTTTAAATTTCCTACATATCAATCATTGATTGTCAGATCTAAAGGAAATTTAATTTTATACTAGGTAATGTAATAAGGATTCACGAACATAACTTAAATATATAATGAGAGTCTCGAAGTAGACAATAATTCCCCTCAAAAAGGTGTGATGAGTCCGAACGCCCATCCTCTCGACCAATGTAAATTCCTAAGCCTCATCAGTTCACAACTAATGACTGCCTACCTTTAGAAAGTAGGTTCAAATGGATATTGAATCATTGGACGTATCCAGTTCTACGAACAAACCCATTAGAAACAACTTGGAATGTATGAATCGTAAATCAATGAGATCATCCCCAATTCCAGAGGATACAAGCATTAAAATAGAAAAAATCCAAACAAGACACACCTCAACATCAAGATTTCATTTCATGAAACCTATTTCGATTTATTAAATAAACCCCATCAGTGGAAAATTAACAAACACATTGTGTGTGTTACTTCCAAAGATGAAAGTTCAAAATATATAAACATAATATGCTAGAATGATGAAATGGATGTCTGGAATTGTTAACCATCACTCCGTTTTTAATCAGAATTTAATTCTACAGGTGAATGAAGTTATGGATAATGTTTAGTAAGATAGAATGATCAAAAAAACAAAAATATATCACCAATCAAGCAATAAATTGGTAGGAAGGAGAAAATAGCATAAATCAGATTGAATTTTTGAATAGCCAGAGAGAACGTAGAGATATCATGAAATGAAGTATTTGTTTGATCAATGCATTCATTCGACCCTTGAATTAATTGAGCCTTGGATTCCAGCCTTTCAATTGATCAAACATTTATTTGTCCTTGATTCAAGACTCAATTTGATCTTGGATTAGGCACCAAAGAGAACCATCAGTAGGTGGATTCCATTGAAATCATCAGATATCACGAATCGTTGGGGTTCTTTAAAAGATGGGCGACACTTTTATGTGTGCTTCAAAAGAAGTGCTGATAAGGATCACTTTTATCAGTGCTAAATTAATAAGCACTAACAAAAGAAATCTTTATTTGTGCTAAGAAAGCACTAATAAAAGGCATCCTTATGAGTGTTGAAACATTTACACTAATATATTATTTATAATTATAACTATAAATAAAATAATTTGTAAATATATTTATATAATTATATATATATAATAAAAATATATATAAATATACATTGAAAATATATTTATTATAATTTATTAATTATTTAAATATATAATTATTTTTTTACGATTAACTAAATACTTCTTTAAAAAAATATTTGTATATTTATATATTTATATCATTATATATATATATATATTTAAATCATTATTTATATATATATATATATTTAAATAATATAAAGATAAATATATTAAATATATAGATTATTTAAAAAAAATTATTATTATTGTCTATTTATTAAAATAAATAATTTGATATTTATAATTATTTAAATTATTTTTTTAAAATAATATTTAAATATAATTAATAATAAATATATGTATAAATTTAAAAAATATACATTTACAAATATATTTACTTATAAATATATTTTTAACATTATTAACGAATATACCATCTTAAATTTTTGCATGTTAAAATTGAGTGAAATTGAATAATTTAAAATGAGTACACTAACATAATTTAAAATGAAGAATATTTTTATTAATTAAATATAAATTATTAAAAAATATTGGTATATATTGAAATAAATATGAATACATTATTAAAATATTAAAACATAGTAAATATGAGGTCTATATATTTTTATATAAGATTTCATTAATTACATAAATATTTGCGTGTGTGTTAAATTCATTAAATTTATGTATATGTATGTGTGTCTTCTTGAAATCAATTTAACACTCATTTTATTTATGTTAAATTTAAAAATAAAACAACATTCAATTATGTCCATCACAATATGAAATTAGTCCGTATTTTTACAAAATAATAATTTTTAATTATAACCCATTATTAACTAAATATATGACTTATTTAATGTAATGAATCAATATTTTTTATTACATAAATCCTATTTTAGGAAATATATAGGAATATCTTTCTATATTACATGTGGTAATTAATAATTATATATAAAAATTAAAGGTTCCGAGCGTAGCGGAAGCATGTTGGTGGATGTTCCCACTTGGCTTTTTGTCATTGGCAATGATCAATCTGGGATCAATACGATGAAAAATGCCAGTCTCCGCGGATCGAATCACAGAAAAAGACAAAGAAGGTTGTTTGTCCTGGAACCACAAACAAGGATCGTTACAGGTCGATTATAATTAATTTAATTAATTATAAAGAAATACTTTTTGGGTGTTCTTTATTCGTTGATGTTATCGATCACGTTGTCGATGTGATCCATCATTGCGTTGTAGATGCCAAGTGTAGACTCACTCTAGTGGTGATCCACACGTGTACCTAGTATCTCTGGACGTCACCAAAGGATTCTATAGGTGATAGCGTGGAGAAGCCTTTGCTTGCGTTGTCCGCCTTAGATCTTCTTGATCCGATGGAAGTGGATATCTCTCGGTCTTGAGAGCATTCTTGGAGGAAGTGGTTCTTTCAGCCTTGAAAGAATTCTCCAGAGATGTTGTGCACAACGATTCTCTTGTGTGTAAGAAAAGAGTTGGGGTTGTGAAGATATTTATAATCAGGTGTGAGGGGTTATAGAGTTATGACAATAAATAAATGTGTTACTCGTTTTATTTATTTCATTGACTCTTTATTTAAATCCCCCATGTCGAATAAATAATGCCTTTACATGCGCCCACACTGATTATAATAAATATCATTTAAAACAAAATAATATCCTCAAAATCCTTACTGAAAAAACTACACGGCTCGTATTAATAAATACACTGAGTGTACTTGTTTTTTCATTGAAAACTACATGGCGTGTACATTAAATGTATACGACGTGTATATCTTGTTTTCATTTTTTCATTTCCTTTCCAAAATAAAACTACATGGCGTGTACATTTAATAATACATGGCGTGTAATTGTTTTATTTTATTTTTCCTCCATAATTTAAAACAACATAGGCTTCCTTGAATAATTATTAAATCACGTATGGGAATAATATTTATTCAACTTTAGATACTTGGATACACTTAGTGTGTGACCCTCAAGGCCTCTTTCTCATTGGTATTAGGCGGGCTTGCATAAAGTCCAAGATTACTGTTTAGCAATAGGTCAAGGCACCCAAGAGAAAGAAGTTGATGCCGCATTGACGTATCACCTCATACGAATGCTTACTGTGTAATTTAATCCCTTTGTCTCGATATCTCATCATGCAGGTTTCATGGCAGTGTCATAAACCTATATGCTTGATCCGTCGTTCTTTGAATACCTGAAATAAACTCGTCATTTACACCATGGCCATGGAATTTAATACGACAGTTCTATTTCAATCAAAAGGTAATGATATCAAATTCCATAAATGGAAGGGAAAAATCCTTCCTCGACTTATCCATTAACAATATGTCACTCTTGATACACCCAATGTACCCTACTTCCCACCAACTGTCTGCGTGATGGTTTTCTTCAGTAAATCTAAGTGTGCGAGTCATGACATGAGTTAATGATAATATTCCAGTCTAAGGACCATTACACATGCTCACAGATAGCAATATCCGATGACACCAAGACATGAAGAATTACAACTGGCATGTCTGTTCTCATAAGCTCTCAACTTGTAGATTACCAAGTGCGAACTCCATGAGAGAGACTCTCTTCTTCTTATGAGTACTCGCACATGAGGGTCTGTATACTATGTGTCCTATCATAGTATGTCATCCAACCGGAGAACTTTATTTATGAATTTTGTTATAGCATTTCAAAGTTCTCATCATAGCGGGGATCTTCTATGACCTTATTAATGCAACAAATATTCCAGGACATTATTATATTATAGTCATGCATAATAATGAACAATATATAACAAGGGAACATTTATGTAATCAAAGTACAGAACAATTGGTTCTTAGAACACGAAACCTTACAAAGTCCCACTTGTATTAGAGCCAACTGCCTACAACTTTTAGTCCGCTAGACCTCACATGATGATCATGTTTCTGCTGAGTCAAGGCTTTAGTCAATGGGTCTGCCACATTGTCTTTCGTGGAAATACTGCTCATTGAAACTTCACGTCTCTGAGAAAAATCCCTCAAGAGATGATAATTCTGATGTTTGTGCTTTTTCCACTGATGTGACCTTGTCTCTTTTTCAAGTGCCACCGCTGCAGTATTATCACTTTAGAGTGTGATAGGATCATTAATGATCGGTACAACATCCAGCTCTTGGATAAAGCTTTGCATTCATACTGCTTCTTTAGCTGCCTCAAAAGCTGCGATATACTCGAACTCCGCTGTAGAATCTGCCACCACACTTTGTTTTGTGCTCTTCCAGCTCACTACACCTCCATTCAAACTGAAGATGTATCCAGTCTGTGACTTCATGTCATCTTGATCAGTCTGGAAACTAGCATCTACATGTCCTCTGATGACTAGTTCCTCATCTCCTCCATAAACCAGTAACATATCCTTAGTACGCCTCAGTTACTTAAGGATAGTCTTGACTTCCATCCAATGGTGGTCTCCTGGATCAGCTTGATATCTGCCTACCACACTAAATGTGTAAGAAATATCTAGCCTTGTACATAGAATACCATACATGACTGACCCAATCGCAAATGCGTAAGGGATCCTTTCCATCCCATTTCTTTCCTCATTTGTCTGAGGACACATTTTCTAGGAAAGATGAATGCCATGTGACACTGGAAATAATCCCCTCTTGGACTGTTCCATACTGAATCTCTTCAGTATCTTGTCAATGTATGTACTTTGACTCAGGCCCATCATTCTATTGGATCTATCACGATGGATCTTGATCCCAAGAATATATGCTGCCTCGCCCAAGTCTTTCATGGAGAAGCATTTATGCAACCATGCATTAACTGACTGTAAGAAAGGTACTTTGTTTCCAATTAGCAATATGTCATCAACATATACTATTAGTAAAATGACTGCACATCCTCTAAACCTATTGTAGACACAAGGCTCACATTCGTTTTTAACAAAGCCAAATTCCATAACAGCTTTATCAAAATCAATGTTATGGGACCTTGATGCTTTCTTTAATCCATAAATGGATTTCTGAAACTTGCATACCTTGTTGGCATCTTTTGGAGTCACAAACCCTTCAGGTCATGTCATGTAGACATCTTCCCAGAGGTTCCCGTTAAGGAAAGCTGTTTCGACATCCATTTTCCAAATTTCATAGTCATGGTAAGCAGAAATGGCCAATAGGATTCTGATGGACTTCAGCATTGCAACCAGTGAAAAGGTTTCATCATAGTCAATTCCTTGACACTGTCTAAAACCTTTTGCAACCAGTCGTGCCTTGTAGGTTCTTACTTGCCCCTCCATGTCTAGTTGTGTATTGAATACCCATTTATTACCAATAGGCTTTACATCAAATGGAGGATCTACAAAAATCCAGACTTGGTTTTGGTACATGGAATCCATTTTAGAATTCATGGATTCTTTCCACTTGGCAACGTCTGTGCCTTCAACTTCTTCCTTGTAGGTAAGAGGATCATCATTGTCAACCAATAATGAGTCGCCATCCTCGGTGATAAGAAAACCATATTGTTCTGGTTCTCTTACCTCTCTCATGCTCCTACGCAGTTCTTGTGTCTCTAGAATAGATTGTTCTTCCACGGGGCTCTGTGGAATCTGTTCTTGTACCAACTCATGTGTATCTTGAGCCTCTAATTCATCGAAGTCTATCTCGCTCCCACTATCTCTTTTGGTGATGTGCTCCCTCTCAAGGAATATGGTGTGTCTTTCCACTATAACCTTTTTGTATGAGGGGTTTTATAGGTAATATCCCCTTGTTTCCTTGGGGTATCCTATAGAGATACACTTTGTGCCTCAGAGTGCAAGTTTGTAACCTGAAGAGGGCTTAACAAATGCTTCGCTACCCCACACATGTAAATTCGATAACATGCCTTTGAGTCCACTCCATAATTCATATGGAATACCATTTATCGATTTAGTTGGTACTTGGTTTAGTATGTACACTGCTGTTTGTAATGCATATCCCCAAAAGGATAATGGAAGACTCGCATGACTCATCATTGATATCACCATGTCCAACAGGATGCGGTTCCTCCTTTCACTTACACAATTACACTGCGGTGTGTAAGGGGGAGTGAGTTGAGATAGAATCCCAAACTCCCATAAGAAATCAATTCAGTCCGGATTAAGATATTCTCCTCCTCTATCTGAGTGGAGTTTCTTAATCTTCTTACCAAGCTGGTTCTCAACTTCATTCTTGTATTCTTTGAACCGTTCAAAATAATCTGACTTATACCTCATTAAGTAGACATATCCATATCTACCAAAATCATCAGTAAAAGTTATGAAGTATTAGAACCCACCCCTTGCTTCAATTGGAAATGGTCCACATAGTTCTGTGTGAACTAATTCTAGAAGCTCTTTAGCTCTTTCACCTTTCCCACTAAATGGGGCTTTGGTCATTTTGCCTTGTAGACATGCATGACATACACCAAGTGGTTTTAGTTCAAAAGAATCTAAATACCCATCTTGATGTAATTTGGTCAAATGTTTCTCATTGACATGACCTAGTCGGTGATTCCATGAGTCATGTGAATTAACTTTGTTATCGATTTCCATTACTTGGTTTGTGTAGTCTAACACGTAAAGGTCGTTATATAAATGTGACCTACCAAAACAAATTCTATCTTCATAACAGTAGAAAAATTCATTTCTGAACATGAATATGAATCCATCCGTATCTAAACTGGATACTGAAATAATGTTTTTAGTAACAGAAGGCACATAATAACAACCCTTTAACACCAAGATCATTCCAGTTGGCAATGTGAGGTGGTAGTCCCCGACAGCTACAGCAGCAAGTCTGGATCCATTGGCTGCTCATCAATCTACCTCCCCTCGATCAATCTTCCTGAATCTACTTGGTTGCTGTATTTGGATACAGATGTGAGCACCACAAGCAGTATCTAATACCAAATTAGTAGAAACAGATATATTACATTCGATAACAAACACACCTGAAGATTCCCCTTACTTCCTTGGCGGGGTGCAGTTTTTCTCCCCGTGGCCCTTCTTGCCACAAGCGAAACAAACAGCATCCTGTTCCTTTGCCTCCCCTTTGATCTTCCTTTTCTTGGAATTCCTTGAAGAATCTTTGGGCTTAAAGAACTTAGCCTTCCCTTTCCTTTTATTCACCATGAGGACAGAAGGCTTTTCACGCTTCATGTCATTTTCCACTTGGGGAATAAGGATAAGAAGATAAGATAGAGACTTCTCAATGTTGTTCATATTGAATTTCACATCAATGTTTGAGAAGATCTGGGGGATTGATGCAAGAATGAGATCGGTACCCAGTTCTTCAGGGAGTTTAAACCCTAGAACCTCCAAGCGCTCAATGCAGCCAATGAGCATGACTACATGAGGCCCGGATGGGGCACCCTCTCCAAGCTTACTCTGAAATAGAGCCTTGGAGATCTCAAGCCTTTCCTAGGTTTCTCTATCCTAGTATAGACCACGGAGGTGCTCGAGCATGCTGTAGCTATCCATGTCTTCATGAGACTTCATGATCTCACTAGACATAGATGACAACATCAAACATTGAACATAGAGAGCATCGTTCTAATGTTGATAATAGACTAGGAAATCATCATCACTCACCCCTGGGGTAGGGGAATCAAGAAGTGAGGACTCCAGCACGTAAAACTTTCGTTCATGGCGTAGGACAACCCGAAGGCACCTAAACCATTCATGAAAGTTACTGCTAGTGAGGATGTTGTCTTTATCCAGAATTTATTGCAGAGAAAAAGTGGTTGATGAGTATGTCATCTTGATTCTACAATTTAAATGAGAATATTTATTAGTACATTATTGATTACATTTTTATGAGAAATAATAAATAAATTAATTCTCCCCCTATTTTATCAAGTCCCAATGTCTCTCCCATTGAACATGGAATGTCCAGTTGCTTTGACATTCTAGTGGAAAGGATCCATATTTCCCTTCTCATAACCCCAACAAGGGTTAGTCAAGCTATTTGAAGGTATTTAGGAAGGCATGTCTTTGCCAACTGTGAGCTTACAGTTCCATGATATGTTGAGTGGACTCCCCAATCCTGAAATCCTAATATGGATTTCCTCAACTCTTGCCTCCAATATTACATAAAGTATAGCAAGGGATACTTCTATTGATTTAATATGGTTAAGTCAACCCAAAACCATTCATAAGAGATTCCTTTATAAAAGTAAGTGTCCCAAGAAGGGTTGGTCAAACACATAGTTTTATTGAGTCTTGCCCTTAATCAAGTAACAGAAGGCTTGGTCTGACATAATATGGTATTTGAGGGATTTTATTCTTTATTAGTAGTTTTGCATTATCACATGATTTTTAATAATAAGTGATTCTTGCTTAAGTGATTAACCATTTTCCGATAATGTTTACGCATAGTCCGGTTTTTATTTTATTCCATCATTGCATGATTGTTCATTTTATTAATTATGTGATTGCGACAACACATACATAATAAATAAACCTTGCAATAAGATAGAAATAAAATAAGATGGCATGATCATGAATTCATATTTGGTTAGCTTATCTAGCGGTTTTGATAAGCTAACCCTGACCTAGGGAAAACACCTTTAACCTGATGGTTCGTGTTTTGCAACTCCCACCTATCCACCTTTGTATCTTCTTGTGTTGGTTTCGCCTCGGCTTCGGGTTTTGAACCATCTCCTCTGGCTTGGGAGATCCTCCATAACATGGGTTTACATTAAAGAAACCATGGGCACGTAGGCCCTACATTTTATTGGAAGAAGGATCACAGGCCAAAAAATTAAAATTAAATAAATGAAACCATACACATACAACGGGTCTTTGGTCTAGCTCATGATCATCCATAGTATGCAATGACATTTACGCATATTTAGAATTCAAATTCTTTTAATCGTTCTTTTATTTAAGATAAGACACACTCGAATTCAATTAATTATGATCTTACAATTAATCAATTCTTTATCATAAATTCATTTCTTAATTTCCTTGAGATTCTTCTCATCCATATTCCTTGTACGGGTCCATGTACATTGGTGGAAACCTAGTGAAATTCCATTTCTGGAAAGTACACGGCGTGTAGTTTATAATGACACGGCGTGTATTTTTCTTTTCACCCTTTATCCGAAGTACACGTCGAGGCTTTTGCGTGTTTTCTGTACATTGGAAATTTTAGAGTACACAGTGTGTATATGAATCATACATGCCATGTACTTCCTTGTTACGTGGTAACCGGCCTGGAGATCCCGTGCACGCGGTACACGGCTTATCATTTTACACGGTTTCACTTGGGTCAGAACGGACTACACGACGTGTTGTTCCAACATACATGTCATGTATTCTGGATTCCACGCGCTGTTCTATTCTGGTCAACTTGATGTGATTAAAACATAGGCATAATCAATTCACACGGCGTGGTTTGGTGGACCAGTGCCGGTTTGTTGAACCTAAGTACACGACATGTAGTTTTAATTACACGCCGTGTAATCCTGTGTTGTACAGACAGAAAGAGAGGCTCCTCCGGATGAGTTCCTCATTTTTATTTTAATCAAATTTAAAATTAAAAGGTCGTTTCTGTGATATGTATTGAGAAACATAAGTGGAAGAATAGATCTCGTTAATTCAGATTTATAGAACGATTTATTTTGAATTGAATCAAATATGAATGCGTAAATTATCAACGAAAATTAAATAACTATAATCAACATTTTAACCTCGCTCTGATACCAATTGAAGTTTCTGGGCGCAATGGAAGTGCATGGGTGGATGTGCCCACTTGGCCTTTTTTCATTATCAATGATCAATCTAGGATCAATATGACGATAAATACTAGTCTCCATGGATCGAATCACCGAAAAAGACAAAGAAAATGGTTTGTCCTGGAACCACAAACAAGGATCGTTATAGGTTGATTATAATTAATTTAATTAATTATAAATAAATACCTTTTGTGTGTTCTTTCATCATTGATGTTATCGATCACGTTGTCGATGTGATCCATCGTTGCATCGCAGAAGCCATGTGTAGACTCCCGCTAGAGGTGATCCACACATGTACCTCGTATCTCTGGGCGTCGCCAAAGGATTCTCGAGGTGCTAGCGTGGAGAAGCCTCTGCTTGAATTTTCCACCATAGATCCTCTTGATCCGATGGAAGAGGATATCTCTCAGTATTGAGAGCGTTCTTAGAAGAAGAGGTTCTTTCATACTTGAAACAATTCTCCAGAGATGTTGTGCACAATGATTCTCTTGTGTGTAAGAAAGGAGTTGGGGTTGTGAGGATATTCATAATCGGGTGTGAGGGGTTATAGATTTATGACAATAAATAAACGTGTTACGTGTTTTATTTATTTCATTGACTCTTTATTTAAAACCTCCATGTGGAATAAAAAATTCCTTGACATGTGCCCACAATGATTATAATAAATATCATTTAAACCAATATTGTATCCTCAAAATCCTGACCGAAAAAACTACACGACATGTATTAATAAATACACTGAGTGTACATTTTTTTCATTGAAAACTACAAGGCGTGTACATTAAATGTATAAGACGTATATATCTTTTTTTCATTTATTCATTACTTTTCCAAAATAAAACTACAAGCGTGTACATTTAATAATACACAGCGTGTACTTGTTTTATTTTATTTTTCCTCAATCATTTAAAACAACTTAGGATTACTTGAATAATTATTAAACCACGTACGAGAATAATCTTTATTCAAATTGAGATACTTAGATACACATTTTGTGAGACCCTCTAGGCCTCTTTCTCGTTGGCATTAGGCGGGCTTGCCTAAAGTCCAAGATTACTGTCTAGCAACAGGTCAAGGAACCCAAGAGAAAGAAGTTGATGCAGGATTGATGTATCACCTCATACGAACACTTACTGTGTAATTTAATCCCTTTGTCTCGATATCTCATGAAGCAGGTTTCATGGAAGTGTCATAAACCTATATGCTTGATCCTTCGTTCTTTGACTACCTGAAATAAACTTTTCGTTTACACCATGGCCATCGAATTTAATGCGACAGTTCTATTTAAATCAAAGGGCCGAGATATCAACTTCCATAAATGGAAGGGATAGATCCTTCCTTGACTTATCCATTAACAACATGTCACTCGTGATGCACCCAACGTACCCTACTTCCCACCAACTGTCTGCAAGACGGTTTTCATCATTAAATCTAAGTGTGCGAGTCATGACATGAGTTAATGATAATCATCAAGTCTAAGGACCATTACACATGCTCGCAGATAGCAATATTCGATGACACCAAGACATTCAGAATTACTAATGGAGGGTCTGTTCTCATAATCTCTCATCTTGGAAATTACCAAGTGTGAAATCCATGAGAGAGAGTCTCGTCTTCTTACGAGTACTCGCACATGACGGTCTATATACTATGTGTCCTATCATAGTATGTCATCCAACTACAGAACTTTATTTAAGAATATTGTTATAGCATTTCAAGGTTCTCATCATAGCGGGGATCTGCTATGACCTTATTAATGCAACAAATATTCTAGGACATTATTATATTATAGTCATGTAGAACAATGAACAATATATAATAAGTGAACATTTATGTAATCAAAGTAAAAAACAGTTGTTTATGAGGACACCAACCCTTACAAAAACAACTAAAACAGAATTTGACATTAATATATCTTTAATTATTATATTCTATTCATTTTCAATATTTATATTTATCATTTATTATTTATTACTATTTATAATTAATATATATATATAACTTGTTATTTTTTATTAATAAAATTTTCATTAATAAATTTTTTATGAAATTTTTAATTCTATTGTCTTTACGTTTCTTTGCAATTATTACAATTTATTCATTTTTAATTTTTATTTAAAAATTAATATATATTTGATTTGGTTTTCATGTTTAATTATTATAATTTCTTAATTTTATTTATCTATATTTAAAATAATGTTTAGTGATATTGATAATATATATATATATAATTTTTTCATTTTTATCAATAATTATTTAACTAATTTTTTAATGTTTTTCTTTATTTTCTGATTTTTTAATTTTTTGGTTCCATTATTTAATTTTATTCCTTTTATGTATCAATATATTTTATAGAAATTATTGTTTTGTATTTATAATTTAAATTTATGTATATTAAATGTATTCATTATTATCTTTAATTATTTAATTTAAAATTTTTAATTAATTTTAAATTTAATTAATTTAAATTTTTATTTGTTTAATTATATCAATTTATATGGGACATTTATCAACACTAATAAAGTGTAAACGGATACCCTTTATCAACACTAAAAATAAACCACATATAAAGGGTACCCTTTATCAGTGATAAAAATTAGATGATAAAGGCTACACATTATTAATGCTAAATCAAATCAATGATAAAGGGTGCCCATTATTAATGATAAAAATAAGGACTAATAATGGTAAGTGTTTATCCATGCTAAAAGTGATGATAAATGGTCCCCTTAATCAGTGCTAAAAATTTATATGATAAATGTTCCCCTTAATCAGTGCTAAAAATTTATATGTTAAATGGTCCATATTATTGATGATTTTTTAGTGATGATAGAGGCCAGCATTATTAAAGGTGGGCTTTATAGTTGTGTGTTATTTCTTTTTAGAATATATTATCTATATTAATTTTAATACAAAACTATTAGTTTAGTAACTCTTAAATCACATATATCCATTTCAATACAAGATTTATATAAAATATAGGGCCCTAACATAATTTTAATAAGATAATTCATTATAACATAAAATGGAATTTAATTGACTTGTAATTCCCATTAAATAATTCTTGTCTCAGTTGAGCTAATGTATTTGATATAAATGAAAATTAATTATCATGTTTAAGATAAAGTAACCATTATATATAAATGTACAACACAATTATTTTGAATTTTTTTAAACATTGCCATGTGAACTACTATAAAGCTGAAGATAACTTCATATACATCATGATATTCCATTAATAAAGTTTTGAAATTCTCAGTGAAGTAAATTAGTTCACTGGGTAATGATAGAAGAATACATTATCTAGCTTGTCAGAGAACAGCTTATCCAAGTTATCCTTGGATACACATGGGGTGTAAAGGTTTTCAAAAACTTATATATCTTTATATACATAGATTAATTTATGACAGTAAAAGGAGGATTAATGATGAGTTTTATATAGATTAAAAACATTCCATTTTACCATCAAATAAATATTTTTCAAATAGATGTGGAACAACTAACCATAGGCCAACTGTATTTTCTTATGGATATCATATCAATTGTGATATTATAAGAATATGTATGTACACTACCATATGTGTTTTTTGAAAACCATTTGTTAAGAGCTAGTCTTAGTTACAAATGTACATTATAACACTAATGTGCATCATTGTTAATGATCATATGTTCACTAAGGATATCAAAATCTATTCCGGGTCCACTATATTTATGTAAAGAATTCATATAATATTGATGATAGTGGTATTAGAGTTAAATTATATGGGTTAAGGCTCTAGATTCACATAATTTGGCATATGAATACTAGACATCATTGAGTTTAGTGGGAGGAGTAGTTCTAGAGACACAAACTGCATCAGAATTCATAACCAAAGTGGTGGTTTATGTTTGAAATAGTGGGTGATACATGTATTATTATTTCACAATAATGATTCATATTAAGAATAAATAAATAGTCCAATTATGTGGTTGAAAATTATATTTAAATTAAAGTAATTGACTCTATGTATCAATATTTAAGAAATTTTATTTTGTATTTTCCTAATACATGATAATATTGGTGAGTATTTAAGGGAAATTGGGCATGGATGGTTCAAGATGGAACAAATAAATCATGATTGGTTGTTGAAAGGTTTTTTCTATGAAAAAACATATTAATCACACATCATGAATAAAATCCTTATAATATTCTACCTTTAAAAGCATTTTTCTATGATCATCATATTTGGATATTGATTGTCAAAGATGCCTCATTTAAAGGAATACTTATGGAATGTTTCAATAAAACATGACCTAAAGGAGAAACTATGGTATTTCTTTACTAGGAATAACTGTAAGGGTTGGTGAACTCAAAAAATGTCAATAATATATATAGATCATACAAAATCATTTATTAATAAATCTGGCATAGGGATATTAGGATATTCATTTGGAAACATAATTTACTCATATCATATATAAGTTAGTGGGATGACTATATGTTTCTAGATAAATATTTTAATAAAATATGAAAACATTTATTATGTGTTATATGATTTTTAAGACTATGAAATTAAATTTCTCTATGTTTGACTTAAAGTGGAAACTATGTTCTAGCAAAAATGATCTTTAAATATGGATCTATATATTTTCTATAGTCCATATATTAATAAATTACTAAAAAAAATAGTTCAAAAAATTAAATACTATATTGTAATTGGAATATAATCCATTCATTAAAACGTATATGATAATTTGATGTGATTATAAAGATTAAAATAACTTCATAATATTATGTGCTAGGAATCCATCTCATGTTCCATGGTATTTAAAAATATTTGATATAGTTGACGCATAAATCATTATACATGAATATAAAATAAATCCATCATAATAGTATAGAAATTAAATTTTATCAATCCAACAATACATTGATCAGTAAAATTGGATGTGTACTTATGGTATGAAGAAATGAAATTACTTGTGATCAGTGGAATTGAACAATGATCTTTATTTAGTTCAATTAGGTCTAGTATCTCTAATAATGAAATTTTTATATTCATGAAAAACTTATTATACCCATTTCTTTCCATATCTATAATATCTGAGTATGTTGAAGCATCTGATACATCTTATGAATGAGTTTATAAATTTCATATTCTAATTTTGGTTTATTCCAAAAAAATGTAGGATCCTATCATCTAATGATAAACTATAACAATGGATTTAGTCAGTATGTCTGGATTTGGACATTGGAATAAGAGGTGGATACTTGTTAAAATTAATACATGAGGTATTTTCTTAATATAGGTATATTTTAGTAAACATATCCTCCAGAAATAATTATGTTTCAACCAACCACATCCATTGAAACATGATAGGACTTGAAAATATAGACATACTTAGCAAAATCATGTTTATTATATTAGTAATAAACTGTCATTAGCAGTTGGCTCCAGTGAAACTGGGAGTTTCTCCCCATGGACCAACTAATTTTTATTTTATATAAGTTTTATATTCAAAGAAGTGAATAATAATGTAACTTACTTATCACATATTGATTATTTTTATGAATAAAAATGATATATGAATTTTCAATAGAATATATCATATTAATAAGGTCATATAAATTCCTTACTATGATGAAAACTGAGATATTTTATGGTGATATCACTTAAATATAGATTTGTATTTGGATATGAAACTATGATAGGACCCGTTGTATATAGTCTATCTGGTGTGAGTACATATAAGAAGATCGGGAGTCTTCTCATGAAGTTGACACGTGATAATCTCCAAGGTGGGAGATTATAGAAATAGACCTGTCGGAAGAAATTATGCTTGTTTTTTGTGTCATGATATATCAATGATTGGGAACATGTGTAATAGTCCTTATACTTTACGATTATCATTGATGCAATTCATGACTCAAGCACTTAGATTTACTAATGAAAATCATTATGAAATATGTTTTTAGAATGTATGATGTGTTGGGTGTGTCATAGTAAAAATTTCACTAATGAATAATTTGAGAATGGATTTTTCTCTTCTATTTTATTAAATTTGATATCTCAGAACATTGATTAGAGAATAATTGTGACAATAAATTCTAATTTAATCATGTAAAGATGATTATTTGAGATGGTCGAATATTGATGTATAGAGCATATATATTTATTAAACATATGTGAAGACATATTGATGAAATACTGTGTCAAAAGGATTATATGACATAGTGTGTATTCATATGGGGTTTTCACCATTACAATATTAATTTCATTCTCTTGGTTTCGTTGACGTATTTATTGATTATAATCATAGAATTTATGCAAGTCTGACTATTTCCAACAAAATAATAACCATATAGGGTCACACCATAAGTGTTTTCATTGATCATGATGAAATTAAAAATTATTCTATTTAATGGAATAAATATTATTCTCAAGATCAAGGAAAATTTTATTCATGGTTTATTGATCAAAAAAATTAAATAAATAATCATTCACCAGATTGTGAAAAAAATAATTTATTTTATTGGATTATTAATAAATATTTATTTACTAGATTTTGAATAAAATATTTACTTGGGAGAATAATATATTTTATTTGGTTTATAAATAAAGTCTATATTTTGAATAGACCAATACTATATATGATGAGAAATATTAATTAAAAATTGAGTTAAATAATGCATTTTATTGAGAATGTTGGCATACACTAAAAAATAATAATATAATTATTTTATTTTGTGACATGGGGTATATTAAAAGTTATTATATTATTTTTTGGTTTTTAAGAAAATAAATAATTATTTTAACATAGCCCCTTTCTCTATAAATAGATGGTTATATCTATTTTTTATATAATTGATCAGTGTAATCAAAATAATAGAGAATTTTTGTGCATAAAGAATTTTAGTGTGACTCATCCATCTCAATCCCACTCAAGAAAAAGAAATGTTAGAGTGATTTCATCAAGACATAATAATGAGTGATTAAAAATGGACAATATAATACATTTGATTCCCCATTCTAGAACCCATATATTTTTTTATATTACTTGGAGATCGTTATTGATCATGTGGATCACGACCAATGTAATTCTATCCTTTGATTCTTACATGCATAATGAACAAAATCTCAAATATTAATTTTAGATGATCAACATTAATCAACAAAAAAATATCATAATCCCAGGTAATTTCATTATTCTAATCTAAATATGTTAATTTTCAATTTTCATACAAGATCCCCACAAATGGTTTCAGTAAATTAATATTTTAAATGAGATATTAAAATATCACCCACCACAGCATTATTATTCTATACCCAAAACCAACATGGATACCATCATATTTTTGTGAAAGAGGAGGATGTTCCATAATCTATTTTATTCTATTTATATGGGCATTATGAGTTTTTTGTTGTTATTTAGTGTGACCAATTCTCCATTCTTGTAAATTGTATTGAGGAATTTAGTGTTTTATTGGGTTTCTACATATGATTTTGTTATTTTTAATTGACAAAAACGAATGTTCACTCCATTCCTGGGGAGACGTATGTAGTTCATCTATGTACATTTTTTTGTGTTCCTCATCAATGTTAGTTTTTTGGGAAGTTGTCAAATCTGGATTTCTGGGCTCATGATTTTTTTTTCTAGAGAAATGACAACATCTAATAGGGAGTATCTATAAATACTTCAACTATCAAGGAAGCCATTTCATAGGTAACCCTAAAAGTAATAGCATTTGTGTAGAGTTTTTGTGGTCTTCCAGGCTATTATTGGAGGATCATATCCCATTGGTCTCATATTTTAGAACACTTAATATCCATTACTATAAACAATCAAGAACATAGGTGTATTGACCTATATTTGGAATATTTTGAGTACCTAATTGTTAATTTGTTCAGTTATCTAGTTCTTCATCTATTAAAATAAATATTTTAGATTGGGTATTTATATGAAAATTTGTGTCAGGGTTGGGTTATTTTATAATATATAATTGATTAGTTTCTTCATATTTTTATTAGTAGTTACATCCCAATAAAAAAAAATATTATAACCATGATATTGAGTTGGTTGAATTTTTGTTCTATTTGAATTTATTTTTACATTACATCATTAGTGATTTTCATGAAATTTTTATTATTTAGAAGAGACCAAGGTTGTATTCTCCTAGAGTGACTTGAAATTGAGATAGTGATATTGTATATAATAATTATATGATTATAACATTGTGATTTTAAGTACACTATCAAAGAGTAATGTTGCAACTCATGTGTTGATCATGAATTCATGTAGGGATGTCATGCATCAATTTAGAAATTCATATATAATGACAGAAGATCTCTCAACGATGCATATTGATATAGGAGAGGTGGATATTAATGGTTTTATTTTTTAGATGATACCAAATTAATATTTGGTTTATATAGTGGAGGATTTCCTATTGGTGGATTCTAATGAGGAAATTTGTAGATAGAGATTTGATTTTAGTGATTTGCATAACAGATTTTTTGAGTATGAACATCACAAGGTGTTTTTCAAGGGTATCATTTAATACCTATAGTGATGTTAGAGATAATTCTCTAGGATTTCCATTGATCACCTTTAGCAGTACATCCCAACAAAACAAAGATGTTCCATTGTCTATGATTTCAGTTTTAGTGTCCTGGGTTGAAGCATGCAATTTAAAATTGTATATCTCAATGTTTGTTCTTCCAAATGTTGAAGGTCAAGAACTATGTTTCTAGTGTGTTCCAAAAGCTATTAGATGATCTACATTGGATATGGGTGGGACATATAGAGGAACTTCATTGATATCTTACATTGAGATCATGGATTTTATGATACTATGTGGGTATAGTAGATCATTTTGTAGAATCACCCCACTTTATAGAAATCATGATGTCAGGATCATTGTAAAAATTATAGAGGTAGTATCTATAAGTTGTTGTGGGGCTCCATAGATTCTCATGGAAGATAATATCAAATAGAGATCGTAGTTTTACATTGATGTTGTGGAGAGGAATTTAACATGATTTTGGATATCAATTATTCCTTTACACTGCGATTCATCAATACATATATTGATATATGAATAAGAATATCCATACCCTTGATGACATGTTTTTATCTAATGTCGTGGATTTTAGAGATTCAGTAATGAGTCACCTTTCCATTATAGAGTTCTCTATCAATAATTGTTTTCACCTGACCATTGGTGTGAAACATTTTTATTCTATTTCAAAAAATAAATTCCACTATTTTTTATATACAAGGCTCAACGAGGTAGCAATTTTTAGGCCCGAACATGTACAAAATAAAATAGATATGTTTCAAGTAATTCATAAGAGGATGAAAGCAGTGAAGAATATTATGCTATCATATTCCAATCATTGGATGATGCCTCTGGAGGTCAGAATTGGAGATACTTATTTCTAGAATATGACTCCTCATCATGGTTAGCAAAGGTTTTCTTATGGGTGTAAGAATTATACTCAGTTTTTTATGGATTTTGAGGTGTTGTATCATGTTGAATCCTTAGTGTATCAGATAAATATTCTATTATTGATGATATAGGTACACATTTTATTTCATGTGGTAAATCTCTATTGTTATCTTCAGGATGACTCTCACAACATTTCATTGGTTAATATCGATGTGGATGATGTTGTGACCTTAGAAGAGTGGCATGTGAAGATCCATAACCACCATGATAAGGTGTTGTGTGGGTGTGTTATTCCCAATCTTTGGGTTTTTGGAGACATAATGTCACAGATAATAGTACCTTAGAACATGAGATAAAAATATTTTCTCAATACCTGAATCTAATTTATGATTATCTCTTCTCCTATTGTAATTATTGTTGTTTTTATTGAACCTTTTATTGTCTATGAGATGATTTTAAAGTGTTTCTTGTTTTTTCCAGGATACTATTTGATAGGTATATTCATGGGAGGGACTTTGTAGGATATTTTTGGTTGTTTTAGGGATTTGTGCATTCTTCCTCTATGTGAGGTGGCTTATCTCATGCGATGGTGAAATTAATACGAGTTATCTCATGGGGTAGCAATCCATATGGGCCATTTTCATTCATTCTGTCTGGTTTTTGTTTTAAATTCTCAAGAATGAGAATTCATTGAGAGATATCTAGTATAAGGTAATAGTTCTTAGTTTCCTTTTACTTTGTAATTTTAGTGTGTTGTAGGATCCTACATGTGATTCTATGGATGTTAGAGCGTAAATGGGGGAAAAGGGGACTTCCAATTCCAAAAATAGAATGGTTATAGTAAGGAGGGATGTGTTATTTCATAATAATTTTAGATACAACATAGAATATCATGGTAATAGTGTAGGGGAGGTTTTGGTGGAGAAATAGGGATACTAGATTTTCAGACATTGATGTTCAATGAAGGTAGGATAGGGTGTAGGCCCTTCCCTATTGTTGAGCAGTGTGACATATATTAAGAGGATCTAACATGATCACTCATGGTATGCCACATAATCCCAAATTTTTGCCAGTTTTGTATCAAGGTCCAATGGGAAATAACGTGGACATTAAAAATAATGTTTTCCTATAAATTCACCAAGGACCATTCGAACCCCACATTCTCCCACTCCTTTATCATAAAACCTTCATTCCATGAGTTATTTATTCAAAGTATATAAATCCCCTTTTGATTATTATTCATAAAAAACTCTTAGATAACAATTTTTGGTTGTCCAATGAGGTTTTTACATATTTTTATAGATATTCCTCTCTATTATATCTAATTCCTTATTTTTATATTATGTAGGATTATCTCATCCGTTCTAATGGGATGTTAATTTAATTTTTTTCATTTTTTCTAGTATCTATGACCTTAGGGGATTATATTTTCTGTCCAGGAGAGGTGATTGGATATCTACGATGATATTATGTTCTCATATGAAGGATGTTGATGCTTTTTGAGGGAGAGGATTCTATTTTTATAATTTATTTTATGTGAATTTATAACGTTACTCTAGTTTATAAAGTTTGATAGAAGTGGGATTAACCTAATAAATATTAAATTAGATTAATAAGGAAATGGGATGGTGATTTCATGTTGTTGTTTTATACCATGACAATGATTTCCCTATTCTTTTTCTCGATATTTTGTTTTCTATTATATTCACGTTTATCATTTTTTTATTTATAGATTATAATGTTGAAATTAATAGATTTTTTGTAAAAAAACATAATGTTGTAATTAATTAATTAATTGTATATAATCATAAAGAGATGTGTTTAATAATATGGTGTTTCTTTTAATGTAATCGTAATTGAACTGGTTCAAGTAAGCATGTGTAATTGAAATAGGATATTCCAGGATTTAGTGGAATTTATTAAGAATGTGAATCTATAATGATTGAAAATGGTGAAAAGAATGAAAATTCATGTTAATTGATAATCATTTTTCTCATAGTCTGAAGAAACAATTTTTATTCTAAGTGCGTGTTTACATAATTGAGATAGATTGAGATAGTTGATCATAAAAAAATGAATAGGTTATTTCTAGATTGATGTAAACCTATTTTTTTAAATATAATTCTTTTTTCCAAGAGTGCCCATTTGTTTACATTGACTAGACACCTTTTGTTGGAGGTTGTAAGAGAATGTTTTGTTATGAATGAAGAAAGACTTGTTTTAGGACCTAGATTTCCATATTTATCACACTTATCTGTTTATTTTATCAGATGTTCTAAATATGTGATAATTTTTATGTGATGATTTATGATCCATTGATGGATAAGCAAAGGATGTATGATGAGATATGAGTGGGGAGGCCAAAGGTCTTGTCATTAGTCCATGAATTGATGGAATAATGCATAGTGATAATCATTTGGGTGTCAAGGATGCAACTATATGCGATGAAATGGGTTGAAGATGGCCATACCCATTATTTTAATTAATCATGATTATTTCCTGAGAATGAATTTTTTATATTTTTATGGAAAAGTTGTTTATCTTATCTCCATTCAATTACCCACAACTTGAGGCAACTATATATTCTTGATTTCATCTTATGATGGTATATTTGTATGTCTTCATATTGTACATGGGATTATGGAATGATAATAAGTTTTAATAAATTTTTCACCTGTGGGGTTGCTTCTTTATATAATATGAATGAAAACATAAAAATTTAAGAAACCATGGACCAAATTAGATTATTCCTAGGGGGAATGGAAAATGTTTTTATAGTTAAAGTAATTCATTAAAGTAATGTCAATTAATTGATAATGACTTAAAAAAATAAATACAAATTATAAAAGAATTTTACAAACAAAATGTTATTCTATAATTTTTTGTTTTCTTATGGGTTATCTAGTTTCTAGTAGTTGAAGCCAATTGTCTGAGTGAAAATAGTTGCAGCTGACCTTAGGGATAGGTAATTACATTAGGGTGGTAGTGATTTTTATTACATCAAGTATGTTTTTTTATTTCATTTTCTACCCCACCCATTTTGGTTATGTATACTTACACCCATGGAACTATGAGACAAGTTTTCTCCTATATCACAGTGGTAGGATGGATGGTTGAGTACACCCTATAATACCTCCCTCTTACATGGTAGTATTATATGTTTGTATGCATGAGGGTTAGTTTCCCCATATATCTGTGTTGAGGGATATAATTCTTTTTTTTTCAAAACATGTTTATCTAAAGATATAATTTCCAATGGATTATTATAAGTATAGTGTAATAGGATCTGATGTCTTGAGGTACCTAACATGGTGTATGAGCTGTGAGGGATTGAGGTATAATACTCCATGTATAATTAATGTAATATGGTTTTTGGTGGATCCCAAAAATTCCATTGCTAGAAAATAGATATATGATATGATATTATGAAATTATATGATGTATGAGATGAATTATTTTGATACATATCAATGGTATCATCGGGAGAACCTCTTTAGAATGTAATGGCTTAGAATGTACAATGTTTTGGTAGAGCCATAATCCAGTGAATATGTGGTATTGGTGTACCTTTTATGTATGCTTACAATAATATATATTTTCATTTATGTGATAATTGGTGAAATATATTAAATTAGTATACCTTTTATATGACGAGTTTGTTTCTTTGTTATTCATTGGGCTTTATCATGCTTTTTTATCTCTTGAATGAGAGGAACTAGGGAGGATCTTACTGAGTATACGATTTTTCTCACCCCACATATATATAATTTTTTTCAGGTCATTAGGAGCCAGTTGGAGATCAGGGTAGATAATACATGTTCATGGGCTTCTTCTCACTATTGAGTTTACCTTTCTGTTACTTGTAGTTTTCAATTGAGTTGTTTTAGTATTGTATGAAAGTACATTTATGCACTTCAGGTTACTTTTTTATTTATTATATGGAGTGGATTAGGTAATATTTCATATATTTCTCTACTCCATTGGATATGTTAGAGTTTAATTCCTTGCAACAAGACAACGCCTACTAGAGTTGGGAATCCTCTGGACATTATCCTCCATCATTTTTGGCCCAAGACAGGTACACAATGGGGGAAAGGGGTCGTGAAACATATCATTATAAATTAAATTTAAGGAACATAATTTTATCTCTCCTATAATCATCTTTCATTTTTTTCATCAATTGTTTACAGAAAAATTTCCTAAGCCCTCTATCTCTAAATGGATTTCCACGATATAATTTTAGTCATAAAATTAGCAGTATACATGTCCTTACCCCTTATTATATATATTTCTCTTCCAAAACTATTATTACCATATAACTATAATTAAATTAATATCATTGTTATCATTAAATGTAATTATATTTATGGAAACCCCATTATCTATGTCTCTCTTGTCTAATTGGAAATGAAAATGTCACTCGTGTTATGTGGGGACAACTACCTCTATGAACAAAATAACTCATTTTACATCACCACCCAAAAGGGATGTATATGAGAATGTATTTAATAAATAAAATGAAATTTGTTACATTATTAAGATTCTATAATGTTAAATTATGCATTCTATTAATAAATAATTTATTTTTAATATATTACCTTGTGTTTGTAAAAAATCACCGAAATAAGTTCTTCACCAATTTCATATTAAAAAAATCCTAACTAAAAATATCAACGAATGAAATTAAAATATAATATATCATTTATTAAAATCAAATATATTAACTTAAAAAATATATTAAGGATGAATTTGTATTAATTCATGCGGACTCAAAAAGACAATACAAAGCTAGTACCAAACAAACCAAGTTACTAATATCTAAGAATTAAAACAGACAATATATAACTAATAAATCATTAATAAATTATTATAATAGATGATTATAAAATGTTATATATTTTAATAGGGTTCTAAAATAAGTTATTAAGATTATTATATATTTTATATATTATGATTATGTGAATTTATTGAAATTGGAAATAATGGAAAGGGTTTTCATTTCAATTCCCCGTCATTAAAGAATGATTTTTAATTTTTAAACTAAAATTATATAACATGGTAAAATTATTTACATATTAGAATGTTTAATCATAAATAAAAATAAAAAATATTTCTTAAAATTCCATTTCAAAATGATTTATTCATGTTATTTTAATTCATACACCACCCATGTTATAAGGTATTTTTCTATCTGGACATTATTTCTTTGACTGGTAAGGATTAATTTAAAACTCAATTATCCTATGTTACATATAGTAATTAATGTAATATTTAAAATTATAATCCATATTATCACTAAAAAAATATAAATTTTTCAATTTAATTCTAATTTCTTTATAAATTACTTTCTCATAAAATATTAAATTTATTAGAATAATTCTAATCAACTTTAATTGTTATTTTCCCTCTATATCGATATTCATTAATTAGAATAATATTCTACTTAATAAGATTAAAATAGAATTATATACTATATATTTATATCTTTATATTTATTTTCATTTATTTTCCATATGAATCGTTATTTCTCATTTATCTTATGTGGGTTTCAATATAAGTAATTTAAAATAGTAAAAATGAAATTTCATTTTACATGAAAAATATTATCCTCCACTCCAAATAAATTGGATTGAACTCTATTTCATGGAACCATTATTATATATTTTTCAAAATAAATTATTTTAAAAAATATTCATATCACCTTCTATAAAATGACTTTTAAATTCATCTTTTTAATGTAATGTTAAAAAATCATCTAAACACTCCTTAAGGATTTTCCTCACATATTCATTTTTTTCTCAAATGGATATATCTCCCTAGAAATTATGTTTCCTGAATTACAGTATAATATAATACTTTTTTGGGGAAATAGAACTCATGGTCTCAAAAATACAATTATTGTTATCAATTTTTGTGGTATCATTCGATTTTTTCTCTTTATAATGATAATATTAATCCGTGTAGACATCCTTTAATGTTCTTATGTTTTATTTTGGATATAAACTATTAAAACAACAAAAAATTATTATATTGATGGATTATAATAACTTTATTCTATTTATTGACTTGGTAAAAGTGTTGACATCTTTTATATTTGTTAATCCTTTATAGATTTTTACTTATTACTAAGGCTAGTATATTATATGATGTATTGTAATTAAATTTGTAGATATGATGATTGATTATGAATTATTATGATTAATTTTGGGGTCCTATAAACCATATATACATTAGTAGGTATCATGAGAGAAACAATTTTGGGTAATTTGGTATATTCCTTACCCATTAAGTATAATGGATTGGAAGAGGACATTAGTGGTAGGTAATATTTATTCGCATGAGACTTTGATAATAAAATTATGATATCTATTATTATGTATTACATCACTATGAAATTGTTGATTATTATCCATATGAATATCTATATTGTTATATTATCCAAGTATATATTACTGTATCATGATTCACCTATTTAGAATTTTAAAATATTTTTTATTCCTACGGTAATATCCCTGCCTTGTTTGTTCTATAATTTATTCTATTGTACACTTCCCCATACTGAGTGTTTTTCTCACTTATTCTTTTTTACATTTTCCAAAGTTTATATATAAATTTATTTAGTCAGATATGTATAGATGGGTATCATGTGTATATAATTTTGGGAGAGATGTTGATGACTTATTGTAAAATAATAAATTCTTCGTTTTGTGGGAAAATATTCATTGGATGGTAATGTAATGAGTTTTCCGTTAATTTTTACATTCCTACCTTTTTATAACTATAATACATAAAGGTAATTGTTGTATAAGTGACTTGTTATTTTCTATTTATAATGTACATATAGATTTTTAAGCTTATTATTCATTATTTGTTTTAAAAAAAATACTTAAATAATATAATTATTAGCACTAGATTTTAAAGTGTGGGTCTGGGGTATCATATTTTCATTATAGGTTTTTCATATCTTCATATGTAAGAAGAGTCATGATAGTTGTATATATTCTATTAAATTTGTTTTTAGATTTGATATCAAGTAAATTAATGTAATTTTATGAAAATATTAATATTGTCATTTACATGAAATTCTTTTGAGGTATTTTCTTGTTATTTTTTGGACTAACATGAATTTACTAGATTATCTAGGTTTGTTTCATGAATAATTATGGTTATAGATCTGGGTAGGATTAGGAAAACAATTGGTTCATGGTTATTATAAATAATAAACTAGACAAGTGATAACCATGTGACCAGGTTAATGGCATTGTCTAGGCTACACATCCCAGGGCATGGGTGAGTTACCCTACCAAGATAATTATTTGATCAAGATAACAACACTATCTAGGATACATGTCTAGGTATATAGAAATTATCCCACTCCTGAAAAAACATGTCACCAAATTTTCCTCTTCAATATATGTTCCACACATTTGGTGCATGGTTTGGAAATCTAGGTAGCCATACCAGAAGGGCTACCATAACATTAAAATTTGTGGGATTCCATCATTAAACCTACCTATTTTTAAGACCCTAAACACTATTTATCACCCCATTCAGCCAAATATATCCATGTAGTGGCTCCAAATCATTCTTCTCTCCCTTTGGATTTAATTTTTTTCCTTTCTTGTGAATATTTCATGAAAACCACATATAAGTCACTCCACCCTTCTCTTCTTCTAGTGTCATTCACATTCCTCTATTATTTCTTATTTAGTGGAAATGATAACCTATGTTGGGTTAAAAATAATTTCTTTGGCTTGAATATTTTTTTTCTACATTTTCATTTATAGTATCTCTCCTTGGAATGGCTTTTGTTTTCAAACCAGTTTCCTATTATTCAAATTCAAAAGGTAGGTGGGTCCATGTCTGGATATTTTTTAATTATTTATATATTCTTGTGTGACTCTTAAATATTTTGTAAATTTTTTTTCCGTGTGTAAATATTATTTATTTGAAATTATTCGTTTCAATGGTTTTAGAATGATTAAATTTTTTGGTTAACAATGTTTTATTATGTGTTGGCATAGCTTGTGAAATAAATAGGTTACATGGTTTAATAAGGTAGAAAGAACACGTGAATCATATGTATCCTGGAGGTTGAACTAGTATATGTAAGCACATAATGACTTTTCCGACCTATATTTTTCATGATACAATAGTAACTAAACATATTTACGTAGATTGTTTTCCTTGAGTATGAGATAGAACATCACATCCAGGTTAGATCAGAGAGTGTACAATGATCCTAAGTCCACACTAACCATAGTTATTAGATATTTACCATGTTTCTTATACTATATTTTCCTATTTCTATTACTAGATTATTTTTATAAAAATCATTTTTTTTATATTTATTATTTGTAGTCCTTAAAAATAGGCATGTTTTATTGTCTTATGAGAGATATAAATAGAATCATATAGTGGAGACCTGTTGGGAAAATGAGATCACATCCTACATACACCCTTGAGTGTATATAGAAATTTTTTTCAAGCCCCGGTAAATGAAAATCTATTCATGGTGGTGATAGTGTTTCTTTGTGCAAGCAACCCATTTGGGATGGTTTTGGTTATTATGGCATGGGTTGTCGACCCACATGATTAATAGATGTTTTTTCCATCTTGTGAATCCCCTCCCTATTTTTGATATTTTTGATTCACATGGTACCTTTAAAATGTGTAAATCACATTGGTATTGTTTTTCCTTTGGATATTTTTAAATTAATTCGATATTGATACTGTTTTTTGTGATTTTTTCCTAATTTCTCAATGGATAAACCATTCTAAACGGAGTTACTTGATTCCCAGGCACAAATTTCCAACCCTTGGGTATCAGGAATGCCCTTCCAGCCATGTCCCAAGAAATATGGGGTGTACGATTATAAGATTAAATTATTTTTTTAAATTCAAACAATAACATATTTATGAAAACCATAATATTATTTATAAATACTGAAAATACATACTAAAATTATTCTAATGTATATAATATATGACTATATAGCAATGAAAACCTTATTATTTGATAAAAAAGTAGATGAATTGTATGAAAAAAACACATATTGGGGGAATAATCCCTGAAAATGTCAGTTGGCTATAAAATCTATCTTTACTCAAAGCATAATAATTAGGACTAACAATACAATTGGTTTGACACCCTTTGAGGATTTGATTTGAATAGTCCAAATGAAATTTAAAAACCATTATAATTAATTGTAATGGAATTTGAAGATATAACATATAAATACTTAGGTTATACAACATAATAAGGAAATAACTGTGACCATCCTTGGTTTAATAGGAATATTTAATGGTTGATCCAATTATATAATGGTTGAATCGAAAGTATCATAGGTTGAAATGATGGTTTCGTAGGAGAAGGTATCTTAATATTGAGTTTTATTTTTCAAATCATATTTTACTTAGATTATATTTTATATTATCATAAAAAATTTGTTTTTAGTATTTGTTTGGAAATACAATCATGAAAATGATTCTGAAAAAGGCATGTATCAAGAAACATGTAAGACATATAAATAGATCTGAGTACACTTTTTTCATCAAATTATTGAGAAACAAGCTATATTCTTATGATAAAAAACATGTGTTTTAAAGTTTTAAACATGATTGTGAGTTTGATATTATATCTTGAGTCATATATTTAGATATTTTCATTCCTGATTAGTAATAAAAATTATGATGATGAAATTTTTTTGAGGTGGTGGATTTTTAATCCCTAGGATTTAATAAAATATTATTTTCATAAAAATGAAGTATATCATTCAAAAATATAATTTTCTTGTTCTATTAAAAATTTATCAACACAATAAAATAATTCATGCTATATATAAATTAAACAATCAAAACATTATCAATATATAATCAAACATTACAACATAAATATATGAATCCATATATTATATTCTAGGTAATATTATATTTCATGCACGATTAGATCCTTTTAATGTAAATAAATTAAAATAGTTCAACAAATAGAAAGGAAAAATATCTATAAAACATTGACATACCATTTTTTGTCTTTCCCTTCAGAATTTCATTTAATAGAATTAAAAAAATAATTATAATGAATATCTAGAAAGGGTAATTCATGTTGTGAAATATAAAATGAAATGGAATGAGAATGGGAATGGCGATTTAAGAGGTAATAATGGAATGAATTTATAGAGTGTAATATAGCTATTACAATGGAAAATATTGTTATTAAAAATAATATCATTATAAATATGTTTTTTATAAAAAAATGTTCTTTTTAGGTATATAGATATTTTTCATTTTCAATAAATGTTTTGAAATAATATAATCAATATATATATATATATAATATTTTTTATATATATTTACAAAAAAATTTATACCTTATATATATTATTATTGTTATTAAATAATGATATTTTGTATTTATAATAATATGAAATGACCTTTACACTTGTCCTACCCCTATTGGATGAGTAATGGCTTACCAAGAAAATCCATGGGTCAACAAGGGGACCCCATGGAGTCACTGGTAGGAAAATGACATTAAAAACGTTTTATTTAATGTTAAAATAAAAATGTCACAAACATGAGTTGTTCTGCTAAATCAATTTTTAAATGGGGTTATACAAGTCTAATTTTTTACTATAAATATTCATTAAAAAGATAAAAAGATTTCGTACATCATTATTTTTGTTTTATAATTTTTAGACATTAAATAAATTAATTTTTTTATTACACAATGATGATGCAGCGATTAGCTCATTAATTAACAATTTAAATAAAATGAAAGGATAATGTAAACTCTAAGACATACACTTGTCAAAAACCTATTGGATGAGAATATCTCAAACCCTTATCACCTTAACCTCGAAATATATCATTTTGGGACCTTTATAATCCTAAAAACCTTTCATAATAAAGTATCATTTCATGAGTTTCAAAGAGTGCCCCTCCTCTCCTTTTATAAAATGCCCCCACCACTACCACCTTTTTCACACCTTCCAAGCCATAATTCTTGGCCAAACTCTTCCAAAATACTCTCCCAAATTCCCTAAATTACTCTTAGAAGCCTAAAATTGGGCATAATTCTACCCAAGGAAGTCTTTGGCTCAAATCAAAAAGAGTTACCCGATTTTAAGGTAATGTATTCTCTTATGTTATTTGGATTTATTTTTCTTCTCCAACCCCTTAAAATCTTTTTATTACTTTATTTTATAACAACAATAGTATCTTAAATATACTAGGATGTTTTTGTGAGGAGTATTTTATTTACACTTACACACACCTTCATTTAATGGTTAAAGAACTTACTATTTCTGTGTGTAGGGAATTACTGCCTCACGAAACAATGATTATTCAATATTCTTTTACCACCTCTCATGGTGGCCATTATTATGACACTATTTTTATATATGATATATATTATGTTTTTGTATTATTTATGATTCTGTATTTTACATTTATGGAAAACCCTTTTGATTTTCACAACGGGTAAACGCGATAATATCATTTTAGGAAGTGCAGGCTACCGCCCCCTCAAAGTGATTTTAATCGTTAATGCCATATGTGGGATGTATAAATGATAGATTAAATGGTATTATACATTATATTATACTGGAATTATATTATACCTTTATATAATTATAATTTAATTCCATTAAATATGAAATAGAAATGAATGTAGCGTTCATGCGTACGTACGGCTTACCGTCTCCTTGAACGGTGCATTTCATTACTTACCTCTAAATGTTATGTAATATTATAAATGAATTTATATACTGGATATATATTATATATATTATATATACATCATGAATATAATTTTGGAGATAATAGGTATTTTACCATATAATCAACTTGTAAATATAAGAACTTTATTGTTGACTCATGTACCAATGATCGACAAAACGACCGTTATTAACTTAAATGGCTACATAATTTTAGTAACAAGGTAATGAGTGATATAAAAGGGATAATGAATTTTAAAAAGGTTCTTAAGAATGTATATATTAACTCTAGTTTATTATTCAGGAGGTTAAGGAACAATCGAGTCAAGTCGGACATGAGGTAAGGGTTAATTCTACAACCTTTTCATTATTCAACGTTGTTCATATGTAATTATCTTTTGGGTCCTCTTTATCATCCACATCCATTTTTCTTAAATATATCTTTCAAAAAAAAATTACTATTTATTATACAATGGGTTAAAGTCATTTACACCCTTATTTGACCTTGTACGTTTTTGAAAGGAATCTTTCCGTCATTTTCCAAACAAGGTAATTTTTGACATTTTTGACAAAATTTAGGTAAGGGAACCTCTTAACCCAATTTCTATTATTTGGGTTAGTATCCTATTTTCAAATTATTTCATGATATTATTATGTCCTACCTTGTATTTATACTTTCTTTTTGTGTACATATAGTGAATACACATAATAGATCTATTTTATTTAAAAATGATATTTTTAATGGACTTCATCTCCATCTCCATTCTTTGATGCATATTTTGTTTTATACACAAATTTCATTTATACGGTGTATGAAATTATTTGAATTTTACTTTTATTCAAAAGGAATCTTTTTATATGAAGCGTTTTTACTAGAGGACAAAACGAATGTTTTTTCTTACGTATGTGGCGACAACGACTTCTCCACTGTCGTGACTATTATTTGTGTTTTGACTTCCTCTATAAGACATAATTTTTTCTAAATGAAAAATATATACCATGTTTTACTTTTATTTTATTCTGGTATTAGAAATTCTTTTGATATTGTTTTTATTATATCAATGTGTTGTTATTGATATCTTGTGATTGAAATGTGTAAATTTTATGTTTCTTTTATGCATGTTTTATGTGATACGAGTATGTTATGGTTTATGATATGTTTAAACCTGTTCATATGAGGAATGAATTGGACATAATAAGTGACGGGTGGAGCCCGCTATAGCTCATCGAGGCATCGGATGGTCTCATGAGACAAACTAGTGTCTTGGGATGAGACCTTGACAAACTCTTATTTGTAGAAATGGCATGAGGCCTTGGCTACATGGTTATGATAGTCTGGAATTATGCATTCCATCATTATGAAAGTGGTTACTGATATTGCATATGATTTTTCAACCAGTAGAATATCCATGTGAATAAGTACATGGCATTATCTCGTTTTAATTTTTCCATATTATGTTGATGTTAAAGTTTAAAAGGAATTTGTTTTAGTTATACATTTCCTTAAAAGTTAATGTTTATTTATGAACACTTCTGCTATATTGTTATCCTTATTAAGCATCTGAGATCACCCCTTCCAATGTTTTAATTTTTCCAGGATGTGTTGATGTATATTATGAATGACCTATAGGGATAGTATGAGGGGATATAATGACTAGATGTTTTTTTAGTTTTGTTTCACTTTATGATGTAATGTAACATTTATGAATGTATCTATTGTTTACAAGGATACTAAACAAATCGGTCTTTCAAAACTTGATCTTTGTGATCATGCCAATGTTACGCAATAATTCACTGACTCTGGGTAACTGGGGTCGGGGCACTACAGTTTGTATCAGAGGTAGTTTAGTACTAACCTTGGAAGATAGATTTAGATAAACTCTTATTAGAGCACATAACCCTAAGATAGACATTAAGGATTAGTATAGAAGAACTTCCTAGAATTTTGGTATTATAGAGATTTTGTGAGTTTTCTGAGCAATACATCCTTGTATGGATACGAGAAGGTAGAGGAGGCTCTGGGACAGATGTACCTAGGGGTAAAACTCGAAAACACAGCTTTGAGCTAGACTCGAATGGAAACTGGTTCACGACAACGGGCCTTGCTGCACTCTTGGTTACGACACTCCCGGGGGATATGCTTAGGATAATTCTCATTTTCATTACAAACCATTATGAAGGTTTTATGAGTATATACATCCTCAAAGAAAACATTTCTTTTTATGATTACAGATTATATCCATAAATTATTCAATTTATGTTAAATGTTTTACAAGCAGGGAATTATGTATTTCAATTCATAAACTAATCTATTTTATGCCATTATATAGAAATAGAGCCCAGTGGGAGGAATAGAAACCATATCAATGCATGCACTCCATGTAGGGATTTCCCTCCTATTCAAGATAATTATAGTGCAACTAGGGATACAACTGTTTCTGATCAACTTATCACCATACTATGACAAATCACTCAGGTTATTAATAATAACCATACTCGTTTGGAGCACCCTGATCCACAAGGTGGAGAATCAATGTTAGATAGCTTCATGAGGCAACAAGCACCAACATTTAATGGGGGTACAAATCCATTAGTAGCAAAGAAATGGATAAACTCCTTAGAGAAAATATTCCACACCTTGGGGAGTAGCGAAAGGGGGAAGGTTTTCATGGAAGTTTATCGCCTCACTGGAGATGCTGATCAGTGGTGTCCATTGATTGAAAACACAAAGGAAGATGATGAGGTATCAAATATGGAATGGAGGGAGTTCAAAGATATTTTCCTCGAAAAATACTTTCCACATGACCATCAAGAAGATATGGAAAGACAATTTCTGAGTGTAGGACAAAAGAAGGATGAGAATGTCGCAAAGTATAAGGATAACTTTACAAGGTAAGCGGGGCATGCAAAGGATTTTATAAATAACCCAAGAAGTAAGATTGATCGTTTCTTTGATGGGTTAAAACCATTTCTCCGTCGAGCTATAGTATCACAATATTTCTCAACATATGAAGATATATTCTCATGTGCTATCAAGACAGAAAAGGAATTCTCTAAGTCTTATGACAACAAATTAAAGCAAGAGAAGAAGAGAATGGTGGAACAAGAGACAGATAAAGGGAAAAAGGGAAAGAAGGATTTTCCATTATGTGATAATTGTGGGATGAATCAACCCGGTACATGCCTAAAAGGAATGGGAGTTTTTTATAAATGTGGAGAAAAGGGTCACCAGGCGCGTGATATGCAAGGGAAAGAAAGAGGATATCAATGTTGAATGCTACAATTGTAGAGAAATGGGGCATTAGGAAAATAAATTTCCTAATCGTCAAGGAAACTTACCTCAGAAAATGCCAATGGATCAAGGACAATGTTATGTTGTTACTATAGTTGAAGAGGAATAATTAATGTATTAGTGCTTTTGGACTCAAGGATTATATTCTGGTTATAAGAATAATGTGATATCTAAGGATTGTACTGCAGTAATTTTTGTTTTCATTAAGGTTTTGATCTTTTGAAGGTAATCATATTTTTAGTATGAAACTTTACTTTTTTTGTGGAATCTGATGTTACAATTGATTTTGGAATTTATAGACCTTTTATAGAATGTTTGGACAAAGGTATTTTGGATAACTATAAATGTTGTAATGGATTAAATTGCGCTTTGGATAGTATTGTTTAAGGTTAAAAAATTTCTAAAGATTATTTTTGGAATATTATAACACTAAAGTTTTAGGAAAATGACAACCTGCAGGTTGGGGGATAGCCCGTCGCGTCGGACAAAGCTGCATGAATCGAACCCACAACCAAAGTGCGACCGGCCTATATTACCTACCACTAGCATATTGGAATTCCTTGATTATAACAAGTAGACTTACTAATCTAAATGGTATGTGTTAATATTTTTAACCCTATACAATTAGGATAAATAGAATATTTTTGAGTTCTTTTACCATTTGGAGTGAAAGATGGGTTTGTGGTAAAATTTTATTAAAGAATGAATGTCTGCATGAAAAGTAAGTATATTTCATTACGTTCTTAGTAAATCTCTTAAATATATTCCTCAAATTTATTAAAGGTAACTTAAAACAAAAATGTTGTTGGTTAACTTTTCGAACTGGGGATTCAATGATCGTTTAACCAATAACATGTTTGTGATTTTCTTGTAGTTAACTTTCTCCTAATCCTATTTTCTATAACTCTCCATCAGACTTGGATGTTTTTTTTCTCCTCCATATCCATATTTTCATTGAATCCTAGTATGGGCTATCTCGAGTGACCTTTGTACTTATCTCTCTTTCTTTTAAAGTTATATTTTTATTAACCCTATTTCCGATGTGGGTTTTCCAAAAAGGTATTTTCTATTTTCAAACTTTTATTTTCAAAGATAAATTTCAAATTTTGAGGATGAAATTTATTTAAGGAGGGGAGAATGTAACACCACGAGCTTCCGTGATACGCTTCTCTTTCAATAATGAAATAGCTTCCATTGTACGCAAGTTCAAGATTCTAACACACCAAACCAATCAATGTAGCCATTAAGAATATTAATACCTACTTTTTGAAATTTTATAAATTTTATCTTTCAAAATGGACTTCATTTTTGGATTCGGAATATCGAAATTAGCCAATGTTGAATTTATGGTATTTTTCTGAGAATATCCAATTTTTGATGAATAGTTAAAAATACTTAAAAACAAATTTTTTAATCAAAATACTTTATAATGATAAATAATACTATATATTGGTTTTAAATTATAATTAGAATATATTTTTACCATTTTATCCAATGGTGTTCATTATAATTAATTTCACTTTGAAATTAGACTTAAACAATTGTCAATTTTTTGATATATATTGTTTCTTAAAAACACGCTATTTATTGTGACAGTGGGAATTAATTGTAAAATTAATTAATGAAAATTATATGTTTGGAATTTTTTAAAATATACATCATTTTTGAATTCGGAATATCAATTATAACTTAGGGTGAAATTTTGGCATTGTTCCGAAAAACATCAATTTTTGATGAATTGTGAAACCACTAACTGGTAGTTAAAAATTGATTTTTTTAGTTTAAATGAAAAATTACCACTTCTGTGATTTGATTTTCAAAAATACCACATACATGGTTTTCATTGGGAAGTAAAATGTGGTTCAATGGGATTAAAATAATTTTTGTTGAATAGTAACTTTTAAGTTTAATTAATCGCGATTAAAGGTAATTAGTGTAATTTAAGGTAAAGATAATATTATAATAATATGAAATGAAAATTACACTTGTCCTAACCCTATTGTATGAGTCATGGCCGACCAAGGCAATCCATGGGTCAACTTGGGGACCCCATGGTTCCACTTTGGTAGGAAAATGACATTAAAAACATTTTATTTAATGTTAAAATAAAAATGTCACAAACAAGAGTTGTTCTGCTAAAACAATTTTTAAATGGGGTTATACAAGTATAATTTTTGACTATATAAATTCATTAGAAAGTGAAAATTATTTCCTAAATCATGATATTTTTTTTTAATTTTTAGACATTAAATAAATTATATTTTTTATTACACAATGATGATGTAGTGATTACCTCATTAATTAACAATTTAAATAAAATGAAAGGATAATGTAAAATCTAAGAATTAATCTTTTCAAAAACCTATTGGATGAGAATATTTCGAACCCTTATTACATTAACCTCGAAATATATCATTATCAGACCTTTAGAATCCGAAAATTATTTCATAATAAAGTAACATTTCATGAGTTTCCAAGAGTGCCCCTCCTCTCCTATTATATAAGGCCACCACCACTACCACCTTATTCACACATTCCAAGCCATTTGGATCGGCCAAACTCTGACCAAATACTCTCCAAAATTCCCTCTCTTACTCCTAGAAGCCTCACTTTGGGCAGAATTCTACCCAAGGAAGGCTTTGGCTCAAATAAAAAAGAATTACCTGGTTTTAGGGTAATGTATTCTTTTATGTTATATTGTTTTATTTTGATTATCCAACCCCTTAAACTCTTTTTATTCCAATATTTTGTAACATAAATAGTATCTTTAATATACTAGTATGTTTTTGTGAGAAAGATTTTATTTACACTTACAGACACCTTCGTCTAATGGTTAAAGAACATATTGTTTCTGTTGGTGGTGAATTACTGCCTCACGAAATGCTGATTGTTCAATCTTTTTTTAACATCTCTCATGGTGGACATTATGATGACACTATTATTATATATGATATATATTATGTTTTTTTTCTTATGATTCTGTATTTTTCATTTACTTCAAACCCTTACGATTTCCATTATGGATAAACACAATAATTTCATTTTAGGAAGTGCGGACTACCGCCCCCTAAAAGTGATTTGAATCGTTAATGCCATATGTGGGATTTATAAAGGATTTAGTAAATGGTATTATACATTATATTATACTGGAATTATATTATAACTTTATATAATTATAATTTCATTCCATTAAATATGAAAATAGAAATGAAAGTAGCGTTCATGCGTACATACGGCTTACCATCTCCATGAACGGTGCATTTCATTTCTTACCTCTAAATGTAATGTAATATTATAAATGCATTTATATACAGGATATATATGATATATATTATATCTACATCATTAATATAATTCTTGAGATAATGGGTATTTTACCACATAAACAGCTTGTAATTATAGGAAGTTTATTGTTGACTCAAGTATCAAAGATCGACAAAATGACCGTTATTAACTTAAATGGATACATAATTTTAGTAACATGGTAATGAGTGATATATAAGGTCTAATGACCTTGAAAAATGTTCTTAATATAGTAGAGATTAACTCTGGTTTATTATTCAGGAGGTTAAAGAACGATCGAGTCAAGTCGGACATGAGGTAAGGGTTAATTCTACAACCTCTTCATTATTCAAGGTTGTTCATATGTAATTATCTTCTGGAACCTCTTTGTCATCCACATCCATTTTTCTTAAATATACCTTTCAAAACATTTTTACTATTTATTAGACAATGGGTTAAATTCATTTATACCCTTATTTGACCTTATACGTTTTTGAAAGGAATCTTTCTGTCATTTTCCAAACAAGGTACTTTTTGACATTTTCGACAAAATTAAGTTAAGGGATCTTCTTGACTCAATTTCTATTCATTGGGTTAATCTCCTATTTTCAAATAATATCATGATATTATTATGTACTACCATGTATTTATACTTTCTTTATGTGTACATATAGTGAATACACATAATAGATCTATTTTATTTAAAAATGATCTTTGTAATGGACTTCGTCTCAATCTCCATTCTTTGAGGCATATTTTGTTTTATACGCAAATTTATTTTATATGATGTATGAAACCTTTTGAATTTTACTTTTATTCAAAAGGAATCTTTTTATACAAAGCGTTTTTACTAAATGACTAAAGGAATGTTATTTCTTACGTATGCGGAGACAACAAATTCTCCGCTGTCGTGACTATTATTTGAGTTTTGGCTTCCTCTATAGTCCATAATTTTTTTAATGAAAAATAAATACCATGTTTTACTTTTCTTTTATTTTGGTGTTGAAAATTATTTTGCTAATGTTTTTATTATATCAATGTGTTGTTATTGATATCTTGTGATTGAAATGTTGAAATTTTATGTTTCCTTTATGCATGTTTTATGTGATAAGATTATGTTATGGTTTATGATATGTTTAAACCTGTTCATATGAGGAATGCATTGGACATAATAAGTGACAGTTAGAGCGCGCTATAGCTCCTCGAAGCATCAGAAGGTCTCATGAGACAAACTAGTGTCTTGGCCCGAGGCCTTGACAAAATATTATTTTTAGACTTGGCACGAGGCCTTGGCTACGTGGTTATAATAGTCTGGCATTATGCATTCCATCATTATGAAAGTGGTTATTGATATTGCATTTGATTATTTGACCAGTAGAATATCCATGTAAATAAGTAAATGGAATTATCTCATTTTACTTTTTCCATATTATGTTGATGTTCAAGTTTAAAAGTCTTTTGTTTTAGTTTTACATTTCCTTAAATGTTTATGTTTATTTATGAAAGCTTCCACTATATTGTTATCCATACTGAGCATCTGAGTTCACCCCTTCCAATGTTTTAATTTTTCCAGGATGTAATGAAGTATATTATGAATGACATGTAGAGATTGTATGTGGGGATATGAAGACAGGATGTTTTTTTAGTTTAGTTTCACTTTATGATGCAATGTAACATTTATGAATGTATCTAGTGTTTCCAAGGCTACTAAACTAATCGGTCTTTCGAGACTTGATCTTTGTGATCATGTCAATGTTATGCAATAATGCACTGACTCTGGGTAATTGGGGTCAGGGTGCTACAATTTTTTGTTACCCAAAACCCATTTTTTTTCTATCATTGAGTTCCCTTTATGGAACATTGATATGTTTCATGAAATTTTATAAATCTAATTATTGTACAACACTTTCATGGTAGTTAAATGAAACCTTACATGGGTGGTGTTCTTTTGACTAGTGTTAAGGATGGATGCAATTTACAAGAAATCAGACCCTCTTAAAGAATATATAATAGTTTCCAAGAATTGTTTTAGGTTTATATATATAGTACTATCTGTATTTGACTCATATTGGATTCCCTACAATCTCAAGAGATTAAGGAAGTCCTCTAAAGACAAATACGATCTTGGGTAATTCCATTTCAAATACCACAACTCTTCTAGAATAGTTTTACGTGGATTATAAATTTCCAATCTCCTAATTTAGATACACATTAGTTTTATAATTATATAGAGTCTCTATATTATTATACAAATTATTTCCATTCACATACTTTTTCAAAATTCCATCATTTATTTTTATAATTATTATATTTATTTATTTATTTTTATTCTTGTACATTAGTTTAGGGATAATTTTAATTTAATTTTGAAAAATATATATATTGTGTGTTATATTGAATGGTTGGTTCTCAATTAGTGTTAACTATGTGGAATACCTATTAACAACACGAAACATGTTTCAAAGGAATTTTCATAATTAGACAATATTTTTCTAACTATATGACAATATCTTGTGATTTTTTCTAGGTATTTATAGTGAATTAAGAATTGTAAGAACATGGTTTATTATAATATATACAAACCATGAATTCATACAATATTTTTAAATGTTTGTAAAGACCATATAAATATATTTTATTTATGTACCCAAAAAATTTATTCATCTCCCATTCATTTGATATTCCTATATAGATCCTTATGATGATTAACAAATTCCTCCTTACTTTGATTTTGGCTACTAACCCTCTATTTTTTCGTGATTTCTCCATGGCTGGGCCCTTATTCTCCCAATATTTCATTTTTTTAATTCTTCATCTTCACATTATCTTATGATCATGTTTATTGAACATAATTATTGGGGGGTTTAACAAATGATTTGTATGTTTTTAAGGATTTATGGTGTGTGGCGCTGTCACGAACCAACCCGAGTCGACCCTGAACTGGTCACCCAGGCCAGCCCGCGACAAGTCTCAAGAGGCATTCTCGATCCTCCTGGAATGGTGAAAAGCACCAAGGTCATTAATAGATTACACAACGAAACAATTCCACCCATATATAAACAATCATACAAACATCAGAAATAAACAGACAACCCATAATGAATTTATATAAAAATTGAACTCAATATTATTTGTTCAAGAAACTAAAAGTAGAACAAAACCAAAAACTCAACTGACCAATCCCGATGACCATCTAACTCCATGTGACACTTCTGTTCACTCTCAAACATAACGATCAAATGTCGCCCAAGGTGAGAAAACTAAAGATGAACCCTACACAAGGGCTAAAAAAAGAAGAATACTATAGGTGTGATTATTAAAACTCAGTAGGTTAGCCCGATATTCTATTCCCAATGCACATTTATTTAAAATAAAAGAAACATAAATTTATAGTTTTAAATTCAAGATATGAAATTATTTTTTTCAAATGAGGTTCCAAACTATAATAATTATCAGACAAAAACATGCATGTTTAATAAATGAAAATGCAAGTAACAATATTTTTCAAAGAGGTGAAAATTCAAAATGAAAATAGTTTTCAAGATGGCCTCTTTAAATAATATTATAATTTAAATAAATAGAACATACTACTGAATTTACAAACCATAGACACCGTATATTGATGGTGAGTACAAAATAGCCAATGAGCACTAGTCACGGAAACACCCATAGGCACTAGTTAGTTGTGAGCCCCAGGTACCTTGTATCACACTGAAAGTAACCATAATAAATATTTTTTCTCATGTACGAGCCGCTAGTAGGTAAAATACCCATAAACTAGTGGTCCCCAATCATCATCATCATAATAGTTTATTTAGTGTTATTATTTTCAAACTTGTTACGTGAAACAGAGGCCAAGCCCCAAAGAATCTCTAGCAGACTAGTACATGTCCGCCCACCTAGATACCCAAGAATACCTTTAGTTCCCAATGAAGTTACACATATTATCAAATACACATTTCAAATCCAAATTCCATTCCCAAACCATAAAAAAACATCCCATAAACTTTATTCACATTTCTTACACAAATCAACAAACCTCTAAATATTTTCGTAAAACAATATCATGAAGTGTATTGAGGCTTTGCACATAAAACTAATTCAAAAACACACATTCAATTATAAAAACACATCAAAACCAAACCAAATCATATTTTTAAGCCCTAGAAAAATTTAAAAAAATCATTTCATGGACTATAAAACAACCACAGTTGCACAACATGGTATATACAAGTAAAAAACTCCTTCATTTTTAGGAAATGCCAAACGAGCCTTTAAACATTTTCTCAAAACTAACGTTTGATGAAGGTATGAATTTAAATTTTATTAAGGATGTGTGTAAACACCATTTAAATTAGAAAACAACATTCATAAATCTCTTATAATACTCAGGTTTCATATTCAAAACACAACCATTTTAATAAAGATGTGAAACAGTCCATTTTTCAGCAACTCGGGCGAAAATATGTTGTAAACCAAAACGCACTTGTTTGTAAATACATATACTAATTGTAAATCCATATAAGGACACAAAAATACCATTTATCATTCTTATAATTCAATTATAAATCTAAATAAATAACTTTTAAATCACACATCACACATAAAAACCAACCAGGCAATTTACTGAACACATGACATGCCCTTTTTAAACAAAAAAATTTATTTTAAGTATGTGAAAATGTATAAAACACCAATTGAATGACATATTTTCATTAAAGATACTTCAAAATGTTAATAATACCATAAAATAGATTATTACCTTCACAAAATATTTGCAAAAGATAACAGAACATTTAAACAAACACTTGTTGAGCACTTTCATGACAAAACAACACTACCTTTCAAAAAACAATGATTAAAAAACCACTTTTCAAACCAAGAAAATTATATGAAGGCTTAAAAACAATAATAAACATTTATATGTGTTTATGAAAATATTAAAATGATGAAACTTTAATGATAAGGGCATATGAAAGAGATATCATACCTCAAATCCTTGGCGTAATTGAAATGCACGCTCGAAATCACCTATCGTGGGTTTATAAACCATAAAACTATAAATAACAGACCTAAACAAACTGAAAACCCATAAAAACATCTTATAACAAAACCCTAGGTCGATAAATACTAGGGGATAATATACATCCAAGAAATAATGAAAGGAGGGGGAAGATGAAGGACAAAGGAGAAGGAATCTCACCTTTCATCATAGAAAACTCTTTGTCTTCCATTAGATATACAACCGTAGAGATAATTGAATGTCTCGAAACATCATGGAGAGACTACTAAGGTCTGGAAGAACCATGGAATGAATATTTTTTTCCAAAATAGAACGAATTGATTGATTTATGAATGATACAATTTACTTTGTCAATTCTAGACGATTTGAGGTATCCTTATAATTTGCGCCCTAATATACGACCCATATGAGCTCCAAAGAGGTAAAATGGATTATGAGGGTTCGGATAGGTTTATTGGATTAGAGGGGGAGGTGGAATAACCGAAAAATATTAAAAAATGAAAATGATATAAAAGAAACAAATTATTATTTTTAACCGGAAATAGGCCCATGGGTTGGCCCAATACCTAATTAAGTAACGCAAATTCACCCAGCTTATGAATTTTTAATGGGTCCAAAAGGATAAATAAGTTTAAATATATAATTATAAGACAAGTGGTATGTTTAATGGGTGAAAAAGGATGAAAAAAAGAGTTATAAAAGAAAAAAATTTGGTTTTTAAAACTGGGAATGGGCTCACAGTTGGCCCAAATCATGAAGTAACCACCCTTTTTCAAAAACTACTAAACAAACAATGGGGATCCCAATTTAGGGTGGTTACACATATTTTAAACTTCAAAAATAAGGATTCATCTCATTAAATACCCATGAAAAGGATCAGAATTTCCAATGGACCGGAAAAATACAAAGACAAAAAAAACCCGTGTGTTACAATTCTCCCCACCATTAAAGCTTTCTGCCCCCGGATAGCCATAACACGTTCCGGCTGAAAAAAAAACACATAAGGATTCTATAACAACATAATCTGGCCTCTAAAGAGAAGTAAATATCAATCAAAAACTATTCAACTTAATACTCTTTCCCATACAATACAAAACTCACAACCACGTCTGAAGAATTATCAAAAAGATGAAGCCACCACCTCCACAACCAAGCCAAGAACCCGATTGTTGGGCCTTCTCTCAATGAACCCAACCATCATCCAAAATAAAGAGAACTCACAAAAACCAAATATTCCATGGGAGTCCAGAATGGACTCCCCACCATTAAGAATAAACTATCACAAGATATGTTCATAGGATTAAAATCCAGGAGACCGTGGGTCTCCCCACCATTAGAAACCAACTAGCAACGAACAAACAAGAATTCAACATAAGATAAAATTGGGTCTCACTCACCCATGACCAAAAAAAACCTCCTAAAAAATCCTACTATACTAAGATAATATGGTAACAAAATGAACATATAATCCACACACTCCCAAACAGTGGGGACAAGAACTTGGCCAACACATTCAGCACAGTTCTGGACCCCCGCCACTTGGGGATGTGAGGGAAGGGGACCCAATAATTTGTCCACTGAAACCATAAAATAAACAAAGAAACTACCCAAAAATCTCCAACTATGAATAAGAAACACCAAGGCTACTCCTGATTTTTACATGCGGTCCACATAGGGACATTGATTGAAAACCCACATCCATGAAGAAATAACCATAGACACTGTGTGAGGGGTTAAGTTCACCATGCTTGTTGTGACAAAAGGGAAATTCACAGAAATGAGGAACCAAAACATTGACATAGAAACTAAATTACCAAAATAGAGGAGTAAGGATCCTAATATAGCACTCCACACCACTGTCGATTTCCTAACTGCTTGAAATGCATCACTCCGAGGTCTATGGCTGGAGCCCTGATTCTTGAAGCATCGTCTGCACCGCAGTCAGGTGATAAGGATCACACCACTCAAAAAAAACCTCACTTGATCACCAAACAAAACCCTTCATCTAAAAATGAACTCATAGATACATATCAAAATTTTTTCTTACTCTAAACAAGGGGCAGAACTAACAAGGAATACTATGAAACACATCAACATCACCGAACACAACTGCTCTGTCCAAAATAATTATCATGACCTATAAGCACTTTTAATAGCTCCCAAACAGCTCTCTTTTCCCAAAAACATGTTGAGGCATCATCAAAAGTGGTGGATTTAACATTTTAAATGAATCCATATGTTGATCAGTAGGAATGATTTCAAATGGAGAATTATCCATGGCTACATCACAACATCAAACACATCTTTAGAAACCCAATGAAAATTACTCCAAAACGGAGCCACCAACAAGATCTCATCTCTAGATAGAACAAGAGTATGAATTATAGATCACATAGAAGCTAACGAAATAAAAAACTCATCTAAGACATAGAAAAATCAAGCCACATAACCATTGGTTTTAAAAAAGGCCACAATTTTCAGATAAAACAATTTTGAAAAAACAAACAAACTTAGTGGGATTCCACATTCACCAATGGTGTTTCATCAAGTCTCATCCACATACACATTTCCATGCCACCCAGTGAACCCAACCACTATACCATATAGGCCATCCTTCCAGATATAAATAAAACCATGCTTGTTAGCACCCATGGAAACACGAAAGGCTAAAACAAAACAACATCATTCCAAAAAAAATTACCTTCAAAAGCAACACCAACCACCAAGTCAAAAAACCTTTTCATATTTCACAAAAAAACACAATTAATTAAGAATCATATTCTTAAAAACCTACCCCTTTTAATTTTTAAAAACATTTATAAATAACCAAGACACTCCAAACAACCCCTTCCCATTTTTTGAAAAAAAATCAGTAAGGTATATTTTCATAATCTGAGGTCAATTGATACCAATACCCTTTCTAGTATAACACCAACCAATAAAAACCAATTTCTACACTAATTTATCCGATTCAAAAAAATTTATCATATGAAAAATACCCCATTTGAAACAATGATCCATAATCACCTTAAAATGACTCACAATTTCAAAATATTTTATTTCAACAAACCACAAGATTAGATTATGGATAATCCAATCCCTTTAAATCATTTCCAATTCCCTCCATTTTTTTAAAAAAACAAAAACTTTCAAAACCATTCTTATATTTAATTTTTAAAACACCCCTTTTTCACTTTTCAAAATCTAATTCTTCCTTTAATACCCATTTCCACAATTCTCACACAAGGATTTTAAAAACAAAAATTCAGAATTCCATAATGGTTCAAGTTACCCAAAAAAAGGAACTAGTGTCGGTGGGTGACTTGACCATATAGATGGTGGCCATATGCCAAACATAAAACCAAAACAGAGAGACTTATTAGGACCATTCACCGGCTCCACATGGCTTGCCAGGCCCTGTGAGCTCATAGAGGCCATTAGTCAGACTCCCCTTGTCATATACCAACACCAAAAAATCAACTAGAACAAATGACACTAATATAACCGGACTTCCCATGGAAACCCATGGATTATAACAAGAAAGAGTTCGTGACGCTCTTCATTCACTTACCCCTCAAGTCCCAAAAATACTACTCCATCTACATTGACATCCCCAAAATGACATGGGCTCTCTAAAAAAAGGTATGCTAAGAGCCGACTTCCTCTGATACCATTTTGTCACGAACCAGCCCGAGTCGACCCTAAACTGGTCACCCAGGCCAGCCCGCGACAAGTCCCAAGATTCATTCCCGATCCTCCAGGGATGGTGACAAGAACCAACAGAATCAACAGAGTACACAAGGGAATGATTTCTTCCATATATAAACAATCAAACAAACAGCGGAAATAAACGGACAGCCCAAAATGAATTTATATAAAATTGAACTTAATATTATTTGTACAAGAAACTAAAAGTAGAACAAAACCAACAACTCAACTGAAAAATCCCGATGACCAACTAACTCCATGTGACACTTCTGGTCACTCTCCAAAATAATGATCAAATGTCTCCCAAGGTGATCAAACTAATGATAAAACCTAGACAAGGGCTAAAAAAGAAGAAGACTATAGGCATGAGTATTAAAACTCAGTAGGGTAGCTGGATATTCTATTCCCATTACACATTCCTTTAAAATAAAAGAAACATCAATTTATAGTTTTAAATTAAAGATATGAAATTATGGTTTTAAAATTAGATTCCATGCTATAATAATTATCAGAAAAAACATGCATGTTTAATATACAAGAATGCAAGTAACAATTTTTTTCAAATAGGTGCAACTTCAAAATGAAAATAGTTTTCAAGAGGGATGCTTTAAAGAATTTTAAATTTTAAATAAATAAAACATACTATTTAATTTACCATCCAAAGACACCTTATGTCAATGGTGAGTACAAATTAGCCAATGAGCACTAGTCACAGGAACACCCCTATGCCCTAGTTAGTTGGGAGCCCCAGGTACCTCGTATCTCGGTGAAAGTAACCATAATAAATATCTGTTCTTGTGCATGAGCCACTAGTATGGAACATACACATAACCTAGTTGTCCCCAATAAGCATCATCATAATATTTTAGTTATTTTTGTAATCGTCAAACTTACTACGTGAAACAGAGGCCAAACCCCACAGAATCACTAGCATACTAGTACACGTCCGCCCACCTAGATACCTCAGATTCCCTTTAGTGATCAATCAAGTTACACATATTATCAAATACAAATTTCACATCCAAATTCCATTACCAAACCATAAAACAAAAATATACCATAATCTTTCTTCATATTTCTTACACGAATCAACAAACCGCTAAATATTTTCGTAGAACAATTTCATGAAGTGTATTGAGGCTTTGCACATAAAACTCATTCAAAAACACTCTTTGAAATATAAATACACATCAAAACCAAACCAAATCATATTTGGAATCCCTAAAAACATTTAATAAAATCATTTTATGGACCATAAAACAATCCAAATTGCACAACTATGTATATACAAGTAAAATACTCCTTCATTTTTAGGAAATGCCAAACGGGCCTTTAAACATTTTCTCAAAACTAATGTTTGATGAAGGTATGCTATTCAATTATATTAAGGATGTGAATAGATACCATTTAAAGCATCAATACACATTCATAAATCTCTTATAATAATCAGGTTAAATATTCAAAACACAACCATTTTAATAAAGATGTGAAACAGTCCATTTTTGGGAAACTCGGGCCAAAATATGTTGTAAACCAAACCCCACTTGTTTGTAAAACCAAATCCAAATTGAAAATCCATATAAAGACCCAAAAATACCATTAATCATTCTTCCAATTCATTTATAAATCTGAACAAATAACTTTTAAATCACACATCAGACATAAAAGCCAACCGGGTAATTTACTGAACACATGACATGCTCTTTTAAACAAAACAATTTATTTTAAGTATGTTAAAAGAAATAAAACACCAATTCAATTCCATATTTTCATTCAGGATACTATAAAATGTTAAAAATACCATAAAACAGATTATAAACCTCACAAAATATTTACAAGAAATAACAGAACATTTAAACAAACACTTGTTGAGCACTTTCATGACTAAACAACACTACCTTTCACAAAACAATGGTTAAACAACCACTTTTCACAACAAGAAAATTATCCAAAGGCTAAAAAACAATAATAAACATTTATATCAGTTTATTAAAATATTAAAATGATGAAAAATGAATTAAAAAGGCATGTACAAGGGATATCCTACCTCAAATCCTTGGCGTAATAGAAACGCACACCCGAAATCAATCGTCGTGCATTTATAAACCCTAAAACTATAAATAACAGACCTGAAAAATAGAAAACCCATCAAAAAAATTTATAACAAAACACTAGGCCAATCAATACTAGGGGACAATATAAATCCAAGAAATAATGAAAGGAGGGGGAAGAGGAAGGAGATGGGAGAAGGAATCTCACATTTCACCCGAGAAAACTATTTATCTTCCATTAGATCTGCAACCCTAGAGAGAAGTGAATGTCATCAAACATAATGGAGATCCTCCTATGGTCTAGAAGAACCAGGAAAAGAATATTGGTGGCCAAAAGATTATGAATTGGTTGATTTATTTATGATAAAATTTACCTTTTCAATTCTAGACGATTTGAGGTATCATGAGAATATTCTCCCTAATCCAAGACCCATATTAGCTCCAAATAGGTAACATCTAATATTAGGGTTAGTATAGGCTTATTTTATTCGAGTGGGAGGTAGAATCACCAAAAAATATTAAAAAATGAAAAAGATATGATGGAAACAAATTTTTTTTACAATAGGAAATGGGCCCATGGGCTAGCCCAATACCAAAATAAGTAACAAAATTTCACCCTGCTTATTAATTTCTAATGGGTAAAAAAGGAAAAATAAGTTTTAATATATTAGTATAGGACAAGTGGGAAGTTTAATGGGTAAAAAAGGATGAAAATAAAAAGAGTTATAAATGAAAAAAAATCAGTTTCTAAAACTGGGAATGGGCTCACTGTTGGCCCAAATCATGAAGTAACCACCCTTTCATCAAAAAATACTAAACAAACAATGGGGATCCCAATTTAGGGTGGTTAGACATATATGAAACATAAAAACCCAGGATTTATCTCACCAAATACCCATGAAAATGATTGGTATTTCCAATAAACCAGATCAATACAAAGAAAAAAAACTCGTGTGTGACATGCGCATTCCCCAGGCCTTATGCTTCCTTGTCTAGAGGTGACTCTTGATCCAATTTTGATTTTAGATAGGTTTTTACATTAATTTATCTTTTATTTAAAATCCATGGTGTTCTTGATTTTAATCAAATTATATCCATAAAATTTATTAATATTCTGTGATTTGTAGGAGTCCTAAGAGGTAGTCTACGAATATTTTTATATTAAAAGGCATGTTTTCGACATAAAATCAAAATAACTTTGGGAATTTAATATTATTTACTTGTTGTTATTTGGTATTTACTTTTAATAGGAATTTATTTTTGTTATGATATTATTCGTATAAAATTCATATATTATATATGTTTATAGTAATTTGGAAATGTTTTTATAACATTCTGTTGTAATGATTTTATGATTTATAAAATTTGTTGGTTTTAGAGTGGGAGTTAATTGTGGTCTAAATGGGGTTTTAAATTTACATATAAATGGATTTAAGTGGATTTTTTTAATTATTTATTATTCTTAAAACCCAACATTGGTTTGGAACTTTATATAATTTTTCCCTAATATTAAATCCACCCTGGACTACTCCGCATGGTACTAGTTTTTTATGAGTTTTAAATTTGATTATTGTTGATGTATGAGTGAATTTAACAATGGGATTTAATGATATGATCATGAGATGGTTTGTTAAGTAAATTTATGATCATTTTTCATTATGGTTTATTATTGGTGTGTGGAAGATACATCATATATCATTCCTCATCTTATACTACTAATATAACAAGGATAATTGGTACCTTAGAGAGTTATTGCAAGATGGTTGTTGTTCTAGTTAGATTCATACACTAACTATTATCCTATTGTTATGGGTCATGACTCCTACAAGGTGATTTCCATCAGCTATCCTGGTTAAATAATTCTGAGTGTATAATTTTTTTGATCATTATTGATTAGTTTGGTAAAATGTCATTCCTAAGTATGTCTTGGATCAACAAACATTATATTTAGAAGTTACCCATAACTATGTACACTATAATTCATTTACCTTGTTTTAATACAAGATTATTATTTTAACTCAATATTTTAACAATTTTTTAACATGATATGTACCATTTATTTCTATCTATTTCATTCTTGGTTTAAATTTTTCTTATTCCAGTTGTTATTTAATAATACATTCCCTAGATAATGAATTATTATGATTTTGATCTATCTATTTTACTACATTTTTTATTTCTGCAACATATTTATACTTGTTCCATCAATGATTATTGGGTATGTTTCTCTTATTTAGCATTAATTACTAAAAGAGATAATTATTTGATTTTAAACATCAATATGGATTTTTAATAGAAAAGCATTATGTCACGTTTTTAATCATTGATTTTTATGAACAAATAAATGAGAGATGATTATGGATTTATATTTATAATGTATTATGAAATTTATTTTAAACTATAAATTTTAAATGTAGTATTTCTATTATTATTTGAAAACAATTAAATCATAGACTGTTTAGTTATATTCTACCAGGCCATTTTCATAAAAACTACTTAAACCACTTGGTATTTATAAACCAAGTAGATTTTTATATACTATTTCTAGGTATTATGAGTTTATGACTTCTTAAATTATTTCTCTCTTAGTTACTCAAGGAGAATTTTTTTTAGACAGTGAATCTATGTCACATGGAGGTGATGTTTTTATATTTTTGCTTTTATACTGGATAGACCGGATTGTTTATGCAATGTCCATGATTAAAATTCCTACATTTTTGTATCTATTTCATTTTTTATAGATTTATTTGAAAAAAAAAATTTAATTATGTCACACATGGTTTGATCTTTTAATAAAACTATTTATTTCAATTTTCATGGAAATATATTATCATGAGGCACTATTACATATTATCTATGGAATTTGGATTCATGATAAATATTATTTATCTGTGATAAATCATTACCAAAGAATATATTCTGAAAATATAGGCTTGTTTCTGACTAGGGGGAAGAAAGAACAGCCGTTTGTTTATTAAATGGGCTAGGTCACGTTCACAAATTTATAGTTTCTTATGTTTTTTTGAGAAAGAAAGATATCAAATAGCCCCTAATATTTGGGGATTCCAACAGATGGGAGATAAGATTATCAAAGCTTGGGAGGTACTTCATGAGTTGGTTTATGATAACACATCCCATAAAAAAAACATCAGTTACAATGCCGTGACTGAATTCTAGTATTTAATTTCATTTTTTATTTCAGTTTATTGGTATATTTTAACTTCAATTGACGGTTTCTGTGATATAAATGAATTATCAGAGATAATATTTTGTTTTATATGTTTTAGGATGAAAATGGGAGGGTAACATGGTTTTGTTGAATAGCCTGAGAAACCATGTGGATCATGTTTTCATGGTTTTGAGAAGCTTTGAGTGGATGTAACATAGTTAGTGTGTAGTGTGTCAATTCGTACGTCCAAACCATACATAGCCACTAATCCATTATAATTTTTTTACTTTTTCTTTAATATTACATTTGGTCATTATTTTTGGGAGTATAATGGATATTTTTATAGTGTGTTAATTCTAGTTTGTTGTATGTTATTGATATTTTTAATTTTAAACTAATTTTAAAAAGGTTTAGGGCTTTGTTTTAGTACTTTATAAATAAAATTTCTAAGACAATTATAAAAAATGTGTTGTTTTTATTTTTTAAAATACATTCAACAATAATTGGCTTTATAAAAACATATTTTTTGTCTAATATTAGGATTTTAAAAAAAATTTAAGGTCTAATTTCATAAATTTATATTACAATAGTGTTTTCATAATTAATTCTATAGTTTTAATTAAATTATTTATATTAAATTTTATGAAATATTTATTAAATGATTTGATTAAGTTTTATATTTTGTTTTATTATTTAGATCATTCCTTTAAAAAAATCAAGAAATCATAGGATGTTCATATAATAGATATTTCCTTAACCTAATGTCTATAAGTCATTATATATAATAATTCATACTATTAAAACTAGGATGCCTCTAGGAAGATTTTAGGCATTACCCAATTTCATTTTTTTGTTAAGATTATTATTTATCAAGGACCTAAAGACTATATGGATTGATTAGATATAATTGAAGGAGTTTTCAATTAATTGAGAAATCTAGAAACCTCTTGAGTAAAATCCATTAACAAGGAATAATATGGTATAATTGAAGATCATTACTCTACTGTAGAAAAATTTTGTTAATTATTGAGAAATATTTAATAACATGGTTTTTGTGTATTAATTTTCATTGAAAGTGAAATTAAATATGGTGGTGCAGCTTCAAAACCTTCAATAGGGTGCTTAGTCGGTGGAGGAGTCTGTTAGTAATTTTAGTAAATTTAATATCTTTTAATTTTGGTTAGTGTTCGAGGACCCACTAATGGTTCATATTTTTGTTGATTGATAGCACATTAAAATATGTTTTAGAGCACATTTTTTATTCATCCTCTCATGAGGATTGGGATAGTGATTCGTTGATGGTGGATTTTATTTCTAGGGACTAACCAAGTAGTAATGGTGATACTTTACCTTTTATAATTGGTGATAGTTTTTAAATTTTCCCAGAAGTTGAATTATGATGATCATAATTTAGAAAATTAGAATACTTGTTGGAATATTCGTAATCTTCTATCATTTATCTGAAAAAGATGTTGCCTAAAATATTAAATAATTGTGGTCAGCATTGAAAAACATAGCCTCCTTATTTTGGAGTCCTAAAGTCCAACCATAGTTTCAGTCAATTGGAATTTAATTAGATGTTATGTAAGATTGGGAATTTGTGATAGAAAGAATATAATTCATATATTTGATCTCAGTTTTTTTTCTATCATAAAATTTCATGGAACCTTGTTTTCGTGCTTGTCCATTTAATATTTTCTAATTTCAGGATCAATGGTCATTATTTAGGTTATGCAATCTTCTGTAATTTTTTAGATCATTATTATAGTTAATTGAAAAATGGATGGGGTGTCATTTTTAGTGATAATTATTTTGTGCCCCAATTGGATGGATAGTTTGTGCTTTCGTGAGTTCCTCTTTATATTTTGTCTAAATTTTTACCCCAGGTTAAGTACATGTTTTATAAAGTGGGGTAAATCATGGGAAGTCTTTCCACTTGATTACTCTATTCTAAGGGGTTCCATTGATTTTATCTTTGAATTATTAAAAACTTGTTATGGATTATTATATGATTTTATTTCTTTGGGTATAATTATTGATCTATATTTGTGTCTCAATGAATTTATTTTCCCACAGACCAATATCTATATATAATATTTCCTTTAAACATTTCCATTTCTTCATAGTTAAGTTTTCAATTATAGCATGTACTTTAATTTCTATATATATATTAGAGGTTAAATTAATTTATTGTTTAAAAAAGTATTATGGTGGGGATAATTGTCACACCAAAAACATTATTTTTCTAATCATTAATTGTATTTATATAATTTTTTTCTTTTCCATACATTTTTGATCAATAATTCAAAAAAAAATATTTATGTTACAGTATTTGTTGAAAATAATCAACATGGTCGGTGATAATTGTTTAGAATGACCTTTTAAAAGATAAAATTATTTCTATAGTAATTATCCCTTATTTTTTGAAACCATGTGTCCACAATGTGCGATATCATCCATGTTTCTCTAGTGAAGGATGCATAGTGGCACTATTTTTTAAACCTTGTAGAAAAAATATGTTCTACCAATATTTTTAAAATTATTATAAGACCATTATAAAGTTTTTAATTTTAACAACTAATCATGTTTTATTCCTCACACATTCAACATATACCACATGGTAGATCCTTAAGAAGATTTCTTATTATCTCTTGCATTGGAATTTGGCTTCCATACATTGGTTTTTAGTTATTCATCAAATATTGTTCCAATATTATCTCTATTTTTTCATCATTACATATATATTTATCCTAACAATATCAAGGGATCATATTGGTCAACCCCTAGGGTGTTATTTTAATAATACTTTCTAGTTATTTATTATTTACATTTTACACATTACTCTTTGGGACAACTTCTTCCATGTCAATATATGTTTCTTCATCCTCATATGATTTGAGTGTAGTGTTTCCATGAATTTCTCTTTCATTTACAATCAATAATATTCATGATTTTTCCCAAATTATTTCTATAAAATTAGTGTATGTTATATGTTTTTTGGGGTTATCAGAAGGAATTCTCCAATAGAATATTCTTTTAAAAAAATCATTTCAAATTTTAAATTATTTCATTTTTGAATTACATTGGATTTAAGAAGTTATTATTTGGTATTTCCATTCAATGGAATTATTTTTTTTCTATATGTTTTTTCAATATGTTTTTCGTTGATTATACATGTTTATGATGATTATAAAATTTTTGGATAAAATATTATTTTAATGATTCCATTATTTGTCGAATTTGATCATTTTAAAGTAGGATTTACCATTGGTTTAAAAAGATATTTTAAATTGATTTCAGAATGTATTTCAATAGATATTTATTAATGTTTTAACTAAATTTCAAATAGAATTCCATGTTGGAACAATATATAAATTGTTTTTCCTAAATTAAGATACCCCATTAACTATTCACCATGTTACTTGATTTCATATGAAGTTTGAATGTGATTGTTTCTAATGTTTAAATGAATTTATCTTGGGGATATAGTGAGAAGTGTGTGATAGGGTTTGTTGAGGAATGTTATTATCATGGTTTTACATGTGGATTTTAATTCATGTTTGATAAATATGTCATATATCCTTCTTTTCTATATTCTAATATTTTCATTGTGATCTAATGTGACATAGTGAGATATTAAGAGATGTTTTCTAATCTAGTTATTTAAATACACTATCATGAATCCGTTAGAGGTGTGTTATAATCCATAATAGGAGTGTTACATCATTGATGATGGTTAGAAAATGATGGTTGGGTAGTTTCTAGAAACATTTTATATTATTTTATTAAATTATTCATCTCAAGTACGTTTTGGATAATCTCACTGGTCATTTTGGATTTTACCATGATTATATACACATTAATTAATCTTCTCATTTCTATATTTTAAATTTTTTTAACTCATTAGTTCAACTATTTTCTAAATTTTTTTTACTCATATTTATATCTATTTTATTTTGGTAATAAATGTGTTTTTAGTAAATATTTAATGCTGGATTATTCTTGTTCAATATTTATTATGATATTTATCTATCCAGTTTCCTATATTATTATTTTTAATTCTTATTTATGAACATAAAAAATCTGGTTATTTTTTATTGGGATTCTTCTTTACCATCATTAAATAGTGGGATGAATAAAATTTGAATATAAATCTCAAATTTTGTTTAAAAGGAATGTTTTATGTCATATTTTTTTTGTATATATTGGATTCTAATCTGATTAAATAAGTTATTCTTATGGATATTTTTCTTAGAGATATATGAAAAAATATTTTAAAATTTCTAATTTTAATGTTGTATTTCTAGAATGCTTTAATAAAGAAAGAATATACTATTTGGTGAAATCCCATGAGGATATTGGCTCAAATCGAACCTACACCACTTGTAGTCTGTAGATTGAGTGGATTTTTTTTGTTCAGGTTTGTTTCTCAAGAAGTATAAACATGTGAACTCTATCTATTGGTAACCCTTGGAGTGTTTGTGATGGATGGTGACCCATGTTCAGATAAATATTATTAGTTTTTATTTTTTGTTTCTTTTTTGAAAACCTGGATCAATTATGCATGATAGAAGAAAATCATTTTTATATTTTGTTTTCTATTTTAGTTTTTTGGATATATTAGATTTGGATGTTTATTTTTATTTTTATCTTATTTGGTTATACCAGTTTATAAAAAATTGTGTTGCATTTTTTATGGATTTATAACATCTCGATGCACCATTGAGGATCATTTATTGAACTATGTTTCATGTTAAGTATTATTTAACTAGAATTAATCATTCTAAATTAGTATATTTTGATTACATAGAAATTGTTTCAAGCTTGTGGGGATCTATAATGTACTTATAGTCTTTCCAAAGTTTATATAAGGTTGTAGAATTAGGGGAGGCCTAGGTTATTTCATGATAGAACTCCAAGTAAATAATGGAATTAAAATAAATAACCTCTCTATTATAAGATTGATTTCCTCATAAGAGACATTATTAGATAGAGATAAGATTTCTATTGAGTATTTATTGGTCAAAATGATTTTATATATCTTTTATATTAGCAATAAGTGTTCCTTTTTAGGATCAAAGTGTTGATGGTTCAATCATGGATATTTTTTATGTAATTCATAACTCTAATAAAGTTTAATCCAATTGGATTTTTGGTGCAATTTTTTTTCCTTCACTAACTCACATAATCATTAATATAGGCCTGAGACCCCCCTTTTCTAATTATGTTATTTTTTTGGATTTCAAGGATCTAATATATCCCCTATCCAAAACCATTTTCTTAATGACCCCTACTAGCAGTGATCATCACTTTACTCGCATTGGTTGGTACAATGAGTTTTCTCTCTAGGAATAAATATATATATATATATATATATTGTACAGTTAAATTATTTCTATATGATACTCGGTCACATAATCCTTTGTGTGAGTTGGATGTTTCATGGTTATTATTAGCTGATCTAAAGTTTACCATATGGGTCAAGGTTCATCTTAACTTTTGAGTACAACCTTTAGGTAGTTGTACTAGGCCATACCATAGAATTATTTTTTCAACTACCCACTAATTATAGAGAATATCTGGGTAATCTATTGATGTTGTATAGGATTGTTTTTTTGAAGTGGTGTTGGAATCAAAGGTAAATTTTATAGAGAAAAAACAAAATTCTCCATCATTGAGATATTTAATTTTAATTCACCTTTCTTCCGAGGTTATTTCATATCATTTTAATTTAATATTTTGTCACTTTCAAGATTTGAGTACTAATATTGTAGTTGGTTGTCCTTTTTGAGAGAGGGTATAATCAGGTTTTCTATGAATCATATGACCAATAGAAAAGATGAAATATACTTGTTTATATTCAATTTTGATTATACATGTTTTTTGTGTTATATGAAGGTGATTCTATGAAATAAATGTGGGAACCACTAAATATATTCTTAAATCATAATTATTCCAATAGGGTATATGAATTACATTATAGTTTTTAAAGTTATGTTGTTTAATTTTAATGAAAATTTTATTTTTCATTTCATGTCGTAATCATTAGATAATGTGAAATAGTGATACTGTGAGGGTTGAATCCCTTATCATGATTTTTTTCTAGAGATATTGGGGTCATCTATGCGGATATCATCATTTGGGTTGGTTGTAATATAATAGAAAGATGTATTATATAACCAATTGAATTTAGATATCCCCACTTCTCATCAATTGGGATAAGCGTAAATTGAAAACATTTTGTATGGGTAAGTGTGTGACCCGGTATTTTTGGAATTTATACTTATAGTTATATTTAATGGGTGTGAGAATTTCACCCTACTCAAGGATGGTCTTCAGTAACCCCAATAGAATCTTCTTGGATGTTGTAATGTGTTTCATCAAAATATATTCCCCTAAAAGTTTACATGACCTTTATAGTGTATGAGTCACCCTAGATCTTCACTTTGGGATCTTATCCTAATGAAACATACTTTTATATATCATAATAATTACAGATAACCCAAATATCAAAATTTCACTATCATGGGGAACATGTTATATGTTGATATAAATTCATTATATAACATACATTTCGTCCACAAAACTATTATCCATACATTAAATTTTTTTTATACATATGAATTCATATATATTCTAGAGGAATTTGAAAAATATTAAAATAATTTTTCTCAAATTCTTATTGAGGGATTAATCATAATTGGTAATACGTAGTTCATCAAAAAACGATTTATATGGTAATGATAGAAATGGAATGATGAAAAAAATAAGATCACATAATCATAATAAGTGAAAATGATTCATGATATAATCATATATCATGAAATAATGTGCATTGAGGAGCGATAAAGAGAGTAAATAATTATCACAGTGAATATGTATAAAGGATGATCATGAACCATCACGTAAGAACATTTAATATTGATCATGATGTTATAAGAGTTATGTAATCATAAAATTTGGAATTAATAAAATCATGTCAGAAATTAAGTCACACTAAAAAACAATATAACATTTATTATATATTGAATCTCATGAGAGTAATAATTACCTAATAAATTAGTAGCTATATATTTTTGGACCCTCACATTCCATAATGTGATATATCTCTACTCATGAATTATAGATTATATATAATGTGATTTAAGAATTTCCCAATCCATTCAAGGACAATATAACTATGAACCCACTGATTGCATCATAATATATGGTGATTATATATACCAAATGAATATGAAAACAATCCAAAATGTATCATAATATGATTCAATAATTGGAATAAAATTATTATCAAATGAAATAAAGATATTATCTTGGTAAATTACAGTCAACAAAGATAATAAAATATAATTTATTTACACCATATTTAAAAAACATTATATGTGAATTCCAATAATTTCCCCATTAAATCGAATGTATATGTATATAGGTGAAAGAACATTAAACAGAAGAAATAAAAAAGGGAATTCACAAAATAAATTGATTTATAGAATGTTTGTTTTTATCCATATTTAATGTTAAGGAAATAAATATTTTGTCATAGATTATTCCCCTTATATACATTTCATTTGCAACACTCATCATGTATAAAGGATAATGGATAATGAAAAAATTATTATTTTTAGATGGGATACTATTGTGAATAATATATCATTTAATGAAATTAAACATATAAAATAATCAAAGTATTTAATATGAATGATTATTCACATTGATAAGTTTCTTAATAAGATGATAAGAAATTGAATTGGATATACACAAACAATTCATTAGATTTTTTGTGACAGAGAAATAAAATTAATACTACATCATCAAGGGAGGGAATAAATTCAATAAAAATACATTTAAAAAAATTATTCAAATAAGTAAAATTAGTAAATTATTTGAAAAATAATCTTGATAAAATTATAGAATAAAAATTAATGAAAATATTAAAATAATTTTAATTACATTTTTTTATAAAACTAGAGAGATGAGTCACATTAATAAAAAAAATTTAAAAGAGGATGAAATGAATTTTAAAACACTATCTCAATAAATAAATTTCACAATAATGGATACTTAAAAATATATATAACATAGAAGAAACATAGATACAAATATAAGGAAAAAGTAAATTTTTTCTTTTTTGAATGTTATATGATTTGAATTTCTAAAAGATTATGGTGGAAACAATAAATATATTTATATATCTAGAATAAATAATGATATTGATAAATAAATATTCATATATAATATGATTATAATTTCTGAAATAGGAACATGGGGGTCTATAAATTGATAGAGAGGGTTTTCATGATCCCAAAAGAGTTGGGAAGTACTCCTTATAAACAAGTAAGGTATGAACTATTGAACTATGAAGAATGAAAGTATATAATAAATTTATAAAAAAATTATTGTAAAATATTAAAAAAAATTACATTCAATACATTTTGTATGAGATATAGAATATAAGGTCATAAGCAGATAAATAATATTTGGAATGAATAATAATTTTTATAGAATCTCTAACATAATGTGATAACTTCTTTGGTATGTCATCTAAATTATTATTTTTTAAATTATAAAAATTATTGACATTATTAACAACCCTATTACTATTTATCTAATCTTATAATACGTTTATTAAAATGTTTTATAAATTTATAGACTTTCTATTAGTCATGTAAAATTTCCCATTGTTATTTGATTTCGAGTTCCAAAACAGCCATGACGCATCTGTAACCATAGAAGGTTACAATATGATAGATCAATATGAACCATCTGTAAAATCTTGAAACCATAATTATATATATAAGATATATTTTTCAATATATCTATTGATAGTTATAAATTCTTATATTCCTTTTTTGTTTTATTTATTTATTCGTATAAAAATGAAAAATGGTTGCTTTAAGATAATTTCATTATTATAATATATATTGTACCATTAAATAGATAAAAAAAATGATGTAAATTGAATATATATGTTTAATATAATATATAAATATATTTTTAAGATTATCCGTGAATGGAATAATTTAAAAAAAACACCACCATTGAAATTGGTACTGTTAAACAATTATAGTTGAAACGTTTTTTAAAGGGTGGTAAAAAAGTAACAAGCTAGTAAATTTTATAGTATTATAAAAATGTAAAGGAATGTCAAAGAAGATATTTTTAATTTATTTTTTATTTTTAACCTATATTATAGAAATTTTAAAATTATAATTGAAAACAAACACTAACTTTGAAATATGTATTTTGACAGAGAAATAGATTATGAAAATGATCTCTATTAGAATTAATCAGTGATATGTTATCATTGAATAATATTAATAATTACAATAACATGAAAATTGAATCAATTTTTTAAAATAAGAGGTGTTTTGAAATATTTTTAATGTAATGCATCTGTAAATGAAAATTCTAATAGATGATTCGAAACCTTATGTTGATCCTTGAGTTGAATCATTTCGATTGAGCATAAAGGTATTGGTGGTGGAGATTTTGGTGAAGCCAATATATTGGGTACATGGGAATAGAGGAATATAGAAATATTTTGGAAGATCATTAGAAATTTATGGATATTTGTAATTGATTCAAGAGCGATGTAGGATGGGCGAATCTATAGCCACGGGGGAGGGATATTTTTTAATAATTTATTTATTATTTTATTAATAAGGATAATTAATATGAATATTATTTATTAATTTGACATTTATTTTAATTTTTATTTAACAAATAACGTTTAATTTACATTCAAATACATAGAAACCTAATATAATTTTTTTGAATACATTATTAAAGTTAAAGAACCAAATATTGTTTTTCATTATAAAAAAATACAATATTATCATTAAAATTGAAAATATTTATTTATAAATACAAATTATTATTATTAAATTCATTATTTTACACCTAAAATATATATTTTTTTGATTAAATGTTTTCATAAATTCATATAGCGTATTTATGTCATTTTGTAGTCATAAATGTTATGGTATTCGTAAAAATCATATTTTTTACAATTCATTTAAAAATTATATTTTTTAAGTACCAAAAAATAATTTTAAGATAATTTAAACATTATTATTCCAAATATTATGTCTTATTTTTATATTTTAATTATAAATAAATTCATATAATAAATTGAAAGAAATTTTTTTAATAAAAAATACTTCTTTTGTTATGAGTGGTGGAAATTTTATTTTTTATTTTATCTTTATTACTAAAATATTAAATATTAATTATTTATAAATGAAAAAATATAAATATTAAGAAATTATTATTTTGAATATGTTGAATTTATCTTTTAAATTTTTAATTGAAAAAGTATTATTAGTTTGACAAACCTTATAAATGATGATTATAAATCTTTGTGACCATTCTATATTTCATAGAACAACATTATCAAAATTTAATAATATTTTAATTACAATAATACATTATACATATGAGTAATTATATTTTCAATACACTCACACACACTGTAATGTTATTTTATAGTAACACATTTTATTTAGCATTCCATGAAGAAATTTTTAGAGTAAAAAATGACATAGAAATAATATTATTGAAATAATTTTTAAACTAAAAGAATTTTTAAATAAAATAAAATTTCATAATAAAATAATATTTTACTGTAAAAAATAATTTTAACTATTTATTATATCATATCTTTCACAAAACAAACAATTTACCTTATTTTTAATGTTTATATTTTATAATTTTTTGACTATTCAGACATGTTTCATACATTGTTTAGAAATAGATTATAATTACTTATTTGGTATTTTAATGATGATAGGAAAGTAAAACTATTAAATAAAATAATTGTTTTTAAAATAAAACTATATTTGTAGCCACTCTAGTCTCAAGTATGTAACCCTTTCATTGTGATTTAATGTATGTAATGAATATGGGTGATGTTTGGGAGAGTTTGAAGGAATTTGGAATGTATTTTGGGATTTCATAAAGGTGAATTACTTGATCAGTGTTAGTGGAAACCATGCAACGCCTACCAAAAACCAATCATTGTGATGCATGGACTAGTTGAAATACACACTGTTAGGCACACGGTTTGGCCACTCTGTGTGGCCACCCTAGAGAAACCATGTGAAGGGGAACATATGTATTTTTGCATGATGTGTACATGGTTTGACTATCCATGAAGACCAGCCATTAGGGGTGATAAAATAGGTAGAGGAAGGCTGACGCATAGCACATAGTTTTACTAACAATGCAACAAACCCTGAATTGTGTGACAACCCATCCCAGTGGGGGTCATGTAGTGACTCCCTAGCCCACCCCCAATATGACATGGTCTTCTGACGTGCACTGAGTGGGCATATCACTATCATGAGAGGAATTACCAACATAACAATATGCATGCAGACAACTCAAATACCAATAAAAATGATGAAATTTAAAAACCACTAAGAATTAAATTATTTCATACCACTATATCCCATCCAACAAAGAAAAATATGTAAGTAAAGTTCAGTAAGGTAAACTAGGACAGGATAATAGACCATCAAAAGGAAGACTGTAACCAGATGTCCAACCTATAAGTAGAGGTACTAGTACAGTTTTCTGTAGTAGTAAGAATACAACTCGGCATGTCTGATCTCACTAGGCATCATCTGGTCCGAGTCTACCAAGGAATCCATCAAAGGTTTTCTCATCTTCATAATACATGACATGTGTGGAAAAATCCCAGGGAGAGTGAGGATAGAAATACTCAACAGGACACCTCAAAACCACAAATAAATACACAAAGTAATGTACAGTCATCTCTACATAGTATATGTCTAGAAAACATATAACAAAAATTTCCTGATATACACAAACCAAGACATAATGCATAGGGGAAAGTCACAACTACTGTATACCAACACCAAGGATTCATCATGAAGAAACCAAAAAGCACCCAACTGAGAGAATTCCCTAATGACTCTGTTAGCACTGATGACATCCATCCATGAAGTACTATTAATCGATAACCATCATGGTTAAGATTTACTGATATATCTAATGAAAGAGATAATATATAATGATAATGATCATAGACAGGCCAATGGGTTATACCATAAACTTCATCTTGATTAACCTTTTATGAAGAGGTTCAATGCTCAGTGATGTTGGTCACATCAATAACAATGAATCTACCTAGGGAAAGAAGAATTTATATAGGATGTTCTCTGGTCCTATTTGGGGATTCCAACAAATCTATCCCTGAATTCATGATGAAGGGATCATACTTCTTTGATTATGAAATGATATGTTCCAACCTTCTGGGAAACAATCAAGGGCACAAACCGAATTTTTTTTCCAATATATAGTGAACAAGGGATTCAATCCATGTATAAAGGTACACACGGTATGTAGTAAAGTCACACGCCTTGTCCATTGACCCTGGGTACTACCCATGTACAATGGATTGGGAAATTTGATACTATGTCTTACAGAATATGGGTACATAGTGTATAAAATTAGTCACCTACCTTGTACATCCATCAATGGTCTACCTATATACGCTCGTTGAGTTCCAGTAAATAGTGTCAACCGATGTATATCTGGCCTTATACAAGCACACCGGGTAGTCCGTGTACTTGTTCTAGGACAATAAATGTGGGGGAGTACATGAGGTGTAACCAACCCGTGTGCTCCACCACATTATTGTGTAATCCTGGATTATATTCTAAGTGGTCCAACGATGAACACATGCAACGCGGACTATACTACACATATTCTCTTCTAGAATTTTCAGAATTCCATGTTCTTCCTCAAGTGGATCATTTGATCTTCCGAGTTCATCATTGGTGATTTTTTCTCCTTTAAACTTAACATAGAGGTTCTTTCTACCACCCCAACACTTAATTGAGGAGTTTCTTACTTTAAATCAACTCAAAAACAACTTTAATTCAATTCGATGAAACATGCCAAAAGAAAAATTTCTCGTGAATCTCTTTGATTCGTCTATTTTCATTCTTTTGACCCAACTTTTAGGTCTTCCTAAGGTCGCATATTCAATGTCATATCATTGTGCCAAGAAATTAAGGAGTAATTATCAATATTTTACAAAACCCACCGATGAATGATGAAAACATTGAAAACAAGGGTGAGAAAATACACAATGATAAAATTCAACGAACAATCCTAGACCATTGTTCATTATGTCCTAGATCTATTCTCATATGAATGATTTGAATAACAAAATCAATAATCAATAATCAAACACCATAAATACCACATAGTATAGAATATCACACAAATAATGATCAACCCATTGTTCAACTAGTTCGCTGGTTTCTCTACATTCATTTTTGATTATATGAACGAGAAAAAATCCAAAAATATTGCATCATATATTGATTTGGGTTTATCATTGTTGAATATTGACTATTGTTGGAGAGATCCATCAGGAATGATCTTTGATACAAGTATCAGACGTCATCGTGAAGAGAAATTCTCTATGGTTTATCTCTAGAGCCTCTATTGAATTCTGGGGTTATGAGCCTAACCCTAGGTCCCTTCATAAAGGATTAATTAAAATAATAATTGTCACTACGTACTTCATCGATGAAACAGAAAAATAAAAAAAATTCCCAATTTATTTTCTTCAAAAAAAATACACGAAACTAATTTTCATAATTGACCCGTGCCAGCTAAAGTTAAGACATGCCTAGAGTAATTTTACTATAATAAACTCAATTGTTCCCTCAGATATCTGATTTAGGTAGTCATTTATAAGGTTTTATACTTTATCTATATAATTTCTCATTTGTACTCGTTAAAAATATAATACACTTTGAACATTTATTCCTAGTACAAGGGGTCTCAAAATTTCATGTCATCTCATCTCTAGGTATTAATTTAAGCCATAATATATTGATAAATATTATATAGAAAATTTAGTACATTACCTTCTCCCAACCTTGGCGATTTACATCCATAAAAATCAAAAATAATGATACTAAATAAGATGTGGCTACTACTCATGTTTCTAATCCTCCCTTTCCAATGTTCCCTCCTAGTGATTCCCCAGAAACCACCATTCCCACTCAAAAGGAATCACTCATCCATGAATGATACCATCATGCCAATCCTTGATCTCCGATGGGCACTTGGCAAAGGTTTCTCTATTATCGATGTCCATCTCACCCAAGTTGACGATGTGCGATGCGTCATTCACATACCACCTCATTGATGACACATAGAAAACAATGGGTACATGATCCAACTGTGGGGGTAGAGCTAAGAAATACGCCACCTCTCCAACTATACACAGTATCTGAAAAGGGTCGATTATCCCTGAAGAGAACATTCTACCCCAGAAAAATATATGTAATACCAGTCAATGTGAAACTGGTATGTATACATGATCTCCTTCCTCAAATAACAAAGGTGTTTTCAACCTATTAGTATAAGTCTTCTAATTGCTCTAGGCAGTCTTCATATACTCTGGGTGTAACACCCCAAGCTTCTACGGTACGTTTCCCTTCGAATAATGCGATAGCGTGTGTTGTACGCAACCTCGAGTTCTAACACACACCACAACTAATTAAACTAGCCGTTGTGAATAGTAATACCTACTTTTTGAAATCATATATATTCTATATTTCAAAATGGACTTCATTTTTGGATTCGGAATATCAAAATTAGCCTAGGGTGAAATTTTGGTACATTTCGGATAACTTTCATATTTTGATGAATAGTGAAAATTTCTAAATTTTAATTAAAAACAACTTTTTTAATCAAAATAATTAATAGTGATAAATTATGAATTTGAGTGGTTTTAAAGTATATTTAGAATATATTTTTACCATTCAATTTAATGTTTATCATTGGACATAATTTTACAATTAAACCGAACATAAACAAGTGTCAATCTTTTGATAGTTATTATCTCTTAAAAACACGCTTTTTGTTTTAACAGCGGGAATTAATTTTAAATTAATTTCTGCCACTTCTGTGTTTTGAATTTAGGAAAATGGATTCCATATTTGGAATCAGGATGTTCAAATTATGTAAATAGGTAACTTTTATTTTTAGACATTTTGAATAATTACTGCGGTAAATATTTTATTTACCATGGTTAAAGGGTAAATCCGGTAAATAAGGGTTAAAAAAATAATATTATAATAATACAAAATTACCCTAAAACGTGTCTTAACCCTATTGGTTGATACATGGTCGACCATGGGCATCTTTGTGTCAATTTTGGGACCCCATGGATCCACTTGTAAGTGATAATGACACTTTATTTTAATTAAGTTAAAATGAATACAAAAATGACACAAGCATATATCTTTTAGAAGAACAATTTTTACATAGGGTTATACATGTTGGATTTTCGATTATAAATATTCATTAGAAAGATAAAACGATTTCCTACATAATGATATTTTATTTATAATTTTTAGACAATAAATAAGTTATTTTATTTATGACACAATGATGATGCAGTAATTACTATAATAGTGAAAAATTAAAATAATTGATATTATAAATACCCAAATAAATATAATATGATACTTTTAATGAATTAAACTAATTTTCTAGGCTAATATGATATATTAGGATTGATGTAATGGACTTTGTTCGAAGTAATAAATCTGTTATGAGTTTCACAAAAATCAACTATTGAATAGTGTCAAAATTGACATAAAAGAGTTCTTAAAACAAATATTATATTATTAATTGATATTAAATTCCTAAAAATCTAAGGTTCGTCCAAGAGACTTATATTATGATAGGTTCCTCATTAATGGACCACTTGGGGGTCTCTTGGATGTATATAGTAAGTTTATTAACCATATTATATAAAAATACAAAGAGACATTGTAAAAGTGAAACTAATTAACTTAGAGTTAATACTTAAAGTTAAGGTTAATATAAGTACCCAAACCTGTCTAAATTCTATTGGATGAGTTGTTTTCGACCTATCCACACCTCATCCTTTGAATAGTCAACTTTGGAGCCTTTGTAAACCGAATATGAATTTATTATAAGTTAATATTTCTAACTTTTCCAAAGGTGCCCCTCACCCCTCTTATAAAAGGGCACTCCTCCTTCTCATTTATTCACACCTTCAAAGCCTTTTGGTTCGGCCAAACTCTGACCAAATACTCTCCCAACATCCCTCAATACAACCTAGAGGCCTTAGTTTGATCAGAAAGCCAACCTAAGGAGCCCTTTTGATCAAATCAAAAGGAAGAACCCGAAGAAGAGGTAATGATTTCACCACCCTTTTCTAAGTTCATTTCTTCTTCCACTTATTCTTCCTTTGTTCTTACCATTCTGAAATAATAACTCCAGTATCTCACATATACTGTGATGTTATTATAAATATGGTACAATCATATTCAGTATTCTATCCACCCTTTGAATAACATGTCACCATACGTGCGTACGTACGGCTTACCGTCTCCACGTCGTGGTGTAATTGTTATTCAATATAATATTATTTGGATGGGTATAATAATGATGTGTAACTCATGTAAATAATAAATATAACATGTTAATGATTCTGTATATATGATATACCATCCATTTATATATTATTTTAATATCAAAAGAATGATATTGTCGCTCGTGCGTACGTACGGACTACCGTCTCCACGAACGCGATGAGATTCATTCTCCATCGTATCCATTCAAGTATAATTATCATTTGATGATTTAAAAATGATGTTTAAGGACTGTATATCATTCTGGATATGAATAAGATACAACAACCATGGCTTATGTAACAAAACATATAAAAGAAAATGAGTAAGTTAACTCCCGAAACGACGATAATTCTAAGATATTATTAACAAATCAATGTTAAAAGATCATATATGATATCATATTAATATATATGATTCTTGTATAATTTAATAACAACTATTTCACCATTATACAAGAGGTTAACCTACCCCAACCAAGGAAAAGTACAAGGTAAGGGTTATTTCACAATCTCTTCATTATCCGAGGTTGTTTATATGTAATAATCTACTGGGATCTCTTTATCATCCACATCCATGTTTCTTAAAAATGTATTTCAAAACATTTTTACTATTTACAAGAATATGGGTTAAAGTCATTTATACCTTTTTTTGACTTTTTATAAGAGGTTTATAAAGGAATCTTTCCGTCGTTTTCAAAACAAGGTCCTTTTTAACCTTTTCGACAGAATTGAGGTAAGAATGTTTTTTTTAACTTATACGGCGGGTGCGGTTATTTTACGCCGTTATAAAATCTTCAAAGCTTTCCTTACAAGCTTATAAGAATATTTTCAAAGAAAATGTTTTATTTTATATGGATCTTAAATGATTTCAAAATAAAAGGAGATATTTCTTTAAAAAGAATTTTGATTTCATCTATGTCAACATCCTTTGATGGATTTTAAGATTATTTGAAGTTGATTTATTATGATACAAAACTTCTATATTGTATTGAAGGTTTTGTGATATGTTTGACTGTGGATGTGCTATTTTTATACCATTCATAGTTTATTGTGAAAGTATTGACATTTCGTATGCTAGTTTTAATACGAATGTTTATGTTATGTTTAAACCTTTTCATATGGGAATGCATTGGACTTAATAAGTGACGGGTGGAGCCGGCTATAGCTCCTCGATGCATCGGTAGGTCTCATGAGACAAACTAGTGTCTTGGCACAAGGCCTTGACAAAATCTTATTTGTAGTCTTGGCACGAGGCCTTGGCTATGTGGTTATGATAGTCTGGCATTATGCATTCCAACATTATGAAAGTGGTTATTGATTTTTGCATGTGATTATTCGATTAGTAGAATATCCATGTGAATAAGTAAATGGCATTATTTCATTTTACTTTTGCCATACCATGTTGAAGTTCAAATTTAAAAGGCTTTTGTTTTAGTAATGCATTGCCTTAAATGTTTATTCTTATTTATGAAAGTTTCCGCTATATTGTTATCCTTACTGGGCATTTGAGCTCACCCCTTTTCTATGTTTTATTTTTCCCAGGATGTGAAGAAGTAAATTATGAATGACTTGCAGGGATATTATGAGGGGTTAATAGTGTGGATATGAAGACTTTGTTGTTGTAGTAGTTTTTCACTTTGAAATGTAATGTAAAACTTTATGAATATATCTAGTATTTCCAAGGCTACTAAACCAATCGGTCTTTCGGGATTTGATCTTTCTTGTGATCATGCCAATGTTATGTAATAATGCACCGACTCTGGGTATCTGGGGTCGGGGCGTTACAGTTGGTATCAGAGGAAGTTTAGTACAAACCTTGGAAGCTAGATTTAGATAAACTCTGATTAGAGCACATAGACCTAAGATGAACTTTGAGGATTAGTATAGAAGAACTTCCTAGAATTTTGGTATTGTAGAGACTTTGTGAGTTTTCCGAGCAATACATCCCTGTCTGGATACGAGCAGGTAGAGGCGGCTCTGGCACAGATGTACCTAGGGGTAAAACCCGAAAACACCGCTTTGAGCTAGACTCGAACGGGAACTGGTGCACGACAACGGGCCTTGCTGCACTCTTGGTTACGACACTCCCGGGGGATATGCTTAGGATAACTCTCACTTTCTTTACAAATCATTATGAAGGGTTTATGAGTATATACTTCCTCAAAGAAAACATTTTTATGATTATGGATTATATCCATAAATAGTTCAATTTATGTTAAGTGTTTTATAAGTATGGGATTATGTATTTTGATTCATAAACTGATCTAGTTTATGACATTGTTTAGAAATGGCGCCTAGTGGAAGAAATGGAAACCGTATCAATGCACGCACTCCATGTAGGGATTGCCCTCCTGCTCAAGATAATTATAGTGGGGCTGGTGATGCAACTGGTGCTGATCAGCTAATCACCGTACTGGGACAACTTACTCAGGTTATGAATAATAACCTTACCCGTATGGAGCACCCAGATCCGCAGCGTGGAGGATCAATGTTAGATCGATTCATGAGACAACAACCACCAACGTTCAATGGGAGTACAAATCCCTTAGTAGCTGAGCAATGGATATTTTCCCTAGAGAAAATATTTCAGGCTTTGGGGAGTAGTGAAAGGGAAAAAGTTACCATGGCAGTTTACCGCCTCACTGGAGATGCTGATCAATGGTGGTCATTGATTCAAAACATGAAGGAAGATGATGAAGTATCAAACATGGAATGGAGGGAGTTCAAAGATCTATTTTTAGAAAAATACTTTCCTCGCGACCATCGAGCAGATATGGAAAGGCAATTTCTGAGTCTGAGACAAAAGGAGGATGATAATGTCACAAAGTATGAGGCTAACTTTACAAGGTTAGCGAGGTATGCTGGAGATTATATTCGCAACCCAAGAAGTAAGATTGATCGTTTCTTTGATGGGTTAAAACCATTTCTCCGTCGAGCATTAGTCTCACAATCCTTTTCATCGTACGAAGACATTGTCTCATGTGCTATCAAGACCGAAAAGGAATTCTCTAAGTCTTATGACTTTAAAGCAAAGCAAGAGAAGAAGAGACCTGCTGATCAATCTGGGAATGGAAATAAGGGGAAGAAGGGAAAGGTTGAATATCCATCTTGTGGTAAATGCGGGAAGAAACATCCTGGTACTTGCTTGAAGGGAATGGGAGTCTGTTACAAGTGTGGTGAAAAAGGCCACCAAGCTCATGATTGCAAGGGGAAGAAGGAAGCTACCAACGTTCAGTGCTACAATTGCAGGGAGATGGGGCATTATGCAAATGCATGCCCTAAGCGTCAGGAGAACTTACCTCAGAAAAGGCCAAGGGATCAAGGCCAGGCTTATGCTATCACTACTGCTGAGGTAGAAGCTCCGAAAGACGTGGTGGCAGGTAATTTAATGGTTTCCTCAAGTTTAGCAAATGCATTATTTGATTCTGGATCATCGCATTGTTTCATATCTTCCCAGTTTGCTAAGAAAATTAGATATTTCCAATTTGATTTAATAAGGGAGTTGTCTGTTAAAACTCCTAAGGGAAGTATCGTTGCAACAAAGTTTTGTGAATCAGTCCCCATTAGAGCACATAAATTTTCTTTATCTGCTGATTTCATCGTCATACCTATGATTGAGTTTTATATATAATCCTCGGTATGGACTGGCTTTCGGACTATGATGCGAAGATTTATTGTAAGAAGAAAGAGGTTACGATTCTTGATGATAATGATAAGGAACACCTTATTTTTAGAGCAGAATCGTCACCACCTAATTCTTATTTAGATCCACCCCCAGTAGTTCAACTTAATTCAATTATTGGGGAGGAAGAGAATGAAATAACTGTCGGTGAGGAAAGGAATGTTCAAATAGAGGATGTACCTGTTGTGAAAGAGTTTGTAGATGTATTTCCGGAAGATTTACCTGGACATCCTCCAGAACGAGAAGTAGAGTTTTCCATTGATTTGATTCCTGGATCAAGGCCTATATCGAAGACCCCTTATAGAATGGCTACTGTAGAGTTAGTCGAACTAAAGAAACAACTAGAGGAATTGAGTAATAAGGGATTTATTCGCCCTAGTGTTTCTCCATGGGGAGCCCCTGTTCTTTTTGTTAAAAAGAAAGATGGATCTATGAGGTTATGTATTGACTACAGGGAGATCAATGCTATAACGATAAAGAACAAGTATCCCCTACCTCGTATTGATGATTTATTTGACCAACTGCATGGAGCTCAATACTTTTCAAAGATTGACCTTCGATCTGGATACCATCAGTTGTGTGTAAAGAAGGAAGACATTCCGAAGACAGCATTTCGAACCAGGTACGGGCATTACGAGTTTACTGTAATGCCGTTTGGATTGACTAATTCACCCTCTGTATTCATGGATCTGATGAATAGAGTTTTCAAGGAGTATCTCGATGAATTTGTGGTGGTATTTATTGATGATATCTTGGTATACTCCAAAACCTACGAAGATCATGAAAATCACTTGCGCATTATCTTGAATACTCTGAGGAGGCATGAATTATATGGAACGTTTAGCAAGTGTGAATTCTGGCTTCAGGAGATTTCTTTTCTTGGCCATATTGTCTCTAAAGATGGAATCTCTGTTGATCCATCTAAGACCAAGGCAATCCAAGAATGGCCAGCACCTACGAGTATAACTGAGGTACGTAGTTTTATTGGCTTGGCAGGTTATTATCGACGTTTCGTCCAGAATTTTGCCCGATTGGCAAACCCATTAACGAAGCTCACACGTAAAGGGGTTAAATTTGTTTGGACAAAAGAGTGTGAAGAATGTTTCGAAGAACTGAAGAGAAGATTAGTCAATGCTCCTATATTGACTCTACCATCGGGGAATGATGGGTTCGTTATTTATAGTGATGCATCAAAGAAAGGACTTGGCTGTGTCCTTATGCAGAATGATAGAGTTATTGCCTATGCATCACGACAGTTGAAAATTCATGAACAAAACTATCCTACTCATGATCTCGAGTTAGCAGCAGTGATATTTTCTTTGAAAATATGGAGGCACTACCTCTATGGTGAAAAATGTGAGATTTATACTGATCACAAGAGTTTGAAGTATATTTTATCACAAAAAGAACTCAACATGAGGCAAAGGAGATGGCTTGAATTACTCAAGGATTATGATTGTACGATACACTACCACCCGGGGAAGGCAAACAAGGTGGCAGATGCTTTGAGCAGAAAAGACCATGGAGTTTTGAACATGATGAGAATTGAAAGGGATCCAATTTTCATGGATCTAGTGAAGATGGACATGGGAATAACCAGGGAAGGTGAAACATCAATGCTTTTTCAAATGGTTGCCAAACCATCTTTACTAGAAAGGATTAAGAGTTCTCAGACCGATGACGAAGAATTTCAGAAGAAGATTAAAGCTGTGAATGATGGGAGATTGAGAGACTTTGTGTATGAAGATGGAACTTTGAAATTTGGAAAGAGACTTTGTGTTCCCAATATACCTGATCTAAAAAGGGAATTGCTGGATGACGCTCATAGTTCCAATTTCTCTATACACCCTGGGAGCACCAAAATGTATAGAGATTTGAAGGAACATTTTTGGTGGGACAACATGAAGAGGGAGATTGCTGATTTTGTGTCAAGATGTATGATTTGTCAACAAGTCAAAGCTGGAAGGCAACAGCCTAGAGGAGTCATGCAACCTCTTCCCATACCGGAGTGGAAATGGGACAATATTACAATGGACTTTGTCATGGGGCTACCAAAGACTCCTAGAAGGAACGATGCAATATGGGTTATTGTTGATCGTCTTACCAAGTCAGCACATTTTCTTGCTATAAGAGAAGATCTACCCCTGGAACGTCTAGCAAGACTATACATTAATGAAGTTGTGAGACTTCATGGAGTACCCCTATCGATTGTTTCTGATCGTGATCCCCGTTTTACTTCAAGATTTTGGAAAATTCTTCAGAAATCCCTGGATACTGAACTTCATTTGAGCACTGCTTACCACCCTCAGACAGATGGACAATCAGAACAGACTATTCAGACCTTAGAAGACATGTTGAGATCTTGCTCACTTGATTTTCAGGGTATGTGGGATCAATATTTACCACTAGTAGAATTTTCCTATAACAATAGCTTCCATTCGAGTATTCAGATGGCACCATATGAAGCGTTATACGGAAAGAGATGTCGTACACCAACCTGTTGGGATGACGTTGGTGAAAGAAAACTTGTAGGCCCAGAACTGGTGGAGGAAACGGTGGAAAAGGTGAAGGTAATCCAAAATCACATCAAAGCAGCTCAAAGTAGGCAGAAGAGCTATGCCGATAATCGAAGGAAGGATTTGGAATTTCAAGTCGGTGATCATGTTTTCCTAAAGGTATCTCCGTGGAAGGGAGTCATACGTTTTGGTAAGAAAGGTAAATTGAGTCCCAGGTACATCGGACCTTTCGAAATTCTAGAACGAATTGGGGCTGTAGCTTACCGATTGGCAATGCCGCCAAGTCTCTCCAAAGTTCACGATGTGTTCCACGTATCTCTGTTGAGAAAATACATGCCTGACCCAACGCATGTACTCACCTATGAGGAATTAGAACTGGAACCCGATCTGTCTTATTGCGAAGAGCCCGTCAGGATTCTTGATACAAGAGAACAAGTACTGAGAAACCGGACGACGCGTCTGGTAAAAGTTTTGTGGAGAAATCATAAAATGGAAGAGGCAACGTGGGAACCCGAGGAACTTATGATGAAGAACCACCCGAGTCTTTTTATGCAGTAATACCCTAGAAATTGCGAGGACGCAATTATTTGAAGGAGGGGAGAATGTAACACCCCAAGCTTCTACGGTACGTTTCCCTTCGAATAATGCGATAGCGTGTGTTGTACGCAACCTCGAGTTCTAACACACACCACAACTAATTAAACTAGCCGTTGTGAATAGTAATACCTACTTTTTGAAATCATATATATTCTATATTTCAAAATGGACTTCATTTTTGGATTCGGAATATCAAAATTAGCCTAGGGTGAAATTTTGGTACATTTCGGATAACTTTCATATTTTGATGAATAGTGAAAATTTCTAAATTTTAATTAAAAACAACTTTTTTAATCAAAATAATTAATAGTGATAAATTATGAATTTGAGTGGTTTTAAAGTATATTTAGAATATATTTTTACCATTCAATTTAATGTTTATCATTGGACATAATTTTACAATTAAACCGAACATAAACAAGTGTCAATCTTTTGATAGTTATTATCTCTTAAAAACACGCTTTTTGTTTTAACAGCGGGAATTAATTTTAAATTAATTTCTGCCACTTCTGTGTTTTGAATTTAGGAAAATGGATTCCATATTTGGAATCAGGATGTTCAAATTATGTAAATAGGTAACTTTTATTTTTAGACATTTTGAATAATTACTGCGGTAAATATTTTATTTACCATGGTTAAAGGGTAAATCCGGTAAATAAGGGTTAAAAAAATAATATTATAATAATACAAAATTACCCTAAAACGTGTCTTAACCCTATTGGTTGATACATGGTCGACCATGGGCATCTTTGTGTCAATTTTGGGACCCCATGGATCCACTTGTAAGTGATAATGACACTTTATTTTAATTAAGTTAAAATGAATACAAAAATGACACAAGCATATATCTTTTAGAAGAACAATTTTTACATAGGGTTATACATGTTGGATTTTCGATTATAAATATTCATTAGAAATATAAAAAGATTTCCTACATAATGATATTTTATTTATAATTTTTAGACAATAAATAAGTTATTTTATTTATGACACAATGATGATGCAGTAATTACTATAATAGTGAAAAATTAAAATAATTGATATTATAAATACCCAAATAAATATAATATGAAACTTTTAATGAATTAAACTAATTTTCTAGGCTAATATGATATATTAGGATTGATTTAATGGACTTTGTTCGAAGTAATCAATCTGTTATGAGTTTCACAAAAATCAACTATTGAATAGTGTCAAAATTGACATAAAAGAGTTCTTAAAACAAATATTATATTATTAATTGATATTAAATTCCTAAAAATCTAAGGTTCGGACAAGAGACTTATATTATGATAGGTTCCTCATTAATGGACCACTTGGGGGTCGCTTGGATGTATATAGTATGTTTATTAACCATATTATATAAAAATACAAAGAGACATTGTAAAAGTGAAACTAATTAACTTAGAGTTAATACTTAAAGATAAGGTTAATATAAGTACCCAAACCTGTCTAAATTCTATTGGATGAGTTGTTTTCGACCTATCCACACCTCATCCTTTGAATAGTCAACTTTGGAGCCTTTGTAAACCGAATATGAATTTATTATAAGTTAATATTTCTAACTTTTCCAAAGGTGCCCCTCACCCCTCTTATAAAAGGGCACTCCTCCTTCTCATTTCTTCACACCTTCAAAGCCTTTTGGTTCGGCCAAACTCTGCCCAAATACTCTCCCAACATCCCTCAATACAACCTAGAGGCCTTAGTTTGATCAGAAAGCCAACCTAAGGAGCCCTTTTGATCAAATCAAAAGGAAGAACCCGAAGAAGAGGTAATGATTTCACCACCCTTTTCTAAGTTCATTTCTTCTTCCACTTCTTCTTCCTTTGTTATTACCATTCTGAAATAATAACTCCAGTATCTCACATATACTGTGATGTTATTATAAATATGGTACAATCATATTCAGTATTCTATCCACCCTTTGAATAACATGTCACCATACGTGCGTACGTACGGCTTACCGTCTCCACGTCGTGGTGTAATTGTTATTCAATATAATATTATTTGGATGGGTATAATAATGATGTGTAACTCATGTAAATAATAAATATAACATGTTAATGATTCTGTATATATGATATACCATCCATTTATATATTATTTTAATATCAAAAGAATGATATTGTCGCTCGTGCGTACGTACGGACTACCGTCTCCACGAACGCGATGAGATTCATTCTCCATCGTATCCATTAAAGTATAATTATCATTTGATGATTTAAAAATGATGTTTAAGGACTGTATATCATTCTGGATATGAATAAGATACAACAACCATGGCTTATGTAACAAAACATATAAAAGAAAATGAGTAAGTTAACTCCCAAAACGACGATAATTCTAAGATATTATTAACAAATCAATGTTAAAAGATCATATATGATATCATATTAATATATATGATTCTTGTATAATTTAATAACAACTATTTCACCATTATACAGGAGGTTAACCTACCCCAACCAAGGAAAAGTACAAGGTAAGGGTTATTTCACAATCTCTTCATTATCCGAGGTTGTTTATATGTAATAATCTACTGGGATCTCTTTATCATCCACATCCATGTTTCTTAAAAATGTATTTCAAAACATTTTTACTATTTACAAGAATATGGGTTAAAGTCATTTATACCTTTTTTTGACTTTTTATAAGAGGTTTATAAAGGAATCTTTCCGTCGTTTTCAAAACAAGGTCCTTTTTAACCTTTTCGACAGAATTGAGGTAAGAATGTTTTTTTAACTTATACGGCGGGTGCGGTTATTTTACGCCGTTATAAAATCTTCAAAGCTTTCCTTACAAGCTTATAAGAATATTTTCAAAGAAAATGTTTTATTTTATATGGATCTTAAATGATTTCAAAATAAAAGGAGATATTTCTTTAAAAAGAATTTTGATTTCATCTATGTCAACATCCTTTGATGGATTTTAAGATTATTTGAAGTTGATTTATTATGATACAAAACTTCTATATTGTATTGAAGGTTTTGTGATATGTTTGACTGTGGATGTGCTATTTTTATACCATTCATAGTTTATTGTGAAAGTATTGACATTTAGTATGCTAGTTTTAATACGAATGTTTATGTTATGTTTAAACCTTTTCATATGGGAATGCATTGGACTTAATAAGTGACGGGTGGAGCCCGCTATAGCTCCTCGATGCATCGGTAGGTCTCATGAGACAAACTAGTGTCTTGGCACAAGGCCTTGACAAAATCTTATTTGTAGTCTTGGCACGAGGCCTTGGCTATGTGGTTATGATAGTCTGGCATTATGCATTCCAACATTATGAAAGTGGTTATTGATTTTTGCATGTGATTATTCGATTAGTAGAATATCCATGTGAATAAGTAAATGGCATTATTTCATTTTACTTTTGCCATACCATGTTGAAGTTCAAATTTAAAAGGCTTTTGTTTTAGTAATGCATTGCCTTAAATGTTTATTCTTATTTATGAAAGTTTCCGCTATATTGTTATCCTTACTGGGCATTTGAGCTCACCCCTTTTCTATGTTTTATTTTTCCCAGGATGTGAAGAAGTAAATTATGAATGACTTGCAGGGATATTATGAGGGGTTAATAGTGTGGATATGAAGACTTTGTTGTTGTAGTAGTTTTTCACTTTGAAATGTAATGTAAAACTTTATGAATATATCTAGTATTTCCAAGGCTACTAAACCAATCGGTCTCTCGGGATTTGATCTTTCTTGTGATCATGCCAATGTTATGTAATAATGCACCGACTCTGGGTAACTGGGGTCGGGGCGTTACACTGGGATGATCTGCACCTTCTAGGTTACAGCTCACACCAATTAAGGGACCATATTTAGTGACTCTCCTTGGCTAGTCCAACATAGTGGTGACCTATAGGGGCTCCCTTACTAACCATAGAATGGTGCCATACAAATGGTGGAATGATATCTATTGTTGTACATAAAATTAACTAGTGATATCTGGTCCTCCAAACTATTGTTGAAGCCCATCTTCCAAGAACACAGCATGTCCTCTAGGACCTAAATGTTCTTATCTGTGTGATCATCCATCTATGGTTGATATGCTATTCTCTAGAATAACTGGGTTCTAAATGCCTCCTGTAATCCCTTCCACAACCTGGATGTAAAATGAGCATCATGATCTGAAATAATCATTGATGGAACTCAATGGTCTCAAACTATCTCCTGATCTTATTGGTGTCTCTATCTCTTTATTAAACTCTGCTATCAGATATCTAGGATGTAGACTGAATTGGTAAGTCATTAAATGATCAACCTAAGAGAATCGAGTCCCCTGGATGTACATGGTAACTCCATAATGAATTCCATCAATATCCCAAACCACTACCATTTAGTAACCTCAAGGGGTTGAGCTAAACATATTTTAATAAGGTCCTCATCCTTCACTTTTTGAAAAGTAAGGAATCGAGATAGGGACTCTACAACTCCGTTCTTCATTCCTAGACACCAAAATTGATGTTGTTGGTACCGGTACATCTTAACCACAACTAGATGTACCGAAAAAGAGAACATATGAAGATCCCTCAAAGCCACCCCCACAATCCCATTGTACCTATTATGCGACCCCTAAAAAGGACAGAGTGTTTCCCATCATTCGAATTTATATCAGAAGCATCCCATGAAGATATCTGAGCATGGTGAGTCTCATTATCTGAATCCCCTAGTTGTTCCTCCATGAATATCTATAATAGGGGAGGGGAGACAACCATCTACTAGAGGTATGCTTCTCTATCTCCATCCACTAAGGATAATTGTAATGAGGCCAACTACTCTGATGCCTCGTTCAGTAACTATGAAGTAGATCACTTGCTGAGACCATCATTCACCAAGTCCCCATCCAAGAAGTAATAAAATCTCTATGTCATAGTCCATGAGGAACTCTTTTCATCACCTCTATCTCTAACTCAGATCCTTGTGAGTGAATATATACCTAAGATTCTTGTGATAAGATTAGATGATAAATCACTCACCCATCAGGTAGTGTCTCTGCAAAATCAATTCAATGATTCCACTGCTAACTCCTAATCATGGGTTACATAGTTATTTTCATGTGGTATCAACTAACAAGAACCATATTTAATAATTCTTTTCATAGATATCAATAAACATACAATTTCATTTACTGAAGCATTACAGAACATTACGAAAATGACAACCTACACCAGATATCTCAATATTGGAGTGCACGTCAAACTCTACCTCAACTACTAAATATTTTGATGGAAATTCTCTATCCTCATAAAAGGATTCTAATTTTGAGTCAAATAATTTTTAGGTATTTGAACCCAAGACAAATCAGGTATGAATCTCTGATAATAGCATACTTTCTAGAGGAATCTCGGCACCTCTATCTCATTCTTTGGTGGATCCCATGATAACACTGCCTCAACCATGGCCCTGTCAATAGCCACACCATCCGCTGAGATAATATGTCCTTGAATGTGGACCTCATGAATTCCAAAATAGAACATTGAGAGTTTCCCATAAAGTCGGTGCTCCTGGTGTATGTCCAGAACCATTTTTAAGTGTATCATGTGCTCCTCCTCAGATGCCTAGTACACAATGATGACATCAATGATGACTACCACAAACCCTTACACTTATGGATGGAATATCTGGTTCATGAGTATCATGAACATTGATGGGGAATTCATAATTCCAAGTGGCATTAACAAGTACTCAAATTGTCTGTAATTACATCTAAAAGACTTTTTCAGTATATCCTAATATCGAAATCGAAATTGATGATAACCTAATTGATGTTCAACATTACAGAACTCTCATGAGCCACTTATTAATAGAAGACATCATCAAATCATGGTGTTGGATAGTTGTTCTTCATGGTCACTAGCTTAATGCACAGATAGGCCACACACAACATCATGCTCCAGTATAGCTTTTTGGAAAACAAAACTATGGAAACACAGGGTGAAACACTGGGTCTCATGAATCCCTTCTTTTATAAGTCATATAACTACTCCCTTAGCTCGTGAAGCACCATGGGATCCATATAATATTATAGTTTAGATATATTTGTTGTATTAGGTTGTAAATCTATACACAATTTTATCTCCCAGTAAGGTGGTAATCCTAGAATATCATTGGGGAATACATCTTTATACTCTTCCACTACTACTAGGAACTAAAAACACATAACATCTTCTTAACTATGGGTAAATCTAGACAATTGAGGAGTAATCAGTTGTACCTCCTAGGCATGAGTCCATCATATACTTTATGGGTTTCCTTTTCACTAAAAAAAGAAAAACATTGTTCCATTTCTATAGACACAACACACCCTTCACATAAAATAGTAAATATGGGCATGGATTGTGGATAACAAATCCATACTAGGAATTATGTCATAATGCCTCAATGCTACCACCAAGTGGATCTAACCAAAACTCTCTCCTTCAAGGGTCTACTCACTCTATTAGCACAAATGTTTTATCACTGAGCCTTCTCAAATTTGTGTCTCCAATCATACGGGCCGAGTAAATGTTTTAAACAGAATCTTTAGGTCTAAAACAAGATATTCACCCAAGAAATGAATGACTAGAACCTCTATCTATTATTGTGGATGATAATATATAAAAGACACATATTGTATGTAACAACCTAGATTTTTATAAAATAATACTTTTTGATTTATATTAATTATTATGAATAAGATATTAATTTTATGATAAAGAGGGCACTTTTTCTGATAGCGTACAAGACTCGCAATAAGGGGTTTCTTTGAAACATTACGTTGCACACAACATTCAAATATACCAAAAAATAATATAGTAAAAATATTATTATATTAAATTTTAGTAATTCCTATCCAATATAATGTATGGAATGAATAGTTTCATCTGATATTTGAAATATTCTTTAAATATGAATAAATGATGAATCATTGATTAAAAAATTTACTATAAATGGAAATAAAAACCAATTGAATTTAATGGATGTGTTCTAATGATAACCTATTTAAAAGTGAATAATACTATTTTCATTAAATTTTTTTTAGATATTTATTCAATGAAAAATATATGATATATATTCAATGTACTATTTTAAATTAATCTTATATGTTTTATACATATTATATAAGAATAAATTCATTTTTTTAGATAGATAGTGTATTTTTTGAAAAATATATTTTCAACTCCTTTAGATGACAAATCCATTTTGAATCTATTTTTTAAAACCTTTATATGTTTTATTTGATAAAATAAACATTTTCTTTATAATAGGAACATCCAAATTTACTTTGGATGATACATTGGTTTATTTTCTAAACTTTAATTTTTTAATGAATAGAAAAATAATGCATTTTAATTCCAATCTATCTTTTCATATAATTTATTTATATAGTTATATTGTCCTTTTAATTGGTTTTAATGAATAATTGTATTATTTTTTTATTATATAGTTAAAATTTGGTTAATGGGTGTAATTTTACATTAATATTCATATAAACACATGTTAATCTTTTGATAGTTATTACTTCTAAAAAACCATCTTTTTTGTTTTGCCAACGAGAATTTTGTTTAAATTAATTTTTGAAATTTCTGTTTTTCAATTGTTGATATATTGATTCCGTATTTGTAATTAGGAGGTCTGAATTGTTTAAATAGAAGACTTTTATTTTTCAAAATTTTGGATTGTTACTTCTGTAAAAATTTTATTCACCATGGTTAAAGGGTAAATCCAGTAAATATGGGTAAAAAAATATTATAATAATATTTTACTCACCAAAAACATGTATTAACCAATTGGATGATATATTTCTGACCATGGTCATCCATGGTACGATTTTAAGACCCTATGGAGCTACATTTGTGTAAAAAATGAATATAATTTCTTTAAATTTATATTTTAGGAAAATATAACATAAACATGTATCGTATAGTATAACAATTATTAAATGGGTTTTATATGTTATTTTTTCGACAATAAATATTCATTAAAAAGATAAAAATATTTAATACATCATGTAATTTTATTTATAATTTTAAGATACCAAATAAATAAATATATTTATGACACAATGATTATGTAGTGGTTAACTTATTAATTAATATTTTAAATAAATTATATTATCGATATTAAAATTAATATTTTTAGAAATTTTTAATCAATACATGAATTTTAGGGATGATTATGACTTTTTATATTTTAATATATGATTTTTTTTTAAATAATCATTTTTATGGATTTTTAAAAAGTCATGATATGAATAATATAAAAATGGACATAAATTATGTGATGATTTATGTGTACTTAATGTGATTTGACAGAAAGGATCTATTTTAACTAAAAAATGTTCATTATAAGGGACTTCATCTCAATCTACTTTCATTGAGGCATATTTTGATAATATACACCACCTTATTTAACATGGTGTTTAATAATCCTCTTTGAAATTGAATTTCAATCAAAGGGAACCTTTTCTCTGTGAAGTGTTTTACTAAATGAGAAAGGAATGTTTTTAATCTATGCAGAGAAAATGACCTCGGTACCATTATAATTTTTATTTTCTTTCCTCTACAAGGGCTAATGTTTTTAAAAGGAAAATAAATAACTTATTTCTCTTTTGGGTTATTTGTATATTGAAAATGGTTTTTGAAATGGATTTATTATTTCAACATCTTGAAATTATTTTTTTTCATTGAAATTGAAACATTATTTATAAAATGTTGATATTTTCAATATTTTATTTTTTATTATTATATAATGGTTCTTGGAAATTTTAAGGGATGTTATGTGATAAACCAATGATGGGTGGTTACATACTTAACCAAATTATGGGTGGTTCCTTGATAAAATAATGGAGGGTTGTTATACTATAACCTCAAATGCATTGGTTATGGAAGTTGGTCATATGACTATTCTATTTAGTGACATGTGTTGATGTTTATCGTATGGTTATTTTATTTCAGTATGTTTATGTCCCAAGTTACCATTATATGATATATGTTTCTTTATATTATATTTATGGTAATAGTTTAGTTTTAAAAAGGGTAATCAATTAGCTTATATTCCGTGAAGTTTTTTTAGTACTTCTTAATGGTAAAAGGTTTAAATTTATGATAAATTATTCATGGTTTACGTGTTTTCTAGAAAAAACATGCATTTTTTCTTCTTTATGTATACATTATTGATCGCTCTATGTTTATCCAATGTTTTTAAATGTTTTCCGGATGTCTTAATGATAAATAAGGTCAAATATGGGTTCAAGGAAATGTAATGTTGTGTTAATAATGTAACTAAAATGTCTCTTTTTAAAGAATTTTTGTTCTATAAAAAATATGATAGTGAGTATAAGTGTCTACTTGTAATATTCAAGTTTTTATTAATAAGTTTTGACGTAAATCTATAAATATATAAACCTGTAAATATCCTCAATGTGAATTATTATCTTAATTCAAGATTATTTGATGTTTACATTTAGGGCCATACAGTTGATATCTAAGGACAGTTTAGATAACATTAGAGGTTAAGGAGTTATTTTAACCGATGTTAATTAAAAATAATGGTTATCTTATTATAAAGAATCATATTTATCTTAGATTAATGGATTTATTTTAAGATAACATTAATAAGTATATCATATTATTTATCCTCCTCAAAAGATATTAAATGATGATTTTACTAAAATACTCACACTGATATTTTTTCCTTTTAGTAAATGGATGGATCTAGAGGGAACAAAATTAAAAATGGATGTGAAGAGAAAATTAATAGTTTTATAAATAAGAAACCAAATGAAATCAGGGCTATAATGATAACCCAAGGGTTTGTTCTTAGGAAACTATTTGGAGTCATGGTTGACCACATAAAACATAGTGATTTTTATAAGGAATCGTATATGCTATAAACAAATCCCTACTGACGTTCATGTAATAATAAAAATGAAATGTATATTTATAAATTTATGTGTCAATTATGTGGAGTGAAACACCAAGAAAAATGTTCAAAGGGATGAGAATATGCTATAGATGTGGTAATGAAGGTCATAATGCAAGATCCTTCCATGGAAAAAGGAAGCATCTAGTTGAATCCAAGAATGGGAAAGATGCACATTCTGAGGGATCAGTTGAATGTTTTAAATGAGGTGTGCAAGGTAATTATAAAAATAAATGTCCTAAAAATAAGGGTTGCGAATGGGATCAGAAAGACCATACAAATATATATTTTCCAATACCAAATTCCATTCTAATTGGGGATGAGTAAACTGTCATTGACTAATGAAAGGTATGGATTATTTTTTAGCTGATGTTTTGACATTATTGAATCATAAGATTTGGTTAATGATTTTATTTTTAGGAAAGAAGTATTATGCTACATGTTAGAATAATAATGGTTAATGGATCATGAAGAACATTTTCTGAGTAAGAAGTCAACATATAATAGATTTAAGTGTTGGGATAGATTTTATGATTATGAAATTCATAAAAGAATTAGGGCTCTTTTGATAATGGGATTACATTAGAAGCCTTTTTCTAGAATTTGTGACCCTGAAGTTTTATATGTGAAAATTTTATTCAAGAAAGAAGTAGCTTTTATTTTTTGGACACAATATATAACCTTAGTGGTTCATATGATCTTTAGTTATTGATGTGATAAATGATTATTACATTTTGGGATAAAAATTAATGGTATTAGATAACCTTTGAGTGTAAAATTAGTTTTGGCTAATTCATAAGAAATTATATTATTTTTGATAATATGATATGAATGATATAGTTTTATAAAAATTACAACCCATAGGATGGGTGACAACCTGTCACTTATGGCAAGTCCATGAGAAGCAAACCCACAACCGAAGGGTTACAAGGGTGCATCACCTACCATTGGCCTACGTGATGTCCCTGGTTTGTATGACATATTATTTTTAGTTAAATGATATTATCGATCACGATTATGTTAAAATGGAGTCTTATTTTTTATCAAACAGATATCCATAGTATAGGAAAATGTTTTGGTGATTAAGTGGTAAAGGTTATTTTGGACGATATTTTCTCTTTTGGGAACAATACAAACCTAATGGAAATAGAATACTTTTGGATTTAAATTGAAGATTAATGGTGGATTTTTTTTTAATTAATATATGTTTTTATTGTAGAAATATAGTTATTTGGGTTATTTATGGAAATGTTTAACCTATCATAGAAAATGTGTGATTAGGTCAATTACTTTTCAGTATGAGACTTTAAGAGTAGTCGATGTTATTTGGAGATAAATGTTATGATTTTTAGGATGACTATGTGATTAAATAATTATTTTATAAAACATATTTCTGATTATTTTGAATTATTTTTTGGAAAATTGAGAATTTAAGGGTATTTTTTGTGCTTTGGGTACTAATTGGTCAGTTTTAGAGATTAAGAGTAGTATTTCTTTTTATAAAAGATTAACCTTTTGGGGATTATCTGATATTATACTAACCATTTTGGATTTGGTTAATGTATTAATAATTGTTAAATATATGGTTCATCTTTTTTGGATCTTGTTATTCTCTAGAATTTGATTCTAGCACATTATGTTTGACCAAGTCAGCTTGAATACTCATCTTTTAGAGAAAATATTTTTGTTTGGTATAAACTTATTAATGTATGAAACTATACTGGAAAAGTAAGTATATATCCATATTTTCCAAGTCAATACTAAAATAAATTCTCAAAAATTATGAAAATTAAATTAAAACAAATAATTTAGTCAATTTAATTTTTCTACAGAGGAATCATTGATTGTTTAAACTATCGCATTCTTTGGTTTTCTGGTTGTTAACTTTCTCATGATCACGTTTTCTATCAGTATCCATCATAAGATAATGGTTAGTTTTCTCATCCATATACATGTTTTCATGGAATCTTAGTATGTGATATCTCTTGTGACCTTTTTAAATCGCTATCTTTCTTTAAAAGAGATATTTTTATTGACACTTTTTTTGATGTTGGAATTTCAATGATGTTTCTCTACCCAATTTTATAATTTTATGGATGCAATTTCCAAAGGGGGAAGGGTGTAATGACTTAGGTATTTATAGAATAATACTTATTGATTTATATTAATACAGAAGAATATGATAATAATTTTATGATAATTCGGACGCTTTTTCTGATAGCACACTCGACACGCAACAAGGGGTTTCTCCTAAATCTTATTTTTTATACAACAATGAGATATACCAAAATATTATACAGTAATAATATTATAATTTTAAATGGTATTTAATTCCTAACTAATGGAATGGTGGGAATTAATAGTATCAATTAAAATTTGAAATATTTTTTACACATTTTTAAATGACAATTCACTGATTACCTAATTTAATATAAATGAAAATAAAAGTAAATTCAAAATAATGGATGTATTTTTATGAAAATCTATTTAAAAGTGGAAATTTTTATTTTCATATCACTCTTTAGGTATTTTTATATCATGAAAAAAGTATGATATATATTCAATTTAATGTTATAAATATATCTTATATTTTTCTAGATATTGTATACGAAAAAATTAAATTTTTTGGATCAAATAATAATTTTTCAAAAAATTATGTTTTATCGCCTTTTGATGGAGAATCAATCTTAAAACTATTTTTTACACCTTTATATGTTTTATTTGATAAAATAATCTTTTTCATTAGAATTGGATATTTCAAATTTACTTTGGATTAAATTTTTTATTTTTCTTCTAAAGTTCACTTTTTAATTAATAGACAAAAATATTGCGTTTTCAATAGAAATTTTTTTGTCATATAATTTATTTATATAGTAATATTTTACTATTAATTAGTTTTAAATCATAATTGGAAAATTATTTTTTCATTTAATTCAATTTTCATCATTAGAATTTATTTCACATTAAAATTTGACATAAAAACATGTCAATCTTTTGATAGTTAATACTTCTTAAAACCAATTTTTTTGGTTTTGAGAACATGAATTAATTTGGTATTAATTTATTCAAAATATGTGTTTTAAATTTCAAAAAATAGATTCTATATTTAGATTCTCTAGGTCCAAATTATTTAAATAGGTATCTTTTATTTTTAGACATTCTGAATAATGTCTTTATTAAATATTTTATTTACCGTGGTTTAAGGATAAATCCTATAAAGAATGGTAAAAAAATTTATAATAATATTAAATTACCCTAACACATGTCTTAACCCTATTTTGTGAGATATGAGTAGCCATGGGCATCCTTGGGAAGATTGTAGGACCCCATCGAGACAATAGTGTATAAAAATGACATTTCATTACTTTTAATTTAATGTTATGGAATATATAACAAATGAATGTATCTTTTAGTAAAACAAATTTTATATGTGGTTATATAATTTATCTTTTTGACTATAAATTTACATTAAAAATATAGAATTATTTTCTTCCTTAAGGTATTATATTTTTAATTTTTAGACATCATGTAAATAAATATATTTATAACACAATGTTGATGTAGTGATTACCTCATTAATGAAATATTTAAATTAATTAGATTATAAATATTAAAATAAATTTATTTTGGAACATTTTATTTCATCCACAAATTTTATGGATTATTATAGCTTGTTATCATTAAATTTTTGAAGTTTTTTTCGAATTAATAAAGTTTTCCTAGATTTATAAAAATTAATGATATGAATATTATAAAAATTGACATAAATGATTTTTTAAAACAAATACTATTTTAGTAAATTATATAATAGTCATAAAGATTTATTATTCGGCCAAATGACTTAGATAATGTTTAAAATTTCATTAGTGAACCAATATTAACCATATAGTATGAAAATACAAAATGACATGGTAATATTTGAATTAGTTAACTAAGGGATAATGGTAAATGATAATGTTAAATTTGAAAACAAAACATTTCTAAACACTATTGGTTGATAGGATTTCATAAAATACTCATATTAACTTTTTGTTAACTGATTTTTTGACCTTTTGAAATTAGATATTCAGTTTATAATAAAATAATATTTCATGAAATTCCTATAGTATCTATCCTACTTCTTAAAAATTTCATCCCCCTCCAAACCCCTAACTCATACCTCTCAATAACCTTTTCTCTTCCATCCTATCCACCAATAAGCACTCAAAATCCCTCCCTTCCTCCTAGAAGAATTACATTATAGAGAAAAAAATTCAAGAAGTCCTTTTTTATAAAATCAAATAGAGTTAATTGTATTAGAAGGAAATTATAGAAATATTGAGTCATGTCGGACATGAGGTAAGGGAACATATTTAACAAATTTCCATTATTTGGGTTAAAAGTATAATTCTTGATTATTCAATGATTTGTGAGATATAACTTTCGATATCCTATTTTGTTTTTATACATACATTATAGTTACATATAGTGAATACAAAAAATCAATATATTTTTACAAACTAATCTTCGTAAGGGACTTCATCTCAATATCCTTTCATTGAGGAATATTTTGATAATATATACCTCATTAATTTACATGATGTATAATAAACTGCTTTAACATTGACATTAATTCAAATGGAATATTTTAACTATAAAGAGTATTACTAAAATAAAAAAGGAATGTTTTTAATGTATGTGGTGACAATAACCCCTCCATAGCAGTATTTTTTATTTAGATTCCACTATAAGGCGTAATGTTGTTAAAAGGAAAATAAATCCCTTATTTCCCTTTTTGGGTGTTTTCATATTGATTGTGGTTTTTGAAATGGATTTATTATTTCAACATCTTGAAATTATTTCTTGTGATTGCAAATGAAATGTTATTTGTTAAATGTTGATATTTTCTACATACTATGATTTATGACTATATAATGGAACTTAGAAATTTGAAGGGTCATTACTTGATAAACCAATGAGGTTTGGTTACAAGATAAACCATATGACGGGTAGTTCTGTGACAAACCAAGGATGGGTGGTTACGTTTTAATTGCTAATTCATTGGGTATATATGTCAGTCGAATGTCTATTCTATTTAGTGATATGCGTGGAAGTCGACCATATGGTTATTCCATTTCAGTATGTTTGTGTACAAAATTACCTATATATTCTATATGTTGTTTTCTATGGGAATTATTTTAATATTTCAGTTATAAATAGGGTATTCAATGAGCTTATATTCAAGGAAGGTTTTTTCTAACTTATTAAAAGTGGAAGGTATTACTTTATGATAATGTATTCATGGTTTACTTATTCTTTTGAAAAACTAAGTGTTTTCCTTCATTATGTATCCCTTACTAATCTTTTTTATTCTCTTCCCAAATGATGAATTATTTTCATTATAAATAAATATGACTATTTTCAAGGATTGGATCATGGAAAAGTCATGCTATTTAAATCATAGACCTAAACTTGTCTCATTTTAAAGGTTTTATATTTTCTAAAAAAATAGATACTCAGTAGAATTGTCTACTTGTAATATTATATTTTTTATGCATAATTTATGTCTCAATTATAATAATCTCTAAACAAGAAAATATTCTTAGTGTGAATTATTAAGTAAATTCAATATTAGGTAATGTTTACGGTCAGGTCCTTACATCATAACCCAAAATGGAATATTTAAAATGGTTAAATGAACTATTTTTTTCATTCCATAGAAAATGGAATTGGTTTTAAAAACTCTTTTGGTATGAAATTTTTTTTATATGCTAATATAAATTGTTTTATGTTGTTTTTTAAAAAAATTATACATATTTTCTAACATGTTTTATCCTAGTGGAATGAGTAGGGAATTAAATGGATAAATCCGCCTGAGTTTCATTACTCCCCCTTAATTCATAACATTTTTACTTTTTCAGATTTATTATTTCTGTACATTGTTAAAGGAATGAGATCACATTTATTTTGTGGTTCTTCATGAAACATGGGTAGTATTGTGATGTTGAAGTATGGTGTATATTGGGAATTATAAGGTTATTTCCTTGACTCATTATGTTTTTTTGGTATGTCCTTGCACTTTGTTATTCGATATTTGTAATATTCTGCAATGGTACTCTAATAATAGTTATGATTTATATATATTTTTTATGATTTGGGATGTATAACATATTATCATGAATTATTTAGTGGTCATTTTCATAAGTTCTGTTTGGTTGGGTTGTTTATTTCTCAAAGGGAAATTTATACCCCAATAGTATTTAAGCCATTGACATTTATTATCATCCTCTAGAATCATGGGAATTTCTCTTAAGGCCATGTCATTTCCTTCCACATTCGGATGCTAATGTGGAGGGGCTTGATGTTACAAGTGGTATCAACTTGTTTGGTCCTTGACTTACAAGTTGAATAATTCTTGGTCGGTTCTAATATATTTTGGTACAAATGGTATTGGTTGTTGGTCATGGAGTGGAAATTCATTCTGGATTATTCCTTGAGTGGGATGGTAAATAGAAGTTGGATTGTTGGGCCCTAAAACATAAAAAAAATAGTATTCCTTTTTATGTTGAACATTATGTTACCAATAAGTGGGGTACACAAGTGTTTTGGATACAATTATAGAAAATGGAAACTCATTGCCATTAGTTTATCCAATTAGATAACCATGACATGAATTTTTAGAAATGACCTCCAACAAAGAGTATATATTTCATTTTAATAATTATTAATAATTTTTTTTTTATAAATGGATTTTTAAAAATTTTGGATTTCATTTTCAAATTTAAGATTTTGAAAAGTTATGATTTTGTTATTTTGAAAATTGATTGACTTTCAATCAAATAGTGGATTTTTCAAAAATGGTTAAACCTGGAAAATTTTCAATTTGATGAAACAATGTTGTGCTAAAAATGATGTGGTAGAATTTGAAATTGTTATGTGTTCAGTTTATAGAGAGTGAGACTTATGGTTTTTTTGTGTTAATATAAATGGAACCAGGTTGGTCTTGTATAAACCTATTGAAAGTGTCTATAGATAACGTGGTTGCACTAAACAATGAAGTGAACAAATTTATTATTGATAGTATTTTCCTATCTTTGTAAGATGTGGATAGCGGAACCCGAAGGGATGAACAATTATAAGTGGATCATACCATTCAATTCCAGAATTAGAATCCACTCATATTTTGGTGTGATTCGAAACTAGAGAAGGTAGAGTTATGGATAAATAGGATGAATCAAATATTTACATTTCTTATCACACCATCTAAGAAAAATTTAATGTAGTAAATAGATATGATAGAGGATATTGAATTCCAATTATGAGATTTAGTAGTTCAAGCTAAATTTGACCAAGGACTTCTAAGAGATGATTTTAATGAATTTTCAACAAATAATTCTATCCTCAAATGTTCTGTATTTCTATAAAAACATAATACATTAATTTTAATTAGTGGAACCTCTTAGTGATAGTGTTTGTTGATAAAATTAAGAATTTAGTCTTATTATTATTTGAAGTTATTATTTCATCTATTAAGGTGAACATTTTCAAATTATGGATGATTCAGTAGATTAACTAAATGTTTTTTGTTTTTTGTTTTTTTTATAATGGATTATGAAGAAATGGTCTATTGGGAGAAGGTGTTAAAAAGGTAAATATAAGGATATACAGGTGGAGGGTCTATGTTAACACCTTCCCAAGTTTGTGGAACTCAAATTCTAGGAGCATGTAAAACTGAGACAAATGTTTTAATGTTATTGTAATGGATCACAATCATACCATAGGATTGGTAAATCTACCACCAAACCCCAATATAAATTTAGACTGTTTACAATGCGGTTCTTCAGACCACAAGATGCACGATTGTATAGATCCACCAAAATCATTCCAGAACTGAAACTATATGGTAAATCTACAGATCTATTATCACAGGTCTTCTTATTTTGATGTTTGGGACACTTATCATGTGTTGAAAACATCATATGGTTTGATAGAAATAGGGTAGTGTAATAAATTTTGTCAACAGATATGAGTTATCCCTAGTGATTATCAGAATATAATGTCCCCTCAATAAGGACAGTCCTATAGGAAAATAAATAAGATGATGCAACTAGTAAGCAATTATATGGAGTTCAACATGTTTTTTTGGATGATAAATTTTGACCGAAAAGGATGAGTATTAAAATTCCTCTGACTTCTATCCTTATGAATTTTTTTTATATATGTTCATCCCACTCAATTATTTCATCTCATTCTATGGATTTTTATGGTTTTCATGTTTAGATGATGCCATCTATTTTGAAACATCAATGTTTTTTTGGTCAAATAGAATGCCTATCCATTATGTGTAGAGCATGTTCTATAACTGTTGATGGATCTGAATTGATGTGGGAATTAATTGTTCTTGAGATGGTTTTCTATAACATAATCCATGTTATATATTACTTCATAATGTTTAGGGATCATATAGACTTTTATACCCAAAAAGATTTATTTATGAATAATGATGTCATCGAGAATCAATTTAGAAGAGATATTAATGTAAAAATAGGTGAAATGGTATTTTTGGAACCAGTAGATGTAATGATGTCATACTAGATGGAAACATTGACTTCTTCATTGATGGAAGAGATCAAGAAGATCAATTTTCTGGTAGTTTTTTATAATTTTCTGTATGTTTTTTATTGAAAATTTATTAGGGCTTCCCCCAAATGAGAAGTGGAGTTAATGATTTATCATATTCTATAGACCGTTATTGTCTCCCATTTTTCTAATTTTATTTTACCAAAAGGGTAAATGGAATCAAATTTCTAGTGTGAAGAGCTGGAAATCAAAGGGCTCATTCATCCTAGCACATCTTTATAAGAAGTGGTAGCCTTGTTTGAAAAAAAGTTGAATGGAACTCTTCAATTTTGTGATGATTATCATAAGCTTTACCATGTTATGATGAAAAATGGTATCTACATCCACGAATTTATGACCTATTTCATCAATTTATGGTAGCTCATTATTTCCCCAAAATTGAATTGCGATTAGTAGATCACCAATTTTGAGTTCAGAAGGAGGATATTCCAAAAAAATATTCCATTACTATATATTTCCATTATATGTATGTGGTGATTCCAGTAAAACATATTATTTCAGCCGTAATATTTATGAAATTGATGAATCATATATTCTATAGATATATATAGTCGTTCTTGGTTGTGTTTTTTGATGACATATTGGATTTTTCATTAATAAGGGTTTTGCATGAATAACACTTTGAAACAATGTTGGGAATCTTGAGAGATCATCATCTATATGCCAAATTATCAAAGTGTAATTTTTAGATTAAAGAGGTAAATTTACTTGGCCATATTATCTGTAAAATATCTATTCCTATAGTTTCAATGAAGGTAGAGGCCACTACTTTCTGGAAACCACCCAATAATGTACTTGAGATATGTAGTTTCCTTGGTATACAGGGTTATTACTGATGATTTGTTCATGATTTCACAACTATTTACACCAATGATAGATTTTTTAACTAATTATGTACTATTTTAATAGAAAAATTAATTTCATTATTCTTTTAAGGAGTTTAAATTTAACCTCACATCATCAACAATCTTAATATTTCGAGAATTGGGAAAACGGTGTGTGGTTTATTTTTATGCTTCGAGATTTCGGTTGGGATTTATTCTCATGTAGGGAGATTATGTTGTTTCTTATGGATATATATAGTAAGATATTCCTAAGAAAAATGACCAAACATGGGATTTACAGTTAACCACTATAGTCTATGCTTAAAAAATATGCATTATTACCTCTTTGGTGAGAAATATACTTATTTTACGAATCATAAGAGTTTGAAAAATATTTTCAAACAAATGTATTATAAGGAAATATTATTATTAGTAGCTAAAAGTGGATTTAGATAAGTGTAAGTAGATGTCTGGGATATCATACATGAAATAAATAGTGATGATATAGGTGATATTTTTATTTTCTTCCAAGTTTTTTTGGTTCCTGATTTGGGTGAGATATTTAAAGAGGAACATACATCATATTCTGAATTTGATATGATGATGTTAATAATCAATTGTGGGGAGACCACTGATGGATTGAAGAAGGGTGAAATTTAATTTTTGGGGTTTCAATATAAGATTGTAGTACCTATTTATTATCAGGAACATCTTCTTCATACCCCCCCTCATCCATTAAGGGTTGTTAATCCTAAAATATAAAATATTTATAAGGAATTGAAAGTATATTTTTGGTGGATCAACCTGAAAAAGAATGTGGTGGAGTTAGTTTCAAGACTCTTCACATGTCAGCTGGTTAAGGTAGAGAATCAGTGACCAGTGGGTACAATAAAATATTTACCCATCCCTTTTTGGAAATGGGAGAAGATAGTTATGTATTTTTTTAACTGGTATCCCAAGAATGGTTCAGAAACATGGTTCTATATTGGTGATAGTCGATTGGATCACAATGTCAGACCATTTTAACCCTATTTATAAATCTCATATGGTGGTGTACATGTGAAAAATATATATATATTAATTGTTAAATATGCATGGAATACCAGTTTTGTTAGTGTAATATAGGGATTGGAGTTTCATTTCTTATTTCATGAAATCCTTATAACAAGCCCCTTGAACTTAGTTGACCATGAGTACAATGAATCATCTTGAAATGTATGGGAAATCTGAATGGACGATACAAACTCTATAAAAAATGTAATTGGAATTTCTTTTGGATTTCGGTGGACTGTGGGAGGGTCAGATATTGTTAGTGGAGTTCTCTTATAACTACAATTGTTATGACTTGATACATATGGCTAATTTTTAATCATTTTATGGGAATACTTGTATTTATCCAGATTATTGGGTGGAAAAAGGAGAAATAATTCAAATAGGACCAATCCTAATCAAATAAAAATATATAATATTCATTTAATAAGGAAACAAATGGAGACGGCTTAGAGTTATCATAAATCAAATAAGAATCATCATTGTTGGTTTTTTTCATTCATGTTTAGTGAACATGGGTTCATTATAATATTTCTATGGCTTTGGAATCATTGTTTTGGGAACCATACAATGTTAAATCATTGATACATATCCCCTTGGTAGATACATGATTTGGTATGTGTGGTGGAATATTAGTTCGAGTTTACACCACCATTTAGGGATGTGCCTAATGTGTTTCCCGTATCTCAGTTGAAAGAGTATAAGCCTGATCATGTCCATGTGATTCGATGATATTATGATAACCTAGAGTTGGATGCTTTATTGGTTCATATCATAGTATAGATTGTGGATAGGTAATAGAAACTCTTTTGTGCAAAAAGAAATGGTACAGTTCTGATTTTTTTGTCACATTGTTATATTTTGAAAGAGACATAGGAATATAAGCATTAAATTTTTCATCAATGGCCCAAACACTTCCATGGATATGTTGTTTTTAAACTTATGGTGTAGAGATTGTTGAACCCTAAGATTAACATAATTATCCATTTATTTATGATTCATAAGTATGAAAAATGTTTGGGTAAATTTTGGGGGAGTTTTGAGGAATTTCATATTATTCATGATGGATTTTGAAAAGGTTCATGGTTTGACCATGAAGAGTTAAAACCATGAAACACCATAGAAAAATTGTGAATAGTGAGACAATGACTAATGAGAATGCACCCTGTTATGTGCATTGTTTTTCTCAATAGTGTGGACATAATTGAGAATCCATGTGAATGGGTATATAGAGATTTTAAAAAATTGGTTCATAGTTTGTCTAATCATGTAGACCTAGTGACTTGTTCTGTGAGGATTATACTTGTGCATGGTAAGCATATGGTTTTCTTAATCATGTGACTAACCAAGAACATTTTAAAAGTGAGATATGAAAAAATTAATCTCAGTTAATTTTAACCCTTATCACCTCATTTTCCCTATATTCCGATCAAAAATCATATTTTCTTTATCCAATAGTATGGGGAGATAATCTCGTTTGATCTAGAAGCAATCCAAAGGGAAATCATGGTGTGTTGAAGCCATATTACAATGCTAATTCTTATTTTGTGGTAGTTTTCCTTATATTAACTCATCTTCCCTTTCATATTTTCTTAGATCTAGTCATATGTGGATGGATCTAGTCTTATGTGGATGGATCTATGGTTGTGGATGATAATTTTGATAATATATGGCTCATTTATATCAATAGAAAAAATATAAGGAGGTTTTTTTCCAAAATTAATTAAGTTTTCTTGAATTATTTAGGTCATTTTTCATTTCCATCATAGTTTCTGAGGTTGGTGGATTCACTCTCGAAGCCACTATTAGAAAAGTAAGGATTTATTTCATATTTATATTTTTAATGAAACATTTATTGTAAATTGTTTTTGAAATGCATGATGGAATACCTCTTCTATAATATTAATGAAATTTTGAAAATTCTGTTTTTTGGGGGGAAAGTGAATTTGGTAGCATTTTTTAAAATTATGGTTTTAAAATGTTGGTTTGGTTTTTGGAAAAGTCTCTACAATGAAGGTTGGTTTTATTGAAATGGTTTATTGGAATGTTTTTGAATAAAATTAATGTTTTTTTTAAATAGTTTAAATTGTTTGAAATATAAAAAATTGGGATTTCATTGGCTTAAATGGTTTCGTGTGAGATGAATGGGATGCATAATGGTCTTGAAGTACCACCATAAAAAGGAAAGGTAATGGATATGAAGTTCCACTTTCAGTTGTAACACCAATATTGCGTGTTAGAGTGTGCATGTGTGGCGATATGTAATGGAATTTTTAATTCCAAAATAATATTTAGAAAATCGTTAAATGGCTTTTTGTTTTCATTCCATAGAGAATGGATTTTATTTCAAACACTACTTTGGAATGGAAATTATATAATATCTTAATTTAATAAAATTTATGTTATTTTATATAAATTGTTTTAGATATATGTGCTACCTTGTTATATCATAATTTTGTGAGTATGGATTTTATTTGGAGAAATACTATTGAGTTTCATTACTCACCCCTTCTTAGGAACATTGGTGATATTTAATATTTTTTTAATCGAGTTACAAGTAAAAAAATGGTAGTAAATTTACATAGTGGTTCTTTGTGATTATTGGGTAGTATTTAAAATTTGGAGCATCAGTCATGCTGGGAGATTTTAATTTCTTTCCTAGAATCTTTGTGTTTTGTTGGGTTTGTCTTCTACTTTTTACTATGATGTTAGTAGTGTTCCGCTATGTTACTCTAGTTATATTTGGTATTGATATTTTTTTAATGATTTGAGTTGTAAATATTTTTATAATTCATCATTTAGTGGTTTTTTTTGTGTTTTTGGTTGTGTTGTTTTATTTCTTAATGGGAAAATAATCCCCTGAAACTATTAATTCCATTGGAATTATTTTCTATCCTTCGGTACCTTGGGGATTTCTCATAAGGACAATAAATTCCCTTACTCATTCTTATGCAAAGGAGGAGAGGTGGGATGTTTAAATTTGTATAATATAATATTGAATATAAAATAATATATTTTATATAATAATTTTAATAAATATTTATTCTTTATAAAATTCAATTATTAATGAATTAATATTTTAACAAATCCATTTATATTAAGATAATTTTGTGATAAATATTTATATTTAGATATATATATATAATTAAAAACAAAAATAAAAGAAATATGATTAATTTATATAAATTTAATTTTGGAATTAAAATTCAAAAAGAATATTTATTATAAATAGGGGATGTTTAATTATTTATCAAAACATTATTTGTTGTCTATATTTTGTAATTATAGAAACATGTTGACGGATTCCACTCTCTATGAAGATGTTTTGGTCACTCAAGTTCTAATTGGTATATCCTAGGGTCTGGAGCTCGTAATGGAGGTTCATATCAAGGTTTCAATATAGTCTACACCAGATTGTGGTGGAATGGGTCACCAATGATAATAGGTTTTTTTATTGTACGTTTTGGGATGTTGGTAGTATTTATTAACCCACACTATAGTTTCTTTTATTAAGCCAATCCAATAATTCATAAGGTTTTATTTTGTGGTGGATATGTGGTTTTATTATGTAAGTGAAAGGACGATGTTAATAGAATTTTTTGTTTTAAATCTAATTATTGTTGATGTTTTTTATTTTTCATGTTTGGTGAAAATTGGTAATTTAAGAAAACCCTATGTATCATGAGAACATGAAGTATATATTAGTAAAGCAAAGAATTATCATGATTGTTCTCACCAAAATATTTGGTGTGAGTTCATGATTATCATTTATTAGTTTATTGGTTTCCCATTAAATGAAGATAGTGTATCACCTTTATAAGAAATGATCATTTTTGTAGACTATGATTATGATTATGATGATGGTTAATGGTTTATCAATATTCCATGAGGATGATAAAACTATAAAAGAAAAATGTATTTGGTAAGGTTAATATTGATATTGGTTTAATGTGATCTCATTATTTCATCTAGTATATATTATTAGTTGGATTTATACTACTTATTCAAGTAAATTATTTGATGATTTGGCAATACTTTCTTGAAATAATGTTATAAATGAGTATGTCATCCAATTTGGTCATCTCATGGGTTCTTATAGTTCAAATACAACAAAGGATGGATGATGTGTATGTGTGGATTTATTAATTCTTACTTATTTTGTTTTCTAATGTTTTTATCTTATAATATCTACTTATTTCCTTCAAGGGATTAATATGTAAAAAGGTGATGATGATTTAATAGAAGGTATTACTCATAAAGTGTTACTTAACTCATTTTTTGTATTAAAATTTTAGATCATCAAAAAAAGTAAAATAGTATATTTACCAAAAAAGAGGAAGATTGAATTTTTGTTGGATTATTGCATTGATCTTAGGGCATGTTGTTTACCACCATATATGATATGGGTGATTTATATGATAATAAAATTTGTATGGTATATTTAATTTTTATTAAATAAGTAAATATTTATCCCATGAATGTGAATATTTATATATTTAAAATTGATGCTTGAGTAAAAAATTTGGGACAACAGTTGTGTGTATAATATGCTATTTTATGAAGAGGTGGTATATTTTATATTCCACGTTTTTAGTCCCTAGGAAAGGAAAATTCTTATATTTTAATAAAATTCACTATTAAACTAATTGTTGGAAAAAAATCATATTTTTAACTAATTATTGAGGGTTATCTCTTTTCATCCATCAATCCAAGATATGATTTATATGATAAGAGATTTTACCATGTGGTGGAAGTGAAGATCTAGAAATTATCACAAATTAAATATCACTTCATCAATGAATTAATTAATTCATCAATTTTTTCCATTGATCTGGTGCTTTTGTTCCTATATTGTTTACACTGAAATAATTCTTGTAAAATTATAAAATAGTATATTTATATTTTACATTGCATGGATAAATTTTATAAACATGTACTTATGTTCTGTTTGATTAATGTTATTATTGGATGTTTTCTTTAATTCCATGATCCCTTACCAATGGTTGATCCTGTGATCAAGTTTTCTGGGTTGTTGAACCATGCTAGCCACCAATTTTCCCCTCCCCCTACCAATTTCGATTCCCATGATAAATAAAAAACATGGAATTATTATTTTCTTTGTAATAAAATAATGAGAGTAATATATGAAAAATATGTTGATGGTGGCCATGATGAAGCGGTTTAGAAGCTATAGTAGAATGGGTGATGATTATGTTCAACATTCTGGTGAATAGATTATTTAAAAGGATCATCAGTTATAGTCTAAGAATGAAAATGATGATATAGTTGTAGGACATGAGTATATCAATGAAATGTGAAATAATGTTCAGGAAAATTGATGATGGTGGTAAGAATGATTGTTAAAGTATGAAATGGATCTTCATGGGAGAATTGGTCTTGGTTATTAATGGTGGTGCAGCAGACTGTGGGGCTCATAAAAAAGATGATGACACAAATCACATGGAACAATTATTTTTGAATATGATGTTCTTCATTACACGGTGTTTAGTTCTAGAATCATATAACATATAACTTATCTATATGTTGGATATATTTTTCTCTAAATAATACATATTACTAGATATGATATTATTTGTCACATTCCTTAGACTTCTGGACTACATGTTTTAAACTGAACAGATTTGATTTTCTTGTTGACCCCTTTATGCCCGCGTAACTTGTATGATTGTGGAAACATCATGTGGTCTATGACAACATCGAGGTATATATGCATACCCTCTATCCATTTTTAATTGATTGAAATTAGAGAGGACATATTCCATGTATAGAGCTACATGATTAAGGATCCATTTGTTTATATATTTACTGCACCTTAAGAATTACATGGTATATAGGATCATATGAAACACCATGTTTTCCAAGATAACCTAACTCAAGTATTATTACATGACAAAAAAAAATGACTCCAAATACTCACATATCTATTATGGATAGATAACACATCTTTTGTCTTTCTAATGTACGGGTTGGTTAGTACAGAGGGTACACACCCAAGTAGTTTGTGAATCACGTGCACTATATATCATATTGGGACATACCATGTAGGTTTACTCTACTCATCAGGGTGATATTAGTACACTATTAAAAACTATGCATGGTTTAAACATCACGTCCCTCTAATTACATGTCGTATACCACATATTATTGGGTTGTATTCATATGTTATATGCCATGTGTAATAATCAAATAGTTAAATGGTCTATTATAATTTTTTATAATGTAGAGCACGAATTTATTATCCCCATTGTGATGTGTAAACATTTATAAGGAATAATTTAAATTTTATGGTTTATATCTCTATAGAGGGGATTATAAGTCATGTAAAATTAATTAAGTGATGACATGGGGTAAATATTCTCCCAAAATGTGTTCCTATGAAATGCTATTGGTACCATATTTTTTTTTGATATGATACTACCTAATTAATCTTGGAAACAAGCCCCCTATATCAGTTACGTTAGGAATGGTTTTACTGCATCAAAAATCCCAAAGAGGCACATATCCTTTATATTATAGTTCAATTTTGTACACCCCGACATTAATATGCATGTTTCCTAAATATTTAAAATTAGATAATCCCCCCTTATAGGTGTTGTATTTTAATCATATAATAGAGTTAGAAATACCTTAGTGGATAATCCCCTCAATGATTTTTGTATCCTCTATAGTGGTTGGTTCTTCCTCGACTGAAAACCATTCATCATTGATGTATGAGTCCCCTACTATGGATAAAGAGATGAAGATTATAGGTTTTTATGTCTATGGATTTATGTATTAATAGATATATAGATATTGTGGGTAGTATAACATGTCAATAATGATTTTTCATTTAATAAATGACTTGTAGTTTTGATATTGACCTTATGTTTATGCGCCATTTGATACCTTAGGTCCACATATTTCAATAGAGATATTATTATTTATTGAACTAATTATATAGATTGGTTTTCTTCTATAAAAAATTATTCTCTTTAAATTATATAATATCTTTCATTTATAGGGTTTCCTTCAATTTTTAATGTCCTATATTTTAGCTGACATAACATTTTATACATAAAAATTGTTTTTTATGTATTCTACTAAGAATGTTTATACTAAACCATACATGGGATCTATACCATAATGTGTTATGTCTTGTAAAAATGATTCCTTGTTTGCTTGTGACCATGACTGACTTTTATGTAGTCGAGTTGGAAATAATATTGTGTATAGACGTTCAGAGGTCCATGGCTGAGATATCTACGGATTTGTGTGGATTTGTACAGTTCTTATAATAACATGGTGTCTTCACCTATCAAATATATATTAAATAAGGTGATTACATATTATGAATATGTATTTTACTTGTTGGATACTCTTGTGTAATTGTCTCAGATAATTATAGTCCCATGTATAGGTTTTTATCTAGTTGGTTATATATTTTTTGAAATATATATATATTTTTAAATGTAATTGATTTTATCTTGTGTATTTTAGTACAAATAAAATGATTTTTTTTGTAACCATAGATCCAAAGAACACCCTAATAGAGGGGTAAATTATGGTTTTCTAAATTTCTATCTTAAATAATGATTTATCAGACCATATCCCCACATTTATAGAAACACTTGGAAACCATCACTATGATAGAACAACTATGGAAACAAATGAATAAATGAAAAAATAATGGGTATTGAGAATATCTTCAATTATCCCACATTGGGATACATAAACAGAAAATATATCTACAATGTCATCACATGACTAATAATCACTAAATCACGAGTTTATGGTTTTAATATTTAGGATAATTTTCTTTCTCATCTAAGGGAAATGAAAACTTCTTCTAGTTTTCTAACATCCCAATAGAAATATATATATGATGATAACAATAATAAATCGTTCATTTTAAAAAAAAAATAATTAAAAGAAAAAAACAAACAAGGGTGTTCTCCATGATTCTAAAACATTCACTTCCTGATCTTCACATGTTCTCATAAAAAATATTGTTTACAAAACTGATCATTAATGATATATAATTTAGAAAAAAAATAACTTTTCCATTTCAGATATTAAATGGATTACATGTTTTTCTATTCTCTATTATTATTTATAATCATATTTATACATTTTATCTCTTATTCCATCACTATTTTTATCATCTACATAGAAATATTCTTTTTCTATCCAATGAATTTTGAATCTAAAATTAAAAATTAAAAAACCAAACCAATTTCCATGTTCTTTAATTTTAACTAAACCTAATGAATCATCGATGAACAAATCCGAATCCTTGATCTCATTTTAGGCTATTTAAATTCAATCCATAACCTTCAGGGTCCATCAAGAATATTATTTCTTCATATCAACCCAAAATTTTAATTCCTCTAGATATAATAGTGTGAAAACATACATTGTGGTGTGATTACAGTGTTCCACAATGAGTTTCAACTGATAAATAGATCTATTATAGCATGGTGAACTACTACACATCATAATCATATTTATTTCTACCATACTATTATATTAATAAAATCATAGTTTCTATATTACAATGTGTTCTACTATATCAAGTCATTGTCTATGTTTTTCAATGTGGTGTGGGAATATTTTTTCCAACACAATATATAGTATTAAGATATTGAGATTCATTATAATGAAATATAAATTGGTATCAATATTGAGTTGCCTCTAATTTCATGGACTAGGAATTTTTGTGCCACCTATCCCTTAAATAAATGTTTGTTTCTTCCCGCTATTCATTGGGATAAGATATTAATTCCACTTCCCAATATTTCTTTATTCACATCTATAATTCATGGAGTGATAAAAAAATTATATATCATGGAATTTTTTCTCTCAATATAAATACCTTAAAACATTGACTAAACAACACCATATCTCAATAACTATAACATCCAACTCTAATTAAAAAAAATACTATATTAAAACTTTGATTACCACATTTTCACCCTTTGAATTTTATTGTATATTCATCACCATCAAGAACTAATACACCTCCATATAAATCTACCTCCATATTTTTGGTTATTAACAGTCAAGAACTATGTTAATACCACTTATCTCTCCCTAAATAATAACATAGATATATGGGTCACTTATCCATCCCACATTGAAAATATAATTGAAATGAATTATTATCTATATTCTAACACCACAAAGCATATATAAATCCTTCCTTTTTACGTAGATAATGAATCTCCAATACTTTTATTATATTATTTTTTCAAATTAATGAATATGAACATCCCCATATTTCTTATTTCATTTGTTGTATATGTACCCCTTACATCACTTAATTTTCCATTTTTCATAGAAATGAGTTTAATAAATTTTTTAATCCTATTCTCATCAATTATTAGAGCAATAAATATTAAATATTTTAATTGATGTATTGTTTTTGAAATATTTTTATTTAATTATCCTTAACTCAACTATATAATTTTAATTAAAATTATATATATATATATCATTTTTAATATTGTTACCAATGGATAATTTACACCCCATTATCTTAAAAATAGAAAATATAAACATCTAGAAAATATAAAATGCACATAAATAAAGAATATTCACTAGGGATAGGGGATATCCAAACCTCCATGATTTGAGGGGGATGGTTAATCTCAAAATTTCAAATGATAATTCTCAAATAGATTAGTATTCAAAATCATTTTAAATACCATTTTGTAAAGATTTAAAATGAAATAATATCCTATGATTCTAATGTCATATCAATTTCTTTGTTAACTTGGTAGAACTATTACTTTCACACTCAACCATCAATGGTAGTAGCATCACTTATCCAAGATATTTTAACTACATATTCATACACATAAATGGAGTATAATAATTAGTGATTGAAATAATTCATACCTATAATATATTCAAACTTGTAATCTCTTTATTTTTTCTCTTCCATTCTACAAAATTTCATCAAATGAGGACTACTCCACTGCTTTTGGTATTTAAATATTCATTATTACTAGTTCAATACACATTGGAGTATTCCACCAAACAATGATATCCACCTATCTTATATAATAATTCATAATATAAGATTCAATATATATATATATTTGTCACACTCTCAAGGAATCATTCCATTATAATTATTTGAAAATATACATCCATGCATGAATCATAAATGATTTTTGGACCTGTTACTATGAGATTAAAAAGCCTTGGAACACCCATTATATGCAATATTTAGACCAATACCATGCCTCCTTATTAAATTATAAACTTATTTTAAACCACCTCTATATTCTAAAAAAAATTATTGACTTTAATTCAATTTATTTTTCCTTATATCATGCATAATTCAAGTGAGAAGTGAATGTGTACCCATAATTTTGTTATACATTTAGTATTATAATGTAGGTAATTTTACTGATCATTAACATTTACAATTTCGAATATATGAAATTAGAAACTATTTCATCATAATTATTATTTTTTCCACCTAATATGATGTTGTATACATATTCCTTCACCCAGAATTATTATTCAATCCATATAACTCATTTTTTAACATGTTAAATTTTATATCATTGTCTCTAATATGATAAAATATTGATTTTTCTGTTTAAAATTTTTAATTTATTAATCCATTTAAAAATAATGAATTCAATTCCATATGATATATTTTAAATAAACAATATAATAATATATCTAGGATATGTTTTTTTATTTCTAACTGTTAAACTAGTGAAAATGTTTCTTTGATATCAATTCCCTAGATATGAGAATACACTATACATACATTCTTATATTTTTTGTAATAAATTATCTTGATTATCATACTTATTTTTTAGGAACCATTTTTTACTAATCACATTTTGATGTTTAGGTATGAAAACAATATCACTTATCTGGTTCTTTTAAATTTATTCAACATATTATTTCATGGATTTCACCCATGAGTAATCCCACATTTTTTGAGAACCCCATTTATTCCTCATTACAAAATATATTTTTTTCTCTATATTTATTAATGTGTCTGTTAAATAATAGTTTTATCTTGTAATATCATTAATGCTATCTACAGTTATAAGGCCCCAGCCTTAAACCTTACTTAATATTGAGTTATTACAAGATTACACATTGAGGATCTTTTCAAGTTTAGAGTTTTAGAGAATTAGATCATGAAACTTGCATTACATTCCACATTTAAACAAAGTGGTTACATAAAAGACAGTATTTATTCTTCCCATCAACGGAAACATATTGAAAATAAAACATGGATTCTTTCTTGACACATCCTTGACACTATCATCACATCATGTAACTTTCCCTTCACCTGTGAAAAACATTTCAAAAACTTGGGATGAGCTTAAAAAGCTCAGTAAGGGTTATAAAAATATGGAAAAGAAACATGATTTCATATATACCTAAGAATGAAATCATACTTTACCAATAAATCATAGTCACATAAACATACCTCATCAAATCATGAATAAATCATAGAAATCAAAAGACATAAAGGTAACTTGAGGCATTCATAACATTCTTACGTAGGGAGTAACCCTCTTGGTTACGTTTGGAATACCCATCACAGTATATTCCCTAATTCTCTTCGGAGAAACCTTAACATTTTACTCCTTCATGTTACCCAATGAATTGGGGAGCTATATCGGGCTCACCCACCCTTAGGTTATCACGGAACCACCCGTCTTCATAATAATGCACAAGAACCTCAACATAATCGTATCACATAAAACATGCATAAAGGAAACATAACATTTCCACATTTCAATCACAAGATATCAATACAACATATTGATATAACAACATTAAAAAAACCATTTTCAATACCAAAATAAAAGAAAATTAAAACACGATATTTATTTTTCTTTTAAAAAGAAGGTATGGCTTGTAGAGGAAGCTGAAACCCAAATAATGGTCACGGCGGCGGAGAAGTCATTGTTGCCACATACGTACGACAAAAACATTCACTTTTGTCGTTTAGTAAATGCTTCATATAAAAAAGATTCATTTTGAATAAACATAAAAGTCAAGGGGGTTTATACACCGTATAAAATAAGGTTGTGTATAAAACAAAATATGCCTCAATGAAAGGAGATTGAGACGGAGTCCCATAAAAAGACGGTATCCTTGGTTTAAGGATAAATCAATTACATAATTATGTGTGACAAACGAATACACCAAATATAAGTGGATATTAATTGTAAAATAATCAAAGGTCATTCACACATATACAAAGGATGACATATTCAATAACTACATGTTGAACCCAAAGAAATCGAAATTGGGCTAAGAAGTTCCCTTGACAGCCTAACGGCGCCACATCAAAATGAGCTGATGAGAGATAAAAAGTGTATCTCATCACACGGACAAAAAATTTACATCAATAAGGATATATGAGGACATATCCCAACACAACAATATGTAAATTAAAAGACCCAACAAAATAATTCTTTTAAAATTGGAGGGTGAAAGGTTCCCTTACCGACTTGGGTATCTTTCAAAACATACACCCCATGAAAGAAGGACAATACATCAATGACGTAAATACTCATAAACGAATGTATATTACACAAAGAGTAGAATAATGGGCATTACATACACCACTCAAAGGAAATTGTGGCAAATGTAGCATAAATCTCACGATAATAAAAGTGAGATGAAAAATCCCTTACGAAAACTCGGCAGCCTAACAGCGCCACATAAAACATACAAAAATGGACTGATGAGATCAAATAGGGTATCTCATCATATTAACATAAACATTATAGAAAGAAGAATATAAAATAACATCCCCCATACATAACAATGATAAGATTAAAAGAAGTGACATAAAGGAGAGTACTTAAAGAGAAAGAGAGAGGTTAGATCTCTTACGAAAATTCGGCAGCCTAACGGCGCCACTCAAAACATCTAAAATGGATTGATGAGAGAGAATAGGGTCTCTCATCATATGAACATAAAAATTAAAGTAAGAGTAATATAAAAGAACATCCCAATAACAAGAAATATGAGCTTAGAAGGAATGACATAAAAGAGTGTACTTAAAAAGAAAGAGAGGAGTAGGATCCCTTAACTCAAGTCCAACGTGTCTTATTCATTTCATTATATTCCTGAATAATAAACATTGGTCAATTAATAATTGCCTAATTACCTCTTTTATAGATTATTATTCAGTACATATCACATATTATAATGTTATAATAATTTCTTAATAATGTTAGTTCATATCAGACGTTTTTGTCGATGTTTGGTACATGAGTTAACAATGAACTTGTTTGAAAAAAAAATTGCCCATGTAGTTATAAGTAAATAATTTCCAGAATATTATTAATGATTAAAATATAATATATATCCAGTAAATATTCATTTAATACTACTCCATATCATTTGGAGATAATAAACGAAAAGCACCGTTCATGGAGACGGTAGGTCGTACGTACGCATGAACACTACTTTCATTTTTTGTCATATTAATGGAATTAAAACAAAATGAGAGAGATATATATATGTTATAATTCCAGAATGATATCCATAATTTTGATGTAATATATTACATATATATCCATTATATATATGTACCTATAATATTACATAAGATTTTGAGATAAGAAATGAAATGTACTGTTCATAGAGACGGTAAGCCGTACGTACGCATGAACGCTACTTCCATTTCTATTTTATATTTAATGGAATTAAAACATAATTATACATAATAGTATTTTAATTCCATTATGTTATCATATATAATATTATTAAATATATACTTTATATATACCACATATGGTATTAACGAATCAAATCACTTTGAGGGGGCAGTAGTCTGCACTTCCTCAAATGAAGATATCGCGTTTACCCATAATGGAAACCATAAAGGTATGCCCAAAATGAAAAATACAGAATATTAAGGAAAACATAATCATATTATATATCATATATATATAGTGACATCTTAATGTCCACCTTTTAAGGTGTTAAAAGAATGTTGAACAATCATCGTTTCGGGAGGCATAAATTCACCATCCACGGAAACAGTATGTTCGTTAACCATTAGATGTAGGTGTGTGTAAGTGTATCTCGAATAAATTTTATAACAACATCCTAGTATATTGAGGATACTGTAGTTGTTAAAAAATAAAAGAATAAAAAAGAGTTTAGGGGGTTGGAGAAGCAAAATAAAACAAAAGGACTCAAAAGAAGACATTGCCTTAAAATCGGGTAAGTCCCTTTGGTTTGAGCTCAAAGGCTTCCTTGGGAAGACTTCTGCCCAAAGGGAGGCTTAGAGGAGTAAGAGAGGGAAGTGGAGAGACAAAATTGGCAGGGGATGGCCGAGACAAAGGCTTTGGCAGTGTGGGTAATGAGGTAGAGGTGGGGGCCTTTTATTAGACGAGAGAAGGGGCACTCATGAAAGGTAAAGAAAAGTCACTTTATTTTAAAATTGTATTCTGATTTAAGAGGTCCCAAATTGATTTGTTTCAAGGATAAGGTGATAAAGGTTATAAATCCACTCATCCAATAGGTTTTGGACATGTTTAGGTCTTATATATTTCATTATCTTTCCATTTTATTTAAATCGTTAAATAATGAGGTCATCGCTGCATCATCATGATGTCATAAATAATTTAATTTATTTAAGGTCTAAAAATTATAAAAAAAATACTATGATGTATGAAATCATTTTATATTTCCAATGAATATTTAGAGTCAAAAATATGATTTTTATAACTCCATGTAAAAATTGTTTTAGTAAAACATTTCATGTTTGCCTCATTTTTACTTTAACTTTAAATAAAAAGATATTAATGTCATTTTGCAACCAAAGTGGCTTCATGGGGTCCCCATGTTGACCCATGGGTTGTCTTGGTCTTCCATTACACATCCAATGAGGTTAGGACATGTTTCATGTTCATTTCATATTATTAAAACATTATTTTTACCTTAAACTACACTAATTACCTCTAATCGCGATTAAAAACTTAATAAGTTACTATTCACCAAAAAATTATTTTTATCCCATTGAACCACATTTTACATCTTAATGAAAACCATTTATGTAGGATTTCTGAAATTCAAAACTTAAAGATGGCAAAATTTCATTTAAACGGAAAAATCAGTTTTTATAAGTACCACTTAGTGGTTTCACTATTCATCAAAAATTGAAGTTTTTCAGAAAAATCCCAAAACATCACCCTAACCTATATTTGATATTCCTAATTCAAAAATGAAGTCTATTTTAAAAAATTCAAAACATATAAGTCACATTAATTAATGTAATAATTAATTCCCACTGTCAGATCAAATAGCGTGTTTTTATGAAACAATAAGTATCAAAAGATTGACAGTGGTTTAAATCTGATTTCAAAGTAAAATTAATTCCAACGACCACTATTGGATTTAATGGTAAAAATATATTCTAATTTCACTTTAAAACAAATTAAAAAGATAATATAATCATATAAATAAATTATATTAAAAAGTGGTTTTGAATTAAAATACAACATTTTACACTATTCATTGAAAAATGAACTTTATCGGAAAGATGCCAAAAATTTACAGAAAGTAAATTTTGATGCCTCAATTATTAAGAAGAGTTTTATTTGGTCGAAAATAATTTATAAGAGTGAACGAAACTATATTTAATGACGGTTCTCCATCAAAAGGCGATAAGTGATCCTTTAGTGAGAACTAGGGCATATACGGCTAAAATTGAATTATTTCCGTATTTTATGCCTTTATCTTTTATTGGATAAATGTAAAAACATTAAAAAAACATATATAATCATATTTTAGTTATTTCTATCCATTCCCTCCAATACAACGGCTAAATGTTAACTACCATTTAAAATAATATTATTTTATTATTAGAGTGAAGCGTAAGATTCCCAAGAAACTCGTTGTTGCGTGTTGGGTACGCCATCGAGCATAATGTCCCCTTTAAAGTCATATTAATACTTTATTCACAAATATGGATAAATATGAAAATGTCATATTCTTTATTTACCTGGGGTGTTACATCCTTCCCCCCTTTTGGGAATTGCGTCCTTGCAATTTTTAAAATTGAGGTTGGAAACATCCTTGAAAGTCCCACATCGGAACAAGAGTCGGTAAAACAATAACCTTAAAATAAAGAATGATAAGTACAAAGGTCACCCGAGTTACCCATACTAGGATTCCAAGTATGAAAATATGGACATGGAGGAAAAAACAAAGGGTCATGTTCTGATGGAGATTGATAGAAAACATGTTTAGGAGAAAGTTAACCCCGAGAAAATCACAAACTTGTGATGGGTTAAACGGTGTTGGGTTCCCTAGTAGGAAACGTGAATAGAAATTTTTTTTTCTTTAAGTAAATTTATATTGAGGAATTTATTTTTGAGCTTAAATAAAACATAAGGAAACATACTTACTTGTCATGTTGACTTCCAACTTTTACTAGATTCGTTAATCAAACTCATATTTTTTCCAAAAGACGAGTATTTCGGGAGACTAGTTCGCATTAAGAGTACTATAATCAATTTCTAGAGAATCACCTAATCCACAAAAGAGAACTATATACATCCCATGTCTTTAGGCTTTAACTAAAACCAAAACCAGAAAGGTTAGTAAAAGGTTAGATAATCCAAAAAAGGATAACCCTTTATAAAAAGAAAATCTATTCATAATCTCAAAATTTGTCCAACAAAACCCAAAGTTCAACGAGGACCATCCGATAAACAATTTGTCCATAAAATTCTTCAAGGTAAACCAATATAAGATTGAAACCCAAATATTTGAGGGATTTAGTCACATAGTCTTCCAAGTTAAATCGTAACATTTACCTCCAAACAATATCAGTTGCTCCTAAAGTCTCGTAATGCAAAGTAATTAACCTAATCACATATCCTCCAAGATAGGTTAATCATTTTCATAAATTACCCAAAATCAACTTACAATTAATTCATAAAATCATCTAACTAAAAAGAATCGGTCAAACTAACCAGGGACTTCACGTAGTCCAGTGGTAGGCGATAAATACCAGTCGCACTTTGGTTGTGGGTTCGATTCCCGCAGCTTTGTCCGACGCGACGGGTTGTCACACGGTCTGCATGTTGTCCTTTTTCCAAAACTATATAATTCTTAAATCATTCCCCAAAAAGAGCTAAAATCATCAAAAATGATCATAACATATTTTAACCTCAAGTTTATCTCATGCCTTTCATTTTCCAGCATATCATATATAACCCATAATTACCTCAAATGTAAGGATCATATAAACTCTAATGGTTACCTTTATAATTATTACCTGAACTTCCACATGGATTGGTCATCTCGTACATGATGCATTAAAGATCATACCAAGGTTTAAATGGTTGATTAATGACTCCTTGATAGTTGGTTTAGAACAACCACAAGTTTCCTCATTGAATACCCCATTTCATCCAGTCTCTTAATCAAAGAACCACCATAGTTTCCTTCAAACCAATTGTCACTTTGGTTCTTGCTAGATCCATCCATTCACTAAAAACAGAAATGTTAGTGTGAGTATATCAACAAAACCATCATGTACTAATGAGTAAGGTAAACACTAAGATACACTTACTCATTCACTTTATCTAAAACTAGGAGTCTTTCTGAAATCCTAACCATTATGGTAATGCCACTTGTCCTTAAAGAATATCCTAACCTCTAAAGTTATCTAAACCGACCTTTGATACCAACTATAAGGCCCCAGCCTTAAACCTTACTTAATCTTGAGTTATTACAAGATTACACATTGAGGATCTTTTCAGGTTTAGAGTTTTAGTGAATTAGATCATGAAACTTGCATTACATACCACATTTAAACAAAGTGGATACATAAAAGACAGTATTCATTATTCCCATCAACGGAAACATATTGAAAATAAAACATGGATTCTTTCTTGACACATCCTTGAAACTATCATCACATTATGTAACTTTCCCTTGACCTGTGAAAAACATTTCAAAAACTTGGGATGAGCATAAAAAGCTCAGTAAGGGTTATAAAAATATGGAAAAGAAACATGAGTTCATATATACATAAGAATGAAATCATAATTTACCCATAAAGCATAGGCACTTTAACATACCTCATCAAATCATGAATAAATCATAGAAATCATAAGACATAAAGGTAAGCTGAGGCATTCATAGCATTCTTACGTAGGGAGTAACCCTCTTGGTTACGTTTGGAAAACCCATCACAGTATATTCCCTAAATCTCTTCGGAGAAACCATAAAATTTCACTCCTTTGTGTTAGCCAATGCATTGGAGAGCTATATCGGGCTCACCCGCCCTTAGTTTATCACAGAACCAACCGTCTTCATAATAATTCCCAAGAACATCAACATAATCGTATCACATAAAACATGCATAAAGGAAACATAACATTTCCACCTTTCAATCACATGATATCAATGCAACATATTGATATAACAACATTATGAAAACCATTTTCAATACCAGAATAAAAGAAAAGTAAAACACGATATTTATTTTTCTTTTAAAAAGAAGGTACGACTTGTAGAGGAAGCCGAAACCCAAAAAATGGTCACGGCGGCGGAGAAGTCATCGTCGCCGCATACGTACGACAAAAACATTCCCTTTTGTCGTTTATTAAATGCTTCGTATAAAAAAGATTCCTTTTGAATAAACGTAAAATTAAAAGGGTTTTATACACTGTATAAAAGAAGTTTTTGTATAAAACAAAATATGCCTCAATGAAAAGAGATTGAGACGAAGTCCCATACAAAGACGGTATCCTTGGTTTAAGGATAAATCAATTACATAATTATGTGTGACAAATGAATAAGACAAATATAAGTGGATATTAAGTGTAAAATAATCAAAGGTCATTCACACATATACAAAGGATGACATATTCAATAACTACATGTTGAACCCAAAGAAATCGAAATTGGGTTAAGAAGTTCCCTTGACAGCCTAACGACGTCATATCAAAATGAGCTGATGAGAGATAAATAGTGTATCTCATCACTTGTACATAAAATTTACATCAATAAGGATATATGAGAACACATACCAACATAAAAATATGTAAATTAAAATACCCAACAAAAGAAGTCTTTTAAAAAGAGGAGGGTGAAAGGTTCCCTTACCGACTTGGGTATCTTTCAAAACATACACCCCTTGAAAGAAGGACAATACATGATTGATGTAAATACTAATAAACGAATTTATATTACAAAAAGAGTAGAAAATGGGCATTACATACACCACTCAAAGGAAATTGTGGAAAATGTTGCATTAATCTCATGGGAATAAAAGTGAGATGAAAAATCCCTTACGAAAACTCGGCAGCCTAACAGCGCCACATAAAACTTACAAAAATGGATTGATGAGATCAAATAGGGTATCTCATCATATTAACATAAAGTTTATAGAAAGAGGAATATAAAAGAACATCCGCCATACATAACAAATAGAAGCTTAAAAGAAGTGACATAAAGGAGAGTACTTAAAGAGAAAGAGAGAGGTTAGATCTCTTACGAAAATTCGGCAGCCTAATGGCGCCACTCAAAACTTCCAAAATGGATTGATGAGAGAGAATAGGGTCTCTCATCATATGAACATAAAAATTACAGTAAGATTAATATAAAATAACATCCCAATAACATGAAATATGATCTTAGATGGAATGACATAAAAGAGTGTACTTAAAAAGAAAGAGAGGAGTAGGATCCCTTACCTCAAGTCCAACTTGTCTTGTTCGTTTCTTTATATTCCTGAATAATAAACATTGTTCAATAAATAATTGACTACGTACCTCCTTTAGAGATTATTATTCAGTTCATATCACATATTATAATGTTATAATAATTTCTTAATAATTTTAGTTCATATCAGACGTTTTTGTCGATGTTTGGTACATGAGTCAACAATGAACTTGTTTGAAAAAAAAATTGCCCATGTAGTTATAAGTAAATAATTTCCAGAATATTATTAATGATTAAAATATCATATATATCCAGTAAATATCCATTTCATACTATTCCATATCATTTGGAGATAAAAAATGAAAAGCACCGTTCATGGAGACGGTAGGTCGTACATACGAATGAACGCTACTTTCATTTTTTGTCATATTAATGGAATTAAAACAAAATGAGAGAGATATATATATTTTATAATTCCAGAATGATATCCATAATTTTTATGTAATATATTACATATATATCCATTATATATATGTAGTTATAATATTACATAACATTTTGAGATAAGAAATGAAATGTACCGTTCATGGAGACGGTAAGCCGTACGTACGCATGAACGCTACTTCCATTTCTATTTCATGTTTAATGGAATTAAAACATAATGATAAATAATAGTATTTTAATTCTAGTATGGTATCATATATTATATTATTAAATATATCCTTTCTACGTACCATATATGGTATTAACGAATCAAATCACTTTGAGGGGGCGGTAGTCTGCACTTCCTTAAATGAAGATATCGTGTTTACCCATAATGGAAACCATAAAGGTATGCCGAAAATGAAAAATACAGAAGCTTAAGGAAAACATAAACATATTATATATCATATATAAATATAGTGACATCTTAATGGACATCTTTTAAGGTGTTAAAATAATGTTGAACAATCATCTTTTCGGGAGGAATAAATTCACCATCCACGGAAACAGTATGTTCGTTAACCATTAGATGTAGGTGTGTGTAAGTGTAGCTCGAATCCTTATTATAACAACATCCTAGTATATTTAGGATACTGGAGTTGTTACAAAAGAAAAGAATAAAAAGATTTTAGGGGGTTTTAGAAGCAAAATAAAACAAAAGGACTCAAAAGAATACATTACCATAAAATCGGGTAAGTCCCTTTGGTTTGAGTTCAAAGGCTTCCTTGGGAAGACTTCTGCCCAAATTGAGGCTTCAAGGAATAAGAGAGATAATTTTAGAGACAAAATGGTCAGGGTTTATCCGAGACAAAGTCTTTGGGAGTGTGGGTATGGAGGTAGAGGTGGGGGCCTTCTCTAAGAAGAGAGGAGGGGCACTCTTGGAAGGTAAAGAAAAGTCACTTTATTTTAAAATGGTATTCGGATTTAAGAGGTCCCACATTGATTTGTTTCGAGGATTAGGTGATAAGGGTTAGAAATCCACTCATCCAATCGGTTTTGGACATGTGTAGGTCTTATATATTTCATTATCATTCCATTTTATTTAAATCGTTAAATAATGAGGTCATCACTGCATCATCATGATGTCATAAATAATTTAATTTTTTTAATGTCTAAAAATTATAAAAAAAACTACTATGATGTAGGAAATCGTTTTATCTTTCCAATGAATATTTATAGTCAAAAATCGGATTTGTATAACCCCATGTAAAAATTGTTTTAGTAAAACATTTCATGTTTGTCTCATTTTTTACTTTAACTTTAAATAAAAAGATATTAATGTCATTTTCCAACCAAAGTGGCATCATGGGGTCCCCATGTTGACCCATGGGTTTTATTGGTCGGCCATGACACATACAATGGGGTTAGGACATGTGTCAAGTTTATTTCATATTATTAAAACAATATTTTTACCTTAAACTACACTAATTACCTCTAATCGCGATTAAAAACTTAATAAGTTACTATTCACCAAAAAATTATTTTTATCCCATTGAACCAAATTTTAATTATTAATGACAACCATTTATGTCGGATTTGTGAAATTAAAAACACAAAGATGGCAAAATTTCATTTAAACGGAAAAATCAGTTTTTATAAGTACCACATAGTAGTTTCACTATTCATCAAAAATTGAAGTTTTTCAGAACAATCCCAAAAATTCACCCTAAGCTGTATTTGATATTCAGAATTCAAAAATGAAGTCTATTTTAAAAAATTCAAAACATATAAGTCACATTAATTAATGTAATAATTAATTCCAGCTGTCAGATCAAATAGCGTGTTTTTATGAAATAATAAGTATCAAAAGATTGACACTGGTTTAAATCTGATTTCAAAGTGAAATTAATTCCAATGACCACTATTGGATTTAATGGTAAAAATATATTCTAATTTAACTTTAAAACCAATTAAAAAGATAATCTAATCATATAAATAAAATAGATTAAAAAGAGGTTTTGAATTAAAATACAACATTTTATACTATTCATTAAAAATGAACTTTATCAGAAAGATACCAAAAATTTACACAAAGTAAATTTTGATGTCTCAATTCTAAAGAAGAGTTTTATTTGGTCCAAAAGAATTTATAAGAGTGAACAAAACTATATTTAATGAGGGTTCGCCATCAAAAGGTGATAAGTGAACCTTTAGTGAGAACTAGGGCATATACGCCTAAAATCAAATTATTTCCGTATTTTATGTGTTTATCTTTTATTGGATAAATGTAAAAACATTAAAAAAACATTTATAATCATATTTTAGTTATTTCTATCCATTCCTGCCAATACAACGGCTACATGTTAACTACCATTTAAAATAATATTATTTTATTATTATAGTGCAACGTAAGATTCCCAAGAAACTCGTTGTTGCGTGTTGGGTACGCCATCGAGCATAGCGTACCCTTTAAAGTCATATTAATACTTCATTCACAAATATGGATAAATATGAAAATGCCATTTTCTTTATTTACCTGGGGTGTTACAACAGTTCCACTATTTCACTATTGATTCATCGAATGACGAATTCAAAAAATGCCTTTTGTCTTATTCAACTTCCTAATCACCATTAGTGGGATTATTTTTCAACTCTCTAGATATTACATCAATATATTCTTTATCAAACATTTCTTAAAATATAAAACTCTTAAAATTTTATTCATCTTCAATTTGAATAAATTTTAAATCCCTTCATTCTTTTATACTATTATCAATTTTATAAAAATATCTATTTTATTTTCTCTTAGAATATTAGACAAGATATATTATTTCATTAGTTCTATATCTATATTGAATTTTTCCAGTGTGTATTTTATAGACAAATGGTCATATTTAGGAAGAGACTTTGGAAAATGATAACGAAATGGTTGATCAATGACCCAAACTATTCCAAGTAAATTCTAGTTATCTATATTCTAGGAATGGAAAACTAATATTATGGAGATTTTTCATCACCTGATTTCAAGTAAGTGTCAATTTATTTATGATTTATATGTATGTAAAGTATTTGGGTAATGTTATGAATAGATTACAGTAATTTTGGATTGTTTTCAAGGATTTTATAAGAGTTCATGTTTTTACAATGATTAGTTTAAACCATGAAACAACTATAATAATTTTTGCATTTTCAAACATGGACTAATGAGAAGGTCCATGATTTGGCACACAGTTTATCCAAACCATGCATCCACACTCAAGAAACCCAATGGAGGGGGATAAAAGGATTTTCTCAATTGGTGCATAGTTTTTCTAATTATGTGGACTAAGAGAGGTGATACTTGAAGCAGATTTGTGTTCATTGTTAGGATATGGTTTTCAAAATCGTGTGACTAACCTTTCATATTTTAAAAGTGAGATCTGAAAAATATGGATCTCAGAATTTTTTAACCATAATCACCGAATGTTTCCTCTATTTTCAGAAAAACGCATATTCTCTTCCCGAAAAAGTATGGGGAAACTCTCCCCCTTGATCCTTAAGTCATGAGAAGGAAAATCATGGTGCATTGAGGCCCTATTCCCATGGTAATTGTTCATCTTTGGTAGTTTTCTATAGATCAACTCATCTTACCTCTCTTGGATTCTTAGACCTTGTTCGATGTGGAAGGATATAAGGTTGTGGATGAAAATATGGAAGATATGTAGATTTTTTATTATATATGAATACATATATGGTGTTTTTATAATATTTTACATAGTTTTCTAAAAAAATTTGTCTCTTTCATCATTTTTGAAATAGTTTCTCAGGCAGGTGGCTTCATTCTTGACTCTTATTATTATAAATTTAATTATTTATATCATATTTAATGTTTCTTAATTGTAATTGTTTTTCAATGATAAATAGAATCCCTCTATAGTGAGTGTTTATTATAATTTAAAAATTATGTGTTTTGGTGGAATGTGAATTTGGTAGCGTGATTTTAACATAATGGCATTAAAATGGTGGACTGGTTTTTTGAAATATGGATTCAATAAAGTATGGTTTTATAGAAATGGTTTGTTGGAATGGTTTTGAATAATATAAAGGTTTTATTGAAATAGTTTTAATGGATTTCGAAATATTGATTCAGCATGTCATTGGCTTAAATGGATATGCGTGAGTTGAATGGTATGGATAATGGTCCAAAAGTACCACCATCTAAGGGACTGGTTGTGGACATGTAGTCCAACTATCAATGGTTACTCAAAGCTAATGTGGTAGACTGGGTGTGTGTGTGGTGATATGGAATGGAATTGGTAATTAAAAAATGGGATTTAGTAAATGGTTAAATGACTTGTTTTTCTACTTTCCTTAGAAAACGGATGTTCATTCAAAAGGTCTTTTGTATGGAAAATTTTTTATATCATGATATAATGTATTTTAAGTTGTATTATATAAATTGTTATATATATATAGGGTATCATGTTATATCATATTGGTGTGAGTTGGAATTCATTTAGGGAGATCCGATTGAGTTTAATTACTCACACCAGCTTAGGAATGTTGGTGATTTTGAATATTTTTTATCATGTAACAGGTAAAGGAAAAGAATCAATTATACATAGTGGTTTTTTGTGATACTTCGGTTGTCGTGTGAATTTGGATCATAGATTATTCTGGGGGCTTTGGAGTTATATCCAAGGGTCTTTGAGGTTTTTTGGGTTTTTCTTCCACTCTGTACATTGATGTTAGTAGTCTACATCTATTACACTCTTATTAAAATTGGGGTTTACATTTATCTTTTATGATTTTAGTTGTATAATTTTTTATCATGAATCATTTTTTTTTCATAATATTTGTTTGAATGGGTTGTTTATTTGTTAAAGAGAAAATCCTCTACCTATAGTATTAAAGACCTTGGAAATTTTTTTCAGTATTTGGCACCTTAAGGATTTCACATAAGGCCATGTGATGTCCTTCCTCCTTCTCAGGACAACAAAGCGGGGTGTGATGTTATAATATGTATAAAAATTATTGTGATTATAATGAAAGATATTTTATAAAATCATTTTAATAAATATTAATTCTTTATAAAATTAAATTATAAATGAATAAATATATTAAAGAATCCATTTAATGTAATCTACTTTGATGATAAATATAAATATATATCATAAGAACAGAAAAAAATGTGTTTAATTTTTTTGAATTTAAATTACGAATGAAAATTCAATATCAATATTTTTTATTAACATGTGATGTTGTTGTATTGACCCAACCATTAATTTTTCCCCATATTTGGTAATTCAATATAGAAGTAGAGGGATTCCTCTTTATGGGTTGATGTTTTGGTCACTTGAGTTCTGGTGGGTGTAACCTAGGGTCTGGAGGTAAAAATTGATGTTCATATTAATGTTTCAATATCATGATCTACATATTGTGGTGGAATGGGTTACTAATGATCATAGGTTTGTTTGGGTGTAGGTTTTGTGGTGAGGGTATTATTTATTAACTTACTCTTCATTTTAATTTATGAAGCCAAACCAATACTTTTTAAGGTTATATTTGGGGGTGGATGTGATTTTTTTAAGAATGTGAAAATATTATGTTATTAGAATTTTTAGTTCTCATGATTAGTGTTTTTATTATTGTTTTATTCTTCATTTTGGGTGCAAATTGTTAATTAAAAAAACCATGACTATCAAGAGAATTAGAAGTTATTTTTAGTTCTATAAATAATTATCATGATTTTTCTTGACAATAGAATTATTATAAATTTTTTTATATCATGTAATATTTTATTGATTTAAAATTAAACTTATATAGTTTATCACCTTTGTAGGAAATGATATTTTTTATAGACTATGTTTATGTTAATGATTGATTGTTCATGGTTTCTATTTGTCCCATGAGGATGGGAAACCTACAAAATTGGATGTATTTGGTAAGGATTGTATAAAGATTAGTTTAATTTGATCTCATGATTTCACAATGAATTTATTAATCAATGAATTGTACTACTTATACTAGTAAAATTTTGGGTGATTTTGGATTAAATACTTCAAATAAATATAGTATAATTGTACGACATTCTATATGGTAACATCATAGGTTCTCATCGTTCTAGGACCACCAAATATTGATGAAGTGTATGTGTGGATTTATTGATTCTCCTAAAAAAATTTATAATTTTTTTATCTTAGTATATCTAGTTGTTTTCTTTTAGAGGTGAAAATGTATAAAGGTTGGGAAGATGTATTAACATGGATTATTCATTTAGTGGAATTGAAATAATTTCTAATTATTAAAATATTGGCTCTATAAAATAATTGAAATAGTGGATCAACACTAAAAGATTATGTTAGAAATTTTTTTTGACTACTTTTTGATCTTGGGGCATGTTTCTAAACCCTAGATATGTTTGGGAAGATTTATATTCTAATAAAATTTGAAAGGCATATTTATTATTTATTGAATACGTAAATATTTATCCCATGAACAAGAATATTAATATGTTGTAAATTTATGCTTGAGTGGAAATATTGAGACTATTATAGTTTCTGGAATATGATATTTCACCATGAAGAGGTATATATTATATTATGGTGTTTTAGTCCCTTGTATAGGATAGTTTCTAGATTTTAAAAATTACCATATTAATTTAATTATTGGAATAAATTCATATTTATAACTATTTATTGGGGTTTATTTATTCTTTCTAGGAATCGTAGATACATTTCAAAAGATAATGGAGGTCACCATTCGGTGGAAATTAATATCTAGGGATTATGACATGTTAATTATCACAACATCAAAGAATGAACTATGTCATAAATGTATTCCATTGAGGTGGGGATTTTGTACATTTTTTGGTTCCATTATAATCATTCATGATGAATTAAAAAATAGTATATTTATATTGAATATTATATGGATAAATTTTAAGAACATGTTCTTATATTGTGTTTTATTAATGTTATTATTTTAATTTTTCTTTAATTCCATGATTCATTACCAATGGATGATCCTAGGATAAAGTTTCCTAGGTGATCTAACAGTGATATCCACCAATACCCCCTCTATCCCTATATATTTCCATTCACATGTTACATAAAAACCATTGGCCTTAGATTTTTTCTGTGATTCAAAAATTGGAGTAAAAGTTGAAAAATATGTGGATAGTGGCTAGGATGATGAGGTTTCAAAGGTGTATTAGAATGGGTTATGATTAAGTGCAGCATTCTGGTTACTAGACTGTGATGAAGGATCATCAGTAATAGTAAAATCATGAAATTGATTACATAGTGATAGAGCATGGGTTTATCAATGATTAGTGAATGAATATTGTGGAAGATTGATGCTGGTTGAAAAAATGATTGTCAAAGAATGGAACAGATCGGCAATGGGGCATTGGTCTTGGTTATTAAATGCGGTGTAGCTGATGGAGGGGCTTATACAGAAGATAGTGATACAAATCATAGGAACATTTTAATTTGTTAAAGTTTATTCTTGATCATATTATGTTTTTTTCATGAATAAAATAACATATAACATTTCTATATGTTGGACATGTTTTCCACTACATTATAAATATTACATGATATGTTAGTGTAGGTCTCACTCTATGTTATTCAGGACTGCATGGTTTGATGTAAACTGAATTGATTTTCTATCTTACCCCATTATCCCTACAAATAATGTACAATGTTTAACACATCTTGTGGGATTAGACCACATAGAGGTGTATATTCAGACCATACATCAGGTTCTAATGGAATGAAATTAGAGAGGTCTCATTAAATGTCTAGAGATACACAATTAAGGTCCCATTTGGGTACATATTAAGTAAAACATGAGAATTAATTGTCACATCTGATGAGATGAAACACTATGTTTCCTAGGAAAACCTCAATCAAGTATTTCTATTTGACTTGAAATACAACTCCAAACTTCCACACATTTTTTAAGAATAGATAACACACTGTGTATATAAGAAAAATTCTGCATGGTGAGTACATAGGGTACACACCCATGTATCTTGTGAGTACCACACACTAAATTCGCTATTGAAACATTCCATGTAGGTTGATTCCACATGTCACGGTGATATTAGTATAGTATTGGGAACTAAAAAATGGTTTAAAGATCATGTCCCTCTGAGTAGATGTAATAAACTACTTATAATTTAGTGATATTCATATCTTATATCCCATTTGCAGCAATCAAATGTGTAAATGGCCTATTCTAATTTTTTATAGTGCAGAGTAAGATTTTATTATCCACATTTTGTTGGTAACCATTTATATCCAATAATTTCAATTTCAAGGATGGTATACCTATATATGTAATGATATGGCTTGATCAAGACATTCAGATATGACATCAGGTTTATGTTCTCCCTAAAGACATTCTTATTTCAAGGATTGAGTCGCACTTATGTTTCGTGGATCTCATACTACCTTATTAATATATGTAACACGTCATCCATATATGGTAGTTTTGGCATGCTTTTAGTACTTCCACAATCCTAAAGAGGCGAATATCCATTATATTAAAGATGAATTCAGTACACCCCCCAATAACTGTGCAGTATCCTATATATTTAAAATTGGGTACTCCTATATGATATGTGTTCTGTGGTCATCATCTAATAGAGTTATTACTCCCCCGGTTGACATTCCCCTCAATGAGTTCTATATCTTCTATAATGGTTGGCTATCCCTCAACTGAAAGCCATTCCAAAATGAGGTACGAGTCCCCAAATTTGGTTAAAGAGGGGAATCATTGAGGTTGTTATTTCTATGTATTTATGTGCAGAGAAATATAATGATGTTATGGGTCTTATGATATGTCAATCATGTTTTTCTCATTTAATATATGACATCTAGGTTAGTTACTGAACTTAATTTTATGTGTTCTTTGATACCTTGGGTACATATTTTTGATTTCATGATATGATACTTTATGTAGCTAATTATAGATAATGTTTTTCATCTAAAAAAATATTTCTCGTGAAATTGAAGCATAATTTTCATTTATAGGGTTTCTATCTATTTTTCTTAGTCCTAGGATTTAGATGATTTATAATTTTATCAGTAACTTCTGTTCTTGATGTATTCTAAGGACTATGTTTATACTCACTCATATATGGGCTCTATTCCTCAACATGTTATGTCTTGTACAAATGATGCCTAGTTTTGAGGTGACTATGATAGAGTTTGATCTAATAGAGCTAGAAATGGTAATACTAATAGACAATAGGTGGACCAAGGTGGAGATAATTGCTGATAAAGTCAGCTTAATAGAGTTCTAATAATAAGGTTGTTTCTTCCCCTATCATGTGTATATTTCACAACGTATTTACATGTTACACATTCATATTTCCATTGGTGGTTACTCATGTTGAGTGGTCTCATATAATTATAGTTTCACATATTGATTTTTATTTAGTTGGTTATATATGCGTTTAAATGTATATATATATTGATAATGGCTATATATTATTTCCTACGTATTCAAGTAACAAATCTAATGTATTGTTTTGTAACCAGAGATCAAGAAAACAACCTAATATATGTGTAAATTAGGGTGTTATAAATTTCCCACTTAATTCATGATGTTTTATATCAAATCCCCACATTAATAGAAACCCTTGGGATCTATCATGGTGAACTAACTACAATACGACAAAAAGAAAAGGGCATGGACATTGAGAATTTACTCAATAATCCCACACTAGGATATAGATAAGGAGAATTTATCAATAATTTCTTTATAAGAATAATAATCACTAAATAATTTGTCTATGGTTATAATATTTAGGATAAGGTTATTTATTATCCATGTCCAATGACCATTTAAGATATTTTACTAACAACTTTCCATGTCAAATATATATATGATGATAAAAATGATAGATATTTCATTCTAAAAAAATGAAACCAATCAACACATGGTGTTCTCTGTGATTCGAAAACATTCTCTTCATGAGCTTTATATGTTTTCCTATAAAAAACATCTTTACAAAACAGATCATTAATGATACTTAATTTAGAAAAACTCAGTCTTTTATTTAAAATATTCAATGGAATACATGTTTTTTCCTCTCCCTTAATATTTCTAATCATATGTATTAACATTATCTCTTATTTCAACTCTATGTTTCACATCTATATAAGAACATTGCATTTTTTCCTCATAATTTTCAAAATAAAATTAAAAACTAAAAAACTAAATCAATTTAATAGTTATTTTACATTACCCAAATCCAATGAATTATCCATGAATAGATCATCAACCCTGAAATCATTTTTGACTATTAAAATTAAATCCATAACCTCTATGAGTCATCAATAATTCTATTTTATCATACCACTTTGAAATTTTCATTTTTCCAGATATCATTTTGTGACAACATTCATTGTGGTGGGATAATCAAGTTCCTCAATGAGAATCAACTAATAAATAGATCTATTAAAATATTATGAACTACTTCACATCTTAATCATATAAAAGATCATTGTCCCATAATAGAAAAATAATAATCACGTTTTCTATATTACAGTGTGTTCTACTATATCATGGAATAGTCCATGTGTTTCAATGTAGTGTGGGGATAGTTATATTTATATCAATATATATTTATAATATTATTATATTCTTTATAGGGCGATATAAATTCGTCTCTATATAGAGTTGCCTCTAATTTTCATGGCCTGTGAATTTTGGTGCCACCTCTCCCTTAAGTCAATATTTATGTCTACTCTATATTATTTTCAATATGACATGCTTAATCCTTACCTATATTTATTTTTTTGAAACCATAATTCATGGTGTGATAAAAAAAATTGTTTCAAGGTCTTGTTTCTCTCTATATAAACACTTTAAAACATCTATTAAAAAAACCATATCTCTATAACACTAACAACCAAATCCAATTGAAAACAAAACAAATAATGAAACCATTGATTACCACATTTTAACACATTGTTTTAATTGAAAATTCCTCACCATCAGGCTCTAATACAAATCCATTTATATCCCCCTCCATATCATATGTTCTTCACCATCAATAACTAATTAAATACCACTTAACTACCACTAAATATTAACATAAATTTATAGGTCACTTATCTCTCAAACATTGAAATTAAAATTGAATGGATTTTTTTCGTATATTCTTTCTCCCAAAAATTATTTATAAATATCCCCATTTAGAAGGTAGTTAACAAATTACCAATATTTTTTCTATTTTTTTCAAATTAAACTATTAGGACTTCCCTCTTTTTCTTATTTTATTTATTTTCTTTAACCCCTGACTTCACTTACATATTATATGGACATAGAAAAGAGTTTAAATGAATTCATTAATCTAGTTTTACTAAAGTATTAGTGCAATAAACAAGAAATTATTTCAATTAATGTAATGTTTTCAAAGTATTTATATTTAATTATCTTTTTCTCCAATTTAATATTTTAACTAAAATGATAGATATATCCTTCTTCATATGTTTCCCAATGGATATTTCCCACCTCATTATCATAAAAAAAGTAAATTTAAACCCCTAAAAAATATAATCCCCAAATAAATAAAAATTTTCCACTGGGGATAGGGGGTCTCAAAACCTACAAGATTTGAGGGGAATGGTAAAACTGAGAAGTTAAAGTAATAATTCTCAATTAGATGATTAGTCAGATTCTTTGTAAATACAATTTTATATTTATTTCTAATAAAATATAATATCACGATTCCAATTTCATATTGATTTCTTGGTTGACTTGGTATCAAGATTCTTTTAACAGGGAACAATCAATGGCAGTTGCATCACTTATCCATTATAGTTTAACTAATTATTCATACACATAAATTGAGTATTATAATTAGTGATTGAAATGTGGCAGACCTCTACTATATTCAAAGATGTACCCTCTTTATTTTTTATCATCCATCTTAGAGAATTTCTTCTAATAGGGACTACTTCACTGCTATGGAATTTAAATTCACATTATTACTAGCTCAATCCACATTTTAGTAAGCCACCAAACCATGATCTCTAAATATTTTAATGATTAATAAATAATATAATAATCCATGATTATATATATATATAATTATTTTTGTTAATGTATTAGGGTATTATTCATTTATAATACATTGAAGACATACTTACAAGAATATATCATAAAAGATATTTGGCTTTGTTACTATGAGATTAAAAAGGATTTAAACACTAATTTTATGTAATGTGAGACCAAAACCATGTTTCCCTAATGATTTATAAGCTTATTCCCAACAACCTATATATCTGAAATAAGTTTATAGACTTCAATTCTAAAATTGATTAACTTCTCTCTTATTTAATTCCTAGGAGAAATAAATGTGTACCCATCCTTTGGTTATACATGTAGTATAAGAATGTAGGTTATTTTATGGATTATTAACATTTAATATTTTTAATATATTAAATTATAAAATATTACAACATAATTATGATTTTTCAACCAAATATGATGCCATCGACATATACCATCACCATGAATTACTCTCAAATCCATATAAATCGTTTCTCAACCTCTATAATTTTATATCAACTTCACTAATATGATAAAATGTTTATTTTTTAATTTATAATTCTTCCTTTTAAAAGACATTTAAAAATTATAAATTCACATTCATTTAATATATTTTAAACAACATTGGTATTTATATATCTAATATATTCCTTGTTGATTCCAACCTTTTGACAAGTGAAAATGTTTATTTTATATTAATTCCCTTGATCTTATCATACATTATACATACCATTATATAAGATTTTGTACTATATATCTTTGTTTATCATACATTTTTATTAAGAAAGATTTTTTATTAATCACATTTTGATGTTATTGTTTGACCACAATCTCCCATATCTAATTCTTTTCAATTTTTTCAACCTCTTATTTCAATGATTTTACCCCTGAATAACCTTAAATTTCATCCTACCACACTTTTTGTTACTCATTCCAAAATAAATTTTTGTGATATATATTTCTTTATGTATTTGTTATAGAATATTTTTATCATTTTATATCATTTATGATAACTATATTTATTCTCTTTAATGGTTGATTAATAGATTGAACGCTTCAAAAAAATTCATATCCTCTTATTCAACTTCCTACTCACCGTTAGTTGGATGATTTGGTAACTCTCTAGACTAAAAATCAAATTCTTCTTCTTTACAGATTCAGTAAAATATAAAAGTCCAATAATTTAGTTTTTCTTCAACTTAAATGATTTTTAAATAACCAAATTCACAAATTTTATTGATCTTTTCATTAAAATATTTATTGGATTTACAATAATAATATTAGCCGATAAATATTATTTTGTTTCTCCTATCTCTATATTAAATCTGATATCATTACTTATTATGGATGTAACCATTAATTTTGAAGACCCTAAAATTATTAAAGAATATTGTTTTATCATCCAACATCTCATATAGTTTTTAGTCTATGATACCACTTTAACTAATATTTTCAATTAATAGTTAGAGATTCCACTTTTAATAAACAATTTTACGACCATTTTCTCCCAAAAAAATTTCACTTTTCAAAAACACTATTTAATTGAGTAATAATTTCCAAATACTCATCATACCTTATTTTAAGTTACTTCATATAATTTTCCACTACAATAATTGTTTATTCAGTTACATTATAAAATCACATGATATTCATTGTTCATCCAATTTCATTATCAACTATTCTACAAAATAATTTAATATAGAACAAAAATTATTTATAACTCCACAAAAACATTTCACATATCATAATGTTTTAATAATTGAAAATAGGATTTTATAATTTTAATATTTAGTTTTAGCAGGATTAATTGAAGGACATTAATCAGTCTAGACCAAATTCTACATATTTGATGCTTTCTAATTATATTAATAATTGTGTATTCTTTCCATATTTTCCCTAAAAAATATAGCACATTTATTTTATATATTCAAGTTCATGTTTGGAATATCCACTGAATAGTTTTATTTTTAAAACGTTTCTATGTTGTGATTGGTATGGTAAATCCCTTATGTCTATAATTTTTTTTACTTCTAAAGTGAGTAGAAAAGTGTTCTTCTTCCAATATAATATATGGTTTTGTTTCTTATACAACCATATATTATATAATTTTAATCTTTTCTATTGATATTATTTCTTTTCCAGTTGACCATTCCTTCCAATTCCAAGTCACATTAATATATCATATTCGAAAAAATGGTATCATAGACTGTACACATAGATATAATTAGTACTTTTCAACTCATCACTCACATAATATGTATTAACCCATGCATTAATATTTGGAGTTCTATTATTTCCAAAATGAAATATTTCATTTTTTATTTCCTTAAAATTATTGAGAGTATTCGGGAATACTGTCCTATTGGATTAACACAAATAATAAAAATATATCCTATGATTGATTGATACAAACATATGCCACTCCTCATTCACTGTAGCATATAAAACCATGTTATATTCTACTTATTCCAAAGTGTAATGCCTCTTTAACTAGGTAAATATATTTGACTGTTATTCACCAATCCTTATATGATATATATAGAATTTTTTCATACTTATTCAATTATTATAATCAATATCTTTTTAAAATATGAATAGGTAACAAAGAATCAAAATAAATTATTCATTTTTCATGGTGTAAGATAAACTCTTATTCTCTATCATTGAATTTTAGGTGTCTCTAATTTCAATTAACTCTCCCCCAAATTATAATATGACATTATATGGATAATGTATTTAAATACTTGTTATATCCTTTTATGATTATTATGATGCGGTTGCCTCTACACATATCCTGAAATTGTGAATGACTACAAGTTATTAATAAGAACACAAATATTTATAAATATATTCATACTTTTACAATAATTGGTTCCTTTAACAAACTATTTTTTTTTAATATTTAAATATTGAATCCAATCCCAATTTTGCTCATTTAATTAGGTTTTCGATCACTCAATGCCACTCGTAACTACTTCTACTACTATTGTTAGTTTTAATCAATGAACATTTAAAACCTATGCTTTTTCTATTAAACATCTGATTTCATTTTATACTCATACTTATTTTACAAATATTTAAACTTATCCGAATGTTTTTTTAATATACATTGTTTACTTTTAGATGTATATACTAAGTTTATCAATGAACATGGCCTGCTCCTCAATCATGAACATATATTAAACTGAATCCTTTGGTTTCACATGATTACATTCATAATCCACCGAATGTTTATCCAATAAATAAATTTATATATTTATATAATCAATATAACTTAGGGATTTTTATTACACCTCATATATTTCAAATATACGTTCTTTGTAATTTATTCTTCTCAATAGTTCATTTCAACTCCACATTGAGATCAACTAAAACCTAATTTTCATCATTTATTTCTACGACAGATTAATGTTTCTACAAAGTAGTCATCATAAATCCATTTGTGTCAGATAATGAATCTATTTTAACAAATTGAATTGGATCTTAATCTGCACCATCTTAATATTTTTTCCAAAACATTTCTATAAAAATAATTTATACTTATATTAATTGAATATGAGTTCCTTCTTGGGTAAATATCTTTTTTTATATTTTTGTGTATTCCACTTAAATATTTTAATAAGGATTTATTAGATATCTCAAAGAAAAATGAACAAAAATTCCATTGTTAGTATTGGAAAATGAAATATTTCATATAAACCCTTTTTATGTCTCTCGAACATACATAACAAGAGTTATAAGAACCCATTATACACAAACTATTTTTTTCTTTAGGAATCATGTAGATTTAGATTCACTATGGTATTAAATTTAGTTTCCCTTCTCTAATGAATGATAATATATTTTGAATTAAAATTAATTTAATTATCCACCAACATGATATATAGATCACCATGTGAGAGTTACAATGGATTCACATACTCATGAACAAACACAATTAGAATTAATAATTGTTGAAATATTTTCATAATATTACACACTATAAAAATATCTACTATTGATTCACTAATTCAATATATATCTCCAATAAATATAACTATATGGATAAAGAAACAGTCAATGTTCAAAGTATATATCATCCTCACATTATAAAACCTTATATGAAGGGATTTTATCTTTTACTCCTTCACCATACTGTATCTTTCATAATTTTTATTGAATTTCCCCAGAATTAGATTCAATGATCTCTAGGTCTGATATTTTTCAATATTTAGCATTGAATTTTAATATTTTAATTCTCACCAAATTTTTAATGTATGTTTATTTGTCATATATTCACAACAAACGAATAATTTTTATTAAATTTTCGAAGTGGAATATTTATTGATTTCTAGTTATTTTAAACAATCCTTTACATTAATTGATAAATTAATAATTTGGTCTATAACTATTTAATGGGAATTTTTAATGTGAACATGATCATAAAAAGGTCATAGACAATTAATGTTTTTTATATAAATTTTATTCAATAATTTTAATAATAAAATATTTTATGTGTTGAATATCAAAAATGAATTTAAATAAAATTATACACATGTTGGACTATATTTGTTCGTTGAATTCCATGAGATATATCATAATATTCCATGGAGATAATTGGACAAAAACTCAATTCTGGAGTAGATTCATCAATATGGATATCACTTAAAACTATAGCCCATAACATTTACATATGTTCTTGGATTCCTCTAAAATTTTGGCACAAATTGGAGGAATCAAATAAAATGATTTCATCATAATGGATAAAATTATAGTTTTTTATATTTTTTTAGTCAACCATGCAGTATAACAAGAATGATTTTCATTTCCGCTATATTTTACATTAAATTTTTTAATTTCAAAAACCAAATTTCCCCCTTCAATAAATAAAAATATAATATTTACCATTATAGGAGGAACGTCCATGGATTATAAATTTATATATTTGTGTGAAATTTTATATTAGTTCCCCTATGTATTTTAGTTTTCTTTCAATCTATAATCATGTGTTCAATATCATAATAATTTATTTCTTTTTCTCTATCTCAGTTTCTATCTCTATCACTCCATGTCTAAGATGATCTTAAAAACTAATGATAATGATTAAATAACCCATGTAATATCCCTTGGGATGAATCAATTATTGAAACCAATTCCCTTTACATTCTCATTTAATATTTCATAACAACTTTGTGTTATTTAAATGAATTTTAGTAATAGAGAATGTTGAAAATGTATCTACTATATAGTTTTATTTTGTGCATTTTCTTCCTATAAAATATGTTCCACTCCTTCCATAATGTACTAGGGAAAAAATTGGGCCTTTGTGATCTAGTGTTTTGTATGTGATATTATATACTCGGAAGGTAAGTTAGAGGTTTTCTCAATTTGGGATACCTATAGGTTATTTAACAATTTATAGGTGGATGTGTAGTGTATTTGTTGATCATTAGGTGAAATTTATATTAAAAAATATGGTAGAGTTGGATGATTATAGAGTTGATTGATTTTTTTTATTAACATGGATTTTCTATGTGATCTAACAATAAAATTTCAACATGCCTCATGGGTTTTCCTATTCTAATAAAATGATGATCAAAACTAACCATTAGTTTTTCATCTGAAATAATTGAAATATCATCAAATGATCTCAAAATTATAAGATATTACTATAAAGATAAGAGGGAAAAACTAACACTTTATTGTTTACATTATGGATCTATAATTTTCTACATTTAATCTTGTTTCCTGACTAACGTCATGTTAGATTTTCTTCTTGGTGGTTTAGGTGAAAATTTTGTGAATCTAAATTTAGAAATTTTGTATTCCATGAAGGATTTTTCGTACTACATGATTATTGTGGGGTTTCCCACAAAACCCACTAAATGTGACACTTCATTAAAAAAATATTTATATTAATAAACATCAATTAATTTAATTATTGATGTCGAAAGAACCTATAAAGAATGTTATTTTAATAACTTAATTATAATTGTCCAATAATATCATATACCTATATAACTAATGTTATAAGTATTATTCCAAACTAATTGTTAAAATAAATATTTTTTTATTTTTTCTATCATCATATTATCCAATATGAATTTCAATGTATTTATAATTTTTTCAGTTTAAATGTCGTATAGAAATAGCTGCTAAAATAATTATATGATTTAAAATATTATTTTTCTGTATTTATGTAATGAATTATAATAATGAAATAATTTATTATTATTTTTCTTATGTGGTGTGTGTAATTTTTTTATACTATAACTTATACTATAATGAAAAATACCTATATATTTGACACACATATATATTAAAAATAATATTTTCATACTGAAAATTCAAGATAATTATAGATCAATTACATAACAAATTTGATAAAGGGTTTCATTTGATTTGTCTTATTTTATTATTGGAAAATTATGTTAAGATGGAGGTATAGTATTGATGCGGGAATGATTTCAAGGATTTTCTATAATATTTTTGCAAATATTTTCTTTTATTGATATATGAATATTTTTAAATAATTAGTCAAAAAAATTAGCCTTTTTAGTGATCAAATATTGAATTTCGTAATAGTTTATAAAATGTTATATTCAATTGATGATTCTCAAATTTTGTATTCAAAAGGAAAGATGTGATATTATTATGCACTAAACCAAATTTCGTATTCCCAAAGGTGATTATAGAGATGGAATTGTTGAAGATAAAATGTTTAAGGATTTTTATTTATTCCCTAGATAACCATGATATGGAATATGTTTTATGAATGTTGATAACTCCATTTAAAATTGTACAATATGCTGTACATGTAAAAAGAATATCTTAGATTTAATTTTTAAGGAATTTTTTTAGACTGATTAGTTGAGACACCCATAATATTTAGGGATTTGATCATATCATTTAATATTTCATTATTTGAGATATGATTGATATATTATCCATGTAACTCCCCATGTTTTTAGAATCATTTTAGTCCCTTAAACATTACGCAAAACAATCAAAAATATAATTTTCTTATTTTACTAAAAATATGGCCCTATATATAAAATAAATCATATAATATCTGAATCAGACAAGAATAATTATTTATTAAAAATAAATAATTTCATAAAATTAAAAATGAAAATATGTAGTGCATACAATAAAATATTATAAGAAATTGATGATTAAATTTATTAAAAATGTATAAATTAAATGTAATAATAACTATAAAATAAATATAACATTAAATATTAGAGATATGATAGATTATCATTACCCTTAATATTTACTATTAGGAGAACAAAACCTAAAATTGGAAAAGGATCATGAAAGGATAAATCATTTTGATAAATCTAAAATGAAATGAAAGGTTTATTGTTATTTAAGTTGTAAGAATGGAATGAATTTACAAGGAGTAATGTATTCATTATAATAGGAAATATGGTTATTAGAAACATCAATGTTTTAAATAAGGTAATTAGAAAATCGTTTATTGGATATACTTGTATTTTATAGGTATAATGATGTTTTGTATTTTCAGAAGAAAATTAAAAAATAAATACTTCAAAACTAATAAATAATGAAATAAATATATGATACATAATTAAAATATTAATTTATTAAAAAATTATTTGATACATTTTATTTTTATTAATGTATGATTTCATTTATTTATAAATTTCATAGAAAATTGTAATATCAACATATTGACAGAAATTTGTTTTTAGAATATAAGTAATCAATTTTAAAGGTATTGGTTACATATTATTTAATATAAAATTATAGGTTTTCAAGGAACTTGTTTTAAAATAAAAATTTTATTTTAATTAATATTTAATAAATAATTAATTTAAAGAAATTTATGTATAATATTTACTAGAAAATAAATTACCATTCATCCTATAGTTATTACTAATCAACTAATAATCATAAATTGATTTTATTCATAAATGATATATTTTCCAAAAACAGGTGACATTCACAATTATATTAAAATAAATTTCTATAAAATATATAAATTTATTTTATTAAAATATTTTTTATATATTTTATCATCATTTAAAAATTATTCAGAATGTTAATTTTCATTTCTAATATAACTTTCTAAATTATGTATTTTATTACATAGTAAAATGATTATTTATTAATGAATATTATTTTTAAAAAAATTGTATAATTTTTATATAAATATATTGAATTAATAATTATTATGAATCATTTTTTATTTTTAAAAATAATATATTACGTATAAAAATTCATTTAATTGTTAATTTATATTATATAAGAACAAAAACACATTACATATTAAAACAACTAATTCTATAAAAACATTTCCCCCTATTTTTAATATTTTAACATTAATGATAATATTATCACATTTAGGAATTGAAATAGATTAAATTGATTGAAAATTTAGATTAATCACGTCAAAATTATATAATATGGGGAATATTATTTTATGAGAAAAAATATAATTGAAATGGTAAAAATTTATACAATGTTATTATGAGATAAAGTGATAATTTAATGTTTCTCAAATATTTATAAATTAACAATTATCATATACCTTTTAAAAGGCCTTTTAAAGATTTTAAATTTAATTCCACATTTTTCAACTAAAATTAATCACCTAATACACGTAACTTCTATTTGATTCCATCCTTACCCCAAACATAACTTTAGTTTCTAATGTAATGTCCCTCTTTTACACCTATAAAAGGAACTCACATCAATCCACGATTATTTTATGGGACTAGGTCCTGTTATCACATTTATTTGTAGGTATTAGGTGTTATAGGTTACTAGAGGATGTTTGAAGTAGTTTGGAGGGTAATTGGGGGAAGGTTGAGTTCCACTACCAAATATGAAAAGGATGTAGCTTGGAGGGATATATTTCACTATATGAATTATATCTATGGTTTAGAAGATCCTGGCAATAACATAGGTGATCTCTAGTTAGGAATAATGCTACTTCATTTTCTGAATTGGAATTTTTGTGCAGATAGTTTTTCGTTTCATCCCTTCCCCAGTGTTGAGTACTACAATATAAAGAAAGGTGCATGTGGTGTCGTCCCTCATACTATTTAGTAGAATACCATTTGGCATCTAGTTAAGTGGAATGGTCTAAGGGGCTTCACCAAGGTATTTGAATATCCATTTTCCATAGAAATACCCCAAGGACCATTCGAACGCAACTTTCTCCCAATTCAATATTTTATACCCTTGTCTCCCAAGGTAGTTTTTTGGAAGACATTGAATCCCCATTTGATAAAGGGTTTATACCGTACTCCATGATAGCTGTATGTGGTGATCAAAGGTAAGTTATACCTATTTTCTAGTGATTACTATATATTTAGTCTCATTTCCTCTCATTTCTTCATTCCATGTTATGGAATATAAGGTACATAGTTATAATGGGGTTTTCTTTTTTATTTTCCATTCCAACCATGGAAGGATGAACTCATGAGATCATATTGTCCTTATAGGAGTGGTGATTAGAGATATATGACATTGGTATATTTTCACATATATGGTGTTGATTCTTTTAAGATAGGGGATTCATTACTTCTCCTTTATTTTATTTTTAGTTATTATTTTACAATGGATTATCTCTTTAGATCCATTCAAATTAACCAAATAAATATTAGAAGTGATTAAAAAAAATTCGATAGTGATTACTTGTTGTTGTTTTGTACAGTGATAACGGTTTTCCTCTTATTTTTATGGATATTGTTATATCTATTCGATTCATGTTTATATTTTTTCGGATTTTTTAATAATACTGAATATCTTTAATTTGGTATATAACATTATTTTAGAATTACCTAATTAATTAACTTATATACTTAAAGGGCCATGTTTAATAAATTTATGCTTCTTTTAATTTGATGATAATAAAATTAATGAATGTATCAATATGTAAATGAAATATTTTCTTCCATGAATAAATATAATTGATTAATAAAATGTCACAATAATTCTTATAAATTACGAATAGAATAAAAATTCATATTAATTGGGAATTATTCTACCCATAGATTTCAAGTAATTGGTTTTTTTCTAAGAGAATGTTTACATAATTGAAATTTATTGAGTTAGATAATTCCTTTAGTTTCCAATATATGTAACCTATGAATAATGAATTTGTTAATTAATGATTTATTACAAACACAATTGTTTATAGAAATATAATTATTTTCACCAAAGAGTTCCCATTTGTATATAAATGCAATATGCCTTGTGTTTTGGGCCGAGAGATCCCATTTTCATATGAAGTATAAATGTATTATTTTGGTTCCTATATTTCCTTATTGACAATTCATGTTTCCCTTTTTCCTTGTGCCTTTCTCAAGTTGTGATACTTTTTGTGTGATGTTTTCAGATCTTGTAATATCTAAGCCTGGGATGGAAGATGAGATATGGGTGAGGAGGCCCGATGTTGTAGCGGTAGTTAACTACTATGAAAATGATATTCATGTCGATATTAATTTTGGTATTAGGTAAAGAACTATAAATAATGGAATGGGTTGAATATGGACTTACTCATTATTTCACTTAATTTGATTTCTTGAGAGATAATTAATATAATAAATTCCATATCGTAAGTTTTCTTATTTTATCTCCATTACATTCTCGACTGCTTGAGGTAGATGGGTATGCTTGGTTGCATATCATGATAATATCTTAGTATTTATTTCAAGAATCCTATAATTATGGAATGATAATAATTTTTAACATATTTCTAACCCATACGGTTTTTTACTACTAGAATGTGAATAAGATTGTAAAATATTTAGAAATAGTGGACCAACATGGACAATTCATGGAGGGCATGGACTTGGTGTGGATAGTTTATGAATTTTCATAATAATAATGATAAATAATTTAGAAACAAATTAATTAGTAAAACATTAATTGATAAAATAAATAATAAACGTAATGTAGATCCTTTAATGTTTCTGTGGATATCGGTTTTTTAATCCCTAGTAGTGGTAGTCAGCTGACCAAGTGATGATAATTGTTGTGGTGCATAGGACTGGGTAATGCATGTAGTGTGGTTGTCAGCTATATTCTATCTTATATGTTTTGTTATTTCATACTCTACCCCACCCATGTCAGGTTGGGTGATAGACACATCATGGACATAGGCAGGGTGTTTTCCCCAATATCATTGTGGGATGATGGATGGTGGACTACCCCCTCTACCCCTGACTATTCACATTATATTATTATATAATGGTATGTGTGGTGGTCATTTTCCCATATTTGTTTGTTGAGGGTTATATTGGATTTTAGTTATTTCATATGCATGTATCAACTTATAAAGTATCCAATGTTTTATTATAGGTATGATGTTTATAGGTTTTGTTTGATTGAGGTACATTACTTGGTCTAATGGAGATGATGGCTTGTGGTATAATACTTGATGTATGATGCACATCATAAAAGATGTGGTGACTCTAAAAAACAACTTTTTTACCATATTGAGATTGGATATTGGATTATGAGATGATTTGATGCATGAGATGTATGATTTCGATACACAACATAGGTGTCTTTAGTGTGGCTTCATTCAGATATAGTTGGATCAGGATGTGCAACATTGGAAAAGAGTAGAAACCCATTGGAGAAGTAGTATCAGGGTACCCCATATGTTTCATTACTATAATATATGACATATTTTATGTGATAATTTTTAGGAGTTTTCCATGATGAGGTGGGGAACATAGTATTCATATTTAGGTGATATGATATTTTCACTAATTTTTATGATCTTTATCATGATTTACTTATCTTTTGTACATGTGGATCTAGGGTTGGTCCTATTGAGAATATTTTTATTCTCACACCCCATATATGTATATATATTATTATTTTTGTTAGAATGATATGGTTGTATATCGGTCTATATATTAAAGCTTTTGGTATTTTGGAGTTGTTTAGGTTTCATGGTCACTACTGAGTTCTCTTTTTTGGTAATTGTAGTTTCCCATTTGGTTGTCTTAATATTGTATAACATAACATTTAGAAACTTGATATTACTTTTAAAATTATAAGAAGGTGTTTATTAAAATATCGATATGATCTCCCTCTTCTTCATGCTCTCTTAGAGGGTAATTCCTCTCATTTGTATATATCAAATTCCCTCATTTTTAGATTTCAATCCGGGGTATACTGGAGATGGACTCGAGTGTTCACTATCCTAATTCTCTAATTTTAATCTCAATAGGGATACACATTGGTCGAGGGGTTCATCACATAGTGTTATAAAATGTTCATGTTTTAGAGATGCGATGGAATTTGGAGTTAGGCATAGTGGATGCTACTTGGGTTAGTAGGGAAACAAAATGAGCTATTGTTAGTAAGAAATGTAAACAAGGAGGTCCAGTTGAGCCATTGTAATGTATGGACCACTATGATCATATTCATCGAACATTAATTTTATCGAGCCTACAAAATGAAGTGATACTTGTCTTGTGGTAGATACCTGAAAATATCATGCAACATTCTTACTTTCACCTTAATTTGAAATGGTGAGACCTTGGGATGTGTTAAACCTAAAATGAATAAATGGATTAATTAATTAATTATTATTTATTATTTAGTAACACATTTTTAAAATTCTCTAATTATTTTGTTTACTCAAAGAATGGATCTATACCAAAATCCTTTTCAGATTTGAAACAAATATTTTTAGTATGACGTGCAAGCTAATCATCATCGAGTAATGTTTTACGATGATGACAAATGGAGGATGAAACTCAAGGATTTTTAGTTCTAGAGTCTAAATAATTATGAGGGATATTCTATCAATTTAGTTAAATGATACTATTAATAGTATTATTAGATAGTTTTTAGTTCGATCTCTGCTAGAAAGCATAAATCAGATTCATTAGTTGTGGTGATGTTTTGTGCAGTATTAGGGATGTGGTGGATCTTGTTCCTCATTTTTTGAGAGAAATTGGTATACTCATTTGAGATGTTTTGATAATTTATTACATCATTGTTTATTTCTTTGATTTATAAGGCTACCAGTCACCATAATCTACTTACCCATCAATAGAGGTGTTCTAATGTGTGTGATTCTATGATACATTTTAAGACCCTTAAACAATATGATCTACCACTATTTATATATATAAAGGCTAGAGAAAAAATAATTATTGGACATTATATATGGAGATATTTCCTTAGGTCACCGAATTCTTGATGTTGAAATATCCCAAATATTTGGTCAGATTATAGTTTTTTGAGCAGATTTTTTCCAAAACTGGATCTTCTTGATAGGGGAGTTGTTTAGATTCCTCATGAAGAACAGATGTTTTCTAGAGTAACTAGTTTTCACAATATATTAATTTTCATAGATTTATAGCTAGTTCGCATCACATATCATCTTTTTTTGATAGGGGTGGTTTCTCTCACACTTATACCAAGGAATAATATGCAAGTTTATCTTTTGGATGTCAAGGTCATTAGTAGTGAGGGTAACATGCCTTTCTGAGTAGTTAATGTAACCCTGGTATTCCTCTTATAGTTCCTATGTTGATTTATTTTTAGCTAAGATGAAATATGTAGGGTTCTCATGTCATGAATTAGAAGATTATTAATGGGATAGGTAGATTATAGATTCAATATTCTCCACATCCTCATAAAATAGATAGCATGTATGGAGGTGGTCTTCATCAGGGTTATAGAGGATCTCAACTTTATCATAATCAGCTTAAAATTTATAATATTTACTTCCATGTGGGACATATAGCATTTTAGGTACATTTTCTATTTTTTATACATGTGGGGATTCATTTTTTTAGGAGTGACGCACTCCCTAAAATCTCCTACCCTATTCTAGGATTTGGGACTCGAAGTGGAGAGGATTCTACTACCCAAGGCATTGACTAAACCAGTTGTATGTTGAGTGTATTTATATGAATTTTTTATAAATTAAGATAAATATCTAGGTAAAAAACACTCCTGGAGAGTATTCTTATGTTTATGGATATCCATATGACATTATCCTTGGAAAATATTGTCTATATTATCTGCAATATGTTTTTGTTTTCATCGGGATATCATATGTGTTCTATGATACTGATGGAGAGAAAACAATTTTCATTAGTGATTGAGAAACTCATATGGGTCAGAAGGATTCTCCAACCTTATCTCTCTTAATGGTAAATATGATACTATGTTCAATGGAGTTTTAATATATGTGGTTTCTCAAGGTTTTGGAAGAGTATTGTTATTTTTTCACTGATGAGTCTATATAATTTCCCCCTCGATGTGAGATAGATTTTGGGGTCGATCTATAGTCTACTTTTTAACTTATCTAGATGACTCCATATAGGATAATTCCTTCTGGGTTGTGAGATATTCAATTACATCTCAATAATATATTATAGTTGGGTTTTTTGAATGAGTTTGTTGCCTTGGGTGCACCAATTTTTTATATTAATATGAAAGATGGTATGTTGTCTTTTTTTATTGATTATAATAGCTTAAAATAGGAAATAGTGATGAACCACCACCTTCTTCAGTGGATTGATGATTTATTTTATCAACTGAAGGGGTAAAATTAGTTCTTGATGTTCGATTAATGGTAGGGATTATGGGATTTGGTTCCCTAGAAACAAATACATTTAACATTAGATTACTTATATATTTTAATAATTGAATATAAATATTGATAACTAAGAACACATTAATTTTTCTTGTAGATAAAATTCTTGTGGTAATGTACAAGAGTATTTTTCTCATTGATAATGTTGTCAAAGTTCCACGCTATATTGAAAACCTAGAGATGCAATGGACATATCACAAGAATATAGATATCAGATTGGATAATGTTCTATGATAGGACACGGTTCATATAAACTATTAGGTGTGGGAACTTGTAAGATGATGTTGATTCGTCACATGATGTTCTCACTTCGTAATCTCCAAGGTGGGAGATTATTATAACAACACTTCTAGTAAAAATTCCATATGTTTTTTTGTCATCGAATATTCCTATATGAAATCATTTTTAGTGGTCGTTATAATATAATATTATCATTTATCCATGTGATGACTCGTGATCAATGATTTACTGACCAAACCCATTATATAATATATAGTCGGGAATTAGGGTATGTTAGATGCATCCTAATTAACATGTCATTAAAGTGTATTTCAAGGAATGATTTTTCCCTTTCATATTTGTGGAAGTCGATATCTTGACCCTTGTATTGAAATATAACTATTTCAATAAACACCATAGACATGGGGTAATGATGTTTATTTGTGATAGTCCGAGAAATATGTATCAAGTATATAGGTTGGTGACATAAATGTGAAACCTAATTGATGAGATATTATGAAAAAGGTATTTGATTAAAAAACGAGTGTTTGTATACGGTTATCATCGATAAAACATTAGGTTTATTATCTTGGTTGTGAAGACTCATTTCTAGACAGTAATCAGGGTCATTATGTAGGACCGCCTAATGCCAATGAGATATAATCCTATATAATCACTCAATATGTGTTTCCATTGATCTAAAATAAATTGTATATGAATTTAATTAATGGGATAAATATTATTAACAAGATAGAGGAAAAATTATTTATTTTTTATTGATCATTCAAATTATATAAATATTAATTCATCAAACTCTGAATAAATACATATTTATTTATTTTATTCAATATTTAATAAATACATATTGACTAGTTTTTGAATAAAACATTTATTTAATGGATTGTATTATTTCATTCATGTATTAAATAAATGCTAGAGTAGTTAAATATAGACCAAGACAAAGTCCATTAAAAAATATTAATTAACAAGTTGTCTGAATAATATTTATTATTATGCATGTTGGCATGCACCAAAGAACAATATTATTATATTGTTATGTTTCGAGGTTTATATTAAATGTTATTTTATTATATAATGGTTAGAAGGATAGTAAATAATTATTTTAACCAAAACCTTATCTCTCTAAACAATCTGTTATGTCTATTGTGTGAATCATCAATTTTTACTATTTAAAAAAAAGAGAAATATTTCATATAAAGAATTACATTATGAACCATCCATATAATTCCCTCTCAATAACGAGAAATGATACAGAAATATCTTTAAGATAGTGTATCGAGAGATCAATGTTGAATTACACAAGACAATTGATTCACGATGTTGCACCCATAGATTCTTTGGTGTTACTTAATGATCAAAAGAGCACATGTTGATCACCGTTAGTGCGATTCTATCTTGGGATACTCACCAGTTCATTGGAGGAAATCCAAAAGGATCTTCTGAAAAATCAACATTCATAACGGAAGAAAGATAATAATCCCACGTAATTACTTAATACCATGAAAAATAAATTAATTATAAATTTAAAATTAAATATCATAACTCGTGATTTTAGTATATTAAAATATCTATCCATCCATTTCATGATTCCATTGTAATTAGAACCAACTAGTCGTATCAGAGTTTTCATGTTTGGATTTTCAATTATTTATTTTATTATGGATCGATGCAAAATTGTGGTAAGATATTCATTCCATGTTATTTATTCTTTAATCCAATTTCAATTAACATTATTTAACATATTAATCATGACTCATTTAGTGTTTAATTTTCTTAATTGTCAAAAACAAATAAAGGAAGACTATATATGTCGTTGGTAAACAACTAATGTTTTTTTCTGTATGAAAGGGTATCATGATGTTTACTTAGAAAGTACATGTTGTGAACCCTAGTGTGATTTATCTAGATGCACAAAGAGATACACTACAAAACATTATCTAATTACATGTGATGTACACTATTTGTTGAACGAGCAACCTGACTATCAATTTTCAGATTACACGGTGTGTATCAATTTACACGCCTTATAGTCTTCGTTGGTTGGTGGTATAAATCATGAAATCCATATAGTCATTATGCAAGGTCAAAACTAAGTGAGAGTGAAAATATAAATTATTTATGATATAAACCAAATGTATACAGTGTAAAAATTATGTAGTTCATCAAATCTTGAGTTTGAAGAATAAACACAGACACTTGATGGGGAAAATACACACAACTCCCAGAGACACACAATGTGTAATTCTCCTGTAAATGTCATGTATTCAGTCAATACACACACCAAAGACCATATCATGTATCCCAAACACATAGAATGATAACACATTGTGTGTAACTGGTCTGTAAACATCATTTTTTCCAGCCGAGGTACACATAGAATAGCTAGGAATGTGCCCCGGATACACAACAATTTAAATACATGGTGTATAGATGTATGCACATGTTATTTCGTCTCGCATTAATAGAAATAATTTAAAAATGAATTAAAATGAATTTTTTTCATTTAAACCATATTTTATTTTATGAAAATCCATTGTGTGTTTGGTAATTTAGTAATGGTTTTAATGATTTTAAAATGCACAATTAATTTACTATAATAAAAATATTTCATTATTGGTTCATCCATTTATTTTCTATGATTTTCATTAAGGATTGGTATATCCAATAATGATCAGATGGTCATTAAGATTAAATGGAATTAATTATGAAATTAGTTAATTAATGAATGTGTGTTCCTCTTAATAATAATTAAATAATAATAGATTGAAAACATGCTATTTAATTAAATGTATTCATTACTTGTATGATGCTTCCTGAGCATTACCATGACATGTGTATGTTTTGAATGTAATAATTTTATGAATTTCATGGCCTTTAAATTATTTATTATTGAATTAAATATGTTGGTATGTGAGTAATCCCCATTCCATTATTATGTAGGACCATCATACCCATGTATTTTTATATAATATGATTTAACCAATCCTTTGGTTCCCCTCACCTGTGTGTGAGTCATAAATACATTTAATTAATGGAATATTTGAAGGGTCATTATTGTAGTTCAATACAGAACCATTATGATGACACCATAGGTGATAAAATGTTCGATATATAGAATGTTTTAACTCATGTCAATACCTTCTATATGGTATATTTCCCCTAGGTGGATTATTGTTTTAATATCCACTCATTAAATGAACTGTTACATTAAGCTCATGAAAAGGAAATTGAATTATTTACTTATTTTTGTTTATCATATTATATAGCTGATGGACGTAAGGTCATGAACATATATATAAATGAATTGTTATTCAAATATGGAAATTAAAAAAAAGAATTATGCATGAATGTTTTATCCAACATGGATAATTAATTATGTAATATCCACTTAATATTAACAAGGCATGTAAGGGATAAAAGATGATATAATTTATACATTATAAATAAAAATAACTCAATTAAATATTGATTTAGACATGGCCTGTCATTACTAGATTACGAATAAAACTCAATAGAGTTAACATTTTGGCCAACCCTTGTTAGGATATTTACATTTATAAAGGGAGTTATTATGATTTTTTATGTAGAAATAACCATTTTACATCAAGATGAGTAGTCCTTACTAGAATTGGATTAATAAAAAGCCATGTGTTGAGGAAATACAGGTTAGGATTTTAGGAATTAGGAATCCACTAAATGGATCAAGTTGTTGAGAGCCCAGACTTTTCAATGACTTGCCTACATAAATGCCTTCAAGTCCCTTGAAAACCCCTTTTTGCTATTATGAAATGGTTAATATAGATACTTTACATTATAATTTCCTGATAACTAGAAATTTCTCATCCAATGGAAGGTATAATAGAACTTGATAAACATGTTAGATAATAAAAAATAATATTATTTATCCCATAATTTATATTCAATTACAAAATTAATAATTTATTTTAATTTTTATAGAAAATAGAAACAAAAATATGAATATAATGAAATTATTCATAAAATTGTGTTATACCCTTGAAAATAGAAATATATTGATATTTTATAATCATATTTGTGATGCAATATTATAAAAAATTCATTATCATGTTTTAGAATCCTCAATTCCAATACTACTACCCCAACAGGTGGGAAAAAGTGAAAATGAAGTGTACTAGAGATATGTTGAGGATGCTTATTATGTATATTTTATTATATTAACAACTATTATCAGCTATATTATGAAACAACGTAAAAATAGGGATTAATACACCCAAATAACAAATCTATATTATTTTATAATGGTAATGAAGGGTTCAAAATAAATAAGATATTCATTGAAAAATATCAGTGTAAACTAGAAGAATGAAATCAAGATACCGATCATACATTCAAATTGTTGATATACATTTATTGATTAGAAATATTGGGAAACCACATGGATAATAAATTATCAATTAATATATGTTTATTATCCATAACACTAATATTATTTTTATTGGTCAAATCCTAGATAAAAAAATAGATATGTCACTCATGAAAAAGATTTACATACCACACCAAGATGATATAAATTGGTTGAAACCTATTTATCCACTAGTTGGGGTGAAAAATTTGAAATACAAGGCTCACAATCTCATGGATAATCTAAATCTAGAAGATCCATTACAACATCCTTTAAAGAGATAGAAATATTCAAAGGTAGAATAATGTATTAAAGTTTATTTTATTCTTTATTGAAAATGTTGACATTGGAAAATAAATTTTAATGAATTGAAGATGAAAGGAGAATAATCCACTTCATGTACATTCATCAAGTATATATTCATTAATTTTATATTAAATAAAATATTATTTCAATTCCAATATATATAAATATAGGAAATTAGTAAGAATACAATGGTTTTAGAGTAAAATCAAAAGGATAAGAGATAGGTAAATTTCTATGTCATCTGAGGGGAGATCACTCATTATCATTAATAGTTTGGATTGATTAAAAATATTAAAGAGTTACCAGAATTATTTATCTATGTTCCCAACTAGAGAGAATGATAGTTCACTACTATAATACATGTCTTTAACAACACTAAAATGGTCATTATCAAAGAAACAAAATCACTTACTATTAGAGCACGATTAAAATCAGTAGTCTTTCATCAATACATTTATAAGTCCAGATAAATTGAGCCTTTATCATTGATTTTTAAAACATTAATAAAGGGATACATTATCATCACTTTTAGAATAGATGATAATTTGATCCTTTAACCATGACTGTAAAACCACTAAAAGGATCCCTTTAAAAGTGATTCTAAAAGAGATGACAAAGTGACCCTTTATTAGGGAATTCTATAGAACTTATAAAGGGGTATACTACAGTGTGATGTAATAGAACATTTTAGAACCAATGTAGTCTTCTATAACAACACACTAGAGAACAAAAAATAGCATTAGAAATCAACAAAATAATGTACCAAAAAATAATTTAAAAGGAATTTTTTTTTCAAAAAAATACAAGCTAAAAACGAATATAATATATATTTAATACTATGGTTTATAAAATTACATGAGTACGTAAAAATTATTACATGAATTCAAAAACATTAATGTTCCTTTTTTCCTTTTACCTTGATCCTGACTACTGCTGTTTCAAAAAAAACCCTTTTAGGGAAAAATAGTTCACATGTATGAGAAAACATTTATTATGACAGTAATAATATCTAAAAATAAATTAAAAATAAATATTTAATTTTAAACTAAACCATGGGTCATACTAAGAACACAATGTATCATATTGTGTTACGGTTAAGTCTTGCATGTCAAACCACTTCTTGTTGATCATCATGAATTATCAGTATGAAAATTAAGTAAATAATTATAAGATAAAAATTATTATAAAATTAATTATGTAATATAATATTGGATGATGAGAATAAAACCTAGTCTCTTTTTTATAGTTTTGGCAATGTTATTCACATTTTAAAACTAAAATGTAACTTATTAAAAAAAATTCACTTTAAATCATACCGATCACACCATAGTTTAGATTATGTTTAGTGTTATTCTTACCGTTTTCACAAAAATAATGGATAACATTAATAAATTATAAAAAAACTAATGATTTTTCTTCATTTATAGTATATAGCTTATCTTTTTAACTAAAACTTAATTTTAATCTAGAAGCATGCACTTTGATTCATAATGGTAAAATCGTCTATCCGTTTTATGTAATATTGATTCCTACAATTCACAAATGACTTATGAAACATTTTCATAAATTAACTAGAAAATACATATTTTTTTAGGTTTTCATTGAGTCACATGTTTTTAAAAAGTATATCAATTTTAATCTGATAATAGAAACATTGAGTCATACTGGGAACATTATGTATCATATTGAGATAAGGATTATTCCAACAGGTTAAAAATTACTTATGGATTATACTATTACTGTATCACAACAATATAAATGTATTTGATCTATTTTGAAAATTTTATTTGATTTTTTACTAAAATTATTTTCATGTTTTAATAAAAATATGCACTAGGAGTCATAATGCTCACACCATGAGTTGTATTGAGTTGCAGACAATTCTTAAATGTTAAACATTACATATAAATATTTTAATAGGAGTATAAAAACAATCCTATTGTTTTTTATTTTAATTGATAACATCACTGTATTTTTATAAAAATTTCATTTTAAAAAGGAAACATGCTCTTTTAGTCATACTGGTTACATCATATGTCGGTTTGACTTGAAACTAATTACCTCACATAAAAAATGAATTTTGAATCATTTGATAAAATTATTAGTAAAATCCATGTGAATTTTTACAATTTTTAGGTAGTGACCATTTTTGAATTAAAATATCAATTTTAGGCTCATAACAAACACTTTGAATATTATCAGGAACATCCTAGGTCAAGTTGAGGTGCAGTGGAGTCGAGACAATATAATGTCTTTCCAATTCATGCATAACCATAGTGGAAAGTCATAATTTACCAACATGATGGTCCACATACTATAGTAATTACTCTATATGCCAAAATGATTTATTTAATCTATTTATAAAGAAATATGAATGTTTCGTGACTCATTCAAAAAATGTTGGGTACTCATAATCATATTTTCTTCAACTGATGAGAATGTTTTAGATGACATAGGTCCACATATTTATTTCTTGTAACTATATTCCATGAATATTGTTTCATGGATTCCTAACAACCATCTAGATGTCTAAACAATAGAATGATAAGAATGTAACATATATCTTTTGAAAGACAAAATTCATTATATGATAATTTTATGAGTTTTTATTTATTTTTTATTTCCTAACTCTTTATAACAACAAATCTAAAAGGTAATTGTCGTATAAGTGACTCAATATTATCTATTTATAATGTAATTATTAATTTTTGAGCTTATTATTCTTTTTATTTTTTTAAAACCAATACGTAAATAATATGATTCTTAACATATGATTTGAGAGTGCGGGTCTGGGGTATCAAAGTATCCTTATAAGTTTTTGAATGATTTATATTTAAGAAGAGTGCATGCTGGTGGTATAATAATATATTAGATATGTTTTTAGTATTTATAGCATGTATGTTAATGTTATTTTTTGAAAATATTTATATTGTTATATCCATGATATTCCTTTGAGGTATTTTCTAGTTCTTTTTTTCTCTTAGTTGAATTTAATAAATTACCAAGTTTTTTCATGTTAAATTATTGTTTTAGATCTAGGTAGGATAAGGAAAAATATTGGTTCATGGTTAGTATAAATCATGCACTAGACTACTGAAAACCATGTGACCAAGATAGTGGAACTCTCCATGACGCACGTCCTAGTGCATGCGTGTGTTTCCCTAACAGGATAATTTTGTGACCAGGATAGTGGCACTATAAAGGATACATGACTAGGCACATAGGTATTAACCCAATGAAGGTAAAACATGTGTCCCCATTTTCCGCTTCGATATATGTTCCACAAATTTGGACCATGGTTAGGAAATCTAGGGATCCAAACCAGGAGGCCTATCAGATCATTAAAATTTGTGGGATTCCAACATTACCCTTACCCAATTTTAAGACACTAACCACTATTTATCACCCCATTAGACCCAATATATCCATGTAGTGGCTCCCTATCCTTCTTTACACCTTTGGCATCAATTTTCTGTTGATTTTGGCATAGAAACTTCAGGAAAGCCTCATATAAGTCCCTCAACCCATCCCTTCTTCCGTCTTCTTTCCTATTTCTCTTTTCATTACTATGTAGAATAAATGTTGACCAATTTTGGGTTCAATATAATTTCATTAGGTTGAATATTTTTTGTATTTTTGTTCTTTTTCTTTTATAGTATATCTTCTTAGTGTGGCATGTGTTTTCCGTCTAGTTTCAGGTTATTCTATGTCAAATTGCAGGTTGTTCCCTATCTAGATATTTATTAATTATTTATATATTCTTTCATGACTCTAAAATAATTTTTAAATTTATTTTGGCATGTATAAAAGTTATGGTTTTGATATTATTTGTTTTGTATGGTTTGAAATGGTTAAAATCCATGGTTAATGGCATGTGTGATTATCTGATAACTAAGCTTCTAAAATAAATTGGTCCTATAGTTTGATACAGGAGAAAGAATATGGGAATATTATGTATCTAGGTGGGTGAACTATGATATGTCTTCTAGGAAAGACAATTTCTACCTATATTTTTTACGATACAGCAGTAAATAAATATTTATTATGGTGATTGGTTGTCTTGAGTAGGAAAAAGACCTTCACATACTTGTTAGAACACAAAGTGTACAATGATCCTATGTCCCTAGTAACCCTAGTTACATAGATATTTACAATGTTTCTTATACTATATTTTAAAATTTCCATTATTGGAATATTTTCATAAAAAACATCTTTTTAATTTTATTTTTTTCATTCCTAAGAAATCAGCATGTTTTACGGTCTTACTGAAACTATAAATATAATAATATGGTGGTAACCTATTATGAAAATGAGATCACACCCTACATACACCATTGGGTGTATATTGAATTTTTTTGTCTAGACCAACTATGGGAAAGGCTTTTCATGTTGGAGAGAGTGTTTTTTTGTTCCAGTAACCCTTTTTGATAAGGTTTTGGTTTATATGGAATGGGTTTCGACCCACATGATACATGGATGTTTAGTCATCGATTTTTTACCCTCACTATTTTTTATATTTTTATTTCAAAATTTACCTTTAAAATGTTTAAATCATTTTAGTATTGTTTTTCCTCTTGATATTTTGGAATTAATATTATATTGATCTAGTTGTTTGTGATTTTTTTAATTATTATCTCATGGGATAAACCATTCCAAATAGAGTTTTTGGAATTTGAAGCACTATTTTCCAACCCTCAGATATCAGGGATTCCATTTAGACCATGTCTCATACCATATCGGGTGTCCTATTGGATGGAAGCTTGAACTGGTTCGTGAAAAATATCATTAGGGAGTATACATTATTTAGTTATATATTATTAGTATGATATTTTATGTTGATTTAGGATAAGGGTTGTATCAAATTTTGGGTTCAAAGGTTTACATAATATTTCTTAGGATATGGTAAGAAATATCTTGATTGAACAGTTTTTATAAATTCAAACCATAAAATATTAATGAAAATCTAAATATTATGAATAAATATTGAAAAACCATCTTAAAATTATTGTATGGTATAGATTATATGACTATATTGAAATGAAATCATTTTCTTTTTATAAAAATAAGTAGATAAATGGTCTGAAAAAGACACATATAGGGGTAATAATCCCTAAAAATGTCCGTTGAGTATGAAATCTATCTTCACTCGGATCATAATAATTGGGCCAAACAATACACTTGGTTTGATACCCCATGAAGATATTTTATCAATAGTCCAAATTATATTTAAAAATCATTATAATGAATTTAAAGGAATTTGATGATTTAACATATAACTACTTAGGTTATAAAACCTAATAAGAAAAAGACAATGGCTGGCCTAGGTTTAACTGGATGATTTAAAGGTTGATCCAATTATATCATGGTTTAATCACAAGTACTATATGATGAAATAAATGTTTTGTGGAAGAAGATATATTAGTATTGAACTTTATTATTCAAATGATATTTTACTTTGAATATGTTATATATTATCATAACAAATTTGGTTTTAGTATTTGTTTGGAAATACTATCATAAAAATGAAGCTGACAAAGGAATATATCTAGAAACATGTAAGACATATAAATAGATATGGGTGTATTTTTTGAACAAATTATTGCGAAACTATTTATTTTCCTACTCTAAGTAAACATGTTTTTTCATGATGTACAAATGATTTGGAGTTTAAAATTATATCTTGAGTCATATCATTAGATATTGTCATTATTTATTAGTAATAATAATTATGACGATGAAATTTATTTAAGGTGGTGGACTGTTAAACCCAAGGGTTTAATAATAAGATTATTTTCATCAAAATTGAGTATATGAATCAATAATATAATTTTTTTATTCTTTTAAAATATTATCAAGACTGTATAATAACTCATGTAATATAAAAATAAAACTATAAACACTTTATTCATAAGTTATGAAACATTACAACAAATATATATGAAACCATATGTTTTATTTGAGGTAATATTATATTGCATGGATTATTACATCCTTTGAATGTAAATAAATTAAAACAGTTCAACAAATAGAAAAGAAAAATATCTATAAAAAAAATACATACCATAGTTTATCTACCCATTGATAATTACCATTAATATAATTAAAACAATAATTACAAGGAATGTTAGGAAATGGTAAGTCATGTTTTGAAATATAAAATGAAATGTAATGAGAAGTGTTATTTAAGAGGTAATAATGGAATGAATTTATAGGGAGTAATATAGCTGTTACAAAGGGAAATACTGTGACTAGAAATATGGTCATTGTAAATATGGTTTTTATACCAACATGTATCTTATTGGTTTATAGATATTGTGTATTTTCAATAAATTTTTAAAAAAATATAATCAAAAAAATAAATATATGATATATAATTATGATATATATTTATAAAAATATTTCTACATGTTATATATTATTATTATCAAATTATGATATTATGTATTTATAAAATATAACGAAGTATTAATATCAATGTATTTGAAAAATTAAATTAGTAGAATATGAATAATTAATTTTAATATTATTTGGAAAAGATTATTTAATATAAAATTGATAGTTCTCATAGAAATGTTTTTAAATGTATTGTGTATTACTAATTAATATTTACTAAAGAATTATTTTAAATGGATTTATTTAAAACATTCACAAGAAAATAAATGAACCCCCATACAATATTTATTAAATGGAAAGTAAAAAATATAAATTCATTTTATATTAATAATATAGATTTTCCTATAATTTTTTTATATTATTGTGAGCTTATGTTAAAATTATTTTTTATTAAAAATATAAATTGAGTTTAATATAATGGTTTTTATATTTTTAATCATAATATTTATAATTTTATATGGAAATTTTGGTTTCTAAGATAAGTATCTATAGAAAATATCAATTACAATAAAGATATAGGAAACCATATGTTATATTCTAGGTAATATTATATTTCATGGAATATTACATCGATTAAATATAAATAAATTAAAATTGTTCAATAAACTAAAATGAAAAATATCTCTACAACAACGACATACCATTGATCACCTTCCCCTAGAGAATTAAAATAAATATCATTAAAACAATAATTATAATGAATACTAGGAAATGGAAAATCATGTAGTGAAATATAAAATGAAATGTAATGAGAAGTGTGATTTAAGAGGTAATAATGGAATGAATTTATTGATAGTAATCAAACTCTGTGACACAATTTTTTTGGGTGAATTTACCATTTTCCCCTTAATGAGTTTAAAACATAAAACATCTTCCTTTTATTTTCATTTCCATTTTTTATGTAGCTTTCTTCTTTTTGTTGAGCTCCTTTTCCATTAAGCTATGTTTCTTAATAACTCCATCATCCAAACTCGGATTCAAACTATTTATCTTATTAGATCCAACTGAGGGAGTTTATAATTCAACTAGTTACATTCATTTTTTATCTTCATATTGGTGGATTCATTTTGGTGAAACATAATATACCATATTTTTTGGATTTTAGTTCATTGTTTGTTTTTCATCAAATAGGAAATGTATATAAGGCTGATACTGGATGATTTCTCTAAAAAATTTATACAACAGGTGGTCTATAACTTTTCCCATAAATTTTGTGGTTTTATAAGTTTTATTAAAAATTGTTCTCACACCATACATTCTGTTGTTTCCCCTAAAATGAACTAAATTCATTAAGTGAGTGAATTTGAGCATGTTTAGGTTTCCCACAAGTCCCTTTATTACTGTTGGTTGATGTTATACCAAACCTAGACCACCCATGGGATGTTCTTTTGTATTTGAACTACGATAAACCACCCCTAAAGGTGCATGTGATCTTTCTATTGTTTTTTTGGTGGAGTGATAAATTGAAATTGAATTTGATGAATTTTTAAGAGAAGGTCAACCATCCTAAAAATCTGATTATATTATATTTAATTGTATAATTTTTTAAATGGATTATATATAAATTTAAAAAATATTGAATAACTCTTGGAATATAAATTGTTAATAAGTGATTAATGAATTAATATGACAAATGGAAATGTTTTTGGATACCATGGATGAACTCCTTGGATCCAGAATCACTAGGAATCCATGGACATTAATATTATAACTATGATGAACTATACACTATTTTTTATATTACATAGTGTATACTTGTTATTGACGTTGGTGGTGGTGGAATACTAAGAATTATGTCACAACCTCTTCAGGATGTCTTTGGGTACCCGATATTATTTCATGTATCTAGGTAGTTACAATAGAAATTTCCCACATTATAATTATTGGCATGTTCATTACATTGTAGTTGTGTTGAAAAGAATGAAGCTAGGCTCATGATTCTATAAAAGATAGTTATTTTTTGGTCTTTTTTACATTTTACATGTGTATAGTATGATATTATTTTGTACTTTTTCTTGCATTGTAGAGACCAGAAATTATCATCTTATTGTATATACCTTCTTCTGCCTATTTATTATTACATAATTCTTAATGTTTATCTACTTCTACTATTTAGTTATTTATCTACTTCGGTTATTGACTATTGTGATAACTATTTTTGTTCCCATAGGTAGACGGTATGCCCTCGATGTTATTTAGAAGCCTCTAGAATACATGGAGTTCCTCTTGAGGCAATGTGACCCACTGGATAGGGGAACCATTTAGTTGCTTCCTAGTAATAATATTACAAAGTTGAATGAGAGTGGTTTTTCATTTTTGTATTAACTCTTTTGAGGTAATAGAATGAATATTTGGACGTCATTGAATTTAGTAATGAGTTTCTCTTGGGAATAGAAAACTCACATATAAGAAAATGAAAATATACCTAGAATGGAAATTTTTTGTTTTCTATATTATTTTTATTATAGTTTTTTTTATCCACCATTTGGTGATCCACTTGAATAGTGATGTTATTATTACTATGTTTGAGGATTGTATTTTTTTATAAACCTATGAGATGATAATATTCCATTTCATGTATCTTTCTAGAATCTTTACAGGATTCACATTACATGAATTATGTCATTCCATATTGGAAAGGTTGTTTGACTGCATGTCATTTATTATGTGTTCCTTAAGTGATGAACCTGTTGATTGATAAATGATTTATTCATGTAATTGAGAAATATTCATTTAACAAATAGTTCCTTCTATATCTTAATAGTTCATCCTATATAGGCTATAATAGACACTCTATATAACCAAATATAGAACATTTGGTCATAGATCATTTGTTCTATGGATTAGAATGTGTTATGGTTTGGATTAAGTAGATGTTGTTCTTCAGTTCATCAGGTGTATGGTCACTTATGGATAGAAAGTGGTGACCAATTTGGTTCAACATTTCCATGATAATTGTAAAGTATTAATTATATTAAATGAAATTGAAATTTGGAAATAAATAACATAACCTATAACCGGCATTAGATTTGGATGTAGGTAGGGTCTCCGGTAATTTTTATGAATGTTATTTTTACCTAATTAGGGATTTAGGAATAGGAATAGAGGTGTTATTCGATTATAGGAAGATTTGATCATGTCAATCATTTTAAACTATTTTCATCTTATTCTCAATCTTTTCAAATAATTGTGTTTGGAATTTTAGAGTCATGCCACTACCACAACCACTAGTCGTACGTCAGTAGGGTGATGAAAACCATGTCCTAAAGGTAATCAACCATGAGCTATAAGTATATCCTCATATTGTTTAATCTATTTTTCCCTTATTATTACTAGATATGGGTGCTGATTCATATTTTTGTTAGAGTTTTAGGTTCTTTATACATACTATTAATGGAGCCCCATAACATTCCTCTTATTTGGTGAAACAAATTCTTGTGCTTGGGAAACATCATCCTACCACTCTTTTTGAATAATAGAGGTCCATAGGCAATTTATTTGTGTCTTTAGTCTAATTTTTCTTTCTTTTTGTATCTGGAAACAGCTTGTGGGAGGATAGATAAGCTTGCTAGATATATACTTCGGGGAGTATCTAAGTGATGGTGAGATATTTTGAACCAGGATAATACACTCCATGATATGGTTTTGAGTGATTTAAAATTCATTTTTTATGAATAACATTTTTCTAAGAACCAGAGAGATGAAAGGACCAGTGAGTTTACTCATCTAGAGAAGGAAGTTATATCCATTATGGAGTATTCGGTACACTTTATAGATATTCAATTATTCACAATGGTTTATCTTGATGATGAGCTATTAAGGGAGATAGACTTCAGAGAAGGTATCAGAATTCCATTTGATCAGACGTCAGCATGAGTCTATTGACTACTATTATTGATTTACTGAATTAGATGATTATTAGTTACTGGACCCTATGAGTTGAATAAAGAGTAGAGCATGATAGTTAAACATCTCAACCCAGTGGTTCAGCTTCCAGTGGTAGGAAGCACCATTTTCAGGCATCTTGGTAGAGGAGTACCAGCCAGGTAGTCAGTGCTGGTAGTTTTTTCTTCTATCCTCAGTGTGCGATACAGGAACATATGAAGAACTTGGATTATCATGAATGGGTAATGTGTAAAGCCTAAAACATGATGGTCCATGTTTAGGGTTTCTATAGGATCATCCTTCTAGAATTTAGTGGAAGTGGATAAAATCTTAATCCGGGTTTTGGAGTGGGATTCAATTATCCTAAATGGGATAGGAGCGAGAGTAGTTTCAGTCATTTCGGATGAGGTTGTAGTTATAGATGATGTATCGATGAACTAGTTTTACCAAGATAGTAGAGCGGTCCTACTCCATGTAGTTACCTTGTTTCACAAGGTTGTGAATGCCTGTGTGGGGAGTTCCCTCTTGGGATATGTGGGTGTAAATTCATATTGGATCTTGTTTTCCTCAAAATGAAAAGTTTTTATGTAATACTTGGGATAGAATTTATAGATCTTATTGGATTAACTATCAAATTTTATCGTTGAAGGGTGACCTTGACTACACCAAAGGGTTGAGTATTTATGCAAAATGGTGGATGGGATGTTCATTCATGTAGAGATAGAGTCGAGAATCATCTCCTAGGTGAGATGAAATCCTAGATTAGTATTATAAATCTGGATGATGAGGGATCACATCATGAACATTTCCTTTCAGTGGTTGATGAATTCATGGATGTTTTTCCATATGAATTTTCTTGTTCACATCATAATAGAATAGTTTATTTTTCACCAAACTATTTCCAGAAGAAGCATAAGTATCCTATCCTCTGTATTGGATTGCTACAATAGATTTTTAAGAGCTCAATAGGTGTACAAATGACTTGAATGAAAATGGGTTTAAACAACCCAGTACTTCCACATGAGGATATATTTCCCTTTTTGTGAATAAAGGTATACTGAAACCTTAAGATATCGGTGGATTATCTAAAATTGTTCCTATGGAAGGTTAAGAATAATTATCACTTTCCATAAATATAGGATCTCTTTAACCAGCTCTGTGGAGTTTGAGTTTTCTCAAATATTTATTTGAGGTCATGTTATAACCTGATTATTTTTCATCCTGAAAACATACATATTATATTTTTTATAGTAGGTATGGTCAATATGAATATCTATGTATGTTTCTCAGTATCAAGAATGGTCCAATATTTTCTATGGTGCTGATGAACTGAGTTTTTCATACTTATCTGGATTCATTTGTGGTGGTATTAATTGATGAAATCTTTTGGTATACTAATAATATGTATGACCATGACAAAAATCATGAGATCATGTAGGATACTATAATAGATAATTACTTATATGATAATATCACTAAGTGGCACTTATAAATGGATAAGATTCACTTCCTATGTCGTATTATCTTTGAGAAATGAATATTAGTTAACATAGTGAACATGAGAGCTGTAGTTTCCTAGGATAACCACATGATTATATCTTATATACAGAGTTTAATGGGGATATCTATATATTAATAGAATTTAATACAGGACTTATTATTCATAGAATTATCTCTAATAGGATTGACAAAGATGGATGAGATTCTTTTATGGATAAGTACATCTGGGACAACCATTCAGGATCAGAAAAGGAGATTTAATTTAGTGTTAGTTTTGATTCTTCTTGACCTGGATAGAAGATACAATATATATTTTTGTGCATCAGGTATCTAGATAGGATTAGTTTTGATGTAGGGGAATATATTCGTGTCATACATGGCACATCAATTAAGGCCACATGAGAGGAACATCCCCACACCCAATATTTTGATAGTGAATTTTATAAATACCTTTCAAGGTTATAGGAACTATTAACTTGGAGAGTATTTTATGGTGTACCCAAACCACAAAATCCTCAAGTATTTATTTTCAGAGAAAGATTTAAATCTGAGGTAGAGAAGGTGGGTTATGTACCTATAGTATTTTGACATCTATATTTACAATATTTAATGAAAGGGAAAACAGTTGTTGATCTAATCAGTATGAATCAAATATATGTAATATATATTGGAAATAGCGATTATCAGCATTTGGAATTTTTTTTCTCAGATGCATTTGAAGCTATAGGGTGGAGAAGGGTAGACTTTTCTCTCCTCATTAGTAGTTAATTCCACACCTCTAGATAGTGTGAGGACTATATAGTTGTTGAATTCAATTGTCCTAGTCCTATAAGAGATTTTGGTAGGCGAGGACCGCCCTCATGGATGGACTATTGGACAGGATAAAATCTACATATTCATTTTCATTTTTGGGATTCATTAGATGTATACTAGGAGATGTTGCAAGAGTTTTACAACAATATTTGGGGTGTATATATTGAAATCACTTTGATTTATCATGACATGCGTTGCTAATATGTGTGGTAAGGGATGAAATGTGAAGTTGCTTGTTTTATCATGAGGTGTTCCACCTATGAGTAGGTAATAGAAGAATACCACTGACCATCTGGGATTTTAAAATAGTTTCCCATTCCCAAGTGGATATGGGAATATGGTGTGATGTATTTCATAAACATATTTCTTTTATAACCATGAAGTATTGTTTTTTTGGAATTTGGTGTACAGGATCATGGATGTCTACAATTTCCTTTTGATCATTGAAGCCTTTTCAATATATGATCTTTTGATGTTTTATATCCAGAGATTGTGTGGCTTCAAGGTGTTCCTCAAACAATTCTACCAGATATGGATGACCAGATTATATATATTTTCTTGAAGTGTTTTCATATGATGTAGATTACACAGTTGCATCTGATCATGGCATACTAGCCTCTGGATGATGGCCATTCATATAGTATAAATGAGGTTCTAAAAGTCGTTATTAGCAAATGTACCCTACATTTTTGGGGCCCTTGGTAGAGGCATATAACAATTTATGATTTCACCAAAAATAATACCGATCATGTGACTATACATATAGAACATTATATGGATTTGTTTGGCAGTTCATGTCAAAAACCTCATATACTGGTCTGATGTAATTGGGCTAGTATTGCTCAATGGACATATTGGGAAAGATAATTTGGAGTAGGTCTATTTCCTTCAGAAACAAATGGCTTCTACATATTTGAGATATAAATCTTATGATTATTTTTATTGATGACCTATTGAGTTTGAGGGCACAAATGTAGTGTTTTTACATATCTCATTCAGTTTTTTAAAAAGATGGATTATGAAACTGGGTAATCATTCACCTTGATCTATCGAGCCGTTCATGATTATCGAGAGTGTCTATTCGGTAGAATATCAGTTGTAGTTACTTCATAGTAACCACAAAATACATGATATCTTACATGTATCTCAGCTAATCTATTATCATTCAGAATCATCTCACACTCTATATGAATATTAGGATGATCTACTGTTAGAATTAACCTTTGAGGAGAACCCTATTAATATTGTTGACATGAGCACAAAGGCTAATTGAGGCTAGTCAGTTCCTCTAGTAAGGTTGGTATGGCAGCAGGTCCATTTATATGATATGGATTGTGAGTGGGATTCCAACATACGTTCGTAGTAGAGGGAGTTATTATCAAGATATTCGTGACCACCCATTGCAGGGAAATTTAGAAATGAATATATTTTAGGGGGGAGAATTATAAGATCATGGGTTTTCCAGTGTGGTATGAATCACTTTATATTCATTTTAACTTTTCAGTTATGACCCAATATTATTTTATAATTACATTAGTGGAGTTTTGTGGGTGTTTGGGGATTTTTCGGAGACCAATAGAATGGTTTTTTGAAAAAGAATCTTGGACACATGATTATTAGAAACCATGTGACCCATGATGCATGGTTAAGAGTAATCATATGTGTCTAGATACATATCTGTGAGAGGAATCACTATTTTATGAAAAAGTGAGACATGATATGCATTCACATGGGTGATCTATAGTTTTTAACAGATTTTTAACGCATGGTTTTCACATGGTTTGTTAAATAGTGTACATGAACAATTTGAGGTCCCCCTTGAGACCGAGAAGTGTCTATGGTTTGTGAACGATTTGGCCAACCATATGGAAAAACCATATGACATAGTGTTTTAGGGACAATATATTAATTTTTTTTTGAGCCTAAAACTTAAAAACCCTTCTTTTCCTTTTCATTCATAGAATTTAGTGATCTCTTGTCCTTTCATTATGCTCCATATCCATCATGCTACTTTCCCTGATAACTCCACAATCCAAACTAAAATTCGAACACTTTTTCCCTCATTGGATCTATGATGGCATTTTATTTGTAAATATAGTATCATATTCATTTTTATTCAACATTAAGAGTTATATAGGTTCATGATAACTTTCTCTATTTCGTGTATTTAGATCCTTTTTTTTTTGTTTTCCTTCTTATCTAGACCGAGTCTAAGGTATATACTAGATGACTTCTCTACCATGTTTATAAGATTTGTGGTATATAGCTTTTCCTATATAGTTTTGTGTTGTATAATCCATGTTTATATAGTGTCTCATACATTACATTCTAGGGTTTCCCCTAAAATGAACAGAATACTTGAATTGAATGAATTGGAACATTTTTATGGTTCCCACTAGTACCTTGGTGATTATCGGTGGTTATTAGCCACAACTTATGCCACCCAAGGGGTGGTCCTTTGAATATGCACACTTTATAGAATCATTTTGTATGCATGTGAGCTCACTAATATTTTTTTGGGGACATGATGAATTGAATGAAAATTGGATGAATGATTAGGAGAAGGTTATTCCACATTTAGATTATGTGATGCCTAATTTGTTGATTGTTAGATGGGATTTTCGTGAAATTGTTGAAATGAGTTCGATGAACTCCTGGAATATAAGTGTTTAGGAAATGATAAAAGAAATTATAAGATCAATGGAAATGATAGAGGATTCCCTAGACCAGCTCTGTTAATATTTATTCCATAGGACACAATAGAAATTATTATGCCATTGGTCTTGATTATTGTATGTTATGTGTTGGACTGATTTACTCCTTGGATCCTGAGTTCATATGATTCCATGAGCCTTGCTTCCCATTAGATCTGGATATCCTGGACACACATTGGACATGATTTTTTGACATTATCGTTGGATTCCACCTAAGTATTTACCGATTTTCCATCGAGATGCTCTAATGACTAGATGAGGATACCTTGGTTTTATATACCTTTGATCAGTCCCTTCGTGGTTTGACATTTGTATACATAGCAAGGTCATTATGGATGTTTTACACTAGATTATACAGCATGTTCAAAGTGTATGTGGACACTATGTCATACGGAGTGTCCTTGGTGGATATTTTTCAATTTGTAGAGATAACCCTAGTATGGATATCATTTTATTATTGTTAGACTATGTTATATCACTTGTTTATTATGAATTTATAGCTTCCCTTGATTAAAGGAGATTGACTATTTTTTATAGGGATCATTGTTTGGATATATATGATCCCACATTAATTCCATTACTTTTAAAACTATGATATACATAACACTAATTTTATATATATTAGACACAATTGACTTGTTATAAACACCATTACAGGTGGCCTCTTTATTATTATCTCACACCCTATCCAGTTTATTTTTAGGGTCCCAAACAGACTTCATGGATGATTGTACATATTGGGGAAAGTTACAATTGTATAATTATTGACATGATCATTTCATAGGAGTTGGGGAGTACATGACCGAGATAGCCTCAGGATGCTATCAATAGATAGTTAATTTTTGATCTCTTTTAACTTTTGAAACATGTAATTTACGATATGCATGTATACATGTTTTTTATTATTAAAGACATGAAATGACCATCATATTGTATGTGAATCATTTTTTATATTTATTATTATAGTATTATAGGTGTTGATAATATGTCTATTATTAATTTATAGATTTGCATTTTCAATTAATTAGTGTGATTACAACCATTATTATAAACTCTGACATGAGGGCATAGTCACCCCACAGATGCACCATAGGCCCTCAATTCTAGTCTGTATCCACTAGAGTATATGGAGGCGCACATGTTTTAATCATGTGTTTTACAATTATAATTCATAATATTTCAATAATGTTATTGTAATTCATTCATCACCCAAGTTATAATGAATTTTTATAACTCAACATCAAATCTTTTCTAAGTCAACTATATTATAAAATTTTATATATAATTTTATATTCCATATTATCTCTCTAGTTAAATTGAAATTTTCTTTTCAAATCATATTATGTAATGAATATCATTCTCAAAAATGTATAATTATGTAATGAATAACTTGCATCCTCATTAATGATATTTTTTCAACCATGACTATATTATTTCATTATAAAACATGTCTTTCTTTCTTGTTTTTAAACCCAAATATGTACTATATATCATAAAATTAATATTTATCTTTTTTACATAGAAATTTAATCCCTATTTCTCTTTTAATATATTAATATTAAAATAAAAAAATTAAAATAGTTAAAAAAGGAATTTATATTCATGCATGAATATTTACCTTCTACTTCACATTTATTGGATAGATACTTATTTGAAAGACACCATTATTCAAAATTAATTTTATAGAAGTATATTTAAAATTTCTTCACATCAAATTTTTAAAATTACTTTGGAATGAGACTCCTAACCTCCTATTTTTACTATAATATTATAATTCATTTTCCAAAAATTATTTTATGATTTTGCTCCATAATTCTTTTTATATCACAACTATTTTCCATCATAGAAATTATGATTCTTGAATTTAACACTAATATATATATTATTATATTCATTTTACAAAATTAAACTCATGGTATCAAATGATCCTATTTTTGTTCACTTATTATGATGTATCATTTGATGTGTTCTTCATATAATAATATTTTCATCAATGTTAGCATTCATTAAGGTTCATATATTTCATTCAAGATATTCTCTAATTACAATGTCCCTCTTATTTCATTAGATATCATATGACCATGTTTGGTAATTTATTTATTAGGGAAAATTACTTAAATTTTTTTTGGATTATTCTAATATAAATTTTTATTTATTACTATGTAATGATGATTATGTATTTTATTGATATTATTTTCAATCATATGGTGATGGAATTGGTGTTTTATGTAATGGGTGGGGCCCAAATTTATATATTCCCTCGATTCATTAGCAGTTATCATAAGACAAACTAATTTGGGTAATTTGTGGTATGCTTCAACTATCAATTATATTATCAGGATACAAGGCCAAAATCATTGATTATGTCAGGGAATGAATCATTGATGATAAGGCTAACATTTCTATAATTATTTTTTCAATCACTATGAAATCAATTTTATATCCACAAGATAATTTACATTTATTTATTATCCATGGATATATTACGTAATCATGATTTAGTTATATAGTTATATGATTATTTTTTAATCATGTTATATTATCCATTCCTTATTTATTACCTAATTTCTTTTTTTGTACATTACCCTTTATTGGGCATTTGATCTCACTATTCTTATTTTTTCCTTTAATATAAGTTATAAAGAGGGAGTATTAAGTATGATATGGCTATATGGGTGATATGTGTAATGCCCCAACCCTAGAAGCCCATAGTCGGTGCATTATTACATCTCATTGGCATGATCATAAAAGACTATGTCTCAAAAGAACGATTAGTTTAGTAGCCTTGGAAGTACTAGATACATTCATTTGGTTTAAATTAGATCATAAAATGGAAAACTACAACAACATTGTTTCCATAGAGAACATTGATATCACATGGACTATCCCTGGAGGTCATTCATAATATACTTCTTTGCATCTAGGGGAAAAACAAAACATAGAAAGGGGTGAGCTCAGATGATCAGTAAGGAAACAATATAATGAAAATGTTCATAAATAAGAATAAACAATTAAAGAAATTTATAACTAAAACAAAATCCTTTTAAAACATGATCCTCTTCTTAATAATAAAATAAAAGTATATAGAATATACTTGAATTATTTTTTTAGAATAGAAATAGAAAATAAAAAGGAAGTAGAAGAAGAAAGGAACTGGAAAGAGGTTGTGTGATATTTACATCTTCTTCGGGTTCTTCCTTCTGATTTTATCAAAAGGGCTTATTAGGATGGACTTATGACTAAAGGAATGACTATATGATGAAGGGAGAACAGTTGAAAGGTTATTTGGGCTGATATTGGTTGAGCCAAATGGCATTGAAGGAGTGAATTTGAGGCAAGGGGGAGTGCCATTTTATAAGAGGGGTGAGGGGCACCTTAGGAGGAGCTTGAAATATTATTTTATAATAAACTCATTTTTGGTTTCTAATGGATTTGAAATGTATTATTTAAAGGCTATAATGGGTATGGGTAAAAAAACACTCAACCAATTAGTTTTAGACAGGTTTGTGTCTCTGTATTATACTTATCGTTTAGATTTAACTCTTAGTTAAATAGTTTGAAATTTACCTTGTCTCTTTGTATTTTTTTATTATATAGCTAATAAACCTACTATATAAATCCAATAAAACCCCAAGTGGTTCAGTAATGATACATATATCATTATATGAGTCTTTTTTCCGAACCTTAGATTTTTAGTAATAGAATATCAATTAATAATATAATATTTTTTAAAACTATTTAATGTCAATTTTGAAACTATTTGGTATTTTGTTTTTGCTAAATTCAAAACAGCATTTTTTCATCGACATAAATTTATCTAACAAACCCTAATATGTCATATGAATCTATTAAATTTTTGTAAATCAAAAAAAGTCTCAAATTACATTTATTTGGATATTTGTAATATAAATTATTTTAGTATTGTATTAGTTAGGAAATTACTGCATCATTATTGTGTCATAAATAAATTAAATTATTTTATGTCTAAAAAATAAAAATAAAATACGATTATGTAGGAAATTTTATTATCTTCCTAATGAAAATTTATAGTCAAATTTATCTTATGAACAACCCTATATTGAAAATGTATTAGTTATTAAACATGGATTTTAACTCTTTTAACTCTTCTTTGAATTAAATAATAATAAGTGTCCTAATCTAATCCAACATGACCAAAGAGGTTAATATTTTATTATTAAGGTTTTTTTGGTCAAATAATTCTTATTCAATAGAATTAGGACTTGTTATAGGGTAATAATAATATCATTTTTACCCTTAATTAACCTATTTACTTTTAACTAGGGTAATTAAAAGTAACAGTTACTATTCACTGAAAATTATTTTTTCCTTATTTAACAACATTTTAATCTTTGATATTAACTGTGTCTCTCAGATTTTGGAAATTAAAATCACAGAAGCGGTAAAATAATGTTTTATGTGAATTTGTAAAATCTCGTAAGAGGTGGGTAAAAGACGGTGAAAAGTTTAATAAAATTATTATAAATCTAAAATTATTATAAACTGACTCCAATGAATTAAAATGAACATATATAGGTATTATATATCCATTTTGAACAAAAATAAATTTAAATAAAATAAATAATTATTTAAATTAATATTCGGTTTTAAACTATAACTCAGTGTTTTTCACTATTCATCAAAAATTAAAAGTTTTCAGAAACATACCCAAAATTAACCCTAAGATAATTTTGATATTCTGAATACAAAAATGAAGTCTATTTTACCATATTTAAAACATATAAATTTCATTTATTAGTTTAAAATTCATTCTTGTTGTCAAAACCAAAAAGCGTATTTTTACAAAATAATAATTACCAATAGATTAACACTTATTTTTGTCCAATTTCACAGTAAAATTACTTCCAATGACCTAAATTTGATTAAATGGTAAAAATAAAATCTAATTATACATCTAAACCATTCATATTTATATTTGAACAATATAAATTATTTGATTAGAAATGTTTTTTCAGTTAAAATATATTATTTTTCACTATTCACCCAAATATGATAGTTATCAGAAGAACACAAAAAATTTATGGAAACTAAATTTTTATGTCTTGATCCTAAATAAGAAGTTTATATTGTAAAATTTAATCTATAAAAGTTTCAAATATTGGATTTAAAAAGGTTTCACTATTAAAAGGCGGTTAAAATTGCATTTTTTGAAAAAAACATCTTTAATATGAAAAAAATGAATTTGTCCTTACATTATGTCTTTGAAACTAATTATATGGATTATAAAAATAAGAGGTTTATATAAATTTAGAAATTTTATTAATACTATTCATAACCACTTTTGAACGGCTAGTTTGGTAAGTCATAGTGCACTTGAACTTGATGTTGTGTGTAGTGTAAGTTATTGAATTACTTTGAATAACTAATGTAATATTAAGTCGTTGGGTATTAAAACATGTTAGTATAATTTTATGGGATATGATGAAGGATTTTTATAAAATGATAAATCATTCGTTTAGTGGGTAAAATACCAATATGATGGGAAATATATGGGTTTTATTAGTTGATTGTTTTTTTCCTTTATCACTAAAACTCTAAACAAATGAAGTATTTGGTGATTAAGTGAATGAACATATTTTTTCAATATTGTAATTTTCTTTTTTATTTTTGGGTTACATAATTTAGTATCAAAGAAAATATATGAATAATATGTTTATTATCATCAGATATTGTAGTATGGGTTTTTCAATATCATAATTAACCATTCTCAATATGGACAACACATTATTTTGATCAACCACATTTCAATATCCTTTTTTAATTAAACTCTATGTTTTACCCAAAATCGTTGTAATATTTGAAGAACAAACATTTTCCCTCTCATTGTATTCAAACACATATTATGATTTATTCTCTATGTGATGTTTTATTCCTTTGTAATCATATAGACAAGTGGTGACGAAATTCGTTTGGGAGTGGGTTGTGAGGGATCATAGAGGGATGATATGTAATAAGTAAATCATAGAATGAGGAGATAATTAATAGTTTTTGATGTTATCATTTTTTTTTCTAAATCTTAAATTCACATCCTTCATCTCAAATCATAGATTCCAAATAATATGGGGCAATTAACCCTATATTAGAAAAAAAAAATTAGTCAACCATACGGAAGAAAGGGAGAAATAATAAATGTCCATGGATACTGGGTATGATTTGGACCACCTTATAATAGACTAAAATATTATATTTATTACATAAATAAAAAGTGGGTAATGAGAGGAAGTTTTATTATTAAAAACATATTGGAGTTGGTGGTGATTGATTTCAATAAATACTATATGTTCAGAAATTATATAATATTTTTTGGTAATGTAAATGATTTGTGGTCTCTAATAGTTAAGATTTTTCTATATCAACCTTACTGGGTTGGAAATAAATTATTCAATGGTGCACAAATTTATGTTGGTTCATATACCCTCACACTAATATATAGCATACTAGATTGGAGAATGCAGAAAAGTATGTAATAAATTTTTTTTAACATCTCATAAATGGATAGAGTGAAATAGTGAAAATGACATTGTAGCATAAAATGGATGATGTAATGGAACACTTATAAATTATCCCAAAATTAGATATTTAACACCTCAATATTTGGTAATTATCAATGACGATTATCGAGGGCTACATAAATTAACACATTCATGATACCTTATTTTTTAGGTTTATTTTTTAATAAAATATTTATTGATTTGCGATTTGGTGGTTTGTTAAGGACCTTCATGAAATAAAATTTTACTTATGGGGTTTCATGACACCATTTTTTTCTCAAGATACACTTAACAAATTTTTAGTTTTTAGAAACTAGAGTCCTCAAAAAGTATGATAAGTTAAATTTTCAATAAAACACATTATTTGAAGTCTTATATGTTATTTGAATTGATATTATGGAAATGTGTTTTATCCCAGATAAGGTTTAAAGCATATATGTTATTTTTAAATATTTAATATATATTTAATATTTATAAAATAACTAAATTTTTATATATAAAGTGTTATTATTGATATATCATAAATTGGATATCTAGTAAAAAATTTGAAACTATATTTTTGTTTCTGTCATGGAGTTTTACTTAGGTGAGTTTGAAATTATGTTCTTTGGTGTTTTTCCTCTGTAATGGAGGCATTCTGATTTTTCATAAAACACCTATTAACCTTATTTTGGACTATAAATTCATATTTTCCACAATTTAGAGAGGGATAGGTATTTATTCAAATTAAGACTATGGGTTTTTTAGATTTATATAAAACCAATCATTGGGTGGAAATTATGATTCAATGATCAATAAAAATTGATCTCATAAAATACATAAATGATTCAACGCATCAACATTATCATTTGAGGTTGGTCTATTGTTTTTTTTTCTCTTCCATAACTATTTTTTCTAAATTATAAATTGAAAAAAATAATATTTCATATTACAGGGGTAAATTTGAGGAATAAGTTATTTTGTTGTGATTGATCAATGTTATTATCAAAATTTTTAATCAATTCTATGATTCCTTATCAATGGATGATCTTTGGAAAAATATTTCAAGGTGGATGATGTTATATTCACCACCACTTCCACTTTACCTTCTGCTTCTATTTTCACTCCCTTGATAAATAAACATTGTTAGAAATTACATTGGCTATTGGTTTGAAAATGGGAGTTGATGATGTTGAATTGTTGGAAAACATTGTTGAAATTGTTTTTTGGGGTCCATAGTGAAGTAAGGTACATTCTAGTGTAGTATGGAATCTATTAGTGTCCATGGGAGATACCAGGTAATTACCTAGTCATTATATTTAGGGTAACGTGTTGGTGCTTGGTAGATTGACAACCGATCAATATAGAAAGATCCAGATGTAGTATCGGTGGTCATAATGACCACTTAAGGAAGAATGAAAAATGTATCGGGAACTTATGATGTATCAGCATAGGATAAATAGTTTCTTCCAGGGATTCTAATGATTTTGGTAGTGTGAATAATGGATTTTTATGGTTTCATGGTTATATATTACCAGTCACATTGTTTATAGTCAATAATAACAAGTTTTATAGTGTTTCTATGTAGAGGATAAGGATTTAATTAGTTTATTAATATTAAATTAGGTTTTATTCATGGTTACACATCATGGTCTTTATTATTACATGACTTGAGTTATATTGAAGTGCATGCCTCTCTAACTTATTTATACTCACATGTTATATGTGCTGGTGGACAAATAGTATGTGTTAATAAAAAAGTTATTAATATATTTGAACCATAAATTAGGATAACAAGGTGTATATCCAATGTCATATTCCATATCTAGAAATATAAATATTTGGTACCTATTGGGTACGAAATTACTAACTACTGAGAGACACACACTATATCTAAGTAAAAAAATAGTATTTATACATAGATGAATTGACTCTAGTACCAATTGAGGAAATTCCAATTATCATATTGGCCTCATATGACATGTCTCTATGAAAGTACTAACATATATGTCATTAAAAATTAGTTCTACATGTACTAAGATAACATTCCAAATAAGACCATCAGTGTAACATGTTAGGCTCACTACTAGGAGAAACTGGTTAGGTCGAATCCATTCACTCAGTTGATATTAGAACACACCAGGCCACCAATTGTGTCTTCAACATTATGTGACATAGTGTATATTTCAAGTACTACATATATTTTAGTGCTTTTTATATATTCTCACCAAGGTGAAAGAATCAGATAAGTAAAGATTCCTTTTTGGGAAATCCACCATATAAATAATGATGGTATGATTATTTCAGTCATCATAGACTATTTAAATGATGCATTAGGTATTTTGAGGATATTCTCTCGAATAGAGAGGATGAAATTATTTTATTGAGGCTTTCATAGTAGACATGATATTCATATACTCACTTAGATAAATTTTTATTACTATTAATGGGACCCACATGTGAATCTTGAAATAAATAATCCTCATCCACATGTGGTGTGCGTCCATATTATATAATATTTAAAGAATGCGTTTATTACTCCCATTATATTGATGATGTTTGGGTTTCCATTACTATAGTAGAATTTGGTACCCCACCACATGTTCTAGAATATGACCCCCATTTATAAAATTTGGTACTTCCCATTTACATGGGGTGTGGGTTATTAACTAATTAGAGTTATCACTCCTTCAATAATCATTTCCCTCGATGAGGTGTAGGTCCTTCATAGGGGTCAGTTCTCCCTCAATCAAAAAACATTCCTTATCATGGTGTAGGTCCCTCATTATACTGATAGAGAGGAAGTGTGGACGGTATATGGTCTAGGTAATTTTGATAAAAATAGATTTAAAAAATTTTCAGGTCATGTTATATGTTAGAAATGATTGATTTTATTTAATATATGGCTTATATTTTTGGATTTCAACCTATGATTCATGGGTATTTTGTTATCTAGGGTATATTTGGTTACATGCATGATTTCACGACCCATCCTTAAGGCCCGTGTCGTGACTACCCCAAGCCCTCCTCCCCCAGGCCAGGGGCTGGTGACTAGAACTAAAGGTGTAAATCCTGACAAAAAGGGAATGGAATTGCATTTATAAAGTAAAAAAACACCACAGACTGAGCATGCAGAAGTAAATACTAAGTAAACTGAGTACAATAGTAAGTGCGGAAAAGTAAGTGGGCCAGAATACAGACCCAAACTGAAAGTAAAGTACAACTGAAAAGAAAGTATATAAATTGAAACGTAAAGCAGTAATGTCGAGCCTCTCGCTTGAAATCCCACCAGAAGGGTGGGTATAGAGAGCCTCTACCTTAGCTCCTCGAGTCCAGCCGTCTGCTCCGTGTAAGTCCCGCCTAGTGGTTCAGCTCCAGGTACCGACTCGCTCTGCAAGACTCAGCCACGATCAGCGATGTCCGTCTTCTATATCCAACACAACATAGTGCGGGCATAGCCCATGCAGGGGTGAGTATACACTACTCAATATAGACCCCGAGACCCCAAAGGTCTCCCAGAATTCACAAAGGATAATCCCCAAAGGAAAGATAAAATCCCGAATTAACATCCAGTACTACATAGGTATATGACCATACATATACCTAAGTCATCAATTCTAGTTTTTCTCTAACATCTGAGACCAAGTTCGATCATGTCTACAAAAGATAGTACAACCCAATCCACACAAGAAATCACAACCAAATCTATAAAGGAAAGTAGGTCAATCATATCGAAAATATTGATTGAATGTCAAGACTCAGCTCACACTGGTATACTTCTTCGTAAGGTGATAGAGATGATCAGATGTAGCAACTAATTCATCTAAGATGGGACCCACATAGGATACTAAACCAGCTAAGCTGTCGAACCCACGTAGGATACAAGACCAGCTACTCTGAAAAACCCATGTGGGATACAAGTATAGAGCCATATACTGCCTGACCCACGTAGAATACAAGAAAATTAGTACTGTCAGACCCAAGTAGGATACAAGAACAGTAGTCATTGTTGTCGAACCCATGGAGGATTTTAGTATGGTTTTCAACACTACCGAACCCATGGAGGAATTCGGTGTAGTCATCATCACTACCGAACCCACATAGGATTTTAGTGCAATTGTCATCGTCGTCGCAGTCACAGCCAGCTCTGGGTTCCCGCACACAGCACGCTTATTTTCGGGAGCGTTCGCTCCACGATCCAAGGGGGGTCGATACATCAACTGACACGTAGTCCAGAGTTAATGTATCCCAATGTTCCATCTCGTCTATAGGAACTCAACACGATAGACGGTACGTCAATCGGACGCCCGGTCTGAGGGTTATTGGCTTTTTCGTTTGAGGGGCCTGGTTGGTTTTAAGTCAAAACTAACCCGACTGCACTCCAACTGCATCCAAACCTCGAGAGGAGTAATTCAAAAGGTCCTTCTCACTAAGAGGAATCCAACAAAGTCAATGGTATGTCAATCGGATGTCCGAAGCTCAATTTATAAGCATTTCCACACTGAGGGCCTGGTTGGTTTCACGTTCGAACCAACCCGTCCATACCCAATGTTCTCCGAAACCTTTTGTGTAATATACCTAAATGACTGTCTCGATCTAAGGATATCATCGCAACTGACGGTGCATCGATCGGAGTTCTGTATCCCATGTTACGGGCGTTTAAACGAACCTATCTGATTTTAGGGGGTTTTGGGCCCGTACTGACCCGACACGAGATCCACTGGGTCGGCCCGAACCGGGTTGACCCGACCCAGGTCCGGGTTTGGCCCAATAGGGAGCGGACCGACCCGGCTGGCGTAGCCTGGCCTTGTCGTAGTGGCGCGGCCCGACGCGGGTGGCCCGGCCGGGCGCGACCGGTCCGGCCTAGCGCGGGCATAGCCCACGTGCCCAGCGGCTCGGCCGTTTGGCTAAGCGGGGTGCGGAGGTGGTCACTGCCCCCCTTTAATGAAGAAATATCCCCCATGAGGGGGGTTCGCCTCTTGGCTAGCTGGGGGTTATGACCCCCGGTTATTCCAAAAAGCCCGGCTCGGCTGGCCGGCCGGTGCTGCCGTTGCGGGACCTCGGGGTCCCACCCCTACGAGGCACTAGTAGTCGGTGGTCCCGACCGCCCCTCCTTGAACCTTCGTGACTTTAAGTCACGGCTTTGTTTGGGCGGCACCGCGTGACGGCTCCGCGACCCTCCGCCACGACCCGACTCCTGCCGCGGCTTTTTTCGGCCTCAACGGAGCTGCACGACGGTGCCGCATTTCTTCTTCATGTTCTTTCTTTCTTTCAATGCGGTGTCATTGCACCGTGCAACCTTCGTTCGAACCGCAATGAATAAAACAACAAATGGGGAGGAGGATCGACCGTGTTCGGGTGGTCCGACCTCCTCCTGTTAAATTGATAATAGGCAGCCCAAAGATGGAATGATGATGAACGAAAATGAATTTTCACAAACAAATTCAACCCCTACCTTGATGATGTTTTTAAATGAGGATCGTCGCAGGAAAAGGACGTCACAGAAGATGGCGCCATATACATCGTCAGTGTTAGCCCGAAGAAGGATTCGTCACGTCATCATTCTCCAAAGAAGGCATCTCTCACCGGCTGCGGAGAGGAGAAGAGACGGCACAGGGATTCCCTTGAGGTGATGTATTTCTTCATCTTTGACTTGGCGTTCTTCGCGTTCTTCGATGAGGAAGAAGATGTGCATCAGAGGGCAAGAGTCCTCTCCTTGTTTCTACACAATGAATCAACCCCCAATAAAATAAGACATTGTCTTATTTTATTAACACACGCACATGCCAACCTTAAATTTGAAAATAAAAAGATCTACTTCAATTAATTGACTTAATTACAGAGCGTTTAATATTCACATTTAATCTTTGAGGGTTGACTTTCCATTAAATTTTGTTTGTGGCTGAGTTACAAAATAAATGCATGAGAGGGAGGTTAAATAGAAATAAAGGGGTGGGGATTGTGTGGGCCCCACTTCACTAATATCCTACCTAGTGGAGTTAGGAAGTAGTGGTCCCCACTCCAACACCCAAGCATAGGTTTAGACTACATAGAATAGAAAAAAAAAATTGTGCCACAAATTTATATTTCATTCCTTAGTTAACCCATTTATTTAATAACCTCTCCTGAGAAAACAAAACTCTAGAAAAGGTGTTCCTAAGCAAATACCGGTGCTGCGATTCCATAGGTGCCCTTAGATTTTGATTCCGAGCATTGGTTCAATTTTTAGGAAAACCTGTATGTTCATTCAATGAACGTACCTGAGCTTAAACATCAGAAATTGATTCTGGGCACACCGGGTCTCGGAATCAGGTTCCGTCAATAAATGCGTACTCATAAAATCCCAATGAAAATTTAGAAAAAAAATTCCCCTTAAAGGTTATGGTTTGTTACATTACTACCACCTTAGGGCTTTATGTCCACATAAGGATACATCCCAAACTTGGGGAACAAATGAGGGTACTGAGCACGCATATGAAACTCCTACTCCCAAGTGCTATGTTGGAGGTTCTCGTGCTGCCATCTAATGCACACTAGAGGAATTGACCACCCAATTAGGACCTGCTCCTATCGATCCTCGATCTCCACCGAGACCTCTGCAAATGTCGCCCCATCGTCATTTTCCATCTCCCCATGGTCGATGATATATGTCGGGTCATGCACGTAACTCTTTAGCTAAGATACGTGGATGACATCATGCACTCGGTGCAACTAAGGTGGTAGAGCCATGCGATAATCCACCTCTCCTATCCTGCTGAGAACCTGGAATGGCTCAATGAAGCGTGGAGTTAACTTGCCACCCTGACCAAATCTCCATTATCCACGTCAAGTTGAGACCAGCAAGAAGACGTGGTCTCCATCCTCGAACTCTAGTGGTATCCGCCTCCTATCATCATAAGACTTCTGTCAGCTCTGAGCAATCCTCATCCACTCCTGGATGACTTGTACCTTCTCTGTCGTGGCCTGGACCATCTCTGGTCCCACAATTATTGACTCTCTAGGGTCTGTCTAGCATAGAGGTGATCTGAAAGGTCGGTCGTACAATGCCTCGTATGGTGCCATCCTGATGGTGGAGTGGTAGCTGTTTTTGTATGAAAACTCCACCATGGGTAGGTGATCCTCTCAGCTACGACAAAAGTCGAAGACACATCCATGGAGCATGTCCTCAAGTGTCTGGATGGTCCTCTCCATCTGAACATCCATCTGAGGGTGAAAGGTGGTGCTCAGAAAGATTTGTTTCCCGAATTCCTCATGCAACCCCTTCAAAAGTTGGGAAGTAAAGAGAGCATCTCGATCGGAGACAATAGATGATGGCCCACCATGAACCCGTACAATCACCTGAACGTAGAGGCATCCCATGCTCTCCACTACGCCCTACTCTATGATGTGTAAGAATTGGGCCGACATGGTGAGTCATTCGACAATCACCAAAATGGAGTCATAACCTCTGGAAGTACATGGATGTCCATTCAAAAAATCTGTAGATATCCCATCCCACTTCCACTCCGGGACCTCCAAGGTTTGTACCAGGACTGCTGCTACCTGGTGCTCCACCTTCACCTGCTGGCAGGTGAGGCATTGAGAAATGAACTCTGCTATAGCCTTCTTCATACCCAGCCACCAATGCTTTCGTCTGATATCCTAGTACATCATCGCCACTCCTGGGTGTACCGCTAAAGGGGAAGTGTGAATCTCCCTCAGTACCTCCTCTTGAGAACCAGCTGGTAACGTGGTACGTCCTCTAAAAAGGACGATGTGCTCTCCTCCCACATAGAATCCATCAGGTGCCTATCCTGAGGATATATGTGCATGTCATGTCTCACAATCAACATCCCCACGCTGTGCCTCTCTGACCCGCTGTAGTAGTGTAGGAGTGACTATGAGTGACTGAAGAAATGCTACTCCATCTATATCCATGAAGGATATTTGCAAAGCGGCTAGCTGCTCCGTCGCCTCCCCAAGTAGCTGAATACCCGTCCTCCTTCCGAGAGCATCGGGTACTACATTCCCCTTTCCAGGAGTATAAACTATCTCAAATTCGTAGTCCTGGAGGAACTCGAGCCATAGCCGTTGTCTCGGATTTAGCTCCGTCAGCAAGAAGTTGTACCTGAGACTCTAGTGGTCAGAATAGACTGTAAAGCGCTCGCCCATCAGATAGTTTTGCCACATCTTCATATCAAAGACCACTACTGCTAACTCCATGTCATGGGAGTGTAGTTCTGCTCATTCTTCCTCAACTATCATGATACATAGTCCATCACTACCTGATCCAGCATCAAGACACATTCGAATCCGGTCCTTGATGCATCACACTAGACTATGTACCCTACTCTCTCCTCTGGTAGCCTCAAGATAGATGCACTGGTCAATCTCTCTCTGTGCTCCTGGAAGCTCTTCTGACATCTGTCTGACCACACGAAGGGTTTTCCCTTATTTGTAAATGCTGAAAGTGGTGTCGTAACTCTAGAGATGTCTGGCACAAACCTCCAGTAGTATCCAGCTAGACCCAAGAAACTCCGCACCTCCGTTATGCTCCTGGGTGGCTCCCAAGCTAGCATTGCCTCGATATTTGTAGGATCCACCGCAACTCCCTCCTCAGAGATGACGTGTCCCAAAAATTGTTCCTCACGTATCTCGAACTAACACTTCGAGAGCTTACCATAAATTTGGTGCTCTCGGAGTGTGTCCAGTACAACCCACAAGTGGAAGGCGTGATCCTCCTAAGAAGTTGAGTATATCAACATGTCGTCGATGAAGACCACGATAAATCGATCGAGGTAAGGCTGGAAAATCCTGTTCATGAGGCTCATGAACACTGCTGGAGCATTGGTTATGCCAAAAGGAATAACCATGAAATCATAGTGGCCATACCGACATTTGAAGGCCATCTTCTGCACATCCTCGTCCCGAACTCTGATCTTATGATAGCCTGACCTGAGGTCTATCTTCAAGAACCACCATGCTCCCTTGAGCTATTCGAAGAGGTTTTCAATCCTTAGTAGCGGATACATGTTCCTCACGGTCACTTGGTTCAGGTGACGATAGTCGACACAATGTCTCAAGCTCCCGTCCTCCTTCTTGGCGAACAAAATCGGGGAAGCCCAGGGTGAAACACTGGGTCGGATGAATCCCTTTCCCTACAAGTCGTCCAGCTATTCTCGTAGCTATCAATGATTGGAGGGAGAAATACAATATACTGAAGTGGATATCAGGGTTGTCTCGGGGTATAGATCAGTATCAAAATCTACCTCTCTACGAGGAGGTAGTCCTGGAACGTCATCAGGAAAAACGTCTACATACTGATCCATCACTACAGGAAAACTCAGACTCCACACATCAAATGCTCCTAGGATGAGGATAGCCCACTAATGAGTGATCGGTTGTCCTCACCTTTGCATGAGTCCATCCTACGCTATATAGGCTCCCATCTCGCCATTGAAGGTGAACCTGCTCCCGTCGGTGCAGACACACCGCACCTTGCTCCTAATACAGTTGATCTTAGCATGGACTGTAGATAACCAATCCATGACCAAGATGACGTCGTAAGGCATAAACGACGCTACAAGAAGATCCCAGCCGAAGCTCTTTCCTCTAAGAGTATGCTCACACTACCGGAACCTGTGCATAATCATCAAGTCTGCTCCCGTAGGAGTCTATAGCTGTAAGGATCGAGCCAACATCTTCGTCGGAATCTCCGAGATCCCAACAAGGGAAACAACAATGAAAAATGACTCACTCTTGTGTCTATAAGAACTGCAGAAAGGGTGGAGTAGACATAGAAAGTACCTCAAATCATCTTTGGTGCAATGTGGTCGTAGGCCTCCGCTACCTAAAGTTGAGCCTGTCTCTGCCCGCCAGCTCCCTGTGGTCGGTGTGGGCCTCCTAGTGGTGGTGGTGGTAAAGCCTCAAAGCATCTCCCAACACCTGCTGCTCATCCAGATCCTCTTCCTCATCAACCTTCTCTCTGTGGACCACCACGGTTGACCCTATGCCTCTTCTTGGGTGGCCCCTCAACCGTCTGCCGATCCTCCGCTCGGTGGGTCAGGCAGTCACATTCCATGTGCCCCTGCCCACCGTATGTGTGGCACTGTCTGCTCCTCGTAAGACTAGCTCTACGACGTGTGCCCTGCACCTCTAAGCCTGTGTCCTGAGTTCGCCCACCTATTGGTCTGGTCCACCTGGACCCCTGTGATTTCCATCGACTGCCAGCTACAGAATACTCTGCCACGTGCCACCCTATGGTAGGCCTCGCTGCTGGAGTAGGTTCAGTAAGAATGCTCTCTATGAGAAGGGCTCTCTCCAGTACTCCTGCCTGTGTCAGAATGCTGAGGGAGACCATCGATTCCCTGATCTCATACCTCTGCCCCTGCTCAAAGTTTTGGGCTGGGATGAATGGGTCTCGTACCATGTTTGTCAAATAGCGCGAGAGATCGGTAAATCTCACTGAGTATTGGGCTACCGTCATGCTGCCCGGCCACAACTGTAGTATCTCTTAAATGCACACCGCATGTAGGGTTTCTGGTAAAAACTCTGAGCAGAAGAGGCCCTCAAAGTCCGTCAAGAGGAGAGATGCCTCATCGTGCACCGGAAGCATCAACCTCCACCATCTGCCTGCTGCCGCGTGCAGGATGCTCGCTGCAAGGATCACCATGAGGTCAGCTGGTGTCCCCACTAGCCTAAAAACTCAAACTACAGCCTCCAGCCAATCCTCAACTGCCTGAGGGTCCGTCTCCCTATGGAACCTGGGCGATCACTAACATTGGAACTCGTGCAGTGCACTAAGGTGACATGAAATCTCAGCGGTTGGGGCTGGTGGGATTAGTGGCTCGGCGGGTAGAGGTACCACCGATGCCTCCGCTGAAAAAGGGCCCTGCACCGAGGCCTCGTCGCACGGTGGGATTTCTTCTCATACAAGGATTGGAACCCTAGCTGGCTGCCGTCATGGGGCCATCCTAAAAAGAAACAGGTGCGCCATGGTCAAAACAGTATAACTGGTGATCTGACACAAAGTAATCACAATGAAAACTTTTGGAACACACATGCAATCAATGTTTTCATACTTTGAGTCAGAAATCAGAAGTCAGGGTCCTGATGTATGGATACGTCGGCCGTCGTACCAACACTGGACTCCTTGTACAAATAACCACACTCAATACCCTTAACACTATTTCTTCACACAGAAAAATGATCAGAGTCCTGAGTTCTGCGGTATAACCGAACTCCTCTGATACCAATTTGTCATGACCCATCCTCGGGGACCTTGCAGTGACTACCCCAAGCCCGCCTCCCATAGGCCAGGGGCTGGCAACTTCCACCAAAGTCATAAATCTCTACAAAAAGGGGAATTCATTGCCTTTATAAATTAAACAAATACCACAGAGTGAGAATGCAGAAGTAAACACTAAGTAAACTGAGTACAACAGTACGTGCAGAAATGTATGTGGGCCAGAATTCAAACCCAAACTGAAAGTAAAGTACAAATGAAAAGAAAGTATAGAGACTGAAAAGTAAAGTAGCAATGCCGAGCCGCCCGCTGGAAATCCCACCGGAAGGGTGGGTACAGATAGCATCTACCTTAGCTCCTCAGGTCCAGCCGTCCACTCCATGTACATCCCGCCCAGTGGTCCACCTCCATGTACCGACTCGCTCCACAATCCTCAACCACGATTAGATTTGTCCGTCGTCTGCATCCAACACAATTTAGTGGGGGCATAACCCGTGCAGGGGTGAGTATACACTACTCAGTAGGGACCCCGAGACCCCGAAGGTCTCCTAAAATCCACAAAGAATAATCCACAAAGGAAAGATACAATCCCGAAGTAACATCCAACACTACATAGGTATATTCCCAAACATATACCTAAGTCATCAATTAAAGTTTGACTCCAACATCCAAGCCCATGTTCGATCGCATCCACTCAAGATATTACAACCCAATCCACAAAGGAAAGCACAACCCAATCCACAGCATAAAGAAGGTCAATCATATCGAAGATATTGATTGAAAGTCAAGACTCAGCTCACAGCGGTATACATTTTTCTAAGGTGATAGAGATGATCAGATGTTTCCACTGATTCATCTAATATGGGACTCACGTAGGATACTAAACAAGCTAAGTTGTCATACCCACATAGGATACAAGACCAGCTACTTTGCCGGACCCATGTAGGATACAAGTACAGAGCCAAATACTGTCGGACCCACATAGGATACAAGAACATTAGTACTGCCGAACCCACGTAGGATACAAGAACAGTAGTCATAATTGTCAAACCCATGGAGGATTTCCGTATGGTCTTCATCGCTGCCGAACCCATGGAGGATTTCTGTTCAGTCGTCGTCGTTACCGAACCCATGGAGGATTTCAGTGCGGTCGTCATCGTCGTAGCGGTCGCAGCCAGCTCTAGGGTTCCCGCACACAACACACTCATTTCCAGGAGGGTTGACACCACGATCCATGGGGGGTCAATAAATAAACTGAAACTTAGTCCGGAGTTGATTTATCCCAATGTTCCGTCTCGTTGATAGGAACTCAACACGATAGACATCGCGTCAATCGGACGCCCGGTCTGAGAGTTATTGGCTTTTTTGTTCCAGGGGAATGATTGGTTTTTAAGTCAAAACCAACCCAACTATACTCCAACCGGGTCTAAAACTTGAGAGAAGTAAGCCAAAAGGTCTGTCTCATTAAGAGGAATCCAACATAGTCGACGACACATCAATCAGACGTCCGGATCTCAAGTTATTAGTGTTTCTGCTCTGAGGGCCCGGTTGGTTTCGTGTTCAAACCAACCCGGCCATACTCAAAGTTCTCTGAAACCTTGAGTTTAATATACTTAAATGAATGTCTCGATCCAAGGATTTCATTGCAACTGACGGTGCATGGATCGGAGGTCAATAGCCCATTTATGGGTGCTTAAACGAAGCTGTCCAGTTTTAGGGGGTTTTGGTCCCGGACCGACCTGACCCGAGACCCCCTGGGTCGGCCTGATCTGGGTCGACCCGACCGGGGTCTGGGTCTGGCCCACTAGGTGCGGCCTGGCCTAGATGGTGTGGGCCGCCCGTGTGGCTAGCGGCTCGCCCGTATGGCCGAGCGGGGTGCGGAGGGGGCTGCTGCCCCACTTGAATGAAGAAATGACCCCCATGAGGGGGGGCCTGCCCATTGGCCAGATGGTGGTTACGACTCCCGGTTCTTCTGAAATGGCCAGCCCGGTTGGCCGGACGGTGCTACCACAGTAGGACCCTATGGTCCCACCCCTCAGAGGCGCTGGCAGCTGGCAGTCCCAGCCGCCCCCCCTTGCACCGCCGCGGCTTTAAGTCGCGACCTTTTCCGGCCGGTGTGGCGCGACGATGCTGCGCCCCTCCACCGTTGGCCCGCTCTAGACGTGGCCTCTTCATGGTCTTCCAGCATGGCACAACGGCACTGCACCCCTCCGCTACGTCCCGAGTCCATCCACGGATTCTTTCAGCCTCAATGGCACAGCGCACCGGCTCCACACTTCTTTATTGTGTTCTTCCTTTTTTTCCGCGTGGTGTCGTTGCACCATGCCGCCTTCGTTCGAACCGCAACGAATACAACAACAAAGGGGTAGGAGGATCAGCTGTGTTTGGGTAGTCCGATCACCTCCCATTAAATAGATAACAGGCAGCCCGAAGAAGGAATGACGATGAACAACAATGAATATTCACGAATAAAATCTACCCCTACCTCGATGATGTCGTCAAACGAGGATCGTCGCAGGAAAAGGACATCGCGGAAGACGACTTCGTGGAAGACGACACCATATACGTCGTCGGTGTTCGCCCGAAGAAGGATGTGGCAGGTTTTCATTCTACGATGAAGGCGTCTCTCACCGACTGTGGAGATGAGAGGAGACGGCGTGGATATTCCCTTGCGGTGATGGAGTTCATCATCGTATACTCAGCGTTCTTCGCGTTCTTCGACGAGGAAGCAGATGTTCTTCAGAGCGCAAGAGTCCTCTCCTTGTTTCTGCACAATGAATCAACGCCCAATAAAATAATACATTTTATTATTTTATTATCACAAATGCATGCCGACCTTAAATTTGAAAATCAAAAGATCTCCTTCAATTAATTGACTCAATTGAAGAGCGTTTAATATTTACATTTAATCTTTGAGGGTTTACTTTTCATTAAATTTGGGGTGTGGGTGAGTTAGAAAATAAATGCATGATAGGGAGGTTAAATGGAAATGAAGGGGTGGGGATCGTGTGGGCCCCACTTCACTTATATCCTACCTTCTAGAGTTAGGAAGTAGTGGGCCCCACTCCAGCACCCAAGCATAGGTTTAAAATACTTAGAATAGAGAATAAAAATTTGTGCCACAAATTGTTTTTCATTCTTTAGTTAACCCATTTATTTAATAACGTCCCCCGAGCAAACACAACTCCAGAAAAGGTGTTCCTAATCAATTAACGGTGTTGTGATTCCATCGGCGCCCTCAGATTTTGATTCCGAGCATCGGTTTAGAAGTTAGGAAAACCGGTCATCCGTTCACTGAACGTACCCGAGCTTAACCAACGGAAATTGATTCCAGGCACAGCGGGCCTCGGAATAAGGTTCCATCAGTAACTGCGTACTCGTAAAATCCCAAAGAAAATTAAGAAAAAAAAATTCCATTAAAATTTATAGGTCTTTACACATGACATGGTTGTCCACTGATTTCAGTAATTAATAATGGATGTCTTATAACATGTATTGTTTTCAGAAACATAGACCATATCTAGAATTTTATTGTATTATATTTATTTTACCTAATAAGTGATTTTATCTAACATATTATATCATATTTAACTTGTTTTATAGGGTTGATGATTATGATTATACTCACCCCTTACAAGGTATTTCTCTGTATATGTGTTTTTCTTTGAAAATGATGAATATTTTGAAGGTGATCATGATATATATGAATCTAGTGGAGCTAGTAGTGTTGATTCATAGGGGATTATGATGGCCCATTATTGACATGGTTTCTTATAGATGTTGATTCGTGGAACTCATAGATAATTGTGGTATATCCCCATGTCCATTTTTTATTATACCTAGTGAAATTAGGTTTTGGATATCAATAGTCATTAATTGTTTCACTTGATTAATTTTCTAATACGATTATAGTCTCATGTACATATTTTCTATCTAGTTTGTTATATATGTGATGAATATATATATAGTTTTTTCTTGATTATATTATGTATTTGAGTTTTATATATGATATAGGATAATATAGAGTAATCCCATCTAAATATATTCTAGCATTCTTTGTGTTAGTCTCTAGCCACTAAAATTTTTAAATGTGTCTTCAGTTAAAACACATGGCTTACCTCTAACCTAGGTGAGACACCAGTGGGTCATGTCATGTCGAAATTGTATCAATTTAGTCTAGTTCTTAGGGATAGGGTTTATCATTAGCAATATCAAATAGAGTAATATCATTACAAATAGAAATTTTTAGATATTTTACGTTTGTTTTTGTGATGTACTATTATCAACAATTCTGTATTATTTATTGGAATACCCTATTCTGATTTTTCTACCACAGAAGGTGAGAAAAAGTGAAAAGTAATTGTACCAGAGATATTTTGAGGATGGTTCTTATTTCTGTAGTATTATATTAACAACTATGATCAGATATTTTTTGATACTACATAAAGACATGGATTACAACACAATAATAACACATCTCTATTATCTTCAGAAAGGTAGTGAAAGGTTTGAAATAAAAAGGATTTTCAATGCACTATATTAGTGTAAAATAGATTAAGTCAATCTAGATACTGATCCTGCTTTCAAATTATCAGTATAGTAATAATATGAAGATATAATTTAAAAGTAAATTTTAAATTTTAAACTAAACCATGATCCATACTTGGAACACAGTTTATCGGATTGCATTATGGTTAACTCTTGCATGTCACACCATTTCTTGTTTATATTCAAGCCTTACCAATATGAAAATTAACTAAATAAGTGTAAGATATAAAATATGATTAAATTAAATATATAATAGTAGATAGATTGATCAGAAAACAACATAGTCTCTTTTTCTTAGTTTTGGCGATGTGATGCACATTTTCAACTAAAAGTACACTTATTAAAAAAATGTGCCCTTCATATCATACTGATCACACTATGTGTCATATTATATTTAAGATGATTAATTATTCTATAAAATAAATAATGGATAATTTTATTAAATAATAAAAACAATCCTAATGAGTTTTCATGGCTTTCATTGTGTCGCTTATCTTTTTTTCTAAAATACGATTTTAATCTGGAAACATGCACTTTGAGTCATATCGGTCACATCATATTTCAGTTTGATTTAATATGGATTCCTAAATATCCCAAATTTTTTATGAATCAAATTCATTGATTATCATGCAAATACATGTTTTTTTGTTTTTTTGTGAGTTACATGTTTTGAAAAAAAAATATCTTCTTTAGACCGATAAATGAAACTTTAAGTCATATTGGGAACATCATGTAACAGATTGAGGTAAGGCTAATATGTATAGGTTAAAAATTACATATGGAACGTTTTATTAATGTATCACAACAACATAAATATATTTTATTGGTTTTTAGTATTTCATTGTAATTTTTTACTAAAATTATTTTCATGTTTAAATAAAAATACATAATTGGAGTCATACCGGTCACACCCTTCGTCGGATTGAGGTGCAGTTGACCCCACACGTCAAAAATTACTTATAGATAATTTTATTGATGTATAAAATCAGTTCTAATGTATTTTATTTCAATTGATAACTTCACTTCTATTTTTATAAAAAATTCATTTTAAAAATAAAAACAAGCACTTTTAGTCATACTGGTTACATCATATATCAGTTTTTCATGAAACTAATTCCTAAACATCACAAATAATATATGAATCATTTCAATAAATTATAAATAAAATCCATGTAAATTTTCACTATTTTTAGTTAGTGACTATTTTGTAACTAAAATTTCAATTTTATGCTGATAACAGGCACTTTGTATAATAATCGGCACACACTAGGTCAGATTGAGGTTCAGTTGAATAGAGACAACATAATTGTTTTTCACTTCATGCATAACATTGGTGGAAAGGTATAATTTACCAGCATGATGATCCATATACTATGAGAAATAATCTATATGCCAAAATGATTGATTCCATATATTGATAATGCAATGTGAATGTTTCTGTACTTATTTACAAATTCATGGTACTCATAATCATTTGTTCTTCCACTATTAAGAATGTGTTGGATGACATTGGTTCCCATATTTATTTCCTGTTACATTATTCCAGGTCACTTTTTTCATGGTATTCTACCATCAATTTAGTCTTCTAAATAATGGAATGATAGGAATGTACCATATATCTATAGAAGGACAGAATTCATTTTTCATATATCATTCCACACTAAACATTGGAAATTAATGACTGATTCATGGTACTTGTAAAAAATATGTAATCATTTGGAGATGCATATATTTTTTATATATCATACCATTGAATGTATAATTCCTTTACCATCATATGTACAAAATGGAACTTCATTTTCTTATGGAATCATATCATTAATGAGACCAAGTAGTTCTATATAGCATATGTCACTCCATCTACTTCATGATTTTTAACTATATAACTACAATATATCTGATATTATTGTGTATTTAGTACAAACAGTATTAAATGGTCTCCTAGAAATGCTCTTTATCATCTAAAACATCATTGGATAATCACTAATTTTATCTTAAATTTCTTTTTTCATTTATAAAATGATAACCCAGTCATCATTTACATTGGAATTCATACCAAATGATCCATAAACAGTAGTATCATCCTAATCTGTGTGCTCATTTAGTTTTTTCATTTTTTCAGTCCAAAATTTATAGGTATTATCTATTTCAGAAAAAATTAAATGTTCTTCCTACTCATCCTGACTAATATTTCAGGAAAATCAACAATATAAACATGCACTATGTATTTGAGAAGGGTCATATGTGTCATCTATTGCTATCTTTACAAACTCTTTAACTTCTTAGTCATACTATTTTATCAAATAATTAGTATCCATAAATTTTTTATTTATCTTCATCCAATTAGGTTAATAAAATATTCATTTTTGATAATTAATAAATAAATACACATATGATATTCATTATCCCAGGAGAAAGTTATAGATAATTCTAATAAGGGGAAACAAACACTTAATTTTTTCAATGAATTTTTTTTATTTATCAAATGAAATTTGAAAATGAATTTAAAAAAAGAATAACATTACTGTGGTAATTTTTATCCTATGGACTCATCCAAAGGTGAAGATTGCAGAAAATAGTCATCCTCATCATCTTAATCTCTCGAATAGTAATTATTTTATTTTTTTTCTTGAGACTCGTCCTCTATATCTAGTAAACATGAAACTATGATGCTTGAACTACTCTTAGCAATAGCCATCCATGGAATGACTACCCTTCATAGCATTTCAACCAAATTAAAAGATATGGGGGTAGAGTCACAATCAAAAAATTGCAATATTAACTATTTAGAAGATGAAGCTGGAGAGTATGATAGGTGTAATTCATTTTGTTATCTCAATGGGGTGATTCCTCCCTTTTGTGAGAATTTCACAATTGGAACTTGTTATTTACTTGTAGCATTTTGAAGTTATGATTATAGGGGGAACACACATTCTTTAATGACATTAAATGGGTCTTAGTAAGGTTAGGTTATGATATATGAATCCTTGGGGCCACTATAAAATTTATATTAATAGGATAAATCCCACTTTTAATACTTACAATCCTCTAAAAACGTATAAATAAGAAAAAAATACAATAAACTAGTATAAAGATGTCATTCTATATACTAGAATATATAAAAATGTGTTGATAAAACATTTCAATAAATAATTAATTATTCTTTATATATGGATGGTAATTAGATATTCTTATGGATGAAGGAATACATGGATACCAAAAATGATTAATACCAAAAAACATTTTCTAGTAATTATTCAAACATATATAGATTTTGATAACCTCTATTCTATATTTTTGGAACAATTAATGTAACAACATAAGGAATTATTAAATATTATATATATGGTATGTTAAATATCATTAATCTCTATATCATTTCATAAAAAATATTTTCACTTGAATAAATAAAATTTTATTGGGTAAATATACTTATAGACTCTATAATTATTCTAGGGTTCTATAATATGCCTCCTCATAAAAATACTCATGAGGAATAAAATATATTAATAAAATGAAGCATTATTCAAAAAAAATCTATACGAAAAAATAAAATATATAAACAATAATTCTCATTATAAAAATGATCATTATTAAAGGTTGTGTGAGTAAAAATAATATACCTATAAAAATTTGTAAATGAAGCCTATGTAATCTTAAGAAATTACAAAACATTCTATGAAGTTAATTTGGACATAATGGGGTTGAAACCACATATATGCATGGTGATGATTTCATATGATTATAACCTACAAGAAACCTGCAATTATCATACATTTTAAGACTCACGTGTGGACTTTGATATAATTAGGGACCCATAAAATCTAATTGGGACTACAATGATCTATCTCTCATCTCGTACTAAGGTTAATATGATATCTATTTTGATAGGTATGGGATATATGATTATTTTTTCATTAAACATACCAATATAAAATCAACATAACCCAAACATGTCTATTCAAATATCATTATAACACCGATCAATAAAATCTCAATATTTAAAAAAATTAACTCTTCAAAATAACAATCCTCTAGAGTTGGTGATACATTTTTATAAAAACCATTTCATAGATTCAGCAAGGCCATAACAATTGATACTACTAATTATTTTCAACAAAAAATTTATTTCCATTCATATAATTAAAAATAAAGAAGTGGGAATCAATGTAACATTACAAAGTTCCAAACAGGCCGTAAATTCATAACTTTAAAAAACACAAATTAATTGACTCTCTTAGAATACATTTATATATCCAAGAATAAAATCTTCTCTCTTTTATTGAATGAATTCTATCTATATTCCATACAACATCATACATATATACATGAAATAATTTTTTCATATATATATATATAATAAAATTCATATATACATATATGGATGTTCATTTAAGATATTATGAAAAAACAAATAGATAAAATTCATTACATAAATCTTAATATAAAAATATCCATGCAATAATATTGAAGCATTTTTGACACTCCTTTTTGTCACTTTGTTTAAAAGAATGGAAAGGAAAATGACTTAGAAGAAATTGTTTCATCCTTTGAAGAAAACATAAAAAATTGTCAAAGGAATAAAAAAGAAGTCAAATTCTTTTAGGTCGCGCAAGTAAACTTTCATGCCACCTAATAGTCGCGTATGTGACTTACCCGCCCTCTTTGAAAACTGTACAGGGTCTTCTCTAGCCTATAAATAACCCTGGAGGGCCCCCCTTTTGAGGAGGAATTTTTCAAGAATTCAGATGCAGAGCTTTGAACGCCAATGTCTCTTCTTCATGTCTTCCGAAATCTTCTAAGGTAATTCTTTACCTAGAATGGAAGGTATAAACACGATGAATATGGTCTAAGTGTTAGAAATCACTAACACTTGCATGCCTAAGTGTTTTTTCCCTTAAGGGAAATGAACACACTTGCGCGCCTCCTTACCTAGTCATTGAAACTTGTGCACCAATCTTCTAGAAGTACCTCAGGATAATTCTTAAGGCATTGGTCAAGGATCTCCCAAGTATTACCCAACTGTTTCACAATCTCGCAGGTACCCATGTGTCAATGTTTCCCTCGGAATTCAGGGATGACCTCCTTGATGGGAGATTCAAACGTTCCGATTGGTTTCTAACAGGTTTTTTCATAGAACCGGAAACATCCAATGATTCAACATCCATTTGGACCTACTTTCCAAAGGTAGGCGCTTCATTAGTTTGTGAACTGATGAGGATTAAGAATTTGCATTGGTCGAGAGGATGGGAGGTTGGACTCATAACACCTTTTTGAGGGGAATTATTGTCTATTCTGGGACTCTCTTTATAGATTTAAGTTATGTTCGTGAATCCTTATTACATTACCGAGTATAAAATGATATTTCATTCAGTTTTGAAAATCAATGATTAAATATGTAAGAAATTTATAAAATCTTTCATATGTATTCGAGGTTCTTCATCAATAGAGAATCATCTGTATCTATTTAGAGATTCTTGGTCAATGGTATCCTTCACAACATTTATATAAAGGTCTCTTGGTCATTATGATGACCAGGCTAGTTTTAAAGCCACTTAGTTGGGCACTTGAAGTTTATTGTCATTTAGAAGGACATGGATTATTTCAGAGTTGGGATCGAACCCGCAGATGGGCTACCTACGTATCCTTTGTTTTGGAAAGGGAATCAGAACCCACGTAGTTTGAGTAAGGGAGTATGATGTTTATGATTGATGGCTCAAAGAAGGATATCATAATTACTTTTACCCTCTAAGCTCTCGTGAGTCATGCTCGGTGTGAGAAACAAGAGGTATTGGTAATAAAATAGACAATTGGGCAATGAAAGATGTAATCATAAGAAATGTTTTGGGGCATATGTATGTATGACTGCCCAGATAAATGAAGGTTAAGATTTACTTTAGGGATAAAATCCAGGAATAGGGTCTATAAAGGTATATGTGCTTCATAGAGATTTGAATACTATAACTTGGGACTTATTCCTGAAAAGGAAACCAAAATTAGGAGAGGATTGATAATTGGGTTTCACTCATGAGAAGGAATCCTAGATCAAACGTAAATTAGGACTGGTTAAATAAAAATTAAGGGACATGGGGCTTACTCCTAAAATGGAAGCCCAAATTTATGACTGGGACTTATTCCTGAAAAGGAGACCCAGGTTAAGAAATTATGACTGGGACTTATTCCTGAAAAGGAGACCCAGGTTAAGGGATTATGACTGGGACTTATTCTTGAAAAGGAGGCCCAAGTTAAGGGATTATGACTGGGACTTATTCCTGAAAAGGTGACCCAGGTCAAGGGATTATGACTGGGACTTATTCCTGAAAAGGAGGCCCAGGTTAAGAGATTATGACTGGGACTTATTCCTGAAAAGGAGGCCCAAAATTATGACTTAAGGTTTGGGGCTTACTCTTGAGGAGGATGCCCAGATTTGGGATTTTTAGGAATTTGGGGCTTACTCTTGAGAAGATGCTCAGGTTAAAGGAATTATAACTGGGGATTTTTCCTGAAAAGGAGACCCAGGTTAAGGATTCTCTCATCTTAAAGGATGAGGTTGAATGAATGAACTTTCAATCTTTAGTGACATAAAAATGTATAAATCACTATGTTTTGAGAGATATTCCATAGAATTCCATTCAAATAAAGATGTCAAATTAATAAATCATGCCATAAATGTCTTTGATGAGTGACTTGAAGACTAACTCTTGAATAGGAAAGGTGTAATGGATTAAGAGGGGTAAAATGGGCAATACGGGCACCCAAAAAGGCAAGGGCACGCAAGTCATGGAAGGCACGCAGGTACTGCGTGGGCGCACAAGTATTGGTCGCGCAGGTATACCTGCGCGACATGTGTGGGGTACTTTCTTGATGTTCAACTAGCATTGAAATACTTGAGCGACTCTTTATTAAGGCCTTTAGAATCCTCTTGAGGTTCTTCCAAAAAAGGGACGCGCAAGTTTTATCGAAGGAGTAAGGCGGCACGCAAGTGTGGTCACATCCCTTAAGGTCTGTCCACTCAGGCGTGCAAGTGTTGATGAGTTTCAACACTTTGGCCTTCCTCCCTCTCTTTAGAGTTTCCGTTCTAGGTAATAAATTACGTTAGAAGTGTTCTAGAAGCTTTGAGAAGACACTTGGGCGTCGGGACCTTAAATCCGAGTTTCTGGGAAAAATTCCTCTCGAATGGGGGGCCCGCAGGGTCTATTTATAGGTAGGAGAATACCCCGGGTGGTTACCGGGTGGTTATCACATAGGTTGCGCAAGTCACTTGCGCGCCAAAGTGCGTCGCGCAATTCCACTTGCGCGACTATGAGGAAACTTCCACGGCCTATGGGAAAAGTTCTCCTTGTTCATCCCTTTGTCGATTTTTTATGTTCTCTTCAATGGTCAAACCATTTTAATGTCAGATCATCCCCTTTTCTAATCATTGTATTCTGTGATGAAAGGAGCATCAACAAAAGCCCCCCCTCAGAGTTGGATCCGGAGAGAAATAGAGGATTTGACTCTGAGAAAATCGAATACTTCAAAAGGAATAGTGGCACGCAAGTGTTCAGTGTGCAAAGGGCGGCGTGCAAGTGTGCGTCACGCAGGTCTTGAGCGCACTGGTTACGGCGCGCAGATAGGCCCCCTGGTCTATAAATACACGGCCTCACCTCCGTACAAAGCATCTCGATTTCCAGACTTCAAACCTCTCGAGCTCTCATCGCGCAGGTCATCTTAGCCACGCAAGTTGCTCTGTTTTCTGGTGTGCTGCTGTCAAGGTATTTCGACTTGCGCGATGTCACTTGTGTGCCAAAAATTTGCGTGGAACCTCCATACTTGTGCGCCAAGTTTTTTTTGACTTGTGTGCCTTAATTACTTTGCCATATTTTCAAATTTATTTAAAAATTTTATGAAAAATAAACCCATTTACGAGTTAGTTTATTCATCTTTTGTGCAGATTCAGTGGTTCCCAAGGGAATTGGAATGACTGATGAACTGGCTAGAAAGTGGATTGATGACATGATGAACATCATTGGACATGATTAACACGATATCTGTGACATCACTCTCCCAGATTTGGCTAAGTACTTGAAGAAATATCATCCTAATTTCCCACAGAGCATCTATCTGCCTCTGTGTGGTCATGGTCATCTGCAAGGAGTAAATGTTCCAAATGCAAAGAACTATACACTTGAAATGCATCTGCACTACTACTCCCTTATTTTGGTTATGTTATGCATTAAGAGAAATAACAATGGTATGAACTTTCAAGTTCTCCTTTCATGCCATTTCCTTGTAGATATGAAATTGGCAAACCCATGGGATAAAATTTTTTCCGCTGTCGGTTGGTGGAGAGAAGATAAACATGGAATTAGAGCAATATCTGAAAAGAATAATCTCTCCAAATGGCTCTTTACTTGAAATTCTTCATACTTAAATCCATGTATCCATCTCCAAAGTCTCTTGGACAGAAACAGAGTTATTGTTTGATCAGTAAAGAATTTTCTCAAACCGCACTCAAGAACATTCTTTTACAATTGTTCCAAGAAGAGCTGGTATCACTATATCTCTTACTGTATCTAGTTGAATGAATGAATTCCAGATGGTTGCTGATGATGTTCGGGACGTCGTAAATCGAATGAAGAGTTATGTTGAAAGCCTTTTGTAATTCCTGAAAAAAGGAAGAGACTCCAGTCTGTGGATTTCCTTCTATCTCCTGTGTATCAATGAAAAACACTTTCATCTTCAATCATTTGTACCTGCATTATTTCACTACATACTTCAAATTTACTTAATCCAATGGGCCTAGTAAGCATAGTTTGATTTTTACTAGGATTATTAGAAATAACCCAACAAACTTTGAATCTTTTAATTGCTCAATATTACCTAAATCATTCAAAATGTATGTTTAGTGAGCTGGAAGTTGAATTTTATTCAGAGTTCCTTTATCTTTTGTGGGCAGTTTAAAGTCATGCACACCGGACATAAAGGGGCTAATGTTTGTGGTCGAAATAGCATTGACCAAAATGGATTAAAATTGATTCAATTCCTTGACAATTTATCTGAAAACATATTACTATACTCAAGTATGAGAGAAAAGTATTTAAACTATGGCTTTAAGAATATTTGAATATGAGGAATCATATGAAAAAGAGCTAAAAGGCATCAGAAGAAGTATTTTCCAAGAATGAAGTTACTATTATTTAACAAACCCCGTTAGGGGGTTGAATTATGCAGGGACACCTAAGGGCATTGGCTGCATGGTCAAATAAATAGCATCTTTCGGCTGACAGGTCTGTTATGTGGACTATTTATGTAAGGCCTCCTATGGGCACGTGCTGCATAGTCAGGAAAAAGAACTCTAAAAAATTTACTTTCCTAGTGCTAAAATCCAGTGAAAGTTTATGGAGATTCAAATTTTCCAAAGTATTGAGTTTACTATATGGAAAGAAGTACTTGAATATGGCGAAGAAATTTCCAGAAAAGATTATCGAAGAACTGGATGAATATCACTCCTACGAAGGTCTGACCCAAACGTAGGGAAGAAGAATAAACCACAGACTTGAATACTTTCAGATCATGAAAAATGATATGGGAAAAATATGTTAAGGATGGCTATTTTTTGCGGATCCCTACATACTGTCGTTTAAGAAAAATAAGGACAAAAGAGGCATTCTTCCCAAGAATGAAGTTACTATCATTTAACAAAACCGTTAGAGGGTTGAATTATGCAGGGCCACCTAAGGGCATTGGCTGCATAGTCAAATAAATAGTATCCTTCAGCTGACAAGTCAGTTATGTGGACTGTTTATGCAAGGCCACCTATGGGCACATGCTGCATAGTCAGGCCAAGGAATTCTCAAAAGTTTTACATTTTTGTGACTAAAAGTCACGAAATGGGTTATGAAGGTCTGAAAATATTTAAGATTAGGGTTATAACACATAAAGATGGGTATCGTCCAATGTATACAGAGATACATTGGTCAACAATAACCATAATCATGTTGTGGCTTGGTTCTGAATTGAAATTTTGGACTTCACTATGTATCTCATAAGATTGAGAATCAAGCCATATGTAGTTCTTGAAATGAAGTTTAACGTCGTGAAGGAAGAAAGTATGAGAGATCTTAGTTTAGGGTCATAGAGTTCGGACCATAATAATGAATACACAGTGTGTGTTTTCATGAGGACTTTTCAGCCAAGGGACTGAAACTGAAATTTGGGGTTAGGCCCAAAAGACTTGGGGCTGGATTCAGGGGATACTCGAAAGTTCCTACGTATCCCATCAGGATGGGAATCAAGCCAACGTAGTTCTATAAATACCCTTTGTACAAATTTGGTTCGTACATGTAAAGGGTGAAAGGGGACTTTAGTACAATGATGTTTTAGCCCGAGATAAAAAGTTTAGGCATTTCCATTTATGCACGTAGTCTTTTGAAATGAAACATAATTGAAAAAATCAATGTAAATAATGGTTCCTCTCAAATGAGAATATCAAAGAATATTGTAGTTTATATTCATACCGGACCAAAAGTGTTGTATAGTTTAACGTCATATAACAAGGACGAAAGTGAATCAAATGCAAAGATATTGATTCTAAGGGTGGTTTCAAAAATCAACATTGTATGAGATGAATGTGAACTGATGTGAAGAGATTGTTTTTTGGGCTTGAACCTTGGGAGGTTGCCTACATACCCATCCTGGAAAGAAAGGATCAAAATCCGCGTAGTTCAATTAAAGAATAAATTAATGATCAAGTTATTCGTGGGGAAAATGACCTAAAAAATGATGTTGGGACTTACACATGGTTAGCAGCATAGAGAGAGTGTTATGGTTGAGGTTTTCTCTAAGCTCACGTGAGTCATACACGTTGTGAGAAATAAGAGGTAGCAACAACCTTAACAATGCATAGTTTAATGTCATGTAGTAGGGACAAAGTACAGTTTAGCGTCATGTAAGACGTATCAAGGACTTTCTGTACAGTTTAGCATCATGTAGTTTGGACGATGGGGACAATACAGTTTAACATCATGTTGGACAAAAAGGGGGACTGCACAGTTTAATGTCATGCAGTAAGGACAAAATAATACACCATTTAACTTTATGTTGGACGCATTAGTGATTATGTAGATTAACGTCTTTCCGGACGTAAGGGACTTTAAAATAGTTTAGGGTCTTATGCATGGACCGTTGCTGTATAGTTTAACGTCTTATATCAAGGACAAACTGGTGCTGCACAGTTTAATGTCATGTTGCAGAGACAATACAGTTTAATGTCATGTTGGACGAAAGGGGGACTGTGCAGTTTAATGTCATGCAGTGAGGAAAGATTAGGGACTCTTTTTTTTCATCAGTTTAATGTCATGCTGGACAAAAGTGTGAATAGTTTAGGGTCATATGCATGGACCGTGGATGGTTTAGTTTAAATTCATACAAGACCATGGTGTAGTTTGAAGTCATACTGGACCTTTTTCACAGTTTAACGTCGTGTGGGACGAAGTTGCAGTTTAATGTCATATTGGACCATTGTTGTATAGTTTAACGTCATATAGTAAGGACGAACTGGTTCCGCGCAGTTTAGTGTCATGTTGCAGGGACATCTTGTGAATAGTTTAAGGTCATACTGGACCAAGGAGGAGTTTATGGTCATACTAGACCATTACTGTATAGTTTAACGTCATATAGCAAGGACGAACTGGTGTCGCACAGTTTAGTGTCATGTTGCGGGGACATATTGTGAACAGTTTAAGGTCATACTAGACCAAGGAGGAGTTTAAGGTCATACTGGACCATTGCTGTATAGTTAACGTCATATATCAAGGATGAACTGGTGCCGCACATTTTAGTGCCATGTTGCGGGGACATCTTAGGGGTACTTTGTAGTTTATACAAAATACTTCTTCAAAAATCTGGCATTAGTTGGAGTAGTAATGAGTTCTCCATCCATCGAAATTAATGAATAAGCTCCATTGGAGTAGACCCTATTTATTGAATAAGGTCCTTCCCATTTTGGCTCAAGATTGGGAGGTTTCTTTCCTGGTATCATTGGAGTTCTGAGAACTAATACCAATTCTCCCTAACTGAATGAACAAAGACGAACTTTTTTGTTAAAAACTCATGCTATTCGATTCTGATAGATTTCCAAATGGTGCAAAGTGCACAATCTTTTCTCATCTAACCATTCCAATTCATTCAATCACTTTTTGGATTGCTCATCTATTGATAACTGATCACAAAAGGCAACTCTGAGTGAGGACAATTGAACTTCAATTGTAAAGACTGCTTCCGTTCCATATACCAACGAATATGGAGTTGACCGCGTTGCATTGCGGGTGGTAGTCCGATAAGCCCATAAAGCATGAATGTGTTTATCAGGCCATGACCTCTTATCTTTATCCACCGTCTTTTGCAGTATATTTGAAAGAGTCTTGTTAAAGGCTTCTATATGGCCATTGGCCGCCATATGATATCGAGATGAATGGTTGGATTTAATGTTGTATTCTTGATACAATTTCTTCACCTCAGAAGAACAGAAGTTGGTGACATTGTCCGTCAATATGGTATGAGGGACACCAAATCTAGTAATGATGTTAGACTTGATGAAGCTAACAATTCATTTAGAACTGGCTTCTTTGAGAGGTACTGCCTCTGCCCATTTGGAAAAGAAATCAGTAGCAGTAAGAATGTACTTAAACTGCATCGCCGTAGCTGAAGGGTAAGGTCCCACCACATCCATTCCCCATGTGGCAAATGGCCATGAGTATTTAGCTGTATGAAGCAACTCTGTAGGTTGATGAATGAAGTTGGCATGTACTTGGCATGAATGACACTTCTTTGTGAAATTAACACAATCTTGTATCATTGAAGGCCAAAAGTATCCAAGCCTTCGAATTTGATCAGACAATCTATGTCCAGACTGGTGGGCACCACAGACTCTTTCATGCTCTTATTTCATGAAAACCATTGTCTCTTCACCATCAATGCATCTGAAGAGAACTCCATCAAAACCACGTTTGTAGAGAATTTTCTCTAGGTGATTTGGGCTATCATAAAGAGTAAAATTGACCACACGTCGCCAGATTTGTTCTTTCTCGGCTCTATCAGGTGGAAGTGTTCCATTTTGAAGGTATTCCATGATAGGTGACATCCATCTTGTAGTATGACCATATGGTTTTGGAATGGGACTATTTTCATTTATTTCCTCTGTTCTGGCTTGAACATAAGGTGAAATTGCACGATGGTGGGAAATACCGATGGTTGTCTCGTCCTGATTTGGATCTGCTAGAGCTATGGATATATTAGCCAATGCATCAGCTTGAGCATTTTTTGATCTTGGAACATAAGAAAATGTCGTTTCTGAAGGGAATCCCGCCATTAACTCTCTGAAGTAATCATACAAAGGGATTAATTCTTCTTTTCGGATGGCATAATCCCCATTGACTTGTTTGATTACCAAGTCTGAATCACCTTTCACCTTTAAGTGATTCACTTGTGCTTGAATCTCTAAATACAAGCACGTGATAAGAGCTTGGTATTCGGCTTCATTATTGGTAACACATTCCCACAATAAAAAGGAATAAGGTAACACTTCCTTATCTGGAGAAATGAGCAAAATTCCTAAACCAACTTTGTTGAATTTACGAATTTCCATTTTCATCCCGGTTGGACTTCTGGAAGCCCCATCAAAATACATTTCCCATGTTTGAGGAATCTCTTGAATAGAGAAAACTTCCTCATCAGGGAGTTCAATATATGAAGAAGTGTCTTCCACTGAAGGATGTTCTGCCAGGAAATCAGCCAGAGCTTGTCCCTTTATCACCTTTTGAGACACATACTGAATATCGAACTGCTGTGAAATAACTACCCACCATTCTAGACATCCTATAAGCATTGGACAACTAAAGATGAATTTGATCAGATTATTGTGAGATACCAATTGGACCTCGTGATGTTGCAGGTAGTGTCTCAGTTTCTTAACTACAAAGATTAATGCCAGGAAGCACTTCTCAAAACTTGAATACCGGGTTTCTGCTTCAATCATAGTTCTATTGAGATATTAGAGGCTATTTTCATTCCCAACATCATTCTTTTGAGCAAGAAAGGCACCCAATGATCTCTCTAGAGATGTCACATAGAGGATAAGTGGTCTTCCTTCAACAGGTGGCATGAGTACCGGTGGACTCATGAGGTATTTCTTGAGAACATCAAACTCTTCTTGACATTCTTCAGTCCATTGGTAAGTGACTCCTTTTTTCATTAATTTGGTAAAGGGAAAACTTTTTCCTGCCAAATTGGCGATGAAACGCCGAATATAGGCTAAGTGTCCTTGAAGTCCTCTTAATTCTTTCAAATTCTGAGGAGGTGACATACCAAGGATTGACTTGGTCTTATCAGGATCGACTTCAATTCCACGATGGAGTACAACAAAGCCGAGAAATTTTCCTGAGGTTACCCCAAAAGCACATTTTAAGGGGTTCATCTTCAAATTATGTTGTCGAAGCTTGTGGAATATGACTTCCAAATCAGCCAAGTGATTAGAACGTTGTTTGGATTTAACCACCAAATCGCCTACATAGAATTCAACAAACTTCCCTAAGAAAGGTTTTAAGATACGATTCATGGCGCGTTGATATGTTTCACCTGCATTATTTAAACCAAAGGGCATCACCCGGTAACAAAACACACCTTGAGGGGCTCTGAAGGCTGTGGACTCCTCATCTTCTGGGGCCATTCAGATCTGATTATATCCATAATATCCATCCATGAAGTAAAGTACTTCATAGCCAGTCGTCGCATCAATTAAGATTTCTGTAATCGGAACTGGGAAATCATCTTTAGGAAAATACCGATTAAGATCTCTGAAATCGATGCAAACCCTAATTTGTCCATTCTTCTTCTTTACAGGGACAATATTAGCCAACCACTAGGGATACTGAACTTCACTGATGAATTTAGATTTGATCAGCTTATCCACTTCAGCTTCAATTTTGGAAGCATAAGCTGGGTGTGTTCTTCTTGCGGCTTGCTTAAATACTCGATGTTCTTTTGGTAAACCCAAATGATGAGTAGCAACCTCAGGATCAAGCCCAGGAATTTATGTATAGTTCCACGCAAAAATATCTTTATTTTTCTTTAGAAAAGAAATATACATCTATTTCTCTTCAAGTGTCATGGCCGCACTAATTAAAGTGGGGCGTGGATCATTCTCTGTACCCAGATTTGTTTCTCTGAGTACATCCACAGTGGTAGAGATACCCTCTTCAAATACTGGAGGGGAATCTCTAAGATCTTCCTCTTCCTCATCATCATGTTTTATTTCTTCCGTTTATACTTGTATAGTATATGAAAAAAAGAAATTTTCATGATCATAAGAGATGTCAAAATTTGCACATTTTGAAGAAGAACCTTCCATTTCTGACCATATTGATGATAAAGGGTCTTCTTTGGGAAATAAAGAGGAGATGATGGATTGAGAATTGACATCATTATTCACCTCTGATGTTTCTATAACTTCTTCTGTCCTGATTGGAGAAGTATAGACCTGTTGGATTTCAGCAGATGAAATGAAAACGTCACCACTTGTGCTTTCATCACTGTTTGGTAGGTTACCAATTTCTCCCATGTTGTCAAGCTCGATTGCCGTAATTGACATTATGGATCTTTCCATAAGAGTATTTTTATTTGGGCCTATTTTGTCAATTTGACTGATAGGTAACACATAATCCGTACTCACATATGTAAATGGATTTATTGGAATCTTCTCCAAACCATATGGAGCATTAACTTTGGTAATTTCCTCTATTATAGATTTCTCTCTTCCCTTCATGTGATAATGTTCCGCCTCAATGTATTGAGACTCACATGTCTTGAACGAGGCCGTATCACCATACAATGTTCCAACTTGACCATTGAAACAGTATTTGAGACATTGATGGTATGTTGAAGGGATAGCCACTTGTTGATGTAGCCAGGGTATTCCAATCAAGACGTTGAAAGCTGAGTCTTGATCAATAATCCTGAAATCCGAATTGGATACAAGATCTCCAAACTGAGTTCTGAGTGTAACTTCGCCCAGTGGTTCTTGTTTATTTTTATCATATCCTTGTAACATCATGGTAGAAGGAGATAACTCATATTCTGTGAGGCCCAATCGACGAAGTGTACGAATGGCCATGAGGTTGACTCCTGAACCATTGTCAATGAAAGCTCTTCGGATATCTACACCATTGACTTTGCCAGATAAGTACAGAGGTTTTATGTGCCCATGAACAACATCATCTTCATATTTATCAGTAAAATATATCACTGCATGGCATTCTGCAGGATTATTCTCTATGTGATAGACTTTAGCTGCAGCAATTTCAGCTTCAAACTCCTGAGTACTTGAAAAAGCTTCGATGAGTGCTTCCCGAAGATCTTTCGACAGTTTCAAAGCATCCAAAATTGATAACTTGGCTGGTACTTGGGCCAAGTGTTTCAATATATCATACTTTTTATCTAGAGTTATGCGTTTCCCAACAGGAATATGCGGTTTAGTAGGTACCTTGGAAGCAGATTCTTTGGAAGCTGATGCATCTTGTATTGGGATAGAAGTTGGAAACATCCTTGGTTTTGGAAGATTAGACCGATTAGATCCATTTACTTGCTGAGATAAAGAATATGGAACCTTCAATCAGTCTTCCAAAATAACTGTGCCAAGACTGAGTTGGCTATTGGCAGAAGAACTTGCTTGTTCTTTTTGAGCTCACTGAAGGGCTCTACCATGAGTTTTTGCTGCATACACAGTGTTAACAGGGGTAGAATTGGAGTAGTGGCTTCGGAAAGATCCACGTCTTCCCCGGTATCCTGAACCTATGGAACTTCCTCGGATTCCCTTATTTGATATAGGGAATTCAGGCTCATCAAAATTGAAATTACTACTGGAATATGGATCTTTTAATTGAATCATATTAACAGAACTAAAGATTAACTCTTCATCTGATAAATACTCTACCTTATTAGCATGTTTAGGCTATGCCGTTTGATGGGGCGGTGCCCGTGGCTTTGAAGTAGATGTCATAAGGTCTACCAGAGTCAAATACAATTTAGGCTTTGACACATACTCAACTTCTTCTGATTATTTTTCCTTCTTTGAGTCAAGCCGTTTCTTTGAGGACATTCGCTCTGATGAAGAGGGTTTTACCGCAATATTCATGGCAGAAGACACAATTGGTTTCTTTAATTGCGTTCAGAAAATGCCATGAGTCCGATTGATTGTCTTTCTTACCATCCAATCATCATAATTCTACGCATTTCTACTTTTGACTTCTTGCCATTCACCATCCTCCTCTGAAACTGTAGCAGTAACACATGCTACCTGAGTTGAAGAACCTTTCAACTTGACTTGTCCCAAGTCGACCATGTTTTACAGGAGGTCATTGAAGTCAAAACACTCTTGGATGGGATGCCCCAACATTTGATGAAATGGACAATAATTGGGACGGTCTTTATCTCTTTCCTTGTTTGGCCTCTTGGGCACTGGTAATTGATCCAAATTATTTTTCAGAGATGAAATGGAGTAACCAGAAACTTGCTCATTTCAGAAAGAGTATGTTTTACTCTTCAAATCCTCAAATTGTTTTCGTCTTTGATCTATTTGATCTATTGGACGAAACAGCCTTTTTTTGGCGATCAGGAGGTGGAGTTCTTCGAGAAGATGAAGGTTTTGAAGTAGAAATAGGTACAGGCGCTTGTTTAAGCATAACTATAGAAGTTTCTGCTTTACCCATTCTCCTTCCTAGAGCTGATGGAATTGCACGAGATTTAGCCTTAGCCTGTATAAGGGAATCTTAAATCTACTGAGCGATTGAAGTAATGTCTCGAAACCCTCCTGTGTATTTCACAGGGATCAATGGCGTGAATAATTTGTTACGCAAATTTGCCACACAGATTGGAAACAGCTCCTTGTGAGGGAGTGCTAAACTTAGGTAATATGTTAATCCCTTCCAGTGAGCAATGAAATCACAGACTCTTTCATTCTCCCTTTTCTGGCAGTTTGAAAGATCGAAAACTGTCGTTTTTGGCAAAGTTGAGCCGAACTGAATAAGGAATTTGTGGCGAAGATCCTCCCATCCGATGATTGATCGGGATTGCAAGATTGTATACCAAAAAAAAGTCGGTCCTTGCAAGGTTCGCATGAATCATCTGAGTTTCACTACTTCTTGCTACTCTGGATTTCCCATCATAGGATCACAACAAGACACATAATGTGTCAAATGTTGCTCAGGGTCACCTGATCCATTGAAAGTAGGGAAAACAGGGTTTCCAAAACTGGATGGAGGAGAAATTCAATCTACCCATTCAGGGTAAACTTTTTTTTTCTGGCTGAACTTGCACCTGTTTCCATTCCATAGTTTCTAACCGAGTTGTTAATGAATCAATAATAGTTATTAACTTTTGAGAAACATCCGGTTGAATTTGGTCTTGGGTAGGTGCAATGAATGGAGCTTGGACAGATGTGGTGGTTGGTGCTTCAACTGATGGTAGCACTGCCAAACGTTGTTGCGTTTGACCCAGAGAATTAGACCTCTGAGGGTGTATTGGTGAAGGAGGATAATCCTAATCCATCTCAGTAGCTGCAACAAATTCCTTCGGCGTTCGGATTCCAGCATTCTTAAGAATAAGACTACTCTGATGTAGTTCTGCATTCAACCTTCTTAATTCTTTCATTTCTTCCTCCTGTTGTGAAAACCTTTGCTCTAATGAGAGTGATTGACCTTCTCCAGAGGAAGGATATGTAACCTGATTCTTTCCCCTCCCTTTTTGGATACTTTTTGGAGAGAGGGAAGTGGATTACCTAGGTTCTGAGTAATCCTTTGACTTCGTGTACGCACACCTTCTTCTTTTGTATCGGTGCGTACATTTTCTTGAGCAGGACGCTCTTCATCTGAGCCCCTTGAGTGAGCCTCCTCTGGTGGATTAGCAACAATGGAATTGATGACATTGATTCATGCAAAACGCATCACATCCCTTCTATCAGCATTTTTGTGATATTTTCTTCTTTCATGTCTTTAATGAGACATTTCCTTTTTTTGATTCAATCCTTTAGGGACTTATTGATGAGCTATAACTTGGAGGGAATCTCATGATAATTTGGCTCTTTGTTCCTCTTGGGGCTTCTTCCCCAATCGAGAAAAGACCGATATTCTCTGAGGAGGGGATTTATGATTTGAAAGAGTCCCCAGTCTCGTGGACTAGGGATGTTCCTGCTCAACTCCTCGAATCCTATTTATTGATTATGAGGGTTGGGTTAAAGGAGTCCCCAGTCTGACAAGATTGGTGGCTCTTGACATGCTATGTCTGAGACCTTCTTAAAATCTCTCTTGATCTTGTGAACCTTAGTTCGGAAATTAGCTGGATGCATTAACCTGTATCCACTTTTATCACCTGGTTCAATAGACCGCTAGATGATTTCCAAAACTTCTGTCACCTGATGATGTGTTCGCTCCATACGAGAGGCTTGTGCAATATTCTCGCCTGCTTGATGTAGGAGGAATTCAACAACTTTATCTCTATATTCTTGATTTTGAGAGGAACTAGTTGAAGCCTGTTCCTGAGCAAGCTTTTGATTACAAACAAAGCCCCTTGATTGTGGCCGGCCATGGTCAATAACATTGGATGAGACAATTTTCGGTGGGCTTTGCTGACTGGAAAGCACTGTGAAATGTAGTGCTCCGTGAACCCCCCATCCTCTGATATGAACACCATATGGGACATTGGAAATTAACTGATGCAATTTTCTTAGTGCGCCAAGGCATGAACGTTGAAGGGTTCTCTGCTGCTTTTCAGCCTTCAGATACCGATAGACTGATAGAGATGCCAAATCAATCTGATGTTGTATCCCTTCTATTATCATAAGATGATTTTCATATTCATCATAAGATAATTCCTTCTTCTTCAATTGAAAAAGAGTTTTCCATATGTTGAGACGAATATCATGGATTCCATCTTCCGTCAACATATTTGGAATGTCATACTGGGGGTCACCCAAAGGCCAAAACATGACTGGTACCTCACTTTTCGCCAGTTTTTTCCTCATGTTCAGCATTTCCTCTTCATAATTAAATGAAGATTATTCTACCTATTTTGACCAGAGTTGGTGTTTCCTTGTTTCTTCATAGGATTCAACAAGATTAGTAGAGAGATCATTGATCAAACAAGAAGATGCATGACTTTGGGGTGGTTTGGAGAATGACCTACACCCTGGGCTATCTTCTGATTGAGAATGTATTTCACTTGCTAGCGATAAAGCATCAGACATGACTGGTTTCGCATTAGCAAGTGCCTCAAGATAAGAGGTCTTTCTCGGCACTACATTGTCCAATGGAGTATTTTCCAGGAAATTTTAATCACTACTACGGAGAGGACTTTCGCAGAGAATTTCATCATCATGGGGAGGACCATCATAATGGGTTACAGCAAAAGATGAGATCTCTTGCTCCTTGGTCTTCTGACCACACAGAGGGTTCCTGTGGCTCTCATCTGGAGACGAAACTTCAAGATTGACCAAATTGTCACGAAGTAAGCCTTCATGAGGAAGTGTCTGTTGAAGACATTCGGAATTAATGTTCCCGTTATTGGGAACTGAGGGAGTAGAATCTTGAATTCCAACAGATAAATGTCTGAGGGTTTCAAGAACTCTAGCATCGAGCAAGGCCTTGTTACATATTGGCCTTTGATCTCCTGACTGTGCTGGGCAGATCGTGTTCTTAGATACCTTCTTACTCGCTTTGGAAACCACTTTTTGACGAAAGTGGTTGCTCTGAGGAGGTGTATGTGCATGATCAGGAAAGATGGTCGGGTTAGGTTGATGATCTCCACTCAAATCAGGTGTATGTGCCTGACTTGGTTGTTCGTATGATATGGGGGAGTATTCCCCATAACCCTCTTGGACTGGAACAGATGTGTGTGTCTGTTCCGGAGTGAATCGTTGATGTGTCACTCCACTGCTAGGGATAGATTTATGTGTCTTTCTCTGAGATGATGCTGAAGTTGTTATGATATCCTAGAAAGCATCTAGAATATGAGAAGGAATTTTCTTATGCTCTTTCACCATTGACAAAATATTCTTGGTGACTTCAGCTGCCAGAACGGGGATGTACGTCCATTCCGAGCTTGGTGTAGGTGTATGTGACTGCTCTTGTCCTCCTTTTCCTTTCAGTGAATCCTAACAGTACTCAAGTGTGGAGGCAGAGAGTTGAGTCTGCCTCCTGTTTGTCGTCGGAGCTTTCCGACTGACTTCTCCGTGTGCTACCAAGAGAGACTATTGGTAGTCTTGGTCAGTACTAGCAGGTGTATGTTCCTTCTGAATACACTTCACCAAACGCAGTTGATGAGATCCATCATATGTAGTCAGGCAAGCCTGCTGACTAACTGATGATGTATAAGCAGGTGTATGTTCCTGCCTATAGTACTCCACCAGAATTGCCTGGCGGGATTGGCATGATGCTGCCAGATGAGTCTACTAGACAGCGGAATTAAAATGGACAGGTGTGTGTGTCTGCTCATTGTTCACCAACAAGTTAGGTTGGTGGACTTCTCCATAGATGGTAGGGATGAAAACCTGCTCATTGTTAACCGGATTCCGCCTCTGGCGGTTCATCTTGCCTGCTCGGGTTCGAGGAACCTGAGCCGAATGCCTGGAGTCGGTACCCTCGTCATATTGAGGGTGAACTGCCACACTAGTCTGGCGGCAATTGTTCATGGGAGATCTCAGGAAGGACTCCTATATTTTTTGAATTAAGGCCCTGAGGGACCTGCTCATTCGCTTCCTCAGAGTAGGGGAGCGAATGGAAATTGCGTTCCGGGGATAACGACCCGAAATGGTTGGAGACGGTAGTCAGCACCGTCTGCCTCTTGATCACTGGTCGTCATTGTCCGGACGACCTGTGTGAGTTGTTCACTTGGAGGGCCTGTCGGGCAGCCTCCAGAGTTGGTATGGTACCGTGTTGACGGTACTCTTTAACCAGCGCATTTGATACCCATCGTTGAAGACGCTGAGTTGGTGATGTCATCCTCAGAGCGGATGACGATCCAGTAGGAATATCAGAAGTGGTATTTGCAGCAGCAGTATTCACAGGTGTGAATTTGAGAGCATCCATTATGGAAATACAGAAGTTCTTGGAAAAGAGTGCATGTTTGATATAACAGACGTAATCATGATAATTCATTCACTTCATCCATTGGATGAGCACACATGTCAATGATTGTTTTTGTTAGCCCTCTTATTGAGATTTAAATAGGGGCTTAACAAATAGGTAAAACATCATTTTAACTTGTTAAGGATTCACGTCGGGTTCACCATTTTTTGTTTCCCTCGGAATTCGGGGATGACCTCCTTGTTGGGAGATTCAAACGTTCTGATCAGTTTCTAATAGGTTTGTTCATAGAACCGGAAACATCCAATGACTCCACATCCATTTGGACCTACATTCCAAAGGTAGGCGCTTCATTAGTTTGTGAACTAATGAGGATTAGGAATTTTCATTGGTCGAGAGGATGGGAGGTCGGACTCATCACACCTTTTTTAGGGGAATTATTGCCTATTCTGGTACTCTCTTTATAGATTTAAGTTATGTTCGTGAATCCTTATTACATTACCGAGTATAAAATGAGCTTTCCTTCAGTTTTGACAATCAATGATTAAATATGTAAGAAATTTAGAGAATCATTTATATGTATTCATGGTTCTTCATCAATAGAGAATCATCTGTATCTATTTAGAGATTCTTGGTCAATGGTATCCTTCAAAACATTTATATAAAAGTCTCTTGGTCATTATGATGACCAGGCTGGTTTTAAAGCCACTCAGTGGGTCACTTGAAGTTTATTGTCATTAAGAAGGACATGGATTATTTCAGAGTTGGGATCAAACTCGCAGATGGGCTACCTACATATCCTTTGTTTTGGAAGGGTAATCAGAACCCACATAGTTCGATTAAGGGACTATGATGTTTATGATTGATGGCTCAAAGAAGGATGTCATAATTACTTTTACCCTCTAAGCTCAAGTGAGTCATGATCTATGTGAGAAAGAAGAGTTATTGGTAATAAAATAGACAATTGGGCCATGAAAGATGTAATCATAAGAAATGGTTTGGGGCTTATGTATGTATGACTGCCCAGATAAATGTAGGTTAGGATTTACTTTAGGGAGAAAATCCAGGAACAGGGTCCATAAAGATATATGTGCTTCATGGAGATTTGAATACTCTAACTTGGGACGTATTCCTGAAAAGGAAACCTAAATTAGGAGAGGATTGATAATTTGGTTTTAATCCTGAGAAAGAATCCCAGATCAAACGTAAATTAGGACTAGTTAAAGAGAAATTAAGGGACTTGGGGCTTACTCCTGAAAAAGAAGCCCAAAATTATGACTGGGACTTATTCTTGAAAAGAAGACCCAGGTTAAGAAATGATGACTGGGACTTATTCCTGAAAAGGAGACCCAGGTTAAGGGATTATGACTGGGACTTATTCATGAAAAGGAGAACCAGGTTAAGGGATTATGAATGGGACTTATTCCTGAAAAGGAGACCCAGGTTAAGGGATTATGACTGGGACATATTCCTAAAAAGGATGCCCAGGTTAAGGGATTATGACTGGGACTTATTCCTGAAAAGGAGGCCCAAAATTATGACTTAATGTTTGGGGCTTACTCTTAAGGAGGATGCCCAAATTTGGGATATTCAAGAATTTGGGGATTACTCCTGAGGAAGATGCCCAGGTTAATGGACTTATAACTGGGGATTATTCCTGAAAAGGAGACCCAGGTTAAGGATTCTCTCATCTTAAAGGATGAGGTTGAATGAATGAACTCTCAATCTTTACTGAAATAAAAATGTATAAATCACTATCTTTTGAGAGATATTCCACAGAATTCCTTTCAGATAAGGAATTCAAATCAAGAAAGCATGCCATAAATGGCTTTGAAGAGTGTCTTGAAGACTGAATCTTGAATAGGAAAGGTGTAATGGCTTAAGAGGGGTAAAATGGGCAAGATGGGCACCCGAAAAGGTAGTGGCGTGCACGTCTTGGAAGGCGTGCAGGTACTGCATGGGGGCGCAAGTATTGGTCACGCAGGTATACCTGCGCGACATGTGTGGGGTACTTGCGCGATGTTCAACCAGCATTGAAATACTTGAGCGACTCTTTATTAAGGCCTTTAGAATCCTCTTGAGGTTTTTCCAAAAAAGGGATGCGCAAGTTCTATCGAAGGAGTAAGGCGGTGCGCAAGTGTGGTCACTTCCATTAAGGGATGGCCACTCAGGTGCGCAAGTGTTGATGAGTTTCAACACTTAGGCCTTCCGACCTCTCTATATCTTCCGTTCTAGGTAAGAAATTACCTTAGAAGTGTTCCAGACGCTTTGAAAAGAGACATGGGCGTCAGGAGCTTAAATCCGAGTTTCTGGAAAAAATTCCTCTCGAATGGGGGGCCCACAGGGTCTATTTATGGGCAGTAGAAGACCCCGGGTGGTTATCACTTAGGTCGTGCATGTCACTTGCGCGCTAAAGTGCATCGCGCAAGTCCACTTGCGTGACTATGAGGAAAATTGCCTGGCCTATGGGAAAAGTTCTCCTTGTTCATCCCTTTGTCAATTTTTTATGTTTTCTTCAAAGGCCGAACCATTTTAATCTCAGATCTTCCCCTTTTCCAATCTTTAGATTATGTGACGAAAGGAGCGTCAACAGCCACGCAGGTATACCTGCGCCCCTAGGACTTGCACGCCCTTATATAATTTTTGGATTCCCTCTCTAACCATTTAACCCCTCTTATTCCATTCCACCTCTCCTATTCAAGATTCAGTCTTCAAGACACTCTACAAAGCCATTTATGGCATGTTTTCTTTATTTAAGTCCTTATCCAAAAGGAATTCCATGGAACATCTCTAAAAACCTATTGATTTACACATCTTTATGTCACTAAAATTAGAGATTTCATTCATTCAACCTCATCCTTTAAGATGAGAGAACCCTATTCAAGGGCCTCCTTTTCAAGAGTAATCCCCAGTCCAAATTCTCATTAATTTGGGAATCCTCCTTATGAGTAAGCCCCATGTCCTCAATAATTTGGGAATCCTCCTAAGGAGTAATCCCCAAGTCCCCTAATCTAGGCATCCTCCTCAGAAGTAAGACCCACATCCCCTAATATGTGCATCCTCCTTAAGAGTAATCCCTATGTCCTCATTAATTTGGGAATACTCCTCAACAGTAATCCCCAATTCCCCTAATCTGGGCATCCTCCTCAAAAGTATGTGCCAAGTCCCCTAATTTGGGAATCCTCTTTAGGATTAAGCCCCAATCATAATTCTCTTAACATGGACTTCCTTTTCAAAAGTAAGCCTCGGTCTCAAATGTGGGCATTATTTTCAGGAGTAAGCCCCAAGTGCCTTAATTCATAAATTCAAGAGTAAGACCTTGTCTCAAATATGGGCATCCATTTCAGGAGTAATCCCCAAGTCCCTTAATTTTAAAATTCCCTTAACCTTGGCATCCTCTTTAGGAGTTAAGCCCCAGCTTTCAAATCCCTTTGACCAAGGCATCCTTTTCAAGAGTAAGAACCAGTCTTAATTTCTCTTGACAAGTCATAATTATTTTTTGATCTGGGCTTCCTTCTCAGGAGTAAAAACAAATCATACGTCCCCTCATAACTTAGGGAATCTTCACTAGGAGTAAGCCCCAAGATTAGTGTATCCAAATCTCCATGAAGCACATATACCTTTACGGACCCAGTTCCTGTAATTATTCCCTGAAGTAAATCTTAATCCTCATCTATTTCTGGGCATTCATACCTATATAAGCCCCACATCATTGCATCATTCGTGGAACAATTGTATGGTTTCACCAATACCTCTTGTTTCTCACACCGATCATGACTCAAGTGAGCATAGAGTATAAAAGTAATCAAGACATATTTCTTTGAGCCATCAATCATGCATAAACATCATACTCTCTTACTTGAACTACTTGGGTTCTGATTCCTTTACCAAAACAAAGGATATTTAGGTAGCCCATCTACGAGTATGATCCCTACTCTGAAATAATAAATGTCCATATGAATGACAATAAACATCAAGTGCCCCACTAAGTGACTATAAAACCAGTATGGTCGTCATAATGACCAAGAGACTTTTATATATTGAAGGATACCATTGACTAAGAATAATTATCTATCGATGAAGAATCATGAATACATATGAATGATTATCTAAATTTCCTACATATCAATAATTGATTATCAGATCTAAAGGAAAGATCATTTTATAGTTGGTAATGTAATAAGGATTCACGAACATAACTTAAATCTATAAAGATAGTCCCAGAGTAGATAATAATACCCCTAAAAAAGGTTTGATGAGTCTGACATCCCATCCTCTCGACCAATGAAAATTCTTAAGCCTCATCAGTTCACACCTAATGAGCGCCTCCCTTTGGACAGTAGGTTCAAATGGATATGGAATCATTGGATATTTCCTATTCTATGAACAAACCCGTTAGAAACCGCTTAGAATGTTTGAATCTTAAATCGATGAGATCATCCCCAATTCCAGAGGAAACAAAAAATGGTTAACCAGACGTGAATCCTTAACAATGTTAAAATCATATTTTACTTATTTGTTAGGCCCCTATTTAAAACTCAATGAGAGGGACAAAAATACAATCAATAACATATGTGCATATCCAAAAGATGTAGTGGATGGAATTATCATGATTACATATATTATATCAAATAGGAACTCTCTCCCAAGATCATATGCATGTCCAAAATGGCTTCTCTTAAGTTCACACCCGTGAATACGTCTCCTGTGAAAACGTCAGCTGCAAGTGCCACAACTGTTACTCCTGATGGATCATCGTCCGCTTTGAGGACAACATCAACTACTCAGCATCTTCAACGTTGGGTATCAAATGTGCTTGTTAAGGAGTACCGTCAACACGGTACTATTCCAACTCTGGAGGCTACTCGGCAAGCCCTCCATGTGAACAATTCATCATGGTCATCCGTACAGCAACGACCAGCGATCAAGAAGGAGGCAGTGCTAACCACCATCTCCAACCATTTAGGTTCGTTATCCCTGGAACACAATCACCATTCACTCTCATATTTTGAGGAGGTGAATGAGCAGGTCTCTCAGGGCCTTAATTCAAGGAAGCATGAGTCCTTCCCAAGGGCTCCCACTAACAATCGCCGCAAAACTCGTGCGGTAGTGCTCTCTCATCATGATGAGGGTATTGAATCCAGGCATTCAACTCAGGTTCCTCGAACCCGAGCAGGCAAGACGAATCACCACAGGCAAAATCTGGTCAATAGTGGGCAAGTTCTCATCTCTGCCATCTCCGGAGAAATCCACTTACCTAACATAGTGTAAAGAAACGAGCGGGCACATACACCCATCTGTTTTAATTCCATTTTCCACCAGACTCGTCTGGCAGCATCATTCCAATCCCTCCATGAAATTTCGGTGGAGTACTATAGTTAGGAACATACACCTATTTATACATCATCAGCTGGTCATCAGGCTCGTCTGACTACATATGATGGATCTCGTCAACCATGTTCAGCGAAGTGCAATCAACAGGCACATACACCTACTAGTATTGATCAATCCTACCAACAGTCTCACTTGGTAGCACTCGGAGATGTTAGTCGGAATGCTCTGGTGACAAACAAGAGGCAGACTCAACTCTCTACCCCCACACTTGAGTAATTTCAGGATTCACTGAGAGGAAAAGGAGGACAAGAGCAGGCATAAAAATCTACTCCAAGCATGGAATGGACGTATATCCCCTTTCCGGCAGCTGAAGTCACCAAGCATATTCTATCAATGGTGAAAGAGCAGAAGCAAATCCCTACTCATATTATGGATTCCTGCCATGATATTATAACATCTTCAGTAGCATCTCAAGGAAAGAAAGACAATTCTATCCCTACCAGTGTAGTGACAAATCAATAGTTCACTCCGTAACAGACACACACCTCTCTTCCATTCCAAGAGGGTTGTGGGGTTGTAGTCCTCCATATCATACGGACAACCAAGTAAGGCAAATACACCTGGCTTGAGCGGAGATAATCAGCCTAGCTTGATCATATCTCCTTAGTAGGCACACACACCTATCAAATTGAGTAAGAAGGCGTCTAAGAAGAAGACCCTCACAGTATAGTCAAAATATCAAAGGCTCATCTGTAACAAGGCCTTGCTCAATGATGGAGTTGTTGAATCCCTCAGACAATTATCTATTGGAATACAAGATTCTACTCCCTCATTTCCCAATAGTGGGAACATTAATTCAGAAGGTCTTCAATAGACACATCCTCATGAAGGCTTGTTTCATGAAAGTTCGGTTGATCTTGATGTCTAATCTTCAAATGAGAGCTACAATAACCCTTTGTGTGGCTAGAAGACCAAAGAGCATGTGATATCATCTTTTGCTGTAACCCACCATGGTGGTCCTCCCCATGATGATGAATTTCGCTGTGAAAGTCCTCTCTGTAGCAGTGATGCACATTGACCGAAAAATAATCTAGTGGACAATGTAGTGCCAAGAAATCCCTCATATCTTGAGGAACTTGAAAAAGTAGTTTCATTCATGTCTAGTGCTTTACCATCATCAAGTAAAATAGATTCTCGATCAAAAGATAGATTGAGGAGTAGGTCATTCTACGAACCACCCCCGGGTCATTCATCTTCTAGTAAAATTATTGAATTTTTATACCAATCCTGTTGAATGTGATGAAGCAACAAGGAAGAACTAGCTCTGATCAAATTAGGTATAATAATCATCATTGAATGATAAAGAGTAAATGATGAACATGAGAAAACAACCAGAAAATGTTGAAATGCCAGTCATGTTTTGGCCTCTAGCTAACTCTCATTATGACATTCTAGAGATATTGATAGAAGATGGAATTCATGACATTCGTCTCAACATATGGAAAAATTTTTGTCAGTTGAAAAAGAAATTATTATCTTATAATGAATATGAATATCATGTTAATATAATAGAAGGGTTACAACATCAGATTAATTTGGCATCTCTATCAGCCTCTCAATATCCGAAGGATGAAAAGCAGTAGAGAGCCCTTCAGCGTTCATGCCTTGGCACACTAAGAAGATTGTGCCAGTTAATTGCCAATACCCCATCTGGTATTCATTTCATAGGATGGGGTGTTCATGGGGAACTACATTTCACTGTACTCTCCAGTCAGCAAAGCTGCTGAAAATGGTCTCATGCAATGTTATTTCCCATGGCCGACCACATTCAATGGGTTTTGTTTGTAATCAAAATCTTTCCCAAGAACAAGCCTCAAATAGTTCTTCTCAAAATCAAGAATACAGAGAACAAGTTTTTTAATTACTCATGCATCAAGAAAACTATAATATTGAACATGCCTCTCGTATGGATCAAGAACATCATCAACTGGCAGAAGTGTCAGAAATCATCCAACGGTCTTTCGAGCCGGGTGATAAAAGTGGATGTCGATTTATGCATCCAGCTAATATCCAGACTAAGGTCCACAAGATCAGGAGGGATTTTAAGAAACTCTTAGACATAGCATGTCAAAATCCACCCTAGATTTCCGGACTGGGGACTCTTTTAACCCAACCCTTAGATTCAACAAATATGATTTGAGGAGTTGAGAAAAGATAGCACGAACAACCCCATTCTACCAGACTAAGGACTTTTTCAAATCATCAATCCCCTCCTCAATGAAAGTTAGTCTTCTATCGATTGGGGAAGAAGCCAAAAAAGGAACAAAGTGCCAAATTATTAAGAAATTATATCCAAATTAATGTTCACCAAGAGGTTCTTGAGGGATCAAATCAACAAAAGGTAATGTCTTATCTCGGGCATGGTTGAAAAAAATATCACAGAAATGCTGATAGAAGGGATGTGATGAGTTATGCACCAATTAATGTCATTAATTCAATTTTTTCTGATCATCTGGAACATGAGGATCACTCAGGGGACTCAGATGAAGAGGTTCCTTCTCAGGAATATGTATGCACAGACACAAATGAAGAAGGTGTGCATACACGAAATCAGTGGACTACCTAGAATCAAGGTAATCCTTCAAGTAACCAACTTCCCCCTCTCCAAAAGGGAGCTAACAAGGGGAAATGAAAGAATAAAGTTACATAACCTTCCTCTGTAGATGGCCAATATCTCTCACTAGAGCAAAGATTTGCACAACAAGAGGAAGAAATGAAGGAATTTAGGATGATGAATGCAGAACTACTTCATGGTAGTCTTCCTCCTAAGCGTTCTTGAGTCAGTCAGCCAATGGTGTTTGTTGCAATTACTGAGATAGATCAAAAATATTCTCCTCTATCAGTACACCCTCATAGGTCTAATCCTACAGGTCTTGTAAAGCAACAATTGTCGATGCTTCCATCAGTTATAGTACCAGCCACCACATCTGTACTAGCTCTAGTCATTGCACCTGTTCAGGTCCATGATCAACCATATTTTTCTCAAAAGTTAATAACTACTGTTGAGTCATTAACATCTCGGTTGTAAGCTATATAGTGAAATAATGCTCAAATTCAACCAAAAAAGAGAACATACCATGAATAGTTTGATTCAGTCTCTCCCCAATCAAGTTTTAGGAATCTTGTAATCCCTATTTTCAATGGATCAGGTGATCCTGAACATCATTTGATGCATTACGTGTCTTGTTGCGATCCTATGATGGGACCTCCATAACATAATAAAGTAGTGAAACTCAGATGATTCGTGCGAACCTTGCAAGGATCGGCTTTTTTCTGGTACACAAGCTTGTAATCCCGGTCAATTACCAGATGAGAGGATCTTTATTAGAGATTCCTTCTCCAATTCAGCTCAACATTGCCAAAGACAACAGTTTTTTATCATAAAAAATGTAAACAAAGGGAGAATGAAAGGGTCTCAGATTTCATTACTCACGGGAAGGGATTAACATATTCCCTATTCTTAGCACTCCCTCAAGAAGAACTGGTTCCAATCTGTGTGGAAAATTTACGTGATGTGTTGCGTACACCGCTGATCCCAGCGAAATACATAGGAGGGTTTCAAGACCTTACTTCAATCACTCAATAGATTGAAAATTCTCTTATAAAGACTATGGATAAAGCTCTCATAATTCCATCAGCTCCAGGAAGGAGAATGGGTAAATCAGAAACTGCTACAGTTATGCTTAAACAACAACCTGTTCCTACTTGTACTTCAAAACCTTCATCTTTTTGAAGGGCTCCACCTCCTGACCGTCAAAAACAGAGTTCGTTTCGTCAATAAAATCAAAGAGATCAATGAAAGAAACAATTTGAGGATATTAAGAGAAAAACATTCTCTTTTGGATATTAACAAGTTCTTTGTCACTTCATTTCGGCTCTGGAAAACAATTTGGTTCAATTTCCGAGGCCCAAGAGGCCAAATAAGGAATGAGATGAAGACCATCCCAACTATTTCCCCTTTCATCAAATGTTGGGGTATCCCATCAAGAAGCGTTTTGTCTTCACAAACCTCCTGAAAAAGATGGTCGACTCGGAACAAGTCAAACTAAAATGCTCTTCATCCTAGGTAGCATGTGTCACTACTACAGTTCAAGAGGAAGAAGGCAAATGGCAAGAAGTCAAAAGAAAAAATGCATAGAAATATGATGATTGGATGGTCTGAAAATTAATCAACTGAACTCATGCCATTTTGCATATGAAATTGAAGAAACCAATTGTGCCTTTTTCCATGAATGCCGCAGAAAAACCGTCTTCATCAGAGGAACAATCGTCAATGAAACGGCATGATTCAAAGAAATAAATTTTTTTGAAGAAGATGAGTATCTGTCAAGTCATAAGATGTCTTTGTCTCTGGCAGACTTCATGCAATCTACTTCAAATTCACAAGCACTGCCCCACCAAAGGGCACAACCTAAACAGCCTAATCAGGAAGAGTCTTCATTGGATGAAGAGTTGATTTTTGGTTTTGTTAATATGATTCAATTAACAGTTCCATATTCCAGTCGTAGTTTCTATTTTGATGATCCTGAATTCCTTATATAGAATAGAGTAATTAGAGGATGTTCCAGAGGCTCAGGATACAGGGGAAGATGTGGATATTTCAGAGGCCACTATTCCTATTATACCCCTACTATAATTGTGTATGTGGCAGAAAATCTTGGTAGAGCCCTTCAATGAGCACAACAAGAATAAGTAAGTTCTTCCAAACAAGGCAGAATCAGCCATAGCAAAATTATTCGGGACGATCGGTTGAGGGTTCCATCTTCTTCCTCTCAACATGTAAATAGACCTAATCGGTCTAATCATCCAAAGCCAAGAGTATTAACAACTCATATCCCAGTACAATATGCATCAAATTCCAAAGAATCAACTTCCAAGGAACCTGCTAACCTTCATGTTCCTATTCGGAAACACAGACCTTCAGATCAATAGAATGATATATTGAAACACCTGGCCCAAGTACTAGCAATGTTATCAATTCTGGATGCCTTGAATTTATCAAAGGATCTTCGGGAGGCACTCATTGAGGCTTTGTCAAGTCCTTAGGAGTTTGAGACTGAAATTGTTGTAGCTGAAGTCTACCATGTGGAGAATAATCTTGCAGAATGCAATGCAGTAATATCTTTTACTAATGAAGATGAAGATGATGTCGTGCATGGACATATTAGACCTTTATATTTATCTAGAAAGGATAATGGAATAGACATCTGAATAGCTTTCATTGATAATGGTTCATGAGTCAATATCATGCCCATTCGTACACTTCGTCAATTCTGCCTAATGGAATCTGATTTATCTCCTTCAACTATGATGTTACAAGGATATGATAAAAATGAACAAGAACCACTATGTGAGATTACACTCAGAACTCAGATTGGATATCTTATGTCCAATTCAGATTTCATGGTTGTTGATATAGACTCAACCTTCAAAATCTTTCTTGGAAGACCCTGGCTACATCGACATGCGGCTATCCATTCATCATACCATCAATGTCTCATGTTTTGTTCCGATGGTCAAGTTGTGATATTATATGGTCATAAGGCCCCATTCAAAACATGTGAATCTCAATACATTGAGGAGGAATTCTACCACATGAAGGGAAAAGAGGAATCTAAAACAAAGAATATTACCAAAGTTATTGCTCTGTATGGTTTGGAAAAGATTCTAGTAAAACCATTAACACATATGAGTACAGATTATGTGTTGCCTACCAGTAAAATTGATAGGATAGACCCAAATCAAAATACTCTTATGGAAAGATCTGTAATGTTAATTACGACAATCGATCCAGACAACATGGAAGAAATTGGTGACCAACCAAGCAATGGTGAAAGCTCAAATTGAGATGTCTTCATTTAATCTGCTGAAATCCAACAAGTCTATACTTCACCAATCGGGCTAGGTAAAGTTATAGAAATGTAAAAGGTAAATGATGATGTCAATTATCAATCCATCATCTTCTCATTATTACCCAAAGAATACCCTTCATCATTAATTGGGTCGGAAATGGAAGTTTCATCTTCAAGATGTTCAAATTTTGACATTTCTTCTGATTTTGGAAATTCTGCTTCATCATCTACTATGAATGTAGAAATGTAAGAAATAACACATGTTGAAGAAGAAGAGGAAGATCTCAGAGATGCTCCTCCAGCATTTGAAGAGGGTATCTCTACCACTGTGGATGAACTCAGGGAAATCAATCTGGGTACAAAACAAGATTGGTTCCCCACTTTAATCAGTGCGGCCATGACTCCTGAAGAACAAGATATGTATATTTCATTTTTAAAGAAAAATCAAGATATATTTTCTTGGAAATCTATATAGATTCCAGGGATTGATCCTGATGTTGCAACTCATAGTTTGGGTTTTCCAGAAGAACATCGAGGATTCAAACAAGATGCTAGAAGAACACACCCAACCTATGATTCCGAAATCAAGGATGAAGTTGATAGGCATATAAAATCTAACGTCGTCAAAGAAGTTCAATATCCCTCGTTGTTGGCTAATATTGTACCAGTGAAAAAGAAGAATGAGAAAATTATAGTTTTCATTGATTTCATAGATCTTAATCAGCATTTTCCTGTTAAGGATATTCCAGTTCCAATTAAAGAACATTTAATCGATGAAACAGCTAGCTATGAAGAACATTCCTTCATGGTTGGATATTCTAGATATATTCAAATCCGAATGGCTCCAGAAGATGTCGAATTTACAGATTTCAGAGCCCCTCAGGGTGTGTTGTTCTATCGGGTAATGCCCTTTGGCCTAAAGAATGCAGGCACAACATATCAGTGTGCCATGCATCGTATCATCAAACCCTTTATGGGAAATTTTGTTGAATGTTATGTGGATGATTTGGTGGTCAAATACAATCAATGTTCTAATCAATTGGTTGATTTTTAAATAATATTCCACAAACAACGACAACATAATTTGAAGATGAACACCTTAAAATGTGCTTTTGGGGTAACCTCGGGAAAATTTATCGGCTTTGTTGTACGCCATCATGGTATTGATGTCAATCCTGAGAAGACCAAGTCAATACATGGTATGTCCCCTCCCCAAAATTTGAAATAATTAAGAGGACATCAAGGACAGTTAGCATATTTTCGGCGTTTCATCACCAATTTGGGAGGCAAAAGTTTACCCTTCGACAAATTGATGAAGAAGGGAGTCACCTACCAGTGGACTGAAGAATGTCCGAAGTAATTCGATATTCTTAATAAATACCTCTTGAGTCCACTGGTACTTATGCCACCTGTTGAAGGAAGACCACTTATCCCCTATGTAACACCTCTAGTGTGATCATTGGGTTCTTTTCTTGCTCAGAAGAATGATGATGGGAATGAAAACAGCCTCTACTATCTCAGTTGGACTATGCTTGATGAAGAAACCCATTATTCAAATATTGAGAAGTGCTTCCTATCATTGATCTTTGCAGTTAAGATGTTGAGACGCCACCTGTAACATCAAGAGGACCAGTTGGTATCTATAAATAACCCACTCGAATTCATCCTTAGTCATCCAATTCATACAAGACGTCTGGCATGGTTGGTAGTTATTTTGAAGTAATTTGATTTTAATATGTGTCTCAAAAAGCAACAAAGGGCCAAGCTCTAGCTGATTTCCTTTCTGAACACCCTCCAGTGGAAGATACATCTTCAGATATTGAACTCCTTGATGAGGAAGCATTTTCTATTCAAGAATGTCCTCAGGCATGGGAAATGTACTTTGATGGTGCTTCTAGAAGTCCAATAGGGAGGAAAACGGAAAATCCTAAATTCAACAAGGTTGGTTTAGGAATTGTACTCATTTATCTGGAAAAGGAACTACTACATTCTTCCTTCTCATTATTGAGAGGCGGTACAAATAATGAAGCATAATACCAACCAATCATCGTAGTCTTAGACTTAGCGCTTCAAGCACAAGTGAATCACATAATGGTGAAAGGTGATTCAGACCTGGTAATCAAACAAGTCAATTTGGATTATGCAATTAGAAAATAAGAACTAATACCTTTTTATGATTACGTCAGATAGTTAATGGCGTAGTATCCTTCGGAAATGACATTTTATTATATCCCATGATCGAAAAATGCCCAAGCTGATGCACTGGCTAATATAGCCACAACTCTGGTAGACTCAAATCGAGATGAGAAAATCATCAGTATTTCCCACCGTCGTACAATTTCACCTTATGTTCAAGCCAAAATAGAGGAAAACAATGAAATTAGTCCCATCTCTAAACCATATGGTCACACTACGGGATGGATTGAACATATCAGTGAATACCTTAAAAATGCAACACTTCCACCTAATAGAGCTGGGAAAGAACAAATCCGGCGACGTGTGGTCAATTTTAAAATTTATGATTGCCCAGATCACCTAGAGAATATTCTCTACAAGCGTGGTTTTGATGGACTTCTCTTCAAGTTTATTGATGTTGATGAGACAATGTTTTTCATGAAAGAAGTGCATGTCGGAGTCTATGGTGCCCACCAGTCTATACATAGATTGTCTGATCAAATTCGAAGGCTTGGATACTTTTGGCCTTCAATGATAAAAGATTCTGTTGATTTCACAATGATGTGTCATTCTTTCCAAGTATATGCCAACTTCATTCATCAACCTCCAGAATTTCATCATACAAGTAAATACTCATGAAAATTTTTATCATGGGGAATGGATGGGGTGGGACCTTACCCTTTAGCTACAGACAAGCAGTTTAAGTATATTCTTACTACTACTGACATCATTTCCAAATGGGCAGAGGAAATACCTCTCAAAGAAGATAGTTCTAAAAGTATTGATAGCTTCATCAAGTCTAACATCATTACCATATTTGTTGTCTCTCATATGATATTGACGGACAATGGAACCAACTTCTATTCATTTGAGGTGAAGAAGTTGTATCAAGAATACAACATCAAATCCAATCATTCATCTCGGTATCATGCAGTGGCCAATGGACAGATAGAAGCTTTAAACAAGACTCTGTCAAATATATTGCAAATTATTGTCGATAAATATAAGAATTCATGGCCTGATTAACTCTTTCTTGATTTATGGGCTTATCGAACTACCACCCGCACTGCAACACGGTCAAATACATATTCATTGGTATATGTAACGGAAGCAGACCTTCCAATTGAGGTTCAACTACCCTCACTCAGGGTATCCATTTGTGATCAGTCATCCAAAGATGAACAATCTCAAAAGCTATTAAATGAATTGGAACCTATATATTAGAAAATATTGTGCACTCTGCACCACTTGGATGTCTATCAGAATTGAATAGAATGATCTTTCAACAAAAAAGATCATCTTTGTTCATTCATTCAGGGAGAATTGGTCTTAGTACTCAAAACTATAATGATACCAGGAAAGAAACCTCCCAAGCATAAACCAAAGTTGTAAAAACCATATTCAATACATAAGGTCAATTCCAATGGAGTTTATTCATTAATCTCAATGGATGGAGAAATCATCACTACTCCAACCATTGCCAGATTTCTGCAGAAGTATTTTGTATAAAAACAAAATAAATTACCATTGTCCATACATATGACCTTAAACTATTTGTATTACTTTCATCCCACACGACGTTAAACTGTGACGTCCTAACTACAGGACACTAAACTATACATAAGTCTCTTACGTCTAGCACGACATCAAACTGCACCATCTACAGTCCATATATATGACCATAAAATATTCGAATTACTTTCTTCCCACACGATGTTAAACAGTGACGTCCTAACTACATGATGCTAAACTGTACAGAAGTCTCTTACGTCCAGTAAGATGTTAATCTGCACCATCTACGGTCCTTGCATATGACCTTAAACAATTTTCAATGTCCCTTACGTCCAGCACGATGTTAAACTGCACCATCCACGATCCATGTATATGACTTTAAACAATTAGCACATACATCCAACATGATGCTAAACTGTGAAAAGTCCCCAATACGTTTAACATGACGTTAATATTTGTCCTCTTTTGTCCTTAATGCATGACATTAAACTGCACAATCCTCTTTCTGTCCAACATGAAATTAAATTTTATTGTCCCCATCGTCCTAACTACATGATGCTAAACTATATAGATATCCCTTAATATGTCGTACATGATGTTAAATTGTATTTTTGTCCCTGCTACATGACACTAAACTGTGAAGCACCAATAGTCCTAACGACAAGACTTTAAACTGCATAGTCCCTTCTTATGTCCTACATGACATTAAAATGTGCATCGTTAAGGTTGTTGTTTCCTCTTGTTTCTCACACCGAGAATAACTCACATGATCTTAGAGAAAATTTCAACCATAACACCCTATTTGGGCCACTAACAATGCGTAAGAACCAACATCAATTTTTTAGATCATTTTCCCTAAGAAAAACTTGATCACTAATTGATTCTTTAATTGAACTACACAAAATTTGATCCTTTCATTCCAGGATGGGTACATAGGCAACCTCCCAAGGTTCAATCCCAAAACCAATATCTTCACATCGGTTCACCTCCATCTCATACGATGTTGATTCGTGAAACCACCCCCAGAATCAATATATTTATATTAGTTCACCTTCGTCTTTTCTATATGACATTAAACTTTACAACAATTTTTCTCATGTATGATATTAAACTACAATATTCATTGATACCCTCACCTGAGAGGGAAACATTATTTACATTGATTTAAAATCATGGAATATTCAAATAATTTATGTGCATACATGGCAATACCTAATCCTTTTATCTTGGGTCAAACCATCATTGCACTATAGTCCCCTTTCATCCTTCACATGTACGAACAAAATTTGTACAGAAGGTATTTCTAGAACTACGTGTGCTTGATTCCCATCCTTATGGGATACATAGGAATGTTCGAGTGTCCCTCGAATCCATCCCCAAGTCTTTTGGGCCTAACCCCAAATTCCACTTTCAGTCCCCTAGCTAAAAAGTCCCCATGAAAACAAACACTGTGTATTTCTTATAATGGTCTGAGTTTTATAAACCTAAACTAAGATCTCCCACACTTTCGTCCCACACAACATTAAATTGCATTTGACGAACTATGTATGGCTTGATTCCCATCCTTATGGGATACGTAGTGAAGTCCAAATATTTCAAATCAGGATCCAGCCACAACATGATTATGGTTAGAATTGACCTGTTAATCTCTGCATACATCAAACAATACCCATCTTTATGTTTCATAATCCTAGTATTGAATACTTCCAGATCATCATAACCCTTTTCCTAACATCTGATCAAAAAATGTCCAATTTTTGAGAATTATTTTTCCTAGCCATGGAGCACGTGCACTTAGGCGACCTTGCATAAATAGTCTACATAATAGACGTGTCAGCCAAAAGATGTTATTATTTGACTATATAGCCAATTCCCTTAGGCGGCCCTGCATAATTCAACCCCCTAACAGGTTTTTCAAATAGTGGCAACTTCATTCATGGGAGGAAAATATCTTTTTTCCTTAGTTGTCTTAATGACAATATATAGGGATCAATAAAAAATGGCTATCCTTAACATATTTGTCCCATACACTTTTTCATGATCTGAAATTATCCAAATCTATTGTTTATATTTTCCTTCCCTACATTTAGGACAGACCTTCATAGGAGTAACATTCTTCCAAATCATAGACAATCTTGTTTGGAAATATCTTCTCCATATTCAATTACCTCTCTCCATACAACCAACACTATGCTTTGGAAAATTTGAATCCTCATAAACATCCATTGGATTTTTAGAAGTAGAAAACTAAATTTATGAGAGTTTTTTTCCTGACTATGCAGCATGTGCCCTTAGGTGGCCTTGCATAAACGTTCTACATAATGAACCTGTCAGCAAAAAGAAGCTATTATTTGACTATGCAGCCAATGCCCTTGGGTGGCCCTGCATAATTAAACCCCCTAACGGGTTTTTTAAATATTGGTAACTTCATTCATGGGAACTACTTATTCTAATGCCTTTTAGCTCTTTTTTATATCATTCCTCAGATTCAAATTTTCTTAAGTCATAGTTTACATATTTTACCTCATACATGAGTGTGGTGAGGAATTTTCAGATAAGTTGTCAAGTAATTGAGTCATTTTTAATCCATTTCATTCATAGCTATTTCGACCTTAAACATTAGCCTCTTTATGTCTGACATGCATGACTTTAAACTGTCCAGAAAAGACAAGGGAACTCTGAATAAAAGTTCGGTTCCAACTCACTAAAAATATATTTTGTATGATTTAGGTAATATTGTGCAATTAAAAGTTTCAAAATTTGTAGGATTATTAATAATAATCCAAGCAAAAAAAACTAAAGTAGGTAGTTGGAAGATACTTGCTCAAGTGATTGAAGATGAAATAATTCCTTCCATTTTGTGCACAAGAATTAGAAGGAAATCCACTGGTTAGAGTCTCTTCTCTTTTCTAAGAAATTACAAGAGTCTGTCAACATAAGTCTTCACGTGATGAACTACATCCTGTGCTTCATCAGCAGCTACATGAATCTCAATCACCCATACAACTTCACTCTTTTCAGCCTGATGGAGTTCTTTCTTGGCATCCACGATGGACTTCATACCATTCATTTGAGATCCCTCTAATGAATTATTGAGTTGTTCAAGTTCCCCAGTAACAGTGTCTAACTGTTGTTGAAGGCGCATTTACTGGATGACTTTATCTTTGATCTTATGCTCTAGCTCCTTCATCATTGCAGCATAATCAGCCTCAGCTCGGGATACTGCAGCCTCAAATTCACCGATATTTACTGACAACTTCACCCTAGTCAGATATTCACGGCACTTTTGATCATGTTCCCTTTTTAAAATGACATGTTTCAAGGCGGCATGGATCTAATCATATCTAAAACTGCCCTAGTCTTCTCCCTAGATGTCAGCAACCACAGTTGCCGAGCAACCATCAGATGTTGCTCTAACTGGACATCTACAGGGGGAGATACAGAAATCTATTGCAAACACTTGAATTGGTCTGCAAATCTATACGGATCATAGGCCTCACATATAATCTCTCCGTCAATCCTGGTAACCAGCACACCATCTCTGCAGGCCAGCATGTATGCCCTCAAATCCAAGTGGGTGGTTCCATCATCAACAAACCGCTCGGTTGGCGGATTTACATAGGGAAAAAATTTTAATTCCTTAAACATGCTCAGCATCACTTTCATGTCATAGGCATTAAGATCTAATAGAAAAATTCCAGATAATTCTTGTACTGATGGCCTAAAAGAACCTACATGAATTTGTACTCAATTCTGTACATTATAAGTCCTGAAGTGAGTGGTGATCCATCCCCATAAAACAAGAAATGGTCCCACTATTCTCTAAAGAGATTTACCCATGAAGACATGAAGTAAACTCCTGTGAATCTTTTCTAAAATGGGGTTATCCAATCCCACTATTTTTCCCTCAGCCAACATTTCCACAATAACAAAGGTCCCTGGCCTGATGCCTACCTTCGAATCCCTGACTGGAAAGAGATAAACGCTACGCCACAAAGCCATGAAGCCCGCCAGATGAGTCTTCTTTGGGATCCTTTGATTCACCACATATCCCCATTTCTCAAACTCTCCTAGCATTATAGTTGGCTAGAATGTGCCAGGAGCACCCCTCTTCTCGGTTTTTGGGAACGTGGTAGGATGGGTGGGCCTCTTATCATTGGATTTCTTTTTCTTGGATCTTTTCTCCTTTAACTCTTTATCTTTTGCCTCCTTCTCTTTCTTCTCAATAATAAATATATTCATCCACTCCTCTGGATGAATATCCTTTCTAGAATTTGTTAAGGATGTCTCTGAACTCTTGATCCTATGGAAGATTTTAAATAATTCCAGAGTGAAAGAAGGAGACTTCTCGGAATCATTCCAAGTTACTTTGGGAGGAATGAATTCATCATTCATGTCACCCAAAATTGAAGATCATGAGATCCGGTGGACATCCCACATATTGATGCCTACTTTTCCATGAGTCAGATGGAAAGAATTGGTTTTTGGGATCCAGTGGCTGAGTATCTCCACCACGAAGCTATCATGTCTATAAACATTTGTTTTCCCAACCCAGACAGCTTCGTATATCACAAATCCTTTCAGATATTTGACAAAATCTGCACTGGTTTGTCGCACACAATATTACCACGTCCATGTTGGCTTCACACCTCCCTTAGGATGGAAGTCCCAACATTTCTTCCAGCTTTTGTATTGATCCATCTGAGCATTTTCGAAGATTGAAGGATGACAATGTGGTTTCAGTTCAGGCTTATGAGGTTTCATATCTGGAATACTAGGGCTATGATGAATCATGTGGGAATTATCCACTATTCGAGCATTTATAAATCCTCCTCCACATTATATATTTGATGAAGCAATGTTGGTATAATACTAAAACGATGAAAATGTTAGATAGTTCTTTGCTTATGGAATAGTGACTTCTCGTAGATGACCATAACCGTACAAAGGAAGATAAGTCTTTGTGGGAAATCAAAGTGACATTTCTTCAGATAATTTTCCTAATCTGGAAGAGTGCTATCACAGATGATATAATAATGGTGGCCAATGATGTTCATCATATCATCAAGATGGTTTCATGCAATTTCATCAGTCGTTCCGATTCTCTTGGGAACCATTGAATCTGCAAAAAAGTTGAATAAATTAACTCTTAAATGGGTTTATTTTTAAAAAAATTTGTGAAGGAATTCAAAAAAATGACAAAGGCATTAGGGCACAAAAGTCTAATCTTCACGCACAAGTGTGGATGTGTCGCACAAGTGTTAATATGCCGCTCATGTTTTTGGCGTGCAGGTATCACTGTGCAAGTCCAGATACCTTGACAGTACTGTGATAGCGAAGAAAAGTGGAAAAAAGAGCAACTTGAATGGAAAAGGTGACCTGCATGGTGAGAGCTCAAAAATCCGGAAGTCGGTGCTATGCATGAAAAATGAGCACATATATATAGGCCAGGTCGGCGCCTGTGCACCTAATGCCAGTGCACTCTGGCCTACGCGATGAGTGTTGAATGCTGAACACTTGGGCGCCTCTTTCCCTTTGGTTTTCTTCTTTTCCTCAAAGTCACATCCATATTCTTTCGGATCCAACTTTGAGGGGGGACATTTGTTGACGCACCTTTTTGTCACATTGTTTAAAGGAATGGAAAAGGAAATGACTTAGCAGAAATTGATTCATCCTTTGACAAAAACATCAAAAATCAACAAAGGATTGAAAAAGGAGTAAAATGCCTTCGGGTCGCACATGTTCCCTCACTGTCACGCAAGTACACTTTCACGCCGCCAAATGGTCACACAGGTGACTTCCACCCCCTCTTTGAAAACCGTAAAGGGTCTTCTCCATCCAATAAATACCCCCGGTGGGCCCCCCATTTGAGGTGGAATTTTTCCAGAATTCAGATATACAGCTCTGAACGCCCAAGTCTCTTCTTCAAGTCTTTCGAACACTTCTAAGGTAATCCTTTACCGAGGATGGAAGGTCTAAAAAAGAGGAGTAAGGTCTACGTGTTAGAAATCACTAATACTTGTGTGCCTAAGTGTTTTTCCCTTAATGGAAATGAACACAATTGCGCGCCTCCTTACCTACTCATTGAAACTTTCCCGCCAATCTTCTAGAAGTACTTTGGTATAATTCTAAAGGCTTTGGTCAAGGATCTCCCAAGTATTACCCTACTTGTTAACAATCGCGCAAGTACCCATGTGCTGCGTAGGTATACCTACGCCCCCAGGACTTGTGCGCCCACACAGTACCTGCGTGCCTACCCAGACTTGCATGACCTTCTATTTTTTGGATGCCCTTCATAAACATTTAACCCCTTTTATTCCACTCCACCTCTCCTATTATTGATTTAGTCTTCAAGACACTCTTCAAAGCAATTTATGGCAGGTTTTCTTGATTGAATTCCTTATTCGAAATGAATTTTGTGGAACATCTCTCAAAACCTATTGATTTACACATCATTACGTCACTAAAATTAGAGATTTCATTCATTCAATCTCATCCTTTAAGATGAGAGATCCCTCATTACTAGAAAAATAGGTATTTGCAACAGGGACTCGTCGCAAATGGCCTGTTGCTAAAAATGGTGTTGCAACAACAATTATTGGCGACGGACCCATCACTAAAGCCTTTTTTTGCGACGGGTATTCCCCCCGTCGCAAATAGTACTCCGTATATTTGTAAAAAACTTTTAAAATAGTTTTTGCGACGGGCCCGCCACAAATAGTATTTGCGACGGGACCCGTCGCAAATACTATTTAAAAAAAATGAAAAACTATTAATAAATTATTTTAATGCATATAATAATAATAATACTATTTGCGACGGGCATAGTATCCTGTCGCAAATACTATAAAAAAAATAAAAAAATAAATTATTAATAAATTATTTTAATTAATATAATAATAATCCAGTTATAATTCAAAAATAAAAAATAATAAAATAATAATAAATGATTTTAATTAATATAATAATAGAATTATAATTCATAAATAAAAATAATAAATTATTAATAAATTATTTTAATTAATATAATAATAATAGAATTAAAATTCAAAAATAAAAAATAATAGAACATTAATAAATTATTTAATTAATATAATAACATTAGAATTATAATTCATAAATAAATAATTATTAATAAGTTATTTTAATTAATATAAAAATAATAGAATTATTTTACATTCAAATATTAAAATAATTCAAGTATTACAAAAAAATATAATTAAATTATAATATTATAAAATTTTAATATATATATAAAATTTAATATTATAAAATATAAATAATATTATTATTCTTATTAATATTGTTATTTCAAAATATAATATTATTAATATTTTATAATGAGACAGAAACTACGAATAGAAAAAAAAATCATATTTTGATTTCACAAATTTTATAACATAAAAAAAACTCTAATCTGAAGGAGGGGGGAGGGGGGATCTGCAGATGGTGGGGGAGGAAACTCCATCCCTAAAGCATGAGTGAGTCGGCGCATGTACTCCATCTGCTCCTGATGCTGCTGCTGCCACCGACTCGTCTGCTCCTCGTACAGCTGCTGCTGGCGTCGACGCTCCTCCTCATGCTGTAGACGCATCTGCTCCTGCTCCTGCCGGAGACTCTCTATCAGTGCAGTCTGAGATCGCAACTGATCCTCATACTGTGTAGCAGAAAAAGATGCACAAGCTCCTCTCGAGCTAGACGCCGACATCGCAGCACTGCCATAATAATCTCTGGGAGTCAGTCGAGAGCTGATACCAACTACCCGGCCCTTCTCGAAGGCATGCTGGGTGGCCTACATCCATGCCGCCTCATCAAACTGACAGCCAGTGGTCTGATCTGATGACTTGGACTGACTCTCAGGCCGGGCCTGTGACGCTGCGGCCTCATATGACTCATGTAGTTGCAATTTAAAATTAAAATTGTGAATATATTATATGCAGTTAATTTTTAAACTTAAAAACAAATAATACTGACCACGATGTGATGCTGACAATCACCTCTGAGCTCCCCTGTAGCAGGATCACTATACATCCTTCGATATACGTCGTACTCCGTAATATCGGGGTACTCGACAGCCTATAAGAATAAAAAATAAACTGTTAATATTTATAGTTATATAAAATATTTATAAATAATGTACGTACCAGATACTGTCTATGAGTACTCAAAGAACGACTCCCAGCTCCATGAGTCACCTCCTGTCTCCCCCGATTCTGCCTCCCCACCGATGATCTCCTCTGAAAGACACCACTCAACCAGTGCGCACATAATCCATCTCATACATGGGATGAAATGTACTCTGGTCGGTGTGCTCTACACGACTCATCAAAATCTGACACTCCTGCTTTCTTCATGGCAGCTTTTCTTAAATTGTGCAAAAACTGATGAAGGCGATCATGCATGGCCACCTCCCATGCCTCGTGGATGGCGTCACGCATGGTATCCTCGATCGGATACCATAAACCCTACAAATAAATCAAAATATCAAGTTAGAAATGAAATAATTTTCAAAATAAAAATTATTTATTTACGTACGTACCAACCAATGGCCGAACATGGCCTGCTGCACATCAATGGGAATCTGCTCCCATGTGGTCCATGGCTGAGAGAAATAGTTGCACAAAATAGCGTTGTCCTGTCTGACTGCTATATGCGGAAAACGGTAAAAATAATAAACATTTATTATGTGAATAGATTAATGAAATCTTATTCAAATACACAGGTTATCACACCTCCATGTGCGTGGATCAAACCCAAGACGTGGACGTCGCTCGGGGATGGGGTCAGGAATCATCAATCGTGCAAGACCGTGCCCCCTCTGCGTACTCCCTGGAGCACCTGCAGGCTGAGGGTCATCTTCCAGCAACTCATCCACATCGAAAGGCAGGTCAGCATCCGCCAACTCACGAAATGAGGCATCGTCCATCTGAAATAGAAAATGTTAATGTTTTTAGCAAATAATTGATAATAACTATTATATATACATATATACATATTATGATTGTATATAAATACCATGGAATTTTATCAGTGTTCATCTTCATCATCATCTTCATATATGTCAACGTCATCTTCATATTCCTCCTCAACATCATCGATATCCATTCGAGTTACAGTTGCTTCATCTCTTACCATTTCAAATTCATATGTGACATCATTAACATCATCGTCATCACCGAATCTTAAATGTGGGGTGTCGTCATCGATACTCATGTCTCTTTGTAAAAAAGATTTATTTTGAGTACTCTCATGAAAAACTTCAATTCTTTTCACATCAGTGAAAGCACATTCACTTTGACTAAACTGATTGTCTCGAATTTTGATTTTTATTACACTCCACCAATCAATCAAGTCTCTTGATGTAGCACAGTACTTTGTGTAATAAACTTGATGTGCCTGTTGAGCCAATAAGAATGGTTCATTTACTGTGAGAACACTTTTACATTTAATATCGATGATTCCATGAGTCGGATAAACACGCACGCCTCTCTTTGTATCCAACCACCGACATTTGAACATGGTTATGTAATGGTGTCCAAGATAACAGAGTTCAATGATTTCATCAAGTATGCCATAAAAGTCAGCTTCATTTTCTCGATGATGAGATCCTCTCAAGCTAACTCCATTGTTCATTGTTTTTTTTGATTCCCCATATGCATGTGTGTGAAACCAAAATCCATTCACCACATATGCATTATAAGTTTTAACAAGTTTGGAAGGTGGGTTACTCAATACACACAGCCGTTTTTCAATTTTATCAGCATTTCGAGACACCTAAAAATTTGTGAAATAATTATCAATATAGTAAACTATACATTGAATGAGTTTCTAAAAGATAAAGAATTTATGTTACCAGTTTTTGAAACCACTGAGAGAAATTTTTCAGTCGACGTTCTTCGAGAGCAGCTGCTGTAATTTGTGGAATTTGTTTCTTGATATGATTATAATACAACCTATAAAAACCAATGTTATTTACTATAACATTAATGATATAATAAGTGATATAAACACTTACAGTACAACTGATGTCATCTCTTCACAGTTGAGCAGAACATACGTATGAGCTCTATGATGTTCATCATCCGAAAGACAGCGTTCATAAACTCCACCAAAACCAAGCTCTGGCTGGTTGAAAACAGATAATTGATTGTCGATTTCATCAATATTCCTCTCGTTCTGTCCCATTCGGTTGTGTTTTGAAGGATAATCAGATTCAAAATAATGGGAGAAGAAAAAAGATATTTCCTCTTACAAATAAGCTTCTACAATAGATCCTTCAACAGATTCTTTGTTACGTACTTTTCTTTTAAATTTTTTCATGCATCTTTCAGATGGGTACATCCATCGAAACTGTACTGGACCTCCACATTTGGCTTCATATGGCAAATGTAACATCAAATGTTCCATTGATTCGAATAAAGATGGCGGAAATATTTTTTCCAGTTTTCATATAATTACAACAACATCTTTTTCAAGTTTTTCTAGAGCATCGTAATCTGCTGTAGCCGCACAAATTTCCCGAAAAAAATGAGACATGTCTGTTATGGAATCCCAAATCACAGAATTCAACAGACCTCATAATCCAATGGGTAGAATTATTTCCATTATAACATGACAATCATGACTTTTTAATCCAGTAATATGACCATTCTTTACACATCTACCCAAATTGGAAGCACAACCATCGGGAAGTCTCAAATCTGCAATCCACTGACAAAATAATAAACGGATTTCTTTAGAAAGTGTATAACCTGATTTTGGATTCAGTAACCTTTCTATTCTGACATTCTTAAACAGTTCTAATTCTGGACGCCTGTAAATTTGGGCAAGATCTAAACGTGCATTTACATTGTCTTTTCTCTTTCCTGGCGTATCCAAAACTTAATGAAACAAATTATCAAAACAGTTCTTCTCAATATGCATGACATCTAACATGTGTCAGACCAACAAATCAGACCAATATGGAAAATCCCAAAATATGATACGTTTAATCCAATTGTGCTCTTTCCCAAAAACAGAAATTTTCTGTTGGTTTATTGTGGGACCAAAAGTGATGGGAGGTAATGAAAATACAACTTATTTTAACTCCAAACCTGATAGCATTTTTGGAGGTCCATCCCTTTCAACTGTTCCTTTTCGAAATGAGATCTGTTTCTACAAAAAGGATGATCAGCTGGAAGAAATCTGCGATGACAGTCAAAATAACAAGGTTTCTTTCCATGAATGAGCATAAATGCTTTGTTCTCTCCCATACAGTAAGGACATGATTTCTGACCATGTGTACTCCATCCAGATAACATCCCTTAAGGTGGGAAGTCACTAATTGTCCACATCAATGCTCCTCTCAGTATGAAATTCTATTTCGTTGCAACATCATATGTACTGACACCAGTACTCCACAATAAATTTAATTCATCAATCAATGGTTTCAAATAAACATCAATATTTTTCTTCGGATATCCTGGAATTAGTAAATTCAAAAAGATATATGGCTCCTTCATCAACATCCATGGAGGTAAATTGTACGGAGTTAAAAAAATAGGCCAACATGAATATTGACTACCATAAGATCCAAACGGACAAAAACCATCAGTGGAAAGGCCCAGTCGAACATTTCTAGCTTCTAAAGCAAAGGATGGATGCACTCTATCAAAATTTTTCCATGAATCACCATCGGCTGGATGATTCAAGCTTTTATCGGTTGAAATATTCTCTTTATGCCATGACATCATTGTTGCTGTATTCTTAGACATGAATAAACGCTGAAGTCTGGATGTAAGTGGAAAATATCTCAACTGTTTTACAAGAATCAAACCAGACTTCCCGTGTTGTCCTTCATTATATCTCAGTTGCCCACATGTGGGACAACTATCCAACGACTCATTTTCCCCAGAATATAAAATGTAGTCATTTGAACATGCATGAATCTTCTGACAAGTAAGTCCCAAATTTCGAACCATCCTCTTACTCTCATAGTAATTTTCAGGAAAAATATTTTTTTCGGGTAACAGTGTTTTAAGCAAAGAAAATATCTGGTCAAAACAGGTGTTTGACATTCCTTTATCTGATTTGATAGCCATAAATTTTTCAACTGCTTCTAATTTGCTCATCTTGCAGCCAGGATATAATGCATCCTCAGCAGACTTCAACAACTCATAAAATTCAGACGGTGCCAACTCAGGATTTGAATCTATATCAGCTGGAGTTTCTGTATGTTGAACAGATGAACCGACAACATCATGTACTAAATCTTAAAACCTGGATGGATCTAGAATCAAGTTGGTATCACCTGCTCTGGAACTGTGTGCACCGTGTTGATACCAAAAAACATAATCTAGTGGAAAACCAAAACGCAAGAGATGTTCCCCCACTTTGTCAAACGTGTCAAACGTTCTCAATGCACATTTTCTGCAAGGGCATTTTATTTTTCCTTCTGAAACAAATTCTGGATTTGATGCCGCAAATGATAAAAACGTCTCCACACCCTCTACATATAATGGATTTAAACCAGAACCGTTTGGATTTCTACGTTGATTTATCCATATGCGGTCACCTAATAATGATTGTTGACGACCTCGTTGTTCCATATTTTTCTATAAAATATAAAAGCATTACTGGTTTTGAATAATTGGTTAGAAAAAACACTCAAGCTAGCATAATTATAGAGTTTACATCATACACGACTGACGCAAACTTTTTATTGAGATAGACCTAAAAATTGACCCTTTAAGAATTAAATATGTTGATAATAATGCAAAACCAGTTACAAATATTGATAATTTTAATATTATATTAATTTTTTATTATTTTCATAGTACTAATATTATTGGTAATTATTACTAATTATTGGTAATTATTGGCAATTATTACTAATTATTGGTAATTATTACTAATTATTGGTAATTATTACTAATTATTACTAATTATTACTAATTATTGGTAATTATTACTAATTATTACTAATTATTGGTAATTAATTCTAATTATTGGTAATTATTCCTAATTGTTACTAATTATTACTAATTATTACTAATTATAACTATTTACCGGTAATTATTGGTAATTATTGGTAATTATTCCTAATTTTTGGTAATTATTAATAATTATTGTTAATTATTACTAATTATTGTTAATTATTACTAATTATTGGTAATTATTACTAATTATTACTAATTATTACTAATTATTGGTAATTATTACAAATTATTATTAATTATTACTAATTATTGGTAAATATTACTAATTATTATTAAATATTGGTAATTATTACTAATTATTACAAATTATTGATAATTAATCCTAATTATTGGTAATTATTTCTAATTATTGGTAATTATCGGTAATTATGTGTAATTATTGGTAATTATTACAAATTATTGGTAATTATTACTAATTATTGATAATTATTACTAATTATTGTTAATTATTACTAATTATTGGTAATTATTACTAATTATTGGTAATTATTACTAATTATTGGTAATTATTACTAATTACTGGTAATTATTACGAATTATTACTAATTATTACTAATTATTGGTATCTGTTATTATTTATTACTAATTATTATTAATTATTGGTAATTATTTCTAATTATTGGTAATTATTACTAATTATTGGTAATTATTACTATTTATTACTAATTATTGGTAATTATTACTAATTATTACTAATTATTGGTAATTATTACTAATTATTACTAATTATTGGTAATTATTACTAATTATTACTAATTATTACTAATTATTACTAATTATTACTAATTATTGGTAATTATTACTAATTATTGGTAATTATTACTAATTATTACTAATTATTGGTAATTATTACTAATGATTACTAATTATTGGTAATTATTACTAATTATTACTAATTATTGGTAATTATTACTAATTATTACTAATTATTGGTAATTATTACTAATTATTACTATTTATTGGTAATTATTACTAATTATTGGTAATTATCGGTAATTATTGCTAATTATTACTAATTATTGTTAATTATTACTAATTATTACTAATTATTACTAATTATTACTAATTATTGGTAATTATTACTAATTATTGGTAATTATTACTAATTATTGGTAATTATTACTAATTATTACTAATTATTACTAATTATTACTAATTATTACTAATTATTACTAATTATTACTAGTTATTGGTAATTATTGGTAATTATTACTAATTATTGGTAATTAATACTAATTATTGTTAATTAATACTAATTATTACTAATTATTACGAATTATTGGCAATTATTACTAATTATTGGTAATTATTACTAATTATTACTAATTATTACTAATTATTGGTAATTATTACTAATTATTACTAATTATTACTAATTATTCATAATTATTAGTAATTATTAATAATTATTGATAATTATTCCTAATTATTACTAATTATTACTATTTACCGGTAATTATTGGTAATTATTGGTAATTATTCCTAATTATTGGTAATTATTACTAATTATTGTTAGGTATTACTAATTATTGGTAATTATTACTAATTATTACTAATTATTACTAATTATTACTAATTATTGGTAATTATTACTAATTATTATTAATTATTGGTAATTATTACTAATTATTTCTAATTATTACTAATTATTGGTAATTATTACTAATTATTGCTAATTATTACTAATTTTTGGTAATTATTGGTAATTATTCCTAATTATTGTTAATTATTCATAATTATTCGTAATTATTCCTAATTATTGGTAATTATAAATAATTATAGGTAATTATCGGTAATTATGGGTAATTATTGGTAATTATTACTAATTATTTTTAATTATTACAAAATATTCCTAATTATTACTAATTAGTACTAATTATCATTAATTATCGGTAATTATTAGTAATTATTGGTAATTAGCGGTAATTATGGGTAAATATTGGTAATTATTACCAATTATTGGTAATTATTCGCAATTATTGTTATTATTCCTAATTATTGTTAATTATCGGTAATTATTCCTAATTATCGGTAATTATTTATAATTATCGGTAATTATTGGTAATTATTACTAATTATTGGTAATTATTAATAATTATAGGTAATTATTACTAATTATTGGTAATTATTACTAATTATTCCTAATTATCGGTAATTATTCCTAATTATTACTAATTATTACTAATTATCGGTAATTATTGGTAATTATTCCAAATTATTGGTAATTATTCCTAATTATTGGTAATTATTCCTAATTATTGGTAATTATTACTAATTATTGTTAACTATTACTAATTATTGGTAATTATTACTAATTATTGGTAATTATTACTAATTATTGGTAATTATTACTAATTATTGGTAATTATTAATAATTATTGGTAATTATTCATAATTATTGGTAATTATTCCTAATTATTGCTAATTATTCCTAATTATTGGTAATTATCGGTAATTAGTGATAATTATTACTAATTATTACTAATTATTGGTAATTATTACTAACTATTACTAATTATTGGTAATTATTACTAAATATTACTAATTATTACTAATTATTGATAATTATTGATAATTATTACTAATTATTACTAATTATTGATAATTATTGATAATTATTACTAATTATTACTAATTATTGGTAATTATTAGTAATTATTACTAATTATTACTAATTATTGATAATTATTGATAATTATTACTAATTATTACTAATTATTGATAATTATTACTAATTATTGGTAAGTATTACTAATTATTGGTAAGTATTACTAATTATTGGTAATTATTACTAATTATTGGTAATTATTACTAATTATTACTAATTATTTCTAATTATTGCTAATTATTGCTAATTATTGGTAATTATTCCAAATTATTAGTAATTATATGAATAATTAACAATAATTAAGAATAATTACCAATAATTAGGAATAATAACATTATTAGAATATTTTATTATTAATATTAAAATAATATAATTTTCTATATTATATACAATTCTCCTTTCATCTGTGTGTTTTCTGTCTCCACATACAAATAATACATGTGGAGATAGAAAACACACAGATGAAAGGAGAATTGTATATAATATAAAAAATTATATTATTTTAATATTAATAATAAAATATACTAATAATGTAATAATGTTATTATTCCTAATTATTGGTATTTATTATTAATTATTAATATTTATTCTTATTTATTGATAATTATTACTAATTATTCCTAATTACCATTAACTATGAACAATACTAATAATTTAAATTTATTAAGTAACAAAACAATGTAAACATAATTAAATTACAACTAATTAAGAATAATTGAATCTAATAAAAAATTTAAAATAAATATTAAATTAAAATGTACATAAATACCTTGAAAATTGATCTGAGGTTGACCTCTGATCGTTCTTGAAAACATCAATATCAACTCTGGAAAAAAAATTAATCTTGAGAAACACTGAACTCTGGAAATAGAATTTTCAGAGAAGGAGAAGATGGAGATTGAGAATGAATTGAAAAAAACAGATGGAAGTATTTATAGGTTAGATTATTTGCGACGGGTCCATTTGCGACGGGATACCCGTCGCAAATACCTTAGCCACCATTTATTACGGTCAACGGTTAAATAGTTATTTGCGACGGGTCCCGTCGCAAATAACCACCTGCCGACATACTATTTTCGACGGGAATATCCCCCCGTCGCAAATACCTTTTACCGCCGCCGGTTATTTTCGACGGGCGGTTATTGCCCATCGCAAATATGTTTCCCGCGATTTGGCGCGCAACGCGCGCCAGTTCTTTTGCGATGGGGAAAGCAATCCCGTCGCAAAAGGCTACTTATTTGCGACATGAAAATACCCTCGTCGCAAATAAGTTTTTAACGGGGCTATTTGCGATGGGATTTAGCCCCGTCACAAATAACCCGTCGCAAATACCCATTTTTCCCGTAGTGCCTATTCATGGGCCTCCTTTTCAGGAGTAATCCCCAGTCCAAATTCTCATTAATTTTGGCATCCTCCTTAGGAGTAAGCACCATGTCCTCATTAATTTGGTCATCCTACTCAGGAGTAAGCCCCACGTCCCCTAATCTCAGCATCCTCCTCAGGAGTAAGCCACATGACCCCTAATCTTTGCATCATCCTTAGGAGTAATCCCCATGTCCCCATTAATTTGGGCATCCACCTCAAGAGTAAGCCTCATGTCCCCTAATCTGGTCATCATCCTCAGAAATAAGCCCCAAGTACCCTAATATGGGCATCCTCCTCAGGATTAATCCCCAATCATAATTCTCTTAACCTAGGATTCCTTTTCAAGAGTAAGCCCCAGTCTCAAATATGGGCATCCTTTTCAGGAGTAATCCCCAAGTACCTTAATTCTAAAATTCAAGGGTAAGCCCCCGTGTCAAATATGGGCATCCTTTTCAAGTGTAAGCCCCAAGTCCCTTAATTCTAAAATTCTTTTAACATGGGCCTCCTCCTTATGAGTTAAGCCCTGGTTTTCAAATCCCTTTAACCTAGGCCTCATTTTCAAGAGTAAGCCCCAGTCTTAATTTCTCCTGACCAGCCATAATTCATTTTGATCTGGGCTTTATTATCATGAGTAAAACCCAATCATAAGTCCCCTCCTAACTTAGGGAATCTTCCATAGGAGTATGCCCCATGATTAGGGTATCCAAATCTCCATGAAGCACATATACCTTTATGGACCATGTTCTTGGATTTCTTCCCTGAAGTAAATCATAATCCTCATATATTTCTGGGCAGCCATACATATATAAGCCCCACATCATTACATCTTTCGTGGAACAATTGTCTGGTTTCACCAATACCTCTTGTTTCTCACACCGAGAATGACTCATGTGAGCTTAGAGTGTAAAAGTAATCATGACAACATTCACTGAGCAATCAAGCATGCATAAACATCATACTCCCTTACTCGAACTACGTGGGTTCTGACTCCTTTTCCAGAACAAAGGATACGTAGGTAGCCAATCTGCGGGTATGATCCCAACTCTGAAATAATCAATGTCCTTCTGAATGACAAAAAACTTCAAGTGCCCCACTAAGTTGTTTTAAAACCTATATATTCATCATAAGGACCAAGAGTCTTTTAGTTATTGAAGGATACCATTGACTAAGAATGATTCTTTATCGATGAAGAACCTAGAATACATACAAAAGATTCTCTAAATTTCCTACATATCAATCATTGATTGTCAGATCTAAAGGAAAGCTCATTTTATACTTGGTAATGTAATAAGGATTCACGAACATAACTTAAATATATAAAGAGAGTCCCGGAGTAGACAATAATTCCCCTAAAAAAGGTGTGATGAGTCCGACTGCCCATCCTCTCGACCAGTGCAAATTCCTAAGCCTCATTAGTTCACAACTAGTGAGCGCCTACCTTTAGAAAGTAGGTTCAAATTGATATGGAATCATTTGATGTATCCAGTTATACGAACAAACCCATTAGAAACAGCTTGGAATGTTTGAATCATAGATCAATGAGATCATCCCCAATTACAGAGGAAAGAAGCATTAAAATAGAAAAAATCCAAACAAGACACACCTCAACATCAAGATTTCATTTCATGAAACCTGTTTCAATTTATTTAATAAACCCCATCAGTGGAAAATTATCAAACACATTGTGTGTGTTACTTCCAAAGAAGGAAGTTCAAAATATATAAACATAATAAGCTAGAATGATGAAATCGGTGTCTGGAATTGTTAACCATCACTCCATTTTTAATTAGAAATTCATTCTATAGGTGAATGATGTTATGGATAATGTGTAGCATGAGAGAATGAACAAAATCACAAAAAGATATCACTAATCAAGCAATAAATGTGTAGGAAGGAGAAAATAGCATAAATCAGATTGAATTTTTGAATTGCCAGAGAGAAAGTAGAGATATCATGAAACAAAGTATTTCTTTGATCAATGGATTCATTCAACCCTTGAATTAATTTAGCCTTGGATTCCAACCTTGCAATTGATCACACATTGATTTGGCCTTGATTCAAGACTCAATTTGATCTTGGATTAGGCACCAAAGAGAACCATCAGTAGGTGGATTCCATAGAAATCATCAGATATCACGAATTGCTTGGGTTCTTTAAAAGATGGGTGACACTTTTATATGTGCTTCAAAATAAGTGCTGATAAGGATCACTTTTATCAGTGCTAAATTAATAAGCACTAACAAAAGGAATCTTTATTTGTGCTAAGAAAGCACTAATAAAAGGCATCCTTATGAGTGCTGAAACATTAGCACTAATAAATGATTTTTAATTATAATTATAAAAAAATAATTTGTAAATATATTTATATAATTATATATATATATATAATAAATATATATATAAATATAAATTTCAAATATATTTATTATAATTTATTAATTATTTAAATATATAATTATTTGTTTACGATTATCTAAATACTTCTTTAAAAAAATATTTACATATTTATATATTTATATCATTATATATATATATATAAATCATTATATATTTATTTGTTTTTAAAAAATATAAAGATAAATATATTAAATATATAGATTATTTTAAAAAAACTATTATTATAATCTATTTATTAAAAGAAATAATTAGATATTTATAATTATTTAAATTATTTTTTTAAAATAATATTTAAATATAATTAAAAATAAATATATGTATAAATTTAAAAAATATACATTTACAAATATATTTACTTATAAATATATTTTTAACATTATTAATGAATATACCATCTTAAATGTTTGCATGTTAAAATTGAGTGAAATTGAATAATTAAAAATGAGTACACTAACATTATTTAAAATGAAGAATATTTTTATTAATGAAATATAAATTATTAAAAAATATTGGTATATATTGAAATAAATATGAATACATTCTTAAAATATTAAAACATAGTAAATATGAGGTCTATATATTTTTATATAAGATTTCATTAATTACATAAATATTTGGGTGTGTGTTAAATTCATTAAATTTATGTATATGTATGTGTGTCTATTTGAAATCAATGTAACACTCGTTTTATATATGTGAAATTTAAAAATAAAACAACATTCAATTATGTCCATCACAATATGAAATTAGTCTGTATTTTTAGAAAATAATAATTTTTAATTATAAACCATTATTAACTAAATATATGACTTACTTAATGTAATGAATCAATATTTTTTATTACATAAATCCTATTTTAGGAAAGATATAGGAATATCTTTTTATATTACATGTGATAATTAATAATTATATATAAAAACAACTAAAACTGAATTCGACATTAATATATCTTTAATTATTATATTCTATTCAATTTCAATATTTATATTTATTATTTATTATTTATTAATATTTATAATTAATATATATATATATAACTTGTTATTTTTTATTAATAATTTTTTCATTAATAATTTTCTTATGAAATTTTTAATTCTATTGTCTTTACGTTTCTTGGCAATTATTACAATTTATTCATTTTTAATTTTTATTTAAAAATTAATATATATTTGATTTAGTTTTCTTGTTTAATTATTATAATTTCATAATTTTATATATCTATATTTAAAATAATATTTAGTGATATTGATAATATATATATATAATTTATTCATTTTTATCAATAATTATTTAATTAAATTTTTTTTTATTTTTTTCTTCATTTTCTGTTTTTTTAATTTTTTTGTTTCATTATTTAATTTTATTCCTTTTATGTATCAATATATTTTATATAAATTATTGTTTAGTATTTATAATGTAAATGTATGTATGTTAAATTTATTCATTATTATCTTTAATTATTTAATTTAAAATTTTTAATAAATTTTAAATTTAATTATTTTAAATTTTTATTTGTTTAATTATATCATTCTATATGGGAAATTTATTAGCACTAAAAAAGTGTAAAAGGATACCCTTTATCAACACTAAAAATAAACCACATATAAAGGGTACCATTTATCTGTGATAAAAATTAGATAATAAAGGCTACACATTATTAATGCTAAAACAAATCAATGATAAAGGGTACCCATTATTAATGATAAAAATAAGGACTAATAATGGTAAGTGTTTATCCATGCTAAATGTGATGATAAATGGTCCACTTAATCAGTGCTAAAAATTGATATGATAAATGGTCCCCTTAATCAGTGCTAAAAATTTATATGATAAATGGTCCATATAATTGATGATTTTTTAGTGATGATAGAGGCCATCATTATTAAAGGCGGGCTTTATAGTTGTAAGTTATTTCATTTTAGAATAAATTATCTATATTAATTTTAATACAAAACTATTAGTTTAGTAACCCTTGAATCATATATATCCATTTCAATACATGATTTATTGAAAATATAGGGCCCTAACATAATTGTAATAAGATAATTCTTTGTAACATAAAATGGAATTTAATTGACTTGTTAATTCCCATTAAATAATTCTTGTCTCAGTTGAGCTAATTTATTTGATATAAATAAAAATTCATTATCATGTTTAATATAAAGGAATAATTAAAAATAAATGTACAACACAATTCTTTCAAATTTTGTTAAACATGGCCATGTGAACTACTATAAATCTGAAGATAACTTCATATACTTCATGAGATTCCTTTAATAAAGTTTTGAAATTCTCAGTGAAGTAAATTAGTTCACTTGGTAATGATAGAAGAATACTTGATCTAACTTGTCATAGAACAACTTATCCAAGTTATCATTGGTTATACATGGGGTGTAAAGGTTTTCAGAAACTTATATATCTCTATATACATCGATTAATTTATGAAAGTAAAAGGATAATAGATTATGCGTTTTATTTAGATTAAAAACATTCCATTTTACCATCCAATAAATATTTTTCAAATAGATGTGGAACAACTAACCATATGCCAACTATATTTTCTTATTGATATCATATCAATTGTTATGTTATAAGAATCTGTATGGACACTACCATATGTGTTTTTTGAAAACCATTTTTTAAGAGCTAGTCTTAGCGACAAATATACATTAAAACACTAGTGTGCATCATTGTTAATGATCATATGATCACTAAGGATATCAAAATCTATTACGGGTCCACTATATTTATGTAAAGGATTCATATAATTTGATGATAGAGGTATTATAGTTTAATTATATGGGTTAAGGCTCTGGATTCCCATAATTTGGCATATAAATACTGGACTCCATTGAGTTTAGTGGGAGGAGTAGTTCTAGAGACACAAACTACATAGGAATTCATAACCAAAGTGTCGGTTTATGTTCGACATAGTGGGGGATACATGAATTATTATTTCACAATAATGATTCATATTAAGAAGAAATAAATAGTAAAATGATGTGGTTGAAAATAATATATAAATTCATGTAACAGACTCCATGTATCAATAATTGGGACATTTTATTTGGAATTTCCTAATACATGATAATACTGGTGAGTATTTAAGATAAATTGGGCATGGATGGTTCAAGATGGGACAAATAAATCATTATTGGTTGTTGAAAGATTTTGTTTATGAAAAAACATATTAACCACACATCATGACTAAAATCCTTATAATATTCTACCTTTCAAAGCATTTTTATATGATCATCATATTTGGATTTTGATTGTCAAGGATGCCTCATTTAAAGGAATACTTATGGAATGTTTCAATAAAATGTGACATCAAGGGGAAATTATGGTATTTCTTTAGTAGACATAACTGAAAGGGTTGGTGACCTCAAAAAATGTCAATAATATATATAGATTATACAAATTCATTTATTAATAAATCTGGCATAGGGATCTTAGGATATTAATTTGGAAATAGATAATTTACTCATATCATAGAAACGTTTGTGGGAAGAGTATATGTTTCAAGATAAATATTTTAATAAAATATGAAATCATTTTTTATGTGTTATATGATTTTTAAGACTATGAAATTTAATTTCTCTATGTTTGACTTAAAGTGGAAACTATTTTCTAGTGAACATGATCTTTAAAAATGGATCTATATATTTTCTATAGTGCATATATTAATAAATTATTAAAAAATAATAGTTCAAAAAATTAAATAATATATTTTAATTGGAATATAATCCATTCATTAGAACATATATGATAATTAGATGTGATTATGAAGATTAAAATAACTTCATAATATTAAGTTCTAGGAATCCATCTCATGTTCCATGGTATTTACAAATATTTTATATTATTGACGCATAAATAATTATACATGAATATAAATAAAATCCATCATAATTGTATAGAAATGAAATTTTATCAATCCAACAATACATTGAAAAGTAAAATTGGATGTGTACTTATGGTATGGAGAAATGAAATTACTTGTGATCAGTGGAATTGAACACCGATCTTTATTTAGTTCAATTAGGTCTAGTATCTCTAATAATGAAATAGTTATATTCATGAAAAACTTATTATACCCATTTCATTCCATATCTATAATATCTGATAATGTTGAAGCATCTGATACAACTTATTAAGTAGTTTATAAATTTCATATTCTAATTTTTTCTTATGCCAAAAAAATGTAAGATCTTATCATCTAATGATAAACTATAGCAATAGATTTAGTTAGTATGTTTGGATTTGGAAATTGGATTAAGAGGTGGATACTTGTTAAAATTAACACATGAGGTATTTTCTTAATATATATATATTTTAGTAATCATATCCTCAATAAATAATTATGGATCAACCAACCACATCCATTGAAACATGATATGACTTGAAAATATAGACATACTTATCAATATCATGTTTAACATATTAGTAATAAACTGTCATTAACAGTTGGCTCCAGTGAAAGTGGGAGTTTCTTCCTATGAACCAACTAATTTTTATTTTATATAAGTTTTATATTCAAATAAGTGAATAATAATGTAACTTACTTATCACTTATTGATTATTTTTATGAATAAAAATGATATATGAATTTTCAATAGAATATATAATATTAATAAGGTCTTATAAATTCCCTACTATGATGAAAACTGAGATATTTTATGGTGATATCACATAAATATAGATATGTAGTTGGATAAGAAACTATGATAGGACCCGTTTTATATATTCCATCTGGTGTGAGTACATATAAGAAGATCAGGCATCTTCTCATGAAGTTGACACATGATAATCTCTAAGGTGGGAGATTATAGAAACAGACCTGTTTATAGGAATTATTCTTATTTTTTGTGTCATGAAATATCAATGATTAGGAACATGTGTAATAGTCCTCATACTTTACGATTATCATTGATGCAAGTCATGACTCAAGCACTTATATTTACTAATGAAAATCATTATGAAATATGTTTTTAGAATGTATGATGTGTTGGGTGTGTCATAGTTAAAATTTCACTAATGAATAATTTGAGGATGGATTTTTCTCTTCCATTTTATTAAAGTTGATATCTCAGAAAATTTATTAGAGAATAATTGTGACAATAAATTCTAAGGTCATCATGTAAAGATGATTATTTGAGATGGTCGAATATTGACGTATAGAGCATATATATTTGTTAAACATATCTGAAGCCATATTGATGAAATATTGTGTCAAAAGGATTATATGACATAGTGTGTATTCATATGGGATTTTCACCATTACAAAAATAATTTCTTTCTCTTGGGTTCCTTGACCTATTTCTAGATTGTAATCATAGAATTTGTGCATGTATGACTATTTCCAACAAAATAATAACCATATAGGGTCACACCATATGTGTTTTAATTGATCATGATGAAATTAAAAATTAATTTATTTAATGGAATAAATATTATTCTCAAGATCAAGGAAAATTTTATTCATGTTTTATTGATCACATAAATTAAATAAATAATCATTCACTAGATTTTGAAAAAAATTATTTATTTTATTGGATTATTAATAAATATTTATTTACAAGATTTTGAATAAAATATTTACTAAGGAGAATATATATTTTATTTGGTTTATAAATAATGTCTATATTTTGAATAGACCAATACTATATATGATGATAAATATTAATTAAAAATTGAGTTAAATTATTATTTTTATTGAGAATGTTGTCATACACTAAAAAATAATAATATTATTATTTTATTTTGTGACATGGGGTATATTAAAAGTTATTATATTATTTATTGTTTTTTAAGAAAATAAATAATTATTTTAACATAGCCCCTTTCTCTATAAATATATGGTTATATCTATTTTTTAGATAATTAATTAGTGTAATCAAAATAATAGAGAATTTTTGTCCATAAATAATTTTATTATGATTCAACCATCTCAATCCCACTCAAGAAAAAAAATGTTAGAGTGATTTCATCAAGACATAATAATGAGTGATTAAGAATGGACAATATAATACATTTGATTCCCCATTCTAGAACCCATATATTGTTTGGTATTACATGGAGATCATTATTGTTCATGTGGATCACGGCCAGAGTAATTCACTCCTTCTATTATCATAGGCACAATGAACGAAATCTAAAATATTCCTTTTAGATGATCAACATTCATCAACAAACAAATATCATAATCCCAGGTAATTTCATTATTCTAATCTGAATATATTAATTTTCAATTTTCGTACAAGATCCCCACTAATGGATTCAGTAAATTAATATTTTAAATGAAATATTAAAATATCACCCACCACAACACACTTATTCCATACCCAAAACCAACATGGATATCATCATATTTTTGTGAAATAGGAGGATGTTCCATAATCTATTTTCTTCTGTTTATATGGGAATTATGAGTGTTTTTTTGTTATTTAGTGTGACCAATTCTCCATTCAAGTAAATGGTATTGATTAATTTAGTGTTTTATTGGGTTTCCACATATGTTTTTGTTATTTTTATTTGACAAAAATGAATGTTCACTCCATTCCTGGGGAGAAGTATGTAGTTCATCTATGTACATTTTTTTGTGTTCCTCATCAATGTTAGTTTTTTTGGATGTTGTCAAATCTGGATTTCTGGGCTCATGATTTTTTATTCTAGAGAAATGACAACATCTAATAGGGAGTATATGTAGATACTTCAATGATCAAGGAAGCCATTTCATGGGTATCCCTAAAGGTAATAGCATTGGTGTGGAGTTTTTGTGGTCTTCCAAGCTATTATAGGAGGATCAAATCCCATTGGTCTCATATTATAAAACATCTAAAATCCATTACTATAAACAATCAAGCAGATAGGTGTATTGACCTATGTTTGGAATATTTTGAGTACCTAATTGTTAATTTGATCAGTTATCTAGTTCTTCATCTATTAAAATAAATAGGTTAGATTCATTATTTATATGAAAATTTGTGTCTGGGTTTGGGTTATGTTATTTTATATAATTTATTAGTTTCTTCATATGTTTCTTAGTAGTTACATCCCCAGAATAGAAAATATTACAACCATGATATTGAGTTGGTGGAATTTTTGTTCTATTTGAATTTAAGTTTACATTACATCATTATTGATATTCATGACATTTTTATTGTTCAAAAGAGACCAAGGTTGTATTCTCCTAGTGTGACATGAAATTGAGATAGTGATATTGTATATAATTATTCTATGAATATAACTTTGAGATTTTATGTAGACTAGAAAATTGTAATGTTTCAACTCCTGTGTTGATCATGAAGTCATGCAGGGATGTCATTCTTGAATTTAGAAATTCATATAGAATGAAAGAATATCTCTGAACGACACATATTGTTATAGGATAGGTGGATATTAATGGTTTTATTTTTTAGTTGATACCACATTAATATTTGGTTTAGTTGGAGGAGGATTCCATATTGGTGGATTCTAATGAGGAAATTTGTAGATAGAGAGTTGATTTTAGTGATTTGCCTAATGGATTTTTGAGTATGAACATCACAAGGTGTTGTTCAAGGGGATCATTTAATACCTCTAGAGAATTTGAAGATAATTCTCTTGGATTTCCATAGATCACCTTTAGAATTACATCCCAACAAAACAAGGATGTTCCATTTTCTATGATTTCAGTTTCAGTGTCCTGGGTTGAAGTATACAATTTAAAATTGAATATCTCAATGTTTGTTCTCCCAAATGCTGATGGTCAAGAACTAAGATTCTAGTGTGTTCCACCAGCTATTAGATGATCTAAATTTGATATGGGGGGGACATATAGAAGAACTTCATTGATATCTTACGTTGAGATCATGGATTTTATGATACTATGTGGGTATAATAGATCATTTTGTGGAATCAACCCAATTTATAGAAATCATGATGTCATGTTCATTGTAAGAATTATAGAGGTAGTATCTAGATGTTTTTGTGGGGCTCCATAGATTCTCAGGGAATATAATATCAAATAGAGATCATAGTTTTACATCAATGTTGTGGAGAGGTCTCAACATGATTTTGGATCTTAATTTTTCCTTTACACTGCTATTCATCAATACATATATTGATATATGAATCAGAACATCCACACCCTTGAAGACATGTTTTTATCTAATGTCTTGGATTTTAGAGATTCAGTAATGAGGCACCTTTCCTTTGTAGATTTTTCTATCAATAATTGTTTTCACCTGACCATTGGTGTGAAACATTTTTATTCTATTTCAAAAAGAAATTCCATTTTTTTATATACAAGGCTCAACGAGGTAGCAATTATCAGGCCCGAACATGTATAGAATAAAATAGAGATGGTTTAAGTAATTCATAAGAGGATGAAAGTAGTGAATACTTTTATGCTATCATATTCCAATCATAGGATGATGCCTCTGGAGGTCAGCATTGGAGATACTTATTTCTAGAAGATGACACCTCATCATGGTTAGCAAAGGTTTTCTTATGGGTGTAAGAATTATACTCAGTTTTTTATGGATTTTGAGGTGTTGGCTCATGTTGAATCCTTAGTGTATCAGATAAATATTCTATTATTGATGATATAGATACACATTTTATTTCATGTGGTAAATCTCTATTGTTATCTTCAGGATGATTCTCACAACATTTCATTGGGTAATATCGATGTGGATGATGTTGTGACCTTAGAAGAGTGGCATGTGAAGATCCATAACCACCATGACAAGATGTTGTGTGGGTGTGTAATTCCCAATGTTTGGGTTTTTTGCAGACATAATGTCATAGATAAGAGTACCTTGGAACATGAGATAAAAATATTTTCTCAATACCTGAATCTAATTTATGATTATCTCTTATCCTATTGTAATTATTGTTTTTTTTTATTTATCCTTTTTTAGTCTATGAATTGATTTTACCTTGTTTCTTGTTTTTTCTATGATACTATTTGATAGGTATATTCATGGGAGGGACTTTATAGGATATTTTTGGTTGTTTTCGGGATTTGTGCATTCTTCCTCTATGTGAGGTGGCTTATCTCATGTGATGGTGAGATTAATACGAGTTATCTCATGGGGTAGCTATCCATATGGGACATTTTCTTTCATTTTGTCTTGTTATTGTTTCAAATTCTCAAGGATGATAATTCATTGAGAGATATCTAATATAAGGTAACAGTTCCTAGTTTCCTTTTACTTTGTAATTTTAGTGCGTTGTAGGATCCTAGATGTGATTCTAAGGATGTTAGAGCGTAAATGGGGGAAAAGGGGACTTACAATTCCAAAAATAGAAGTGTTATAGTAAGGAGTGATGTGTTATATCATAATAATGTTAAATACAACAAAGAATATCATGGTAATAGTGTAGGGGAGGTTTTGGTGGAGAAATAGGGATACTAAATTTTCAGACATTGATGTTCAATGAAGGTAGGATATGGTGTAGGCCCTTCCCTATTGTTGAGAATTGTGACATAGATTAAGGGGATATAACATGACCAATCATGGTATGCCACATAATCCCAAATTTTTTCCAGTTTTGTAGCAAGGTCCAATTGGAAACAATGTAGACATTAAAAATAATGTTTTTCTATAAATTCACCAAGGACCATTCTAACCCCACATTGTCCCACTCCTTTATCATAAAACCTTGGTTCCTTGAGTTATTTTTTCAAAGTATATAAATCAATTTTTGATTATTATTCATACAAAACTCTTAGATATCAATTTTTGGTTGTCAAATGTGGTTTTTACTTATTTTTATAGATATTCCTCTCTATTTTATCTCATTCCTTATTTTTTTATTATGTAGAATTATCTCATCAGTTCTAATTTTATGTTAATTTAATTTTTTTCATTTTTTCTAATATCTATGACCTTAGGGGATTATATTTTCTGTTCGGGAGAGGTGATTGGATATCTACGATGATATTATGTTCTCATATGAAAGATGTTGATGCTTTTTGAGGGAGATGATTCAATTTTTATACTTTATTTTATGTGAATTTATAATGTTACTCTAGTTTATAAAGTTTGATAAAAGTGGGATTAACCTAATAAATATTAAATTATATTAATAATGAAATTGGATGGTGATTTCATGTTGTTTTTTTATACCATGAAAATGATTTCCCTATTCATTTTCTTGATATTTTGTTTTCTATTATATTCACATTTATCATTTTTTTTATTTATAGATTATAATTTTGAAATTAATAGATTTTTTGTAAATAACATAATGTTTTAATTAATTAATTAATTGTATATAAACATAAAGGGATGTGTTTAATAATATGGTGTTTCTTATAATGTAATGGTAATTGAACTAGTTCAAGTAAGCATGTGTAATTGAAATAGGATATTCCATGATTTAGAGGAATTTATTAAGAATGTGAATCTATAATGCTTAAAAATGGTGAAAATAATGAAAATTCAGGTTAATTGATAATCATTTTTCACATAGTCTGAAGAAACAATTTTTATGCTAAGTGCGTGTTTACATAATTGAGATAGATTAAGATAGTTGATCATATAAAAAATGAATAGGTTATTTCCAGCTTGATGTAAAACTATTTTTTAAAATATAATTCTTTTTTCCAAGAGTGACCATTTTTTTATAGTGACTAGACACCTTTTGTTGGAGGTTGTGAGAGAATGTTTTGTTATTAAGGAAGAAAGCCTTGTTTTAGGGCCTAGATTTCCATATTTACCACACTAATCTGTTTATTTAATCAAATTTTCTAAATACGTGATAATTTATATGTGATGATTTATGATCCATTGATGGATAAGCCAGGGATGTATGATGAGATATGAGTGGAGAGCCCAAAGGTCATGTCCTTAGTCCATGCATGGATGGAATAATTCATAGTGATAATTATGTGGGGGTCAAGGATGCAACTATATGTGATGAAATGGGTTGAAGATGGTCATACCCATTATTTTAACTAATCATGATTATTTCATGAGAATGAATTTTTTATATGGTTTATGTCTAAGTTGCTTGTCTTATCCGCATTACATTACCCACAACTTGAGGAATCTATATATTCTTGTTTTCATCTTATGATGGTATATTTGTATGTCTTCATATTGTACATGGGATTATGGAATGATAATAATTTTTAATAAATGTTTCACCTATGGGGTTGCTTCTTTCTGTAATATGAATGAAAGCTTAAAAATTTAAGAAACCATAGACCAAATTAGATTATTCCTAGTGGGAATGGACAAAGTTTTTATAGTTAAAGTAATTCATCAAAGTAATGTTAATTAATTGATAATGACTTAAAAAAATAAATTCAAATTATACAAGAATTTTACAAACAAAATGTAGTTCTATAAATTTTTGTTTTCTTATAGGTTATCTATTTTCTAGTAGTTGAAGCCAATTGTCTGAGTGAAAATAGTTGCAGTTGACCTTAGGGATAGGTAATTCCATTAGGGTGGTAGTGATCAGTATTACATCAAGTATGTTTTTTTACATCATTTTCTACCCCACCCATTTCGGTTATGTATACTGACACCCATGGAACAATGAGACAAGTTTTCTCCTATATCCCAGTGGTATGATGGATGGTTGAGTACACCCTTTAATACCTTTCTCTTACATGGTAGAATTATATGTTTGTATGCATGGGGGTTAGTTTCTCCATATATCTGTGTTGATGGATATAATTTCTTTTGGTTATTCAAAACATGTTTATCTAAAGATATTATTTCCAATGGATTATTATAAGTATAGTGTAATAGGCTCTGATGTCTTGAGGTACCTGACATGGTGTATGATCTGTGAGGGATTGAGGTATAATACTCCATGTATAATTAATGTAATATGGTTTGTGGTGGATCCCAAAAATTCCATTGCAACAAAATAGATATATGATATGATATTATGAAATTATATGATGTATGAGATGAATTATTTTGATACATATCAATGGTATCTTCGGGAGCACCTCATTGGAATGTAATGGCTTAGAATGTACAATGTTTTAGTAGAGTCGTAATCCAGTGAATAAGTGGTAGTGGTGTACCATTGCTGTATTCTTACAATAATATATATTTACATGTATGTGATACTTGGTGAAATATATTAAATTAGTATACCTTTTATATGATGAGTTTGTTTCCTTGTTATTCATTTTTCTTTATCATGCTTTTTTATCTCTTTCATGGGAGGAACTAGGGAGGATCTTACTGAGTATACGATTTTTCTCACCCCACATATATATAATTTTTTTCAGGTTAGTAGGAGCCAATTGGAGATTGGGGTAAATAATACATGTTCATGGGCTTCTGCTCACTATTGAGATTACCTTTCTGTTACATGTAGTTTTCAATTGAGTTGTTTCTGTATTGTATGAAATTACATTTATGCACTTCATGTTCCTTTTTTATTTATTAGATGCAGTGTATTAGGTATTATTTCATATATTTCTCTACTCCACTAGATCTGTTAGAGTTTAATTCCTTGTAACAAGACAACGCCTTCTAGAGTTGGGACTCCTCTGGACATTATCCTCCATCATTTTTGGCCCAAGAGGGGTACACAATGGGGGAAAGGGGTCGTGAAACATATCATTATAAATTATATTTAAAAACAAAATTTTATCTCTCTTATAATCATCTTTCATTTTTTCATCATTTGTTTACAGAAAAATTTCCTAAGCCCTCCATCTCTAAAAGGTTTTCTATTATATAAGTTTAGTCATAAAATTAGCAGTATACATGTCCTAAACCATTATTATATATATTTCTATTCGAAAACTATTATTAACATATAACTATAATTAAATTAATATCATTGTTATTATTAAATGTAATTATATTTATGGAAATCCCATTATCTATGTCTCTCTTTTCTAATTGGAAATGAAGACGCCACTCGTGTTATGTGGGGACAACCACCTCTGTGAACAAAATAATTCATTTTTCGTCACCACCCAAAATGGATGTATTTGAGAATCTATCTAATAAATAAAATAAAATTTGTTGCATTATTAACATTATATAATGTTAAATTATGCATTCTATTAATAAATAATTTATTTTTAATTTATTACCGTGTGTTTGTAAAAAATTACCGAAATAAGTTCTTTACCAATTTCATATTCAAAAAATACTAACAAAAAATATCAATGAATGAAATTAGAATAGTATATATCATTTTTCAAAATCCAATATATTAACTTAAAAAATATATTAATGATGATTTTGTATTAATTCATGGGGACAGATAAAGACAATATAAAGCGAGTACCAAAAAAACAAAGTTACTAATATCTAAAAATTAAAACAGACAATATATAACTAATAAATCATTAATAAATTATTATAATAAATGATTATAAAAGGTTATATATTTTAGTATGGTACTACAAAAAAGTTATTAAGATTATTATGTATTCTATATATTATGATTATGTGAATTTATTGAAATTGGAAATAATGGAAAGGGTTTTCATTTCAATTCCACATCATTAAAAAAATGATTTTTAAGTTTTAAACTAAAATTATTTAACATGGTGAAATTATTTATATATTAGATTGTTTAATCATAAAAAAAATTAAAAATATTTCTTAAAATTCCATTTCACAATGATTCATTCATGTTATTTTAATTCATACACCACCCATGTTATAAGGTATTTTTCTATCTGGACATTATTTTTTTAACTGATAAGGATTCTTTTAAAACTCAATTATCCTATGTTACATATAGTAATTAAATTAATATTTAAAATTATATTCCATATTATCACTCTAAAAATATAAATTTTTCAATTTAATTCTACTTTCTCTATAAATTACTTTCTCATAAAATATTAAATTTATTAGAATAATTCTAATCAACTTTAATTGTTATTTTCCCTCTATATCCACATTCATTAATCAGAATAATATTCTACATTATTAGTTTAAAATAGAAATATATACTATATATTTTTATCTTTATATTTATTTTCATTTATTTTCCATATGAATCATTATTTCTCATTTATCTTATGTGGGTTTCAATATAATTAATTTAAAATAGTAAAAATTAAATTTCATTTTACATGAAAAATATTATCCTCCACTCCAAATAAATTAGATTGAACTCTATTTCATGGAACCATTATTAGATATTTTTTAAAATAAATTATTTTAAAAAATATTCATATCACCTTCTATAAAATGACATTTAAATTCATATTTTTAATGGAATGTTAAAAAAATCATCTAAACACTCTTTAAGGATTTTCCTCTCATATTCATTTTTTTCTCAAATGGAAATATCTCCCTAGAAATTATGTTTCCTGAATTACCGTATAAATTATATTATACTACTTTTTTTGGGGTAATAGAACTAATGGTCTCAAAAATACAATTATTTTTATCAATTTGTGTGGTATCATTCGATTTTTCTCTTTATAATGATAATTTTAACCCGTGTAAACATCCTTTAATGTTCTTATGTTTTATTTTGGATATGAACTAATAAAACAATAAAAATTATTATATAGATGGATTATAATAATTTTATTCTATTTATTGACTTGGTAAAAGTGTTGAAATCTTGTATATTTGTTAATCCTTTATAGATTTTTATTTATTACTAAGGCTAGTATATTATAAGATGTATTGTAATAATATTTGTAGATATGATGATTTATTATGAATTATTATGATTAATTTTGGGGTCCTATAAACCATATATACATTATTAGGTATCATGAGAGAAACAATTCTGGGTAATTTGTTATATTCCTTACCCATTAAGTATAATGGCTTGGAAGAGGACTTTAGTGGTAAGTAATATTTATTCGCATGAGACTTTGATAATAAGATTATGATATATATTATTATCTATTGCATCACTATGAAATTGGTGATTATTATCCATATGAATATCTATATTGTTATATTATCCAAGGATATATTACTGGATCATGATTCACCTATTTAGAATTTTTAAAATATTTGTTATTCCTACGGTAATACCCCTTCCTTGTTTGTTCTATAATTTCTTCTATTGTACATTTCCCAATACTAAGTGTTTCTGCTAACTTATTTATTTTTAAATTTTCTAATGTTTATATATAAATTAATTTAGTCAGATATGTATAGTTGGGTATCATGTGTATATAATTTTGGGAGAGATGTTGATGACTTATTGTAAAATAATAAATTATTCATTTTGTGGGAAAATATTCATTGGATGGTAATGTAATGAGTTTTTAGTTATTTTTTTCATTCCTACCTTTTTATAACTATAATCCATAAAGGTAATTGTTGTATGAGTGACTTAATATTTTCTATTTATAATGTACATATGTATTTTTAAGCTTATTATTCCTTATTTGTTTTCAAAAACAATACTTAAATAATATGATTATTAGCACTAGATTTTAGAGTGTGGGTCTGGGGTATCATATTTTCATTATAGGTTTTTGATAGTTTCATATGTAAGAAGAGTCATAATAGTTGTATATATTCTATTAAATTTGTTTTTATATTTGATATCAAGTAAATTAATGTAATTTTATGAAAATATTAATATTTTCATTTACATGAAATTCTTTTGAGGTATTTTCTTATTATATTTTGGACTAACATGAATTTCCTAGATTATCTAGGTTTGTTTCATAAATAATGATGGCTATAGATCTTGGTAGGATTAGGAAAACAATTGGTTCATGGTTATTATAAATCATGAACTAGACAAGTGATGACCATGTGACCAGGTTAATGGAATTGTCTAGGCTACACATCCTAGGGCATGGGTGTGTTACCATACCAAGATAATTATTTGACCAAGATAACAGCACTATCTAGGATACATGTCTAGGAATATAGAAATTATCCCACTCTTGGAAAAACATGTCACCCAATTTTCCTCTTCAATATATGTTCCACACATTTGGTTCATAGTTTGGAAATCTAGGTAGCCATACCAGAAGGGCTACCATATCATTAAAATTTGTGGGATTCCATCATTACACCTACCTAATTTTAAGACACTAAACACTATTTCTCACCCCATTAAGCCAAATATATCTATGTAGTGGATCCAAATCATTCTTCTCCCACTTTGGATTCAATTTTTTTTCCTTTCGTGTGGATATTTCATGAAAACCACATATAAGTCACTCAACCCTTCTCTTCTTCTTGTGACTTGCACACTCGTCTCTTATTTACTATTTAGTGGAAATGTTGACCTATGTTGGGTTAAAAATAATTTCATTGGGTTAAATATTTTTTTGTCTATATTTTCATTTATAGTATCTCTCCTTGGAATGGATTTTGTTTTCCAACCAGTTTCCAATTATTCAAAGTCAAAAGGTAGGTGGGTCCATGTCTGGATTTTTTTAATTATTTATATATTCTTGTGTGATTCTTAAATATTTTGTAATTTTTTTTCGTGTGTAAATATTATTTATTTGAAATTATTGGTTTCTATGGTTTTATAATGATTAAATTTTTTGGTTAATAGCATTTTATTATGTGTTGGCATAGCTTGTGAAATAAATAGGTTACATGGTTTAATAACGGAGAAAGAACACGGGAATCATATGTATCCTGGAGGTTGAACTAGTATATGTATGCATGAAATGACTTTTCCAACTTATATTTTTCATGATACAATAGTAACTAAACATATTTACGTAGATTGTTTGTCTTGATTATGAGATAGAACATCACATCAAGGTTAGATCAGAGAGTGTACAATGATCCTAAGTCCACACTAACCATAGTTATTAGATATTTACCATGTTGCTTATACTACATTTTCCTATTTCCATTACTTGATTATTTTTATAAAAATCATTTTTTTTATATTTATTATTTTCAGTCCTTAAAAATCAGTATGTTTTATGGTCTTATGAAAGATATAAATAGAATAATGTAGTGGAAACCTATTGGGAAAATGAGATCACGTCCTACATACACCCTTGTGTGTATATAGACATTTTTTTCCAGCCCCGGTAAATGAATGTCTATTCATGGTGGTGATAGTGTTTCTTTGTGCATGTAACCCTTTTTGGGATGGTTTTGGTTATTATGGCATGGGTTGTCGACCCACATGATTAACAGATGTTTTTTCCATCTTTTGGATCCCATCCCTATTTTTGATATTTTTGATTCACATGGTACCTTTAAAATGTTTAGATCACATAGGTATTGTTTTTCCTTTGGATATTTTGGAATTAAGTCGATATTGATACAGTTTTTTGTGATTTTTTCTTAATTTCTAATTGGATAAACCATTCTATACAGAATTACTCGATTCCCAGGCACTAATTTCAAACCATTGGGTATCAGGAATTCCCTTCCAGCCATGTACCAAGAAATTTGGGGTGTCCGATTATAAGATTAAATTATTTTTATAAATTCAAACAATAACATATTAATGAAAACCATAATATTATGTATAAATACTAAAAATAAATCTGAAAATTATTCTAATGTATAGATTATATGACTATATAGCAATGAAATCCTTCTATTTTGATAAATAAAAGTAGATGAATGGTATGAAAAAAACACATATAGGGGGAATAATCCCTGAAAATGTCAGTTGGCTATTAAATTTATCTTTACTCAGAGTATAATAATTAGGACTAATAATAAACTTGGTTTGACACCCATTGAGGATTTGATTTGAATAGTCCAAATAAAATTTAAAAACCATTATAATTAATTGTAATGGAATTTGAAGATATAACTTATAACTACTTAGGTTATACAACCTAATAAGAAAATAATTGTGACCGTCCATGGTTTAATAGGAATATTTAATGGTTGATCCAATTATATAATGGTTGAATCGAAAGTATCATAGGTTGAAATGATGGTTTCCTAGGAGAAGGTATCTTAGTATTGAGTTTTATTATTCAAATCATATTTTACATAGATTATATTTTATATTATCGTAAAAAATTTGGTTTTAGTATTTTTTTGGAAATACAATCAAGAAAATGATTCTGAAAAAGGCATGTATCTAGAAACATGTAAGACAAATAAATAGATATCAGTACACTTTTTTCATCAAATTATTGAGAAACAAGATATATTCTTATTATAAAAAACTTGTGTTTTAATGTTTTAAACATGATTGTGAGTTTGAAATTATATCTTGAGTCTTATATTTAGATATTTTCATTACTGATTAGTAATAAAAGTTATGATGATGAATTTTTTTTGAGGTGGTGGACTTTTAATCCCTTGGATTTAATAAAAGATTAATTTCATAAAAATGAAGTATATAATTAAAAAATATAATTTTCTTGTTCTATTAATAATTTCTCAACACAATAAAATAACTTATGCTATATATAAATCAAACAATCAAAACATTATCAATATATAATTAAACATTACAACAGACATATATGAATCCATATATTATATTCTAGGAAATATTATATTTCATTGATGATTAGTTCCTTTGAATGTAAATAAATTAGAATGGATCAAAAAATAGAAAGGAAAAATATCTATAAAATAGTGACATACAATTTTTTGTCTTTCCCTTCAGAATTTCCTTTAATAGAATTAAAAAAATAATTATAATGAATATCACGAATGGTTAATTCAAGTTTTGAAATATAAAATGAAATGGAATGAGAATGGGAATAGTGATTTAAGAGGTAATAATGGAATGAATTTATAGAGTGTAATATAGCTATTACAATAGAAATTATTGTAATTAAATATATGATCATTATAAATATTTTTTTATACAACACGTTTCTTTTAGGTATATAGATATTATTCATTTTAAAAAAATGTTTTTAAATAATATAATCAATATACATATATAATATATTTTTATATATATTTATAAAAATATTTATACATTATATACATTATTATTGTTATTAAATTATGATATTTTGTATTTATAAAATATTAATAACTATTAATATCAATGGATTGGTAAATTTATATTTGTAGAATATGAATAATTATTTTTAATATTATATAGAAAAGATTATTTAATATAAAATTGATAGTTTTCATTGAATGTTTTTTAAATTTATAGTGTATTATTAATTAATAAATAATAAATACTTATTATAATGAAATTTATTGAAAAAAATCACAATAAAATAATTCAACCCCCTTAAATAGTTATTAGATGGAATGTAAAAAATATAAATTTATTTTATGCTAATAATATATATTTTCCAATATTTTATGTATTTGAATGTGAGCTTATGTTAAAATGATTTTATATTAAAAATATAGATTGTGTTTAATATAATGGTTTTTTATATTTTTAATCATAATATTCATATTTTCATAAGGAAATTTTTGTTTCTAAAATAAGTACACATAGTAAATTTCAATTAGCACGGTAAAATAGTTCGTTCTCAATTAATTGTATTTTTTAAAATAGTGTGTAATTTTTATCTTAATATATTATATTGATCATTTTTTATATCTCAAATATTATTTTCATTCTTATAAAAAATATATTAATTTTCTTTTAATTATTAATTGATTTTAAATAAGAACAAAAACGATTAACATATAAAATGAAAACAGTTTATAAAAAATTACTATATCGTAAATTTTAATATTAATTTTAATAATTTCAGATTATAAATTTAATTTTATTAAATGAAGTCCACATTTAGATTTATCTTGTATAACATAGGTAATATGGTTCATATTATATTTTAACTAAAAAATTATTTCTATGGTAAAACGTTAATTGAGGCTAATAAGGGTAAACATGGTAACTTAAAGTAAAAAACAAATTCTAAATTAATGTGACATGTATTTTGTAACACCCCGAGCTTCCACGATACACTTCTCATTCAATAATGCAATAGCTTGCATTGTACGCAACTTCGAGTTCTAAAACACCGCGACTAATCAAAGTAGCCGTTATGAATAGTAATAACCACTTTTTAAAATTATAGAAATTTTATATTTTCAAATGGACTTCATTTTTGGATTCGGAATATCGAAATTAGCCTATGTTGAATTTTTAGTATTTTTCTGAGAACTTCTAATTTTTTATGAATAGTGAAAAATACTTAAAAACAAATTTTTTAATCAAAATAATTTATATTGATAAATTATAATATTTAGTGGTTTTAAAGTATAATTAGAATATATTTTTACCATTTTATCCAATGGTGTTCATTATAATTAATTTCACTTTGAAATTGGACATAAACAATTGTTAATCTTTTGATATATATTGTTTCTTAAAAACACGCTATTTATTGTGACGACGGGAATTAATTATAAAATTAATTAATGAAACTTATATGTTTGGAATTTTGTAAAATAGACATCATTTTTGAATTCGGAATATCAATTATAGCTTAGGGTGAAATTTTGGCATTGTTCTAAAAAACTTCAATTTTTTATGAATAGTGAAACCACTAAGTGGTAGTTAAATAACTGATTTTTCGTTTAAATGAAATATTTCAACTTATTTGTTTTGATTTTCAAAAATCCGGCATACATGGTTGTCATTAATAAGTAAAATGTGGTTCAATGAGATTAAAATAATTTTTGGTGAATAGTAACTTTTAAGTTCTTAATCGCGATTAGAGGTAATTAGTGTAGTTTAAGGTAAAAATAATGTTTTAATAATATGATATGAGCTTGAAACATGTCCTACCCTCATTGGATGTGCCATGTCCGTCCAAAAAAATCAATGGGTCAACTTGGGGACCCCATGGAGCCACTTTAGTTGGAAAATGACATAAATACCTTTTATTTAATGTTAATGTAAAAATTGACACAAACATGAAATGTTTTACTAAAACAATTTTTACATGGGGTTATAAAAGTCATATTTTTGACAATAAATATAAATTTAAAATCTAAAAAGATTTCCTACATCATAGTATTTTTTTTATAATTTTTAGACATTAAATAAATTATATTATTTATGACATCATTATGATGCAGCGATGACCTCATTATTTAACGATTTTAAAAAAATGAAAAGATAATGTACATTCCAAGTCTTAAACTTGTCCAAAGACTATTGTATGTGTATATTTAGAACCCTTATCACCTTATCCACTAATTAAATAAGTTTGGGACCTTTAGAATCCGAAAATCATTGTATAATAATGTAAAATTTCCTTACATTCCCAGAGTGCCCCTCCTCTCCTCTTATAAAAGCCCCCCACCTCTACCACCTCATTCACACGTTCAGGCCATTTGACTCGGCCAACCTCTTCCCAAATACCCTCCCAACTTCCCTCCCTTACTCCTAGAAGCCTCACTTTGGGCATAATTCTTCCCAAGGAAGCCTTTGACTCAAATCAAAAAGAGTTACCCGATTTTTAGATAATGTCTTCTCTAATGTTGTTTTGTTTTATTTAGCTTCTCCAAACCCTTAAGCTATTTTTATTAATTTTTTTATGTAACAAAAACATTATCCTCAATATTCTAGGATGTTTTTATAAGAAGGATTCAAACTACACTTACACACACCTACATCTATTGGTTAATGAACATACTGTTTCTGTGGATGGCGAATTTCTGCCTCACGAAACGATGATTGTTCAACACTCATATAACATCTTCAAAGGTGGCCATTAAGATGTCACTATATTTATATATTATATATAATATGTTTATGTTTTACTTATTCTTTTTTATTTCTCATTTATGGCATACATTATGATTTCCATTATGGGTAAACGCGATAATTTCATTTTAAGAAGTGCAGACTACCGCCCCCTCAAAGTGATTTGAATCGTTAATGCCATATGTGGGATGTATAAAGGATGGATTAAATGGTATTATACACTATATTATACTGGAATTATATTATACATTTATATCATTATGATTTCATTCCATTAAATATGAAATAGAAATGAAAGTAGAGTTCATGCGTACGTACGGCTTACCGTCTCCATGAACGGTGCATTTCATTTCTTATCTCTAAATGTTACGTAATATTATAAATGAATGTATATAATGTATATATATTATATATATGATATCTACATCATGAATATAATTCTAGATATAATGGATATTTCACCACATGAACAACTTGTAATTATAAGAAGTTTATTTTTGACTCAAGTACCCAAGATCGACAAAACGACCGTTATTAACTTAAATAATTACATAATGTTCATAACATGGTAATAAGAGATATAAAAGGAATAATGAACATGAAAAAGGTTCTTAAGTAAATAGAAATTAACTCTAGTTTATTATTCAGGAGGTTAAAGAACGGTCGAGTCAGGACAAGACGCAAGGTAAGGGAATTTCTTAACCCAACTTCCATTCATTGGGTTAATCTCCTACTTTCAAATTGTGTCATGATATTATTATGTCTTATTTTGTATTTATACTTTCTTTATGTGTACCTATAGTGAATACATATAGTAGATCTATTTTATTTAAAAAATGATCTTTTTGAGGACTTCATCTCAATCTCCTTTCATTGAGGCATATTTGGTTTTATACACAACATTCTTTTATACGGTGTATAAACCCCTTTGACTTTTAAATTTATTCGAAAGGAATATTTTTTATACGAAGCATTTTACTATACGACAAAAAGGGAATGTTTTTCTTTCCATACATATGTGGCGACAACGACTTCTCCGCCCCTGTGACCATTATTTGAGGTTCGGCTTCCTCTACAAGCTGTAACTTTTTTTAATGAAAAATAAATACAAAGTTTTAACATTCTTTTATTCTGGTATTGAAAATGGTTTTGAAAGCGTTTTTACTATATAAATGTGTTGTATTGATATCTTGTGATTGAAGTGTAGAAATGTTATGTTTCATTTATGCATGTTTTATGTGATACGATTATGTTATGTTTTATGATATGTTTAAACCTATTCATATGAGGAATGAATTGGACTTAATAAGTGATGGGTGGAGCCCGCTATAGCTCCTCGATGCATCGGTAGGTCTCATGAGACAAACTAGTGTCTTTGCACGAGGCCTTGACAAAATCTTATTTGTGGTCTTGGAACGAGGCCTTGGCTATGTGGTTATGATAGTCTGGAATTATGAATTCCGTCATTATGAAAGTGGTTATTTATATTTCATGTGATTATTCGACCAGTATAATATCCATGTGAAGAAGTAAATGGAATTATCTCATTTTACTTTTGCCATATTATGTTGATGTTAAAGTTTAAAAGGATTTTTTTAGTTATACATTTCCTTAAATGTTTATGTTTATTTATGAAAGCTTCTGCAATATTGTTATCCTTACTGAGCATCTAAGCTCACCCCTTTCAATGTTTTAATATTTTCCAGGACGTGAAGAAGTATTTTATGAATGACCTGGAGGGATAGTCAGAAGAGGATATGAGTGTGGACTATGAATACTTTGTTATTAGTTTTTCACTTTATCATGTAATGTAACATTTATGAATGTATCTAGTGTTTCCAAGGCTACTAAACTAATCTGTCTTTCGAGACTTGATCTTTTGTGATCATGCCAATGTTACGAAGTAATGCACCGACTCTGGGTAGCTGGGGTCGGGGAGTTACAGTTGGTATCAGAGGCAGTTTAGTACTGACCTTGGAAGCTAGATTTAGATAAACTCTAATTAGAGCACATAGCCCGAAGATAGACTTTAAGGATTAGTATAGAAGAACTTCCTAGAATTTTGGTATTATAGAGATTTTGTGAGTTTTCCGAGCGATACATCCCTGTCTGGATACGAGCAGGTAGAGGCGGCTCTAGCACAGATGTACCTAGGGGTAAAACCCGAAAACACCGCTTTGAGCTAGACTCGAACAGGAACCGGTGCACGACAACGGGCCTTGCTGCACTCCTGGTTACGACACTCCTGGGGGATATGCTTAGGATAATTCTCATCTTCTTTACAAACCACTATGAAGGGTTATGAGTATACACTTTATCAAAGAAAACATTACTTTTTATGATTATGGATTATATCCATAAATAGTTCAATTTATGTAAAGTGTTTTACAAATATGGAATTATGTATTTTAATTCATAAACTAATCTAGTTTATGCCATTGTTTAGAAATGGTGCCTAGTGGAAGGAATGGAAACCGTATCAATGCACACACTCTGTGTAGGGATTGCCCTCCTGCTCAAGATAATTATTGTGGATCTGGAGATACAACTGGTGATGATCAACTTATTACCATACTGGGACAACTCACTAAGGTTATGAATAATAACCTTACTCGTATGGAGCATCCTGATCCGCAACGTGGAGGATCAATGTTAGACCGCTTCATGAGGCAACAACCACCAACATATAATGGGGGTACAAATCCATTAGTAGCTGAGTACTGGATAAACTCCATAGAGAAAATATTCCACGCCTTGGGGAGTAGTGAAAGGGAAAAGGGTATCATGGAAGTTTACCGCCTCACTGGAGATGCTGATCAATGGTGGTCATTGATTCAAAAAACAAAGGAATATGATGACATATCGACTATGGAATGGAGGGAGTTCAATGATCTTTTATTATAAAAATACTTTCCTCATGACCATAGAGCAGATATGGAAAGGCAATTTCTGAGTCTGAAACAAAAGGAGGATGAGAATGTCGCAAAGTATGAGGCCAACTTTTCAAGGTTAGCGAGGTATGCTGCAGATTATATATGTAACCCAATAGGTAATATTGATCTTTTCTTTGACGGGTTAAAACCATTTCTCCGTCGAGCATTAGTATCACAATCGTTCTCAACATACGAAGATGTTGTCTCATGTTCTATCAAGACAGAAAAGGAATTCTCTAAGTCTTATGACAACAAAGTAAAGCAAGAGAAGAAGAGAACGGTGGAACAAGAGACAGATAAAGGGAAAAAGGGAAAGAAGGATTTTCCACTATGTGATAATTGTGGGAAGAATCACCCTGGTACTTGCCTAAAAGGAATGGGATTTTGTTATAAATGTGGAGAAAAAGGTCACCAGGCGCGTGATTGCAAGGGAAAGAAAGAGGCTATCAATGTTGAATGCTACAATTGTAGGGAAATGGGGTATTATACAAATGAGTGTCCTAAGCATCAGGGAAACTTACCTCAGAAAAGGCCAAGGGATCAAGGAAAATCTTATGCTGTTACTACAGTTGAAGCAGAATAATTAATGTATTGGTACTTTTGGGCTCATGGATTATATTCTGTTTATTAGAATAATGTCATATATATATATAAGTATTGTATTGAAGTACTTGTTGATTTCAGTAAGGTTTTAATATGATGAAGGTAATCATATTTTTAGTATGTGACAAAAAGAGAAACTTTAATTTGTTTGGGGAATCTGATAAATTGATTTTGCAATTAAGAGACCTTTTAGAGAAAGTCTGGAAAGAGGTATTTTGGATAACTATAAAGGTTGGAGTGGATTAAGTTGATCTTTGGATAGTATTGTTTAAGGTTAAAAAAATTTATGAAGATTATTTTTGGAATATTATAATACTGTAGTTTTAGGAAAAGGACAACCTGCAGGGTGGGGCATAACCCGTCGCGTTGGACAAAGCAGCAGGAATCGAACCCACAACCATAGTGCGACATGCCTTTATTTCCTACCACTAGCCTATAGGAAGTCCCTAGTTGTTAAAAAATAATTTTACTAATCTAAATGGTATGTGTTAACATTTTGAACCTTATACAATTAGGATAAGTATAATATTTTTGAGTTCTATTATCTTTTTGAGTGAAAGATGAGTTGAAGGTTGAAACTCTAATTTTCAAGAATAAATATATATATACCTATCTCTTATTAAATGAATAAATTAATTCTTAAACTTTAATAAAGGCATATTAAAACAAAAAATGTGTTATCCTAATATGTTATGTCTTGTTGAACTGATGATATTTTAAATCAACATAGATTGAAGGCTTTGAGGCTCTCAATTTGACAGTTGATTGTGATTCATGACCTCAATAACTCCCTAAAAATATTTACGTTTTTCCTCCAATTATATGTCTCTAATTTCCACCAATGTTCTCCTAATCGAGATCATAATTGGGTGGTGACATTTTCATTTCCCTTTCCCTCTTATTGAGGCTAAATTTTATTAATCTTATTTCCGATGTCGGTTTTCCACAAAGGTATTTTCTCTTTTCAACCTTTTATTTTCAAAGAAAAAAATTTCAAATTGCGAGGAGGCAATTTATTGACGGAGGGGAGAATGTAACACCCCGAGCTTCCACGATACGCTTCTCATTCAATAATGCAATAGCTTGCATTGTATGCAACTTCGAGTTCTAAAACACCGCGACTAATCAAAGTAGCCATTATGAATAGTAATAACCACTTTTTAAAATTATAGAAATTTTATATTTCAAAATGGACTTCATTTTTGGATTCGGAGTATCGAAATTAGCCTATGTTGAATTTTTGGTATTTTTCTGAGAACTTCTAATTTTTTATGAATAGTGAAAAATACTTAAAAACAACTTTTTTAATCAAAATAATTTATAGTGATAAAATATGCTATTTAGTGGTTTTAAAGTATATTTAGAATATATTTTTACCATTTTATCCAATAGTGTTCATTAGAATTAATTTCACTTTGAAATTGGACATAAACAATTGTTAATCTTTTGATATATATTGTTTCTTAAAAACACGCTATTTGTTGTGACGGTGGGAATTAATTATAATATTAATTAATGAAACTTATATTTTTGGAATTTGTAAAATAGACATCATTTTTGAATTCGGAATATCAATTATATCTTAGGGTGAAATTTTGGCATTGTTCTGAAAAACTTCAATTTTTGATGAATAGTGAAACCACTAAGTGGTAGTTAAATAACTGATTTTTCGTTTAAATGAAATATTACCGCTTCTGTGTTTTGATTTTCAAAAATCCGACATACATGGTTGTCATTAATAAGTACAATGTGGTTCAATGAGATTAAAATAATTTTGGGTGAATAGTAACTTTTAAGTTCTTAATCGCGATTAGAGGTAATTAGTGTAGTTTAAGGTAAAAATAATGTTTTAATAATATGAGATGAGCTTGAAACATGTCCTACCATCATTGTATGTGCCATGGCCGACCATGAAAATCCATGGTTAAAATTGGGGACCCCATGGAGCCACTTTATTTGGAAAATGACATAAATACCTTTTATTTAATGTTAAAGTAAAAAATGACACAAACATGAAATGTTTTACTAAAACAATTTTCACATGGGGTTATACAAGTCATATTTTTGACTATAAATAGTCATTTGAAAGATAAATATATTTCCTACATAATAGTATTTTTTTATATTTTTTAGACTTTAAATAAATTAAATTATTTAGGACATCATTATGATGCAGCGATGACCTCATTATTTAACGATTTTAATAAAATGAAAAGATAATGTACAATCCAAGGCTTAAACTTGTCCAAAGACTATTGTATGGGTATTTTCGAACCCTTATCACCTTAGACACAAATTATATAAGTGTGGGACCTTTAGAATCCGAAAATCATTGTATAATAATGTAAAATTCCCTTACTTTCCAAGAGTGCCCCTCCTCTCCTCTTATAAAAGGCCCCCACCTCTACGACCTCATTCACACTTTCAATCCATTTGGATCGTCCGAACTCTTCCCAAATACCCTCCCAACTTCCCTCCCTTACTCCTAGAAGCCTCACTTTGGGCAGAATTTTTCCCAAGGAAGCCTTTGGCTCAAATCAAAAAGAGTTACCCGATTTTGAGGTAATGTCTTCTCTAATGTTGTTTTGTTTTATTTAGCTTCTCCAACCCCTTAAACTCTTTTTATTCATTTATTTTGTAACAACAACAGTATCCTCAATATACTAGGATGTTGTTATAAGAAGTATTCGAGCTACACATACACACACCTACATCTAATGGTTAAGAACATACGGTTTCTGTGGATGGCGAATTTCTGCCTCACTAAACGATGATTGTTCAACCCTCATATAACATCTTCAAAGGTGGCCATTAAGATGTCACTATATTTATATATGATATATAATATGTTTATGTTTTACTTATGATTTTGTATTTATCATTTATATCATACTTTATGATTTCCATTATGGGTAAACGCGATAATTTCATTTTAGGAATTGCGGATTACCACCACCTCAAAGTGATTTGAATCGTTAATGCCATATATGGGATGTATAAAGGATGGAGAAAATGGTATTATACACTATATTATACTGGAATTATATTATAATTTTATATAATTATGATTTCATTCCATTAAATATGAAATAGAAATGAAAGTAGCGTTCATGCGTACGTACGGCTTACCGTCTCCATGAACGGTGCATTTCATTTCTTACCTCTAAATGTTACGTAATATTATCAATGAATGTATATACTGTATATATATGATATATATGATATCTAAATCATGAATATAGTTATGGATATAATGGATATTTCACCACATGAACAACTTTTAATTATAAGAAGTTTATTTTTGACTCAAGTACCAAAGATCGACAAAACGACCGTTATTAACTTAAATAATTACATAATGTTAATAACATGGTAATAAGTGATATAAAAGGAATAATGAACATGAAAAAGGTTCTTATGTAAATATAAATTAACTCTAGTTTATTATTCAGGAGGTTAAATAACGGTCGTTTTAGGACAAGACACAAGGTAAGGGAATTTCTTAACCCAACTTCCATTCTTTGGGTTAATCTCCTACTTTCTAATTATGTCATGATATTATTATGTCTTATTTTGTATTTTTAATTTCTTTATGTGTACCTATAATGAATAAACATAATAGATCTATTTTATTTTAAAAATTATCTTTTTATGGACTTCGTCTCAATCTCTTTTCTTTGAGGCATATTTGGTTTTATACACAACTTTCTTTTATACGGTGTATAAACCCCATTGACTTTTATGTTTATTCAAAAAGAATCTTTTTTATATGAAGAATTTTACTATACGACAAAAAGGGAATGTTTTTCTTTTCGTACATATACGGCGACAACGACCTCTCTGCCGCCGTGACCATTATTTGAGTTTCGGCTTTCTCTACAAGCCGTAACCTTTTTTTAATGAAAAATAAATACAAAGTTTTAACATTCTTTTATTCTGGTATTGAAAATGGTTTTGAAAGCATTTTTACTATATCAATGTGTTGTATTGATATCTTTTGATTAAAGTGTTGAAATGTTATGTTTCCTTTATTCATGTTTTATGTGATATGATTATGTAATGGTTTATGAAATGTTTGAACTTATTCATATGAGGAATGCATTGGACTTAATAAGTGACGGGTGGAGCCCGCTATAGCTCCTCGATGCATCGGTAGGTCTCATGAGACAAACTAGTGTCTTGGCACGAGGCCTTGAAAAAATTTTATTTGTGGTCTTTGCATGAGGCCTTGCCTACATGGTTATGATAGTCTGGCATTATGCATTCCATCATTATGAAAGTGGTTATTGATATTTAATGTGATTATTCGACCAGTAGAATATCCATGTGAAGAAGTAAATGGCATTATCTCATTTTACTTTTTCCATATTATGTTGATGTTCAAGTTTAAAAGGCTTTTGTTTTAGTTATACATTGCCTTAAATGTTTATGTTTATTTATGAAAGCTTCCGCAATATTGTTATCCTTACTGAGCATCTGAGATCACCCCTTTCAATGTTTTAATATTTTCCTGGATGTGAAGAAGTATTTTATGAATGACCTACAGGGATAGTCAGAAGAGGATATGAGTGTGGAATATGAATACTTTGTTATTAGTTTTTCACTTTATGATGTAATGTAACATTTACGAATGTATCTAGTGTTTCCAAAGCTACTAAACTAATCGGTCTTTCGAGACTTGATCTTTTGTGATCATGCCAATGTTACGAACTAATGCACCGACTCTGGGTAGCTGGGGTCGGGGAGTTACATATTTCGTCTATATGACCATTGTTAAGTGATAAATTAAATCAAACATGTCCTATCATCAGTTCCTCACCTAACTCACATAAACCCTTGTGATTCCATCCTTACCCCTCACCTAACATTTGATTCCAGAAAAATCCCTATTTTTCACCCATAAAAGGATTGAACTTATAACTTGTTCAATACATTAATATTCTTATAAAATCCAATTAAACACTATTTATTTTAATTATACAAGAAATATTTTCCATTTTTTCATCCCTTTTTGTAAGGTCTTTGGTTTCCCAATGAGATATAGACAATTTTTTAGTTTAACTAATTTTTTACCTAATATGTTTTTTATTAGATCACGGTACTTTTAGGTGTGGATATGACCTGTTCATAGTAAACATTCCTAGTTTTTGGAAAAGTAAACTAATCCATATGGATAGTAGAAATCATGAGACCCAAGCCATATAATTATGATTAAATGTGCATGGATAGATAGACCGAAAAAGGAGGCCGCATGGTTTGAGGAAAAAACGAAACCTAAGACACAAACCTATCTAGGGGATATATTATTCTTAAAAGAGGCATGATTCATAGTCATCAGAATGTTTGTCTAAATTTCAAAAATAACCATGTGATTTACCCCTTGAGGAAACTAATGGAATGTTGTCTATGCGCGGTTTATCCAACCGTGCAGTAAAACTTCGTGACCCAGTATTTTTTGGTGAATTTACCATTTTCCCCTTAATGATTTTAAAACAAAAAACCCATTACTTTTATTTTCATTTCCATAATGTATGGAGCATTACTAAAATTTTTGATCTCATTCTCCATCATGCTATGTTCCTTAATAACCCTAATGTCCGAACTCGGATTTAAACACCGTTTATATTATTAGATTCAAGCTATTGAATTTATCATTCAGGTAGGTACATTCATTGTTAATGATCATATTGATGGGGTTATTTAGGTGGAAGCTAATTTTCTCTATTTATATGATTATCATTCATTAATTTTCTTACTTCTGATCGGGACTAGATAAAATGTTGATATCGGTTGATTTCAATACATTGCTTATACTGTTGGTGGTCTATACCTTTTCTATTTAATTTAGTGGTTATATAAGTTTTATTGAGATTTTGTTCCACACCATGCATTATGGTGATTCCTTTAAAATCATTTGAATTCATTATGTTACTTAATTTGAACATGTTTAGGTTTCCCACAAGTACCTTTGTGATTTTTTGGTGGTTGTTAATCCCAACCTAGAGAACCCATGGGGTGTTCCTTTGTATCTGACCTACCATAAACCACCCATATGGGTGCATTTTATCTTGCCATTTTTTTAGGAGTATTTATAAATTTAATGTGAATTGGATGAATTTTTAAGAGGAGGTCTTGAATCATTAAAATTTGATTACATTATCTTTAATTGTTTCACTGTTTAAATGAATTTTATATAAATTATAAAAATGATTGGAAATAAGTCAAGGAATATAAATATTTAATATGTGATTAATGAAATAATATGACAAATGAAAATGGTATTGGATACCTTTGATGAGCTCCTGGGATCCCGATTCTATAGGACTCCATGAAAAATTACTGTTCCATGGATCATGATTATGGAATTGGATTCCTTAAACTTGTTTCCTAACTGGATCCTAAATCTATAAGATTTCTTGGTTCTTTTTAACTATTGGACCCATCTAACTTGGAATTGCATTGGAAATTCTCTTTTTTCAAGATCTTTGGAATCCACCGAAGTCTTTTTTGATTTTCCATTGAGATGATTATAGGACTCGAGGAGGATTCCTTGGTCTTATTTACCTTGGATCCATCCCTTTATGATAAGAGCCTAATTTACACTGTGTGGTTGTTGTGGATGTTTTATAGTGGATCATAAAAAATAAAAATGGTGTATGTGAACACCTGGGTATACAACAAGGTCGTGGTGGATATTTTTTTTCTTATAGGTAGCTCTGGAATTGGTTTTAGTTTATAGATTTTATATAAAACTCTATCATTTTTAATTTATTCATTATTGTATCCCTTGTTTATAGGATCTTGAAAATTGTTTATAGGGATCCTTTTTTGGATCGACAATATCACACATTACCTTCACAACTATTATACCTATGAAGTACTATACATTACATTTTATATTACATAGAGTATACTTATTATTGACGTTGGTGGTGGTGGTAAACCTAGCATTATGTCACAACCTATTCAGGATATCATTGGGTACCCAAAAAGATTTCATTTATGTAGGAAGTTACCACATAAATTTCCCACTATAAAGTGCTTGACCTATTCATTACATAGTTTTTTGGTTTATCAGAACTAAGCTCTGTTCGTGATGCTATCTGGAGATAGTTATTTTTTTTTTATTTTTTTAACTTTTTACACGTTTATAGTATGATATTATTTTATACTCTTGAATGCTTTGTAAGACCATAAATGAACTTCTAATTGTATATAACTACTTCTGTCTATTTTTTATTATAGTATTCTTCAAGTTTATCTTCTTCCTACTATTTAGATATTTATCTACTTATTATACTAATTGTTGTGATAACTATTTTGGTTCATCAATTTTACATGTGTGTATATTCTTCCCATAGAAACACCCTATTCCCTCGATGTTATTTGGTAGCCTAAAAAATATGGGGAGTTCCGCTTGAGGAAATGTGACCCACTAGCTCGGGGGACCATTTAGATTCATCTTATTTAGAATATTTAAAAGTGGTATGAGAGATTTTTTCTTTTTTGTATTTACACTTTTGAGGCAATAGAAAGAATATTAAGATGTATTTGAATTTAGTAATGAGTTTCTCTTGGTAATAGATAATTCCCATATTGAAAAAAATATTACCTATGATTTAAATATTTTTTTTCTAGAGTTTTTTATTTTATACTTGTTTTGACCCACAATTGGTTGATCAACTTCAATAGTTATTTTATTATAAATATGTTTGAGGATTTAAATTTTTTGATGGCCCAATGCCATGAGATTTTTACATCTCATGCAACATTTTAGAAACATTACAAGTTTCACATTTCAGGAATTATGTCATTCTATATTGGATATATTGTTTGACTCCATGTCATTTATTATGTGTTCTTTAAGAGATGTACATGTTGATTGATAAATGATTTATTCATGTAATTGAAAAATATTATATTTACATAGAGTTTCATCCATATACTAATATTTCATCCTATATAATCTATAGTAGACACACTATTCATAACACCTCAAGATTTCATAGTACATTATCTCATTAAAGTAATTCAATAGCATGCGCTACACACAACAGTGAGTTCGAGCACACCCAAACATACCACATTAACTATTTAAATTTTTTTTTGAATAATATTCACTGCATTTTGAATCTAATATACTCTATATAATATTAACATTAATATTATGTGTTTCATAAACATAATATTGGAACAAATTTTTTTTTTTCAGATAAAAGTTGTATTTTTCAAAATATTCAATTTTTCCACCTTTTAATGGAAAAACTTTTTTAAAACCAATATTTTATACTTTTATATATTCAAATTAATGAAATAAGTTTTTTTATAAGAATCGGGACATAAAAATTTAGTTTAGATAAATTTTTGATACATTTCTGATAACTTTCCTATTTTGATGAATAGTGAAAAATACTATGTCTTAATTGAAAAAAACTTTATTTAATCGAAATATTTTATAGTGATAAATATTTTATTTTATTAGTTGGGATGTATAATTAGATTATATTTTTATTATTTAATAAAATGTAGGTCATTATAAGTAATTTCACATTTATATTTGACATTAACACATGTCAATCATTTGATAGTTTTTACTTTTTAAATTACCACTTTTTGGTATTGACAATGGGAATTAATTTTAAATTCAAAAATGAAACTTCTATTTTTTGAATTTAGAAAGATATACTTCATTTTTTAATTTGTAATATCAATTTTATCTTAGGGAATATTTTTGTTATCTTTTTGAAAACTTACAAATTTTGATTAATAGTGAAAACACAGTGTTATTATATAAAAATGACTATTTATTAAAATAATTATTTATTTTATTTTAATTTTTTAGGTAAAAATAGATACATAATACATATATATAATAATCCTAATTCATTGGAGTCATATTTGAAGATTTTTATATATAAAAAATTTTATCGAACTTTATACCATCATGTACTGACCATCTAGGAGCATTTGAAAATTTGTACAAAACAAAATTTTACCACTTATGTGAGTTGAAAATAAAAAATCCAAGAGAAACAGTTAATATTAGTAATTAAAATGTTGTTCAATAAGATGAAATTATTTTTTGTTGAATTGTAAAATTTTACTTTTATTTACCATGGTTAATAGTATATTGGGAAATTAAGGGTAAAAATGATAACAAAATTAACCTACAACATCTCATAATTATATTGGATAAGTATATTTCGACCAAAGAAACCTTATGAATAATATATGAACCTCTTTGGTTCACCTGGATTAGATTAGGATAGTTATTATAATTTTATTTAAGGAAGAGTTAAAAGAGTTAAAATAAATGTTAAATAACTAAGCCATTTTTAATATAGGCTTATAAACAATATAAATAAGAATAAATAATAATTCGAAATATAAAAATATTTTCTACATAATGATATTTAATTTATAATTTTTAGACATTAAATAATTTAATTTATTTATGTAACAATGATGATGCAATAATTACCTTAATAATGAAATATAAAAATAATTGATATTGTAAATATCAAAATAAATGTAATTTGAGACTTTTGATGAATTCCACTAATTTTATAGAATAATATAAAATGTTAGGATTTAAAATATGAAATTTTTTAGAATTTATAAAGTTTTTAAGACTTTAACGAAATTCATTTATTAAATAATGTCAAAATTGACATAATTGAGTTTTTTTAAAAAATACTATATTATTTGTTGATATAATATTCATAAAAATTTAAGGATCTACCAAAGGGCATGAATAATATTATATATTTCATTAATGAACCTATTGGTGTTCTCTTGGATGATTCTAGTATGCTTTTTGACCATTTAATATAAAAATACAAAGAGACATGGTAAATGTCAAACTGTTTAACTAAGAGATAAATCTAAATGATATGGTAAATATGATGACCTAAACATGTATAAAACATATTTTATGAGTGTTTATTGAACCATACCCATCCTATCCTTTAAATAATTCATTTTTGAAAAAATGAAATGTATTTTATTATAAAATAATATTTCTTGTTTTTCGTAATGTGACCCTCGCCACTCTTATAAAAGGGCACTTTCCCTTCTCTAAATTTGACTCCTCGAAATCCTGTTGGCTCGGCCAAACCCAGCCCAAATATCCTCCCAAAAGTTTTTCCTTCAACCTAGATTCCATCCTTTGGTCAGAAATCCAACCTATCAAGCGCTTTTAATCAAATCAAAAGGAAGAACCCGATGATGTGGTAAATATGTCATCACCTCTTTCATGTTGTTTTCTTCTTACACATACTCTTTCTTTGTTTTTTACATTATAAAATAATAACTCCAATATATTCTATAAATAATTATGTTATTATAAAAATGGTATAACAATATTCATTATTCAATCCATCCTATAAATGAAAAACTCTCCATACATGTGTACGCATAGATTACTATCTCCACGTCGTCGTGTAGTTTGTTATTCAAAAACATCATTATTTGGATGATAATAATATTGAGAATAACTGATGAAAATAATAAATATAAAATATTAATGATTCTGTATATATGATATACAATCCAAATACTTAATATTCCTCTATCAATATAATGATATTGTCCCTCGTTCATATGTATGGATTACAGTCTTCATGACGCGATTAGATTCATTTCCAATCTCCTCATTCAATGATTATTATAAAATATATAACATTAATAAATATGTAATAAATGAAATAATAATTATAATATATATATATATACTTAAATATATCTTATTCACTTAATTCTGTTCAATATGAAATAAAAACAGAAACAATGTTTATGGGTACGTACGGCCTACTGTCTCCAAAAATAGTGTTTTCCAATTCATATATATTTCTATTATACATTTTTATATTCTAAATATATATGATATAAAAATAATTTTTTATACTCTGGATGTATTTAAATCATGATCTAATTGATACAATCAAGAGTAACATGTTAAAACACGTATGATAAAGGGAGAGATTATTAACCAAAATATTAATTTAACGTAGAAATTACTGTTATTTGGGTAGTATAAAGTAAAAAATGAATCATGTATGATAACATAAATATTAATATGGTTCTGTTATAATTTAATAACATATAATGGTCTTTATATAGGAGGTTAAAAGTACCCTCAACTAACGGAATGTGCAAGGTAAGGGTTAATTTCACAATTTGTCTCTTATCCGATGTTGTTTTTACGTAAGTATCTAATGGGATATATTTGTTATCCATGTACATTTTTCATAAAATATTTTTCAAAGGGATTATTTTCAAGTGAATTTTTTTACTAAAAAATCATTTTAAATGTTTTAAATATTTATTCTTCTAAATCATTCTCATTTATGTCCATGTTTTCAAAATAGATTTTAAGGATTTATTTATATGGACATGAATGTTTATAAAATTTTAATTATTTTAAAAATAATAATATTGGTATGGGACACATTGACTCAAAAATGTATTTAAATGTCTAATTTTATAAATTTTGTGAATTTTAAATATTTTTAGGAAAAATGGATATTTCTCTCAATGATTTTAACAAATCATTTTCATCTATATCAAATTCCCTTGATGGATTTTATACTTATCAGAAGTTGATTTTTTATGATACTAATCCTCCATATTGTATTTAAGGTATTGTGATATGTTTAGCTGTGGATGTGTTATTTTTATACCTCTCATGGTTTATAGACAAAGTATAATCATTTCATATGTTAGTTTTAATGTGAATACTTATGTTATGTTTAATACTTTTCATATGTGGAATGAATTGGACTTACTAAGTGATGGGTGGAGCACGCTATAGCTTCTCAATTAATCAGTAGGTCTAATGAGACAAACTATGTTTTCGTACAAGTCCTTGACAAAATATTATTTATTGTCTTTGCAGAAAGCCTTGAAAATGTGGTTATGAAGTCTAGAATTATGCATTCCTTCATTATAAAAGTGGTTAATGATATTGCATGTGATTATTTGACAAGTATAATATCCATGAAAATACATAAATGAAATTATTTGATTTTATCTTTTCAATATTATGCTGAAATATTAGTCTAAGGGAATTATATTAGGGTAATACATTTCATTAAATGTTTATGATTGTTTCTAATTGTTTCTGATATATAGTTATCCTTACTGAGAATCTGAGCTCACCCAATTCTATTTTTTATTTTTTAGGATGTTAAAAAGTATTTTATTATTGATAAGAAGGGTTAAGATAAGAGATTAATGGAGTTATCAAAGGATCATTTCGGTTGTTTTTATTTTATAATATGCAATGTAATGATCATGTATGTAATTTATTTTCCTAGACTCCTAAACTGATTGGTCTTTCGGGACATCATTCCTTGTAATCATGCAAATGTATTAAAATAATGTAGTGACTCTCATAACTGGGGTCGTTGTGTTATAGTTGTTACCAGAGAAGTGTAGCAATAACCTTGGAAACTAGATTTAAAATAAATCTGTGTAGAGAACACTACACTTAGATAGAATTTGACGATTATTATAAAATAACTTCCTAGAATTTTGGTACTATATAGTTTTTTGTGAGTTTTCCCTGAAATGCTTCCCTATCAGGATACGAGCAGGTAGAGATAGCTCTATCACCAATATACTGAGGGGAAAAACTCGAAAACACCACTTTGAGCTACACTGAAATGGGAACTGGTGCACGATAACATGCCTTGTTGCACTCTGGGTTACGACACTCCCAAGGGATATGCTTAGGATAATTCTTGGTTTCTTTACAAAACAGTATGAAGGGTTTGATGAGTATACACATCCTAAAAGAAAACATTTTTATGATTATGTATTATATCCCTGAACTGTTCAATTTATGTTAACAATTTTACAAATTTTGAATTATGCATTGTGATTCAAAAACTAACCTAAGTTATGCCTTTGTTTAGAAATGGATCCCAGTAGATGGAATGAGACCTCTAGCAATACAGTTGATCCAAAGAGTAAGAAGGGTCATATCATTCATGGGGTTAAGGAAATTTTTAGAATGGAAATTGTATCCCAAGTTATATCATCATATGAAGATATAGTATCATGTGTTGAAATGATAAGTACATAATTTTCTGAGTAATATGGATTTGATGGAAGCCATATAAGAAAAAGATGATAGAGAGAAATAGGGATAAAGGGAATAAAGGAAGGAAGAATTTTCCAATATGTGATAACTATGGAATGAATCTCCATGGTAAATACATTAATTTAATGGGAGTTTGTTATACGTGATGGGAAAAAGGACACAAAGTATGTGATTACAAGGGTGAGAAAAGGGTTTGAAATGTATAATGCTTTATCTGCAAGGAGTTGGGAAACTACGCGAATCAATATCCAAATCATCGCAGAATACCCCAAATGCTGCAAGTGGATATTAATCATGTTATTATATTACTGAAAAAGAAATGGAATGATTAAGATGTCATATATTGGTATTAAAGTATTGTGCCAATTTAGTATTGTATTAATGATGTACATGTTATAAGAATTATAGAGTATATAGGGATTGTACTGCAGTTCTATTTCATTAAAGAATTGAGATCAGTGTAACCATGAAAAGTGACTCAAAGGGAAGTTAAAATTTTTGGATAACACATGGTTGAAGGAAAGAACAAACTTTAATATGGTCTTGATACTGAGGTATTGATTTTTGGAATAAGTGATGATTGATTTTGATAAATTATATTTGATATTATTGAAATCCATGGAACTGGTTAATGGTTTGTTTATTTCGTAACTGTTGAAATCTAAAAAAAATTGGATATAAGGATTATATTTAGTATTCGATAAGAAATAAGGGAGCTTGAAAGTAAAAAATACAGTTATATGATAATTCAGGTTTTCATCATGTTTTAGAAGATTGCATGATGAAGGTATTCACATGTTATTATGTGGAAAAAAGGATCTTCATTGTGTTTACTTATAAATTTTGGACTGTGAGTTTGGACAGAATTATTTTGGAGAAGTATAAAGGTCAGAATCAATTAAGATTGAAATTGGATACTACTTTTAAGGTTAAATCATTTCCTGAGATTATTTTTGGATTGTCATAAAAATGGCAACCAATCTTGTCTGGTAAGGCCGTGAGACATGATCCTACCACTGTAGGGTGAAAATGGTGCATCACCTACCACAATCCTACGCGATTTCCTAGTTTGTAAGATGCTTTTTATTTAAAAATTTTGATAAATTAATTATAGATTCATTATTTTAGGAACCCTATAAGATTAGGATAAATATAATATTTTTGAATTCTATTATCTCTTGCAGTGAAATATGAGTTTGTTGTAGGAATTCGTTGAAGGATGAAACTCCACTTGTCAAGTATATATATATATATCCTTTTATTCTATGAATAAATTAATTCTTAAAATTTAGGGAAGGTTTATTAAAACGAAAAATGGGTTACCCTAATAACATATGTTTTGTTGAACCGATGATATTTTACATCATATTAGATTGATGGCTTTGAGGCCCTCAAATTTACACTTGTTTTTGATTGATGAACTCAATCACTCCCTATAAATATTTATGATTTTCCTCTAATTATGTGTCTCTAATTTCCTCCAATGTTTTTCTAATCAAGATCATAATTTGTTGGTGACTTTTTCAATTTCCTTTCCCTCTTCTTATGAATAAATTTTATTAACCCAACTTCCGATGTCGATTTTCCACAAAGGTAACATTTTATTTTTAACCATTTATTTTCGAAGAACAATTTCAAATTGAGAGAAAACAATTTTTTCATGGATGGGAAAATGTAACACCCCATGATTTCATAGTACATTATCTCATAAAATTAATTCAAGAGCTTGCGCTATACGCACCACTGAGTTTGAGCACACCACAACTTATCACACTAACTGTTCAAAATGTGGTTATGAATAATATTAACATCATATTGAATCACATATAGTATAAATAATTTTAACATTAATATTTTTTGTTTCTTAGACATAATAAAATAACAAATTAATTTTTTAGATAAAAGAAGTATTTTTCAAAAAATGCATGTTTACTGCCTTTTAATAGAAACCCATTTTTAAAAACAATATTTGACACTTTTATATATTATACTTAATGAAATTAAATTTTCTTTCACAATCAAGACATAAAACATTAGTTTAGATAACTTTTTGGTTCTTTTCTGATAACTTTCATATTTTGTTGAACAGTAAAAAATACAATGTTTTAATTGAAAACACCTTTTTTTAAAATAATTTATAGTGATAAATTTTTCATTTCAATGACTTGGAAGTATAATTAAATTATATTTTTATCATTTAATAAAATTTAGGTAATTATATGTAATTTCACATTTAAATTTGACATAAACACATGTCAAACTTTTGATAGGTTTTACTTTTTAAAAACCCGTTTTTTGGTTTTGACAATGGGAATTAATTTTAAATTAATAATTTCAATTTATATGATTTTAATTTTTTAAAATAGACATTATTTTTAGTTCTTAACATCAAAATAATCTTAGAGATAATTTTCGGTATTTTTCTAAAAACATTCAATTTTTTTATGAATAGTTAAAACACAATGTTATTTTATAAAACCAGCTTTTTATTTAAAAAATTAGTTATTTAATTTTAATATATTTTTGGTCAAAATAGATAAATAATACCTATATATGTTAAAAATAATTCATTGGAGTTATTTTATAATATTTTTATATATATAAAATTTTATTGAACATTTTACCGTCTTTTACCACCTTTCTAGAAAATTTGAAAAATTGTTTAAAACATAATTTTTCCTCATCTGTGAGTTGAATTTCAAAAATATGTGTGAAGAGGTTAATATTAGTATATAATATATGTTTCTTTGATATGAAAATAATTTTTGTTGAATAGTAACTTCTGACTTTTATTTTCCAATGTTAAAAGTAAATATGGTAATTAATGGTAAAAATGATATCATAATCACACTAACACATGTGATAATTCAATGGATAAGTATAATTAGACCAAAAACATCCTAAGGAATAAAATATGATCATATTTTTTTCACTTGCATTAGATTAAGACATTTATTATTATTTTAAATAAAGAATAGTTAAAAGAATTATATTCAATTTTTAATAAAAAACCATTTTTAATATAGGGTTATACATAATATTAATTCAACTATAAAAAATCATTAGAAATATAAAACGTTTTCCTACATAATTATATTTTATTTATAATTTTTATACATTAAATATTTTAATTTATTAATAACACAACGATGACGTAGTAATTTACTTAATAATGAAATATTAAAAAAATTGATATTATAAACATCAAAACAAATATAAATTTAGTATTTTGATAAATTAAACTAATTTTATAGTTTAATATGACATGTTAGGTTTGAAGATATGAATTTAGATCTATGTAAAAATATTTTTAGGACTTTAACAAAAATAATTTATTAAATAATATCATAATTGACATAATTGAGTTTTTAAAATAAATAATATATTATTGGTTGATATAGTATTCCTAAAAATCTAATGTTCAAAAAAATTTCCTCAATAATATTCTATATGTCATCAAAAAACCTATTGGTTTTCTCTTGGATTTTTATTGTTTGTTTATTAACCATATAATAATAAAATACAACGAGACATGGTAAATGTCAAACTATTTAACTGCGTTTTTTATCTAAAAGATAGGTTTAATATGATGACCTAAACCTATCTAAAACATATTCGAAAAGAGTTAGTTGACCCATCACTACCATATACTTAAATAATTCATTTTAGAGCCATTAGAATCTGAAAATTATTTTATTATAAAATACCATTTCAAGCTTTTCCTAAAGTGACCCTCACCTCTCTTATAAAAGGTAACTTCCCATTCTCATAATTTCACACCTCCAAAGAATTTTGGCTCTACCAACCACTACAAAAATATCTTCCATACATTCCTCCCTTTTTTCTAGAGTCCTTACTTCGGTCATAAAGCCAACCAATGGCTCAGTTTTGATCATATCAAAAGGAAGAACCTGAAGAATAGGTAAATATTTCATCACCACATTCAAGTTCTTTTATTCTTCCACATCCTCTTTATTTGATGCTTCTATTATAAAATACATACTCTATTCTCTTATATATATTGTTATTTTATTATACAAATGGTACAACCATATTCATTATTCTATCCATTCTATAAATGACTATGTCACCATACGTGGGTACGTACGGATTACCGTCTCCACATCGTGGTGTAGTTTGTTATTCAAACACTTCATTATTTACATGGTATAATAATGAGTCTAACTAATGTAAATAATAAATATAAAATGTTAATGATTCTTTATATATTATATACCATACAATTACAAATTATTTCACCATCAATATAATGATATTGTCGCAAGTGCATATGATCGGATTACCGTCTCTACAGCGTGAAAAGATTCATTTCCACGTTCACCATTCAATGATGATTATAAAATATATATCATTAATAATTATGTAATATATTGAAAAATAATTATACTAGATATATACATTTATATATATACATACATATATCTTATTCACATATTTCCATTCAATATGATATGAAAACAGAAACAGTGTTTATGCATACGTGGGGCCTACCATCTCCATAAATGGTGTTTTCCATTTCATATATAAGACTATTATAAATATTTATATTCTAAATATATATGATATAAAAATCATGTTTTGTATTCTGGAATTATTTAAATCATGACCTAATTAATACAATCAAAATTAAAAAGTTAAAACACATATGATAAAGAAAGTGATTATTAACCGAAATGTTAATTTGACATGAATATTATTATTAAATGGATAGTATAAAGTCATAAATGAATCATGTATCTTATAATAAATATTAATTTGATTATGGTATAATTCAATAACAAACTATGGTTGTTATACAAGAGTTTTAACGTACTCTCGACTAAAGGAAAGTGCATTGTAAGGATTAATTTCACAATCTCTTTATTATCTGAGGTTCTTTTTATATAAGTATATACTAGGACCTATTTATTATCCATGTCCATGTTTCCTAAAATAGTTTTCAAATCGATTATTTTTAAGGGACTTGTTTTTACTAAAATACCATTTTAAATGTTTTAAATTTTTATTCTTCTAAATCATTCACATTAATTTCCAGGTTTTCAAAATAGTTTTTAAAAATTTATTTATATGGAGAAGAATATTTTTAAAATGTTAATTACATTCAAAAGTTTTAAAGTGATATTGAAAAAATTGATTCAAAAATTTAATTTAATGTATTTCTTTCTAAATTATGTGACTTTTAATAGTTTTATGAAAAATTGATATTTCTCTCAATGATTTTTACAAATAATTTTCATCTATATCAACCTCCATTGTTGAATTTTAAACTTTTTTGAAATTGATTTATTATCATACATAATATTCCATATTTTATAGTAGGTTTTGTGATATTTTTGACTATAGATGTGTTATTTTTATACCATTTATGGTTTATGGATGAAGTATTTAAATTTTGTATGCCAGTTCTAATACGAATTTTTATGTTAGGTTTAATAATTTTAATATGAGGAATGAATTGGACTTATTATGTGACAGGTGGAGCACGCTATATCTCCATGATGCATCTGTAGGTCTCATGTAAAAAACTAGTGTCTTGGCCCAAGGTCTTTACTATGTGGTTATGAAGTCTGGCATTATGCATTCCATCATTATAAAATTTTCAATTGATATTTCATGTGATTATTCGACTAGTAGAATATATATGAGACTAAGTAAATGGAATTATTTGATTTTATCTTTTCCATATTATACTAATGTATATGTTTAAAATGATTTTGTTTTAGTCTTATATGTTGCCTTAAATTTTTACTCTTATTTATGAATGATTTTTCTATATTGTTATCCTTACTGAGCATCTGAGCTCACCCCTTTCTATGTTTTATTTTTTCCAGGTTGAGAAGAAGTATTTTATGATTGATATGCAGGGTTATTCTAAGGGATTAATGGCCATCTGAAAGGATAATTTATGTTGTGTTTTATTTTATAATTTGTAATGTAATTCTTATTTATATAATCTATTTTCCAATACTATTAAACTGATCAGTCTTCCAAGACATGATTCCTTGTAATCATACCAATTTTTAAAATTATTAATTGACTACCATAACTGGGGTTGGGGCGTTACACTATGTAGACAATTATAGAACATAGGGTCATATATCATTCATCACATGGATTGGAATGTGTTATGGTATGGATTAAGTGGATGTACTACTTCAGTTTATGAAGTGTATGGTCCGTTATGGATCAGAAGTTGTGGCCAATGTTGTTCAACATTTCAAATATAATTGTAAAGTATTAATGATTTTAAAATAAATTGGAAATGTGAAATAAATAACATAACCCATAACCGACACTATATTGGGATGTATATAGATTCTGCTATAATTTTTATGATTTTTTATTTTTACCTAAACATAGTCTTAATAATAGGAATAGGGGTGTGATTTGATTATATGATGGTTTGGATTTTTCCAACATTGTGAAATATTTTCTTCCATTTATTAATCATTTCAAATGACTGTGTTTAGAATTTGAGAGACATTCCACCACTATGACGTCTAGTTGTATGCCATGAGGGTGGTGAAAACCATGTCCTAGAGTTTGTGGACCATAGGATACTAGTATATCTTCATATAGTTCTAACTACAGTAACATTATTAGTACTAGGTATGGGTGTTAATGTTTAGTTTTCTAAGAGTTGTATGTTCTTTATACAGACCATTCGGGGAGCATTTTCTCCTACCTATTATTTAGAGGAGTTCAATATTGTGGTCTTGCAACTTCATCCTACGACTTTTTTTTGAATAATAGAGGTCGATAGGATATTGATTTGTGTCTTGAGACTATGTTGTCATTATTTTAGCATCTGGATACACCTTCTGGGAGGATAGTGAATCTCTCTATATATATATACTTCGGGGAGTATCTAGGAAATGGCAAGATGTTCTGAACTAGGATAATACTCTCCAAGATATGGTTTTGAGGGATTTACTATTCAAATTTTATGAAAAACAATTTTCTAAGAACCAGAGAGATTAAAGTCCCAGTGAGATTACATATCAATATTATGGAGTGATAATCGTTATGGGGAAATCTGTACACTTTATAGATCTTCAGTTCTTTCAATGATTTATCTTGATGATGAGATCTTAAGGGTGAGACACTTTAGATATGGTATTAGGCATGTCATTTTATCAGATGACATCATGTTTCTGTTGACTACTATTATATATTTATTGAATTAGATGATTATTAATTTGTGGACCCTGAGAGAAGACTAGGGAGTGGAGAAGGATAGTTCAACATCTCAACCCAGCAGTTCAGCTTTTAGTGGTATAAAGAACCATTTAGAGGATTTTTGAGAGTTGAGTAATATCCAGGCAGTCAGTGCTAGTAGTTTTTCTTTATATCATCAGTGTGTGATACAAGATCATATGAAGAACTGGGGTTATCAAGAACGTGTAAAGTGCCGAGCTTGAAACATGATGGTCCACATATAGTGTTTCTATTGGATCTCCCCTCTAGAATTTAGTGGAAGTGGATAAAACCAAAATCTAGGTTTAGTTGTGGGATTCAAATATATTGGTTGGTATATGAGCTAGAGTAGTGTCAGTCATTCTAGATGAGGTGGTAGTCAAAGATGATGCATCCATGAACTTGTTTTACCCAGATAGTAGAGTGGGCCTACACTAGGTAGTGATGTTGTTTCTCAATGTTGTTGACTAGGTTAGATATATATTGTATATCCAACACGTAAGGAGAAGATAATCAGCCCATAAATGGTGAGAGGTACAATTTCATTGGCCTTATCTCTAGTACCTCCTCTTTTTAATATGGGTGCATCTCATAGTTTCATATTTGTACAAAAATGTAAATCCTTGCAATCGGTATTCATTTTTCTAATGGAGCTATGACACATGATAATCCCTTAGAGATTTGAAAAAAGGGTGTATGCTAGTGTAGGGAGTTCCCTCTTAAGATAGTTTGGTGTCACATCATAAGGGATATTTTTTTCCTTGAGAATTACAGAGTTTTAAGTAATACTTGGGATGGATTTCCTAGTTTTGTATCGATCTCATGTCAATTTATATCATTGAAGGGGGACCTTCATGAAACCAAAGGGTGGAGTTTTAATTCAAAATTTTGGATGGGATGTTCATGCATGTAGAGATAGAATAGAGCACCATCAACTAGGTGATATGATAGCATAGATTACTAGATTATATCTACATGATCATGGATCACATTAGGAATATTTTCCTTTAGTGGTTGATTGTTTCAGGGATGTTTTCCCATAATAATTTTCTCATTTTCCTCTTAATAGATTTGTGGATTTCCACATCTTTCTAGTTCCAGAAGATGCATTAGTATCCAATCCTCTTAATAGGATCGCTACTATAGAGTTTTAGGAGCTCATGAGGCGTATAGAAGACTTGAATAAAAATGTGTTTATACTACCCAGTGCTTCCACATGAGGTTTTCTTACTCTTTTTGTGAAAAAATGTAGATAGAAACCTTAGGATATCTGTGGATTATCTGAAATTTTACTAGTGGATGGGTATGAACAATCATCCCATTCCATGAATATAGGATCTCTTTGACCAGCTGTGAGGTGTTGGATTTTCTTCCAAGATTGATTTGAGGTTAGGTTATAACTAGGTAAGTGTTCATCTGGAAAAAATAACTATTAGAGTTTTGTGCAGCATGTATGGTCATATGAATATTTGCTTATGTTTTTCGGTGTCACGAGGGATCCAATATTTTTCATGGTGCTGATGAACTGAGTTTTCCATCCTTACCTATATTTTTTTATGGTGGTATTAATTGACGATAACTTTTGGTATTCTCATAATATATATGACCATTCCAATCATCATGAGATCATTTAGGATACTCTAATATATAATTATTTATTTGATAATATCACATTGTGACACATATAAATGGATATGATCCACATCCTGGGTCATATTATCTCATATAAATAAATATCAGTTCACATAGAGAAGGTGAGAGTTTTAGTTTCCTAGGATAACCCCATGAACCTCTATGATATATAGAGTTTCATTGAGATATATATATAATAAAATTATTTAATACATGACTTATTATTCTTAGTAGAATATCATATAGTATTGACTACGAAGGATGTGATGTTTTTATGGATAGATACCTATGAGATAGCCTATCAATATCAAAAAGGGAAATTGAATTTTGTGTTAGAGTTTATTATTCTAGATCTAGACAGGAGATACACAATATTTTCTTATGCATCTGGTATCGAGCTAGGATTAATTTTGATATAGGGGTAGATTCATGTCATATGTGGATCATTAGTTGAGGCCACATGAGAGGAACTTCCCATCGCCGAATATTGCGATAGTGAATTTTATACATCCCTTTAACGGTTGGATGCAATATTTACAGGGGGAGAATTTTGTGGTGTATAAAAACCAAAAAATCATCTAGTATATATTTTCAAGGATGGTCTAAATCATAGGTAGCGAAGGTTGGTTACATACCAATAGTTTTTTGAATTTTGATATTTCCAATATTCCATGAAATGGAAATACAGTTGTTGATGCACTATGTATGAATCAGATATAGGTAGTTCATAAGGGAAATATCAATTATGAACTTTTAGAATTTTTTTTGGGATGTATATAGATGTGTAGGGTTGAGAAGGGAAGACTTTTATCTCATCATTAGTAGTTAAATCTCTCTTCTAGATAGATTTACGATGATATAGTTATTGAATTCCATGTTCCTAGTCATATAGGAGAGTATGGTAGGTGATGACCCACCTCTTGGATGGACTATTGGAGAGGATGAAATTCTCCATATTCATGGTCATTTTTTGGATTAAGATGATATACACAAGGAGATGATGGAGAAATTTCAGGACATAATTTGGGGAGTACATCTTTAAATTATAAAGGTGTTTCATGACATGTGTTACTAATACTGGTGGATGAGGATGAAATGTGAGGAAGCCAGTTTCATCATGAGGTGTTCCACATATCAGTGGGTAAAGGAAGAAAACCAATTCCCTTGTTTTATTTTAAAAAAGATACCCATTCCTCAGTGGAAATGGGAATATGTTGTGATGAATTTCATCACCATATTTATAAGGTCCCTTTGAAGTAGTGTTTTTGTTTTCATTTTGGTGTACATGCTCATGGAGGTCTATAATTACCTTCCGATCATAGAATCATACTCAATATATGATTTTTTGAGGTTATACATCAATGAGATAATGTGGCTTCATAGGGTCTCATACCCTTCTACCAGATAGAGATGACAAGTTTACATCTCTTTTCTAGAAGAGTTTTCAAAGGATGTTGTGTACATAGTTGCATCTGATCATGGCATACTAGTCTCAAGATGATGGCAAGTCATACAGTATAAATCAGGTTCTAAAGAACTTTCATTGTGAATGTATCCTTGATTTGGGGGGGGGGGGCCCTTGGGAGTGGAATATACCAATTATTGATTTCACATATAGTATTAGTGATCATGTGACTATACATATTTCACCTTATAGGGCTTGGTATGGTAGTTCATTTCAAAAACCACTATACTAGTCAGAGGTAATAGAGAAAGTATTTTGTCGAAGCACATATCAAGAACTATAATTTGGTGTAGGACCATTAGAATCAATAATAAATGGCTACTACACTGTAGAGAAAATTTTTATGCTATTTTCCATTGATGGCATTTGGAGTTGAGGAAAAAAATGAAGTGTTTTTACATATCTCATTGATTTTGGTAAAAATATAAATATGGAAACTGAGTAATCATTCTCCTAGATCTATCGAGTTGTTCATGATTCTATAGGGAGTTGGTCCGGTAGCATATCCCTTGTAGTTAACTCATAGGAAACAATTAATTCAAGATATCTTCCATGTATCTCAACTACATTGTTATCATTCAGAATTGTCCCATACTCTATATGAAAATGAGTTTCATCTAATGGATGATTTATCCATTGAAGAGCATCCTATTTATACTATTGACATGATCACAATGGCTATTTGAGGCTAGTCAGTTCTTCTAGTAAGGGTGGTATGGTAGCATGGACATTTATAGTATGAAACTTGTGATTTGGATTCCAATATACGTTCTAAGTGGAAGGACTAATTCTCAAGTGATTATTGACAACCCATAGAAGGGAAATTTAGAAATGAATATATAATGTGGGAATATTGTAAGATCATGGGTTTTTCTATGTGGTATGAATCATTTTACTTTAATTTTATCTCCTAGTTTATGAACTGATAAGAGTTTATAATGAGATCTGTGGAGTTTTGAGGTTGTTTTGGGATTTTTCGTAGACAACAGGATCAGTTTTTTGAAAAGAAGCATGGTCACATGGATAGTTGAAACCATGTGCCACAAGATGTATGGTTAGGAGTAATCAAATGGGGCAAGAAAGTTATCAGTGGGATGAATCATTGTTTGAGGAAAAAATATGACCTGGGACACATTCACATGCGCGATCTATAGTTATTGATAGAGTCTTGAAACATGGTTGACACACGGTTTGATATATAGACTACATGAACCATTCGAGGACCCCCTTGAGACTGATTAGGGTGTAAGGCTTGTTCATGGTTTCTCCAACCATATCGAAATACCATACAACCAAGTGTTTTAGGGAGAATATATCAATTTTTCAATTATGATATTAAAACATAAAACTCTTATTTTACTTTTTATTCCTTTAATTAAGTGAGATCAATTCCTCCCATTAAGGTCCTTCTCCATCAAGCTAGTTTCCCTGGTAACTCAACCACCCAAACACAAATCTGAAAACAATTTATCTTATTGGATCTATGCTAGTGAGTTATTTGTTAATATTCTTCCTTTCTTCATTTTTCTTCAACATTAAAGAGTTATATAGGTTCATTATAACATGACCTATTTGAAGTATTTTCAACCTTTTTTTATTTTTCTTATAATCTAGACCGAATCTGAGGTTGATACTAGAAGATTTCTCTAACATGTTTATACTATTTGTGGTATATACATTTACATATACGGTTTGGGGTTGTATAAGCCATGTTTCATGTCTGTCGCATACTATACTTTCTGTTATTTCCCCTAAAATGAACAAAATGAATGAATTGAATGAATTTTATACCATTTTAGGTCTCCCACTTATAACTTTGTGATTATCTATGATTATTAGCCCCAACCTAGCCAACCCATGGGGTGTTTCTTTTTATCTTCTGAACATTAAAGAATCCTTTTTGGTGATTGTGAGCTCAATAATTTTTTTTGGAGCCATGATGAATTGAATGAAAATTGGATGAATTATTAGGATAAGGTTATTACACCATGACATGTTATTATGTGATACATAAATGGTCGATTGTTAAAAGGGATATTCTCAAAATTGTGGAAATGAGATGGAAGAACTCATGGAATATAAGTGGTTATGATATGATCAATGAAATGAGATGATCAATGAAAATGGTTGTGGATGCCCTGTATGAGATCCTTGGATCTTGATTATATAGGAAACAATGGAAATTTCTACGCCAGGGGTCTTGATTATTGTATTATATTCCTTAGACCTATTTACTCCTTAGATCCTTATTTCCTATGATTCCTTGAGCCTTGCTACACATTATATCTGGATTTCATGTACATGCATTGAATATGATTTCTTGACATTATCCTTGGATTCTACCTATGTATTTTTCAGAGTTCCATTGAGATGGTCTAATGAATTCATGTGGATTCCTTGGTTGTCTATACCTCTGATATGGCCCTTCGTGGTTTGACATTTGTATACATGGCCAGGACATTTTGGATGTTTTACACTATATTATACAACATGTTCTTGATGTATGTGGACACTAGGATATACAGAGTGTACATAGTGGATCTTTTTCAATTTTTATGGATAACCCCAGTATAGATATCAGTTTATTGTAATTAGACTTTGCTATATCACTTGTCTATTTTTCATTTATATCTTCCCTTGATTAAGGGAGAATAACTATTATTTACAGGGATCCTTATTAGGATAAATAGGATCCCAAATTTATTCCATTACTATTAAACCTATGACTTACAGAACACTAATTATATTTATATTACCCAGAATGGACTTGATATAGAAACCATTATGGGTGGCCTATTGAGTGTTATCTCACAGCCGGTCTAGGCTGTTGTTAGGTACCCTAACAGACTTCATGGATGTAGGTAGGGATTGTGAATGTTACCATTGTATAATTCTAGAAATGTTAATTACATTGAATATAGGGAGCATAGGATTGGGATAGGCTCCAGATGCTAGGAAGAGATAATAATTTTTTTGTATGTTTCACTGTTGAAACATATACTATACAAGGTACATGAATACATGTTTTACTAATTTGTAAAGACATGAAATGATTATCATATTGTATGTGAATTCTTTTGGCTATTTATTATTTTAGTATTATTGGTGTTTGAAATATGTCTAATATTCAGTTATTTATTTTCATTTCATATTTACTATTGTAATTACATCCATTATTCTACCCTCTATAATGATGGCATAGTCTCCCCAAAGATGCACACTAGGCCCTCAATTCTTGTCTATAGCCTATAGACTATGTGAAGGCACATAAAAGTTCATGTGAAACATTATCACAGTGAACCATTTTGTTTCTTCTGGATCAAGAAGTTATACTTGGTTATAAAAAATTGTCTGATGTCCCCCATTTCCAAGAGGTCATTCCAAAGAAGATTAAATTCATCAAAGTGAGTACAATCTACTACCAAACCTTTTATTCTCGAAACGTATCCACCAAAGATATTATAAAGATAATTATATGAAAAAAATAACATTATTACAATAATATATTATTATTTTGATGGATCAAAATTTACTTATCTCTCTATCATCCATTGGGAAATGAAAATTTCACACGTGTTACATGTTGACCACTGCATCCATGAACGATGTATTTTAATTTTGATCAGCACCTTACAGGGATTGTTATATGAATTTATAAACTGAAAAAAATTATTTATGAAATGATTTATATTACATAAATAAAAATTATTCATTGTAATTATCTGTGATAATTTAAAAATATATAACCTTTTGATCATTATAAATTAATGAAACCTCTCAGTCACTTATTTCAACATCCTGAATTATAACAAAAAATATCATGGAATAAAATTACAAGATTATATATTATTATCTAATATCCGTTAATTTTTCACAAATAATATTTGGATAATTAAATTGGTGTCAAAGCATATAAATAGACATATATATTAAAGAGGGGATGTGAAACAATCAAATTTACAAAAAATTGACAATTTAAATAAACAATAAGTAACAAATAAATTTATAATAATATATTAAAATTTAAAATTATAAAATTTAATATTCACGATTTTTATTTTTCAAATAAATGAATAATATGGTTATAATTCTTACATAACAGGTTAACCACTTTCATGGATGTTTTGGATAAAGTTTTAGGGTTTTTACACAATTACGCTTCATGGAGTTATGATTTCATATTTATCCCCTACTCTTAATTAACAGGGTAAAATTATATACAAATATAATTATTTCATTATAAAACACCTTTAATCATGTGTTTCATAACTCTATTTCCCAATCTATCTATCATGTTCTTATAATTCACTTATCACCCCTGTTATATGGGATCTAACTAACTCATCTTCAAATATTTCAGTTATAAGGATTCTTCATGAACTACATTCTTCTATGTTACCTATATTATTTAATTTACTATATAATTTTATATACCATATTAAGTCCCAAGATATACTGATATTTTAATTTCAAATCATATTCTATTAGGAATTTCTTTCTCATAAAATTATAATGATGTTATGAATAATTGACAGCTTCTTTAATGATTTCTTTTCACCCATGACTATATTCTTTCCTTTCACAACATGTTTTCATTTCATGTTATTATTAATAAACCTATTCTATCTATTTTACTCTACATGCTTTTCTTTTTCACATGGAAAATGAAACCTTATTTCTCTTTTAATATATGTATGTTTTAATATAGTTTTTTGGTATAACAAAAAAATAATTTATTTTCATGCGTGAATTTTTATCTTCTACTCCTCATTTAATAGATTGATATTTATTTCAAGACCCTAATTTTCAAAATAAATTTTAAATATCAGATTTGAAAATTTATTCACCTTACCTTTTTTAAAATTACTTTTGAATGTGACTCATAATTTCATCTTTTTACAATAATATTAAAAACATTTTCCAAAAAAAAATTTATAATTTCTCTCTAAATTTTATTTTTATCTCAAAAGTATTTTCCTCTGTAGAAATTATATTTCTAGAATTAAACACGAAAATATATTTTTTTAGAAAATAAGTCTCATGGTATCAAATGACCTAATTGTATATCTCTTCTTATGTGGTATCGTTTAATGTGTTCTATTTATAGTAATATTTTCATCTATGTTAGAATCCATTAAAGTTCTGCTATTTCATTCAGGATATTCTCTAATGACACCATCCATCTTATTTATCTAGATAACTGATGACCATGTTATGTAATTTATTTAGTAGGGAGAATTATTTAAATCATTATTGTTGATTATTCCTATATACATTTTTTTAGATAACTAATTAATGATGATTATTTATTGCCTTATTATTATTTTCATTAATATGATGAATACATTAGAGTTTTTAAGTGATGGATGGGGCCCAAAATTCTATATACCCCTGATTCATTAGTAGTAATCGTAAGAAAACCTATTTTGGTTAATTTATCATATACATCCATTGTCATGTATATTATCATGAAAAAATGCATAGAATTTTTGTATGATGTCAATGAATGAATCCTTGATGGCAAGCCTATCATTTCTAATATTATGTTTTCCATCACTCTAAAATCAGTTTTTTTATCCACAATATAATATACATTACTTTATTATCCATGGATAGATTACACAATCATGATTCAATTATATGGAATAATTGGATTTTTATTTCATCATGTTATATTATTCATGCATTATTTATTACAAGACTTCATTGTTGTACATTACCCTTTACTGATCGTTTGATATCACTGTTATTATTTTTTCCTTTAATATAGGTTATACAGATGAGTATTAAGTATGATAAGTCTATATGGGTGATATGTGTTTATAATTTTATGGGATATGATGAAGACTTATTATAAAATAATAAATACTTCATTTATTGGGGAAAATAACCATATGATGGGAAATATATAGGTTTTATTAGTTGGTGGTTTATTTCCTTTATCTCAAAAACTCTAAACCAATGAAGTATTTGGTGCATATGTGAATCAATATTTTTTCAAATTTTTAATTTTCATTTGTTATGTTTAAGTTAATCCATTTGGTATCAAATAAAATATATAAATATTATGTTCATTATCACCCGATAAGGTAATATGGGTTTGAAACATCACAATTCTCCATTATCTATATGGATGAAACATTATTTTTATCAACCACATTTAAATATCATTAATTTATTTAGATCTATTATTAACTCTACAATGATGTTATATTTTATTACCATCCATTTTCCCTCTCATTGTATTCCAATAAACATTATGATGTATTATTTATGTGATTTATTATTCCATTGTTATCATATAGATTTGTGGTGATGAAATTTCTTGGGAGTGGGATGTGAGGGATCATAGAGGGATGATATGTAATCTGAAAATCCTATAATTAGGTGAGAATAATTAGTTGGTAATGTTATAATTATTTACTAAATCTTAAATTCACATCCTTCATCTCAAATATCATATTACAACTAAAATGGGGGGATTAAACCTCTATCAAAAAACTATTTTTTACTCTACAACAGCGAAGAAAGAATTAAATAATCGATGTCGAATGATACTGGGTATGATTAAGAATACCTTACAATTGTCTAAAAATTAATATTGATTACTTCATTAAGAAGGGGGCTCATGAGAGAAGTTGGAATAATTCAAAACAAGTGGGAGTCAATGGTGATAGATTTCAATAAATACTATAGGTTCACAAATTATATAATATTTAAGGAAATTTAAATGATTAGGGGACTGTAATAGTAATGTTTTTTCATATTCATCCAAACATGGGTAGAAATAAATTATGAAATGGTTCACAAATTAATGTTGGTTCATATACCACCAGACTAATATATAACCTATGTCACGACCTATCTTCGAGACCCATGTCGTGACTTCCCCAAGCCCACCTCCCATAGGCCAGGGGTTGGCGACTAGCACCAAGGCATAAATCCTGTCAAAAAAGGGGAAGGCATTGCCTTTATAAGTAATCAAACACCACAGAGTAAGCCAGCTGAAGTAAACACTAAGTATACTGAGTACACGTAAGTGCGGAAAGTAAATGGTCCAGAATACAAACCCAAACTGAAAGTAATGTACAACTGGAAAGAAAGTACAAAAACTGAATATAAAGCAGCAATGTCGAACCGTCCACTGGTAGTCCCACATGAAGTGTTGTTATAGATAGCCACCTCAGCTCCTCGGGTCTAGACGTCCGCTCCGTGTACGTCTCGCCCAGTGGTCCACCTCTAGGTATTGACTGCTCCACTAGCCTCTACAATGATCACCACTATCCATCGTCTACATCCAAAAGAACGTAGTGCGGGCATAACCCGTGTAGAGATGAGTATACGCTACTTAGTAGGGACCCCGAGACCCCCGAAGGTCTCCCCGAATTCACAAAGGATAATCCACAAAAAGGAAGATACAATCACTGTAACGCCCCGACCCCATTTACCTAGAGTCGGTGCATTATTACATAACATTGGCATGATCACAAGAAAGATCAAATCTCGAAAGACCAATTGGTTTAGTAGCCTTGGAAACACTAGATATATTCATAAGTCTTACATTACATCATAAAGTGAAAAACTACTACTACAACATATTGTATCTATATTCCACACTCATATCCCCACATAATATCCCTGCATTTCATTCATAATTTACTTCTTCACTTCCTGGGAAAAATAAAACATAGAAAAGGGGTGAGCTCAAATACCCATTAAGGATAATAATATAGCGGAAACTTTCATAAATAAGAATTAACATTTAAGGAAATGTATAACTAAATCAGAATCCTTTTAAACTTGAACTTCAACATAGTATGGAAAGAGTAAAATGAAATAATTCCATTTACTTATTCACATGGATATTCTAATAATCGAATAATCACATGCAATATCAATAACCGCTTTCATAATGATGGAATGCATAATGCCAGACTATCATAACAACATAGCCAAGGCCTTGTGCCAAGACTACAAATAAGATTTTGTCAAGGCCTTGTGCTAAGACACTAGTTTGTCTCATGAGACCTACCGATGCATCGAGGAGCTATAGCGGGCTTCACCAATCACATATTAAGTCCAATGAATTCCCATATGAAATGGTTTAAACATAACATAAACATTCGTGTTAAAACTAGCATACGAAATGTCAATACTTTAACCATAAACCATTAATGGTATAAATATAGGACATCCATATTCAAACATGCCACAAAACCTTCAATACAACAGAGAAGTATTGTATCATAATAAATGAATTTCACATAAGCGTAAAATCCAACAAAAGATATTGACATAGATTAAATCAAAACTCTTTTTAGAGAAATATCTATTTTTATTTTGAAATCATTTAAGAGACATATAAAATTAAAAAATTTCTTTGAAAATATTCTTATAAGATTGTAAGTGAAGCTTCGACAATTTTATAATGGCAGAAAATAACCACACCTGCCGTATAAGTTAAAAAAACATTCTTACCTTAATTCTGTCGAAAAAGTTAAAAAGCACCTTGTTTGGAAAACGACGGAAAGATTCCTTTATAAAAATCTTATAAAAAGTAAAACAAGGGTATAAATGAATTTAACCCATATTCTTTTAAATATTAAAAATGTTTTGAAATACATTTTTAAGAAACATTGATGTGGATGATAATGATATCCCAGTAGATAATTACGTATAAACAACCTCAGATAATGAAGAGATTGTGAAATAACCCTTACCTTGTACTTTTCCTTGGTTGAGGGTAGTTTAACCTACTATATAATGGTGAAATAATTGTTATTAAATTATACAATAATCATATACATTCATATAAAATCATATATGATCTTTTAACATTGTTTTGTTAATAATATATTAGAATTATCGTTGTTTCGGGTGTTAACTTACTCGGTTTCTTTTATATGTTTTATTAAGTAAGCCATGTTTGTCATGTATATGTTGTATCTTATTAATATCCATAATGATATTAAATCCATAAAAATTATTTTTAAATAAACAAATGATAATTATACTTGAATGGATATGATGGAGAATGAATCTTATCGCGTTCGTGGAGACAGTAGTCCGTACTTACGCACGAGCGATAATATCATTCTTTTGAAAATAAAATAATATATAATTGGATGGTATATCATATATACAGTATCATTATCATGTAATATTTATTATTTGCATGAGTTACACGTCATTATTATACCCATCCAAATAATAATTTATTGAATAACAATTACACCACGACGTGTAGACGGTAAGTCGTACGTACGCATGTATGGTGACAATTTATTCAAAGGATGGATAGAATAGTGAATATGGTTGTACCATATTTATAATAACATCAATGTATATATATGATACTGGAGTTGTTATTTTAGAATGGTAACAACAAAGGAAGAAGAAGTGGAAGAAGAAGGGAACTTGAAAAAGGGCGGTGAAATCATTACCTCTTCTTCGGGATCTTCCTTTTGATTTGATCAAAAGGGATCCTTAGGATGGCTTTCTGATTAAACTAATGCCTCTAGGTTGTAGTGAGGGAAGTTGGGAGAGTATTTGGGCAGAGTTTTTCCAATCTAAAAGGCTTTGAAGGTGTTAATAAATGAGATGGAGGAGTTCCCTTTTATAAGAGGGGTGAGGGGCACCTTTGGAAAAGCTAGAAATATTAGTTTATAATAAATTTATATTCGGTTTCTAATGTCTCAAAAGTTTATTATTCAAAATTTAAGGTGGGTATAGGTCGAAAAGCATTCAACCAATAGAATTTATACAGGTTTGGGTACTTATATTAACCTTATCTTTAAGTATTAACTCTTAGTTAATTATTTTCACTTTTACAATGTCTCTTTGTATTTTTATATTATATGGTTAATAATCTTACCATATACATCCAAGTGACCCCTAAGTGGTCCATTAATGAGACATCTATCATGATATAAGTTTCTTGGACGAACCGTTGATTTTATAAATTTAATATTAATTAATAATATAATATTTTTTTTAAAAACTCTTTTATGTCAATTTAAACACTATTCAATTGTTGATTTTTGTGAAACTCATAACAGATTGATTACTTAGAAAAAAGTGAATTAAATTAATTCTAATATGTCATAGTATCCTATAAAATTTGTTTAATTCATTAAAAGTCTCAAATTATATTTATTTGGGTATTTATAATATCAATTATTTTAATTTTTTACTATTATAGTAATTATTGCATCATCATTGTGTCATAAATAAATTAAATTATTTAATGTGTAAAAATTATAAATAAAATATAATTATGTAGGAAATCTTTTTATATTTATAATTAATATTCATAATCTACAATCCAACATATATAACCTTATGTAAAAAAAAATTTTCTAAAAGATACATGCTTGTGTCATTTTTGTATTCATTTTAACTTAATTAAAATAAAGTGTCCCTATCACCTACAAGTGGCTCCATGGGGTCCCAAAATCGACCCAAATATGCCCATGGTCATACATGTTTCTATCAATAAGGTTAGGACACGTTTTAGGGTAATTTTTTATTATTATAATATTATTTTTTAACCCTTATTTACTTGATTTACCCTTTAACCATTGTAAATAAAATATTTACCGCAGTAATTATTCAAAATGTCTAAAAAAGAAAGTTACCTATTTACACAATTTGAACATCCTGATTCCAAATATGGAATCCATTTTTCCAAATTCAAAACACGAATGTGGAAGAAATTAATTTAAAATTAACTTTTGTTGTTAAAACAAAAAGCGTGTTTTTAAGAGATAATAACTATTAAAAGATTGGCATTTGTTTATGTCTGGTTTAATTGTGAAATTATGTCCAGTGACAAATATTGAATTAAATGGTAAAAATATATTATAAATATACATTAAAACCACTAAAATTCATAATTTATCAATATTAATTATTTTTATTAAAAAAGTTGTTTTTAATTAAAATTTAGTGATTTTCACTATTCATCAAAATATGAAAGTTATCTGAAAAGTACCAAAATTTCAACCTAGGATAAATTCGATATTCCGAATCCAAAAATGAAGTCCATATTGAAATATAAAATATTTATAATTTCAAAAATTAGGTATTATTATTCATAACAGCTAGTTTGATTGGTTGTGGTGTGTTAGAACTCGATGTAGCGTACAACACACGCTATCGCATTATTCAAAGAGAAGCATACTGTAGAAGCTTGGGGTGTTACATTCTCCCCTCCTTCAAATAATTTCAGCCTCGAAATTTCTAGAATACTACCGCATGTAATGACTCGGGTGGTTCTTCATCATAAGTCCCTCGGGTTCCCACGTTTCCTCTTCCATCTTATAGTTTCTCCACAAAACTTTTACCAAACGCGTCATCCGGTTTCTCAGCACTTGTTCTCTCGTATCAAGAATCATGACGGGCTCTTCGCAATAAGACAGATCGGGTTTCAGTTCTAACTCCTCGTAGGTGAGTACATGCATTGGGTCAGTCATGTATTTCTTCAACAGAGATACGTGGAACACATCGTGAACTTTGGAGAGACTTGGCGGCATTGCCAATCGGTAAGCTACAGCCCCAATTCGTTCTAGAATTTCGAAAGGTACGATGTACCTAGGACTCAATTTAACTTTCTTACCAAAACGTATGACTCCCTTCCATGGAGATACCTTCAGGAAAACATGATCACTGACTTGAAATTCCAAATCCTTCCTTCGATTATCGGCAAAACTCTTCTGCCTACTTTGAGCTGCTTTGATGTGATTTTGGATTACCTTCACCTTTTCCATTGTTTCCTCCACCTGTTCTGGACCTACAAGTTTTCTTTCACCAACGTCATCCCAACAGGTTGGTGTGCGACATCTCATTCTTTATAACGCTTCATATAGTGCCATCTGAATATTTGAATGGAAGCTATTGTTATAGGAAAATTCCCCCATAGTTAAATATTGATCCCACATACCATGAAAGTCATGTGAACAAGATCTCAGCATGTCTTCTAAGGTTTGAATAGTCTGTTCTGATTGTCCGTCTGTCCGAGGGTGGTAGACAGTGCTCAAATGAAGTTCAGTATCCAGGGATTTCTGAAGACTTTCCCAGAATCTTGAAGTAAAATGGGGATCACGATTGGAAACAATCGATAGGGGTACACCATGAAGTCTCACAAATTCATTAATATATAGTCTTTCTAGACGTTCCAGTGGTAGATCTTCTCTTAGCAAGAAAATGTGCTGACTTATTAAGATGATCAATAATAACCCATATTGCATCGTTCCTTCTAGGAGTCTTTGGTAGTCCCATGACAAAGTCCATCGTAATATTGTCCCATTTATACTCAGGTATGGGAAGAGGTTGCGATACTCCACCAGGCTGTTGCCTTCCAGCTTTCACTTGTTGACAAACCATAAATCTTGAAACAAATTGGAAGTCTCCCTCTTAATGTTGTCCCACCAAAAATGTTCCTTCAAATCTCTATACATTTTGGTGCTCCCAGGGTGTATAGAGAAATTGTAACTATGAGAATCATCCAGCAATTCCCTTTTTAGATCAGGTATATCAGGAACACAGAGTCTCTTCCCGAATTTCAAAATTCCATCTTCATACACAAAGTCTCTCAATCTCCCATCATTCACAGCTTTAATCTTCTTTTGAAATTCTTCATCATCGGTCTGAGGACTCTTAATCCTTTCTATTAAAGTTGGTTTGGCAACCATTTGAAAAATCATTGATGTTTCACCTTCCCTGGTTATTCCCATGTCCATCTTCACTAGATCCATCAAAATTGGATCCCTTTCAATTCTCATCACGTTCAAAACTCCATGGTCTTTTCTGGTCAAAGCATCTGCCACCTTGTTTTCTTTCCCCGAGTGGTAGTGTATCGTACAATAATAATCCTTGACTAATTCAAGCCATCTCCTTTTCCTCATGTTGAGTTCTTTTTGTGAGAAAATGTACTTCAAACTCTTGTGATCAGTATAAATCAAACATTTTTCAGCATAGAGGTAGTGCCTCCATATCCTCAAAGCATAGATCACAGCTGCTAACTCGAGATCATGAGTAGGATAGTTTTGTTCATGAATTTTCAACTTCTGTGATGCATAGGCAATAACCCTATCATTCTGCATAAGGACACAACCAAGTCCTTTCTTCGATGCATCACTATAGATAACGAACCCATCATTCCCCGATGGTAGAGTCAATATAGGAGCATTGACTAATCTTATCTTCAGTTCTTCAAAACATTATTCACACTCTTTTTTCCAAACAATTTTAACCCCTTTACGTGTGAGCATCGTTAATGGGTTATCCAATCGGGCAAAATTCTGGACGAAACATTGATAATAACCTGCTAAACCAATAAAACTATATACCTAAGTTATATTTGTTGGTGCTGGCCATTCTTGTATTGCCTTGGTCTTAGAAGGATCAACATAGATTCCATCTTTAGAGACAATATGGCCAAGAAAAGAAATCCCCTGAAGCCAGAATTCACACTTGCTAAACTTGCCATATAATTCATGTCTTCTCAGAGTCTTCAGGATAATGAGAAAGTGATTTTCATGATCTTCATAGCTTTTTGAGTATACCAAGATATCATCAATAAATACCACCACAAATTCATCGAGATACTCCTTGAAAACTCTATTCATCAGATCCATGAATACAGAGGGTGCATTAGTCAATCCAAAAGGCATTACAGTAAACTCGTAATGCACATACCTAGTTCGAAATGCTGTCTTCGGAATGTCTTCCTTCTTCACACACAACTGATGGTATCCAGATCGAAGGTAAATCTTTGAAAAGTATTGAGGTCAATGCAGTTGGTCAAATAAATCATCAATTCGAGGTAGTGGATACTTATTCTTTATTGTTATAGCATTGATCTCCATGTAGTCGATACATAACCTCATAGATCCATCTTTTTTTTAACAAAAAGAAGAGGGGCTTCCCATGGAGAAACACTAGGGAGAATAAATCCTTTATTACTCAATTCCTCTAGTTGTTTCTTTAGTTCGACTAATTCTACAGTGGCCATTCTATAAGGGGTCTTCTATATAGGCCTTGATCCAGGAATTAAATCGATGAAAAACTCAACTTCTCGTTCTGGAGGATGTCCACGTAAATCTTCCTGAAATATGCCTACATATTCTTTCACAACAGGTACATACTCTATTTGAACATTCCTTTCCTCACCCATAGTCATTTCATTATCTTCCTCCCCAATAATTGAACTTAGTTGAGCTACTGGGGGCGGATCTAGATAAGAATTAGGTGGTGACGATTCTGCTCTAAAGATAAGGTGTTCCTAATCATCATCATCAAGAATTGTAACCTCTTCCTTCTTACAATAAATCTTCACATCATAGTCTGAAAGCCAGTCCATAACGAGGATTATATCAAACTCAATCATAGGTATGACGACGAGATCAGCAGATAAAGAACATTTATGTGCTCTAATGGGGACTGACTCACAAAACATTGTTGCAATGATACTTCCCTTAGGAGTTTTAACTGACAACTCCCTTGTTAAATAAAATAGGAAATATCCAATTTTCTTAGAAAACTGGGAAGATAAGAAACACTGCGATGATCCAGAATCAAATAATGCATTTGCTAAGCTAGAGGAAACCATTAAATTACCTGCCACCACGTCTTTTGGAATTTCTACCTCAGCAGTAGTGATAGCATAAGCATGGCCTTGATCCCTTGTAATTTTCTAAGGTAAGTTCCCCTGACTCTTAGGAAATTCATTTTCATAATGACCCATCTCCCTACAATTGTAGCACTAAACATTGGTAGCTTCCTTCTTCCCTTTGCAATCACGAGCTTGGTGGCCTTTTTCACCACACTTGTAACAGACCCTCATTCCCTTCAAGCAAGTGTCGGGGTGTTTCTTCCCACATTTACCACAGGATGGATATTCAACCATTCTCTTCTTCTACTTATTTCCATTCCTAGATTGATCAGCAGATCTCTTCTTCTCTTGCTTTTCTTTAAAGTCCTAAGACTTAGAAAATTCCTTTTCGGTCTTGATAGACCATGAGACAATGTCTTCGTACGATGAAAAGGATTGTAAGACTAATGCTCGATAGAGAAATTGTTTTAACCCATCAAAGAAACAATCAATATTACTTCTTGGGTTATGTATATAATCTCCAGCATACCTTGATAACCTTGTAATGTTAGCCTCATACTTTGTGACATTCTCATCCTCCTTTTGTCTCAGACTCAGAAATTGTCTTTCCATATCTTCTCGATGGTCACGAGGAAAGTATTTTTCTAAAAATAGATCTTTGAACTACCTCCATTCCATATTTGATACTTCATCATATTCCTTTGTATTTTGAATCAATGAACACCATTGATCAACATCTCCAGTGAGGCGGTAAACTACCATGAAAACTTTTTCCCTTTCACTACTCCCCAAAGCCTGAAATATTTTCTCTAGGGAATTTATCCATTGCTCAGCTACTAAGGGATTTGTACTCCCATTGATTGTTGGTTTTTGTTGCCTCATAAAGAGATCTAACATTGATCCTCCACACTGCAGATCAGGGTGCTCCATACGGGTAAGGTTATTATTCATAACCTAAGGGAGTTGTCCCAGTATGGTGATTAGCAAATCGGCAACAGTTTAATCACCAGCTCCGCTATAATTATCTTGAGCAGGAGGGAAATCCCTACATGGAGTGCATGCATTGATACAGTTTCCATTTCTTCCACTAGGCGCCATTTCTAAACAATGGCATAAACTAGATTATTTTACATAATCCCATACTTATAAAACACTTAACATAAATTGAACTATTTATGGATATAATCCATAATCATAATAATGTTTTCTTTGAGGATGTATATACTCATAAACCCTTCATAATTATTTGTAAAGAAAATGAGAGTTATCCTATGCATATCCCCCGGGAGTGTCGTAACCAAGAGTGCAGCAAGGCCCATTGTCGTGCACCAGTTCCCGTTCGAGTCTAGCTCAAAGCGGTGTTTTCGGATTTTACGCCTAGGTACATCTGTACCAAAGCCGCCTCTACCTGCTCATATCCTGATAGAGATGTATTGATCAGAAAACTCACAAAATCTCTACAATAACAAAATTCTAGGAAGTCCTTCTATACTAATCCTCAAATTCTATCTTAAGTCTATGTGCTCTAATCAGAGTTTATCTAAATCTAGGTTACAAGGTTTCTACTAAACTTCCTCTGATACCAACTGTAACGCCCCGACCCCAGTTACCTAGAGTCGGTGCATTATTACATAACATTGGCATGATCACAAGAAAGATCAAATCTTTAAAGACTGATTTGTTTAGTATCCTTGGAAACACAGGATATATTCATAAGTCTTACATTACATAATAAAGTGAAAAACTACTACAACAACATATTGTATCTATATTCCACACTCATATCCCCACATAATATCCCTGCATGTCCTTTATAATTTACTTCTTCACTTCCTCGGAAAAATAAAACACAGAAAAGGGGTGAGCTCAAATTCCCAGTAAGGATAACAATATAGCAGAAACTTTCATAAATAAGAATAAACATTTAAAGCTATGTATAACTAAATCAAAATCCTTTTAAACTTGAACTTCAACATAGTATGGAAAGAGTAAAATGAAATAATGCCATTTACTTATTCACATGGATATTCTACTTATCGAATAATCACATGCAATATCAATAACCACTTTCATAATGATGGAATGCATAATGCCAGACTATCATAACCACATAGCCAAGGCCTTGTGCCAAGACTACAAATAAGATTTTGTCAAGGCCTTGTTCCAAGACACTAGTTTGTCTCATGAGACCTACCGATGCATCGAGGAGCTATAGCGGGCTCCACCTGTCACATATTAAGTCCAATGCATTCTCATATGAAAAGTTTTAAACATAACATAAACATTCGTATTAATACTAGCATACGAAATGTCAATAATTTCACCATAAACCATGAATGGTATAAAAATAGCACATCCATATTCAATCATACCACAAAACCTTCAATACAACATAGAATTTTTGTATCATAATAAATCAATTTCACATAAGCATAAAATCCAACAAAAGATGTTGACATAGATGAAATCAAAACTCTTTTTAGAGAAATATATCTTTTTATTTTGAAATCATTTAAGATCCTTATTAAATAAATCATTTTCTTTGAAAATATTCTTAAAAGATTGTAAGGGAAGCTTCAAATATTTTATAACGGCGGAAAATAACCACACCCACCATATAAGTTAAAAAAACATTCTTACCTTAATTCTGACGAAAAGGTTAAAAAGCACCTTGTTTGGAAAATGACGGAAATATTCCTTTATAAAACTCTTATAAAAAGTCAAAAAAGGGTATAAATGACTTTAATCCATATTCTTTTAAATAGTAAAAATGTTTTGAAATACATTTTTAAGAAACATGGATGTGGATGATAAAGACATCCCAGTAGATAATTACGTATAAACAACCTCGGATAATGAAGAGATTGTGAAATAACCCTTACCATTTACTTTTCATTGGTTTTGGGTAGGTTAACATCCTATATAATGGTGAAATAATTGTTATTAAATTATACAAGAATCATATACATTCATACGATATCATATATGATATTTTAACATTGCTTTGTAAATAATATCTTAGAATTATCGTTGTTTCGGGTGTTAACTGAATCGTTTTCTTTTATATGTTTTGTTAAGTAATCCATGTTTGTCATGTATATGTTGTATATTATTCATATTCAGAATGATATAAAGTCCTTAAACATTATTTTTAAATCATCAAATGATAATTATACTTGAATAGATATGATGGAGAATGAATCTTATCGCATTCGTGGAGACAGTAGTCCGTACGTACGCACGAGAGATAATATCATTTTTCGACATTAAAATAATATATAATTGGATTGTATATCATATATACAGAATCATTATCATGTTATATTTATTATTTTCATGAGTTAAACATCATTATTATACCCATCCAAATAATAATTTATTGAATAACAATTACACCACGACGTGGAGGCGGTAAGCCGTACGTACGCATGTATGGTGACATGTTATTCAAAGGATGGATAGAATAGTGAATATTGTTGTACCATATTTATAATAACATAATAGTATATATATGATACTGGATTTATTATTTTATAATGGTAACAACAAAGGAAGAAGAAGTGGCAGAAGAAGGGAACTTGAAAAAGGGTGGTGAAATCATTACCCCTTCTTCGTGTTCTTCCTTTTGATTTGATCAAAAGGGATCGATAGGTTGGATTTCTGATCAAAATAAGGCCTCTAGGTTATATTGAGGGAAGTTGGGAGAGTATTTGGTTAGATTTTGGCCGAACCAAAAGGCTTTTAAGGTGTGAATAAATGAGAAGGAGGAGTGCCCTTTTATAAGAGGGGTGAGAGGCACCTTTGGAAAATCTAGAAATATTAGTTTATAATAAATTAGTATTCGGTTTTTAATGGCTCCAAAGTTTATTATTCAAAGGTTAATGTGGGGATAGGTCGAAAAAAATTCAACCAATAGAATTTAGACAGGTTTGGGTACTTATATTAACCTTATCTTTAATTATTAACTCTTAGTTAATTAGTTCACTTTTACAATGTCTCTTTGTATTTTAAATTATATGGTTAATAAAGTTACCATATACATTAAAGAGACCCCCAAGTGGTACATTAATGATACACCTATCATGATATAAGTCTCTTGGACGAACCTTAAATTTTTAGGAATTTAATATCAATTAATAATATTATATTTGTTATAAAAACTCTTTTCTGTCAATTTTGATACTATTCAATAGTTGATTTTTGTGAAACTCATAACAGATTTATTACTTATAAAAAAGTAAATTAAATCAATCCTAATATGTCATATTATCCTAGAAAATTATTTAAATTCATTAAAAGTTTCAAATTATATTTATTTGGGTATTTATAATATCAATTATTTTAATTTTCACTATTATAGTAATTACTGCATCATCATTGTGTCATAACTAAATTAAATTATATAATGTCTAAAAATTATAAATAAAATATAATTATGTAGGAAATCTCTTTAGATTTCCAATGAATATTTATAATATAAAATCCAACATATATAACCATATGTAAAAATAGTTTTTCTAAAAGATATATGCTTGTGTCATTTTTGTATTCATTTTAACTTAATTAAAATAAAGTGTCCCTATCACCTACTAGTGGCTCCCTGGGGTCCCAAAATCGACCCAAATATGACCATGGTCGGACACGTATCTACCAATATGGTTATGACACGTTTTAGGGTAATTTTGTATTATTATAATATTATTTTTTAACCCTTATTTACTGGATTTACCCTTTAACCATGGTAAATAATATATTTACCGCAGTTATTATTCAAACTGTCTAAAAATAAAAGTTACCTATTTACACAATTTTAACATCCTGATTCCAAATATGGAATCCATTTTTCCAAATTCAAAATAGAGAAGTGCCTGAAATTAATTTAAAATTAATTCACGTTGTTAAAACAAAAAGTGTGTTTTTAAGAGATAGTAACTATTAAAAGATTGACACTTGTTTATGTCTGGTTTAATTGTGAAATTATGTCCAATGACAAGCATTAAATTAAATGGTAAAAATATATTATAAATATACTTTAAAACCACCCAAATTAATAATTTATCAATATTAATTATTTTGATTAAAAAAGTTGTTTTTAATTAAAATTTAGTGATTTTCACTATTCATCAAAATATGAAAGTTATCCAAAAAGTACCAAAATTTCACCCTAGGCTAAATTCGATATTCCGAATCTAAAAATGAAGTACATTTTGAAATATAAAATATATATAATTTCAAAATGTAGGTATTACTATTCATAACGGCTAGTTTGATTGGTTGTGGTGTGTTAGAACTCGATGTTGCGTACAACACACGCTATCGCATTATTAAAAGAGAAGTGTACCGTAGATGTTTGGGGTGTTACAATAACGAAGTAACAACCAACACTACTTAGTTATATGACCATTCATATGCCTAAGTCATCAGTTCTAGTTCGTCTCCAGCATCCGAGCCCAAGTTCGATCACGTCCACACAGGATAACACCACAGAATCCACATAGGAAAGCAAGTCAATTATATCGAACATAATGATTGAAAGTCAAGACTCAGCTCACACAGGTATATTTTTTCGGTGATAGAGATTATCAGATATAGCCACTGATTCATCTAAGCTGGGACACACATAGGATACTAAACCAACTACTCTGCCAGACCCACATAGGATAGCAAGAACAGAGTTAGACACTGCCAGACCCACGTAGGATACAAAAACAGTAGTCATTGTCATCTATCCCACATAGGATTTCAGTACGGTCTTCATCGCTGTAGAACCCACATAGGATTTTAGTGCAGTTTTCATCTCCATCGAACCCACATAGGATTTCAGTACGGTCTTCATTGCTACCGAACCCACCTAGGATTTCAGTGTAGTCGCCACAGTCGCAGTCGCAGCCAGCTCTAGGGTTCCCTTACACAGCATGCTCATTCCAGGAGGGTCCACTCCACGAGCCAAAGGGGTCGATAAATCAACTAACACATAGTCTGGATTTGATGTATCTCAAAGTTTCGTCTCGACAAGTGGAACTCAACGTGTCAGACGACACGTCAATCGGACGCCTGATCTGAGAGTTATTGCCTTTTTCGTTCTAGGGGCCCAGTTGGTTTTTAAGTCAAAACCAACCTGACCGTAGTCCAACTGCATCCAATCCTTGAGTGTAGAGATCCAAAAGATTCTTCTCACTACGTGTAATCCATCAAAGTCGACGACACGTCAATCGGACGTCTGGAGCTCAAGTTATAAGTGTTTCCGCTCTGAGGGCCTAGTTGGTTTCATGTTCGAACCAACCTGGCCATACACAAAGTTCTCTAAAACCTTGACTTTAATATACGGAAATGACCGTCTCGATCCAAGGATCACATCGCAATTGACGGTGCATCGATCGGAGGTCTGTAGCCCATGATATGGGCAAAAGACCGAGAGTGGTCTGAAAATGGGGGGGTCTGGGACCGGTCTGACCCAGCCCAACCCCCCCTGGTCGGCCTGAACCGGGGTGACCCAAAAAGGGTCTGGTTCTGGCATATTAGGGCTCGGGCCAGCTCGGCTGGCGCGGTCCGTCCCGTCCTGGGCACGACCTGACCTGGCACTTGGGAGGTCGCGTGGCCATCTCGGCCAGCGCCGAGCTAAGCAGACTGGGGGGGCGCACTGCCCCCCTGATTGATGAGTCGCGGCCCCCACATGGGGGGCCACTCATTCGGCCAGTCGGGGGTTACGACCCCCGGTTTCCTGGAAGCCATCCAGCCTGGTCCAGCCGGCCCGAGCTGCTGTCGTGGGACCGCCAGGGTCCCGCCCTTCTGAGGTGCCGACGGTCGGCTGTTCCGGCCGATCGGCCTTGCACCACCACGGCTTCGAGCCACGGCCTTGTCCGACCGGCACGGCGCAACGGAGCCTCGCCCCTCCATCGCGGCCACACACCAGCCGCGGTATATTCGTGGTTCTCTGGCGTGGCGCGACGGCACTGCACCCCTTTGCTGCAGCCCAACTCCGGCTGTGGGTTTGTTCAGGCTCAACGGCGCGGCACGACGGTGCCACGCATCTTCGTGGCATTTCCTAGGATTCCGCGCGGTGCCATTACACCGCACCGCCTTCTTTCAAACCACGAAAACACAAAAACAAAAAAGGGGGTGGAGAGTTAGTCGTTTCTTTCGGTCCAACCTCATCCTGATAAGTTTATATGAAGTTGCCCAAGGATAAAGATGAAGAACAAAAAAGGATAAATTCACAAAAAAACAAATAACCCCTACCTCAAGCGTTTGATGAACAAAGGTTCATTGTGGTGAAGGGACGTCACAGAAGACGGTGTCGCAGAAGAAGGATCGTCGGCGTCGCGGTACAAGGCGTCGCGTCATCGATCTCCGAGAAACGTGCATTCTTCCTCGCCCTTCGTCGGAGGCCGGAGTTCTTCATCAGCGACGGTAGGTTCTTCACATTCTTCAAGGAGGAAGATGAAGATTCCAATACTTGGGCTCTATTCTTCATATCCTCCTCGCACCACAAAACAACATAATAAAATAAGGCTTTGCCTAATTTTATTTCTCATACCAATTTTTTTTGAAATTCAAAAATAGATCATGATTTTTTTAATGAGCGTTGACCAATTAATGAGGTGTTTAATAATCCTATTAAACGCGAGCGTTGACTTGACATTAAAGAGGGGGGTTTCGAGTGAGTTACCATATTAAATGCACGTGGGAGGTAAAAGTTAATAAAGGGGAGGGGCTCATGTGGGCCCCACCCCACTAATATCCTACCTAGGAGTTAGGATATTAGTGGGTCCCACTCCAACCACCATGCCTAGGTTAGCACTACTAAGAATAAAAATAAAATATGTTGCACAATATTTTATTTTATTCTTTAGATAACCTAATTAATTAATAACCTCACCCGAGCAAACGCAACACCGGAAAAGGTGTTCTTAAGCAATTACGGGCGTTGCGATTCCATCGGTACCCTTAGAATTTGATAACGAGCACTGGTTCAAAAGTTAGGAAAACCTACTCATTTGTTTACTGAATGTACCCGAGCAAAACTTCGGAAATTGATTCCGAGCACACCGGGTCTCGGAATCTGGTGCTGTCAGAAACTGTATTCTTGTAAAATCTAGAAGAAAATTAATAAAAAAATTTCCCTTGAATTTTAAAGGTCTCTTCATTACCCCCACCTCAGGGCTCTACGTCCCCGTAAAGATACATCATAAACTAGGGGAACAATTGTGGGTACTGAGCACGCATCTGAGCCTCCCACTCCCAATTGCTCTCCTAGAGGCTCTCGTGCTGCCATTTGAAGTGCACTAGAGGTATCGACCGTCCACGTATGACCCGCTCATGTTGATCCTTGATCTCCACCAGGACCTCCACAAAAGTCGCCCAATCGTCAATGTCCAACTCCCCATGGTCGATGATATGTGTCGGGTCATGCATGGATCTCCTCAGCTGGGATACGTGGAAGACGTTGTGCACCCGGTGCAACTGAGGTGGTAGAGCCAGGTGATAGGCCACCTCTCCTACCCTGCTGAGGACCTAGAATGGTCCAATGAATCATGGAGATAACCTACCGTCTCGGCCAAATCTCTGTAAACCATGTCGAGGTGAGACCCGCAAGAAGACGTGGTCTCCATCCTCGAACTCTAGTTGCCACCGCCTCCTATCAGCATAAGACTTCTGCCGGCTCTGAGATGTCCTCAACCGCTCCTGGATGACCTGGACCTTCTCTGTCATGGCTTGGACCATCTCTGGTCCCACATGTGCTGACTCCTGAGGTTCTGTCCAGCACAGAGTTGATCTGCAAGGCCGGTCGTACAATAACTCGTATGGTTCCATCCTGATGGTGGAGTTTTAGCTGTTGTTGTACACGAACTACACCAAGGGTAGATGGTTCTCCAAGTTTCAACCAAGGTCGAGGACACATGCTCAGAGTATGTCCTCATGAGTCTGAATGGTTATCTACGTCTGACCATCCGTCTGAGGGTGAAAGGTGGTTCTCAGACATATATGCGTCCCGAATGCCTCCTACAACCCCTTCCAAATTCAGAAGTAAAGAGACCATCTTGATCGGAGATGATAGATGATGGCACACCAGGAAGCAGTATAATCTCCTGAATGTAGAGACATCCCAAGCTCTCTACTGAGCCCTGCTCTCTAATGGGTAAGAAGTGGGCCAACATAGTGAGTCAGTCGACAATCACCCAAATTGTGTCGTGACCTCTAGAAGTACGTGGAAGTCCAGTCACGAAATCCATAGATATCATGTCCCACTTCCACTCCAGGACCTCCAAGGGTTGTACCAAACCTGCCAGTACCTAGTGCTCTACCATCACCTACTGGCAGGTGAGGCATCAAGAAATGAACTCTTCCACAACCTTCTTCATACCTGGCCACCAGTGCTATCGTCTAAGATCCCGGTACATCTTCTCCAGTCCAGGATGTACCGCTAAAGGGGAAGTGTGAAACTCTCTTAGCACCTCCTCCTACAGAGCAGCTGGTACCATGGTACATCAACTGAAAATCAAATTGTGAACTCCTCCTACGGAGAATCCATCAGCTGCCTATCATGAGGATATATGTGCACGCCACGTCTCACAGTCAGCGTCCCCAAACTGTGCCTCTCTGACCCGCTGTAGTAGTGGAGGAGTGACTATGAGTGACAGAAGAACAACTACTCCATCTCTATCCACGAAGGATATCTGCAAAGCAGCTAGCTACTTTGTTGCCTCCCCGAGTAGCTGGATGCCCGTCCTCCGGCTGAGAGTATCGGCAACTATGTTCCCCTTCCCGGGAGTACTGACTATCTCAAAGTCATAGTCTTGGAGGAACTCGAGCCATCACCGATGTCTCAGATTCAGTTCCTTCTGGAAGAAGATGTACCAAAGACTCTTGTGGTCAGAGTGCATTGTAAAGTGATCGCCCATCATATAGTGTTGCCACATCTTCAGAGCGAAGACCACAGCTACTAATACCAGGTCATGGGTAGCAAAGTTATACACATGCTACCTCAACTGACTTGATCCATAGGCGATCACTGCCTGTTCCTACATCAGGACACACCCAATTCTGGTCCCTGATGCATCCCAGTAGACTACGTACCCTACTCCATCCACTGGTAGCCTCAAGATCAGTGCGCTGGCCAATCTCTGTCTCAGCTCCTGGAAGCTCTGCTGACATCTGTCTCACCACATGAAGTGTTTCCACTTCTTCGTCAAAGCTTATAGTGGTGCCGCAACTTAGGAGAAGTCTGGCACAAATCTCCGGTAGTACCCAGATAGACCCAAGAAACTGCGCGCCTCCGTCACGCTCTTGGGTGGCTCCCAAGCTAGCACTGCCTCGATCCTCACAGGATCCACCGCAGCTCCTACCTCAGAGATGACGTGTCCCAAGAAGTGGACCCCACGTAACCAGAACTTACACGTCGAGAGCTTTCCATAAAGCTGGGGCTCTCGGAGTGTGTATAGTACAACCCGCAAGTGGTAGGCGTGCTCCTCCTCAGTGGCTGAGTATATCAATATGTCGTCGATGAAGACCACGATAAATCGATCGAGGTATGGTTGAAATATCCTGTTCATGAGACTCATGAACACAGCTGGAGCATTGGTTACACCGAAAGGCATAACCATGAACTCATAGTGGCCATACCAACATCTGAAGGTCATCTTATGCACATCCTTGTCTCGAACTCTGAGCTGATGATATCCTGATCTAAGGTCTATCTTTGAGAACCACCGTTCTACCTTGAGCTAATCGAGGAGGATGTCAATCCTCGATAGCGGATACTTGTTCCTCACAGTCACCTGGTTTAGGTAACGATAGTCAACACAAAGTCGCAAGCTCTCGTCCACCTTCTTGGCAAACAATATCAGGGAAGCCCAGTGTGAGACAATGTGTCAGATGAATCGCTTGCTCTGCAAGTCCTCCAACTGTACCCATAGCTCTTGAAGCTCAGCAGGGGCCATCTGATATACTGGAGTGGATATCGGGTATGTCCTAGAGTAAAAGTCAATATAAATGTATATCTCTCTGTGAGGAGGTAGTCTTGGAACGTTGTCAGAAATCATCTGCATTCTGATCCACCACTATAGGAAAACTAGGAATCTGCATGTCATATGCTCCAAGGATGAGGCTATCCAACTGATGAGTGATGGGCTGTCCTCTCCTTAGCGTGAGTCCATCCTGTGCTGCAAAGTCTCCCTTCTCTCTAGTGAAGGTGGACCTGCTCCCATTGGTGTGAACACACCGCACCTTGCACCTAATACAGTCAATCTGAGCATGGAATGTAGATAACCAATACATGCCCAAGATGACGTCGTGTGGCCTTGACGTCACTACAAGAAGATTCCAGCCAAATCTCTCGCCTCCTAGAGTAAGCTCACACTGCCGGCACTAGTGCGTAATCATCAAGTCTGCTTCCGTAAGAGTCTCTACCCATAAGGATCAAGCCAATGGCTCCGTCGGAATCTCCGAGCTCCGAACAAGGGCAGCGGAAATATAAGAATGACTCACTCCTGTGTCTATAATAACTGCAGCAAGGGTGTAGTGGACACAGATAGTACCTCAAATCATCTCTGGTGGACCGTGGTCATAGGCCTCCGCTGCCTAAAGCTGGGCCTGTCTCTGCCCGCCAGCTCCCTGTGGTCGGGGTGGGCATCCTTGTGGTGGAGGTGGTAAAGACTCAAAGTGTCTCCCACCACCTGCTGCTCGGCCAGCTCCCCTGCCTCATCCGCCTACTCTCATCGGACTGCCACGATCGAAACTCTGCTTCTGCCTGGGTGGCCCCTCAACCGTCTGTTACTCCTCTGCATGGCGGGTCGGGCAGTCACGAGCCATGTGGCCCTGCCCACTGCATGTGTACCACTGTCTGATCCTCGGAAGGTTGGCTCTATGGCTAGTTCCTGACACCTCTATGACAGCGTCCTGAGGTTGTTTTCCTGATGGTCAAGTCTACCTGGACCCCTGTGACATCTATCGATTTCCAACAGCAGACGACTCTGCTAGGTGCCGCCCTGCGGTAGGTCTCTCTACTGGCGTAGGCTCTGCATGAAAAATATCTACGATAAGAGCTCACTCCAGTACTCCTACCTAGGTCGGAATGCTGAGGGAGAACATCAATGCCCTGATCTCATGCCTCAGTCCCGGCTTGAAGGTCCGCTCATTGAAGAATGGGTCTCGTACCATGTCCGTTGAATAGAACGACAGATCGGTAAATCTCGCCGTGTACTGGGCAACCGTCATGCTTCCATACCGCAATTGTAGAAGCTCCTCGATACGCACCCCACAGAGGGTGGCTGGGATGAACTCCGAGTGGAAGAGGCTCTCAATGTCCGTCTAGAGGAAAGATTCCTCATCGTGCAGTTAAATCATCAAGCTCCACCATCTTCCTACTACCACGTGTAAGAGGCTCGCTGTGAGGATCACCATGAGGTCAGTTGGTGACCCCACAAACCTGAAAACTTGCACAACCACCTCCAGCCGATCCTTGGCTGCCTGAGGTTCCATCTCCCCGCAGAACCTGGGTGGTCTCAGACGCTGAAACTCGTGCAGCGCACCAAGGTGACGTGTACTATCAGCAGCTGTTGATGGTAGCCTCGATGACTTGGTGGGTAGAGGTATCGTCGGTGCCTCCGCTGTCAAAGGGCCCTTCACTGAGGCCTCATTGCTCGGTGGGCTGTCGTCTAGCACAACGCTCGGAACCCTAGTTGGCTGTCATTGTGGGGCCATCCTTAAAAGAAAAAGGTGATCCATGGTCAAACAGAATACCTGGTGAGCTGACATAATGTAATCACAAAGAAAACTTTTAAAATAGAAATGCTATCAATATTTTCGTGCATTGAGTCGGAAATCAAAAGTCAGGGTCCTGGTGTACGTATATGTCGGCCGCCACACCAACACTGGACTCCCTGGACTGATAACCACACTCAATACCCTTAAACCTATTGATTCACTTAGAAGAAAGATCAGATTCCCGAGTTCTTTGGTAGAACCGAACCTCTCTGATACTAATTGGTCATAACCCGTCCTCGGGACCCGTGTCGTGAGTAACCCAATCCCGACTCCCATAGGCCAGGGGCTGGCGACTAGAACCAAGGCGTAAATCCCATCAAAAAAGGGGAATTAATTTCTTTTATAAATAAAAAAACCATAGATTAAGCCATGAGAAGTAAACACCAAGTAAACTGAGTACAAGTAAGTGCGGAAAGTAAATGGGCCAGAATACAAACCCAAACTGAAAGTAAAGTAAAACTAGAAAGAAAGTACAACAACTGAAAGTAAAGCGGAAACTTTGAGCCGTCCACTGGTAGTCCCACCTAAATGATGGATACAGATAGCCACCTCAGCTCCTCGGGTCCATCCATCTGCTTTGTGTACGTCTCACCCAGTGGTCCACCTCCAGGAACCCGACTTCTCCACTAGCCTCTACCACGATCCGCAATGTTCTTCGTTTGCATCAAACACAATGTAGTGCGAGCATAGCTTGTGCAGGGGTGAGTATATGCTACTCTGTAGGGACCCCAAGACACCTGGAGGTCTTCCGGAATCCACAAAGGATAATCCGAAAAAGGAATATACTATCATGAAATAACAACCAACACTACTTCGGTATATTCCCATTCATATACCTAAGTCATCAGATCCAGTTCGGCTCCAGCATCTGAGCCCATGTTCAATCATGTCCACACAGGATATCCCAACATAATCCACATAGTAAAGAAAGTCAATCATATCGATGATAATGATTGAAGGTCAAGACTCAGATCACACAGGCATACTTCTTCGGTGATAGAGATGATCAGATATAGCCACTGATTCATCTAAGTTGGGACCCACGTAGGATAAAAAAACTTCTATTATTCCAGACCCACATAGTATAGCAATAACATAGTCAGACACTGCCAGATCCACGTAGGATACATGAACAGTAGTCATTACAAGTGAACCCACATAGGATTTTAGTATGGTCATTATCGTTGCTGAACCCACATAGTATTTCAGTGCAGTCTTCATCTCCGTCGAACCCACATAGGATATCAGTACGGTCTTCATTGCTGCCGAACCCACATAGGATTTCAGTGCAATCTTCATCTCCGTCGAACCCAAATATGATTTCAGTATGGTCTTCATCATTGCCGAACCCACATAGGATTTCAGTGTAGTCTTCATCTCTATTGAACCCACATCGGATTTCAGTACGGTATTCATTGATGCTGAACCCACATAGGATTTCAGTGCAGTCGCCATAGTCGCAGTCGCAGCCAGCTCTAGGGTTCCCGTACATAGAATTCTCACTCTGGGAGGGTCTGCTCCACAAGCCAAGGGGGTCTATACATCAACTGACACGTAGTCCGGAGTTGATGTATCTCAAAGATCCGTCTCAACAAGAGGAACTCAACGTGACAAACGACGCGTCAATCGGGCACCCAGTCTGAGAGTTATTGGATTTTTTGTTCCAGGGGCCTGGTTAGTTTTTAAGTCATAACCAACCTGACCGCAGTCCAACTACATCCAAACCTCGAGTGGAGTAAGTCAAAAGATCTATCTCACTAAGTGGAATCCAACAAAGCTTATGGCACATCAATCGGACGTTCGGAGATCATGTTATAAGCGTTTCAGTTCCGAGGGCCCAGGTGGTTTCGTGTTCGAACCAACCCGGATATACACAAAGTTCTCTGAAACCTTGAGTCTAATATACCGAAACAACCACCTCGATCCAAGGATCGCATTACAAATGACGGTGTGTTGATCGGAGGTCTGTATCCCATAATATGGGCAAAAGACAGGGAGTGGTCTGAAAATGGGGGGTCTGGGCCTGGTCCGACCCAGCCCAACACCCCTTGGGTTGGCCCGAACCGGGGCAACCCGCTCTGGTACTGGGTCCAACCCATTAGGGAATGGCTCGGCCCGATGGGCACGACCCGGCCCAGACGGCGAGGCTCAGCCTAGGCGTGGCTCGACTCGGCCTGTGCACCGCCCGGATCGGCCTGACGCGCTCATGCGGCCACGTGACCAGCTCGACCAGTGCCGAGCAGAGAAGACAAGGGGGCACGCCGCCCCGCTGATTGATGTGCTGCAGCCCCCATGTGGGGGGGCCGCTCCTTTGGTCGGCTGGGGGTTACGACCCAATTTTTTCTGAAAGCCGGTCGGCCAGGTCCGGCCGGCCGGAGCCGCTGCCGCAGGACCGTCGGTGTGCCGCCCTTCCGAAGTGCCGGCGGCTGGCGGTTACGACCGCCAGACCTTGCAACGCCGTGGCTTTGAGCCACTGCCTTGTATGGCCAGCGCGGGGTGACAATGCCCTGCCCCTCCACCGCGGCCCCGCACCAGCCACGGTATCTTCATGGTTCTCCGGTGTTGCGTGATGGCGCCACGTCCCTTTGCTGCGGCCTAACATAGTCTGTGGGTTCGTTTGGCCTCAACGGCACGTCGGGTCGGCGCCACACAACTTTATCGCATTTCCCAAGATTCCGCGTGGTGCCGTTGCACATCGCCGCCTTCATTCAAACCGCAACAACACAACAACAAAAACGAGGGAGGAGAGTCAGCCGTGTTCATGCAGTCCGTCCTCCTCCCGATAAGTTGATATCAAGAGGACCAAGGATAAAGACGAAGAATGAAAAAGGATAAATTCACAACAAAAAACAAATAACCCCTACCTCAAGTGTTTGATGAATGATGGTTCATTGCAGGGAAGAGCCATCATGGAAGACGACATCGCAGAAGAAGGATCTTCAGCATCACGGTACACAGCGTCGCGTTGTCGATCTCCGAGGAACATGCGTTCTTCATCGCCATTCATCCGAGGCCAGCGTTCTTCGTCGGCGACTGTGCATTCTTTGCATTCTTCAAGGAGAAAGATGAATATTCAAATACTTGGGCTCTCCTCTTCAAATCCTCCTAGCACCACAAAACAACATAATAAAATAAGGCTTTTCCTTATATTATTTCTCATGCCAACTGATTTTGAAATTCAAAAATAGATTACAATTTAATTAATGAGTGTTGACCAATTAATGAGGAATTTAACAATCCTATTAAACGTGAGCATTGAATTGTCATTGAAGAGGGGGGTGCAGGTGAGTTACCATATTAAATGCATGTGGGAGGTAAAAGGTAATAAAGGGGTGGGGCTCATGTGGGCCCCACCCCACTAATATCCTACCTAGGAGTAAGGATATCAGTGGGTCCCACTCCAACCACCATGCCTAGGTTAGCACTACTAATAATAAAAATAAAATCTGTTTCACAATATTTTATTTTATTCTTTAGTTAACCCAATTAATTAATAACCTCACCCGAGCAAACGCAACTCCAGAAAAGGTGTTCATAAGCAATTACTGATGCTATGATTCCATCGGTGCCCTCATAATTTGATAATGAGCACCAGTTCAGAAGTTAGTAAAAGTCACTCGTTCGTTTACTGAATGTACCCAAGCTAAACTTTGGAAATTGATTCCGGGCACACCGGGCCTCAAAATCAGGTGCCGTCAGAAACTGAGTTATTGTAAAATCCCAAAAAAAATTAAGAAAAAACGTTTCCTTTAATTTTACGGGTCTTTACAACCAACTGGATTGGAGAATGCAGAAAAGTATGTAATAAAATTTTTGATATATCACATAAATGGATAGAGTGAAATAGTTAAACTGACATTCTATCATCAAATTGAATATGTGATGGAAAAAATATAATTTATAACAACATAAGATATTTAACACATAAATATATGGTCATTATCAATAATGATAATCAGGGGTGACATCAATTCAATCTTAATTGATAATTTTTCGTGAGGTTTACATTTTAATAAAATATTTAATTCTATGTGATTGAGTAGTTTATAAAAAATATTTAGGAAATAAAATTTTACTGATGGTGTTTCATGACACAATTTGTTTCTCAAAATACACTTAACAAATTTTTATGATTTAGTAAATCGAGTCCTAAAAAATGTGTGATAAAATAAATTTATCATAGAACACAATATTTGAAATCTTCTATGATAATAGAATTGATCATAGGGCATGGTGTTTTCTCCAAGTCTAGGTATCAATGTTTAATGTTATTTTTAAACATTTAAGATATATTTAATATTTATGAAATATATAAATTTTTATCTACTGAGTTTTATTATTGATATATCATAAATATTATCTATAGTAAAAAAACATTAAACTATAATTGTGTTTTTTTCTTCGAGTTTTACTTGGGAGATTTTGAAATTATGTGCTTCTTTTTTTGGCCCCAGGGTGTGATGGTTTAATATTTTTAATAAAATAACCCATTAACCTTATTTTGGAAAATAAATACATATCTTCCATCTATTAGAGAGGGTTATATATTTTTTTGAATTATGTCTATGGATTTTTTATATTTTTATAGAACTAATCATTGGGTAGAAATTATAATTTAATGATCATTAGAAGTTGATCTCAAAATATTCATAAATTATTTGAGGCATCAACATTAAAAATTGAGCTTGGTCCTTTGTTATTTTTTGTATCCTCAAAAACTACATTTTCTAAATTATAAATTAATAAAATTATATTCCATATTCCAGTGGTAAATTTGAAGAATATGTAATTTTATTGTGATTGATAAATGTTATTATCGAATGTTTTATTCAATTATATGATTCCTTATCAATGGTTGATCTTGTGAAAAATATTTCATCGTTGGTAATGTTATATTAACCACCACTTCCACTGTAACATATACTTCTATTTTAATTCCCATGATTAATAGTCATTATTAGGCATTACATTAGCTATTGGTTTGAAAATGGCATTTCAGGATGATGAATTGGTGGAAAACAACAGTGAACTTTTGTTGGGGACTATAGTTGTGTGAGGCACATTCTAGTGTAGTATGCAAGTTACTAGAGTAAATGGAAGATACCATGTTATGATCTAGTCATAAAATTAATGGGAATGTGTTGGTGCATGGATTAATACACAACCTATTAATATGGAACGGGTTAGATGTAGTAGTGGGGGTTAGAATGACCACCGAAGGAACAGAAAAGTATAGCGACATTAGGATCGATCAACAGTGGAGAAATATTTTTTTCCAGGTATTGTAATGAAGTTGGTTGTGTGAATAATGGGTTTTTATGGTTTCATGGTTTTAGATTACTGATCAAATTTTTTATTTTCAATAATCACATGTTGTATAGTGTTTCTAGGTAGAGGATATGGATTTTATTAGTTTGTAATTATTAAATTGGGTTTACAAAAGGGTTGCACATCTTGTTATCTATTATTAAGTGACCTATTTTCTATTGATGTTCATGCCTTTGAAACTTGTTTATCCTCAGATATTATATGTTCTGGTGGACACATGGTATGGGTTAATACAAAATTGGGTAATATATTTGAACCGTCAATTCGGTGTATAAGGTATATAGTCCAATATCATATTCCATATCTTGATATATATAAATTGGGTATCAACTGGTTACACAATGACTAACTATTGAGAAACACACACCATATCTAAGTAATAAAAATATTATTTATACTTAGATGAATTGATCTATTATAAATTGAGGAAATTCCAATTAACATATTAGCCTCATATGTCGTGTCTCTATGAAAGTAATGAAATATATTTTGGTAAAAATTTGTTTTATGTGTATAAATAAAACATTCCTTATAAGAACATCAGTATCACTTGTTAGGTGAACTACTATGATAAACTGGTTATTTGAATCCATACAATAAGTTAATATTTTAACACACCTGACCACCAATTGTGTCTTCCATATTATGCGACACTAAGTATATTTCATATTCAATATATACATAAGTAATTTTTCTTATTCTCACCAAGGTTAAAAAATATGATAAGTAACGATTCCTTTTTGAGAAATCATTCATATAAATAATGATGGTATGATTATGTCAGTCATCATAGATTATTTACATGATGAATTAGATATTTTGAAGATATTATCTCAATTGAGAGCACAAAATTATTTTATATATGATTTCATAGTAGACATGATATTCATATACCCCCTTAGATACATTTTAATTAATATAATGGGACCCCCAAGTGTATCTTGAAATCACTAATCCCCATCCATAAGTGGTGAGGGTCCATATTATCTAATATTTTAGGCAATGGGATATTACTCCCACTATCTTGATGATAAATGGGTTTCCAATACTACTGTTAATGTTGGTACCCCACCATATTACAAAGAACATGACCTCTATCTATAGAATTGGGTTCTCCACCTTTAGATGGGCAGTGGGTTATTAATGTATTAGTGTTATCACTCCCTCAATAAACATTTCCCTTGATGAGGTGTAGGTGCTCTATAGGGGTCAGTTCTCCTTCGATTGAAAACCATTCCATATCAAGGTTTAGATCCTTCATTATAGTGATAGAGAGTAGGCTTTTAGGTTATAAGATATAGGTAATTAAGAAAAATTGAATTTAAAAAAGTTTAAGGCCATGTGATATGTTATAAATGATTGATTTCCATTAATATATGGATTGTATTTGGTGTATCAACTTAAGGTTCATGGGTCTTTTTTAACTAGGGTATATATGGTTACATGCATGATAACATTTTCCACTAATTTGACTAATGAATAATGGTGTCTTTTAACATCTATAGTTTTCATAAACATAGACCATATCTAATATTTTTATGTTGTAAATTTATTTTAACAAATTTGAGATTTGAGATAAAATATTATTTCATATTTACTTTGTTTTGTACGGTTTTGGAGTATGATTATACTCACCCCCCTACAGAGTATTTAAGCCTATATGTGTCTTTCATTGATAATGATGCATATTTTGGAGGTGACACAGATGTACAAGAATCCAGTGGATCTAGTAGTGTGGATTCATAGGGGTTTATAATGGCCCATTATTGACATGGTTGTTGATAAAGCTAGATTCTTGGAAATATAGATAAATGAGGTATCTTCACATGTCCATTTTCTATTATACTGAGTTTTATTGTGATTGGGATGTCAATAGTCATTAATTTTTTCTCATGTGTCATTTTATAATACTTTTATAGTCTCATGTACACATTTACTTTCTAGTTGGTTAAATATGCGTTGAATATATATATATATATATATTTCTTGATTATATTAGGTATTTGACATGTATATATGATAAATTCTAATATAGTGCAATCCCATCCATATATATTCATGCATACATTGTGTTAGTTTCTAGCCCCTAAAATATTTAAATGCGTCATTAATTAAAACACTCGGCTTACCTCTCACCTAGATGGGAACCTAGTGGGACAATTCATATAAAAATGGCATCAATGTAGTCTAAGTACGAGGCATAGGGTTAATCATTACCAATATCAATGGGTCTTGTTTGGGAATTTAGTGAAGCAATTCTATGGGGTTCTTGAGTTTAGTAACCATACCCATGAGACCAATATAGTAGTCATGGACAATGTATCATTTTACTTTGTAATTGAAAAACTTATTAGTCTACACTACTCTCAATGACATGGTTTTTTGGGTATATGTAAGATGGTACACAAATCAGGAAAAAAACCTTCAACGATAATTCATGTCATTTATAGGTTAGCCCACCAAAATATCCTTTAATAACTGAGTGTTCTCCCTTAAAAATTAAGGATGATACCTATATAAAGATAAATAAAATATAGACCAATGTTACTAAAGAGAACATTTTTGTATTCGATCCTCTCATCCCTAACCATTTGAGAGAAAATAATAAAATTTCAGAACCAATTGATATGTGTATTCACTGATAACCACATGGTCTGTCCTTCATTATTGTGCATAAAAAATACACTATATTTGTTAGAGTGATGGAGGCCACAATTATTTATGACACGATCCTTATCCTTAGGTGATAAAGAATTGGATGTAGTACAATACTCTTATTCCCATCATGTTTGGACACCCAAAACCCATATAGCTGTTCATTCGCCATGTTCCCTTCATTGAAGAGTGATATTTTTCAGGAAATTTTATGAATCTCATGACTATAACACTCTTTCATGGTAGTCGAATGAGAACTTATTTGGGTGGTGTTATTTTCACTGGTGTCATGGATGGTTTTATTTTAGAAGCAATCAAACCAAATTCAAGGAATCACAATAGTGACTAAGTAGTTGTTTAGGTTAATAGATGTTGTACATTGTGTATATGACTCAGGTAGGATTCCCTTCAATCACAAGAGTTTATGTGAGTCCTATAATGACATATAAGAACTACGATTAAACCATTTCCAATCCCCCAGATCTGATAGATTAATTTTACATGGACTTTAAATTTTTGTTCTCCTAATAGAGATAGACATTAGTTTTATAATGGTATACTGTTTTTATATTATTTTTTTAAAATATTTCCATAAACATACATTTTAACACTCCCAACCATTTTTTATTATGACTATATATACTTATTGATATTTATTCATTTACATTAGTTTAAGGTAAAATTTTATTTAGGTAAAAAAAATATATTGTGTGGTTGGGTGCAAGTTTAGTGTTGAGTTAGTATTAAACATGTGGATTACCTATTAAAAACATGCATCAAGTTTCAATGAAATTTTCATAATTCTACCATATTCTTTCTAACCATATGAACAAACCATGCAACTGTTTCGTAGTATTTATAGTAAATGAATAATGGTAGGCACGCGATTTATTATAACATGTAGAAACTGTGCATTCTTACTATATTTTTATGTGAAAAAACACCATTTTAACCTCAAATATTTAAGCCCCCAACCCATTTCTTCATCTCACAAACATTTTATGTCTCTATAGAGAACCTTAGGATGATTATCCATTGTATCTTCCCTTTTATTTTTGGCTACCAACCCACTATTTTTTTATTTATAAAATATTAGGACCATATTCTCCCACTGTTTTCATTTTTTATTCTTCATATTCCCCTTATATATTGGTGATGTTAATTAAGCCAAAATCTGGGAGTATAACAAATGATTTTTGGTTTTTTAATGATTATGTTGTGTGGCTCATTCCATGGCTTCTGATTCTATGTCTAGGGGTGTCTCTTAGTCCACACTTGATTAGAGATAAGTGTTTCCATTCATTTTTAATATTTTACAATCCATGCAATCCTTGAGTTTCTCAAATTCAATCCATCAAATTTGTTTAAAGTATGTGGTTTTTAGGATTTCTAAGAGGTACTCAGAAAAATTAATTTAATGTAATTTTTTCAACTTCAAAACCAAATAAATTATGGAATTAAATAGTTTTAATGGGTTATTATTTTGGATTTCCATTCAATTGATATATAAGTATGTTTTGGGTGTTTTCGTATACAATCCTATAAAAATATATGTTTATAGTATTTGTGATTTTTTTTAGTTGTGTCATAAAGATTATATGATTTATAAAATTTTATTGTTATGAAGTGGGCGTTAAACATTGTTTCAAACGATTTATTAAATTTTTTAGAAATTGATTTCAATGGATGTTTTTGTATGTAATTAATAATTTTAGTACCCAACTCCAGTTTTAAACCATATATATAACATTTTTTTAAATAGAAATTCTCTATTGACTAATCCACAATGAACTAGTTTTTTTGAGTATTAAATGTAATAGTAATTTATGTTTGAGTGAATTTAACCAAGGGATATAATGAGAAGCGCGTGAAAAGGTGGGTTATGTAATTATATGTGGATTTTTTCGTTGTGGTGTTTTATGGGTGCGTGGAAGATACTTCAAATTTATTTCCATGGCCTCTACTACTAATATTATAAGGATCATAGGTATCTTAAAGGGATATTGAGAGATGGTTATTATTCTATTTATACTCACACACTAACTTATGTACCGTTGTTTGTTTTATGACCCCTACTAGGTGATTTCCATCGGTTATCTGGGTTAGAGCAATTTGAGTGGGGTATTTTATTGCAAAATTATTGATTAAGTCAGTTTATGTTTTTCCCATAAGTATAGTTATGATCATCTAACTAGATACTTTGGTATTTCACATAATTATGTACAATTTAATTCATATTTACTATTATAATAAATGATTATTATTTTACCTCATAATTTTTACTTTATTTATCATGATATGTACCACTTATTTATATCTATTTCATTCATGGTTTAAATTCTTCTTATATCAGTTTTTATTTATTTATAGTTTCCCATGTTCAGGATTTCTTATTATTATGATATATCTATTTAGCTAATTCTATAATTTTGGCATCATATTTATTCTTCTTCCAACAATGCTTATTGCTTATTGTGATTCTTCATTAGCATCATTTTCAAAAATAAAAAAATGATAGTAAACATCTTAATGGATTTTAAAAGAATTTTTTTTGTCTCCTTTTTTAGAATTTTTTGGCATCAAGAGGAAATAAAGGAGAGATAATTATGGATTTATTTTCTTAAAGTGCAATGAAATTTATTTTAAACTGCCATTTTAAAACTATTATTTCTATAATGATCTATAAAAACAGAAATCATGGACTATCTAGTGATATAATAATTAGATATTTTCTTAAACACTACTCACAACACATGGTATTTATAAACAATATGGATTCTCTATGTTAAATTTCTAGGTATTGATAATTTATGACTTTTTAAATTATATCACTCTTTTTTACTAAGGTGGAATTTGAAATAGATAGTGACTATGCCTCATATAGAGGCGACTGGTTTATGTTTTTGGCTTAATTTTGGGTATCCTGGATTGTTTATGTAATGTCCAAGATTAAAATTCCTATAATTTGGTTTGTAATTTATTTTTTTTGGATTTATTTGAAATGTATGATTATTTTCATTATGTCTGACATGGTATAATCTTTTTACTAAAACAATTTATTTCATATTTCCTGGAAATATAAGATCAGGATGCACCATGCTAGATTCTATATGGAGTTTGACGTCATTTTAAATGTTATTTATTCACGCTAAATCATTAACAATTAGTTTATATTGACATTGTGGACTTGTATCCAAATAATGGGGATCGAGAACACCCTTCAGGTTATTCCATTTTCTTGGTCATGTTCTCCGATCTAGAGTGGATTTTGTATGTTTTTGGAAATATTATGCCAAATAGCCCCTAATATTTGGGGAGTCCGACCACTGGGATTGAAGATCATCAGAGCTCAGTAGGTAGGTCATTATTAAGACGATGATCATCACCTCCAATGATGAATCATTAGTTACTTTGGGGTTTTGGGATTGATGTCTTAAATTTCAATCATTATTTTATTTCTTTTTGGAATATTATTACTTGAATTGATGGTTTGTATATTTTATGGAAGTTATCTGAGATAAATATGGGTTTTCTATTTTTGAGTATAAAAATGGGTGTGGCACATGGTTTATTTTCATGGCCTGAGAAACCATGTAAATCATTTGTTCATGATTTTGTGAAGCATCTAGTGTATGTCCCATAGTTCGTGTGAAGTCTGTCCATTTTTCCATCCAAACCATACACAACCACTAGTCCATTCAAAAACATTAACACCTTTTTTCATTTAGATTAATTATTGTCATGTGTTAGCCTATATTAAGATGATTCTTATGTTGTGTTAATTCTATTTTGATTGATTATATTTATATTTTTTAATGGGAAACTAAATTTTAAAAGGATAATAGTTCTTTTAGTTATTTATGAAGAACGATTCTAAGAAAATTCTAAAACATAGATGTTTTTTATTTTTAAAATTAATTCTACAATAAATGTGTTATTAAAACATATCTATAGTCTAATATTATTATTTTAAAAAAAATTATCATTTAATTTTTTAAATTTCAATTATAATAGAAATTTTTTATAATGGTGTATAAAGATTTATAGAAATAGTTCTTTTAATTTTTTGGAGATGTAATTTAAATAATTTGATTGAGTTCTATATTTTGTTTGTTATTTAGATCCTTTATCTCTAAAAAATATCAAAGAATAATTTGATGTTCATGTAATAGATTGTTCCTTAACCTAGTGTCTATTAGGCTTCAGATATGATCATTCCTACTATTGAACCTACCCAGCCACTAATAATAGTGGTAGATCTTACCCCATTTTAGTTTTTTCTTTACATCCATAGTGATCAAGAACCTCAGGAGGCTATAGAGGGGATATAGATAATTTAATGAGTCATCAATTAATTGAAAAATATTGAAAACTTGTGAATTAAAACCATTTCTATAGAAAAATAGGGGATAATAGGGGATCATTATTCCACTCTTTCTAAATTATGTTATGTATTTGTAATTCTTTAATACCAAGTTGATAACGTTTTAATTTTCTAACGAAGTGAATTTATGTATAGTGATGTAGATTTAGAAACATCAGTATGATTGAGAGTCAATGGAGGAGTATGTCACTTATTTTAATTATTTTAATATATGTTATCTTTGGTTAGTGGTTAAGGAATCACTAATGGTTCATATTTTTATTTATGGGTGGTAAAATAAAATTGGGTTTAGAACAAATATTTATATTTCGTAGACTCTTTATTATATGATTAGACAACCCAATGATTGTAGATTTGATATCTAGGGACTATCCTAGTAGGGCTGGTGAGCCTTTACCTTTTGTAATTGGTGATAGTTTTGACATTATGTGAGAAGTAGAAGTAGGATGATCCTATGATAGAAAAATAGAATACATTGTGGAGTCTTCCTTTTCATCTATAATTACTCTGATAAGGAAGTGGCCTCATGTATTCCATCGGTGTTGTTAGCTTCTAAACTCTTAGCCTACTTTTTTGAGATTCCTAAAGTCCAACCACATTTTTAGTCATTTGGAATGTATATAGATGTTCTATAAGATTGGGAATTAGTGAACAAAACAAATATAAATATTATATTTGATCTTAGTGGTTTTCCATAATATATTTTAAAGGTACCTCTTTTTATTCCATATCCATTTAATCTATTCTAATACGTTGATCATTGTTCGTTCTTTAGGTCTTCAGCATTGTGTTATTTTGGTGGTGTTTATGATATTTAATGGAAATATGGATACAATGATAGGCTTAGTGATTAGTTTTTTATTCCCTAATTGGTAGGATAGGTCATGATTTTGATTTTTTCAATATATTATTTTGTATTAATTTATAATCCAGGTTATGTGAATGATTTATATATTTGGTGAAACCAAGGGAAGCCATTGTGTTTCATCTCTTCATTTTATGGGGTTCCATTGATTTTATTTCTACATTTTTAAAAATAGGTTATGGATCTTATAATGATTTGAGTCCTTTTGGTATAATTTTTGAAATATATATGTGCCTTAATGCATATAGTTTCCCCTGGACCTAGATCTATATAAATAATTTCCGATCAACATTTCATTTTCTTTCATGTTATATTTTCCATTATAACATAAATTTTCATTTCAATGTATATATTTGGGACTAAAATAAATTTATGTTGTCATAAAGTGTTAGGGGGGATAATTTTTACACCCAAAAGCATTACTTTTATAATAATTAATTTCACATCTTTATTATTTTTACTTTTATATATGTTTTCAATATAATTTTCAAGAATTTTTCAAATTTTTAGTTTTAGGATTGGGTAAAAAAACTCATTATAGTCCATGATAATTATTTAGCATGAAAATATAAAAGGTAAAATAATTTCTAGAGTAATTATCATGGTTTGAGATCATTTTTTCAAACCATGAGTCCATCCAATGTGATGTGTTCTAGGTGTGTCTAGTGAAGGATACACAATAGCACATTATTGCTAATCCTTACAGAAACCCTTTGATCGTGAAATATTTTTATAATTAATAACAAATAACTACACACTATTTAATTTTATCTTCTAAATACCCCTTTTCATACCCCATTAATTATATACCTCTGGGTAGATCCTTCAAGAGATTTCATTTTTCCTCCTCCCATTGAATTTGGTTTCCAACCCTTAATTTTCGGTAATTTAATAAAGTTTATGTCGTTATTCTAAAATAAATTTCATCTATCCTTACATATTTTTCATTCATATATCTAGTGATCATATTGTTCAAATCATAGTGTGGGATTTTAAAAATACTTTATAGTTATTAATTATTTACAATGTACACATTACTATTTGGAATCACTTCCTCTAAATCCAAGGGAGTTTCTTTATCCTCACTTGATTTGAGTTCAGTGTTTCCATGCTTTAATATTTTATTTACAATCAAGAATATACTTCAATTTTTTTAAATAATTTATATAAAATAAATATATACTATATGTTATTTAGGGTTCTTAAAAGAAATCCGAAAATGTATTATTATTTTAAGCAAATTTTTTCATACATAAAATGATTTCATTTGGGGAATAAAATTGAATTTAAGAATTTATTGTTTGGTATTTCCATTCAATTTACATATATGGGTTCTATATGTTTGATCATATTTTTTCCATTTATTATGCATGTTTATGATGTTTATGAAATTTATTTGATAACATTTTATTTTAATTAATTAATTATTTATTAAATTTGATTGTTTTAAAGTAGGATTTACCATTACATTCGATAGATATTTTAAATTGAATTATGAATTTATTACAATAAATATTCATAAATGTAGTTACTAAATTTAGAACAAAAGTTCATATTTGAAGATTATATAAATGGTTTTTCCAAAATTGAGATACACTGAATAATATTCCATGTGAATCTGTATTTTTTATGAGGTCTAAATGTTATTTTTATTGATGATTAAAAGAATATAACATGGGAATATAATGAGAAGGGTGTGGTGCGGTTAGTTGAAGAAAATTAAGGGTGCAATTTTCCTATTGTATTATTTTTTATGTTATTAAATTATGTTATATATCCTTCATTTCAATATTCTACTAATATAATGGTGATCTAATGTGACATAATTAGATATTGAGAGGTGGTTTCTATTCTAGTTAATTCAATGCACAAACTATCATTCCCTAAATGTTTTTTATAATATTTACTATGTGATTTTCATCAGTGAGGTTGTTCAAGGAATGTTGGGTGGGTATTTTCAAAGAACATTTTCAATTAGTTTGGTAAATGGTTCATCTTACGTAAATCTAGGATAATCTCATCATATGTTTTGGAATTTTCTATGATTATTTGCACTTTTATTAATATTACTTGTTTTTATAATTTATTATTAGTTTAACTCTTTATTTATTTTATTTTTAAAAAAATATACCATTTATTTCAATTTATTTTTTGGTTCTTATAAATGTATTTTTTTAGAAATTATTTACTGATACATTCCCTTACTTCAAGACATCTTATGTTTTTTATCTATCTAGTTACCTATTTTATTATATATAATAATTATTAATGCATATAAAATTGATGTTTATCGATTATTGGGTTTATTTATTACAATATAATAAATGTGGTTTGAAATTTTTCTCAAATAAATCTCAATGTGGGGTTTAAAAGGAATGTTCTATGTCAAAAAATTTATCATGTTTATGCTTCTAAAATAATGAAAAAACTAATTATTTTTGATTTGTTTTCTTAATGTTAGATGAAACATATTTTAAAATATATTATGTAAAATTAGTTTTCATAGAATGTTTTGAAAAAGGTAAATAATATACTCTTTAGTGAAGTCACATTGAGATATTGGCTCACTTCCAACTTACACCACTCGATGTCTATTGACCGAGTGGATTTTTTAGGTTCATGTTTGTTTCATAAGAAACTTAATATTGTGTACTCCATATATTGTTCACTCCGAGAGTGTTTTTGATGGATAGTAAACATGTGTCAAATGATTATGTTCAATTTTAAACTTTGGTTTCTTTTTTGGAAACCTGGATAATTTATCCATGATCCAATCTAGACATTCTTGTATTTTTTTTCCAATTTAGTTTTTTTGGATATATTATTTATGGATGTTTATTTAAATTTTTTTTATTTTTTTTACCTTTTTATAAAATAATTATTCATTTTTTTATGAATTTCTAATATATAGATTTCCCATTTAAGATTATTTGTGGAATTCTATTACATGCTAAGTATTATTTAACTATGAGAAACCATTCTCAGTTAGTATATTTTTATTCCTTATAACGTGTTTCTTAATCATGGGGAGAAATAATGTAATTATAGGATTTCCATATGTTATATTACATTATAGAATTAGGGGTGTCTTAGGGTAGATCATGATAGACCTCCATGTTAATGATGGAATTAAAATTAATCACCTTCCTATTGTAAGATAGGTGGCCTTATATGAGGTGTTTTTCGGTGGATAAATGGTGTTTTTAGATTATTTATAGGTATAAATGATAAGATATATGTTTTATACCACCTAAAATTGTTCTTTTTTAACAAAAATGTTTTTATAGATAAAACAATGATATTTTTATGTAATTAATGTCTTTGATCATGTAGAATCCAACTGTATTTTAGGTGTAATGTTTTTTTTATTTCAAAGACTCACATACACTTGAATATTGGTATGAGACCATCCTTTTATTACTTGGTAATATTTTTTTGATTTTGAGGCTCTGATATATCCTTTATCTATTCATTTTGGATAAAGACCCCTAATAGCAGTGATTATCACTTTACTCACATCACATGGTACTATGAATTTTCTCTCAAGGAATATTTATGTATATATATATTGTGAAATTAAATTATATCAATATAATACTTAGTGACATCAACCTTGGAATGAGTTGGATGTTTCATAGTTATTTCAAGTTTTTCAAATATTAATAATATGGGTCTAGGTTCACATTAAATTATTAGTAGAACCCTACGTAGTTGTACTTGGACATACCTTAGAATTATTTTTTCATATACCCACCAAATAGAGAGTTTATCATGGTTAACAATCGATGTTGTACAAGAGTGGGTTTTGTAGTGGTGGAGGGAAAATGGATATTTTATAATGAATACACCAAATTATCTCTCATAGAGATATCAAATTTAAATTCAAAATTAATCATAGGTAGTACCAATATCATTTTAAATTAATTGGTTGGACTTTTCAAGATATAACGCTGATAATGTAGTTGTAATTTCTTTTAGAGAAAGGGTTAATCCGGATTACTATGAATCATACGACCAAAGAAGAGTATAAAATATACTTAGTTTGATTCAATTCTGAATAAACATTTTGTCAGTATTATATGATGTTTATTATTTTTAATACATTTGGGAATAAATATAGATATTCTAAAATAATAATGATTCTTATGGGGTAAATGAATTACAAAAAATATTTTTATGGTTTTTTGGTCAATTTAAATGAATTTTTTCTATAGTGTAATAATTTTTTAATGAGGAATGGTGATAGTGTGATGGTTGATATCCTTATCAAGAGATTTTTTTAGGTGATAATGGGGAAATCTATGTGGACATCCCGAGTACTGTTGGTTTTAATATAAGGGAATGGTGTATTATAACAGTAATTTAATGTGGAGACCCATAATTCTCATCAATTAAGATAATCATAATTTGAAAATATTGTTTATAGGTTTTTCAGTGACCATGTATTTTAAGGATGTTATCCTTATAGTTAACTTTATGGATAGGTTTAATTTCACCCTACACATGGATGGAATTTATTAACCCCAAAAAGGATCTACATGGGTGTTATAATTGGTTTTATCAAACTGACTACACCCCAAAGAATACAAGACCATAATATTGTATGAGGCACCCCAGATATTCACATTGGGATCATGTTCTAATCGTACATTCTTTTTATATATCATAAGAATCATAATAATATCCCAATAAAAAGATTTTAATATCATTGAGAACAAGTTATATATCTATATTAATGCGTTATTTGACATTCATTTCTTCCACAAAATAATTCTCCATAAATGAAAATATTCTATACATATTAATGCATAGATATTCTATGGGAAATGGAAATAATATATAAAATGATTCTTATTAAATTTTTATTATGGGATTAATCATAATTGATAATATATAATTCATAAAAATTTGATATATATGGTCATGGGGGAAATGAAATGATGAATGTGATAATATCATGGAATCACAATAAGTGAAAATGATTCATGATATAACTATATATCAAGGAATAATATTCATATAAAAGTGAATATGAGAGTAAATAATTATTACATCGAATAAATACATAAAAGGATCATGAAATATCACAAAAGAACATGTCATATGGGTCATGTTGTTATAGAAGTTGATTAATCCTATGAATTTTGAACTAATAAAACCATGTCAAAAATTAAGTCATGCTAAAAATTAATATAAAATTTATAAGACATAGTATTTCATGAGAGTAATATTTTTCCCATAAATTAGTTTTAATATATTTTGGGTCCCACTTCATCACATAATGTGTTGAATCAATACCTATGAATCATAGATTTTATCTTATCACATGTAAGCATTTCTCAATCAATTCCGGGAAATTTAATTTTTATCCAACCAATTGCATCATAAAACATGTTGATTATATATGCCACATGAATTTGAAAAAAAACTATAAATCCATCAATAATTGAAATAAAATATGTATCCAATTAAATAATAATGTTATCTGGGTAAATAACTTTCAACCAAGATTAAAAAATAAATGTTATATACACCATATTGATTATGATTATATATAAAACTCATTAATTTCCCCATACAATCACATGTTTTTGTATTTAGGTGAAACCCCTTTAATGAAAAGAAATTAAAAAAGGAATTTCCAAAGGAAAGTAACTTATAATAAGATTATTTTTATCCATTGAGAATGGTATGTAAAGAAAAAGGTAGTGATAGACTATTCCCCTCATAAAAATTTCATTTCCAACACAACACATGTATAAAGGATAATGGATAATTAAAATGGGTTGTTTTAACATCGGATCCTTTATTAAAAAAGATTCTATATGAAGAAATTAAACATAGAAAATCATCAATGATTGTAATATAATAGAGTATTGACATTGTTGAAATTCATTAATAGAATGATATAAACTTGGATAGGATATAATTAAACAATTTTTCAGATTATATGTGATTGTGAAATAAAATGAATACTCCATCTTCAAGGAATGGAATAAATGAAATAAAATTAAATCTCAAATAAAATTATTATTAAAATAATTAATATAAGTAATTTATTTGAAAAATAATATTAATAATAATTGACAAGATAAATGAATGAAAATCATGAAAATAGTCTTCATAATATTTATTTAAATTTTTGTAAAACTATAAAAATTATTCACTTTTAAAAATATTTTAAAATGGGGATACAATGGATTTTAAAACACTATCATAGAAATTAAAATTTTCAATAAAGGAAACCTATAAATAAATATATTTACAATATAATAAACTTAGTTTTTAATAAAAGAAAAAAAATAAAATCATTCTTTATAAATATCATATGATTTGAATTTCCAAAATTTTAATGAGGTAAAAATAAGTATAATTATATATCTAGAATATATATGGATAATTAATAATAATTAAAATCATGAAATAATATTATAATGATTGAACTATGAACATGGGGGTATATAATGTGATAGAGAGTGTTATCGTGATCAGAAAAGAGTGGGGGAAATAATAATTATAAACATGTAATGTATGAACTATAAAACTATAAGGAATTAAAGTATACAATAAATTTATATAAAACTGAGGAAAAATATTAAAAAATAAAATCAATACCTTTATATTGAATTATAGAATATATTGTTGTAACTATATGGAATTTTTTTTGAAAAGATTGATGATTTGTAGAGAAAAGCCTTACCAAATATCACAAATTCATTTGAATCTTTTCTAAATTCTTATTTTTTCCAAATTATATAAATTATTGACAAGATTAATTACCATATTATTATTTATATAATATTATATAATCTATTAAGTAAAATGTTTTTTAAATTTATAAAATTATTCTTTTCCATGTCAATTATTAGAGCGTTGTTAGATTTTGGGTTGCAAAATAGGTTCAATGTTGTGGTAACCATAGAATGTCACCATTATATAGTTCAATATGATCGATAGGTAACATATTAAATCCTCAATTTTAATATATAAGTTATATATTTCAATAAATCTACAAATAGTTATAAATTCCTCGAATCCTTATTAGTATGTTTTATTAAGTTATTATAAAATGAAAGTGGTAGTTATATTTTAATTTCATTATTATCTTGTATTTTTTACCCTTAAATCATTATAAAATTGAATTAAATTGAATAATAATGTTTTATTTAATCAACAAATCATTTTTTAAGAATATTAATTTATGAATAATTTTAATAAAACACAATCATTAACATAGGTGGTGTAAAAAATCACGATTGAAACTTTGTTTTTAAAGGGGTATTAAAAAAATTATAAATTAGTAATGTTTATAATTTTATATAAATTTATGGTTATGTTAAAGTGGATATTTTGAATTTATTATTTATTTTTAATGTATATTTTAGAATTTGTAAAATTAGAATTAGAATTAAAAACACTATATATGGAATATATATTTTGATTTTGTAATGGATTATGAAAATGATTTCGGTGAGAAATAATGGGTGATATCTTATCATTGAATAATTTAAAATATTATAATAACATGAAAACAAATAATTTTTTTATAATTAGGGGAGTTTTGAAATATTTTTAATATAAAAGGATCTATAAATGAGAATGGTGAAAGAGTTTGGAAACCTTACCATGATCTATGAGTCACATCATCTGTATTGTGCTTAAAGCCATTGGTGGAGGGGATTTTGGTAAAACCAATGTATTGGGTACATGGGAATAGAAACATATAGAATGATTTTGGATTATATTTTAATATATATAAAACTTTCTAATTTATTTGAATGTGATATACGAGGTATGTTCCTATAACCAAGGAGGATGGATATTTTAGAATAAATTATTGATTATTTTCTCAATATGGACAATGAATATGAAAATTATCGATTCATATAACTTTTATTTTATTATATTTTAAAAAATTATATTTATTTGAAATTAGAATACATATTAAACTAAATATAATATTCTGAATAATTTTTTATTAATAAAAAATCAAAAATAGATTTTCAATATAATGAAATACAACGTTATCATTAAAAATATTTATTTATATTTTAAAAATATTAATTTTAAATAAATTAATTCACACCTTAAATATATTTTAAGATGATTAAAAGTTTTCATAAATTCATATATCATATTTCTATCATTATTTTTTCCTAAAAGATATTGTATTCATTAAAATTAGATTTTTACTATTCATTGAAAAATTAATATTTTAAAATTTTGATAAAAATAATAATTGTAAGATAATTGTAGTATAAGGATTCCAAATATTATGTCCATTTTTTTAAATATAAATAACAAATTTTAGAAATTTAAATTTGGAATTAATTCAAATAATAAATACGAAAATATTTATTTATAAAAAACTATTTCATTGGTTATGAATGGTCTTAATTATATTTTTTATTATATATTAAGTATTATGTGATTAACTATTAATTATAGGTACTTGTAAAAAATATACATTTTAGGAATTTATTATTTTGAATAAGTGGAATCTATCCTTTAAATATATATTTGAGAAAATATTTTTGGTGTCACAAACATTATACATGATTATTATAAATATTTTTTTCCATTTTACATTTCCTAAAACCAAATTGTCAAAATAATTGAATTAAAATAATACATTATACACATTAGTAATTATATTTTCAACATATAAATACATACCATAATTTTATTTTATTGTTAAACATGTTATTTAACATTTCAAAAGAAATTTTTTAGATTAAAAAATCATTTACAAAGAATAATATAGAAATAATTTATAAATTAAATGAAATATTAAATAAATTGAAAATTCACAATGAAATGTAATTTTACTATAAAAAAAGGTATTTAATCATTTATTATACAATATTTTCTACAAATAAATTCATTTAAACTTATTTTTAATGTTTATATATTATAATTATTGGACTATTAAAACATTTATCATGCTTGGTAAAAAATTAGATTATAATGAATTAATTTGTATTTAAACGATGATGTGAAACAAAAACTATTAATAAAAATTATATATTTATCATATTAAACTATAAGTTTAGAGCCCCCAATATCAATTAAGTAACATTTTATTTATCATTTTAAGTATGTAATTTTTTTGGGTGATGTTTGGGAGAGTTCGGAGGGATTTGGAATATATTATGAGATTTTATAAAGGTGAACAGTTTGATCAACTTTAGTGGAATTTGTGCAACAACTATAGAAAAACAGGCATAGTAATACTTGGGCTAGTGGGAATGCACACTGTTAGTCACATTGTTTAGTCAGACCGTGCGACAACCCTGTAGAAACCGTGTGAAGTGGCACTGAGGGATTTTTAATGGTTGGGCATGGTTTGACTAACCATGCAGACCAACCATGCATGGTGATCCTTGAGGTAGAGGAAGGCTCTCCCATAGGGAAAGGTTTTCCAAAATATTCCAATAACCAAGTACTATGTCATAACCCATCCCTATGGGGATCATTCAGCAACTCCCCTATACAGCCTACAGTAGGCTAGGGGTTAGTGACTAGCACTGAGTAGACATAACACTTACATGGGAGGCATTTGGTTTGTACCTATACACATGCACACATATTCAATCCCACAAAATGTTTAAATTTAAGAACCACTAAGAACCAAATGAATCAATAACACTTTATCCCAACCAATAGAGTACGATTGTAATGTAAAGGGTAGTATTGTAAACCTTGTCAGAATACAATTCCACCAAGTTGAAATCTATAGCCACAAGTCCAACTTCTATGATGAGGTACTGGGATTGTGTCTGTAGCTGTAGGAATACACCTTGGCATGTCTCATCTCACAAGGCACCATATGGTCCTACCCTACCTAGGAATCCATCAAAAGGATGCTCGTATGCATAAGACACAACCTGTTTATGCAATGTCCATTCAGATTTTAGTATAGAAATAATTTGTAGTACAACCCAAAATAAAAATCAATGCATAAAGGATAGTATAGTCATCTCTACATAGTATATGTCTACAACACATATAATAATTATATCGAGATATACACAAACCAAGACATGAAGTCTAGATGTAAGTCAAAACTATCACATTCTAATACTAGGGATTCAACCTAAAGAATCCACAATGCACTAATCTAAGAGAACGCACTCCAGAGATCAATATCCTGATGATGTCCATCCAAGAGGTATTATTCATTGATAAATATATTGGGAGAGATAAAATAATATATATAAAATTTGAGATATGATACACATATGAGGATCATATCTAGGGTCATGGGTTAATACCAATAACTCCATCTCGATTAACCAACTATGTATAGGATCGACACCTTGTAAAGTTGGAGACATCAATACAGAAGACTCTACCTACGGAATGAAGAATGAATATAGGATATGCTCTAGGCCTCTCAATGGATTCCAACAACTCTATACAAGAATTAATGATGAAGGAATCATAATACTTTGAATATAAAATGTTATTCACCACAAAACATAGAAAATGTTTTTGAAGATATGGTGTAAAATTGGTTCAAGCTATGTAGAAATGTATTCAAAGAATATAGTAACGTCACACATTGTGTCCCTTGACCCGAGGTACTACAAGTGCTTAATGGCTTATGTAAATCCAAACTGTGTCGCATAGAATATTGGTACACAACATTGAGAAGAATTTACATGTTGTGTCCTTCCATTTGGGGCCCACCCGTGTACTCTGGATATGTGACAGTACATGGCGTCAACCCATTTATATCATCCCATGTACTGATACACTAGGTAGTCTATGTAATTTGGACATCCTAACCAATGTGGAGGCTTACATTCTAGGTATGCAACCTATGAACTCTACCTCGTGCCCAATTACTCCCAGAGTTCATGTCGAGTTGTCCTATGATGAACACAAACAGTGTATCCCATTCTAAATTCTGTGTGTTTTGAAATTTTTTTAATGCCAAATTATTTTCCTGTGCATCGTCTTATCTTTTGAGCTCTTCAATTGTGATTTTTCCACCTCAAAATTAAATATTTTAGGTCAAAATATCATCCTAACTCTAAATTGAGGTGTTTTATGCTTTCAATCGACTCCTAAAACAACTTTAAAACCGTCCAATGAAAACATCCTGAGGAAATATTTTTCCCAATTAGCTTACATTAATTCATTATAATAATTTCCACATCTCTGTTAGGCTTTCCAAAGGTCTAATTTTCAACATTGGATCATTGTTGTAACACCTCATGCATCCACGGTGTGATTCTCTTTTAATAATACAGTAGTGTGTGTTGTGTGCAACTTCGAGATTCTAACACACTACGGCCAATCAAAGTAGTCGTTATGAATAGTAAAACCCACTTTTTACAATTCTATAAATTTTACCTCTCTAAATGGACATCTTTTTTGTATTTGGAATATTGAAATTAACCTTGGGTGAAATTTTGGTACTTTTCTGATAACTTTTAAATTTTGATGAATAGTGAAAAATACAAAATTTTAATTAAAAACAACTTTTTTAATCGAAATAATTAATAGTGATAAATTATGAATATGAGTGGTTTTTAAGTATATTTAGAATATAGTTTTTCCATTTAATAAAACGTTGGTCATTTGACATAATTACACAATTAAATAGGACATAAACAATTGTCAATCTTTTGATAGTTATTATCTTTTAAAACACGCTTTTTGTTTTAACAACGGGAATTAATTTCAAATTCATTTCTTCCACTTCTTTGTTTTGAATTTGGAAAAATGGATTCCATATATGGAATCAGGATTTCAAAATTGTGTAAATAGGTAACTTTTATTTTTAAACATTTTGAATGATTACTTCGGTAAATATTTTATTTACAATGGTTAAAAGGTAAATCTGGTAAATAAGGTTAAGAAATAATATTATAATAATGATAAATTATGCTAAAAAATGTCCTAAACTTATTGGTTGATAAGGGTCAGACCATGGACATCTTTGGGTCTATTATGGGACCCCATGGATCCACTTGTAAGTGATAAGGACACTTTATATTAATTAAGTTAAAATAAATACAAAAATGACCTAAGCATATATCTATTAGAAAAACAATTTTTACATAGGTTTATAGATGTTTTATTTTCAAATATAAATATTAATTATAAATATAAAATTATTTCCTATATAATGGTATTTTATTTATAATTTTTAGTCTTTTAATAATTAATATTCTTTTTGACATAATAATGATGCATTATTTTCCTTATTAATGATAGAATCAAATAATTGGTATTATAAATGTTAAAATAAATATAAAGTTAATGTTTTGATAACATCCATGAATTTTATTGGTTAATATGATATTATATGATTTCTTCAATTAATTTATTTCAAATTAATTAAGTTGTTATGACTTTAACAAAAATCAATTATTGAATAGTGTCAAATTTGACATAAATGAGTTTTTTAAAACAAATATTGTATTATTAATTGATATTCTATTCCTAAAAATCTAGGGTGCAGGAAAAGGACATATATCATGATATATTATCATTAAAGGATCACTTGGGGGTAGCTTGGATGTATATATTAATGTTATTAACTATATAATATAAAAATACAAAGTGACATGGTAAATGTCAAACTAATTAACTAAGAGTTAAAACTAAAAGATAAGGTTAATATAATGACACAAACCAGTCTTAATTGTTTTGGTTGAAATTATTTCGACCCATCCCCACCATAAACTTTTAATAATACACTTTGGTGCCATTATAAAGTGAATATGAATTTATTATAAAATAATATTTCTAGCTTCTCCAAAGGTGCCCCTCACACCTCTTATAAAAGGGCACTCCCCCTTCTCACTAATTAACAAATTCAAAGTCTTTGGGCTCTACCAAACCCTACCCAAATACTCTCTAAACTTTCTTCAATTCATCCTAGAGGCCATAGTTTGATAAAAAATCCATCCTAAAGAGTTTTTTTATCAAATTAAAAGGAAGAACCTGATTAAGAGGTAATGTTTTCACCACCCTCTTTCAAGTTCATTTCTTCTTAAAATTCTTCTTCCTTTTTTATTCCCATTGTAAAATAATAACTCCAGTATCTTATATATACTCTGATGTTATTATAAACATGGTACAACCATATTTAGTATTCTATCCATCCTTTTAATAACATGTCAGCATACGTACATACGTACGGCATACCGTCTCCACGTCGTGCTGTAATTGTTATTCAAAAAATTATTATTTGGATGGGTATAACAGTGAAGTTTAATTCATGTAAAAATAAATATAACATGATTATGATTTTTTATATATGATATACCATCCAATTATATATTATTTTAATATCAAAATAATGATATTGTCGCTCGTTCGTATGTACGGGCTACCGTCTCCACGAACGCAACGAGATTCATTCCCCATCATATCCATTCAAGTCTAATTCTCATTTGATGATTAAAAGTAATGTTTAAGGAATTAATATCATTTTGGATATTAATAAGATACATTATATCCATAATAAACACGGCTTATGTAAAAAAACATATAAGTTAACACCTGAAATGACGATAATACTATTAACAAAGAAATGTTAAACCATTATATATGATATCATATTAATGTATATGATTATTGTTAATTTAATAACAATTATTTAACCATTATATAGGAGGTTAACCTACCCCCAACCATGGAAAAGTACAAGGTAATGGTTTATTTCACTATCTATTCATTATCCGAGGTTGTTTATACGTAATTATCTACTGGGACCTCATTATCATGCACATCCATGTTTCTTAAAAATGTTTTTCAAAACATTATTATGATTTTTCAGAATATTGGTTGAAGTTATTTATAACCTTTTCTTACTTTTTATAAGAATTTTATAAAGGAATCATTTTGTTGTTTTCCAAACAAGGTCATTTTTAACCTTTTTGACAGAATTATGGTAAAAATGTCTCTTTATCTTATATGGTGGGAGCAGCTATTTTCTACCATTATAAAATCTTTTAATCTTCCCTTACAAGCTTATAAGTAAATTTTCAAAGTAAAGGTTTTATTTTATAATTATGTGACTTTCAAATTATTTCAAAAAAAGAGATATTTTTTTCAAATAATGTTGATTTCATCTATGTCAACGTCCTTTGATGGATTTTAAGATTATTTGAAGTTGATTTATTGTTATACAAAACTTTCATATTGAATTGAATGTTTTGTTATATATTTGACTGTGGATGAGTTATTTTTATACAATTAATGGTTTATGGAGAAAGTATTGACATTTTGTATGCTAGTTTGAATATGAATATTTATGTTATGTTTAAAACTATTCATATGAGGAATGAATTGGACTTAATAAGTGACGGGTGGAGCCCGCTATAGCTCCATGATACATCTGTAGGTCTCATGAGACAAACTAGTGTCTTGGCACAAGGCCTTGAAAAAAATTTATTTGTAGTCTTGGCACAATTCCTTGTTTATTGGGTTATGATAGTCTGGCATTAAGCATTCCATCATTATGAAAGTGGTTACTGATATTGCAATTGATTATTCGACAAGTAGATTATCCATGTGAATAAGTAAATGGAATTATTTCAGTTTATTTTTTCCATATTATGCTGAAGTTCATGTTTAAAAGGCTTTTGTTTTAGTTATAAATTTCCTTAAATGTTTATTCTTATTTATAAAAGTTTCCACTATATTATTATCCTTACTGGGCATTTGAGCTCACCCCTTTCTGTGTTTTTTTCCTAGGATGTGAATAAGTATTTTATGAATGACATAAAGCGATAGTATGAGGGGATATGAGTGTGGAATATGGAGGCTATGTTTTTGTAGTTTTTATTTAATGATGTAATTTAAACTTTATGAATGTATCTAGTGATTCCAAGGCTACTAAACTAATCTGTCATTCGAGACTTTATCGTCTGTGATCATGCCAATGTAATGTAATAATGCACCGACTCTGGGTAACTGGTCTCGGGGCGTTACAGTTGGTATTATAGGAAGTTTAGTACAAACCTTGAAAGCTAGATTTAGATAAACACTGATTAGAGCACATATCCCTAAGATAGACTTTGAAGATTTGTAAAGAAGAACTTCCTAGAATTTTGGTATTGTAGAGATTTTGTGAGTTTTCCGAGCAATACATCCCTGTCTGGATACAAGTAGGTAGAGGCGGCTGTGGCATAGATGTACCTAGGGGTAAAACCTGAAAACATCGCTTTGAGCTAGACTCGATCTGAAACTAGTGCATGACAACAGGCCTTGCTGCTCCCTTTTTAATGACACTTCCGGGAGATATGCTCAGGATAATTCTCATTTTCATTACAAACCATTATGAATGGATTATGAGTATATAATTACTCAATGAAAACATTTTTATGATTATGTATTATATCCATAAAAAGTCCAATTTATGTTAAGTGTTTTACAAGTACAGAATTTTGTATTTTGATTCATAAACTGATCAAGTTTATGCCATTGATTAGAAATGGAACCTTGTGGATGAAATGAAAATAGTATTAACGCACACACTCTATGGAGAGATTTCCCTCTTCCTCATGATAATTATAGTGGAGCTTGTGTTGAAACTGCTACTGATCTGCTAATTACCATAATAGGAAAACTCACTCAGGTTATGAATAATAACCTTACCCATATAGAGCACCCTGATCTGCAGCGTGGAGGATCAATGTTAGATCGCTTCATGAGGAAACTCCCACCAACATTCAATGGGAGTACAAATACCATAGTATCTGAGCAATGGATAAGTTACCTAGAGAAAATATTTCAGGCATTGGGGAGTAGTGAAAGGGAAAAAGTTTTCATTGCAGTTTACCGCCGCACTAGAGATGATGATCAATGGTGGTCCTTAATTCAAAACAGAAAGGATGATGATGATGATGTATCAAATATAGAATTGAGAGAGTTCCAATATCTATTTCTAGAAAAATACTTTCCTCATTACCATCGAGAAGATATGGAAATGAAATTTCTGAGTCTGAGAAAAAAGGAGGATGATAATGTCGCAATGTATGAGGCTAATTTTACAAGGGTATCATGGTATGTGGAAGATTATATACATAACCCAAGAAGAAATATTTATCATTTATTTGATGGTTTAAAACCATTTCTCTTTCGAGTATTAGTAAAAAAATCCATCTCGCCATACGGAGACATTGTCTCATGTGCTATCAAGACAGAAATGTAATTCTCTAAGTCTTATGACATTAAAGAAAATCAAGAGAATAAGAGATCTGTTAAGCAATATAGGAATGGAATTAATTGGAATAAGGGAGAAGTTCAATATCTATCCTACAGTAAATGTGGGAAGAAACACCCTGGTACTTGCTTTAAGGGAATGGGAGTCTATTACAAGTGTGGGGAAAACGGCCACCAAGCTCGTGATTGCAAGATGAAGAAGGAAGCTACCAATGTCCAATGATAAAATTGCAGGGAGATGGTACATTATGAAAATGAATATTCTAATAGTCAAGGGAACTTGAAGTGCATTGTGTTGCATTTGTTGTCAATGAGGCATGAAGTTGTCTTGGAATGAATGGATGTCAAGGAGTCAAGATGTGAATGGCAAAGGATGTGATGGTGATGGTGGTAAAGGAGAATGGCCATGGTACTAAGATGCATGTCACTTAGGAGATTCACTAAGTGGTATTGGAAATTGGGGTTGAAACATTCTCCATGAATATCTGACGATTGTTGAGCTACTCTTTATGTTCAAAGAACTTGTATCAAGATGATACAAAGTCACAACATGATTAGAAGACCATGCATTGTATTGACAATGCATGAGGAGATGAAGATGATCCATCCACAACTACTGAGTGGATGAAGTTGATTAAAGATGTCCATGCACTATCACTTAGTGCATGTGAATTGAAGAAGTTCCAATTGATCTCTGATTAGATCAATGAAGATTATTGAAGAAATCATTGATTCAGGAGTTCGGTTGAAGATAAAGAACCTTCGGAATTCCCTCCTAAGTTGTGAAATGTTGAAAAGATATTAAGAATATGAGGAGGAGATGGGTAATTCCTAAGAAGAAGAAGAATTATGAAGAAGATGGCTTCGAATGTGGCATTTGGCTTTAACTTATGGAAGAACTTTGTATTTGACAAAGTATTATTCTTTTCCTTTGCCAAAAAATAGGCCACCAAGGGCCAGCCTTAAGGGTTCAACCCCCAAGGCACATGTGGGCCTAAGGCGCCACGCCCAAGGGGGGATCCCATGTGGCCAGCCTGAGAGGCAGGGGGGCCGTGTGTAAGCCCCGGGCCACGCAGGGGATCAGTTCCTGCGCAGCATGGGCGCCTGAGCGCGCGCCCGAGGTGCATAGTGGGCGCTAGAGTGCGCCCGCGGAGGCAAGAGTGGGCGCAGAGCGCGCCTGCAGGGAGAACACGGTGCGGGGCGGCACCGTGGGGGGAGAGGATTCAACTGAGCCGGTTGGGGGAGTGCTTAGTTGATAAGGCGTGGCAATTCCTCTCGCCGATTCGATGTGGGACGCGGAAATTTCCCAGGGAGCAAATCTCGGCCGTCTGAGCCATCGCGCGCTTTATCCACGCCGCACGATTCATCTCCGCGGCGATGATCTAATCCTGGCCGTCGCGCATCACGATCCGACGGCCGTGGCTCGTCTTCCACCTCGAGCTCAGCCGAAGGCCACCCGAAGCCACCCGCATGCCGCCGCTGAACCAGAGCCTCCCCGAAGACAAAATTCGAGCTCCCGGCCACCTCTGAAGGATCTAAGACTTCCATCCGACACGTCTGGACCTACTGAACAGATTCATGTATAAAAATATACATGCATGCAACGTATGGAAAATTTCGAAGAAGGCCGAAGCAAACCGAAGGTGCGAGGCCTTGTGTGGTTTATGGTTTGCATGGATTATCCTTAACAGAAGACCGTGCATGCGTTCTAAGTCGCATGCACGTGGAGGAGAAAAAAAAATGGAACCCACGTGAACAGAGAGAAGAAAACAAGATTTGAGGAAATATTGAAATCCCGAAATCTTTGGGAGATTAAAAGATATCCCATGCGGAAGTCTTGAGGATTCTCTGCCTATAAAAGGAGAGGCCGAGACCTCATTGTTGCTTGCTGAAAAACTCGAGAGTGTCCCGCGAGCACCCTGTGCTTTGCGAAGATTTGAGTCCCGCGCATCCCATTTGCGCGGCAGTTTGTCCCGTTGCCACCCGAGGCCCGAAGGAGTTCCTTTCGCGCACCCCTTGCGCGAAAGAGGTGAAGGGAAGGAGTTCCCTGCGCGCATCACTTGTGCGACAGGAAGAGCTCTCCCTGCCCGCATACTTGCGCGGCAGGAGAAGCTTGTGTGGCCGAGGTGTTGCACCCTGCACACCCGAGGTCTTGCGCGCCCCTATGTCGTGCTCCTTGCGTGCTCGAAGGCTAGGTGAAGACCGAGGCAGTGCCTCGTGTGTGAACATTAAGAAGGCCGAGGCCTTAGTGCCTTGTGTGCTAAAGTGGGGAAGAAGAACCGAGGCTTTGCCTCTTGTGTGTGCATAGTAAAGAAGGAAGGCCACCACATCTCTTGTGTGTGTGCAACAAGTGAAGAGGCCGTATCCAATTAGGTGTGCAAGAAGAAGAGGAGGCCGAGACCACACCTTGTGTGTGTGCCAAGTGAGGAAGACCCTATGGGTTGGTTGTTCACACTTTGAAGAACAAAGAATAGTTTGTGTGTGTGCAAGAAGAAGTGAAAGGCCATATGCATTTGTGTGTGCAAAAGAACTAAAAGGCCAAACCTATGTGTGTGCTCTAAGTGGAGTGGACACACTAAGAAGAATAAGAAGATTCACACAAAGTATAACACACATTTAAGTGTGTAAACACATTGAACAAAGTGTGCAGTTCAAGTGAGAAGGTGTGTGCTTAAAGTGACTACACCCTTTGTGGGATTATTGCACCTAGAAGAAAGAGAAGGAGAGTGCATGCATGCATGCATGCACATGCAAACGTGAACAAAGCCAAATCTGGTTGTGTGCAATTGAGAAGTCCAAGACCAGATGATCTTGAGGAATCAGAGTTTCCATGCATTCAGTGCATGAAGTTGAATTGCAGTGAGACTGGACCAGACTGAAGTTAAAGAAATTATTTGTCTGAGTATTCAGTAGTTGGAGAGTAGTCGGGTCATCCTTAGAAGAAGGTGATAAAGCCCGAGCAAGACGAGAAGACCTGTTCACCACAAGTGAGCAGAGGTACAGAGCAAGGCCAGCAGTCTTTATCCCAGACTGCTGAAGATACTTGAAGAGCTGAACAAGAAGAAGAGCTACTCGTGTGACTCGAGGAGCCAGGAGAAGACCCTGTGGGACTCAGGGAGAAGAAGTCTTCAGTGGGATTCTGGAGCAGTCCAGTGGGACTCTGGTAACACTGTGGGACGCAGTATAAAGACCCTCTTGTGGGACTCAGGAGAGATACGGTGGGAAGCTGTATCGACCATTGTAATACTAACAGATTATAATGGGAGAATCCATGCTGGGAGAGCATGGCAAGGATGTAGGCCTTTGGTGCCGAACCTTGTAAATCCTTGTGTCAAGTGCCTTTTCATTACTGCATTATCCGGGAAAGGTTGAGAGATACAAGAAGAGTGGATCGAGGCTTTAACCAGCCATAGAGGTTTAATTGATTAAGAATCAATTAGTAAAAAGTTTTAAGGGATCACTGATTCACCCCCTCCCCCTCTCAGTGATTCACACTGATCTGGGCACTTCAATTGGTATCAAAGGGAGGTTACCTCTAAAAGATCCAAGGGAGTCTATATGGAGTGTAGATTTGAGGAAATGAAAGAACAACCTCAAATGGAGATATCTGCCAAGACTCGGAAAAATAGAAAGAAGAAACAGGCCAAGAAGATGAAGAAAGCATGTCCTAGCTGTGATGAAGTTGAAACAATGAATGATCTTCAGAGTGCACTCAAATATCTTCAGAAGACAGTTCCCATGGAAGTGGCAAAGTGTATAGCTACAGGCATCCATGATCTTCATGAAGAAAAATCACAGTTAGAAGAAGAAGCCAATGCAATGGAAGATCAATTGGCAAAAAGGGTTGGCATAACCAACACTCTCAGAAAGCTGGTGAAGGCTAAGGATGAAACAGTTTCTCTTTGCAATAATAGATATGAAGACACTGCTGAAGAATTGCAAAGGAGCCTTTCTGAGAAAGAATTCTTTATGATATTAGTCAAATATGTTTTCCATGCACTGGAAAAGAGGCATAAAGTGTCAATGAATGTCAGAGATGCTCAACTCAAAGACAAATTCAAAATGGTGAAGGAGCTTGACAACTCATTGCTTGAAATGAAGCAGGTGCATGAAGACCAGATAAAACAGCTGGAAGAGAAATGGGAAGGTAGGCTAAGATTCGTTGAGGATGAGAAGAACTCCCTCAACATGAAGTGCTTTGAACTGGAGGTGATATTGAAAAATCAGCAATCACCCAAAGCCAAAACCTTCCAGTCAGCTGGTAGAAGAAATGTTTCCACTCAAGTGAGCATTGAGAAGGATGATTCTAAAATAAGGACATCCTCTAGTGAAAGTGAAACATCTTCTAAGAAGAAGGTTCCATCCATCTGGATGAGGAAGGTGAAGAAGCAGAGCTCTCCTGAAACAACACAGCAAGTCAAGAAAAGTACCCAACAATCAGAAGGACTGAAGAGGTCAAGATTCGTGGGACAATGCTGGTGTTGTAACAAGTATGGGCATTGTGCAAAGGATTGTTGGTACAATCCACTGAATGCCAAAGCACAGAGGAAGCCCATGCCAAGGGGGGGCAAGCCAGAAGGAAGGAAGCAACATCCACAGGTCCAGAGACATCTGTTTACTGCAAATAGATTCGGATTACTTGACAACATCTGGGATGGTTGCAAAAGTGGTCAACAATTTGATACATGTCAATCTCCGAATGTATCCAAAGCTGTAAAGAAGAGAAGATCACAGAACCTGGATAAGAGAGATTCCTTGGGAAGCAAGAAGAAAGTAGAAAATTCTCCCAAGAAGTGTTTGAGAAATGAATAGAAGTCCTTGGAGTCTATGTCCAAGAAGGGTGATGCATCCAGAAGGACCACCAAGAAGAAATGCTTCTACTGTGGAACGAAAGGTCATACCATGGATTTTGAAAACAACCCATGGAAATCAATAGAAGCCAACTGAACTCAAACAGACAATCAATCCAAAAGAAGCAGAAGGGATTGATTGAAAACAAGTTGCCTAAGAGAGGTAGCTTGACAGCATCTAAGGAACCATGTGGAACTTCCAGAACTGGGGCCACTCTTCCAAATGATTTACTTGTCATATGGCCACATCAGTTGCAACTTGCCAGAGAACTAAAAAGAGTTGAAGATGAAGCTCTGGCAATTTCTAAAGCAAAAGGGAAGAAGAAGGTTTCACATGAAGATGTTTTGAGAACCACACCAGCACAATCATCAATGAAGATCAAATGTGCAAGTGTGAAGACTGGTGAAAATGGGACATCTCGGTTGAGAGAATCTTCTCAACCTTGTTGTTCACATTGATGAACCAAGGAGGTTCCATCTTATTCCCTTATACTCTTGGTATATACATGTGCTAACATTGCAGGGAATTGAAGATGATGATCATTCTCAACTGGAGGATGGTTTGGACAGAATGGAGTGCACCCCTTGAGGGGGAGCCAATCTGAAGAAGATGGAATTCTTAGATTAATACCATCTTGAAGAAAAGTGAAGGTATTCCAATCATACTTTCATCCCTTGTTTCTTAATTGAGTTTATCTTGTCAATTAAGGGGGAGTATGGATTGAAGACTAATGGATGAAAGGGGGAGCTTTATCTTTGCACTGAACTTTCTAATGTGTTTTGTGAAGTATGTGCAGGATTCAGTAATTCATTGTTACATCTGAAAAATTTCAAACCCCCAAGAATGATCTCACATGTATTGTGAATGTTGGAAAGCATTGAGTTCCTTGGTTACATCACTCTTGTTTTCTACACCGGGTTAGCCCAAGTAGACTTAGAGTTGATTTACTAAAGGTTATTTGCTAAAGAAGAACATGTGACATCATCTCTCTCTCAGTGTTTTTCAAGAAAATACTTTTATTAGGGAGGAAGAGATTTTTGAAAGAGAACCACACCACACCTTTGCATTTGATTGCCAATAAGGGGGAGAAAATATTGGCACACATATTGACCCATTCATATGTGCTGAAGGACTGTATTGACAACAAATACAAAGGGGGAGATTGATGTGCATTGTGTTGCAATTGTTTTCAATGAGGCATGAAGTTGTCTTGGAATGAATGGATGTCAAGGAGTCAAGATGTGAATGCCAAAGGATGTGATGGTGATGGTGGTAAAGAAGAATGGCCATGGTACTAAGATGCATGTCACTTAGGAGATTCACTAAGTGGTATTGGAAATTGTGGTTGAAACATTCTCCATGAATATCTGACGATTGTTGAGCTACTCTTTAAGTTCAAAGAACTTGTATCAAGATGATACAAAGTCACAACATGATTAGAATACCATGCATTGTATTGACAATGCATGAGGAGATGAAGATGATCCATCCACAACTACTGAGTGGATGAAGTTGATTAAAGATGTCCATGCACTATCACTTAGTGCATGTGAATTGAAGAAGTTCCAATTGATCTCTGATTAGATCAATGAAGATTATTGAAGAAATCATTGATTCAGGAGTTCGGTTGAAGATGAAGAACCTTCGGAATTCCCTCCTAAGTTGTGAAATGTTGAAAAGTTATTAAGAATATGAGGAGGAGATGGGTAATTCCTAAGAAGAAGAAGAATTATGAAGAAGATGGCTTGGAATGTGGCATTTGGCTTTAACTTATGGAAGAACTTTGTATTTGACAAAGTATTATTCTTTGCCTTTGCCAAAAAATAGGCCACCAAGGGCCAGCCTTAAGGGTTCAACCCCCAAGGCACATGTGGGCCTAAGGCGCCACGCCCAAGGGGGGATCCCATGTGGCCAGCCCGAGAGGCAGGGGGGCCGTGTGTAAGCCCCGGGCCACGCAGGGGATCAGTTCCTGCGCAGCATGGGCGCCTGAGCGCGCGCCCGAGGTGCATAGTGGGCGCTAGAGCGCGCCCGCGGAGGCAAGAGTGGGCGCAGAGCGCGCCCGCAGGGAGAACACGGTGCGGGGCGGCACCGTGGGGGGAGAGGATTCAACTGAGCCGGTTGGGGGAGCGCTTAGTTGATAAGGCGCGGCAATTCCTCTCGCCGATTCGATGTGGGACGCGGAAATTTCCCAGGGAGCAAATCTCGGCCGTCCGAGCCATCGCGCGCTTTATCCACGCCGCACGATTCATCTCCGCGGCGATGATCTAATCCTGGCCGTCGCGCATCACGATCTGACGGCCGTGGCTCGTCTTCCACCTCGAGCTCAGCCGAAGGCCACCCGAAGCCACCCGCATGCCGCCGCTGAACCAGAGCCTCCCCGAAGACAAAATTCGAGCTCCCGGCCACCTCTGAAGGATCTAAGACGTCCATCCGACTCGTCTGGACCTACTGAACAAATTCATGTATAAAAATATACATGCATGCAACGTATGGAAAATTTCGAAGAAGGCCGAAGCAAACCGAAGGTGCGAGGCCTTGTGTGGTTTATGGTTTGCATGGATTATCCTTAACCGAAGACCGTGCATGCGTTCTAAGTCGCATGCACGTGGAGGAGAAAAAATAAATGGAACCCGCGTGAACAGAGAGAAGAAAACAAGATTTGAGGAAATCTTGAAATCCCGAAATCTTCGGGAGATTAAAAGATATCCCACGCGGAAGTCTTGAGGATTCTCTGCCTATAAAAGGAGAGGCCGAGACCTCATTGTTGCTTGCTGAAAAACTCGAGAGTGTCCCGCGAGCACCCTGTGCTTTGCGAAGATTTGAGCCCCGCGCATCCCATTTGCGCGGCAGTTTGTCCCGGTGCCACCCGAGGCCCGAAGGAGTTCCTTTTGCACACCCCTTGCGCGAAAGAGGTGAAGGGAAAGAGTTCCCTGCGTGCATCACTTGTGTGACAGGAAGAGCTCTCCCTGCCCGCATACTTGCGCAGCAGGAGAAGCTTGTGTGGCCGAGGTGTTGCACCCTGCACACCCGAGGTCTTGCGCGCCCCTGTGTCGTGCTCCTTGCGCGCTCGAAGGCTAGGTGAAGACCGAGGCAGTGCCTCGTGTGTGAACATTAAGAAGGCCGAGGCCTTAGTGCCTTGTGTGCTAAAGTGGGGAAGATGAACCGAGGCTTTGCCTCTTGTGTGTGCATAGTAAAGAAGGAAGGCCACCACATCTCTTGTGTGTGTGCAACAAGTGAAGAGGCCGTATCCAATTAGGTGTGCAAGAAGAAGAGGAGGCCGTGACCACACCTTGTGTGTGTGCCAAGTGAGGAAGACCCTACGGGTTGGTTGTGCACACTTTGAAGAACAAAGAATAGTTTGTGTGTGTGCAAGAAGAAGTGAAATGCCATAGGCATTTGTGTGTGCAGAAGAACTAAAAGGCCAAACCTATGTGTGTGCTCTAAGTGGAGTGGACACACTAATAAGAATAAGAAGATTCACACAAAGTATAACACACGTTTAAGTGTGTAAACACATTGAACAAAGTGTGAAGTTCAAGTGAGAATGTGTGTGCTTAAAGTGACTACACCTTTGTGGGATTATTGCACCTAGAAGAAAGAGAAGGAGAGTGCATGCATGCATGCATGCACATGCACGCGTGAACAAAGCCAAATATGGTTGTGTGCAATTGAGAAGTCCAAGACCAGAAGATCTTGAGGAATCAGAGCTTCCATGCATTCAGTGCATGAAGTTGAATTGCAGTGAGACTGGACCAGACTGAAGTTAAAGATATTATTTGTCTGAGTATTCAGTAGTTGGAGAGCAGTCGGGTCATCCTTAGAAGAAGGTGATAAAGCCCGAGCAAGACGAGAAGACCTGTTCACCACAAGTGAGCAGAGGTACAGAGCAAGGCCAGTAGTCTTTATCCCAGACTGATGAAGATACTTGAAGAGCTGAACAAGAAGAAGAGCTACTCGTGTGACTCGAGGAGCCAGGAGAAGACCCTGTGGGACTCAGGGAGAAGAAGTCTTCAGTGGGATTCTGGAGCAGGCCAGTGGGACTCTGGTAACACTGTGGGACGCAGTATAAAGACCCTCCTGTGGGACTCCGGAGAGATACGGTGGGAAGCTGCATCGACCATTGTAATACTAACAGATTATAATGGGAGAATCCATGCTGGGAGAGCATGGCAAGGATGTAGGCCTTTGGTGCCGAACCTTGTAAATCCTTGTGTCCAGTGCCTTTTCATTACTGCATTATCCGGGAAAGGTTGAGAGATACAAGAAGAGTGGATCGAGGCTTTAACCAGCCATAGAGGTTTAATTGATTAAGAATCAATTAGTAAAAAGTTTTAAGGGATCACTGATTCACCCCCTCCCCCTCTCAGTGATTCACACTGATCTGGGCACTTCAGAACTTAACTCATAAAAGGACAAGGGTTCAAGGCCAAGCTTATGCTATAACTAATGCTATGGTAGAAGCTCAGAAAGATGCGGTGGTAGGTAATTTAATGGTTTCCTGATGTTTAGAAAATGATCTATTCGATTCTGGATCATTTCATTGTTTCATATCTTCCTAGTTTTCTAAGAAAATTAGATATTTCCAATTTGATTTTACAAGGGACTTTTCTGTTAAAACTCCTATGGGAAGTTTCATTGGAACAATGTTTTGTGAATCAGTCCCCATTAGAGCACAAAAATGTTTGTTATCCACTGATCTCACGTCATACCTATGATTGACTTTGATAAAATCCTCGGTATGGATTGGATTTCAGACTATTATGTGATGATTTATTGTAAGAAGTAGTAGGTTATGATTTTTAATGATGATGATAAGGAACACCTTATATTTAGAGCAGAATCGTCACCACCTAATTCATATTTTGATCCACCCAAGTAGCTCAACTAAATTCAATTATTGGGGATGAAGAGAATGAAATGACTGTGGGTGAGGAAAGGAATGTTCAAATAGAGGATGTACCTATTGTGAAAGAATATGTAGATGTGTTTCCTGAAGATTTCCCTGGACATCCTCCAGAACAAGAAGTTGAGTTTTCCATTAATTTAATTCCTAGATCATGGCCTATATCGAAGAAACATTATAGAATGGCCACTTTAGAATTAGTTGAACTAAAGAAACAACTATAGGAATTGAGTAATAAGGGATTTATTCTCCATAGTGTTTCTCCATGGGGAACTAATGTTCTTTTTGTTAAAAAGAAAGATGGATCTATGTGGTTATGTATCGACTATAGGGAGATCAATGCTATAACAATAAAGAACTAGTATCCCTTACCTCACATTGATTATTTATTTGACTAACTGCATGGACCTCAATACTTTCTAAAGATTGTCCTTCTGTCTGGATACCATTAGTTGTTTGTGAAGAAGGAAGAAATTAAAAAGACAGCATTTCAAACCAGGTATGGTCATTATGAGTTTACAGTAATGACATTTGGGCTAAATAATGTGCCCTTTGAATTCATGAATCTAATGAATAGAGTTTTCAATGAATATCTGTATGAATTTGTGGTGGTATTTATTGATGATATCCCAGTATACTCTAAAAGCTATGATGATCATGAAAATTACTTGAGCATTATCTTGAAGTCTCTGAGAAGACATGAATTATATGGGAAGTTTAGTAAGTGTGAATTCTGGCTTTAGGAGATTTATTTTCTGGTCCATATTGTCTCTAATGATGGAATCTCTGTTGATCCTTCTAAGAATAAGGAAATCCAAGAATGACCTGCACCAACGATTATAACTGAGGTAAATAGTTTTATTTTTTTTGCAGGTTATTATCAACGTTTCATCTAGAAATTTGCCTGATTGGCTAACCCATTAACAAAGATCCCATGTAAACGGGTTAAATTTTTTTGGAGAAAAGAGTGTGAAGAATGATTTGAAGAACTGAAGTGAAGATTAGTCAATGCTCCTATATTGAAACTACCATCAGGGAATGATGGATTCGTTATTTATAGTGATGCATCGAAGAAATGATTTGGTTGTGTCCTTATACAGAATGATAGGGTTATTGCCTATGAACCACGATGGTTGAAAATTAATGAGAAAAACTATCCTAGTCACTATCTTGAGTTATCAGCTATGATCTTTGCTTTAATGATATGGAGACACTACCTCTATAGTGAAAATGTGAGATTTATACTGATCCCAAGAGTTTGAAGTATATTTTCTCACAAAAAGAGCTCAACATGAGGCAGATGAGATGGCTTGAATTACTCAAGGATTATGATTGTATGATACACTACCACCCAGGGAAGGAAAATAAAGTGGCAGATGCTTTGAGCAAAAAATATCATCGAGTTTTGAACAATATGAGAATCAAAAGGGATCCAATTTGCATGGATCTAGTGAAGATGGACATGGTAATAACTATGGAAGCTGAAACATCAATGCTTCTTCAAATGGTTTCCAAAACATCTTTAATAGAAAGGATTAAGAGTTCTCAGACCGATGATGAAGAATTTCAAAAGAATATTAAAGTTGTGAATGATGGTAGATTTAGAGACATTGTGTATGAAGATGGAATTTTGAAATTTGGGATGTGAATTTGTGTTCTCGATATACCTGATCTAAAAAGGGAATTTTTGGATGATGCTCATAGTTCCAACTTCACTATACACTCTGGGAGAACCAAAATGTATAAAGATTTGAGTGAACATTTATGGTGGGCTAAAATGAAGAGGGAGATTGCTGATTTTGTGTCAAGACGTCTGGTTTTTCAACAAGTGAAATCTGGAAGGAAACAGCCTGGTTGAGTATTGAATCCTCTACCCATACCTGAGAGGAAATGGGATAATATTATGATGTACTTCGTCATAGGGCTACCAAAGAATACTAGAAGGAATGATACACTATGGGTCATTGTTGATCGTCTTACCAATTCAGCACATTTTCTTTCTATAATAGATGATTTACCACTCGAACATCTAGACAAACTATATATTAATGAGGTTGTGAGACTTCATGGAGTACCCCTATCAATTGCTTCTAATCGTGATCCCCGTTTTACTTCAAGATTCTAGAAGAGTCTTCAGAACTCCTTGGATACTGAAATTCATTTGAGAACTGCCTACCACCCTCAAACAGATGGACAATAAGAACTGACTATTCGAAAAATAGAATACATTTTGAGATCATGATCACTAGACTTTTAGGGTATGTGGGATCAATATTTACCTCTGGTAGAGTTTTCCAATAACAACAGCTTCCATTTAATTTTTCAAATGGCACCATATGAAGCATTATACGGAAAGAGATGTCGCACACCAACTTGTTAAGATGAAGTTGGTGAAAGAAAACTTGTAGGCCATGAACTGGTGGAGGAAATGATGGAGAAGGTGATGGTAATGAAAACACACATCAAAGAAGCTCAATGTAGGTAGAAGAGCTATGCAGACAACTGGAGGAAGGATTTGGAATTTCAGGTTAGAGATCATGTTTTCTTGAAGGTATCCCCATGGAAGGGAGTTATACATTTCAGAATGAAAGGTAAATGGAGTCCCAGTTACATAGGACCTTTCGAAAATATAGAAATAATTGGGGTTGTAGCTTACCATTTGGAAATTCCACCAAGTCTCTCTAAAGTTGACGATGTGTTCCACGTATCACTGTTGATAAAATACATGAATGACCCAACCCATGTACACACTTATGCTGAATTAGAACTGGAACCCGATCTATCTTATTGCTATGATACCTTTAATATTCTTGATACAATAAATGAAGTGCTGAGAAACCGGACGACTCGTCTGGTAAATTTTCTATAGAGGAATTGTAAGACAGAAGAGGCGACGTGGGAACCCGAGGAACTTATGATGAAGAACCACCCGAGTCTTTTCATGCAGTAGTATTATAGAAATTTCGAGGAAAAAATTATTTGAAGTAGGCGAGAATATAACACACCAATCTTCCATGGTACGATTCTCTTTGAATAATACAGTAGTGTGTGTTGTATGCAACTTTGAGATTTTAACACAGTGTGACCAATCAAAGTAGGTGTTATGAATAGTAATACCTACTTTTTGAAACTTTATAAATTTCATCTCTCAAATAAGACTTTTTTTGGATTTAGAATATCAAAATTAGTCTAGGGTGAAATTTTGGTACTTTTCGATAACTTTTATATTTTGATAAATAGTGAAAATTACTAAATTTAATTACAAACAACATTTTTAATCAAAATAATTAATAGTGATAAATTTTTAATTTGAGTGGTTTTAAAGTTTATTTAGAATATATTATTACCATTTATTACAATTTTGGTCATTGGACATAATTTCACAATTAAACCAGACATAAACATGTGTCAATATTTTGATAGTTATTATCACTTAAAAACACGCTTTTTCGTTTAACAATGGGAAATAATTTTAAATTAATTTCAGCCACTTCTGTGTTTTGAATTTGGAAAAATGGATTCCATATTTGGAATTAGGATGTCCATATTTTTTAAATAGGTTACTTTTATTTTTATACATTTTGAATAATTACTTCGGTAAATATTTTATTTACCATGGTTAAAGGGTAAATCCGGTAGATAAGGGTAAAAAATAATATTATATAAATAATAAATTACCTTAAATCGTGTCCTAACCTATTTTTTTGATACATGCCCGACCATGGTCATCTTTGGGTCGATTTTGGGACCCCATGGATCCACTTGTAAGTGATAGGGACACTTTATATTAATTAAGTTAAAATAAATACAAAAAAGACATAAGTATATATCTTTTAGAAAAAATTATTTTACAGAGGGATATATATGTTTTGATTTAAAATATAAATATTAATTAGAAAGATAAAATTATTTCCTACATTATGGTGGTTTATATATAATTTTTATACATTTAATAATTTAAATTATTTATGACACAATAATGATACAGTATTTTCTTTATTAATGAACGAATCAAATAATTAGTATTATAAATGTTGAAATAAATATAATTTGAATGTTTTGATAACATCCATGAATTTTATTGGTTAATATGACAATATATTATTGCTTAAATAAATTTTTATCAAATTAATAAAGTTGTTAAGACTTTAACAAAAATCAATTATTGAATAATGTCAAAATTGACATAATTGATTTTTTTAAAACAAATATTATATTATTAATTGATATTCTATTCCTAAAAATCTAGGGTTCGGCCAAAGGACTTATATCATGATATGTGTATAATTAATGGACCACTTTAGGGTCTCTTGGATGTATATACTATGTTTATTAACTATATAATATAAAAATAAAATGTGACATGGTTAATGTCAAACTAATTAACTAAGAGTTAAAACTAAAAGATAAGGTTAATATAATGACCCAAATCTGTCTAAATTCAAATGGTTGAAAGTATTGCGTCCCATCCCCACCATTGACTTTGAATAATCCACTTTGGAGCCATAATAAACAAAATATTAATTTATTATAAAACAATATTTCTAGCTTTTCCAGTGGTGCCCCTCACCACTCTTATAAAAGGGCACTCCCCCTTCTCACTAATTCACACATTCACAACCTTTTGGATCGGACAAATCCAAACCAAATACTCTCTCAACTTCCCTAAATTCAACCTAGAGGACTTAGTTTGATCATAAAGACAACCTATGGAGCTCTTTTGGTCAAATCAATAAAAAGATCCTGATTAAGAGGTAATGTTTTCACCACCCTCTTTCAGGTTTCTTTCTTCTTGAACTTCTTCTTTCTTTGTTATTACCATTCTAAAATAATAACTCCAGTATCTTATATATACTGTGATGTTATTATAAACATTGTACAACCATATTTAGTATTTTATCCATACTTTAAATGACATGTCACCATTATTGCGTACGTATGGTTTACCGTCTCAATGTCATGGTGTAATTGTTATTCAAAACATTATTATTTGGATGGGTATAATAATGATGTTTAATTCATTTAAATAATAAATTTAACTTTATAATTATTCTTTATATATGATATACCATACAATTATATATTTTTTTAATATCAAAGGTATGATATTTTTGCTCGTGCGTATGTACGGACTACCGTCTCCACGAACGTGATGAGATTCATTCCCCATCGTATCCATTCGAGACTAATTCTAATTTGATTATTAAAAATAATGTTTAAGGACTTGATATAATTCTGTATATGAACTAGATACAACTTATACCTAACAAAAATGATTTATGTAACAAAACATATAAGTTAACACCGGAAACGACGATAATACTATTAACTAAGCAATGCTAAAAGATCATATATGATATTATATTAATGTATATGATTATTGTATAATTTAATAACAATTATTTCACCATTATACAGGAGGTTAATCTACCCCCAACCAAGGGAAAGTACAAGGTAAGGGTTTATTTCACAATCTCTTCATTATCAGTGGTCGTTTATACGTAATTATCTACTGGGACCTCTTTACCATCCACATCCATGTTTCGTAAAAATGTATTTCAAAACATTCTTACTATTTTACAGAATATGGGTTAATGTTATTTATACCCTTGGTTTTATTTTTATAAGATGTTTATAAAGGAATATTTCCGTCATTTTCTAAACAATGTCCTTTTTAACCTTTTTGATAGAATTAAGGTAAGAATGACCTTTTAACTTATACGGCGGGTGCAACTATTTTCTGCTGTTAAAAAATCACCGATGCTCCCATACAACTTATAAGAATATTTTGAAAGTAAATGTTTTTTTATAATTATGTTACTTTCAAATGATTTTAAAAAAAGTGATATTTTTCTCAAATAGTTTTGATTTCATCTATGTCATCGTACTTTGAGGGATTTTAAGCTTATTTGAAGTTGATTTATTGTGATACCAAACTTCAATATTGTATTGAAGGTTTTGTGATATGTTTGACTGTGGATGTATTATTTTTATACCATTCATGGTTTATGGAGAATTTATTTACATTTCATATGCTAGTTTTAGTACGAATATTTATGTTATGTTTAAACCTATTCATATGAGGAATGCATTGGACTTAATAAGTGATGGGCATCGCCCGATATAGCACCTCGATGCATCGGTAGGTCTCATGAGACAAACTTGTGTCTTGGCACAAGGCCTTGCCAAAATCATATTTGTAGTCTTAGCATGAGGCCTTGGCAATGTGGTTATAATAGTCTGGCATTATGCATTCCATCATTATGAAAGTGGTTATAGATATTTCATGTGATTATTATACTAGTAGAATATTCATGTGAATAAGTAAATGTAATTATTTGATTTTAATTTTTCCATATTATGCTGAAGATCAAGTTTTAATGTATTTTTTTTGTTATACATTTCTTTAAATGTTTATGCTTATTTATAAATGTTTCTGCTATATTGTTATCCTTACTGGGCATTTGATCTCACCACTTTCTATGTTTTATATTTCCCAGGATGTGAAGAAGTATTTTATGAATGACCTGCAGGGATAGTATGAGGGGATATGAGTGTGGAATATTTAGAATATGTTGTTGTAGTTTTCATTTAATGACGTAATGTAAACTTTATGAATGTATCTAGTGATTCCAAGGCTACTAAACTAATTGGTATTTCAAGATATCATCTTTTGTGATCATGATAATGTTATGTAATAATGCACCAACTCTGGGTAACATTGGTCGGGGCGTTACAATTGTACTATGAAACCATGGTTCATTGATCTATCTTATAAATACCCATCAAATAATGAAGATCTCATTTAAAATTGGTGAGAGAAAGTACAGAAAGAAAAAATTTGAGGAATGAACCCGGGTCATTGTTCATTCTAGCTTCAATCAGTTCCCATAAGATTGATCAGAAAAAAATATCAATTCTCAATAATCAAACACCATAAATCCTGCATAGTAGAGCCCAGCCAGCAAGGAATGATCAAAAAATGGATCATCATATTCATTGGATAGTCATCATTCATCATTCAATTTAAGAATGGGGAATGAAATCCACAATAACGCATCATCCTTTGATTTTGAGCTCTCTATTTTTGAAGATATATTTTCTCTGGCAAGGTAAATCAAGAATTATCTTTAGTCCATGTCTCTATCATTACCATTGAGAGATATTATTCATGGTTTCTCACTAAATCCTCCATGGAACGCTAGGTTTATGAGCCTAAGCTAGGATCCTAGCCTGAATGCTTAATTAAAAGAAGAATCATTGTTGTATCGATGAAATCGTGAAATAAAATAACATATATATATTTTTTATTTATTAAAAATGCCCGAAACTAATTTTAACAGTCGACCTATTATAGATAAGGTTATGTCATACCTAGTATATTTTCACTTCTTTAAACTCAACATTTCCCTCAAATTTATAATTCGGGCAATCATTTAGAAGATACTCCATTTTTTCACAAAAAAAATGTGCATGTGTTATATTTAATTTTTTATTATATTTTGTACATTAATTTTGGGAACACATGGCCTTATAATTGCACTCGGTCTTATCCCTTCATCTCAAATTTAATCGATATGATATTTAAAAATAATACATGGAAAATCAAGGTCATTACATTCTCCCCACATTGCGTCTTTACATCCCAAAAAATCCAAAAAAGTCTTGTCAAAATGTTTTGGGGACTGATCACATATCTATGCCTCACACTCCCTAGTTCACTCTATGATATTCCCATGCTACCACTAGACATGCACTAATTGTATCTCTTGCCCATAATGGATCATCTCTTGCTTATTCTTATTCTCTATTGGATACCCAGCAAAATTTAATCTATCTTTGATGTCTAGATATCCCTATTCAATTACGTGAGATGGGTCATTCATGTACCTCCTTAGCGATGACATGTGTAAAACATCATGTACGTAGTCCAACTATCGGGGTAAAGCAAAGCGGTCTTCCACCTCCTCAACTTTACGCAGTATCTAAAAGGGATGATAAAACATAGAGATAACTTCATGACATAGCCAAATCATTGTAATCCCCATAAAGGTGAAACCCATAGGAATACATAGTCTACTTCTTCGAATTACAAAGGCCTCCTCTTCCAATCATCATAAGACTTTTGATGGATTTAGTCATTCTTCTTATACTCCTGGAGGATCTGCACCTTCTCTATAGTGGCTCATACCAATTAAGATCTGATGTGTGATGACTCTATTAGGTCAGTCCTTTATAGTGGATACCTATAGTGTATCTCATTCAAATCCTATAATGGTTTCATACCAATGGTGTAATGGTAGGTGTTTTTGTATGTGAACTCCACAAATGATAGGTGATCCTCCTAAATATTGTTGAAGTCCAACATGAAAGCTTGCAGCATTTCCTCTAGTACATGAATGGTCCTCTCTGTCTGGTCATCCATCTGTCGGTGAAATCCTATTCTCAAGCATTACTAGGTTCCGAATGCCTCTTGTAATACCATACACAACAGGGATGTAAAACGAGTATCGTAATCTGAAATAATCATTGATGAAACTCCATGGAGTCATACTATATCATGAACATAGAGGCATCCCATTCTCTCTACTAAACTCTATTCTCAGATATCTAAGAATTAGGATGACTTTGTGAGTTAGCTAATTATAACCCATATTACATAGTTTCTCCTATACATATGTTGTAAACTCATCATGAACTCCATCGATATCACATCCAACATCCATTCTAGAACCTCTAGGGGTAGACCTAAACATGTTCAAACTTAGTTCTTAATCTTATCTTATTGACATGTATGGCATCGATAAATGAATATTGAAACTCTCTTCTTCTATCCTCTCTAATAAAACTGATGTTTCAGGTCCTTGATCATATTCACCATACCTGTATATATCAAAAATGAGACGTATGAAACTCCATCTAAACCTCCCCTAAAATGCCACTAGTATTACAATGTGTCCCCGAAAATGGAGGGAGTGCTCGCCATATTTTTAATATCAAATTAGAGAATTTTCTATAGATTCTAAAAATGTAGAGTCTCGTAAATGGTGTCCCAATGTTGTGCCACCCTAACTCACTAAAATATTGGAGGTGTAACAACCATCAACTAGAGGTAATATTCTCCCTCTCCATCTGCTAAGGATAACTGTAGTGAGTCCAACTACTCAGATACTTCATTAATAAACAATGAAAAAGATCTTCATCTGAGAGCATCAACCACCGTGTTCTCCATCCAAGATTATATACAATATAAAAGTCATAGTCCTATAGGAACTCTATCCAATGCCTCTTTATCAAGTTAAAATCTTTCTGAGAGGAGATATACTTGAGATTTATGTATTTAGAGTAGATGATAAACTACTCACCCATTAGGTAGTGTTGCAAAATATTCAATGCAAATACTACCAAATATAACTCAAGATCGTGAGTTTCTTAGTTCAATCATGTGTTCCTTACTGGCATTAACCAAAGGCAATCATTTCTTGCCTTTGTATCAGGACCCAACCATGCATGGTTCCTGATTCATTGTAGAACACTATGTAATTGACTTCCTCTACCAGAAATCGCAAGATTGGAACGCTTGTAAAACTATGACTCATCTATTGAAAACCCATCTAGAACTTCTCTATTCATAGAAAATTCTACCCATTTAATGTCAAAGCTTTCATAGGGGCTGATACCTTTAATAAATTAGGAATTAATCTCCAATAATATCCTTCTATCCTGAATATGCTATGCACCTCTTTCACTTTCATAGTTCAATCACATGATTACACTTCCTCAAATATTCCCAGGTCAACATCCACTCCATCCACTGAGATAAAATTTACTAAAAAGTGGACCACATGAATTTATAACTAGAACTTTAAGATGTTTTCCATAAATATTGTGCTCCTAGAGTACATACATGGCCAACTTTAAGTGTCTCACATGCACCTCCAAAGACACCGAATACTCATGGATATCATCTATGAGGAAAACCCTGACCCAATCCTTTTATGGTCGGAAGATATAGTTCATGAGTCCCATGAACACTGTTTGGGAATTCCTCTCCCCAAAGGGCATCGCCAAGTACCCATACTGACTGTAGTGACATCATAAATCCTTATTCGGTATATCCTCATCCCATACTTGCAATTGGTGATAACCTTATCGAAGTACAACCTTCGAGAACCATCATCGCCCTCTCAATAAATCAAATAGATCACCAAATTTAAATAGTGGATACGTGTTCTACATAGTCACTTGGTTTAAGCACTAGTAGTCCACTAACAACCTCAATCTTCAATCAACATTTTTTTCAAATAGAACTATGGTTGGCCAGGTTGAAACATTGGGTCTCATGAAGCCCTTATTCAAAAAGACTTCAAACTACACCCGTAACTCCTGAAGCTCTATGGGAGTCATCTGGTATGCTGGGGTAGATATTAGTGTCGTATTAGGGTGAATATCAATGAATAATTCTATCTCTCGATGGGGAGGTAATCCTAGAACATCTTTGGGGAATATGTCTCCAAACTCAGACTCTACTACATAGAATTAGAAAATCATAACATCTACATGACCGATGGTTAGGCTTTCCAACTGATGAGTAATCAAATTCACCCATGTAATCATGAGGCCATCATGTTCTTCATGCGTTTAATTTTCATCGATAAATTAATACCTCATTATTTCACTACAGAAACACCACACCATTCACCTAATAATGTATTTTTGTACATAGATTGTGGATAATGAATCCATACAGAAAATGGAATTGTAAGGTCTCAATGCTTCAACAAAGAGGTTCCAATTGAAACTCTCACCTCCAAGGGTCAACATACATTGTCAACAAAAATGGGTGATCACTGAGTCTTCTTTAGTAGGTTTCTGCAAGCATAATGGTTGAGTCCATAGTTCAACTATAATCTCTAGGTCTCGAACAAGATATGTGGAATGAAATGAATGACTAGAACTTACGTTTATTAGTATTATAGATAATGTATAAAAGGAAAATATCATACCTCAAATCATTCCTAGATGCCCTAGGTCATATGATTTAACTGCCTACTAATTTCCCATCCTTTGTCCTCCAACTCCTAGAGCATGGCATAGACCACCTAAGGGTGGTGTTGGAGACATATCAAAATGTCAACCACCTAATGTTTCTCTCCCATAAACTCTTCCACATTCACCACCCTATTGGTCTATCAACTCTTATTGTTGTATCTTCCTTAGTGGACCATATAAAATATCCATGACATCCATAAAGTGGGTTGGAAAATATTGAACAATATGTGCCCTACCACCACAATAATATCATCGCATCTCCCTAGGCTAATTGGACATATTATGTGTGCCCTGTACTACAGATCCTCTATGATGGGACCTCCTCCGGAATGGTCTCCCACATCTGAATCCATAATACTGATATTTTCTCCTTACATTCATGGTCTCCTCACCTGCTCATCCACTACTTACTATCAGCAGTTGTATCCACTCATCCAAGAAGCTTTCAACCATAAAATCATCCTCCATAACCACAACATAAGTTGGAATTCATAGTGGGGTCTTGATTGCATAGATGTATATTTCCATAACTAATTTGAATGGATTATCTACAATGTGTTTATCTCTAACCATCTCCATAGATTACAGAGAATGTTTGGTGAACCTCAATGAATAATCTTCCATGGTCATGCTGCCCTAATGGGGATATATAAGCCCTTTAATACACACAGATCTTAGTATAACTTGTGATAACTCCCCTATAATGATATTTCTGTACAATCTTCGTGAAATAGTTTCCTCGTCATGAATCCAGATATCCAAACTCCACTATCAACCTATTGATCCTTGTATAAGGCTTTTTAGTAGGACCACAATCAGAACCGCTGGGGTTTTCACTTGACAGAATACCCAGGTCACTGCCTCAAGCTAGTCCTTAACCAACTGAGGGTCGGGCTCACCTCAAAACCTTAGGTGTCTCTATCTTTGAAACTCATGATGCACACATAGCTTGTGCTCCTTATCTTCTGGTATTATAGAATCCATGTGTTTCTCCACAGGTGGTGGTATGGCTGGTGCACCTCTTAGATGTAACATCTGGGGAACTAGTCCTAGTATTGAAGCCTCATCACTGAATGGGTCATCCTAATGATTGAGATGATGAATCCTATCTGGAATGCATCTTTGGGTCATCCAATAAGAAAATCAGGTGTACCATGGTCAATGAGTATATCTGGAGAGATGAATCAAGAAGGATATGTAACCACAACCCATTCTTATATGACGCATGTACCATTATTTTTTCATGAAACTAATTTTCAGTCATCCCAACAACACTGGAGTCTATGTCCTAAAATCCGATCTCAATACACTAAACACATTTCCCCCAAACCAATTTTACAATCTCCTGGTACTAAAGTAGATCCAACCACCTCATATATAACACTTTATAGACCCATCCCTATGGGTACAATGTTGTAAATCTCCATTCCAGCATCCAATATGCCATAGGATGGAGACTAACACCATGTAGGGAAATCATAAACATGGGAGGCACTATCTATGTACCTGTATGCACACACATATCTAAATGCCCCCAAAATACTGAAATTTAAAAAAAAATTAAGCACCAAATTCTTGCATACCAATATATTCACACAAATAGAGTAGGACACGAAGGTAAATTGTAGTAAAGTAAACTGGGACAGAATACAATCCCACCAAAAAGAAGTTTACAACCACATGTTAAACCTATAAGAATAGGTACTATGATTTTTTTATGTAGCCATAGTAATACACCATGACTATTTTGATCTCATAAGGAATAATCTATTCTTGGTCTTCTGAGGACTCCGTTAAAAGGTAGATCTTCTAAAAAAGACATGACCCATGTGGGAAGATCCCGTGTAGGGGTTAGTATAGAAATACTCTGTAGGGAACCCCGATACCACAAAAAAATATAAAAAGGAATGTATAGTCAGCTCTACACATTATATGTCTATATCACATATATCAAGAATATCCATATATACTAAAACCAAGATATTTAGTATAGAAGTATGTCACAACTACCGCATACCAATTCTAAGGAATGAGCCTAAATATTCCACGATGCACACATATGAGATAGTAAACTCTTTAGTCTTATATCACTAATGACGTCTATATAAGAAGCTCTATTTGTTGAGAATTATCATGAGAGATATACAATGATAGATCTAAAGAGACAAATACAATAGACTTATGATGATAAAAACCTGGTCTACGGGGTGATACCAACAACTCCGTTTGGATTAACAAGATAGGTAGAGGATCAATTACATGTGAATTTTTACACATCAGTACCAAAGAATATTCCAAGGGCTTAAAGAATGAATAGGGTATCCTCTATGGGCCTCATGTGTGATTCCAACCAATCTATCCTGGAATTCCTGCTATAGAGATCGTACTCATGGGAGGGATTGAATTGTAGATCAAAATGTTAATTTATTGGTTCTTTTTAATCGTTGAATCTAAGAACGGGGAATGAAATCCAAAATAACATTTAATACCTTTGATTTGGATATCATACTATTAAATATTGAATTCCACCAGAGAGATATATCAAGCATGATATTTGATCTAACTCTCTGTCATAACCATTGAAAGAAATTCTCCACGGTTTCTCTTTGTATACACTATGTAATTCTAGGGTTATGCTCCAAACCCTTAATTCTTTTCAAAACGCATAATTAAAAGACGAAGAAATGTTGCATCATTTAATCAATAAAATAGTGAAATAAAATAAATTCTAAATATATTTTATTCATTAAAAATTCTTGAAACTACCTTTCATAGCTGACCCACACCATCTAAGGTTATGTTGTGCCTAGTGTAAAATGGCTACCCTAAACACAATGGTTCCCTAAGATTTCTAATCAGGGGACCCTTTTATAAGTTTTTCAGCTTTTTCAATAAAACTATGTGCAAGTTATATTTAATATCTTAATATATTTCCAAAAATTTATTTCAGTGTTAGTGAGCCTTGGAATTTCATGTCATCTTAGCTTCAGGTGTCAAATTTAAACCATACACTTTTTAAAAACAATACATGAAAAATCCATTACATTTCACATTGTTTAAAATTCAGATCTTAAAAATGGATCCCACATTTTTTTAACACTAATAACCTATTATTCCCCAATTTTTACCCTATATAGGATTTTATTCCTCCCAAAGGATATGTAGACCATCCCCTATGATTCAAAAGAAATCAAAATGAAAATAATGATTAGATGAAGAATGATTCCCATGATTAGTCATTTTCCTGGTAGTTTTCCTTAGATATATTTTTCTTACATCTCATGTACTCTTATATCTATTCAATTGTGGATAGTTCTGTAGTTTTGGTTTCTATTATTGATGATATTTAGTGGTTTTGATCTTAGTGGAAGGGATATAATGTGGGTTTTTGGAGATTCAACCATGTTTTGACAATTTTTTCATGTTGTTCTTCATTTCCTCCATAGTTTTCGACAAAGGTGGCTTCACCGTGGACTCCTATTTTTATAACATGAAGGATTAATTTATTATTTAGTGTTTTTTAAATTTATTATGAAATTTTAATGTGATTATTCATGGAAACACACTTTAGTGATGGTTTTTGAGATTGTAAAAATTGGGAATTTGGGGTGGAAAGTAAATTCAGTATCATGATTTTAAAAATATGATTTTAAAATGGTGTTGTGGATTTTTTTAAATGATTTTAAATAATTTTTTGATTTATTGAAATGGTTTGTTGGAATGGTTTTCATGAAATTAATGGTCTTATTAAAATAGATTAAATGGTTTGGAAAATATTGGATTGACATGTGGAAGGCATAAATATTTATGTGTGAGTTTAATGGGATGGATAATGGTCTTGATGTGCCACTATCAATGGGATGGGTTATAGATGTGAAGCTCTGCCATAAATTGTAAAACCAAGCTTGTGTGGTTTATTGTGTGTGTTGTGATATGGAATAGGATTGTTAATGCCAAAATGAGATTTGAAAAATAGTTAACTGACTTGTTTCAATTTTTTCCTTGCAAAATGGCATGGGTTTTGAAAACTATTTTGTCATGGAAATTGTTTTATATCTTAATAAAAACATTTAATAGGTTTTTTATATAAATTTACATATATGTGTGTGTTTTTGCTAACATGTTCTATCTATGTGTAATAAGTAGGGAATTCAGTCGGGGAAATACTAATGAGTTTCATTACTCACCCCAGCTCCGGAACATTGGTACTTGGGAAGATTTCATCTATCGGGATATTGTTAGATTAAAGGTATCACATTTATTTAGTGTTGCATCATGAAACATGGGTATTATTTTGATGTTTTAGTATGTATTGTGTTGGGAGCTATGGATTTATATATAGGAGTCATCGAGTTTTTTTGGACTGGTCTTTCACTTTGTAATCTGATGATAGTAATCTTATACTATATTACTATGATTATAGTTGGGTTTGATATTTAGTTGTTATGCTTTGAGTTGAATAATTTATTATCATGCAACATTTGGTGGTTGTTTTTAATGGTGTATTTGGTTTTGTTGTTTGATTTATCAAATGGAAAATCAACCCCAAATAGTATTGAATCACTTCACATTTATTATCATACTTCAGAACCCTAGGGATGTCTCCCACCGTCTAAATCCAATTAGGATGGGTGGGATGTTACAAGTGGTATAATATTTTCGGTCCTTAAATTATAAGTGGAATCTATCTTGGTTGGTTCTAATATCATTTGGGACCAATGGTCTTGGTTTTTGGTCATGGATTTGAAATTCATTCTGGCTAATTCCTTGAGTGGGATGGTATAAAGGAGTACGATTTTTGGGGGAATGAAATGTAGAGGAAAAAAAGACGCAGGTCACCATTTTATGATGAACATTATGTTACCAGGGACTTGGGAACATAAGTGTTTTAGAGAAAGTTATAGTAATTGGGATCTCATTATCATGGATTTATCAAATGAGACAAGCATGACATGCATTTTTCGAAATGACATCCCACTAGGAGTAAATATTTCATCTGAGAAATGATTTATTCTTTTTTTGTGAAAATATAGATTTTTTATAAAGATTTGTAATTTTCTTCAAAACGGAGATTTTGAAAAGGGAATGATTCTAATATTTTGAAAATTGCTTGATTTTTAAAATAATGGTGGATTTTAGAAAATAGTTGAACCGGTAAAATGTTCAACTTTTAGAATAAATGTTGTGATAGATATGATGTGGTTGAATTTGAAATTTTAAAGCCTTTAGTTTATAGATATTGATACTTATGGAATTTGTTGTATTTATATGAAATGGATCCCGGTATGTGTCATAGAAACAAACAAGAAGAGCCTGAGAGAATGTGGTTTTACTTGAGCTACTTGTGATCCAATATCTAGATCAGAGTATCTTCCAAGATTTTTAATATGTGGATAGAGGGACCTAAGGGGATGAACCATGACATGTGTATCATTCCACCTAATTCTAGAAGTACAATTCATCCATATTTCATGGTGATATGGTGCCGAACAAGGTAAAGGTGTCGTTTAAAAGGATGAATTGAATATTTGATTTCCTTACCACAACATATGGGAAGAAAGATAAGTTGGAAATGTATATGATATAGGATCATGAATGCCAATGGTTGGATTTAGTAGTTCAAGATAAATTAGACCAAGGCCTTTTAAGGGAGGATTTTGAAGCATTTTTTAACAAATAATTCTATTCTTGTATGTTCTAGATTATAAGGAAAACATAATGTTTTTATTTTTATGTAGTAGAACCTCTCTGTTATAGTCTATGAGGCTAAATTTATCAATTTAGTGCAATTTTTAATCAATGATGTTGTTATTTCAACCTTGATGGTGATAATTTTCGAATCGGGACTAAGGCGGTAGATTAGCTAAATGATTTTAGTTCTATGTATAATGGATTATAATGAAATGGGAAATATTAATATTACGTTATAAAGGGAGATATTAGGATCTACAGAGGGAGGGACCATGTCAATTCATGTAAGAAACTGGGGGAACTCTAATGCTAGGAACAAGTGAAAGAGTGACACATATTTCCAAGTCAGCTGGATGGATTAGAATTATATGGTGGTGTTTGAAAATCATCCTCCAAAACATAAGATAAATTTATAATGTAACCTATGTGGTTCTTTGTACCACAAGAGTCATGCTTGTATGGAACCAAAAAAATTATTCAAACTATTGAAACCAAATTGGGAATATCCAGTGCTATTGTCAGAGTTCTACTAGGTTGGGTGTCTGGGACATTTATCAGGTGTTGCAAACATCATATATTTTTATGAGGAAAGGGTACTATAGTACCTATTGTAAATAGATCTGAGCTACACATGATGTATATGGTAACACCATTACTCATCAATAAGGTCAATCCCCATAGTGAAATAATGAAAATATTGAAATGTGTAAGAAATTATATGTCGTTGAGCATGTTTTTTGGATGATAAATCTGGACCATTGATGGTGATAGGTACAATTATTCTGACCTATACCCTTATCCATGATTATTTTTGATATAGCTTCATCCCACTCCATTACTACATCTCATTTTTTTCATGTTTACAACATTCCTTCTATTTTGAAACTTCAATCATCTTTTGGTCAAAGAGAATGTCATGCCATTATGTATAGATCTTGTTCTATAATTGTTGATGTGTATAAATTGAAATGGGATATATTTTTTCATGAGATGGATGTATATAACATTATCCTTCATACAGATTAGTTGTCAATGTTTAGGGATCACATCGTCTTTGATAACTGATAATTAATTATTGTGACTGATGATGTCATCAAGCATCTAGTTAGAGGAAACAAGAATATGAAAACTAGTTAAATCATCTTTTTGTAACTAGACGTTGGAATGATCATGTACCAGTTGGTTGAATTCACTTTGGAATTTGTGGAAGTGATCTAGAGGCTCAATTTTCAAGTAGTTTTTAATCTTATCCCGTTATATGTTTTTTTAAATTTCTCAGGGCCTCCACCCACAAGATAAGTGGAGTTTGTGATTGATCTTCTTGATAGGGCCCATCTCCTCTACCATTCATCTTATTTTATGGCACTAAAATAATTAATGTAATTGAAATCCCATTTGGAAGAGCATGAAATCAAAGGGTTCATTTAGACAATTACATATTAATTCCAACACTAGTCCTCTTTTTCAAATAGGATAATATAAGTCTTATCTTAAGAATCGATTATCATAAGCTTAAACATGTTATGAAAATTAATTTTTATCCCCTTCCATTCATTTATGATATATTTGAAAAGTTGTGTAGAGATCAGTGGCACTCTAAAATTGACTTGCGATTAGTATATCACCAATTCCTAGTTTGAAAGCATGATATTTCAAAAATATATTTTAGGAGTAGATATGTCCATTATGATTACATGGTGATTCTTTTATGGTTTATTATTTAACCAGTAGTTTTGGGTCATTAATGAATCAGATATTCCATACATATCTAGTCTTGTTCTTGTTTGAGTTCTTGGTCTTTATATAGGTGGATTCATTGAAAATGGATGGTCATGAAAAACACTTGGAAATAGTGTTGGGAATCTTGATATATCATTGTATGCATGCCAAATTATCAATGTTTTAAATTTTGGATATAAGAGGTACATTTCCTGGGCCATATAATCTCTAAAAGAGGTGTTTCTATAGATCTAAAAAAGATGTATGCCACTACCTCTTGGAAACCGCCAATGAATTTCTTCGAGATATGCAGTTTCCTAGGTCTAGATGGTTATTACTGATTATTTGTTCATGTATTTTCCTGACTATTATTTCGTTTGAAAAAATTTATAGGGAATAATGTTCAATTCTAATATGGTGATAAATAACAGAAGTATTTTGTGGATTGTAAAGTTCACTCACATGAGCATCGATCTTGATATTTCCACAATGAGGATAAGGGTGTGTTAAAAAAAAATTAATTATTATTTTATTAATAATAAATGATATAATTTCATCACATGATGCTAAATTTGTTTATTTTTAGAATATTTGGATTAGATCATTCATTTGAAAATGTGATGAAAATTCCATTTTTACCCTTTAAAATTCACTGTAGTATTTTGAACAGATATATTTTTATTTGAATTATTTAAATTTAAATTTTGTAACTATATTTCATAATTAATGGGATAAAAATTTCATTAAGTTCATATTAGGAAAATCAGGAATTTTGTTGGTTTAAATGCTCCATTAAGTCAAAGTGGGATTGAAATTCTCGGTTGGACATAACATCAGTATTTATTAAATAAATCCTACATCTGCACTAGGAAATGGCCCAAATTTGGATTTGAGCATGATAACAAAATTTCTCAAAACATATCCTAGTCAGGGGATTCCTTATTTGATCATTTCGGTGTTCAGTGAGGTATTTCTATTTGGATTAAAATATTTGAATGAATTTCCCCATTCACACTAGAAACCACAATTAACCTTGCCATCCCTCTAATCTATAAATTGGTTTTTTATCATATAGAGGGGTTGGAACGTGAATTGATAGATTTAATCCAAAGGATAATTGGTTTCACTCGATTTTTATAGGCATTTCAAGTTTTTGATATCTTGACGCTTGGATCCCTTAATTGAAGCCTTCTTATTCTTCTTCGTTTGTTAATATTTTTGTTCTTTAAATAAACATATTAATTACAATTATATTTCATTTGTTTCTTTTAATTTATTCAATTTTATTCTTCTTTAATCATCATATGTGGGCTAAAAATCATGAGTATAATCATTATTGGGTTATACGCTTTCGACAACCATTTTCACATACAAAATGTTTTTACGTTGACTACACCACCAATAGAACAATATTTTATCTTAGTAATTGATCTAACTCTAACCATATTCACTTAATTATTTAGGATCAATGAGTTACTTAATTCACATATTAAGATTTATGAATTGTTCATTAAAATTTAAATAAACTAATCCTGCAATTGAACAATTCGGGCAAAAACTTGTGAGGAAAATAATTGTGGGAATTATGAGAGCACGACCTTAATTAGTAAAACAAACCCACATGAGGTTAATATTTAGAGTTCAAATATAATCCCTTAAAAAAATTCAACCTAATTTATAGAATGGTTATGTGTTGAAATTTACCACCTAACATTAACTTGAATTGGAATGAAAATCAACGTAGCATGCTATGATTTCATGTTCTGAAACTATCCAAGGGTTCAATTTGTTTCCTCATTGTGGTTATGTTAACTCTTGTATGGTTTGAGGGTTTGAAAATTAAGAGATAATAACTATGTAAAATTTAGTTTAAATTATAATGATTAATAAGTAAGTTAAGATATATAGTCATATTGATTATACTTTTTGTAATAGTTTTCTAAAATAATCTTCTAGTGGTGTTTTATTAAAAAAATTTCATTTCAAAACAAAATAATAAAAAAATACATTCTTATACTAGAAAACATTTTTTTATTAATTTATAAACAACAAAACCCCATACATATATGTTTTTTTCTTCTATTTTATTTTATTTTCAAAATACCTTTACTGTATTTTTAAATTGCATCCTACTTAGAGAGATGACATTGGTTCAGACACACTGGTACACCATAGTAATAAAAAATAACACATTATTTGAGAGATCCCAAGACATCGGCTTTTAGGGTGCAAGGATTATTTTGATATGTTGGGGTTTGGTTTGGGATTTGTTCTCATGTAGGGAGATCATGTTGTTACATATGGATCAATATAGTTACTGATTCATGATAATAACTACCCAATAGAGGATTTCATGTTATCCACTATATTAAAATATTTAAATAAATGGATTCAATACCTATTTGGTTAGAAGTTTACAATGTTTATGAATCATAAGAGTCAGAAACATATTCTTTCACAAATGTACTTGAACCTGAGATAATGAATATTGGAATATTATTTACAGATGTTTGACTTTGTCTTGATGTATACATTGGGTAAAGGAAATTCGATGGAAGATTCAATCAAATGGAAATCATTTTCTCAGTCTGAAAAAGTGGTTTTAGATGAGTGGTAGTTGATGTCAGTGATAGAAGACAAGAAATTGGAATGTGAAGATCAAAGTTATGTTGTGATTTTTTTCCTAGTATCTTTTGTTCCTGATTTTGGTGAGACATTTAAATTATAACAAACATACTATTTGAACATGTTATAAAAAGGTCGATACATAATAGTAGGTGACCATTGAGGGATGGAATATTGATGAAATTGCAGTTTTGTGGTTTCATGATTAGATGGTAGAACCTACATATTTTTAGGAAAAAAATATTCATACTTTCCACAATTCATGAAAGGTTATTCATCCTTGAAAATATAAGATGTATAAGTTTTTGAAAAAAAAATTTGTTGGGTCAACATGAAATGGAAGTTTCATGATATTGTATCAAGATGCTTAACTTGTATACAGTTTAAGTTATAGAATCAGTGACCATCAGTTTTGTTGTAGTATTTACTAATCCCAATTTGGAAATGGGAGCAGATAATTATGTATTTTTCTAACAGGTCTCCCAAAATGGTTCAGAAATAAGATTCCATATGGGTGATAGTGGATTGGCTCACAATTTCAGTCCATTTTATCCCTAATAATGAATTTCATATGGGTGAGTACTGGTAAAAAATTTCTATCTAAGAAGTCGTAAAGAGACATGGAATAGCCAATTTGATTGTGTCAGATTGAGATCATATGTTTATGTCTAGTTTTATGAAATCCTTAAAACATGCCCTTCGAACTCAGTTGATCTTGAGAATAGTGTATCATCATCAAATGTATAGTAAATGTGAAAGGATGATAAAAACACTATAATACAAGTTATTGGTTTCAATAATGGATTTTGGTGGCTTTTGGGAGGACCATATATCTTTAGTATAGTTCTCATGTAATAATAGTTATCACAAATCGATACATATGGCTTATTTTTAAGCATTTTATGGGCATACTTGTCTCTCTCCCCTTTTTTGTGTGTAAATAGGTGAAAATTTACTATTTGGGACAAGCATAGTCCAAGAAGAAATATAGAATATTCATTTAATATGGAAATAGATTGTGATAACTTATAGTTGTTATAAATCATATAAAGATCATCGTTGACCATCGTTGTCATTTGAGGAGAGTGAAAATTTGTTTGTGAGAATATCTCTAAGTCTTGGGATTCATTCATTTGATAATCATAGAATGTTATCTCCTCGACACATAGGACCTTTTGAGATACCTTAATATGTTGGTGAGGTTTCATATTGATTGTATTTCTCACAATGGTTTAGGGATGTGAAATATTTGTTCCATGTATCTCAGTTGAAAAAAATTCTTCTTGATCCTGACCATGTGATTTGATGGGATCATGTTGACCTAGAGTTGGATGCTTCATTGGTCTATATCCTGGTATGGATTTTTTATATGTAAGAGAATTTTTGGTTTGGTAAAATAATTGGTCTAGTGCGAGTTTTATGGGAACATGGTCATATTTATGATGGAACATAAAAATATGAGAATGAAATGGTCGATCAATTTCCCAATCTATTATAAGGAAATGATGGTTTTCCACTTTTCAATGATTTAATGTCCAATGTCATGGAGAATGTTGAACCCCTTATTTCAGGTAAGTATCCATTTATTTATGATTTATAATAATGTAGAATGTTTGGGAGAGTTAGGAGGAATTTTGGAATGTTTTGGGGGCTTTATAAATGTTCATGATTTGACCATGATTAGTTGAAACCATGAAACACCTATAGGAATTTTTTCATAGTGTGATATGGACTTATGAAAAGGTGAACGATTAGGAACATGGTTTTTCCAAACCATGTGGCCACATTAGAGAAACAATGTGAAGGGGGGTAGAGAGATTTTCATAATGTGTGTGTATTTTCTCTATTAATATAGACCATGATAGGATATCCTTGATACAGGTATTGATGAATATTTAGCATATGGTTTTACTAATTGTGTAACTAACCACACACATTTTTAATCTGAGATTTGGAAAAATGGATCTCATGCATTTTTAATCCCAATCACCTCATTTTTCATCCATTTCGATCAAAAATAGGATTTTCTTACTCCAAAAGTATGGTGATACTCTAGCCTTTTATCCTTAATCAATACAAAGGAAACTCATAGTGTGTTGAAACCCTATTCCCATGGAAAGTTTTTGATTGTTTTATTTTTCCTTAGATTTACTCTTCTTACATCTCTTGTATTCTTAGAACTAGATTTATGTGGATGGATATAGGGTTTTGGATGCCAATATTGGTGAGATTTCATAGTTTTTATGTTATTGGAACCGATATATGGTTTTAATTGGATATTTACACCAATTTTGTTGAATTTTTTGTGTCATTCTTTATTTTCTCCATAGTTTGTTGAGGTAGGTGGTTTCAATGTCGACTATTATTATTATACCATTGATTATTTATTTCATATTGATTTTATTATTATTATTATTATTTGTAAAAATTTTATGCAATGCTAGATGGAAACCATATTTAGTAACAGTTAATGAGACGGTTAAAATTAGTTGTTTTAGTAGAATGTGAATTTAGTTGGAAGATTTTAAAAAGATGCTTTTAAAATGGTGGTTTGATTTTTAGCAATGTGTATTTAATAAAGGTTGGTTTTTTGGGAATGATTGTTTGAATGGTTTTGAATAAAAAACTGTTTTATAGGAATAGTGGACATGGTTTTCAAAATATTGAATTGGCATGTAGTTGGATTAAATTGTTAAGTGTGAGTTTATTGGGATATATTGTGGTCCTGAAGAACCACCATAAAAGGGATGGGTTATTGGCCTGAAGTTCCACTGTCAATGGTTACACCAATATTGTGTGGTTGAGTGTGTCTGTGTGTGGTGATATGGAATGGAATTGGAAATTCTAAAAGGGGATTTAGAAAATTGTTAAATGACTTGTTTGTCTGCATTCCATGGAAATTGGATTTAATTTTGATCACTATTTTGGTATGGAATTTTTTTTATATCCAGGTATAAACTATTTTAAGTTGTTTTAAGATTTTTTTATATATATTTTTTACCACGTTCTAACATAGTGGTCTGATTGGGGAATTCATTTAGTGAAATCCTATTGAGTTTCATTACTCATCCCTACTCAGGAACATTGCTAATTTTGAAAAAAAAAATTCAATAAAGTTACAGGTAAAGAATAATATATAAAATTTAATTAGTGGTTATTTGAGATACATGGGTTTTCTTGTGATGTTAGATCTTGGAGAATTTTGCAGGCTTGGAGTTATGACTTATTGACTTGGAGTTTTTTTGGGTTCGTCTTCCTCTTTGTACATTGATGTTAGTAGTATTCGGCTATGGTACTCTAATTATAGATGGGTTTGATATTTAGTGTTATGTTTTGAGTTTTATACCTTTTTATCATTTATCATTTAGTGGATATTTTTTTAAGGTATGTTTGGTTGGGTTTTTTTATTCCACAAATTTAAAATACCCCCAATAGTATTAAAGGCCTTTGCATTTTTTCCAGCCTTTGGAACCTTGGGGATTTCACCTGAGGCCCAGTAATGTCAATTCTCCTTTTCATAACCATAAGGAGGGCTGGGATGGTATAATATGTATAAATAGAAATTATAATATAATAAAAGATATTTTATTAAATAATTTTAAAAAATATTGATTCTTCATAAAATTCAATTAAAAAGACTTAATATTTTATAGAATCAATTTTATTGTAATCTACTTTGGGGATATATATATATATATATCATAAAAAATAAATATATATGAATTTAATATTTATATATTTAATTTAGGAATGAAAATTCAATAATATTATTTATTATAAATATTGGATGATTCATTATTGAACGAACCAACAATTGTTGTCCATATTTGGTAATTCTAGACACATGTAGACGTACTCCTCTCTATCGGTTGATGTTTTGGTCACTTGAGTTTTGGTTGCTGTATCCAAGTGTCTAGAGAAAGAAAAATAGGTTCATATTAATTGTTTAATATCATCATTTTCATATTATGGTGGAATTTTTCACCAATGATCATAGGTTTGTTTGATTATAGGTTTTGGGGTGAAGTTAGTATTTATTAAAATAATTTTCATTATCTTTCATAAATCAATAAAAATACTTGATAAGGTTATATTTGGTGGTGTATGTGAGGTTTTTTATGAATTTTAAAATATTATGTAATTAGAATTTGTAGTTCTCATGATTAATTTTTATGATGTTGTTTTATTCTTTGTGTTAGGGTAAAATGGGTAATTTAAGAAAACCATGAGTATTATGAGAACCTAAGGATCTTATTTGTTTTGTAAAGAATTATCATGATTGTTCCCACCAATTGACTTGATGTGAATTGATTATTATCATATAATGGTTTATTGGTTTTCCATTAAATGAAAATATTGTAGTAAATTTCTATGAAATGATATTTTATAAAGACTATGTTCTTATTGATGTTGATAGTTCATGGTTTTTATTTGTTCCTTGAGAATGAGAAACCTATAAAATACAATTTATTTGTAAAGGATTAAATATAGATTAGTTTATTGTGATCTCTTGATTTCGTCATGGATTTATTATTTTATGTATTTGGACTACTTATTCTAATAAATTATTGGAATATTTTAGAGGAATGTCTTGAAAAGAAATGTAAAAAACGTTTATGTCTTCTAATATGGTCACGTAAGGGGTTCTTATAGTTACAGGACTACCAAAGATGGATGATGTGTATGTGTGGATTTATTGATGCTGACTAAATTTATTTTTTAATAATTTTACCTTAGTATTTCTAATTTTCTTCTTTTAGTGATGAAAATTTTTAACGGCGGGGAGGATGTAGTGACATTGATTATTCATCATGTTTTTGGTAAACCATACAAACTATTCAATTCATGGATATTGAAAAAAATTAACATAGTTGATTTACCCTAAAAGATGAGGTTAAATATTTTTTGGATTATTTCTTTGATCTCGGGGCATATTTCTTACCCCTAGTTTTGAATTTTATGATTTATATATTAATAAAAATTTTATGTTATATTTAATATTTATTTAACAAGTAAATATTTATCCCATGTACAAGAATATTTATGTCTCTTAAATTGGTGATTTAGTGGACATTTTCAGACTATGGTTGTGTCTGGATTATGGAATTTCTCCAAGAAGTGGTACATGTTATATTCTAGGGTTTTATTCCCTAGGACAGATTAATTTTTGGATTAAAAAACATACCCTATTAACCGAATTATTGGAAAAAAATTTTTTAACTAATTAGTGGCGGTTATCTTTTATTCCCATGAATCCTATAAATGATTCATAAGAGGAGGGTGGTGACCATTGAGTGGAAATGAATAACTGGGGATTATCACAGATTAAATATTGCAGAGTCAATGAAGGAATTAAGTCATCAATATTTTCCATTAGGATTGGGTTTTTTAATTTTTTTTACACTATACTCATTCTTGAAAAATTATTAAATAGTATATTTTTATTGAACATTCCATTGATAAAATTTATTAATATGTTGGTATATTTTGTTTGATTAATGTTATTATTGTATTTTTTCGTTAATTCCATGATACCTTACCATGGATGGATCCTATGATCAAGTTTTCTAGGTTTTCTAACTATGATTTTCACCAATTCCCCCCTCTATCCCATATCTATATCAATTCCCATGATAAATAAGCACATTTGGATTTAGATTTTTTTGGTAATTCAATAATGGGAGTAAATGATGGGAAAAAGGTGGATGGTGTCTAGGATGATGTGGTTTAGAAGCTGTAGTAGAATTGGTAATGTTTAAGTGAAGCATTATGGTTACTGGATGCTGAAGAAGGATCCTTAGTTACATTCCAAGAATGAAATTGATTATATAGTGGTAGCACATGTGTTTATCATTGAACAGTGAATAAATATTTGGAAAAATTGATAGTGGCAGACAAAATGATTGTCAGAGAATGAAATGGTTCGACATGGGGGCATTGGGCTTGCTTATTAAGGATGGTTCACTAGACATTGGGGATCAAAAAAATATGATGACTCTAATCAAAGTGGTATTTTGTTTTTGAATAGATATTCTTTATTACGTGATGTTTAGTTCTACAATCATATAACATATAAGATTTACATATGTTGAATATGTTTTTCACTAGATTATAAATATGATGTGATATGTTATTATAGGTCAAACACCATTTTCATTAAGACTACATGGTTTAATGTAAATTAATTTGATTTTATGACTTTACCCCCTATGACGGAACACCATGTATGATGGTGGAAAAATCATGTGGTCTAGGAACTCATGGAGGTATATATTCAGACCCTCCATGAGGTTCAAATGGATTAAAATTAGATAGGTCTTATTCCATGTCTAGATCTGCATGATTATGTTCTCCTTTGGGTATATATTGAAAAAACCTTGAGAATTACATGTCATACAAGATTGTATAAAACACCATGTTTTCCCGGATAACAATTCTCATGTAATAGTAGATGACATAAAATATAACTCTTAATACTTGAACAACTTTTCTAAATAGAGTACATATCGTTTATGTTAGAAACATTTAGCTTAGTGAGTACAGAGTGTACACATCTATGTAGCTAGTGAGTCCTAGACACTATGCACCCTATTGGAACATGCCATGTTGGTTGATGGCACCCGTCAAGGGGATAATAGTACACAATTGGATACTGTGCAAACTTATATCATCATATCCCTATGATTAAATTCTATATGCAACTTATAATTCAGTGATATTCATAACTTATATACCATGTGCAACAATCAAATATGTAAATTTTCAATTCTAATTTTTTATGGAGTGTAACATGATTTTATGATCCTATTAGTTTTGATAACCATTTATAAGGAATAAATTATATTTCAAGGGTTATATCATTATAGAGGTGATGATAAGGCTTGATGAAGACATTTAGAGAAGATGTGGGATATATGTAATCCATGAAGACATTCCTATTATAAAGAATGTGACACTCATATATTTTGTGAATCTCATACTACAAAATTTATCAATTTAACAAGTCCTTCATATCAAGTAGTTTGGTCATGGTTTTAGTACTTCTATAATCTCAAAGAGGCATATATCCCATATATTATAGTCGAATTTAGTACACCTCACACGAATATTCATGTGTCCAATTTATTTGTAATCAGGTAATCAAAATTATATGTGTTTTTTGTTCATTACATAATAGAGTTAGTACTACATCAATTAAAATTTCCCTCAATCATTTTTGGATCCTCTATAGTGGTTGGATCACCCCCAACCAACAACTATTCCACATTGAGGTACGAGTCCCCTACTACGGTAAATCAGTGGAATATTTGAGGTTTTTATTTCTAGGTGTATATGTATGAATGATAATAAATATTTTTTGGGTCTTATGACATGTTAATCATGTTTTTCAGTTAATATATGACTTTTAGTCTAGTTACTTACATTACGTTTATGGATATTTCAATACCTTGGGTACAACTTATTTATTTCAAGATATAATTATTTATGGAAGAAATCATTGATATTGGTTATCTTCTATAATAAATGTTTCTATTGAAATTTGAGAATATGTTACACATATAGGGTTATTTTTTGTTTTTATTATTTCTATGTTTTATCTGACTTGACATTTTATTATTAACTTGTGTTTTTGATCTATTCTAATCAGTATGTTTATACTCACCGCTGTATGGGATCTACTTCATTATGTGTTTTGTCTTCTACAAATGATTCCAACATTAACAGTGACCATGATAGTCTTTTACCTAGTGGAGCTGAAAATGCTAATTCTTATAGGTTTCTAGTGGCCCTGGTAGAGATAGTTACTGACAATGTTTTATTAGTATAGTTATTATAATAAGGTGCTGTCTTTCCCTATCAGGTTTATATTGCACAAGGTAAATACATGTTATGCATATATATTTCTATTGGTGATTACACAAGTTTAATGGACTCAGATAACTATAGTTTCATGTTTGGATTTTTTATCCATTTGGTTATATATGTATATATATTTAAAATGGTTATTTATTTTTTCCATTGTATTTAAGTAACATACACTGTGCAAGTTTTTGCAACACAAATCAAAAAAACACCCTAATAGTTGTTTAAATTAGAGTGTTAATAATTTACCTCTAGATTCAATATTATTCATATCAAATCCCCATATTTATATAAACACGTGGAATCTATCATTGTGATAGAACAACCATACAACCAAATGAAAAAAATGAAAAGTGCATGGACACTTATAATTTTCTCTATTGTCTCACAGTGATAGACACATAAGTAGAACATATCCATAATGTCATTACATGACTAATAATTACTACATCATGATTTTTTTTGTTATAATATTTCGGATGAGGTCATTTATCATCCAAGGTAAATGACCACTTATGCTATTTTTCTAACAACATTCCAATATAAATTTATATTTTATGATAACAATGATAGATAGGTAATTCTCAAAAAAATAAGAAATTGAAATAAAAAAAACACCTGACAGTGTCATCCATGATTCTCAAACCATCTCTTCTTGATCTTCAAAAGTTTTCCCAAAAATATCTTCTTAAAAAAAATGATCGTTAATAATACATAATTTTGAAACAACACACTCTTAAACTTATTATATTCAATGAATTACATGTTTTTTTCTAATCCAATATTATTTCTAATCATAAATATGCATTTTATTTCCTATTTCACATCTATATTTAAAATAAATATAGAAAAATTATTTTTTTATCCTTAGAATTTTGAAACACAAATTAAAAATTCAAACACTACACCAATTTCTATGTTATTTTACATTAACTAATTAAAACAAATCATCTTTGAACTAATCCTTAACCTTTATCTCATTTTAGTCAATTGATATTTATTCCATAACCTCAAGGACACATCAAGAATTCTATTTCATCCAATCAACTCAAAACATTCATTTCCCTGTATATTATAGTGTGACAACATTCATTGTTTTGTGATGACCAGGTACCTCAAGGAGTGACAATTGGTAAATAGATCTATTTAAACATTGTAAACTACTTCACATAATAATAAAATCAAATAATATTTTACTATAATATCAATAAATAATCATATTTTCTAAATTACAAAGTGTTCTACTATATCACGGCATTGTCCATGTGTTGTATTGTGATGTGGGAATCATAATTTCAAAATCAATATCTATTTATAAAATTATGATATTCTTCATTGTTAAACATAAATTCAAATCTATAAAAAGTAGCTTTCAATTTTCAAGGCCTATGAATTGTTGTTCCACCTCTCCCTTAAATCAATATTTATGCCTTCTCTCTATGATTTGCGATATGACATTCCCAATCCTTATATATATTACTTTATTCGCATCCATTATTTATGGACTGATCAAAATTTTTGTATCATGGACTTTTTTCTCGCAATATAAACACTTTAAAACGTGTATTAAAAAAATCCATATCATGATAACCCTAACAACCATCTCTAATGGAAAACAAAACCAATATTACCACCTTTTATTACCATATTTTCACCCATATATTTTTGTTGTAAAATTATCACAATCAAGCATTAATACACCTCCATATAAATCCACCTCCATATTTTTTGTTCAAAACAATCTATCAATAATTTAATACCACTTATATACCCCAAAATATTAACCTAGATATATGGGTCACCTATCCCTCAAACATTGAAATTAAAATTTAATGTTCTTTTTCACTATATTCTTTCACCATAATGTATCTATAAATCTCCCCATTTGTATAGTAGTTAATAAATTACCAATATTTTGATTCTAATATTTTTTTCAAATTAATTTATAAGAACTTCCCATAATTTCTGATTATATTTACTATATTTTATCCAATGACGTTACTAACTTATTATATGAACATAGAAATGAGTTTTAATGAATTATTTAAGCCAATTTTAGTTACGTATTAATGCAATAAACAAGAAAATATTTCAATTAATGTAATGGTTTAATAATATTTATATTTATTTATCCTTTACTCAACATTAATATTTTAACTAAAATGATATATATATGTTTATTTATATGGTTTCCAATGGATCATTTATATGCAATTATCAGTAAAATTGTAAATATAAACACCTAAAAATATAATACCCAATGAATAAAAAATGGTCATTGGGGATTGGGGATCTCCAAACCTCCATTACTTGTGCAGGATGGTTAAACTCTAATGTTAAACTGATAATTATCAAAAATATAAGTTTCTATAACCTATATAAATACCATTTGATATCAATTTCCAATAAAAAATATCATTATTCTAGTGTAATATAGAGTTCATTGTTGACTCTGTATCACACTTCTTTTCACACTAAACCATCAATGGTTATTGAATCTCTTCTCCAATATGTTTTAACTACATATTGATGCACATAAATTGATTACAATACTTAGTGACTGAAATGCGGCATACCCCTACTATATTCAAATATGTAATAACATTATTTTCTTTAATCCATCCTACACAATTTCTTCTAATGAGGAATAATCCATTGCTTATTGATTTTAAATCCAAATTTTTACTATCTCAATCCATATTATAGTAATCCAAAAAAACCATGATCTCCATCTACTTTAATGAATAAATCATAATATAATATTTATGAATATACATATATATCATTATTTTTTATTAATCCCTTTAGAATTATTTGAAAACATACTTCCAATAATGAATCAGAAAAGATATTTGGCTATGTTACTATGAGAAAAATAGGAGATTAAACACTTATTTTATTCAATATGAGACTAATACCATTTTTCCTTAAAATTTATAATATTTTTTATAACCACCTATATATCTGAAACAAGTATATAGTCTTAAATTCTAAAATTATTTACCTTCTCTCTTGAATAATTCCCATGAAAAATTAATGTGTACCCATTGTTTTGTTATACTTGTAGTATAAGAATATATGTTATTTTACTGACCATTAACATTTAAATATTTTAACATATTAAATTAAGAAATATTTCAACATAATTATGGTTGTTTCCCCGCAAATATTTTGTAATCCACATATACCATCTCCTTTAATTTCTCTCAAATCCATATAAATCATTTCTCGACCTATAAAATTGTATATCAACATCTCTAATATGATAAAAAAATTTTTTTTTTATTTTTTAATTATTCCATTATAAATCCTTTTAAAAATAATAATTAACATTCATTTGATATATTTTAAACATCCTTTGTATTTTTATATCATATATAAGACTTCATGATTACATCCTTTTGACCAGTGCAAATGTTTCTTGGATATCAATTCCTGTGATCTGAGCATACCATATACATACCATCCTATATTTTATTCTACTATATTTCCACGTTTATAATACTTATTTTTTAATAAATATTTTTTGATAATCCCATTTTGATGTTAATGTATGACCAATGTCTCCCTTTTTTTGTCCTTTTCAATTTCTTTAAACACTTATTTCATGGATTTGAATTGTGAATAATCCTAAATTTCATCATAGAGATATTTTTGTTCCTTATTTAAAAATAGATTTGTGTGCTCTATATTTATGTAAGTCTTTGGTAAAGATTATTTTATCTTGTAATATCATTTATAATAACTAATTTTTTTCTCTTTAATAGTTGATTCATAGATTAAACCCTTCAAAAAATTGCACATCCTCTTATTTAACTTCTTACTCACCATCATTTGTGTAATGTCCCAGATTTTTCCTTGTATTATTTAATATTATTTGAAAATTATTTCGAGGCCAAGCTCTGAGACAGCGTGCAGTTCCGAGGCCCGGTGAAGCTGGAACAAATGTTTGAATTTAAGTTAATTATTACATTATGTGCGCATTTAGTTTTCTTTAAAAAGAGAAATAACACCCGAACGAGTGTATGGATTAGAAATATGAGGGCACCGTTGCATTCAGAACAGTGATTTTACCTTTGGTGGGGCCTAACTTTGGTCGGCGTCGGTTGGTGGCGAAATCTGGTTTTTCGACGCAACACTAATAAAATATTTAATAGAAATATTTTATTTCTGTAGCGGGATCTTTTGAATCTTTCCCCTTAACCTCTTTAAATAGAGCCATTCACCAGAGTCCAGGGTTACAAGCCCCATAACTCTGAAAACCCTTGGTGGCCCTGGAGGAAACCCCCAACGCTGCGGCGATAACATTCTTGACGGATTTCGACAGTGACGATGACGCTGCAAGCGGACCTTTCCCGAGAAATGCAGTAAATCTAGGTAGAATGTTGATTTTGATTTTCCATTTCCCCGTTCATTATTTCCTACGACGAACGCGGACTAATCCATGAACAAATTAGCCTACGGATCGATCGTATTTGCGGGATGGGATTTTGAGGGGATCATAGGGATGTGATTCTTGATATTTTTTTGGATTTGTTCAACCTTATAACGGTGACGGACCATGATCTACACGAACAACGATTGAGGTTCTTCCCTCTCGATTTTTTGTGTTCTTCTTCCCCAATTTTTCCTGTTCTTCGTGAGTATTCTTCGTGTTCTTCACGGGGCGATGAACAACGGATCGTTGCGCATCCGTTCTACGATGCTACGATCCCAAATTCAAGGATCAACACCACAATGTTATTTCGGAGGTGCGACGACGGTTTCGGCGGATGGATTGAAGCGGATCGGAAGAAATGGTTCCTCAGACAATTTATGCTTGGATGTCCAGATTTGGATTTTGGAGTGGATTGAAGACCTGAAACCCACAGATTCGGCTTTATGGAGATGAGGCAACCCGGTATCTGGAGTTTTGCCGCGAACGGATGACCGAATCGAGATCTGGAGAGTCGGTCGAGGCGCGCGGAGGAAGATGCGGTTTCTGGTATTTTCCTGACTACACGTCATGTAGTATGGGCTACACGGCGTGTGTTCTTAGGTAGGGTTACATGGTGTGTACTCCAGGAGTACACGGGCACGGCCAGGATACACAGCCATGGACACGCTGTGTATACCCCACCCCGGCCAAACCCAGCTAGATTCACGGGGTACCCCGTGTACTAGTACACGGGCAGGCGACATGGACACAGGCAGAGACCGTGTACGGGGAGATGGCCAGCATACACGGAGCGAGCCTAGGCACTTGAACACGGCGTGTGTTTTCTTCTACAAACCGTGTAGTTTCTTTCGACAAGCCGGGTGACACGGGTCGTTTACATGGGAAAAACCTGGTGTCAAGGAACACGGCGCGTATTTTTCTACACGCTGTGTAGTTTGGTTTTGCATGGCTTGAATGAAGGACATGGGCCATTCACACGGGCAGTACCTAGGGTCATGGAACATGGCGTGTAACCATACTACACACCGTGTAACTTTTTCTTCATGGAATGGGCCACTTGTCTTCTGTGACATGGACTAGTTCTTCTGGTTCGTACCTTTGGAAATCCCTTGAAGGTTCTGGTATCAATTCCATTATACAGGAGTATGATCCCTTCTGCAGAACTCCCTGAATAGAGTTGTTGGAATCCCCTATGTGGGATTTAGAGCTAGATACTCAATTCATTGTTAGAACCCGAGGTAGAGTTCTCTGTATCGACGTGACCAACATTACCCGGGCGTCGATCCTTTGCTTAGTAGATTATCTCAGACTGAGTTGTCATAATCACCCCATGACATGGCTGTGATCCTCATCTGAGCATCTTCTTCTCAAGGTAGTTGTGTAGTGTTTTCTCCCTGAAAGAGTACTTTGTACCTCTCTCTTCAGACCTAGGAGTTTTTCCTCCTGATGGTATGCTTTGTGGAATCTTCGAGATGGATCCTAGTGGCGGTTTTCACAATGGTCGTTTGTGTATGCGTATATCTGGATATTCTTGTTATATTTTCCATACACATATACTGTGAAGAGCTGACTGTACCTTTCTTTGTGGTATTTTCCTTTGTTTTATTTTCATTTGTGGTTTTCGGGGTGTCCTACTGGGTATTGTTATACTCACCCCTACAAGGGCTTTGCCCGCACGTGTCGTGTCTTGTGAAGATGAGTGAGCCTTTGAGAGGATTTTAGGCGGACCAGGACTGGATGGTGTTCAGTGAGATCAGACAGGCCGAAGTGTGTTCCTTCGGCGATGGGTTGCAGTCTTAGTACCTTTTTCTATAGGTTGGACTTTGTTGCAGACCTCCTTTTTGGTGGGCTTGTAATTTTGGTCCAGGGTTTTACTTTACTGTACTTTACTTTCATGTCATACTCTGTGGTTGGGTTTTAGTGTATCCATGCATCTTTTCCTTTTAGTAGTTTTTACTTTTCAGCTTTGTGGGCTTGGAGATGTTTGTTCGTGTGTATAGGTTTATAGGCAATGCCTCCCATGTCAGTAGCATGCCTAATCGGTGCTAGTCACTAGACCCTGGCCTATTGGAGTTGGGCTTGGGGAGTTGCGGCTCAGGCCCCACTAGGACGGGTCATGACAGAGTGGTATCAGGGGCCGGTCAGTTCTACCTTAGGACCGAGAGTCTGTGAGTAGGTTTGGGGCAGCAGGGTTAAGTGTTTCAAGTTCGGCTCTCATGCTAGGGACCCCAGTGTTGGTGTGGTGGCCGACGTATCCATACACCAGGACTCTGATAACTTTCTTTTAGACTCAGAACATGAAAATAATAGTTACATGGGGAAAAATAATGTTACATACATCATATAAGAATGGGTTGTGGTTTCCACATCTTTCTTGAGTCAGCTCTCCAGATATACTCAATGATCGTGATACATCTTGTTTCTTCAACATGATTCCTCCGTGATGCGCACCCGCTAGGATCCAGCAGCTCGATCATGAGGATGACCCCATCAGTGATGAAGCTTCGATACAGGGACTAGATCCCCCGGTTCTATGACCAGGTGGCATGCCAGTTGTTCCACCCCTTGTGGAGCAGTGTTTAGCGCCTACTATACCTGTGGAGGAGAAGCGCAGGCTGAGCTCACTCCATGAGTTTCAGAGATAGAGACCCCTCAGGTTTCGAGGTGAGCCTGACCCTCAGGCAGCAGAAGACTGGCTTCAGGCAGTGACCAGAGTCTTCCGTTTGGTCAGGACTCCAACAGACCAGATGGTGATCCTGGTAGCGAGCATTCAGCAGGGCTCGGCAGGGCGATGGTGGGGTTTGGTCATCCAGACTCACAACGAGGAAACTCATGCATGGTTGGAGTTTGACCGTCTATTCAGAGAGGAGTTTTCACCAGTTACCCTGAGAGCAGTACGTATACAAGAGATTCTTCCGCTTCAGTAGGGAACCATGTCGGTGGCTGATTATTCATCGAGGTTTACCGACCTCTCGCGGTAGTCAATGGATATGGTCAGAGAACAGTACTTCAGAGCTCGAACTTTTGAGAGGGGATTGCGTAGAGATTTCCGAGATAGCATCATCCCTATGAACATTCCTAATTATGATGGAGTGTTAGAGCGGGCTTTGGTGGTCGAGTGATTCCTGGCTGAGCAGGGACAGCCGGCAGTTGTCAGTAGTGGGAAAGCTGGAGCAGAGACCTCGGTGGAAGGGAGTCGACATCAGGGACCCATGCATGGGAGACGTTTCCAGATGAGATCCCAGGATAGGGGATTAGCTGTTCATGGTTCACAGGGCGCTTCCAGCCAGCCTCGAGAGAGGCGATGTTACTCATGTTACAGCAGGGGGCATCTCGCTCGAGATTTTCCAACCCGTCGTACCCCTGACACGGGAGCAGTAGATGGACCACTGAGGCAGAGGCAACGTGTGGAGCAGGCAGATCCATGAGGCTGTAGACGTGGCAGAAGATCTGGGAGAGTAGATGGAGGTGGTCAGTGTTTTGACCCTTTACCACAACCACCCCCAGGAGGTCCACCCCAGGCACATGGAGCTGGTGGATAGAGACAGGGACAACTATAGGTGGTAGAGGATTATGACCTAGGTACTCCCGGAATGATTATAGGTACTATCTGTGTCTTTTCTACCTTGGTTTCCGTATTGATAGACACATGTTCTAGTCATTCCTTTCTGGATTGTTATCTTGTTTGAGACCTTGAGATTCCAGTTGAGTCATTGACTCGACCCTTACGCTTAGAAACACTGACTGGAGAAGATTCAGAGATCACACACCTTTGCAGGCAGTGTGACCTGACCCTTGGAGGTGAGAGTTTCGGTTGAAGTCTCTTGGTGGTAGCGTCGAGGCCTTACGATGTCATTCATGGAATGGATTGGCTATCCATAGTTCATGACCAGATTGATTGTTTTAGGTGAAGGGTGCGGTGTGTCCGCAGTGATGGATCGAAGTTCTCTTTTGTCAGTGAAAGAGAGACCCAGGCAGCACAAGATGGACTTGTACGTAGGAGGGCATAACTGATTTCACATCAGTTGGCTAGCCTAGCCCATGGCGTGGCAGATGTTACGAGTTTCCAGTTTCTAGCAGTGGTGGCTGAGTACGAGGATGTCTTTCTGGAGGATGTCCCCGGGTTACCTCCCTGACGAGAGATAGATTTCTGCATTGAGTTGCAACCCGGGACGACCCCGATATCTGCATCGGATTATCGGATGGCTCCTGGAGTGCTTCTTGAGCTAAGGATTCTACAGGATGACTTGCAGAAGAAGGGCTTTGTAAGACCCAGCGTTTCACCCTAGGCGGCCCTAGTGCTATTTTCCAAGAAGACAGACGGGGGCTTGAGGCTGTATGTGGATTACCGGCGCTTGAATCAGGTGATCGTGAAGAACCGGTATACACTACCGAGGATCGACAACCACTTCGACCAGTTGAGAGGGGCACGATGGTTCTCTACGGTTGATCTATGATCAAGCTATCACCAGTTGCGAGTATGGGAATAGGATATACCGAAGATGACTTTCAGATATTGATACGGTCCCTATGAGTACTTGGTGATTCCCTTCGGCATGACGAATGCCCTGGAAGTGTTCGTGGGACTCATGAACTGAATCTTTCAGCCTTATCCAGACAGGTTGGTGGTGGTCTTCATCGATGATATACTTGTGTACTCTGCATCCGAGGAGGAGCATGCGAGACAACTAAGGATGGTTCTGGACACACTCCGAGAGCACCAGTTGTATGGGAAACTCTCGAAGTGTTAGTTCTAGTTACAGGAGGTCCACTTTCTGGGACATGTTATATCAGCGGATGGTGTAGCAGTGGACCTAGCAAAGTTTGAGGCAGTGCTTGCATGGGAGCCACCCCGGAGCGTGACGGAGGTGTGGAGTTTCCTTGGGTTGGCATGATACTATTGGAGATTCCTCCATGATTTCTCCAGGATTGCATCACCCATGACAGCTTTGACCCGAAAGGGACAACCTTTTGTATGGATCGAGAAATTCCAGTAAGCTTTCCAGCAGTTGAGATAGATTCTGACGAGTGCCCCGATATTGAGATTACCGGAGGAGGGTGTCGAGTACATAGTGTACTGCGACGCATCAGGAATCGGGCTTGGTTGTGTCCTGATGCAAAGGAAAGCGGTGATTGCCTATGGCTCATGTTAGTTGAGGCCACCCAAGTAGAACTATGTAACCCATGATCTTGAGTTGGCAGCGGTAGTCTTTGCATTAAAAATGTGGCGGCACTACCTGATGGGCGAGCGGTTTATAGTCTACACTGATCACAAGAGTCTCAGGTATATATTTTCTCAAAAGGATTTGAATTTGAGATAGCGACGATGGCTTGAGTTCCTCTAGGATTATGAATTTGAGATAATTTATACTCCTGGGAAGGGGAACGTGGTGGCAGATGCTCTCAGTAGGAAATCCAGTTCGCAGTTGCTAGATGAGGCGACAAGGCAGTTGGCCTCTTTGCAGTTTTCCTTCGTGGATAGAGATGAGGGAGCGTACCATTAGTCAATGGTTGTTACCCCTCCACTCTTACAAATAGTCAGGGAAGCATAGTGTGAGGATGCTAGCTGTGAGACTCTATGTGCTCAGATATCCGCAGGTGATGCTGCTGATTGATATTCAGAAGTAGGGGAGCACGTTGTCCTTTTCAGAGGACGCACGGTAGTACCAGTGACTTTGCGGGAGGAGGTTCTGAGGGAGTTCCATACATCACCTTTGGCGGTACATCCAGGCGTGGAAAAGATGTACCAGGACCTCCGATGTCAGTTCTGGTGGTCAGGGATGAAGAAGAGTGTGGAAGAGTTTGTTTCTCGGTTCCTTACTTGTCAGCAAGTAAAGGTTGAGCACCAGGTGCCAGTAGGATTGACTCATCCCCTTGAGGTGCTAGAGTGGAATTGGGATGGGATATCCATGGACTTCGTTACAGGTTTACCATGCATGTCTAGGGGACACGATGCCATCTAGGTGATTGTTGATCGAATCACCAAGTCGGACCACTTCCTAGCCATACGGGAGCAGAGTTCGGTAGAGAGCTTGGGACGCCTCTACGTGAAGGATATAGTTTGGCATCATGTAGTACCATCCAAGATCATCTCAGATCATGATGCTCATTTCACATCCTGGTTGTGGAAGGGATTTTATGATGATTTTGGGACTCAGTTACGCTTGAGCACAGCGTTTCATCCCCAGACTTATGGTCAGACAGAGCGGACCATCCAGGTCATGGAGGATATGCTACGAGCTTGCATACATGACTTCGGTCGTAGCTGGGAGTATCACCTACCACAAGTTGAATTTTATTACAACAATAGTTATCATTACACTATTGGTACGGAACCATTCGAGGCTCTATACGGGCGACCTTGCAGTTCGCCACTTTGCTGGGCTGGCCCGGGAGAGTCATAACTCATGGGCCCAGAGATGGTGAGAGCTACTACAGGGAAGGTGCAAGTCATCCAGGAACGGATGAAGACTGTACAGAGTCGGAAAATGACTTATGCCGAATGGAGGCGGAGAACTTTGGAGTTCGGGGCGGGAGACCATGTGTTCCTTCGGGTCTCACATCGACGGGGATTGTGGAGATTTGGCCAAGGTGGAAAGCTATCTCCGAGGTTCGTTGGCCCTTTTCAGGTTTTGAGTAGAGTTGGCGAGGTGGCGTATCGCTTGGCTCTACCGCCTCAAATGGACCGGGTACACAACGTCTTTCATGTGTCGCAGCTACGGAGGTACGTGCATGATCCATCGCACGTCATCGACTGGGGTGAGCTGGACATCGACGATGGAGTGACCTTTGCTGAGTACCCAGTGGAGATCGAGGATCGGTAGGAGAAGATCCTTCGTGGAAGAGCTATTTCCCTTGGTTCGTGTCCGGTGGCAGCACGGGAATCTCAAGGAGAGCACGTGGGATCGGGATGCTCAGATTCGTGTCTAGTACCCACATCTTTTTGAGTAGCCCTTGTTTTGGCTTTTCGGGGATGTAAAATCCCTAAGGTGGGTGTGATGTAATGTCCAAAATTTTTTCTTGTATTATTTAATATTATATGAGAATTATTTTGAGACCAGGCTCTGAGACGGCGTGCAGTTCTGAGGCCTGGTGAGCCCAAAACAAATGTTTGAATTTAATTTAATAATTAAATTATACGCAAGTGTAGTTTTCCTAAAAAAGTTGAATAACTCCCCAACGAGTGCTCGGATTATAAATCTGAGGGCACTGTTGTGTTCAGAATAGTAATCTTACCTTAGGCGGGGCCTAAATTCGGCCGACGCAGGTTGGTGATGAAATCTGGTTTCTCGACGCAACAACAATAAAATATTTCATAAAAAAAAATTATTTCTGTAGAGGGATATTTTGAATCTTTCCCTTTTACCTCTTTAAATAGAGGCTTGTGCCAGGGTCCAGGGTTACAAGCCCCATAACTCTGAAAACCCATGGTGGCTCTAGAAGAAACCCCATACGTGGTGGCGGCGACGTTCTTGACGGATTTCGAAGTCGATGACGATGCGGCAAGTGGATCTTTGCCGACAAATGCAGCGAATCCAGGTAGGATATTGATTTTCATTTTCCATTTCCCTGTTCATGATTGCCTACGACGAACGCGGACTAATCCACGAACAGATTAGCCTGCGGATCGATCATATTTGCAGGATGGGATTTTGTGGGGATCTTGGGGATGTGATTCATGATATTATTTGGGTTATGTTAAACCTTCTAATGGTGATGGACCAAGATCGACACGAACATCGATCGAGGTTCATCCCTCTCGATTTTTTGTGTTATTCTTCCCCAACTCTTCGTGTTCTCCATGAGCGTTCTTCGTGTTATTCACAGGGTGATGGACAACGGATCGTTGCGCATCCGTTCTGCAATGCAATGTTCCCAAAATGAACGATCAACACCACAACGGTCTTGCGGAGGTGTGATGACAGTTTTGGCGGACAGATTGAAGCGGATCGGAAGAAATCGTTCTTCTGATGATTTCTACTCGGAAGGCCGGAATTGGATTTTGGAGTCGATTGAAGACCCGAAACCCACAGATTCGGCTTTACGGAGACAAGGTGGCCCGGTATCTGGAGTTTCGTGGCGAACAGATGACCAAATCGAGATCCAGAGAGTCGGCCGAGGCGCGCGGAGGAAGATGTTGTTTCTGGTATTTTCCCGACTACACGTCGTGTAGTATGGGCTACATGGCGTGTGTTCATCGGTAGGGTTACCCGGCGTGTACTCCGGGAGTACACGGGAAGGATACATGGCCACGGACACGCAGTGTATACCCCTCTACGACCAGAACTGTCCAGATAAACGGGGTACCCCGTGTACTGGTACACGGGCAGGCGACACAAACACGGGCAGAGACCGTGTACGAGAACATGGCCAGTGTACACGGAGCGAGCCTAGGTGCTCGAACACGGCGTGTGCTTTCCTATACACGCCGTGAAGTTTCTTTCGACAAGCTGAGTGACACGGGCCGTTTACACGGGCAGAACCCTATCTCAAGGAACATAGGGTGTATTTTTCTACATGCCATGTAGTTTGGTTTTGCACGGCTTGAATGAAGGACATGGGCCGTTCACACGGGCAGTACACGATGTCAAGGAACACGGCATGTAACCATAGTACACACCATGTAACTTTTTCTTCATGGCTTGAGACACTTGTCTTCTATGACTTGGAATAGTTCTTAGGGTTCGTAACCTTGGAAATCGCCTGAAGGTTCTGGTATAAATTCCTTTATACAGGAGTATGATCCCTTCAGCAGAACTCCCTGAAGAGGGTTGTTGGAATCCCCTCTGTGATACCTAGAGATTGATCCTCTCTTCATTCCTAGAACCCTAGGTAGAGTTCTTGGTCTCGACGTGAACAACTTTACCTAGGCGCCGATCCTCGGCTTAGCGGATTAGCTCAGACTGAGTTGTCGGAATCACCCCATGACTTGGCTGTGATCCTCATCTGAGAATCTTGTTCTCAAGGTACTTGTGGAGTGTGTTCTCCTGGAACGAGTACTTTATACCTGTCTCTACAGACCAAGGAGTTTGTCCTCCTGATGGTATTCTTTGTGGAATCTTTGAGCTGGATCCAAGTGGCGGTTCTCGTGATGGTATTTTTTGTATGAGTATATCTGGATATTCTTGTTATATGTTCCATAGACATATAATGTGTAGAGCTGACTGTACCTTTCCTTGTGGTCTTTTTATTTGTTGTATTTTTCTTTGTGGTTTTCCGGGTGTCCAACTGGGTATTGTTATTCTCACCCCTGCACGGGCTTTGCCCGCACGTGTCATGTCTTGTGTAGATGAACGAGCCTTTGATAGGATTCTAGGCGGACCAGGACCGGACGATGTTCAGTGAGATCAGATAGGCCGAGGTGTGTTCCTTCGGTGACGGTTTGCAGTCTCTGTACCTTTTTCTACATGTTGGACTTTGTTGCAGACTTCCATTTTGGTGGGCTTGCACTTTTGGCCCAGGGTTTTACTTTACTGTACTTTACTTTCCTGTCATACTCTGTGGTTGGGTTTTAGTGTATGCATGCATCTTTTCCTTTTAGTAGTATTTACTTTTCAGCTTTGTGGGCTTGGAGATGTGTGTGCGTGTGTATAGGTTTATAGGCAATGCCTCCCATGTTAGTAGCATGCCTACTCGGTTCTAGTCACCAGCCCCTGGCCTATTAGAGGCGGGCTTGGGGAGTTGCGGCTCAGGCTCCACTAGAATGGGTCATTACAATTTGGATGATTTTGCAACTTGAAGTGCCCAGATCAGTGTGAATCACTGAGAGGGGGAGGGGGTGAATCAGTGATCCCTTAAAACTTTTTACTAATTGATTACTTTTCAATTAAACCTCTATGGCTGGTTAAAGCCTCGATCCACTCTTCTTGTATCTCTCAACCTTTCCCGGATAATGCAGTAATGAAAAGGCACAGGACACAAGGATTTACAAGGTTCGGCACCAAAGGCCTACATCCTTGCCATGCTCTCCCAGCATGGATTCTCCCATTATAATCTGTTAGTATTACAATGGTCGATACAGCTTCCCACCGTATCTCTCCTGAGTCCCACAGGAGGGTCTTTATACTGCGTCCCACAGTGTTACCAGAGTCCCACTGGCCTGCTCCAGAATCCCACTGAAGACTTCTTCTCCCTGAGTCCCACAGGGTCTTCTCCTGGCTCCTCGAGTTACACGAGTAGCCCTTCTTCACTTTAAGTTCTTCAAGTATCCTAAGCAGCCTCGGATAAAGGCTGCTGGCCTTGCTCTTCTTCTGATCACTTGTGGTGAACAGGTCTTCTCGTCTTGCTCAGGATTTATCTCCTTCTTCTAAGGATGACCTGGCTTCTCTCCAACTACTGAATACTCAGACAAATGATGTCTTTAACTTCAGTCTGGTCCAGTCTCTCTTCACTTCAACTTCATGCACTGAGTGCATGGCAACTCTGAATTTCTTCAAGATCCTCTGGTCTTGGTCAATTCAAATGCACACAACCAGATTTGGCTTTGTTCACGTGTGCATGTGCATGCATGTAAGCATGCACTCCCCTTCTTCTCCTTTTGGTGCAGTAAACCCTCAAAGGGTGTAAACTGTTTAAGCACACACCTTTCTTCTTTTCATTCACACGTTTAATTCCTTTTTCTTACACACTTGAAACGTGTGTTATAATTTGGGTGGGTCTCTCCTTCTTTCTTCTAAGTGTATATACACTTCTTAGTGCACACACTTAGGTTTGGCCATGTTGTCTTTTTGCACACACTTGTTTCACTTTGCACACACTTGAGACTTGGCCAATTCTCCTCCTTGCACAAACTTAGGCTTCGGCCTCTTCTTGTTTAGTTCAAGTATGCACAAACAATTTGCACACACAATATCTTGGCCTCTTCCCTCTTCTCTTGATGCACGCTCTTGACCCGTAGGTTGTTCTCCAATTTTGCACACACACAAATAGTGTGGTCTTCCTCCTTATGCACACACACGGCCAAGTCTTGGGTTCTCCTTGCACACACACACAAGGTGTGTTATACACTTCACAACCCGAACTCCTACTCAAGTGAGGCGCGCAAGGGGTGCGGCCCCTCCTTCTCTTCACAGCCGAGCTATTGCCACTAGCCGTGGGTCGCGCAATCCACAAGGCGCGCAAGTGCACAAGGCACAAAGCGGTGCGCAAGGGTGCTGCCTAACCTTCCCTGTCGCGCAAGCAGTGGCGGGCAGGGGGTCCTCTTCTTGTCGCGCAAAAAGGTAGCGCGCAAGGGACTCCTTCGGGCCAAGGATGGCACCGAGGACTTCAGCCACGCAGGGTGCGCGCAAGAGATCTCACCGCGCAAGTGTGCGCGGGGCTTCGTCTTCGCGAGGTAGAGGTGCACTCACGGTTCTCCGGATCTTCAACAAAGGATCAGCAAGCAAACTCGAGGGCTCGGCCTCTCTTTTTATAAGCAAGGAGAGGCGGTTATATCCGCGTGATATAACTTCAAACTCCCGAGATCTTCGGATCTTCAAAAATCTTTCAAATCTTTATTTTCATTCCTCTGTTTCAACGCGGGTTCGTTTATTATTTTCTTCCTCGTGCATGCGATTTAGAACGCATGCACGGCCTCTGTTTTGGCCATCCCATGCAAAACACGAACACCCCGATGCCTCGGCAACTTCGTTTGCCTCGGCCTTGTTCCGAATTCTCCTCCCATTTCATGCACGCATTTTTTAATGCATGGTTGTGTTCAGTGTGGCCAGACGAGCATGAGGGAGCCTTCGGTTTGATCGGAGGTGGCCGGGAACTCAAAAACCGGCCTCGGGTAGCCTCTGGTTCATCGGCGGCTTCGCGGGAAGGCTCTCCATGGCCGAAGGTGGGAGACGATGCCGGGGCCGTCGGATCAGATCTTCAACGGCCTGGATCAGATCATCTCGCCGCGGATCAGATGTGCAGCTTAGATCGTCCGCGCGATCAATCGAGCGGCTCAGATTCGCTCCCGGGAATTTTTTCGTGTCCCACATCGAAACGGCGCCCAGGTTTCTCGCGGCTTATCAACTAAGCGCTGCCTCTCAATGCTCAGTTGAACTTCCTCCTCCACGGTGCTGCCCCGCACCGTTTTCTCCCTGCGGGCGCGCTCTGCGCCCACTCTCTGCTCCTACGGGCGCGCTCTTAGCGCCCACTATGCACACTGCGCTCCTCCGGGCGTGCCCCTGGCGCGCATGCGGTGTTTTCGGTGCGCCCTGCCGCCCTGGCTCGCCCCACGGGTTCCCCCGGGCATGGTGCCCTAGTGCCCATGCCTTGGGGTTGAACCCCCAAGGTGCCTTGGCTGGCCATATTTTTGGCAAAGGGACAGAATGTGACTTTGTCAAAAAACAAAGTACTTCATATAAAATGCCATATCAAGAGAACCACTTCAAGCCTTTCTTCTCCTTCATCTTATTCTTAAGAATTCAAGTATTAATCTTCTTCATTATAATTCCTCCATTTTTCTTCAACATATAATCAACATTTAAGAATGGAATTCCCGAAGGTTTCTTCTTCTTCAACCGAGCTCCTGAATCAAATATTTCTTCAATAAACTTCATTAATCTAATCAGAGATCAATTGGAACATCTTCTGATTCACATGCACTAAGTGATAGTGCATGGACTTCATTAAACCACTTCATCCACTTAGAAGTAGTGAATGGATCATCTTGCTTCTTCAACTCCTCATGCATTGTCACTAAAATGCATGGTCTTCTAATCATGTTGTGACATTGTATCATCAGGATACAAGTTCTTTGAACTTAAAGACCAGTTCAACAATCGTCAGATATCCATGGAGAATGTTTCAACCACAATTTCCAATACCACTTAGTGAATCTCCTAAGTGACATGCATCTTAGTACCATGGCCATTCTCCTTCACCACCAACACCATAACAACCTTTGTCATTCACATCGTGACATTCCTTGACTTCCATTCATTCCAAGACAACTTCATGCCTTTTTGACAACAAATGCAACACAGTGCACTTCAATCTCCCCCTTTGTATTTGTTGTCAATACACTCCTTCAGCACATATGAATGGGTCAATATGTGTGCCAATATTTTCTCCCCATTATTGGCAATCAAATGCAAAGGTGTGGTGTGGTTCACTTTCAAAAATATCTTCCTCCCTTTGAATAGTATCTTCTTGAAAATCACTAAGAGAGGGATGATGCCACATGTTCTTCTTTAGCAAAGAACCTTTAGTAAATCAACTCTAAGTCTACTTGGGCTAACCTGGTGTAGAAAACAAGAGTGATGTAACCAAGGAATTAAAATCTTTCCATAATTCTCTACACATGTGAGATCATGCTTGGGGGTTTGAAAATTTTCAGATATAACAATGAATTGCTAAATCCTGCACATACTTCACAAAACTCATTAGAAAGTTCAGTGCAATGATAAAGCTCCCCCTTTCATCCATTTATCTTCAATCCATACTCCCCCTTAATTGACAAGATAAGCTCAATTAAGAAACAAGGGATGAAAGTATGATTGGAATACCTTCAATTTTCTCAAGATGGTATTAATCTAAGAATGCCATCTTCTTCAGATTGGCTCCCCCTCAAGGGGTGCACTCCATTCTGTCCAAACCATCCTCCAGCTGAGAATGATCATCATCTTCAATTCCCTGCAATGTCAGCACATGTAAATACAAGTGATTAGGGAATAAGATGGAACCTCCTTGGTTTATCAATGTGAACAACAAGGTTGAGAAGATTCTCTCAACCGAGATGTCCCATTTTCACCATTCTTCACACTTGCACATTTGATCTTCAATGATGGTTGTGCTGGTGTGGATCTCAACACATCTTCATGTGGAATCTTCTTCTTCCCTTTTGCCTTAGCAATTGTCAGAGCTTCATCTTCAGCTCTTTGTAATTCTCTGGCAAGTTGCAACTGATGTGGCCATATGACAAGTAAATCATTTGGAAGAGTGGCCCCAGTTCTGGAAGTTCCACATGGTTCCTTAGATGCTGTCAAGCTACCTTTCTTAGGCAACTTGTTTTCAATCAATCCCTTCTTCTTCTTCTGGATTGATTGTCTTTTTGAGTCCAGTCTGCTTCTATTTAATTTCATGGCTTCTTTACAAAGATCCATGGTATGACCAATCTTTCCACAGTAGAAGCACTTCTTCTTGGTGGTCCTTCCGGATGACTCACCCTTCTTGGATTTAGACTCCAAGGACTTCTCTTCATTCTTCAAACTCTTCTTGGGAGCATCTTCCACTTTCTTCTGCTTGCTTCCCAAGGAATCTTTTTGAGCCAGGTTCAGTGATCTTTTCTTCTTTTGAGCTCTGTATACAGTTGGAGATTGACATGTTTCTTTTTGACCACATTTGCAATCATCCCAGATGTTGTCAAGTAATCCAAATCTATTTGCAGTAAACAAATGTTTTTGGACCTGTGGATGTTGCTTCTTTTCTTATGGCTTGCTCCCCCTAGGCATGGGCTTCCTCTGTGCTTTGACATTCAGTGGATTGTACCAACAATCCTTTGCACAATGCCCATACTTGTTACAACACCAACATTGACCCACAAATCTTGATCTCTTGATTCCTTCTGATTGTAGGGTACTTGTCTTGAATTGTTGTGCTGCTTCAGGAGAGCTTTCTTTCTTCATTGTCTTCATCCATACTTGTTTGGAATTATTCTTCCATCCTGCACTTTTTGTGGGAACACTATTAGAAGCATTAGTACTAGATGGGATGGATGGTACCTTCCTTTTAGAAGATGTTGTACTATAATTAGAGGATGTCTTTCTCTTAGAATCATCCTGCTTAATGCACACTTGTGTAGCAACATTTCTTCTATCAGCTGACTGGGAGGATTCAGCTTTAGGTGATTGCATATTTTTCAATATCACCTCCAGTTCTAAATATTTCATGTTGAGGGAGTTCTTCTCATCCTCAACAGTTCTTAGCCTTCCTTCCCATTTCTCTTCCAGCTGCTTTATCTGGTCTTCATGCACCTTTTTCATTTCAAGCAATGAGTTGTCAAGCTCCTTCACCCTTTTTACTTTGTCTTCAAGTTGAGCATCTTTAACAACCATTGATACTCTATGCCTCTTCTCCAGTGCATGGTAAACATATTTGATTATTACATTAAAGAATTCATTCTCAGAAAGGCTTCTTTGCAATTCTTCAGCAGTGTCTTCATATCTTTCATTGCAAAGAGATACTGTTTCATCTTTGGCATTTACCAGCTTTCTGAGAGTGTTGGTTATGCCAACCCTTTTAGCCAGCTGATCTTCCATAGCATTGGCTTCTTCTTCTAGCTGTGATTTTTCTTCTTGAAGATCAAGGATGCCTGTAGCTATACACATTGCCACTTCCTTGGGGACTGTCTTCTGAAGATATTCGATTGCACTTTGAAGATCTTTCATTGTTCCAACTTCATCACAGCTAGGACAAGCTTTCTTCATCTTCTTGGCCTGTTTCTTCTTTCTATTTTTCAGAGTCTTGGCAGATATCTCCATTTGAGGCTTTTCTTTCATTTCCTCAAATCTGCACTCCATATAGACTCTCTTGGATCTTTTAGAGGTAACCTCCCTCTGATACCAATTGAAGTGCCCATATGAGTGTGAATCACTGAGAGGGGTAGGGGGTGAATCAGTGATCCCTTAAAACTTTTTACTAATTGATTCCTTATCAATTAAACCTCTATGGCTGGTTAAAGTCTCGATCCACTCTTCTTGTATCTCTCAACCTTTCCCGGATAATTCAGTAATGAAAAGGCACAGGACACAAGGATTTACAAGGTTCGTCACCAAAGGCCTACATCCTTGCCATGCTCTCCCAGCATGGATTCTCCAATTATAATCTGTTAGTATTACAATGGTCGATACAGCTTCCCACCGTATCTCTCCTGAGTCCCACAGGAGGGTCTTTATACTACGTCCCACAGTGTTACCAGAGTCCCACTGGCCTGCTCCAGAATCCCACTGAAGACTTCTTCTCCCTGAGTCCCACAGGGTCTTCTCCCGGCTCCTCGAGTCACATGAGTAGCTCTTCTTCACTTTAAGTTCTTCAAGTATCCTCAGCAGCCTGGGATAAAGGCTGCTGGCCTTGCTCTTCTTCTGATCACTTGTGGTGAACAGGTCTTCTCGTCTTGCTCAGGATTTATCTCCTTCTTCTAAGGATGACCTGGCTTCTCTCCAACTACTGAATACTCAGACAAATGATGTCTTTAACTTCAGTCTGGTCCAGTCTCTCTTCACTTCAACTTCATGCACTGAGTGCATGGAAACTCTGAATTTCTTCAAGATCCTCTGGTCTTGGTCAATTCAAATGCACACAACCAGATTTGGCTTTGTTCACGTGTGCATGTGCATGCATGTAAGCATGCACTCCCCTTCTTCTCCTTTTGGTGCAGCAAACCCTCAAAGGGTGTAAACTGTTTAAGCACACACCTTTCTTCTTTTCCTTCACACGTTTAATTCCTTTTTCTTACACACTTGAAACCTGTGTTATACTTAGTGTGGGTCTCTCCTTCTTTCTTATAAGTGTATATACACTTCTTAGTGCACACACTTAGGTTTGGCCATGTTGTCTTTTTGCACACACTTGTTTCACTTTGCACACACTTGAGACTTGGCCAATTCTCCTCCTTGCACAAACTTAGGCTTCGGCCTCTTCTTGTTTAGTTCAAGTATGCACAAACAATTTGCACACACAATAGCTTGGCCTCTTCCCTCTTCTCTTGATGCACGCTCTTGACCCATAGGTTGTTCTCCAATTTTGCACACACACAAATAGTGTGGTCTTCCTCCTTATGCACACACACGGCCAAGTCTTGGGTTCTCCTTGCACAGACACACAAGGTGTGTTATACACTTCACAACCCGAAATCCTACTCAAGTGAGGCGCGCAAGGGGTGCGGCCCCTCCTTCTCTTCACAGCCGAGCTATTGCCACTGGTCGTGGGTCGCGCAATCCACAAGGTGCGCAAGTGCACAAGGCACAAAGCGGTGCGCAAGGGTGCTGCCTAACCTTCCCTGTCGCGCAAGCAGTGGCGGGCATGGGGTCCTCTTCTTGTCGCGCAAAAAGGTAGCGCGCAAGGGACTCCTTCGGGCCAAGGATGGAACCGAGGACTTCAGCCGCGCAGGGTGCGCGCAAGGGATCTCACCGCGCAAGTGTGCGCGGGGCTTCGTCTTCGCGAGGTAGAGGTGCACTCACGGTTCTCCGGATCTTCAAAAAAGGATCAGCAAGCAAACTCGAGGGCTCGGCCTCTCTTTTTATAGGCAAGGAGAGGCGGTTCTATCCGCGTGATATAACTTCAAACTCCCGAGATCTTCGGATCTTCAAAAATCTTTCAAATCTTTATTTTCTTTCCTCTGTTTCAACGCGGGTTCGTTTATTATTTTCTTCCTCGTGCATGCGATTTAGAAAGCATGCACGGCCTCTGTTTTGGCCATCCCATGCAAAACACGAACACCCCGATGCCTCGGCAACTTCGTTTTCCTCGGACTTGTTCCGAATTCTCCTCTCATTGCATGCACGCATTTTTTAATGCATTGTTGTGTTCAGTGTGGCCAGACGAGCATGAGGGAGCCTTCGGTTTGATCGGAGGTGGCCGGGAACTCAAAAACCGGCCTCGGGTAGCCTCTGGTTCATCGGCGGCTTCGCGGGAAGGCTCTCCATGGCCGAAGGTGGGAGACGATGCTGGGGCCGTCGGATCAGATCTTCAACGGCCTGGATCAGATCATCTCGCCGCGGATCAGATGTGTGGCTTAGATCGTCCGCGCGATCAATCGAGCGGCTCAGATTCGCTCCCGGGAATTTTTTCGCGTCCCACATCGAAACGGCGCCCATGTTTCTCGCGGCTTATCAACTAAGCGCTGCCTCTCAACGCTCAGTTGAACTTCCTCCTCCACGGTGCCGCCCCGCACCGTGTTCTCCATGCGGGCGCGCTCTGCGCCCACTCTCTGCTCCTGCGGGCGCGCTCTTAGCGCCCACTATGCACACTGCGCTCCTCCGGGCGTGCCCCTGGCGCCCATGCGGTGTCTTCGGTGCGCCCTGCTGCCCTGGCTCGCCCCACGGGTTCCCCCGGGCGTGGTGCCCTAGTGCCCATGCCTTGGGGTTGAACCCCCAAGGTGCCTTGGCTAGCCATATTTTTGGCAAAGGGACAGAATGTGACTTTGTCAAAAAACAAAGTACTTCATATAAAATGCCATATCAAGAGAACCACTTCAAGCCTTTCTTCTCCTTCATCTTCTTCTTATGAATTCAAGTATTAATCTTCTTCATTAGAATTCCTCCATTTTTCTTCAACATATAATCAACATTTAAGAATGGAATTCCCGAAGGATTCTTCATCTTCAACCGAGCTCCTGAATCAAATATTTCTTCAATAAACTTCATTGATCTAATCAGAGATCAATTGGAACATCTTCTGATTCACATGCACTAAGTGATAGTGCATGGACTTCATTAAACCACTTCATCCACATAGAAGTAGTGAATGGATCATCTTGCTTCTTCAACTCCTCATGCATTGTCACTACAATGCATGGTCTTCTAATCATGTTGTGACATTGTATCATCAGGATACAAGTTCTTTGAACTTAAAGACCAGTTCAACAATCGTCATATATCCATGGAGAATGTTTCAACCACAATTTCCAATACCACTTAGTGAATCTCCTAAGTGACATGCATCTTAGTACCATGGCCATTCTCCTTCACCACCAACACCATAACAACCTTTGTCATTCACATCGTGACATTCCTTGACTTCCATTCATTCCAAGACAACTTCATGCCTTTTTGACAACAAATGCAACACAGTGCACTTCACAACTCTCAAGACATTAAATCAAAATCTTCTTCTTCACATATTTTTTAAAAGATAAAATTCATATAGTTCAATTTAGCATCATCTTAAATAATATTTAAATAATTGAATTTGTTAATTTTATTGATCATTTTATTAAAATATTTATTGGATTTACTCTTATAATATTAGCCTATCAATATTATTTTGTTGGTATTATCTCTATATTGAATCAGATTTCATTTATCATTTGGGATAAAACGATGTAACAACCCAATATTTTATGATAAGTATTCTTTTTAATTTATTTGATGTCATGTGTTTTATGCTACAACAAGATTATCCTGTGCTATACGCCACACTGTATTAGCTTAAAATATATGCAACACTATTCTTAGATTGTGTTACATACAATTTCAAGTTCGTTTTATAATAGTCATTCTCCACAACATTGAGTGTGTATATATATATTAAATGTATAAATGAAATATGGTTAGATTCTGTTATATGAAACAATGAAGGATTCTTTCACAACACGCATCCCTGACTTGGCTTGCATTACATGCAATCACGACCTACCTCAATAGCGTCTGTAGTACGCAATACCGGGTTTTACTAAACAATGATATATTGTTATAATATTATTATAGACCAGCCATTATGAATAGTATTAAATACATTTTGGATTTTATAACATTATTATTCATCTTACACATTTTCTAGAATATGGTATGAGAACAAAAAAATTGTGTAAAATATGTATTTTTCAAAAATTCCAGTTTACTCGCCTTTTGATGGCGCACCCACCTTAAATCTTGTTTTTGACATTTCTACAAGTTAAATTTGACAAAATAAAATTCTTCTTTGGAATCAGGATATAGAAATTTACTTTGGATATAGTTTTGATATTATTCTGATAACTTTCATATTTTAATTAATAGTAAAAACACGCAATATTTTAATTAAAAACAATTTTTTTCATCGCAATAATTTATATGGTTAGATTATATTTTTAATTGGTTTTAAAATATAAATAAAATATATTTTTACCATCATGTATGTCATTAGCATTGATTTTACCTAGAATTCATAGGTTAAATCAATTCAATCTTTTGCAATGTTTTAAACAAAAACACATTTTCTTTCGACAACAGTATTAATATTCATTTAATTTCTACAACTTTTGTGTATTGAATTTGAAAAAATGGAATCCTTATTTGGAATAAGTGGGTTCAAATTATGTTAATAAGCTACTTTTTATTTTTTGGCACTATGAATAGTAACTACGGTAAATTTTATTTACCATAGTAAAAGGTAAATAGGGTAATTAAGGGTAAATATACTATTATAAAATTATCCTAAAAACTTTTCATAATATAATTGGATGCTTATATTTTGTCCTAAGACATATTTGGGTCGAAATGGAATCCATTGGAACCCACTTGGAGGTGATTAAGACCTTTAATTTATTTTATTTAAAATAAATTGAAAAATGTCTCACTCAACTTTAATAATTAATGTATTTTCAATATAAATTTATACAGAATATAAATTCAGTTATAATTAATCATTTGAACGATACTATGTTTTTCTTTATAATGTTAATTTATTTAATTTTTAAGAGTTATTTAATTACCTTATTATTTTATACATTAATGATGCAGAAATTATTTATTTAGTGAAAAATCAATAATATAGTTTTTATTGAAATATTAATACATATAAAAGGCCCAAAAATCTGCGCACAACGTATTATTAGTGTATATATAGACCCTAATCATCCAATGACATAATTTTTGACAATTTGGATCTTTATTAAGGTTATTATGACACTTAAAATATTTTATTTTAAATGATTCCAAAGTTGTCACTTTCATAATTTAGTAAAGATAATAATTTACATGTTTTTATTTTAAGATGATAAATTAGAGTAAAATTATTATTATAAAATATTTGATATTTATCATCATAAAAGGCTTTTATTTTTAATTTTTATGCAACAAATAAGTATATTAAATAATTATAAAATAATGTTGTAATAATTATTTTATTAAAGGAAATATCAAATAAATGGTTTTACAAATAGTAAAATAAAAATTATATGAACTATTTAATGTTCTCCACTAATTTTCTAGATTACTATGACATGTTAGGAACATATTAGATATTTTATTTTGAATATATCCTCTCTGTGGATTTAATGTAAATTCAAATAAAATAATAGTGTCAAAATTGACACTTGATATTTTATAAAAAACATATTATTAAATTGTTTAAAAATACCAAAAATATTTAAAAATTATAAATTTAAATTTATATATTCTAAAATATTATAAAGTATCCAATTATGTAAAATTAACAACATATAAGTGATTATTTATAACCATTTAAAATTTATATTTTTATTACCACAAATAAAATTAATTTTATTAAATAAGGATAAATCAAAATGATATGTTTTAAAATAAAATCAAAAAATTTCTAAAATTTATTGGTTGATGAGATTACAAACCTATATAATATAATATCTGAATATGAGTAATTATTGGAGGTTTTTAATTGGGGTTATATTTAATATAAATTAATATTTTTAAGATTTCTAAAGGTGACACTCTCCTCCCTTATAAAAGGGAAACTCCTCCCCCTCATATTTACACAACATTAGGCCTTCAAGCTTGGCCAAACCCTTAAAATTTCACTTCCCAAATTCCTTATAAAACTACTAGAGTTACTGGTCTTCTCAAAAGACCAACTCTAGTGCCCTAAGAGAATGTTTAAAGGAGGCACTTCGAGAAAGAGGTAATACCTTCTACCATTTTCTTCAAGTTCCATTCTTCTTATACTTCATCTTATTTAGTTGTTTCATTATTAAGTAATAACATAAGTATACCTCATGTACTTATATGTTATTATAAATATAAAACAACCCTATTTCACCTTCTATCCATCCTACGGAAAACAAAATCACCGCGCATGCGTACGTATGAAATAACGTCTCCACGCCATGGTGTAATTTGTTTTTCCACCAAAACCTTACATGGATGGATATAATGGTGTAAATAATAACTATATATGGTTATTATAACATCATACTGATTTGGATATATTATACCATCCACTACAATTCTATTCAGTAATTATTGGAATGATATCATCGCTCATGCGTACGTACATATTACCGTCTCCACGACGTGATGAGATTCATTCTCCATGTTAACCATACATAAATTATCATAAAGTTTATATAATAAATAATAATGAAATATATGAAATAATAATTCTACTGGATTTATGTATATATATATATATATGTATTTCATCTATTTAGTTTCATTCAATTCAATAAGAAAACGAAAACAACATTCATGCGTACGTACGGCCTACCATCTCCATGAACGGTGTATTTCCATACTTTTGTTGATCTATAATATATATGTATATGATGAATATATATCATATAAAAATAATTTTTTACAATCTGTAATTATTTAAATCAGCATATAAGTAATAATATCAAGAATGACAAGTCGAAACACATACGATAAATGAAATGATTTTACCCAAAACACTGCTTTAAAATGGAATTTACAAAATAGTGGGTAATATAAAGTCATAAGTAAAACATATTTGATACCATAACAATGAATATGATTATGTAATAAATAAATGAAATTATTTAAATCATTATACAGGAGGTTCGGATCCATACGAAGCATATCAGGCCTAAGGTAAGGGATAACTTTTCCAATCTCGTTTTTATCTGGGATTGTTTATTCGTAAGTATTTATTGGGGTTATTGTTATCGTCCAAGACCATGTTTTATAAAAAAAAATTATGTATGTTTAATGTCCTTTTTACCCATTTTTTACTTTTACTATATGGTATGTATGGAATCATTCTATTACGTACTTTATGACTTTTCTGGTCAAAGTACGAGAAGAATGTTTTTTTAACTTATACGGCATGAATGAATTTTTATGATTTTATAAAGCCTTATTTTCCGAAGGCTTCGTCCAAAATATTTCATGAATATTTTCAAAAAAATCTATTTCTTTTAAGATTTCATGAAGTTTTGTGAAAAGAAATTGATTTTGAAGAAGAAATGTTATTTTCCTCATGAATTAATTTCAAGTGTTTTATCAAACCAATTTTTTCATCTAAGATGACATTATTTCATATGTGTATGTTTCAAGTATAATGTCTCTATGATTTACATGGTTTCACTTTTCTTATTATGAAATGATATCCATTTTTTTATATGGATTATTTGGTGATGGAATGATGTTTTTGAAACCCATTTTATTCTTTGGGTTATGATGAATGATTTATGTTTATGTTTTGGTATAAGTAATAATGATTTCATTATGAGATGGGTGGGACCTATGTCTCCCCCCAATGCATTGGGTAATGATTTATATCTCATGAGATAGACATGGATGGAACAGTAAGTTAATTCGGTTCAGTGTAACAGGACTGAAACGAGGAGTGAACTAGATTCAAAAAGGGACTTTGTCCATTAAGATGGTCTTGGCAGCAAAGCCTTGGCTGCTATAGAAATCATAAAATGTGATGAATGGTTTCCAAAATTACATGTTTTATTCCCATGTTATTTTATCATGATTGATGTTTCTTTATGATATATGCCTTACGTACTTCCAAGATTTATATCTTTTCTCAATGTTTTGATGTTTAGATTTTATGTTCAAGTTTTTGCATTCAAATGTTTATGAATTGTTTTATGTTCTCTATGGTTACCCTTACTGAGAATTTTAGCTCACCCTTTATATGTTTTCTATTCCCCAGGATATAAATAAAGGTTTTAGGTAAGAAAACAAAAGGGGAAGATTTTTATGGAGATGTTGAAGATATTTCACCATGATTAGAAGATTATGTTCCGAGTTTCAAAAGACACTAAACTATTACGGTCCATGTGTGTCTGATTTTGTTATGTATTATGTATTATGGAAATGTAATGTAATTGTCATGTATGTCAAGCTTCTGGTCTCTACAGTTGGTATCGGAGGAAAGGTTTAGTTTACCTTTGGAAACTAGGATGTGAAAACTTTAGTGAGATCCCTAGATATATTTCTAAGGTATGTCTAGGAATGTCCCTAATGTTAAGTATAAGTATAAGTTATAATCCTAGAATTACCGTTATGATCTTAGAATTAAACCTAATATGTTAGATATTGAAGGTACTCCCCCTTTATTATGCTATTTTCCTAGCATGATTTTTTCCAGTCACACTATTCTTTTTGGGTTTTAGAAAATGGTTGGAAACTGGAAGATTCACGATAATGGAGGATATGATGGACAATGTAATGATATTTTTCATGAGAAACCAAATGAAATGGGATATGGAAGTCCAAACATCGTTATTATTCCTAATCAGAAATCTCATAATATGATCAATAATCTCAACTTTGGTAAGTTTCCCGACTCAGCTAATAAGAGAAAGATGGAGTTTCATGATAATCATAGAGGAAAGAAAGTTCAGTTTCCCTCATGTAAGTCATGTGGGAAGAGGCATCAAGGGGAATGTTTCAAAGAAACTGGAAGCTTTTTTAGGTGTGGTAAAGAACACAAAGCCAGTAATTTCAAAGGAAAAGGTTTAGTTCACACCATGGACAAGGATAATGGTATTTATAAGACATCAACAACAGTTAAATGTTTTTAATGTGGAATGTATGGTCATTATGCAAACCAATGCCCAATGGGAAAATATCATGAAGATAATCAGCATGGTCATATGGGTAGTATTTATGTGGATGATGATAAAGAGACTACGAATGAAATATGAGATAAAAGAAATTATGAATCTCAGCTAGTGGTTTATGAAGTTAGTGGAATGATTGTATGTTTATCAAGAATAATGTATGGTACTATGGAATAATGAATCATCTAAGGATTGCTACACTATTGTTTTTCCTAAAGTATTTAAAAATATATGTTGAATAATACTGGTAACCATGAATGGTTATTCAGATATTTTTGGAAAGTAGATGATATGCGCATAGTGAAGGGATAAGAAGATAATGAGATGTTTGATTATATTCATGAGCTCATGACTGATATAAGGACTTTGTGATATTATGGTTTGAGTATATAGAATTTTTGGGATTTTGGTATGTGGAAAGTGTTAAAATTTAACAACATTCATGTTTTCACTAAGGTTCAATGGGTATTCATTCTTCTAGAGAATACATGATTAAGGTATTCACATGTTTTTAATTTGTCTGAAAAGATATATCTTATGATATGTTGGGGATAAATGATGGCATTCACATGATTGTTATATGACATTTCAGGTAATCATTTTATTTATACTACGAGCTTGGACGGAAGTATTTTAGATAGGCCTAAATATTGGAGTGGATTATGTTGGAAATAAGTTAGTATTGTTTAAGGATATAACTTTTTTCAATATTATTGATGGGATGGTACAATAATGTAGTTTTATAAAAAGGATAACCTACAGGACGGGCGACATCCCATCGCGTCGGACAAGGCTATGGGAATCGAACCCACAACCGAAGTGTGACTGGCCTTTATCGCCTACCACTGGCCTACAGGAAGTTCCTATTTAGTAGAAGATACTTTTATTTTATTATGCGGTATGATATATGAAGTATATGTTCATTTTTTGTAATCGTATATGATTAACCTCACCGTAGATGGACTTATGTATATTTGATAAATTTTTCTAACCTTTTGTTTGAAACAGATGGAATGACCCATCATTCTATCACATGAAATGTTAACACTTCACGAATAACAAATTAAACTTCATTTCTTTAAGAGATGAAGTTGAAATTGTTCAAAGCACGAACAACAGTGAGATTGTACCAAAATCAAGCAAGTATTTCTTCTAATTCAAATTTCTCAACTTTAGGGAAATGATATAGAAAACCTATTATGTTGTCCTAGTGCTATTATATTCGATGAATCAGATGGTACCTTAGATCATCACAAATTTATATCATTGTGATTGTTGTCTTTTTCATAGCCATGTCCTCTACCACTCTCCATCAGAACATGATGGTTACATTTTTCTTCCATATCCATATTTTCACCTATGTTCTCCTATGTGGAAACCCAGTGATTAGTTATTTTTGGTAACCGTTACTTTTCATACTTTAGTTTTTAAAGTTATGTTTTGGTATTTCATTTTACGATGTGTGATGCAATTAAAGAAACTTTAAAGTAGAAAACCATGTATAACCCTGATGATTTTTGAGGGCGAAATTCATTTTAAGGGGGGGTAGAATGTAAAAACCCAATATTTTATGATAAGTATTATTTTTAATTTATTTGATGTCATGTGTTTTATTCTAAAACAAGATTATCTTGTTCAATACGCCACACTGTATTAGCTTGAAATATACACAACACTATTCTTAGATTGTGTTACACACAATTTCAAGTTCGTTTTATAATAGTCATTATACGCAACATTGAGTGTATATATATATATATATATTCAATGTATAAATGAAATATGGTTAAATTATGTTATATGAAACAACGAAGGATTCTTGCACAATTGGAAACCCTTACTTGGCGTGCATTACACGCAATTGCGACCTACCTCGATAGCGTCTGTAGTACGTAATACCGGGTTTTACTAAACAACGATATATTGATATAATATTATTATGGACCAGCCGTTATGAATAGTATTAAATACATTTTGAATTTTATAACATTATTATTCATCTTACACATTTTCTAGAATATGGTATGAGAGCAAAATAAATTTTTCGTGTAAAAAATTTATTTATAAAAAATTGCAGTTTTTCCGCCTTTTGATGGAGCACCCAACATAAATCCTTTTTTTACATGTCTATAAGTTCAATTTTACAAAATAAAATTCTTCTTTGGAATCATTATATAAATATTTACTTTGGATAAAGTCTTCATATTATTCTGATAACTTTCATATTTTAATGAATAGTAAAAACATGATATATTTTAATTAAAATCAACTATTTTTATCACAATAATTTATATGGATAGATTATATTTTTAATTGGTTTTAAAGAATAAATAGAATATATTTTTACCATAATGTATGTCATTAGTATTGATTTTACCTAGAATTCGTAGGTTAAATCAATTCAATCTTTTGCAATGTTTTAAAGAAAAACCTGTTTTCTTTCGACAACGGGATTAATTTTCATTTAATTTCTGAAACTTTTGTGTATTGAATTTGGAAAAAAAGAATTCCGTATTTGTAATCAGTGGGTCCAAATAATGTTAATAAGCTAGTTTTTTATTTTTGGGCATTATGAATAGTAACTACGGTAAATTTTATTTACCATAGTAAAAGGCTAATAGGGTAATTAAGGGTAAATATAATATTATAAAATTAACCTAAAAACTCGTCTTAATATAATTGGATGCTTATATTTTTTCCTAAGTCATATTTTGATTGAAATGGAATCCATTGGAACCTACTTGGTGGTGATTAAGTCCTTTAATTTATTATATTTAAATGAAAGTGAAATATGTCTCACTCATCTTTAATAATTAAAGTATTTTTAATATATATTTATACAGAATATAAATTCAGGTATAAATACAAATTTGAAAGTTAAATTTTTTTTCTATATCATGGTACTTTATTTTTAATTTTTAAGAGCTATTTAATTACCTTATTATCATATACATTAATGATGCAGAAATTATTTATTTAGATAAAAATCAATAATATAGTTTTTATTGAAATATTAATACATATCAAAAGGCCCAAAAATTTTCACAAAACATATTATTAGTGTATATATAAAACCTAATCATCCACAGGACGAATTGTGGACCATTTTGATCCTTATTAAGTTGATTATGACACTTATCAGATTTTATTTTAAATGATTCCAAAGTTGTCATTTTCATAATTTAGTAAAGATAAAAATTCACCTGTTGTTATTTTAAGATGATAAATTCCAGTAAAATTATTATTATAATTTATTTGATATTTATATTCATATGAGGATTTTAATTTTTAATTTTTATGCAACAAATAAGTATATTAAATAATTATACAATAGTGTTGTTGTAATTATTTTATTAAGAAAAGTATCAAATAAATGGTTTTACAAATAGTAAAATAAATATTATATGAACTATTTAATGTTTTCCACTAATTTTATAGATTACTATGACATGTTAGGAACTGATTAGATATTTTATTTGGAATATATTTCTCCTTGGATTTAAAATAAATTCAAATAAATGAATAGTGTCAAATTTGACACTATTGTTATTTTATAGTAATAACAAATTATTAAATTGTTTAAAAATCACAAAAATATTTAAAAATTATAAATTGAAATTTATATAGTCGAAAATATTATAAAGTATCCAATTATGTAAAATTAACAACATATATGTGATTATTTTTAACCATATAAAATTTAGTGTTTTATTACAGAAAATAAAATAAAATTGATTAAATAAGGATAAATCAAATTGATAAGGTTTAAAATAAAATTAAAACATGTTCAAATTTGATTGGTTGATTATATTACAACCCTATATCATATAATATTTGTATATGAGTCATTTTTTGAGGTTTTTAATTGGGGTTTGATTTAATATAAATTAATATTTTTAAGATTTCCAAAGGTGCCCCTCTCCTCCCTTATAAAAGAGAACATCCTCCCTATCATCTTTACACAACTTTGAGCCTTCATGATTTGGAAAACCCTATCAATTTCACTTCCCCACTTCCTTATAAACATATTATAGGTACTGTTCTTCTCAAAAGACAAACTCTATTGCCCTAAGAGAAAGTTTAAAGGAGGTACTTCGAGAAAGAGGTAATACCTTCTACTGTTTTCTTCAAGTTCCATTCTTCTTCAACTCCCCATTATTTAGTTGTTTCATTATGAAGTAATAGCATCAGTATCCCTCATATACAGATATGTTATTATAAATATGAAACAACCCTATTTCACCTTTTATCCATCCTACGAAAAACAAAATCACCGCACGTGCGTACGTATGAAATACCGTCTCCACGCCGTGGTGTAATCTGTTTTTCCACCAACAACTTAAATGGATGGGTATAATGATGTAAAGTATAACTATATATGGTTATTATAACATCATACTGTTTATGATATATTATACCATCCACTGCAATTATATTCAATAATTATGGGAATGATATCATCACTCGTGCATACGTACGGATTACCGTCTCCACGACGCGATGAGATTTATTCTCCATGTTAACCAAACATGAATGATCATAAAGTTTATATAATGAATAATAGTGAAATATATGAAATAATAATTCTACTATATTTATGTATATATATATATGTATTTCATCTATTTAGTTTCATTCATTTCAATAAGGAAACGAAAACGGCGTTCATTTGTACGTACGACCTACCGTCTCCATTAACGGTGTATTTCATTCCTTTTATCGATCTATAATATATATTTATATGATGAATATATATTATATATAAATCATGTTTTACATTCTGGATTTATGTAAATCAGTATATAAGTAATAATATCAAGAACGACAAGTCGAAACACATGCGATAAATGAAATGATTTTACCCAAAACACTGCTTTAAAATGGAATTTACCAAAGAATGGGTAATATAAAGTCATAAGTGAAACATATATGATATAATAAAATGAATATGATTATATAATAAGTAAATGAAATTATTTAAATCATTATACAGGAGGTTTGGATCCATACGAAGCATATCGGACCTAAGGTAAGGGATAACTTTTCCAATCTCGTTTTTATTTGAGATTGTTAATTTGTAAGTATTTAATGTGGTTATTGTTATCGTCCAAGACCATGTTTTTTAAAAATATTTTTATGTATTTTTAAAGTTATTTTTACCCATTTTTGACTTTTACTACATGGTATGTATGGAATCGTTCTATTACAAGGTACTTTTTGACATTTCCGGCAAAAGTACGAGAAGAATGTTTTTTTAACTTATACAGCATGAAAGGATTTTTACGATTTTATAAAGATTTATTTTCCTGAATCTTCCTCCAAAAGATTTCATGACTATTTTCAACAAAATCTATTTCTTTTTAAATTGCATGATGGTTTGTGAAACGAAATTGATTTTGAAGAAGAAAGGATATTTTCCTCATGAATTCATTTCATGTGTTTTATCAAAACCATTTTTCCATCTTAGATGACATTATTTCATATGTGTATGTTTCATGTATAATGTCTCTATGATTTACATGGTTTCACTATTCTTATTATGAAATGATATCCATTTCTTTTATATGGATTATGTGATTATGGAATTATGTTTATGAAACCAATTTTATTCTTTGGGTTATGATGAATGATTTATGTTTATGTTGTGGCACAAGTAAGAATGATTTCATTAGGAGATGGGTGGGACCTATATCTCCCTCCAATACATTGGGTAAAGATTAATATCTCATGAGATAGACATGGATGGAACGGTAAGTTAATCCGGTTCAGTGTTACAGGACTGAAACGAGGAGTGAACTAAATTTAGAAAGGGACATTGTCCACTAAGATGGTCATGGCAGCAATGCCTTGGCTACTATGGAAATCATAACATGTGCTGAATGGTTGCCACAATTACATGTTTTATTCACATGATATTTTATCATCATTGATGTTTCTTTATGATATATGCCTTACATACTTCCAAGATATATGTCTTTGATCAAGGTTTTGATGTTTAGATTTTATGTTCAAGTTTTTGCATTCAAATGTTTATGGATTGTTTTATGTTCTCTATGCTTACCCTTATGGAGCATTTGAGCTCACCCATTATATGTTTTATTTTCCCCAGGATATAATGAATGTTTTTAGGTTTGAAAGCAAAAGGGTAATATTTTTATGGAGATGTTGAAGATCTTTCACCAAGATTAGATGATTATGTTCCGAGTCTCCAATGACACTAAACTATTACGGTCCTTGTGTGTCTGATTTTGTTGTGTATTGAGTATTCTGCAAAAGTAATGTAATGTCCATGTACGTAAAGCTTCGGGTCTCTATAAATGATTAATTTTAAATACTCAAAAATTATTAAAGGATTGATTATTATAATCCCATAGCTCATAATGATTTTATTATATGATACCACTTAAATGCTTTTTTAAATCAATGGTGAAAGATTCCACTTTAAATAAAAAATTCTTTCCATTTTCTAACCAAATAATTTCAATTTTCAAAAACTCTATTATATTGAGTATTCCATTCCCAATACTATTTAGGTGTTATATTATTTTACTTTAAATAATTTTCCACTTCAATAAATGTTTATTCATTTTCATTATGAAGTCACATGATTTTCATTATTAATCCAATTTAATTATCCACACTTATAAAAAATCATTTAATACTGTCCAATATTTTTTTATAATTTCACTAAACATTTCACATACAATAATGTATTAATCATTGAAAAATAATTTTTACTAATTTTTACCTTAAGTTCCATCTAAATTAATTTAAACACATTAATTAATTTGGACCAAATTCTATTGATTTGAGGATTTCTTCTTCTATTAGTAATAGGGTATTCTTTCCATATTTTCACTAAAAATATGCACCAAAATTACTTATATATATTCATCTTCATGTTAGGGATTTCCATTGAATGATTTTATTTTTAAATATTTTTAATTTTACAATAATGGGTATGGAAAATCTTATAAACCCATTAATTAATTGCTTCTTCTATAGTGAATAGACAATTGTTCTCCTTCCCACCTAAAATATGTTTTTTGTTTGTTATTAAACCCTATATTGTATAATTTTCATCCTTTACATGGATATTATTTCCTTTCTAGTTGAGAAATCATTCCAATTACAAGTCACATAAATAGATCACACTCAAAATATAATGCATCATAAACCATAAACATAGATATTATTATTAATTTTCAACTCATCACTACCAGAACAAGTTTTCCCACATTCATAAATATTTAAAGTTCTATTATTCCCAAAATTAAATATTTCATTTGATATTTCATTCAAATTGTTGAGAATACTAATGTTTCACATCATGTAGAATGAAAACCAACAATAAAAATGAAATCTTATAATTAATTGAGAAAAACATAGTTCATTCCTCATTTAGTTCAGGATAAAAAACCAAGGTATACTTTTCTTCTTCCAATCTGTAAAATATATTTACATAGGTAATTATGATAGTATATAATTCACCAATCCTTCTGTGATTTTTGTAGAAATAATTCAATCTTCTTTAATTTTTATAATTCACATCTTTATAAAAAATATTGAATAGTTCACACAATACTGATTGAAATTATTCCTTATACACTATGTAACATATAATCTTATTTTATTTTGTTTAATATTATATGTCTCTAATATCAATTAACTCTCCTCATTATTACAATATGTCATCATGTGGAAAAATTAGTTACATAATCGGCACTACCACAAATGATAATTTGGATATTGTATCTTCTACTCATATCCTCAAATTTTGATTGACTTTTAGTTTTTAATAACCTTCCAAATATTGAGAAAGATATCTAACCCTTTAAAAAAATTGGTTCCTATAACTAAATATTTTTTATTGTAATGTTTCAATATCGAATCCTTGTCCAATTTCACTTGAATACATTCATGTTCCACTATAATGTTCTCCAATAAATAAATTTATATATTAATATAATCAATATAACTTATGAATTTATATTAAACCTCATATATGTTTGATATACATTCTTTGAAATTTATACATTTCAATAGTTCATTTCAATGCCACATTGAGATCAATTACACCCTAATTATCATCATTTATTTATACTATGGTTTAAGGTTTATCAAAAACATCCATCATAGAACCTTATTTTCCACATTAAAAATATATTTTAACACATTATAATGGATTTATTTTGCATCATCTTTATATATTTTATAAAAAGACTTCTATAATACTTATTTACATTTATATTTATTGAATTTGAGTTCTTTCTTGAGTAAATATACATTCATGTCATTATTTGTATTCACCTTCAATATTTTCATAAGTATTATTTTGATGTCTCATAGAAAATTGAGTGAACATTCCCCAAATAGAATAGGAAAATGAAATCATACATTTAAATACTTATTTAATTCACATGAATCTACTTACCACAACTGATATAAACCCATTATTCACATACTATTATTAATTTTAAGAATCATGTATATTTAGATTCAATATGGTATTAAATTTAATTTCCCTAATCTAATGAATCATAATTTATCTTGGCATAAAATTCTTTTAAGTATCCTCAAACATGATATATAAATCACCATATGAGAATTTTGAACGATTCCCATACTCAAGCTCTTACATCATAATATTGAATAATTGTAGAAATATTTTCATAATATTCCTAATTATTTCAATATCTTGTATCTATTCACAAATTCCATATATATCTATACTAACATTAGATTGAATGATGAAGAAACCATCAATTTTGAAATAAGAGATCATCATCATGTTATCAAACCTTTTATAAAGGGATTTTAGCTTTTCCTCCTTCACGTTACGGTATCTTTCATAAAGGATAGTGAATTCTCTCAACATTAGATTCAATGATCGATATATTCTATAGTTTAATATATTTCACATTGAATAGTAATACTTTTGATCACAACAAAAATTTTACTTTAAGTTAATTCGTCAAATATTTAGAATAAAGGAATTATTTTAATTGAATTATGGAAGTGGAATAATTATTGATTTTTAATTTATTTATTAATCCTTAAAATTAATATATAAATTCATATTTTGATATGTGTTGATTTAAAATGAATTTTTAATGAAATCATGAATTTATTAATTTCTTAGAAATTCATGTTTTTCCATTTAACTTTTACTCAGTAATTTTTATCATTAAATATTCTATGTATTGAATATCAAAATTGAACTTTTTTTAATAAAATTATATAGATGTAAGACTACATATGTTATTTGAATACCAGGAGATATATCATAATATTTCATGGATATAATGGGTCAAAAATTTAATGATAGACTATATTAATTAATATGGACATCACTTAAATATTTAGCCCATTACATTTATATATGTTTTTTGATTTGGATTTAATTTGCACTGTTGTTAGAGGAAACAAATAAAAATATATAATTATAATGGAGAAACAACTAGTTTTTTTTGTTTTTTAGAGTTAACAAAGAATAAAACAATAGTGATTCACATTTCCTCAATTTTTCAAATTAATTTTTTTTCTATAACCCCACCACCCACTTCAGTTGATAAAAATATAATATTAACCTTTAAAGGATAGAGGTTCCTGGATTAGAAATTTATATACTGGTGTGAAATTTTAGATTACTTTCCCTATGTATTTTAATTTTCATTAAATATGTAATAATCTGTTACATATCTTAATAAATTATTTAATTTTGTGTATATCAATTTTCTTATCTTTATCTCCCTATTCACAGTGATCTTAAATACTAATGAGAAAGAGTATGTAACACAAGTTATATCCTTAGGGATGAATCTAGCGGTGAAACCATCTCTATTTATAATCTTTTTTAATATTTCATATCTACTTTTGATTATTTCGAGGATGTTTAGTAGTGGGGAATGGTGACCAGGTATCTTCCATATAGTTTTAATTTTCATATATTCTTCTTTTCAAATATTTTCCACCCCTTATATAATCAAATGCGGTTAAAATTGGGCCTTGGTAATCTAGTGTTGAGTGTTGATATTATATACTAGAGAGATGATTTTGAGGGAGTTCTCTATTGAGGATACCTATAAATTATTTAACATTTAATCAATAGATTTGAATTGTATTTATTTATCATTATATGAAATTTGTATTAAAATATATGGTATAGGAGGATGATTATAGATATGATAGAGTGTGTTTATTAACAAGGTATTAGATAGTATATGAGTGAATGACGGTTCACTCTAGATATTTCGTTTGTGAGAATATCATTTCATAATAACCAAATTTTTACCTAAATAGCCCAAAGGCCTTAATTTTTTATTTATATTGGATAATATCCTTTTTAACTAGGCTTAATAACGATATTTTTTTGTCGGTATTTTCATTGTATGTGTATGAAGTGTATAAAAGTTTGATTTGATCACAATATAAATTGAAGTGCATAAGAGATAAATTTTTGTTCAATGAGAAGTCATTATCTTAATGAGAGGAATTTAGAAAGAGGTTGGGGAAGCCGTAGAGAATTGTTGATGATTCAAAGCTATGAATGCTACACTGAAACAATTCTCTTAGAAGAAAATCTGACGATTGTTGAACTGTTCTTATATTCAAAGACATGTATCAAGGTTATAAAATGTTACAACAGATGATGAAGCTCATGAATTTCTAAATTACATATGTAAAGAAGTGGAATCCATCATTAGTCACTAAGTGGATGAAGTGATGAAGGCCATGAATTATGATTTAATGCATGAGGAATGAACACATGATCCATGCATCATCATTGATCAGATTAAAGTAATGTGTTGAAGATGTATGTGATTTGTGAACAAAAAACAATAGAAAGGATGATGTCTGATGATGAAGAAGAGTGGATAATGGTATTTTATTGAAAAAGTGAGGTTTGGAATTAAATAGAGAATTTAATATTTGGTTACTTAGTTTTTATACTATGTACATAGACTGTACCTTTATAAAAAAATGAGCCAACCAAGGAGGGCCAGCTGAGGTCCTCACCACAGGCACTTGTAGGACCTGAGGGTCAACAAAACTCAAAGGAAGACCTAAAGGCCATCCCCAAATGATGCATGTGTGTGCGGACCATGTGTAAACCCACAGGTGCCACATCGTGATAAACCCGTGCAGCATGGGTACTAGGTGCACATTTAGAAGAGCAAAGTGGGCACTAAGAGCTCAGCCATATGAGAACCAGTGTGGGTGGAATCAGTGGGGGAGAGGAGTAATATGGTGTTAGGGCTGTGAGAGTTGATTGTTAAACTGTGAGAAAACCACTACCCATTTTTATATGGGATGGAATTTTAAAAAAGTGGAAATAATAATAGCCATCCATATGATCCCGCACCTGATCGTAGTCACATGATCCATACTACGACCCACGATCTAATCACCAACGTCTGTGATTAATTTGAGTTGATCCAACGGACGTGGAATCATCTTCAACATCTGATTTCATGGAGGGAATCCTGATATAGATACTCACCATTACCAATTCCAATCAACCAATATCGAGCTCCCAACCACCATTGTAGCTCAAATCGAGTGCATGATTATCGTTCGGATGAACGGAATACATGCATGAATTAATAGTTCCATGAAAGCATCGAGATGAAGAATTCAAACATGGATGAAGAAAATGGATCCCTGAGGACGTCAAGATTCTTGAATCCTTTGGGGAAATAATCTGCATGCATTCTTAAAAGCATGCACATGAGGATGATGCTTCAATAAATAAATCAACTATTGAAAGGTAATCAACCAAGATTTAAGCATATCATTAATCCCACATTCTAAATTTTTATGTCATAGATATTGGGAATTCAAAGCCCAATATTCATGATTGATACACATGTTTTGAACGTGGTCCTCACTTATAAAATGGGGAGCCCATGTTGTGAAAAGGATGCTTCCATTATATGGGAGATCTTCTATTTTCTGAAAAATAGTGCAACAAGGGTTTCCATGCAGCCCAGCTATGCATAGGTAAGCCACACATCTCTTGCACAAAGGTTTTTCAGGAATCCCCTCCTCGAAGATAAGAACCAGTAACTCCATGGTTTGTGAATCTACTCGCACCCCTATGTGAATTTCCAACAAACACGTGATAGGTTTTTTGAAACCTCGTTGTGAGGACTAGCTCATGAGTAAAACCATTGGTGCACATTGAACCTTTTATTTATCTTGTGAAGACATAACCATCAACCTTAGGTTCTATGAAGAACACTTTAGCAAACCTGATATGCAAAGGAGGAGAACTCATGCTCCCCTGTTAGCACAAAAAATAAGAACCAAAGGCATTTTGTTCTCAAATAATGGAAAACATGCATGTGTCCGAGGATTTTATAATCTCTTGAGAATAAGAAAAAACTCACACATACACCACCACCATACCCATTAAGATTGTCTGTGAAAGAAGAAAAAAGATTAGGAGGGCACATGCATGGTAGATTTCATGTGCATTCAAACAAAAGAACAAATTTTTATGAAAATCTAATGAAAGAGGAATGTATAAAATGAAAACAAACCCTTTGAACCCTAATAGAAAAAGAAAAAGTGTGCGTGTGTGAGGAGACCCAAATGAAGAATAAAGTAAAAAAAGATTCAAAATTGTGTGTGCATACTGAGAGAAGAAGATAAGACAGTGCATGTTCAAAAGAATGTGACCCATGCATGAAATCATGCATGAAAACATGCACGTGAATTAATTCAGATGATGCATTGTGAGATGATCATTAGTGTATGACTAATCACATAAGTTTATGTGATTCTTTCCAAGAAAACAAGAATCAGTTTTATTGCATTCATCTAGTCCACTAAGGAATAAGAATTTGAGATACCCATGTAATACATGATTGAAGAGAATGAGAACTGATATTGAAGACAGATTGAATTAAAGATGCTCTTGTATCGTAGTGTTCAGTAATTGAGAATCCAATAAGGGAGACAATGCATATATTGTGAAATATCATTCTTTAATATTATGTTCTTGAAGAAGTTTTGTTCCCCATTGGAACACATCCCAATGCGGCTTGGTCTTCATCAGAAGAAAGAATTTCTTGAGCATTGTTGAGACTGAGAAATGATCAAATCAGGTGATCAAAAATATTGATCAAGGCCAACAACCCTTATCAAATGTTTTTGAACATCCTTGAATAGATTCACATGAAATTTTAATTCACCAAGATTGTGTGAAGAGATCAGAAGCTCATCTATAGTTAATCAAAGAATAGCATAAAGAAGGATGTTTCACATGTGACATGATAACTAGAGGAACCCTATGATATTCATGGAGGAGACAAAGACATCAATGAGACTCTGGAGCAGGCTAATGGGACTCCAGTAACACTGCGTGAAGAAGTATATAGAACCTCTTTTGGGACTTAGGAGAGATAATATGTGACGATATATCTATCATTGTTATTAAAAACTGAATTATAGTGTAGAATCTGTATTGGGGAGAATAACCAACATAGAAAGGTGTAGGTCTTTAAATCGAACCATGTAAATCCTTGTGTTCAGTGACTTTACATTTATAACAACATTCGAGTAAAGGATGAGAGACATAAGAAGAGTAGATCAAGGCTTTAAGAAGACATAGTTGTTTAATTGAAATGAATAAATTTGTAAATAGATTTAAAGGGATCACTGATTCACCCCGCACCCACTCAGTGATTCAACACTGATATGGGCACATCAATTGGTATCAAAGTCAGGTTGGCTCTAAAAGATATAAGGGAGTTTTTATGAAGTCAAAATTTGAGGATATCAGTGAATAACCTCAAATGGAGATATTTTCAAGTCTCAGAAGAGCATAAATAAGAATTGGGCAAGGAAGATGATGAAGAAGATTACTACTTCTAGGGAGACCACTACTAAAGGTAATCTGAAAGGTACAACATGTGGTAATAATAATTATTCTTCTGTTGAAGCACGCTCATGCTGTTATGATGATAGATTAACTAGTGATCTTTTGACTACAATAAAATATCATTTGAATAAAGTCCCTAGATAATTGGAAAGAGACATTGCTACAAGTATTAGTGATATTCGTGATTAAAACTTTTATGTAACGCCCCTACCCCAGTTACCCAGAGTCGGTGCATTATTGCGTAACATTGGCATGATCACAAAAGATCAAGTCTCGATAGACCGATTAGTTTAGTAGCCCTGGAAACACTAGATACATTCCTAAGTCTGACATTACATCATAATGTAAAAATAACTATAATAACATGGTCTTCATAGTCCACACTCATATCCTCTTCTGACTATCCCTGCAGGTCATTCATAAAATACTTCTTCACATCCTGGAAAATATTAAAACATTGAAAGGGGTGAGCTCAGATGCTCAGTAAGGATAACAATATTGCGAAAGCTTTCATAAATAAACATTAACATTTAAGGCAATGTAAAACTAAAACAAAAGCCTTTTTAAACTTGAACTTCAGCATAATATGGAAAAAATAAAATTAAATAATGCCATTTACTTACTCACAGGGATATTCTACTAGTTGAATAATCACATTCAATATCAATAACCACTTTCATAATGATGGAATGCATAATGCCAGACTATCATAACCACATAGACAAGGCCTCGTGCCAAGACTACAAATAATATTTTGTCAGGGCCTCGTGCCAAGACACTAGTTTGTCTCATGAGACCTACCGATGCATCGAGGAGCTATAGCGGGCTCCACCCGTCACTTATTATATCCAATGCATTCCTCATATGAACAGGTTTAAACATATCATAAACCATAACATAATCATATCACATAAAACATGCATAAAGGAAACATTAAATGTCCACATTTCAATCACAAAATATCAATACAACACATTAATATAATAAAAACACTTTCAAAACCATTTTCAATACCAAAATTTAAGAAAATTAAAACTTTGTATTTATTTTTCATTTAAAAAAGGTTATGGCTTGTAGAAGAAGTCGAAACTCAAATAATGGTCACGGCGATAGAGAAGTCATTTTCACTGCATATTTACGGCAAGAAAAACATTCCCTTTTGTCATTTAGTAAAATGCTTCGTATAAAAAATATTCCTTTTGAATAAACGTAAAATTCAAAGGGGTTTATACACCGTAGAAAAGAAATTTGTGTATAAAACAAAATATTCCTCAATGAATGGAGATTGAGACAAAGTACCTTACAAGGATCATTTTTAAATAGAATAGATATATTATGTGTATTCACTATATGTACACATAAACAAATTATAAATACAAGATAGGACAAAATAATATCATGACATAATTTTAAAGTAGAAGATTAACCCAAAGAATAGCAATTGGGTTAAGAAATTCCCTTACCTCGTGTCTGACTTGACTCGACCATTCTTTAACATCCTGAATAATAAAGTATAGTTAATCTCTACCTTCTTAATAACCCTTTTCAAGTTCATTATTCCTTTTATATCACTTATTACTATGTCATGAAAATTATGTAACTATTTAAGTTCATAACGGTCATTTTTTCGATCTTGGGTACTTGAGTCAAAATAAACTTCTTATAATTACACTTTGTTCATGTGGTAAAATATCCATTATATCCATAATTATATTCATGATGTATATATCATATAAATCATATATATCCAGTATAAATAATCATTCATAATATTACGTAATGTTTATAGGTTAGAAATGAAATGCACCGTTCATGGAGACGGTAAGCCGTACGTACGCATGAACACTACATTCATTTCTATTCCATATTTAATGGAATGAAATAATAATGATATAAAGGTGAATTATAATTCCATTATAATATCATATATAATATCATTTACTCCATCCTTTATACATCCCACATATGGTGTTAACGATTCAAATCACTTTGAGGGGGCGGTAGTCTGCACTTCCTAAAATGAAATTATCGCGTTCACCTATAATGGGGATCATAAAGGTATGTCATAAATGATAAATACATAAGTATAAGGAAATCATAAACATAATATACATATAATATATGAAAATAGTTTCATCAAAATGGCCACCATTAGAGGTGTTAAAAGAATATTGAACAATCATCGTTTTGTGAGGCAGTATTTCTCCACCCACAGAAATAGTATGTTCTTTAACCGTTAGACAAAGGTGTGTGTAAGTGAAAATCAAATCCATCACATAAAAACATCCTAGTATACTTAATATTCTGGTTTTGTTACAAAATAAAGGAATAAAAAGAGTTTAAGGGGTTGGATAAGAAAAATAAAATAAAAGAGCACAAGAGGAGACATTACCTTAAAATCGGGTAACTCTTTTTGATTTGACCGAAAGGCTTCCTTGGGAAGAATTCTGCCCAACGTGAGGCTTCTAGGAGTAATATAGGGAAGTGGAGAGAGAATTGTGGTAGTTTTTGGCCGAGCCAAATGGCTTGGAAGGTGTGAATAAGGTGGTAGTGGTGGGGGCCTTTTATAAGAGGAGAGGGGGGGGGGCACTCTTGGAACTCATGAAATGTTACATTATTATGAAATGATTTTTCGGAATCTAAAGGTCTCACACTTATATATTTCGAGGATAAGGTGATAAGGGTTTGAAATATACTCATACAATAGGTTTTTGACAAGTTTAAGTCTTAGATTTTACATTATCTTTTCATTTTATTAAAATCGTAAATTAATGAGGTAATCGTTGCATCATCGCGGTGTCATAAATAATTTAATATATTTAATGTCTAAAAATTATAAAAAAATATCATGATGTATGAAATCTTTTTATATTTCTAATTTATATTTTTAGTCAAAAATATGACTTGTATAACCCCATTTAAAAATTGTTTTAGTAAAACAACTCATGTTTGTGACATTTTCATTTTATCATTAAATAAAAAGTTTTTAATGTCATTTTCCTACCAAAGTGGCTCCATGGGGTCCCCAAGATGACCCATGGATTGTCTTGGTCGGCCATGACTTATCCAATAGGGGTAGGACAAGTGTATATGTCATTTCATATTATTTAAACATTATCTATACCTTAAATTACACTAATTACCTTTAATCATGATTAATTAAACTTAAAAGTTACTATTCACCAAAAATTATTTTAATCCCATTGAACAACATTTTACTTCTTAATGACAAACATGTATGTTGGATTTTTGAAAATCAAATCACAGAAGTGGTAATATTTCATTTAAATGAAAAAAATCAGTTTTTTAACTACCACTTAGTGGTTTCACTATTCATCAAAAATTGAAGTTTTTCAGAACAATGCCAAAATTTTACCCTAAGATATAACTGATATTCCAAATTCAAAAATAATGTCTATTTTACAAAATTCTAAACATATAAGTTTCATTAATTAATTTTATAATTAATTCCCGCTGTCACAACAAATAGCGTGTTTTTAAGAAATAATATATATTAAAAGATTTATAATTGTTTATGTCCAATTTCGAAGTGAAATTAATTATAATAAACAACATTGGAAAAAATGGTGAAAATATATTCTAATTATACTTTAAAACCACTCAATAGTATAATTTATCACTATAAATTATTTTTATTAAAAATGTTGTTTTAAGTATTTTTCACTATTCATAAAAAATTGGAAGTTCTCAGAAAATTACAAAAAATTCTACTTAGGATAATTTCGATATTCCGAATACAAAAATGAATTCCATTTTGAAATATAAAATTTCTATAATTTTAAAAAGTATGTATTACTATTTATAACGGCTACTTTGATTGGTCGTAGTGTGTTAGAATCTCAAACTTGCATTCAATGCAAGCTATGGCATTATTGAAAGAGAAGCGTATCATGAATGCTCGGGGTGTTACATTCTCCCCTCCTTCAATAAATTGCGTCCTCGCAATTTGAAATTTTTGTTTGAAAATAAAAGGTTGAAAATAGAAAATACCTTTTTGGAAAACCCTCATCGAAAATAGGGTTAATAAAAATATAACCTTAAAAGAAAGAAAGAGAAGTACAAAGGTTATTCGAGATAGCCCATACAAGGATTCTATGAAAATATGGATATGGAGGAGAAACAAACCATCAAGGTCTGATGGAGAGTTGTAGAAATCAGGATTAGGAGAAAGTTAACCATAAGAAAATCACAAACTTGTGATTTGTTAAATGATCATAGAATCCCCAGTTGGAAAAGTTAACCGTCAACATTTTTCTTTTAAGTTACCTTTCATAAAGTTGAGGAATTTATTTAAGAGATTTACTAAGAACGTAAGGAAATATACATACTTGTCATGTAGACTTTCATTCTTTAATAAATTTTTTTTACCACAAACCCATCTTTCACTCAAAAAGATAATAGAACTCAAAAATATTATATTTATCCTAATCGTACAAGATTCCAAATATTAACACATACTATTTAGATTAGGAAAACTATTTTTTAATAACCAGGGACCTCATGTAGGCTAGTGGTAGGTAATAAAGGCCTGTTTCACTATAGTTGTGGGTTCGATTCCTGCAGCTTTGTCCGACGCGACGGGCTATCCCTCAACCTACAGGTTTTCCTTTTCCTAAAACTATAGTATTATAATATTCCAAAAATAATCTTCAAAAATTTTTCAACCTTAAACAATAATATTCAAGGTTCAACTTAATCCATTCCAACTTTTATAGTTATCCAAAATGCCTCTGTCTAGGATTTCTCTAAAAGGTATCTAAATCCCAAAACAATTGTAACATTAGATTCCCCAAACAAAGTAAAGTTTCTCTTATTGTCACATACTAAAAATATGATTACCTTCATAATATTAAAACAAAAATTACTACAGTACAATCTTTATATATATCACATTATTCTTATAACCAGAATATAATCCTTGAGTCCAAAAGCACTAATACATTAATTATTCCTCTTCAATTGTATTAACAGCATAAGATTGTCCTTGATCCCATGGCCTTTTCTGAGGTAAGTTTCCCTGACGCTTAGGACATTCATTTTCATAATACCCAATTTCCCTATAATTGTAGCATTCAAAATTGATAGCCTCTTTCTTTCCTTTGCAATCACGATCTTGGTGACCTTATTCTCCACATTTATAACAAACTCTCATTCTTTTTAGGCAAGTACCGGGGGGATTCTTCCCCCAATTATCACATAATGGAAAATCCTTCATTCCATTTTTCCTTTTATCTGTCTCTTGTTCCACCGTTCTCTTCTTCTCTTACTTTACATTGATGTCATAAGACATAGAGAATTCCTTTTCTGTCTTCATAGCACACTAGACAATATCTTCGTACGATGAGAAGGATTGTGATACTAAAGCTCGACGGAGAAATGGTTTTAACCCATCAAATAAACAATCAATCTTACTTCTTGGGTTACATATATAGTCTGCAGCAAGCCTCACTAACCTTGTAATGTTATCCTCTTACTTTGCTACATTCTCATCCTCCTTTTGTCTTAGACTCAAAAACTGTCTTTCCATATCTTCTTGATGGTCACGAGGATAGTATTTTTCTAGGAGAAGCTCTTTGAACTCCCTTCAATCCATATTTGATACCTCATCATCTTCCTTCATGTTTTGAATCAGCGAACACCATTTATCGACATCTCCAGTGAGATGGTAAACTTCCATGACAACCTTCTCCCTTTCACTACTCCCCAAGGCGTGGAATATTTTCTCTAAGGAGTTTATCCATTGCTCAGATACTAAGGGATTTGTAATTCCATTGAATGTTGGTGGTTGTTGCCTCAGGAAGCGGTCTAACATTGATCCTCCATGTTGCAGGTCAGGGTGCTCCGTATGAGTAAGGTTATTATTCATAACCTGAGTGATTTGTCCCAGTATGGTAGTAAGTTGATCAGAACCAGTTGTATCTACATATCCACAATAATTATCTTGAGCAGGAGGGAAATCCCTACACGGAGTGCATGCATTGATATAGTTTCCATTCCTTCCACTAGGTACCATTTCTAAACGATGGCATAAACTATATTAGATTATGAATCAAAATACATAATTCCATACTTGTAAAACACTTAATATAAATTGAACTATTTATGGATATAATCAATAATCATAAAAAGAAATTTTTTTCTTTGAGGAAGTATATTCTCATAAACCCTTCATAATGGTTTGTAAAGAAAATTATAATTATCCTAAGCATATCCCCCGGGAGTGTCGTAACCAAGAGTGCAGCAAGGCCCTTTGTCGTTCACCAGTTCCTGTTCGAGTCTAGCTCAAAGCAGTGTTTTTGAGTTTTACCCCTAGGTACATCTGTGCCAGAGCCACCTCCACCTACTCATATCCAGATAGGGATGTATTGCTTGGAAAACTCACAAAATATCTATAATACCAAAATTCTAGGAATTTATTCTATACTAATACTAAAAGTCTATCTTCAGGCAATGTGATCTAATTAGAGTTTATCAAAATCTAGCTTCCAAAGTTATTACTAAACTGCCTCTGATGCCAACTGTAATGCCCTGACCCGAGTTACCCAGAGTCGGTGCATTATTGCATAACATTGGCATGATCACAAAAGATCAAGTATTGAAAGACCAATTAGTTTAGTAGCCTTGGGAACACTAGATAAATTCATAAATCTTAGATTACATCATAAAGTAAAAAGAACTAAAATAACATGGTCTTCATAGTCCACACTCATATCCTCTTCTGACTATCCCTGCAGGTCATTCATAAAATACTTCTTCACATCCTGGAAAATATTAAAACATTGAAAGGGGTGAGCTCAGATGCTCAGTAAGGATAACAATATTGCGGAAGCTTTCATAAATAAACATTAACATTTAAGGCAACGTATAACTAAAACAAAATCATTTTTAAACTTGAACTTCAACATAATACGGAAAAAATAAAATTAAATAATTCCATTTACTTACTCACATGTATATTCTACTAGTTGAATAAACACATGAAATATCAATAACCACTTTCATAATGATGGAATGCATAATGCCAGACTATCATAACCACGTAGCCAAGGCCTCGTGCTAAGACTACAAATAAGATTTTGTCAAGGCCTCGTTCTAAGACACTAGTTTGTCTCATGATACCTACCGATGCATCGAGGAGCAATAGCGGGCTCCACCCGTCACTTATTAAGTCCAATGCATTCCTCATATGAACATGTTTAAACATATCGTAAACCATAACATAATCTTATCACATAAAACATGCATAAAGGAAACATAAAATGTCCACATTTCAATCACATGATATCAATATAACACATTGATATAATAAAAACACTTTCAAAACCATTTTCAATACCAAAATTAAATAAAATTAAAACATTGTATTTATTTTTCATTTAAAAAAAGATTATGGCTTGTAGAGGAAGCTGAAACTCAAATAATGGTCACGGCGGTGGAGAAGTCATTGTCGCCGCATATGTACGGCAAGAAAAACATTCCTTTTTTTCATTTAGTAAAACTCTTCATATAAAAAATATTCCTTTTGAATAAACGTAAAAGTCAAAGGGGTTTATACACCGTATAAATGAAATTTGTGCATAAAACAAAATATGCCTCAATGAATGGAGATTGAGACAAAGTACCTCACAAGGATAATTTTTAAACAGAATAGATATATTATGTGTATTCACTATATGTACACATAATGAAAGTATAAATACAAGATAGGACATAATAATATCATGACATAATTTTAAAGTAGGAGATTAACCCAAAGAATGGAAATTGGGTTAAGAAATTCCTTTACCTCATGTCCGACTTGACTCGACCATTCTTTAACCTCCGGAATAATAAACTATAGTTAATCTCTACCTTCTTAAGAAACCTTTTCAAGTTCATTATTCCTTTTTTATCACTTATTACTATGTCATGTACATTATGTAATTATTTATGTTTATAACGGTCATTTTGTCGATCTTAGGTACTTGAGTCAAAATAAACTTCATATAATTACACTTTGTTCATGTGGTAAAATATCCATTATATCCATAATTATATTCATGATTTATATATCATATAAATCACATATATCTATTATATACATTCATTCATAATATTACCTAACGTTTATAGGTTATAAATGAAATGCACTGTTCATGGAGACGGTAAGCCGTACGTACGCATGAATGCTACTTTCATTTCTATTTAGTATTTAATGTAATGAAATAATAATGATATAAAGGTGAATTATAATTCCAGTATAATATCATATATAATATCATTTACTCCATCCTTTATACATCCCACATATTGTGTTAACGATTCAAATGACTTTGAGGGGGCAGTAGTCCGCACTTCCTAAAATGAAATTATCGCATTCACCCATAATGGAAATCATAAATTTATGCCATAAATGAGAAATACAGAAGTATAAGGAAAACATAAACATAATATACATATAATATATGAAAATAGTTTCATCAAAATGGCCACCATTAGAGGTGTTAAAAGAATACTGAACAATCATCGTTTTGTGAGGCAGTATTTCTCCACCCATAGAAACATTATGTTCTTTAACCATTAGTCAAAGGTGTGTGTAAGTGTAAATAAAATCCTTCACATAACAACATCCTAGTATATTGAAGATACTGGTGTTGTTACAAAAGAAAGGAATAAAAAGAGTTTAAGAGGTTGGAGAAGCAAAATAAAATAAAAGAGAATAAGAGGAGACATTACCTTAAAATCGGGTAACTCTTTTTGATTTGAGTCAAAGGCATCCTTGGGAAGAATTATGCCCAAAGTGAGGCTTCTTGGAGTAATAAAGGGAATTATAGAGAGTATTTGGGAAGAGTTTGGCCGAGCCAAATGGCTTTTATGGTGTGAATAAGGTGGTAGTGGTGGGGGCCTTTTATAAGAGGAGAGGAGGGGCACTCTTGGAACACATGAAATGTTACATTATTATGAAATGATTTTTCAGATTCTAAAGTTCCCACACTTATATAGTTCTAGGATAAGGGGATAAGGGTTCTAAATCTACTCATCCAATAGGTTTTTGACAAGTTTAAGGCTTATATTTTACATTATCTTTTCATTTTATTTAAATCGTTAATTAATGAGGTAATCGCTGCATCATCATGGTGTCATAAATAATTTGATTTATTTAATGTCTAAAAATTGTAAAAAAAAAATATCATGATGTAGGAAATCTTTTAATATTTCTAATGAATATTTTTAGTAAAAAATAAGACTTTTATAACCCATTTTAAAATTTTTTTTAGTAAAACAACTCATGTTCGTGACATTTTCATTTTAACATTAAATAAAAAAAAATTAATGTCAATTTCCTACCAAAGTGGCTCCATGGGGTCCCCAAGTTGACCCATGGATTTTCTTGGTCGGCCATGACTTATCCAATAGGGTAGGACATGTGTAAAGGTCATTTCATATTATTATAACATTATCTTTACCTTAAATTACACTAATTACCTTTAATCGCGATTAATTAAACTTAAAAGTTACTATTCACCAAAAATTATTTTAATCCCATTGAACCACATTTTACTTCTTAATGACAACCATGTATGTCGGATTTTTGAAAATCAAATCACAGAAGTGGTAATATTTTAATTAAACGAAAAAATCAGTTTTTTAACTACCACTTAGTGGTTTCACTATTCATCAAAAATTGAAGTTTTTCAGAACAATGCCAAAATTTCACCCTAAGATATAATTGATATTCTGAAATCAAAAATGATGTCTATTTTACAAAATTGCAAACATATAAGTTGCATTAATTAATTTTATAATTAATTCCTGCTGTCACAACAAATAGCTTGTTTTTAAGAAACAATATATATCAAAAGATTGACAATTGTTTATGTCCAATTTCAAAGTGAAATTAATTCTAATGAACACCATTGGATAAAATGGTAAAAATATATTCTAATTATACTTTAAAACCACTCAATATTATAATTTTTCACTATAAATTATTTTTATTAAAAATGTTGTTTTTAAGTATTTTTCACTATTCATAAAAAATTGGATGTTCCCAGAAAATTACAAATACTTCATCTCAGGATAATTTTGATATTACGAATACAAAAATGAAGTCCATTTTGAAATATAAAATTTCTATAATTTTAAAAAGTTCGTATTACTATTCATAGTGGCTACTTTGATTGGTCGCAGTGTGTTAGAATCTCTAACTTCCGTACAATGCAAGCTATTGCATTATTGAAAGAGAAGTGTATCGTGAAAGCTCAGGGTGTTAAATTTTAGCTACAAGAAGAATCTAATGCCATGGAAGAATCATTGGCTAAAAGGGTTGGCATGTCCAAAACTCTCACTATACTAGTGAAGGCAACAAAATAAACAATTTAACTTTGCAATGAATGATATTATCAAGTTATGAAAGAATTGTAGGGAATTGTTTGTGAGAAATAATTCTTTGAGATTGTATTTTTAGGGGCTTTCCATGCTTTTTAAAAGTTGCAAAAAATTTCTATGGTAGGTAATGTAGCTCAACTAGAAGTCAAATCCAAGAAGAAAAAGGATATTCACATCTCTTTGAAACAATTAAGAAATTTTCATGAAGAAAAAATGACAATGTTGAAGAAGAATTGGGAAATAATTCTAAGATTATTTGAGGATGAGAAGAACTATCTCAACATAAAGTGTTTAGAGCTGGAGGTAAAATTGAAGAATCATCAATCACTCCATGATGGAACATCCCAATCAACTAGAAGAAGAGATATTTCCACTCAATTTTTCATCAAGGAATATGATTCCAAGAGTAATATTAAATTTTCCTCTAATCCAATGGAAAAATCATCCAAGAAGAAGGTATCCCATAACCCGTTTACATTTGTTTCTACTAATGTTGTTTCATCTGGAAGTACATGTGTTTCCTCTAGAAATGGGGATGACCTTGTTTGTTTAAGGTTCAAAAATTCCAATCGGTTTCGATCGGGGTTATTCATAGAACTGGAAATATCCAATGATTATATATCAATTTGGACCTATATTCACTACTGGAAATACAATCTTTCCCAACGGTTCAGAACCATTTGGTAAGGATTCAGAACCGTTGGTATATCTTATACCAACGGTTCTTCAAACTGTATGGAAGTATGCCATTGGGAAAGGTTTTCCCAACGGTTTACTGTTAACCGTTGGGATATGGTGGGGAAAGCCTAACCTATCCCATTTGTTGTGCCATACCATTGGGATATTTTTTCCCAACAGTTTGGCTTGAACCATTTGGAAATACCTAGTATTCTCCTCTTTCCCAACGGTTTCTGAACCGTTGGGAATGGTTTTTTACCTGAACATCGTAGTCAGGATCCACGTATCACTGAGAGGGGGAGGGGGTGAATCAGTGATATCTTTTTCTTTTTATGTTTGCATCTTTATGAAACAACCTTCGCCTCCTGTTAAAGAGTTTCTTCCCTTCTGAACACACACAACCACAAGAACAATTGATTTACAAGGTTCACTACTCAATAAGAGTAGCTACATCCTTGGTATGGTAAGGAAATAATCCATTACCACAAAATCCACTAGAAAAAAATCCTTTGATGTGAAATACAAAGAGTAGGATATACCCTTACACTCGTGTAGCACTTTGAAAACAATCCAATAGTGTGTGTGCTCCCTATTAGAACAAATAGGGTAAATAAATAATTCTGCGCTTCTTCATGACCTTTCCCAGATCAAATATTTCAAAAACAATTCTTCACTTTCCTACCTAGAAGTTGGTACAAACCTCCTGTAGAAAATAGCTTGCGCGCCTCCATCCACTTGCGCGCCACCTTACCAATTGCGTGCCTCCTTGCACTTTCATGCCTAGTTGAACTTACGCGCCTCCTTTATACTTGCGTTCCTCTTTGTGGAAAAAACAACACTTGTGAGCCACCCTTACCACTTTTTTGCCCTATACATGTGCAACAAGACCTGCATGGCAGACTTGCATGGCAGACTTGCGCAACAACACTTGCACGGCAGACTTCCGCGGGAACACTTGTGCGGTAGACTTCTTCGACTTGCACGCTCAGAGCTCAAAATATTTATCTAAGTCTCGAGCCTTGAAAAATAATGAGGTGAGTCATCTATTTATAGGCATTTTGGTGACTTGCATGCACTAGAATTGCACGCCACCACCTGTGCGCCCCCACTTGCGCGCCACAACTTGCACGCCACCACTTGTGTGCCACCACTTGGGCACCACCACTTGCGCACCGCCACTTGTGTGCCATCTTCTATACATTGTCAATTTTTGGAAATGATGATGTTTGAATATGACTTGCGCGAAACACTTGAGAGCCAAATTCTTGCGTGCCAAATACTTTTGCGCAATTCTTGACTTGCGCGCCACTTTATTTCCTTTTCCATATTTATGAAATAATGCTCTTTTGAAATATTAATTGCGCGCCTCTACATACTTGCACTCCTACTGCATACTTGCACTCCTACTGCATAATTGCGCTCCTACTGCATACTTGCATGCCTACTGAATAATTTTGCACATACTTATTTCATTTTCCATATTTTTGATCTGATGATATTTGTGATATTAATTTTCCAAAAACACTTCTTTTGTAATGACCTATAAAATTCAAGGAAAATTTTTTCTCAATTTTCTTTGGAATTTTACAAGAACGCAGTTTCTGACGACACTTGATTCCAAGGCCCGGTGTGCCTGAAATTTCTATCCAAAGTTTAGCTTAGGTACATTCAGTGAACGAACGAGCGGGAATTTCTAACTTTTGAACTGGTTCTCGGAATCGAATTCCGAGGGCACCGATGGAACCGTGGTGCCGGTAATTTCTTAGGAACATCTATTCCGGAGTTGAATTTCCAAGAGAGAGGTTGATAAAAATTGTTGAAGTTAAAATAAATAATTAAACCGCAATTTTTATTTTCTCTAAGTGTATTTAGGCTTGGGGAGGAAGTTGGGTAACTACCCAACTTCCCACGGGAGGTTATAAGGGTGGTGGGTCCCACACGAACCCCACCCCTTCACATTATATAACCCTCCTCAACTCACTTTTTAATTTTGATAACTTATGTTTTAATAACTTATGATATTAATGAAGTGAGTTTAATGTGTGTGTTTGAAATTCAAACTTATGTCAAGTTAATAAATTAAGTGTGAGCTTAATTTATTTTGGGTTAGAATCTTGTTTCTTGAGAGGTTTCTGGGGAGAAAAGCTAAGGAAGGCTTGAGAAACTTCTTCATCTTCGACGAAGAACGCGAAGAACACATCGGTCTCTGATGAAGAACGCCGAGACCTCGGGGACCGACTACGTGACACCGTATACCGCTACGCCGTTCCCGCGATGCGACTTCCTCCTTCCAAGATGTCTCTTCCCGCGACGGTTCTTCCGCGACAAACTCTTGTTCAACGAACCTCCGTTCAAGCTACGCTCAAGGTAGGGGGTTTATTTAATTTGTTCGTGTTTACTACCTTGACGTTTTCGTGAAATAAGACCTATTGTTATCGATTAACAAGAGGGGGATGGACCGCAAAAACACGGCCGAACCTCCTCCATTATCCATGTTGGTTTTTAATGTGGATTGGAATGGAATGGCGTGGTGTCGTCGCACCGCGTGGAATCATGCGTCAAGGAATGTGCGGCGCCGTTGCGCTGAGCCGTGAAAACGAACAAGGATGCGATGTCGTTGCGCCGTGTCGGAGGAACCCGAAGACACTTCGGCTGGAGAGGGGTCGTGGCGGAAGAGCACGGCGCTGTCGCGCCGTGCCGGACGACCAAGGTCGTGGTCGGTTCTGGGCCGCGGCGGAGCAGGGTGACCGGAAGCCGGTTCTAGGGCGCCGACATCGTAGCAGGGAGGGGACCGGCCGTCGCTGGTCCCGTGGAGCAAGAACAGGCTGGCCAGGGCGGGCCGGTCAGACATGGAAGAAGCCAGGGGATTAAATCCTTGGTCGGCCAGCTAGCAGCCCCCATTAAGGGTGTGGGGCAGCACCCCCCCCCACCCCCCCCCCCCCCCCCCGCAAAACCGAACAGCCTGGCCGTTCAGCCAAGCCAGCTGGCGCCGCGCGCTAGCGCGCCGGGCAGACCCGGACCCGGGTCGGGTTGACCCGGTTCAGGTCACCGAGGGGGTCTCGGGCCGGGTCGGTCCGGGCCCGAAACCCCCGTTTTCGTACCCTCTTCGGTATTTTGCCAATATCTTGGGCTAGGGTCCTCTGATCGACGCACCGTCTTCGGAGACACGATCCTTGGAACGAGATAGTCGTTTCAACATATTACACTCAAGGATTCGGAATGATTTGGATTCGGCCGGGTTGGTTCGTACACTGAACCAACCAGGCCCTCGGAGCAGAAACACTTATAACTTGAGCTCCGGACGTGTCGTTGACTTTGTTGGATTCCTCTTAGTGAGACGGATCTTTTGGCTCACTCCGCCCGAGGTTTGGACGGAGGTGGAGTACGGTCAGGATGGTTTGGACTTAAAAACCAACCTGGCCCCTGGGACGAAAAAGCCAATAACTATCAGACCGGGCGTCCGATTGACGCGCCCTCTGTGACGTTGACTTCCTTTTGGAGATACGGAACATTTGGATACATCAACTCTGGAATATGTGTCAGTTGATGTATCAGCCTCTCGACTCGTGGAGCAGACCCTCCCGAACGAGATTGCTGTGTGCGGGAACCCTAGGGCTGGCTGTGACTGTGACGACGACGACGACTGTACAGAGACCCTCAGTGGATTCGACGGAGATGAATAAAACACTCAGTTATCCTACATGGATCAGTGCTACAGATCCTGTGTGGATCTGATCCTGTGTGGGTCAGCGCTCAGCGGTTCTGTGTGAGCCAGCTCCTACAAATCCTGTGTGGGTCCGATCCTATGTGGGTCATTGCGGGGGTTAGTTACCTATCGATCATTTGTGGGTCAGACCCTTCCTGGGTCATTGCAGGGGTTAGTACCTATCGATCCTTTGTGGGTCCGATGACTTAGATGAATCAATGGATATATCTAATCATCTTTATCGTCATACGAAGAAGTATACCTGTGTCAGCTGAATCCTATTTTCTTTCCTTTGTGGATTGTGTTGTGCTATCCTGTGTGGATTATGTTTTTCTTTCCTGTGTGGAATATGTTGTCTTTCCTGTGTGGACTGGGTTGTACATGGGCTCGAAGGTTGGAGCGTACTGGAATTCATTACTTAGGTATATGTATGGGCATATACCTAAGCAGTGTCGGATGTTACTTCGTGATTGTATCTTTTTTTTGTGGTTTATCCTTTGTGGATTCTGGGAATCCTTCGGGAGTCTCGGGGTCCCTTCTGAGTATCTTATACTCACCCTAGAATGGGCTTTGCCCGCACTACGTTGTGTTGGTTGAAGACGACGGACATCACTGATCGCAGTTGAGGCTTGCGGAGTAGGTCGGTACCTGGAGGTGGACCACTGGGCGGGACGTACTCGGAGTAGACGGCAGGACCTGAGGAGCTGTGGAGGCTATATGTACTCACCCTTTAGGAGGGACATCCAGTTGATGGCTCGAGGCTGCAGTTTTACTTTTCAGTTGATGTTTTCCCTTTTTAGTTGTACATGACTGTTGGGCTTGTATGTCCGGCCCCCTTTACTTTCCGCACTTACTGTTGTACTCATTTTTTACTTAGTGTTTACTTCTACTGCTTTCTTGATCTGTGGTGTTGTTTTACTTTACAAATTCAATGCCTTCCCTTTTTACTGGGATTTATGCCTTGGTGATAGTCGCAAGCCCATGGCCTATGGAAGGCGGGCTTGGGGTAGTCATGGAATGGGCCCCGTGGACGAGTCGTGACAAATTCGTATCAGAGGAGTTCGGTTCTACCACAGAACTCAGGGCTCTGATATTTTTTTATGTGAAGCAATAGTGTTAAGCGTATTGGGTGTGCTTATCAGACCAGAGAGTCCAGTGTTGGGGTGGTGGCCGACGTATCCGTACACCAGGACCCTGACTTCAGATTTCAAACTTAATGCACGAAAACATTGATTGAATGCATGTTTCAAGTTTTCTTTGTGATTACTTAATATCAGCTCACCAGGTATACTGTTTGACCATGGCACACCTGTTTCTTTCCGGATGGCCCCATGATGATAGCCAGCTAGGTTTCCGAGAGTTTTGCATGATGACAGCCCACCGATCGACGAGGCCTCGGTATAGGGCCCTTTGACAGCAGAGGCACTGGCGGTACCACTACCCACCGAGCCACTGATTCTACCAGCCCTAGCCGCTGACGATGCATGTCGCCTTAATGCACTGCACGAGTTTCAGCGCCAGCGACCGCTGAGGTTCCGCGGGGAGACGGACCCCCGGGCCGCTGAGGATTGGATGGAGGTAGTGGTACGGATTTTTAGGTTAGTGAGGACACCATCAGACCTCAGGGTGATCCTCGCAGCGAGCCTACTGCACGCGACGGTAGGCAGATGGTGGACCTTGATGCTCTAGGTGCATGATGAGGCATCTCTCCTCTGGACAGACTTTGAGAGCCTCTTCCGCTCAGAGTTCGTCCCAGCCACCCTCCGTGCGGTGCGCATCCAGGATCTTCTACAGTTGTGGCAGGGCAGCTTGACGGTCGCCCAGTACTCAACGAGATTTACCAATCTCTGGCGCTACTCGACAGACATGGTATGGGACCCATTCTTCCAGGGCTGGACCTTTGCGCAGGGATTGAGGCACGAGATCAAGGCATCGCTGATCTCCCTCAGCATTCCGAAGCAGGTAGGAGTACTGGAGCGAGCCCTTTTGATCGAGAGCTTTCATGCTGAGTCTACTTCAGCAGCGAGACCTACCTTAGGGTGGCACATAGCAGAGTCTTCTGCAGCAGGTAGTCGAAGGATGACTCTTGGGTCCAGGCAGACTAGACCCTCGGGCAGACGACCTCAGGACACTGGCTCACCAGTGCAGGGAACTCAGTGCGGAGCAAATTTTTCGAGAGGTAGACAGTGCTACGCATGCGGCGGGTTGGGCCACATGGCTCGTGACTGCCCGACCCGCCATGCAGAGGAGCAGCAGATGATTGAGGTACCACCCAAGAAAAGGCAGAGGGTCGACTGTGGCAGTACGTAGGGAGTAGGCGGACGAGGCAGAGGAGCTGGCAGAGCAGTAGGTGGTGGGCGGCACATTGAGGCCCTACCACCACCACCACCAGGAGGTCCACCACTACCACAGGGAGCTGGAGGGCAGGGACATGCACAACTCCAGGCAGCGGAGGCCTACGACCACGGCGCGCCCGAGATGATTTGAGGTACTATCTGTGTCTATTCCACCCTTGTTGCAGTCCTTATAGACACAAGAGCATGTCATTATTTTATAACCGCTTCCCTTGTTCGGAGCTCGGAGATTCTGACGGAGTCGTTGGCTTGATCCTTATGACTAGAGACTCCTACAGGAGCAGACTCGACGATTACGAACTGGTGCTGGCAGTGTGATCTTACTCTAGGTGGAGAGAGCGTTGGCAAGGATCTTCTTGTAGTGGCGTCGAGGCCTTACGACGTCATCTTGGGCATGGATTGGTTATCTACGGTTCATGCCCAGATCGACTGTATTAGGCGCAAGGTGCGATGTGTACGCACCGACGGGAGTAGGTTCACCTTCACTGGTGAGAAGGGAGACTTAACAGCACAGGATGGACTCACGCAAAGGAGAGGACAACCCATCACTCATCAGTTGGCTAGCCTCATCCTAGGAGCATTTGACGTACGAAGTCCTGGTTTTCCTGCAGTGGTGTATCAGTATGCGGATGTTTTTCCACAATGACGTCCCAGGACTACCTTCTTGCAGAGAGGTAGAATTTTATATTGACTTGTACCCCAAGATAGCCCCGATATCCACCCCATCATATCGGATGGCCCCTGCTGAGCATCGAGAGCTACGGGTACAGTTGGAGGACTTGCTGGGCAAGGGATTCATCCGACCCAATGTTTCACCCTGGGCTTCCCCAATTTTGTTCGCCAAGAAGGCGGACGAGAGCTTGTGACTCTGTGTCGACTATCGTCGCCTGAACTAGGTGACCGTGAGGAAAAGTATCTGCTACCAAGGATTGACGACCTCTTCGATCAGCTGAAGGGAGCGCGGTGGTTCTCAAAGATAGAACTCAGGTCAGGCTATCATCAGCTCAGAGTTCGGGACGAGGACGTGAAGAAGATGGACTTCAGATGTCGGTATGACCACTATGAGTTCTTGGTTATGCCATTTGGCATAACCAATGCTCCAGCAGTGTTCATGGCCCTTATGAACAGGATATTTCAGCCATACCTCAATCGATTTGTCGTGGTCTTCATCGACGCCATTTTGATTTACTCAACGACTGAGGAGGAGCACCCCTAACACTTGCGGGTTGTACTAGACACACTCTGAGAGCACCAGCTTGATGGAAAGATCTTGAAGTGTCAGTTCTGGATACGCGAGGTCCACTTCTTGGGACACGTCATCTCTGAGGTAGGAGTTGTAGTGGACCCTGCGAAGATCGAGCCAGTGTTAGCTTGGGATCCACCTAGGAGCGTGACGGAGGTGCGGAGTTTCTTGGGGCTAGCTGGATATTACCGGAGATTCGTGCCAGACTTTTCCAGAGTTGAGGCACTACTCTCATCTTTGACAAAGAAGGGGAAACCTTTTGTGTGGTCAGACAGATGTCAGCAGAGCTTCCAGGAGCTGAGACAGAGATTGACCAGTGCACCTATCTTGAGGTTCCCAGAGGAGGGAGTAGTGTACGTAGTCTACTGTGATGCATCAGAAACCGGACATGGATGTGTCCTGTTGTAGGAGCTGGCAGTGATCACCTATGGATCACGTCATTTGAGGCCACATGAGAAGAGCTATGCTACCCATGAACTGGAATTAGCAGCAGTGGTCTTCGCTCTGAAGACATGGCGACACTATCTGATGGGCGAGCGCTTCACAGTCTATTCTGATCATCAGATTCTCTAGTACATCTTCTCTTAGAAGGACTTGAACCTGAGACTGTGGCGATGGCTCGAATTCCTCCAGGACTATGACTTTGAGATAGTCTATACTCCTGGAAATGGGAACATGGTAGCCGATGATCTCAGCAGGAGCACGAGCATTCTGCTACTAGAGGAGGCGTCAGAGCAGTTAGCCTCTTTGCAGATATCCTTCGTGGATAGAGATGGAGTAGCTTTCCTTCAGTCTCTCACAGTCACTCCTCCACTACTGCAGCAGGTCAGAGAGGCACAACGTGTGGATGCTGATTGTGAGACGCGGCATGCACAGATATCCTCTGGACAGGTACCTGATGGTTTCTCCTTTGGAGTAGAGCACAACGTCCTTTTCAGAGGACGTTCCTTGGTACCCGTTTCTTTATAGGAGGAGGTTCTGAGAGAGATTCACACTTCACCTTTGGTGGTACATCCTGGAGTGGCGAAGATGTACCAGGATCTCAGACGACCGCACTGGTGGCTAGGCATGAAGAAGGTTGTGGCAGACATTGTTTCTTGATGTCTCACCTGCCAGTAGGTGAAGGCAGAGCATCTGGTACCAGCAAGTTTGGTACAGCCCTTGGAAGTCCCGGAGTAGAAGTGGGACGACATATCTATGGACTTCGTGACTGGACTTCCACGTACTTCTAGAGGTCACGACTCCATCTCGGTGATTGTCGACTGACTCACCAAGTCGGCACACTTCTTACCCATCAGAGAGTAGGGCCCTGTAGAGAGCTTGGGACGTCCTTATGTTCAAGAGATTGTACGGCTTCACGGTTTTCCATCATCTATCATCTTCGATCGAGATGCTCGCATTACTTCCCGACTTTGGAAGGGGTTGTAGGAGGCATTCGGGATGCAGCTACCTCTGAGCACCGCCTTTCACTTTCAGACGGATGGTCAGACGGAGAGGACCATTCAGACCCTCGAGGACATGCTCCGTGCATGTGTCCTTGACTTTGGTCACAAATGGGAGGACCACCTACCCTTGGTGGAGTTCGCGTACAACAACATCTACCACTCCACCATCGAGATGGCACCATACGAGGTGTTGTACGGGTGACCTTGCAGATCACTGTTGTGCTGGACAGACCCTAGGGAGTCAGCACTTGTGGGACCGGAGATGGTCCAAGCCATGATAGAGAAGGTCCATGTCATCCAGGAGCAGATGATGACAGCTCAAAGCAAGCAGAAGTCTTATGAAGAGAGGAGGTGGAGGCTATTTGAGTTCGAGGATGGCGACCACGTCTTCTTGCAATCTCACCTCGACATGGTATTTGGAGATTTGGCCATGGCGGAAAGTTGTCTCCACGCTTTATCGGACCATTACAGGTCCTCAGCAGGATTGGCGAGGTGGATTTTCACCTAGCTCTACCACCTTAGTTGCACCGAGTGCACGACATCTTCCACATGTCTCAGATGAGGAGATACGTACATGACCCAACGCATATCATTGACCATGGGGAGCTGGACATTGATGATGGGGAGACTTTTACGGAGGTCCCTGTGGAGATCGAGGATCGACAGGAGTGGGTCCTACGTGGACGGTCGATCCCTCTAGTGCGCATCAGATGGCAGCACGGGAATCTCCTGGAGAGAACTTGGGAGCGGGAGGCTCAGATGCGTACTCAGTACCCACATTTGTTTCCCTAGTTTTCGATGTATCTTTACAGGGATGTAAAGCCCTGAGGTGGGAGTAATGTAAAGACCTGTAAAATTAAAGGAAATTTTTTTCTTAATTTTCTTTGAAATTTTACAAGAACGCAGTTTCTGACGACAATTGAATCTGAGGCCCGGTGTGCCCAGAATTTCTATCTGATGTTTAGCTTGGGTACGTTAAGTGAACGAACGAGTGGGAATTTCTAACTTTTGAACCGGTGCTCAGAATCGAATTCCGAGGGCCCCGATGGAACTGTAGTGCCGGTAATTACATAGGAACATCTATTCTGGAGTTGCGTTTTCATGAGAGAGGTTGATAAAAATTGTGTAAGTTAAAATAAAAATTAAACCGCAATATTTATTTTCTCTAAGTGGATTTAGTCTTGGGGTGGAAGTTGGGTAACTATCCAACTTCTCAAGGGAGGTTATAAGGGTGGTGGGGCCCACATGAACCCCACCCCTTCACATTCATTAACCCCCCTCAACTCACTTTTTAATTTTGATAACTTATGTTTTAATAAATTATGATATTAATGAAGTGAGTTTAATGTGTGTGTTTGAAATTCAAACTTATGTCAAGTTAATAAATTAAGTGTGAGCATAATTTATTTTTGGTTAGAATCTTGTTGCTTGAGAGGTTTTTGGGGAGAAAAGATAAGGATGGCTTGAGGAACTTCTTCGTCTTCAACGAAGAACACGAAGAACACATCGTTCTCTGATGAAGAACACTGAGGCCTCGGGGACCGACTACGCGATGCCGTATACCGCAACGCCATTCTCGTGACGCGACTTCCTCCTTCTAAGACGTCTCTTCCCCCAAAAGTTCTTCCATGACGAATTCTCGTTCGACGAACCTCCGTTCAAGCTACGCTCAAGGTAGGGAGTATATTTAATTTGATCGTGTTTACTACCTTGACGTTTTCGTGAAATAAGACCTATTTATATCGATTAACGAGAAGGGGCAGGACCTCACAAACAAGGCCGAACCTCCCCCATTATCCATGTTTGTTTCTAATGTGGATTGCAATGGAATGCCATGGTGTCGTCGCACCACGCGGAATCGTGCGACAAGGAATGTGTGACGCCGTCGTGCCACGCCGTGAAAACAAACAAGGACGTGACGCCATCGCGCCGCGTCGGAGGAACCTGAAGACACCGCAGCCAGAGCGGGGCCATGGTGGAAGAGAGCGTCGTCGTCGCGTGGCACTAGATGACCAAGGTCGCGGCCGGTTCCGGGCCGCGGCAGAGCAGGGTGACCGACGACCGGTTCCGGGCCGCCGGCGTTGGAGCAGGGAGGGGACCGGTCGTCGCCGTTCCCGTGGAGCAAGAACCAGCCGGCCAGGGTGGGCCGGCTGGATAGGGAAGAAGCCAGGGGATTAAACCCCCGGCCGACCAGCTAGCGGCCTCCATTAAGGGGGGGGGGTTACAATACGCGGGGGGTAGCCCCCCCCCCCCCCCCCCCCCCGCAAAACCGAACGGCTCGGCCGTTCGGCCGAGCCAACTGGCGCCGCGCGCTAGCGCGCCGGGCCACACCCAGCCAAGCCGGGCCGGGCCGACCCGGACCCGGGTCAGGTCGACCTGGTTCGGGCCGATCCAGGGGGTCTCGGGCCGGGTCGGTCCGGGCCCGAAACCCCCATTTTCGGACCCTCTTTGGTATTTTTCTCATATCTTGGCCTACAGACATCCGATCGACGCACCGTCTGCGGCAACACGATCCCTGGAACGAGGCGGTCGTTTCGACATATTACACATAAGGTTTCGAAATACTTTGGGTTCATCCAGGTTGGTTCGTACACTAAACCAACCGGGCCCTCGGAGCGGAAACGTTTATAACTTGAGCTCTGGACGTCCGATTGAGGTGCCGTCAACTTGGTTGGATTCCTCTTAGTGAGAAGGATCTTTTGGCCCACTCCGCCCGAGGTTTGGATGCAGTTGGAGTTTGGTCAGGTTGGTTTTGACTTAAAAACCAACCGGGACCCTGGGATGAAAAAGCCAATAATGCTCAGACCGGGTGTCCGATTGACGCGCTGTCTGCGACGTTGAGTTCCTGTTGGCGATACGGAACTTTTGGATACATCAACTCTGGACTATGTGTCAGTTGATGTATCAGCCTCTCGGCTCGGGGAGTGGACCCTCCCGAATGAGCATGCTCTGTGTGGGAACCCAAGAGCTGGCTGCGACTGCGATGACGACGACGAATGTACAGAGATCCTCAGTGGATTCGATGGCAACGACTAACGCACTCAGCGATCCAACGTGGATCAGTGCTACAGATCCTGTGTGGATCTAATCCTGTTTGGGTCAGCTCTCAACAGTTCTGTGTGAGCCAGTGCTTACAGATCTTGTGTGGGTCTGATCCTATGTGGGCCATTGCGGGGGTTAGTTACCTATCGATCTTGTGTGGGTAAGACCCTTCCTGGGTCATTGCGGGGGTTATTACCTATCGATCCTTTGTGGGTCCGATGACTTAGATGAATCAGTGGATATATCTGATCATATTTATCATCATACGAAGAAGTATACCTGTGTGACCTGAATCCTATTTGCTTTCCTTTGTGGATTGTCTTGTGCTATCCTGTGTGGATTACGTTTTGCTTTCCTGTGTGTAATACGATTTCTTTCCTATGCGGACTGGGTTGTACTTGGGCTCGGAGGTTGGAGCGTACTAGAATTGATGACTTAGGTATATGTATGCGCATATACCTAAGCAGCGTCGGATGATACTTCGTGATTGTATCTTTCCTTTTTGGTTTATCCTTTGTGGATTCTAGGAAACCATTGGGGGTCTCGGGGTCCCTACTGAGTAGATTATACTCACCCCTGCACGGGCTATGCCTGCACTGCATTGTGTTGGTTGCAGACGACGGACAGCGCTAATCGCGGTTGAGGCTTGCGGAGTAGGTCGGTACCCGGAGGTGGACCACTAGGCGGGATGTACTCGTAGTAGACGGCGGGACCCGAGGAGCTATGGAGGCTATCTGTACTCACCCTTCAGGAGGGACTTCTAGGGGACGGCTCGAGGCTGCAGATTTACTTTTTAGTTGTTGTTTTCCCTTTTTAGTTGTACTTTATAGTTGGGCTTGTATTTCTGACCCCCTTTACTTTCCGCACTTACTGTTGTACTCAGTTCTTACTTAGTGTTTACTTCTACTGCTTGCTTCCTCTATGGTGTTCTTTTACTTTACAAAGGCAATGCCTTCCCTTTTTACAAAGATTTATGCCTTGGTGCTAGTCACCAGCCCCTAGCCTATAGAAGGCGGGCTTGGGTAGTCATGGCATGGGTCCCGAGGATGGGTCGTGACATCTTTGTCTCTCTCTCTTTCCTTCATAGGGCTTGCATCACAAGTTCTCCAAACATATGATATTTTTGAAATACAAATCAGTAAAGAAATTTCTGTTTTTACAAGTCTTTTACAATGTGAATTTATTAATCTTCTTTTTCAACAAAAGACAACACTCTATAACAGCAAACGTTTCTTACTTCCTAATCCGTTCAACGTGGTCCCAACAATCTCCCCCTTTGGATTTTGTTGACAACAATGATTCATAAATCACTGAACATTGTAACCTTACACAATGGATTGATTATCAACAATTCTAAGCCTACATGAGCTAAATCATTATAGGAAACAAGAATTATTGACAGCCAAAACCATGCTGTCCTAAAGCAGTGACTATGAAATCTCATGAGCATACCTCCTCAGCCTTCTTCAAAACATCTCTCAAGCTTCTACTTCAGCATTCTTCACATTTTAAACTTTCTTGGAAAACAACATTGTTTCCTACAACCACTCCAACAAGAAGTTATAATAGTTCACACACGTACATGTTGGATTCACATCTTACCCACAACTCCCCCTTTATGCATGCATCTATAAGGAAGATTTATGAAACAATTCTCCCCATTGACAAAACTATCCAAAGAAAATATTAAAGAGGGGATATAAACACGTACCTTAACCATGATGAGAAGGAGGTTGGAAACCCATGTTCAACCTCAATTTTGCAAATGGTTCTTTTGGTAAGGGTTTGGTGAATTCATCAGCAACTTGTTCAGATGTAGAAACATAATCTAGTCTTAATTCAATCTTTTCTACCTGATCATTTATTAAATGGTACTTTATATCATTGTGTTTTGAAAGAGAATGTTGTACAACATTTCTTGTAAGATTGATTGCACTATGGTTATCACAACCCAAGAGAAATTGTAGCTTTACTTCAACAACTAGATCTTCCAGCTGAGTCTTCATCCATATTAGTTGAGTTGCAACCTGAGTAGAAGAAACATACTCAGCTTCAGCTGTGATAAGAGTTACTGAATTCTATTTCATGGCATGCTAACTAACAGAAATTTTTCCCAGAAAGAAAACTCCACCGGATGTGGATCTGTGATCGTCAACATTTCCAGCCCAATCAGCATCAGAATACCCGAATAGATAAATATTTCCTGAGCCATCATACCTGATTCCAAAATTTCTTGTTCCTCAGATATATCTGAGAATTATTTTTCTAGCAATCAGATGTGATTCTTTTGGAGCACTTTGAAATCTTTCATATAAGGTGACAGTATAGAAAATGTTGGGTCTTGAGGCAGTTAAATACAACAGACTTCCAGTTAGCTTTCGAAACCCTTTCTGATCAACTTCCTTGCCATCTCCATCTTTAGACAACTTGGTTCCCACTGAGATAGGTGTGGACACTGGTTTCGAATTTTCCATTCCAAACTTCTTCAGAAGATCCTTAGCATAGTTTTCTTGAGACAGAAAGATATGATTCCTTTTCTGTGAGATTTTTAACCCAAGAAATTATTTCATTTCACCTAGTATGGACTTCTTAAATAACTTATTCATCTACTAAGAAAATCATTCACATGATCTTTCATAATTCCTAGAAATGATGATGTTATCAACATAAACAATAACAATCAGTGAAAACTCCTAGCCCTCCTTGATGTAAAGATTGCTATCAACTCATCCTTTCTGAAAATTCATATTCTTCCGGAAAGTATCCAATTTAGAATACCATGCCCTTGGAGCCTATTTTAGCCCATAAAAATCCTTCTTCCATCTGCACAAATAGCTTTCATCCTTTCCAATAACAAATCCACAAGGATGATCAATGTAAACTTCCTCGTCAAGGTCACCATTCAAGAATGCGGATTTGACATCCATTTGAAAGATTTTGTATCCTCGTTGTGCAGCAATGGAAAGAATGATTCTGATTGATTCTAATATTGATACCAGATCAAAGGATTAATCAAAATCAATGCCATCAATTTGGGAATACCCTTTGCAAACCAATCATGCTTTGTTTCTTATTACTTCACCTTCTTCATTCAGCTTGTTCCGGAAAACCCACTTTTTGCCAATAATGTTCTTGTTGTATGACTTGGGTACAAGTTCCCAGGTATTGATCTTCTCTATCTGATCAAGCTATTCGTTCATAGCATGAACACATTCTAGATGCTCAAATGCTTCATTTACATTATTCAGTTCAATTTTTGAATAACGAGAAGTATGTGATATAGAATTTGTTATTCTTCTTATTTGAACCCTCTGATATTTATCTCCAATAATGTTTCGAGCCTCCACTTGCTTCCACAATCTAGGATGAGTTGTTTTAACTTTTTCATAATCACTCAAGATCTTTGAGTCATATTCCTCTCCTTGAGTATGATTAACACAGTCTGCAGTATTATTAGAATTATTAACAAAAACTTCTCTATCCTTCTCAACTTCCACATCAACACATGGCTGGTTTTCTTTCTCAGCTTTTTCAACAACTATTACATTTAATGAATCAAAAATTCTTCCTTTTTCTTTATTGAGGAATCTATAACCTCTTCCTTCTGGAGCATAGTCAATAAAAATTCCTTCATCTCCTCTTTGCTCAAACTATCCTGAGTTTCCAACTTTCTTCTTTATAATGCATGAACTCCCAAATACTCTCAAGTGTTTCAGACTTGGAGATTTTTCATAGAACATTTCATATGGAGTCATATCTGATTTTGGACTGTAGAAACATCGGTTCTTAATATGCATTGTAGTGCTCATGGCTTGCCTCCAATAATAATGATAAAGACTATGTTAAAGTAACAAATTTCTCCCCATTTCAACTAGACTTTGATTCTTTCTTTCACAACCCCATTTTGTTGAGGTGTGTATGGTGAACTAAACTCATGAAGCATTCCATGTTTGTCAATGTATCTAGAAAACTCCTCATTCTTATACTCTCCACCATTATCAGTTCTCATCTTCTTCACCGAATACACTCATTCCTTCTCTGCTTTCCTCATGAGACTCTTAAATATTTTCAGAGCATCTGACTTATGTATCATGTACGTAATGCAAGTAAAGTCTTTAATGATAGTAATGAAGTACTTATGTCCATTTGTATATTTTTTTCTCATTGGTACACAAATATCAGAGTGTATGAGTTCCAACGACGTTTTTGAGTGAATTTCAACTCTCTTATGAATAATGTTTGTAATCTTCCCGTTCTAACAAATGGTGAAACACCAACCTCTTTTTCTTGATAAATCAGGCATATCTCAAACACTGACTCTCTTGAATAAATTACACATATACCTTTGACACATATGTCCCAACCTTTTATGCTGTAATAGATTTTCATACACTACACCCATGTAGCAAGAGCTCTGTAATTCACCAACTCAAAACAAATTCCATATGGTGCATTGGCCTCTCGTAAGTATATTTATATCATTATCAGTTTTAACAATAAATCCTTATTTTCTGAAGATAACGTTGTTTCCTTCATCACAATGTTGTGACACACTATGAAGGTTATGTTTCAGTCCATCAACATATAATGTTTTCCTGGATTTTGTCTTTTCATTTCCAATGATGGCTAATCCAACACCTTGGATCCTTTGAGATTCATCATTTCCAAATGTCACTATTCCTTCTTTGATGTCTTTTACATTCATCAGCAGCATTAAGTATCCTATCATATGAGATGAACATCCACTATCAAGAATCCATGGACATTCACCTTTTATAGATTTCAAAGCGGTTTCAACAACAAGAGATTTTACATCTTCCTTTTCGTTATTCACCTCCAGCTTCTGAGAATTGTTATGGAGATTTTGTTCTGCTAGTAAGAAAAAAAGGAATCCTTTTGCAAGATTTCCAGGTTGTTCACATCTTTCACAAATAGTTTCTAGGGGTTGGAACCTATTTTTAATCTTTACTCCAACATTATCATGTTTCTTTACAACCAGCGTTTCTAACTTCTTTCTTTGAGGAGATTGACTCCCCTGCAAACCCTTCCTTTCATAACATGTAGAATAATAGTAATGTTGTTGGTTGAACCAACACATATTTGAAGTATGTATGAATCCACCAAAATACCAGCAGTATCCATATAAAGAGTATTTACCTCCGAAACATCCATACTGACTAGAATTTAGAACACATTTCTCTACCACCTTCTTGTCTTTCTTTTCTGAGCCACCATCCTTTCTGTTATAAATCAAAGTGTTTCTTTCCATTTCGTTTCTATCAAAACCAGAAGTTTTTGAAACTTTACAGATTGAGAATGTTTTTAATCATTTTTGAACTTAGGGTTCTTTTAAACATCTGAATTCTCAATTTTTTTGGTCTTTACGACATACATAACTTTCCCAGTATTCTTCATTTTAGAACCACATTTACTTTTCTTTTCAACCATAGAAGGAAAACCTTGTTTATCCTTCATAATTTCCTCCTTCAAAGAACATTCACCAATATTAGAGAGAGTGTTTTTAAATCTAATACTCATTTCTTTAGCTTTATAATGTTTTTTTGGATAGCTTGCAACTCTTCTTCTTTTGCCTTCAGCTTTACTTCAAGATGATCATTGTGATTCTTTTCATTATCAAAAGAATTATTCAGATCATAAAAATATTTTTTATATTGATTTCCTCATCATTAAAACCTTCTTGATTGTTTATTTGAGAATTTTCATTTTTCAACTTCTTGTTTTCCTTCTCAAGCCTTTTGATCATTCTCAAACATTACTTCAACTCTTCTTTCAGATAGAATTCAAGCTGAGTTTCTTCTTATTCAGAACTACTGCTCTCATAATCATCATTATTCACAGTTGCAACAAATTACTTCTCTCTAGATTTCTCAGCAACTGAATTTTTAGATCCAGTATCACTATTATCTTCTTCTTCACCTTTCGATAACATGATTCTTCTTTTTGAATTGAAGAACTTTTTATCCTTACCTCCTCCAGAACAACTATATTTTCAACCATGTGTCTTCCAAGACCTTCTTGGTCTTCTGTCATCTTCATCACTATCTTAAAATTTCTTCTTTTTAAGACAATTATCCACAATGTGACCAACAGCTCCACATTCAAAACATTTCAAGGGAAGTTTCCCTTTATATTTTCCTGTACCTCTTCTCACATTTTTAGAAAACAAGGATAAAATTTGATCAATGTTTTCACGTACCTCATTTTCGGAGTCAGATAAAACAACATCATCTTCCTCATGAGCCTTCATTGATATTTCTCTATTGGCATCTTTGAAAGACATTTCTCTATAAACATTGGATTTATTCTTCATAGTCTTCTCCCTTCTCATTTCATAAGTGATAAGACTGCTATGCAAGTCAACCAGATATAATTCTTGACGGTCTCTATCTTCCAATGAAGAAAATTTAGCATCAAATTTTTCAGGAAGAATTCATAAGATTTTTTCAACGACTGTAGATTCCTCCATATTTTCACCAAGACATTTGATAGTGCTGACAATGTCATTTACCTTGGTAAAGAAGTCCCCAACATATCCAGATTCTCCCATTTTGAAGTCTTCATACTTCAGTCTCCAGATTTGTAGTTTATCCTTCTTCACTTTCTTATTTCCGTCATAGATTTTCTTCAGTTTGTCCTAGACTCCTTTAGCTGTAGAAACACCTTTCAATATTAGAAATTCACTCTCAGACAGGGATGAGAGTAACACATTTTTAGCAATTCCATCATTCTCAAGATTCTTCTTATCGACAGGAGTAAGAGTAACCTTGTCATCAATAGTAGGGAATACATCTGTTGTAGTTGCAAGAACATCATATCCAAGAGACATAAGATAAGGCATCATTATTTTCTTCAAGATGTGATAGTTATTTCTGTCAAAAATCGGAATCCCCTTACTTTTCACGTAGTTTAGATTTTCCATCACAGCTTCCCTTCAACCACATAAGCAAAGAATAAACAAATCAACCTGCTTCTGATACCAATTGAAGTTCCCAGTCAGGATCCAAGTATCACTTAGAGTGGGAGGGTGTGAATCAATGATATCTTTTTCTTTTTATGTTTCCTTCTTTATGAAACAACATTCACCTCCAGTTAAAGAGTTTCTTCCCTGCTGAACACACATAACTACAGGAACACAAGATTAAAAAGGTTAACTACACAATAAGAGTAGCTATGTCCCTGGTATGGTATAGAAATAATCCAGTACCACACAATCCACTAGAAAACAATACTTTGATGTGGAATAAAACGAGTAGGATATACCCTTACACTCATGTAGCACTTTGAAAACAATCCAATATTGTGTGTGATCCCCCTTAGCAAAAATAGGGTAAAGAAATAATTCTCTGGTTCTTGATAACCTTTCCCAGATCAAATCATTCAAAACAATTCTCCACTTTCCTACCCAAAATCTAGTAGAAACCTCCTGGGGAAAACAGCTTGCGTGCCTCCTTCCACTTGCGCGCCTCCTTACCACTTGCGCGCCTCCTTGCACTTGTGCGCCTCCTTGTACTTGCACACCTCCATGCACTTGCACGCCTCCTTTATACTCGTGCGCCTCTTTGTGGATAGAAAAAAACTTGCGCAACACCCTTAACACTTGCGCACCCTATACTTGTGCAACAAGACCTGCGTGGCAGACTTGCACGACAGACTTGCGCAATAACACTTGCGTGGCAGACTTGTGCGGCATCACTTGTGCGGTAGACTTCTTCAACTAGCATGCTCAGAGCTCAAAATATTTCTATAAGTCTCGAGCCTTGAAAATGAGGAGTAGGGTCGTCTATTTATAGGCATTTTGGTGACTTGAGTGCCCTAGACATGCACTCCACCACTTGCGTGCCCCCACTTGCGCACCGCCACTTGTGCGCCGCCACTTGCGTGCCACCACTTGGGAGCCACCACTTGTGCACCGCCACTTGCATTCTTTCTTATTTCCTTTGTTATTTTTGGATATGATGATGTTGGAATATGACTTGAGCGACACACTTGCATGCCAATACATGCACGCCAAATACTTGCACACCATTCTTGACTTGCGCGCCACTTTATTTCCTTTTCCATATTTCTGAAATAATGCTCTTTTAAAATATGACTTGCGCGCCTCTACATACTTACGCGCCTACTGCATACTTGTGCTCCTATTTCATACATGCTCGCCTAATGCATACTTGCACGCCTACTTCTTTTCTTTGTCATATTTTTGATCTAATGATATTTGTGACATGACTTTTCCAAAAAGACTTCTTTGTCTCTCTCTTTCCTTAATAGGGCTTGCATCACATGTTCTTCAAACTTGTGATATTTTTGAAATACAAATCAGCATATCATCGTCTGGTTTTACAAGTCTTTTACAAAGTGAATTGATTTAGAATCTATGTCAACAAAAGACAACACTCTATAACAGCAAACTTTTCATACATCCTTAACCTTTCAACTTGGTCCCAAAATTACTAATGGTTCAATGAACCATTGGTAAAAAAAGAAATAGAGATTCTATGCAAATTAATTGAAACAATTGGCATAGACGATGCTGTGAAAATTGCACAGGAGCCTGCAATTTGCACAGCAGGTCAATAATTTACATAGCAGACCTCATTTTGTGCATTCCCTCCCATTTTCAATCCAATTATTATACCTTCAATAAACTAACACATACATATACAATTATTGAACCTGCAATAACCAACTAACACATAAATATAGATAACAAATCCATACACATTTAACATATAATGCATCCTGGAACTATACACATCCATAATTAAATTATAATTCATTACATAATTATAAACATACATAAATCATTTTGGATTCAATTTAAAATTTAGAAGAAAATTATATGTGGAATTCGGAATTCAATTCATAATTTGATCGGTTTTTTGTATACCATATATTTTTATCTGAAATGATGTCCATTTTAAACAAAATACATACACCTAGAGTGATACTGGCAACACCATGCCACAGATTGAGCAGATTTTAACTTCTAAACGCCACAAATGACCCATCGATCGTTGTCCTAAAGTATCAACATATTCCAAAACTGTTTTCTTGGTTTTCCGTATGCCAGTTTATATTTTTCACTTAAAATGATGTCCTTTTGAAATGTAAGACAAACACTTTGAGTGGTTCCGACCCCACCGTGTCTCAGATTGAGGTGGGGTTTATTCGTACACATCACATATAACCCATGGACCATTATCCTAATGTTTCAATGGAAACTGAATGCATTTGGTTGATTTTCCATTTGTAATTAAAATGTTGTCCATTTTAATCAAAAGAGAAAACTTAGACTGATCTCGGCCACAACGTGACTCGGATTGAGCCTGGGTTGGCTCATGCAGGTCACATATGACCCATCGATCGTTGTGATAAATTATCAATAGATTCCGAATGCATTTGGTCAGTTTTCCATATGCTAGTTGTTATTTTCACTTATAATAATGTCTATTTTAAACAAAAGAGACATAGTTAGAGTGGTGTCGGCCACACTATGCCTCAGATTGAGGTGGGGTTGACTCATACACATCACATATGACCGATGGATGGTTGTGCTAAAGTATCAACAATATTGGAATGCGTTTGGTCAGTTTTACGTATTCCAGTTGATGTTTTTCACATAAAATGACATCCTTTTGAAACAAAAGACAAAAACTTTGAGTGGTGCAACCCACACCACATCTCAGATTGAGGCGGGGTTGATTCGTACACGTCACATATGACCCATGGATCATTCTCCTAATGTCTCAACGGATTCTGAATGTGTTTGGTCAGTTTTTTGTATGTACATAAAATGTTGTCCATTTTAAACAAAAGGGTGCCACATAGAGTGGTCTCGGCCACACTGTGCCTTGATTTGAGTCCGGGTTTACTTTTACATGTCACATATGACCCATAGATTGTAACGCCCCGACCCCAGCTACCCAGAGTTGGTGCATTACTTCGTAACATTGGCATGATCACAAAAGATCAAGTCTCGAAAGACCGATTAGTTTAGTAGCCTTGAAAACACTAGATACATTCGTAAACATTACATTACATCATAAAGTGAAAAACTACAATAACAAAGTCTCCATAGTCCACACTCATATCCTCTTCTCACAATCCCTGCAGGTCATTCATAAAATACTTCTTCACATCCTGGAAAATATTAAAACATTGAAAGGGGTGAGCTCAGATGCTCAGTAAGGTTAACAATATAGCGGAAGCTTTCATAAATAAACATTAACATTTAAGGCAATGTATAACTAAAACAAAAGCCTTTTAAACTTGAACTTCAACATAATATGGCAAAAGTAAAATGAGATAATGCCATTTACTTCTTCACATTGATATTCTACTGGTCGAATAATCACATGCAATATCAATAACCACTTTCATAATGATGGAATGCATAATGCCAGACTATCATAACCACATAGCCAAGGCCTCGTGCCAAGACTACAAATAAGATTTTGTCAAGGCCTTGTGCCAAGACACTAGTTTGTCTCATGAGACCTGCCGATGCATCGAGGAGCTGTAGCGGGCTCCACTCTTCACTTATTAAGTCCAATGCATTCCTCATATGAATAGTTTTAAACATATCATAAACCATAACATAATCGTATCACATAAAACATGCATAAAGGAAACATAACATTTCCACATTTCAATCACAAGATATAAATACAACACATTGATATAACAAAAATGCTTTCAAAAACATTTTCAATACCAAAATAAAAGAAAGTTACAACTTTGTATTTATTTTTCATTAAAAAAATGATGGCTTGTAGAGGAAGCCGAATCTCAAATAATGGTCACGGCGGCGGAGAATTCGTTGTCTCCACATAAGTACGGAAAGAAAAACATTCCCTTTTGTCGTTTAGTAAAACACTTCGTATAAAAAATATTCCTTTTGAATAAACGTAAAAGTCAAAGGGGTTTATACACCGTATAAAAGAAATTTGTGTATAAAACCAAATATGCCTCAATGAAAGGCGATTGAGATGAAGTCCTTAAAAAGATCATTTTTTTTAAATAGAGTACATCTATAATGTGTATTCACTATAAGTACACATAAGTAATGTACAAATACAATATAGTACATAATAATATCATGACATAATTTGAAAGTAGGAGATTAAGCTAAATAATGGAAGTTGGGTTAAGAAATTCCCTTACCTTGTGTCCGACTTGACTCAACCGTTCTTTGACCTCCTGAATAATAAACTAGAGTTAATATATACCTTATTAAGAACCATTTTCAATTTCATTATCCTTTTTATATCACTTATTACAATGTTATGAACATTATGTAATTATTTAAGTTAATAATGGTCGTTTTGTCGATCTTTGGTACTTGAGTCAACAATAAACTTCTTATAATTACAAGTTGTTCATGTGGTAGAATATCCATTATATCCAGAATTATATTCATGATTTATATGTCATATATAACTTATATATCCAGTATATACATTCATTTATAATATTACGTAACATTTAGAGGTAAGAAATGAAATGCACCGTTCATGGAGACGGTAAGCCGTACGTACGCATGAACGCTACTTTCATTTAAATTTCATATTTAATGGAACTAAATCATAATGATATAAATTTATAATATAATTCCAGTATAATATAGTGTTTAATACCATTTACTCCATCCTTTATACATCCCACATATGGCATTAACAATTCAAATCACTTTGAGGGGGCGGTACTCCGCACTTCCTAAAATGAAATTTTTGCGTTTTACCCATAATGGAAATCATAAAGTATGCCATAAATGAGAAATACAGAAGCATAAGTAAAACATAAACATATTATATATCATATATAAAAATAGTGACATCTTAATGGCCACCATTGAAGGTGTTATATGAGTGTTGAACAATCATCGTTTCGTGAGGCAGAAATTCGCCATTCACAGAAACCGTATGTTCTTTAACCATTAGATGTAAGTGTGTGAAAGTGTAGCTCGAATCATTCTTATAACAACAACCTAGTATATTGAGGATACTGGTGTTGTTACAAAAGAAATGAAAAAAGATTTTAGGGGGTTGGAGAAGAAAAATGAAACAAAACAACATTAGAGAAGACATTACCTCAAAACCGGGTAACTCTTTTTGATTTGAGCCAAAGGCTTCCTTGAGAAGATTTCTGCCCAATGTAAGGCTTCTAGGAGTAATAGGGGGATGTTGTGAGAGTATTTGGGAAGAGGTTGGCCGAGCCAAATGGCTTGAAGGTGTGAATAATGTGGGAGAGGTGGGGGCCTTTTATAAGTGGAGAGGAGGGGCTCTTTTGGAAAGATTGAAATGTTACATTATTACACAATGCTTTTCGGATTCTAAAGGTCCCAAACTTATATAATTAGAGGATACGGTGATAAGGTTTCTAAATATCCTCATCCAATAGGCTTTGGACAAGTGTAATCCTTGGAGTTTGCATTATCTTCTCATTTTATTTAAATCGTTAAATAATGAGGTCATCGCCGCATCATAATGATGTCATAAATAATTTAATTTATTTAATGTCTAAAAATTATAAAACAAATACTATGATGTAGGAAATCTTTTTATATTTCTAATGAATATTTATAATCAAAATTTGGACTTGTGTAACCCCACTTAAAAACTGTTTTAGTAAAATAACTCATGTTTGTGTCAATTTAATTTTAACATTAAATAAATATATATTAATGTCATTTTCCAACTAAAGTGGCTCCATGGGGTCCCCATGTTGACCCACGGGTTGTCTTGGTCGGCCATGACTCATCCAATAGGATTAGGACAAGTGTCATGCTCATCTCATATTATTATAACATTATTTGTACCTTAAACTACACTAATTACCTCTAATCGCGATTAAGAACTTAAAAGTTACTATTCACCAAAAAATTATTTTAATCTCATTGAACCAAATTTTACTTCTTAATGACAACCATGTATGTCGGATTTTTAAAAATCAAATCACAGAAGTTGTAATATTTCATTTAAACGAAAAATCAGTTATTTAACTACCACTTAGTGGTTTCACTATTCATCAAAAATTGAAGTTTTTCAGAACAATGCCAAAATTTCACCCTGAGCTATAATTGATATTCCGAATTAAAAAATGATATCTATTTTACAAAATTCCAAACATATAAGTTGAATTAATTAATTTTATAATTAATTCCCACTGTCATAACAAATAGCGTGTTTTTAAGAAACAATTTATATCAAAAGATTGTCAATTGTTTATGTCCATTTTCAATGTTAAATTAATTCTAATGACCACCATTGGATAAAATGGTAAAAATATATTCTAATTATACTTTAAAACAACTCAATAGTATAATTTATCACTATAAATTATTTTGATTAAAAAAGTTGTTTTAAGTATTTTTCACTATTCATAAAAAATAGAAGTTCTCAGAAAAATACCAAAAATTCAACATAGGCTAATTTCGATATTCCGAATCCAAAAATGAAGTCCATTTTGAAATATAAAATTTCTATAATTTAAAAAAGTGGTTATTACTATTCATAACGGCTACTTTGATTAGTCGCGGTGTTTTAGAACTCGATGTTGCGTACAATGAAAGCTATTGCATTATTGAATGAGAAGCGTATCATGGAAGCTCGGGGTGTTACATTCTCCCCTCCTTCAATAAATTGCGTCCTCGCAGTTTGAAATTTTTCTTTGAAAATAAAAGGTTGAAAAGATAAAATACCTTTGAGGAAAACCCACATCGGAAATAAGGTTAATAAATATATAACATTAAAAGAATGCAAGATAAGTACAAAGGTCACCCGATATAGCCCATTCTAGGATTCTATGAAAATATGGATATGGAGGAGAAACAAACCATCAAGGTCTGATGGAGAGTTATAGAAAACAAGATTAGGAGAAAGTTTAACCACAATAAAATCACAAACTTGTGATTGGTTAAACGGTCATTGAATCCACAGTTGGAAAAGTTAACCGACAACATTTTGGTTTTTAGTTACCTTTTATAATGTTGATGAATTTATTTAGGAGATTTACTAAGAATGTAAGGGAATATACATACTTGTTATGTATACTTTCATTCGTTAATAAATTTTTACCACAAACCCAACTTTTACTCCAAATGGTAACGGAACTCAAAAATATTCTATTTATCCTAATTGTATAAGGTTCCAAATGTTAACACATACCATTTAGATTAGTAAAACTATTTTCTAATAACCAGGGACTTCCTGTAGGCTAGTGGTAGGAAATAAAGTCTTGTCGCACTATTGTTGTGGGTTCGATTCCTGCAGCTTTGTCCGACGCGACGGGTTATTCCCCACCCTGCAGGTTGTCCTTTTCCTAAAACTATAGTATCATAATATTCCAAAAATAATCTTCATAAATTTTTTAACCTTAAACATTACTTATCCAAAGATCAACTTAATCCACTCCAACCTTTATAGTTATCCAAAATACCTCTGTCCAGACTTTCTCTAAAAGGTCTCTTAATTCCAAAATCAATTTATCAGATTCCCCAAACAAAGTAATGTTTCTCTTATTGTCACATACTAAAAATATGATTACCTTAATCATATTAAAACCTTACTGAAATCCAAAAGTACTGCAGTACAATCTTTATATATATCACATTATTCTTATAACCAGAATATAATCCTTGAGTCCAAAAACACCAATACATTAATTATTCTGCTTCTACTATAGTCACAGCATAAGATTGGCCTTGATCCCTTGGCCTTTTCTGAGGTAAGTTTCCTTGAAGCTTAGGACATTCATTTGCATAATTCCCCATTTCCCTACAATTGTAGCATTCAACATTGACAGCCTCTTTCTTTCCCCTGCAATCACAAGCCTGGTGACCCTTTTCTCCACATTTATAACAAACTCCCATTCCTTTTAGGCACGTGCCAGGGTGATTCTTCCCACAATTATCACATAATGGAAAGTCCTTCTTTCCCTTTTTCCCTTTATCTGTCTCTTGTTCCACCGTTCTCTTCTTCTCTTGCTTTACTTTGTTGTCATAAGACTTAGAGAATTCCTTTTCTGTCTTGATAGCACATGAGACAATATCTTCGTATGTTGAGAACGATTGTGATACTAAAGCTCGACAGAGAAATGGTTTTAACCCATCAAAGAAACGATCAATCTTACCTCTTGGGTTACGTATATAATCCGCAGCATACCTCGCTAACCTTGTAAAGTTGGCCTCATACTTTGCGACATTCTCATCCTGCATTTGTTTCAGACTCAGAAATTGCCTTTCCATATCTGCTCTATGGTCATGAGGAAAGTATTTTTCTAAGAAAAGATCTTTGAACTCCCTCCATTCCATATTCGATATGTCATCATCTTCCTTTGTGTTTTGAATCAATGACCACCATTGATCATCATCTCTAGTGAGGCGGTAAACTGCCATGATAAACTTTTCCCTTTCACTACTCCCCAAGGCGTGGAATATTTTCTCTAAGGAGTTTATCCATTGCTCAGCTACTAATGGATTTATACCCCCATTAAATGTTGGTGGTTGTTTCCTCATGAAGCGGTCTAACATTGATCCTCCACGTTGCGGATCAGGGTGCTCCATACGAGTAAGGTTATTATTCATAACCTGAGTGAGTTGTCCCAGTATGGTAATAAGTTGATCAGCACCAATTTTATCTCCAGATCCACAATAATTATCTTGAGCAGGAGGGTAATCCCTACACGGAGTTCGTGCATTGTTACGGTTTCCATTCCTTCCACTAGGCGCCATTTCTAAACAATGGCATAAACTAGATTAGTTTATGAATCAAAATACATAATTCCATACTTGTAAAACACTTTACATAAATTGAACTATTTATGGATATAATCCATAATCATAAAAAGAAATGTTTTCTTTGAGGAAGTATATACTCATAACCCTTCATAGTGGTTTGTAAATAAAATTAGAATTATCCTAAGCATATCCCCCGGGAGTGTCGTAACCAAGAGTTCAGTAAGGCCCGTTGTCGTGCACCAGTTCCCGTTCGAGTCTAGCTCAAAGTGGTGTTTTCGGGTTTTACCCCTATGTACATCTGTGCCAGAGCCGCCTCTACCTGCTCGTATCCAGACAGGGATGTATTGCTTGGAAAACTCATAACATCTCTATAATACCAAAATTCTAGGATGTTCTTCTATACTAATCCTCAAAGTCTATCTTTGGGCTATGTGCTCTAATCAGAGTTTATCTAAATCTAACTTCCAAGGTTAGTACTAAACTGCCTCAGATACCAACTGTAACGCCCCGACCCCAGCTACCCAGAGTCGGTGCATTACTTCGTAACATTGGCATGATCACAAAAGATCAAGTCTCGAAAGAACGATTAGTTTAGTAGCCTTGGAAACACTAGATACATTCGTAAACGTTACATTACATCATAAAGTGAAAAACTACAATAACAAAGTCTCCATAGTCCACACTCATATCCTCTTCTCACAATCCCTGCAGGTCATTCATAAAATACTTCTTCACATCCTGGAAAATATTAAAACATTGAAAGGGGTGAGCTCAGATTCTCAGTAAGGTTAACAATATAGCGGAAGCTTTCATAAATAAACATTAACATTTAAGGCAATGTATAACTAAAACAAAAGCCTTTTAAACTTGAACTTCAACATAATATGGCAAAAGTAAAATGGGATAATGCCGTTTACTTCTTCACATGGATATTCTACTGGTCGAATAATCACATTCAATATCAATAACCACTTTCATAATGATGGAATGCATAATGCCAGACTATCATAACCACATAGCCAAGGCCTCGTGCCAAGACTACAAATAAGATTTTGTCAAGGCCTTGTGCCAAGACACTAGTTTGTCTCATGAGACCTACCGATGCATCGAGGAGCTATAGTGGGCCCCACCCGTCACTTATTAAGTCCAATTCATTCCTCATATGAATAGGTTTAAACATATCATAAACCATAACATAATCGTATCACATAAAACAGGCATAAAGGAAACATAACATTTCCACATTTCAATCACAAGATATAAATACAACACATTGATATAACAAAAATGCTTTCAAAAACATTTTCAATACCAAAATAAAAGAAAGTTAAAACTTTGTATTTATTTTTCATTAAAAAAAATGATGGCTTGTAGAGGAAGCCGAATCTCAAATAATGGTCACGGCGGCGGAGAAGTCATTGTCGCCGCATAAGTACGGAAAGAAAAACATTCCCTTTTGTCGTTTAGTAAAACGCTTCATATAAAAAAGATTCCTTTTGAATAAACGTAAAAGTCAAAGGGGTTTATACACCGTATAAAAGAAAGTTGTGTATAAAACCAAATATGCCTCAATGAAAGGGGATTGAGACGAAGTCCTTAAAAAGATGATTTTTTTTATATATAGTTCATCTATAATGTGTATTCACTATAAGTACACATAAGTAATGTACAAATACAATATAGGACATAATAATATCATGACATAATTTGAAAGTAGGAGATTAACCCAAAGAATGGAAGTTGGGTAAAGAAATTCCCTTACCTTGTGTCCGACTTGACTCAACCGTACTTTAACCTCCTGAATAATAAACTAGAGTTAATATCTACCTTATTAAGAACCATTTTCAATTTCATTATCCTTTTTATATCACTTATTACAATGTTATGACCATTATGTAATTATTTAAGTTAATAACGGTCGTTTTTCGATCTTTGGTACTTGAGTCAACAATAAACTTCTTATAATTACAAGTTGTTCATGTGGTAGAATATCCATTATATCCAGAATTATATTCATTATTTAGATGTCATATATATCTTATATATCCAGTATATACATTCATTTATAATATTACGTAACATTTAGAGGTAAGAAATGAAATGCACCGTTCATGGAGACGGTAAGCCGTACGTACGCATGAACGCTACTTTCATTTCAATTTCATATTTAATGGAACTAAATCATAATGATATAAATTTATAATATAATTCCAGTATAATATAGTGTATAATACCATTTAATCCATCCTTTATACATCCCACATATGGCATTAACGATTCAAATCACTTTGAGGGGGCGGTAGTCCGCACTTCCTAAAATGAAATTATCACGTTTTACCCATAATGGAAATCATAAAGTATGCCATAAATGAGAAATACAGAAGCATAAGTAAAACATAAACATATTATATATCATATATAAAAATAGTGACATCTTAATAGCCACCTTTGAAGGTGTTATATGAGTTTTGAACAATCATCGTTTCGTGAGGCAGAAATTCGCCATTCACAGAAACCGTATGTTCTTTAACCATTAGATGTAAGTGTGTGTAATTGTAGCTCGAATACTTCTTATAACAACATCCTAGTATATTGAGTATACTGGTGTTGTTACAAAAGAAATGAAAAAAGAGTTTAGGGGGTTTGAGAAGAAAAATGAAACAAAACAACATTAGAGAATACATTACCTCAAAACCGGGTAACTCTTTTTGATTTGAGCCAAAGGATTCCTTGAGAAGAGTTCTGCCCAAAGTGAGGCTTCTAGGATTAAGAGGGGGAAGTTGGGAGAGTATTTGGGCAGAGGTTGGCCGAGCCAAATGGCTTGAAGGTGTGAATAAGGTGGGAGAGGTGGGGGCCTTTTATAAGTGGAGAGGAGGGGCTCTTTTGGAAAGATTGAAATGTTACATTATTACACAATGCTTTTCGGATTCTAAAGGTCCCAAACTTATATACTTCGAGGCTAAGGTGATAAGGTTTCGAAATCTCCTCATCAAATAGGCTTTGGACAAGTGTAAGCCTTGGATTTGGCATTATATTCTCATTTTATTTAAATCGTTAAATAATGAGGTCATCGCCGCATCATAATGATGTCATATATAATTTAATTTATTTAATGTCTAAAAGTTATAAAACAAATACTATGATGTAGGAAATCGTTTTAGATTTCTAATGAATATTTATAATCAAAATTTGGACTTGTGTAACCCCACTTAAAAACAGTTTTAGTAAAATAACTCATGTTTGTGTCAATTTAATTTTAACATTAAATAAATATATATTAATGTCATTTTCCAACTAAAGTGGCTCCATGGGGTCCCCAAGTTGACCCATGGGTTGTCTTGGTCGGCCATGACTCATCCAATAGGAGTAGGACAAGTTTCATGCTCATCTCATATTATTATAACATTATTTGTACCTTAAACTACACTAATTACCTCTAATCGCGATTAAGAACTTAAAAGTTACTATTCACCAAAAAACTATTTTAATCTCATTGAACCACATTTTACTTCTTAATGACAACCATGTATGTCGGATTTTTGAAAATCAAATCAGAGAAGTGGTAATATTTCATTTAAACGAAAAATCAGTTATTTAACTACCACTTAGTGGTTTCACTATTCATCAAAAATTGAAGTTTTTCAGAACAATGCCAAAATTTCACCCTAAGCTATAATTGATATTCCGAATTCAAAAATGATGTCTATTTTACAAAATTCCAAACATATAAGTTTCATTAATTAATTTTTTAATTAATTCCCACTGTCACAACAAATAGCGTGTTTTTAAGAAACAATTTATATCAAAAGATTGTCAATTGTTTATGTCCATTTTCAATGTTAAATTAATTCTAATGGCCACCATTGGATAAAATGGTAAAAATATATTATAATTATACTTTAAAACAACTCAATAGTATAATTTATCACTATAAATTATTTTGATTAAAAAAGTTGTTTTAACTATTTTTCACTATTCATAAAAAATAGAAGTTCTCAGAAAAATACCAAAAATTAAACATAGTCTAATTTGGATATTCCTAATCCAAAAATGAAGTCCATTTTGAAATATAAAATTTCTATAATTTTAAAAAGTGGTAATTACTATTCATAACGGCTACTTTGATTAGTCGCGGTGTTTTAGAACTCGAAGTTGCGTACAATGCAATCTATTACATTATTGAATGAGAAGCGTATCGTGGAAGCTCGGGGTGTTACATAGATCGTTGACCCAAAGCATCAACACATTTTGAAAGTGTTTGGTATGTTTTTCATATGTGAGTTGTTCTTTTCACTTATAATCCTGTCCATTTTAAAAAAAAGAGAGGAACTGTGAATGGTTTCGGCACACCACGCTTTAGATTTAGGGTTGGTTTTACTCGTTCACGTCACATATGACCCATGGATCATTTTCCTAAAACATCAACACTTTTTTGAATGCATTGGTCAGTTTTTCGTATGACAGTTGATCTTTTCACTTATAATCCTATTTATTTTTAAACAAAAGAGAGACACTGTGAATGGTGTCGGCCAAAACGCGCCTCGGATTGAGGTGGGGTTAACTAGTACATGTCACATATGACCCATGGATCTTTGTGATAATGTATCAACACAATCAGAATCTGTTTGGTCAGTTTTCAGTATGTATTTAAAATGTTGTCCATTTTAAACAAAAGAGATCCACTTAGAGTTATTCCGGCCACACTGTGCCTTAGATTAAGGCAGGGTTGACTCGTACACGTCACAGATGACCCATGGATGATTTTCCTAAAGCATCAACACATTTCGAATGCGTTTGGTCAGTTTTCCTTATGTCAGTTGTTCTTTTCACTTATAATCCTGTCCATTTTAAACAAAAGAGAGACACTATGAATAGTGTCAGCCACACCGCGCCTCGAATTGAATCGAGGTTGACTCGTACATGTCACATATGAACCATGGATCGTTTTTCTAAAGTATCGACAAAATCTAAATGTGTTTGGTCGGTTTTTTGTATGCCTGTGATGTTTTTCACTTAAAATGATGTCCTTTTGAACCAAAAGACAAAAAATTTGAGTGGTGTCGGCAACACCACATCTCAGATTGAGGAGGAATTTATTTTCACACATCACATATTACTCGTGGGTCATTCTCCTAATGTTTCAACGGAACCCAAATGTGTTAGGTCGATTTTTCCATATGTACTTAAAATGTTGTCCATTTTAAGCTAAAGGGATCCACTTAGAGTGTTCTCGACCACACCGTGCCTTGGATTAATGTGGGGTTAACTCATACACGTCACATATGACCCATGGATCAGTATACTAAAGCATCAGTAAATTTCAAATGTGTTTGGTTGGTTTTTAGTATTCCAGTTGTTCTTTTCACTTATAATCATGTCCATTTTAAACAAAAGAGACACAGTTAGAGTGGTTTCGGCCACACCACATCTCGTATTGAGTAGGGGTTGAATTGTACACGTCACATATGACCCATGGATCGTTTGGATAAAGTATCGACACAATCTAAATGTGTTTGGTCGGTTTTCTTTATATACTTAAAATGTTGTCCATTTTAAACAAAAGGAAGTCACTAAGAGTGATCCCGGCCACAATATGCCTCATATTAAGGCATGGTTGACACGTACACGTCACATATGACCCATGGATCGGTGAGATAAAGCATTAACATAATCCGAATGTGTTTGGTCGGTTTTCCGTATGTCAGATGTTCTTTTCACGTATAGTCATATCCATTTTAATCAAAAGAGTGACAGTGTGAATGGTGCCGGACACAACGTGTCTCAGATTTAGGTGAGGTTGACTCGTACACATCACATATGACCCATGGATAGTTGTTATAAAGTATCAACACAATCCGAATGAGTTTGGTCGGTTTTTCGTATGCCAGTTGCTGTGTTTCACTTAAATGACGTCCTTTGGAAACAAAAGACAGACACTTTGAGTGGTTCCGGCCACAACACATCTCAGATTGAGGTGGATTTGATTCTTACATGTCACATATGACCCATGGATAGTTATCCTAATGTTTCAATGGAAACTGAATTCATTTGGTCAGTGTTTCCGTATGTACATAAAATGTTTTCATTTAAAACAAAAGAGAGCCACTTAGAGTGATCCAGGACAAACTGCGACTCAGATTGAGACCAGGTTGGCTCGTAAAGGTCTCATAAGACCCATGGATCATTTTCCTAAAGGCATCAACACTTTTAGAATGTGTTTATTCAGTTTTCCATATGTCAGTTGTTCTTTTCACTTATAATCCTATCCATTTTAAACAAAATACAGATACTATGAATGGTGTCGCCACACCATAACTTGTATCTAAAGCGGGTTTCACACTTTCACATCACATATGACCCATGGATCATTGTGATAGGTATAAAACACAATCTGAATGCGTTTGGTCCATTTTCCATATGTCAGTTGATGATTTTAACTTAAAATGACTTTCTTTTGAAACAAAAGACAGACACTTTGAGTGGGTGTCAGCCACACTATGTCCTAGATTGAGGCGGGGTTGATTTTTACACGTCACATATGACCCATGGATCATTCTCCTAATGATTCAATGGACACCGAATGCATTTGGTCGTTTATTCCATATGTACATAAAACTGTTGTCCATTTTAAACAAAAGGGAGCCACTTAGAGTGATCCTGGCCACACCGTTCCTCTAATTAAGGTGGGGTTGACTCGTACATGTCACATATGACCCATGTATCGTTTTTCTAAAGAATCAATAAATTTCTAATTCGTTTGGTCTGTTTTCCGTATGCCATTTTTTATTTTCAGATATAATCATGTCCATTTTAACAAAAGAGACATAGTTAGAGTGGTGTCGGCCACACCGCGTCTCGTATTGAGGAAAGGTTGAATATTACACATGAAATGTTACCCATGGATCGTTGGGATAAATTATTGACACAATCCTAATGCGTTTGTTCAGTTTTTCATATGTACTTAAAATGTTGGCCATTTTAAACATATGATAGACACTAAGAGTGATCCAAGCCACACTGTAACTCAGATTAAGGCAGGGATGACTTGTACACATTAGATATGACCCATGGATCATTGTGATAAAGAATCAACAGAATCCGAATGAATTTGGTCGGTTTTCCGTATGTTATTTCTTCTTTTCACTTATAATCTTGTCCATTTTAAACAAAAGAGAGACACTGTGAATGGTGTCGGCCACACCGCACCTCAGATTGAGGTGGGGTTGACTCATAATCATCACATATGATCCATGGATCATTGTTCTAATGTATCGACACAATCTGAATACATTTGTTCAGTTTTTCATATTCCAGTTGATGTTTTTAACATAAAAGGACGTCCTTTTGAAACAAAAGACAACCACTTTGAGAGGTGCCGGCCACACCACATCTCAGATTGAGGCAGGGTTGATCGTACATGTCACATATGACCCATTGATCGTTTAGCTAAATTTTCAAAGGAAACCGAGTCTGTTTGGTCATTTTTCTGTATGTACTTATATTGTTGTCCATTTTAAACAAAAGAGAGCCACTTAGAAAGATGCAGACCACACCAAAACTCGGATTGAGCCCGGGTTGGCTCGTACAGGTCAGATATGACCCATAGATCATTGTCCTAAAGCATCAATACATTTCAAATATGTTTGGTCAGTTTTACCATATGTCAGTTGTTCTTTTTACTTATAATCATGTCCATTTTAAACAAAAGAGAGACACTATGAATGGTGTTGGCCAAACCGGACCTTGGATTTAGGTGGGGTTGACTCTTACACATCACATATGACCAATGGATCATTATAATAATGTATTGACACAATCCAAATGCGTTTGGTCAGTTTTCTATATTCCAGTTGATCTTTTTTCACTTAAAATGACATCCTTTTGAATCAAAAGATAGACACTTTGAGTGGTGCCAGCCACACTACGTCTCATATTGAGGCGAGGTTTATTCGTACACGTCACATATGACCCAAGGATCATTATCCTAATGTTTCAATGGAAACTGAATGTGTTTCGTCAGTTTTCAATATGTACTTAAAAAATTGTCCATTTTAAACAAAAGAGAGACACTTAGAGTGATCCCGGCCAAACCGCGACTCGGATTGAACCCGAGTTGGTTCGTACAGGTCACATATGACCCATGGATCGTTTTCCTAAACCATCCACACATTTTGAATGTGTTTGGTTGGTTTTCCATATGCCAGTTTATCTTTTCACTTATAATCCTAACCATTTTAAACAAAAAAGAGACACTATGAATGGTGTCAGCCACACTATGCCTCGTATTGAGGTGGGGTTGACTCATACATGTCACATATGACCCATGGATCATAGTGCTAGAGTATCGACACAATCCGAATGCATTTGGTCGGTTTTCCATATGCCAATTAATGTTTTCACTTAAAATGACGTCCTTTTGATACAAAAGACAGATACCTTGATTGGTGTCGGCCACACCGCATCTCAAATTGAGGCGCGATTTATTTGTAAACATCACATATGACCCATGGATCATTCTTCTAATGTTTCAATGGAAACAGAATGTGTTTGGTCAGTTTTCCATATGTACTTAAAATGTTGTCCATTTTAAACACAAGGGGGATACATAGAGTGATCTCGGCAACACCATGCCTCGGATTAAGGTGGGTTTGACTCGTACACATCACATATGACCCATGGATCATTTTCCTAAAGCATCAAATCATTTCGAATGCATTTGGTCAGTTTTCCATATGCCAGTTGTTCTTTTCACCTATAATAATGTCCATTTTAAACAAAAGAGACACAATTAGAGTGGTGTTAGCCACACTGTGTCTCGTATTGAGGCAGGGTTGAATCTCACATGTCACATATGACCCATGGATCATTGGGCTAATTTATCGACACAATCTTAATGTGTTTGGTCGGTTTTCCGTATGTAGATAAAATGTTGTCCATTTTAAAGAAAAGATAGCCAGTAAGAGTAATCCCGACCACACTGTGCCTCAAATTAAGGTGGGGTTGACTTGTAAACATCACATATGACCCATGATTCATTGTGATAAAGCATAAACATAATTTGAATGTGTTTGGTTGGTTTTACTTATGTCATTTGTTCATTTCACTTATAATCCTGTCCATTTTAAACAAAAGAGAGACATTGTTAATGGTGTCGGCCACACTGTGCCTCGGATTGAGGCGGGGTTGACTTATACCCATTATATATGATCCATGGATCATTGTGGTAATTTATCAACACAATACAAATGCATTTGGTTGGTTTTCTGTATGCCAGTTGATGTTTTTCACTTAAAATGACATTCTTTTGAAACAAAAGACAGACACATTGAGTGGTGTCGGCCACACCACATCTTAGAATGAGGCGGGGTTTATTCGTACACGTCACATATGACTCATAGATCATTCTCCTATTGTTTCAATGGAAACAGAATTCGTTTGGTCGGTTTTCCATATGTAGTTAAAATGTTTTAAATTTTAAACAAAATAGAGCCACTTGGAGAGATCCCGGCCACACTGCGACTCAGATTGAGCCCATGATGGCTCGTACATGTCAAATATGACCCATGGATCATTTTCATAAAGCATCAACACATTTTGAATGTGTTTGGTCATTTTTCTGTATGTTATTTGTTCTTTTCACTTATAATCCTATCCATTTCAAACAAAAGAGAGACACTATGAATGGTTTCACCCACACCGTGCCTCGGATTGAGACAGGGTTGACTTGTACACATCACATATGACCCATGGATTGTTGTGATAAATTATCGACACAATCCGAATGCGTTTGGTCAGTTTTCCATATGCCAGTTGATGTTTTTCACTTAAAATGATATCTTTTTTAAACAAAAGATAGACACATTGAATGGTGTCGGCCACACCGCATCTCAGATTGAGGCAGAGTTGATTCGTACACATCACATATTACCCATGGATCGTTCTCCTAATGTTTCAATGGACACTGAATGCATTTGGTCTTTTTTCTGTATGTACTTAAAATGTTGTCCATTTTAAACAAAAGGGAGCCACATATAGTGATTCCGGCCACACAATGCCTCAGATTAAGGTGAGTTTGACTTGTAAACGTCACATATGACCCATGTATTGTTTTAATAAATCATCAATACATTTCGAATGCATTTGGTTGGTTTTCCGTATGCCAGTTGTTCCTTTCACTTATAATCCTGTCCATTTTAAACAAAAGAGACACAGCTAGAGTGGTGTCAGCCACACCGCGTCTCGTATTGAGGTGGGGTTGAATCATACACATCGCGTATGGCCCATGGTTTGTTGGGATAATGTATCACCACAATCCGAATGTGTTTGGTCGGTTATCTGTATGTACTTAAAATGCTGTCCATTTTAAACCAAAGATAGCCACTAAGAGAGATCCAGGCCACATTGTGCCTCAGATTTAGGCATGGTTAAATTTTACACATCACTTATGACCAATGGATCATTTTGATAAAGCATCAAAAGAATCTGAATGCATTTGGTCGGTTTTCCATATGTCAGTTTTTCTTTTCACTTATAATCCTGTCCATTTTAAATAAAAGAGAGACAATGTGAATGGTGTCAGCCACATCGTGCCTTGGATTGAGGAGGGGATGACTCGTACACGTCACATATGACCCATGGATCGTTTTGCTAAAGAATCGACAAAATCCCAATGCGTTTGGTCAGTTTTCCGTATGCCAGTTGATGTTTTTCACTTAAAATGACGCCCTTTTGAAGCAAAATACAGACACATAGAGTGATCCCGGCCACATCGCGACTTGGATTGAGCCCGGGTTAGCTCGTACAGGTCACATATGACCCATGTATCATTTTCCTAAAGCATCAACACATTTCAAATGCGTTTGGTCAGTTTTCCATATTTTAGTAGTTCTTTTCACTTATAATCCTGTCCATTTTAAACAAAAGAGAGACACTATGAATGGTGTTGGCCAAACCGGACCTTGGATTTAGGTGGGGTTGACTCTTACACATCACATATCACCAATGGATCTTTGTGCTAAATTATCGACACAATCCAAATGTGTTTGGTTGGTTTTCTGTATGCTAGTTGATGTTTTTTACTTAAAATGATGTCCTTTTGAAACAAAAGATAGACACTTTGAGTGATTCTGGCCACACCGCATATCCGAATATGGCGGGGTTGATTCATACAAATCATATATAACACATGTATCGCTCTCCTAATGTTTCAACGGAAACCGAATGTGTTTGGTCGGTTTTCCGTTTGTACATAAAATGTTGTCCATTTTAAACAAAAGAGATCCAATTGGAGTGATACCGGCTACACTGGGACTTGGATTGAGCCCGAGTTGGCTTCTACAGGTCACATATGACCCATGGATCGTTTTCCTAATGTATCAACACATTTTGAAAGCGTTTGTTAGGTTTTCCGTATGTGAGTTATTCTTTACACTTATAATCCTGTCCATTTTAAATAAAAGAAAGACAGTATGAGTGGTGTTGGCCACACCGCACCTCGGATCGAGGCGGGGTTTACTCGTACACGTCACATATGACCCATGGATCGTTGTGCTAAAGTATCGACATAATCCGAATGTGTTTGGTTGATTTTTCGTATGCCTGTTGATGTTATTCACATAAAATGACGTCCTTTTGAAACAAAAGAAAGACACTTTGGGTGGTGTCGGCCACACTGCATCTCAGATTGAGGCAGGTTTGATTCGTACACGTAACATATGACCCATGGATCATTATCCTAACGTTTCAATAGACCACAAATGCGTTTGGTCGGTTTTCCGTATATACTGAAAATGTTGTCCATTTTAAACAAAAGGGAGCCAGTTAGAGTGATCTCGGCCACAACGTGCCTCGGATAAAGGCGTGTTTGACTCGTACACGTCACATATGACCCATGGATCATTTTCCTAAAGAATCAACACATTTCTAATGCTTGTGGTCGGTTTTCTGTATGCCAGTTTTTCATTTAACATATAATCATGTCCATTTAAAACAACAGAGACACAGTTATAGTGGTTTCGGCCACACCACATCTCGTATTGAGGTGGGGTTGAATCGTACATGTCACATATGACCTATGTATCGTTGGGCTAAAGTATCGACACAATCCGAATTCATTTGGTCGGTTTTCCATATGAACTTAAATTGTTGTCCATTTAGAAAAAAGATAGTCTCTAAGAGTGATCTCGAGCACACTGTGCCTCGGAATAAAGCAGGGTTGACTCATACACGTCACATATAACCCATGGATTGTTTTCTTAAAGCATCAATACATTTCTAGTGCATTTGGTCGGTTATCCATATGCTAGTTGTTCTTTTCACTTATAATCCTGTCCATTTTAAACATAAGAGTCACAGTTAGAGTGGTGTCAGCCACACCGCGTCTCGTATTGAGGCGAGGTTGAATTGTACACATCACATATAACCCATGGATCATTGGGCTAAAATATCAACACAATCTGAATTATTTTGGTCAGTTTTACGTATGTACTTATATTGTTGTCCATTTTAAACAAAATAAAGCCACTAAGAGTGATCCTGACCATACTGTGCCTCGGATTATGGCGGGGTTGACTCGTAGACATCACATATGCCCCATGGATCGTTTTGATAAAGAATCAATAGAATCTGAATCCGTTTGGTTGGTTTTCTGTATGTTAGTTGTTCTTTTCAATTATAATCCTGTCCATTTTTAACAAAAGAGAGACACTGTGAATGGTGTCGGCCACACCACACCTCGTATTGAGAAGGGTTTGACTCTTACATGTCACATATGACTCATAGATCCTTGTTCTAAAGTATCAACTCAATCTAAATGTGTTTGGTCAGTTTTCTGTATGCCAGTTGATGTTTTTCACTTAAAATGACATCCTTTTGAAACAAAAGACAAACACTTTGAGTGGTGTCAGCCACACCGCATCTCTGATTGAAGTGGGGTTGATTCGTACACGTCACATATGACCCATGGATCGTTATCCTAATGTTTCAACGGAAACCGAATGCGTTTGGTTGGTTTTATGTATGTACTTCAAATGTTGTCCATTTTAAACAAAAGACAGACACTTAGAGTGATCCCAGCCACACCGCAACTTGGATTGAGCCTGGGCTGGATCGTACAAGTCACATATGACTCATGGATCGTTGTCCTAATGCATCAACACATTTTGAATGAATTTTTTTTGGTTTTCCTTATGTCAGTTATTCCTTTCACTTATAATCATGTCCATTTTAAACAAAAGAGAGACACTATTAATGGTTTCAGAAACACCGCACCTCAGATTGAGACGAGGTTGACTCGTCATGTCACGTATGACCCATGGATCGTTGTGCTAAAGTATCAACACAATCTGATTTCATTTGGTCGGTTTTCTGTATGCCAGTTGATGTTTTTTTACATAAAATAACATCCTATTGAAACAAAAGACATACAAATTGAGTGGTGTTGGCCACATTACGTCTCATATTGAGGATGGGTTGATTCGTACATGTCACATGTGACCCACGGATCATTCTCCTAAAGTTTGAACAGAAACCGAATGCGTTTGGTCAGTTTTCCATATGTATATAAAATGTTGTCCATTTTAAACAATAGGGAGCCACTTAGAGTGATCTCGGCCACACCGTGCATTGGATTAAGGTGGGGTTGACTCGTACACGTCACATATGACCCAGGTATCATTGTCATAAAGTATCAACACATTTCGAATGTGTTTGGTCTGTTTTCTGTATGGCAGTTGTTCTTTTCACTTATAATCCTGTCCATTTTAAACAAAAGAGACATAGTTAGAGTGGTGTCAGCAACACCACGTCTCGTATTGAGGCAGGGTTGAATTGTCCACGTCACATATGACCCATGGATCGATGGGCTAATGAATCGACACAATCCAAATGCATTTGGTCAATTTTCCATAAGTACTTAAAATGTTGTCCATTTTAAACAAAAGATATCTACTAAGAGTGATCCCGACAACACTATGCCTCATATTATGGCGAGGTTGATTTGTACATGTCACATATGACCCATAGATCATTGAGATAGAGTATCAACAGAATCTGAATGCATTTGGTCGATTTCCGGTATGTTAGTTGTTCTTTTCACTTATAATCCTTTCCATTTTAAACGAAAGAAAGACACTGTGAATGGTGTCGGCCACACCTCACCTTGAATTGAGGAGGGGTTGACTCGTAAACCTAACATATGACCCATGGATTGTTGTACTAATGTATTGACACAATCTGAATGCGTTTGGTCAGTTTTTCGTATGCCATTTGAATTTTTTCACTTAAAATGACGTCCTTTTAAAACAAAAGACGGACCCATTGAGGGGTTCTGGCCACACCGCATCTCCGATTGAGGTAGGGTTGATTCATACAAGTTACATATGACCCATGGATCGTTCTCCTAATGTTTCAATGGAAACCAAATGAGTTTGGTCGGTTTTCCATTTGTACTTAAAATGATGTCCATTTTAAACAAAATAGAGCCACTTAGAGTGATCTCAGCCACACCGGGACTCAGATTGAGCCTAAGTTGGCTTGTACAGGTCACATATGACCCATGGATCATTTTAATAGAAGCATGAACACATTTTGAATGCATTTGGTAGGTTTTCCATATGTAAGTTGTTCTTTTCACTTATAATCATGTCCATTACAAATAAAAGAGAGACACTATGAGTGGTGTCGGACACAAAACACCTCAGATTGAGGTGGGGTTGACTCGTACACGTCATATATGATCCATGGATCGTTGTACTAAATTATAGACACAATCTGAATGTGTTTGGTTGGTTTTCCATATTCCATTTCATGTGTTTCACTTAAAATGACATCCTTTTCAAACAAAGAAAGAAACATTGAGTGGTGTCAGCCACACCACATCTCAGATTGAGGTGGGGTTGATTTGTACACATCACATATGACCCATGGATAGTTGTCCTAAAGTTTCAATGAATACAGAATGTGTTTGTTGGGTTTTCCATAGGTACTTAAAATGTTATCCATTTTAAACAAAAGGGAGACACTTAGAGTGATCCTAGCCACACCGTGCATCATATTAAGGCGGTCTTTACTTGTACACATCTCATATGACCCATGGATCATTTTACTAAAGAAACAATACATTTCGAATGCATTTGGTTGTTTTTATGTATGCCAGTTGTTCTTTTCACTTATTATCCTGTCCATTTTAAACAAAAGAGACATAGTTAGAGTGGTGTCGTCCACACCACATCTCGTATTGAGGCGGGGTTCAATCATACATGTCACATATGACCCATGGATCATTGTACTAAAGTATTGACACAATCTGAATGTGTTTGGTTGGTTTTCCGTATATACTTAAAATGTTTTCCATTTTAAACAAAAGAGAGCCACTTAGAGTGATCCTGAAAACACCGCGACTCAGATTGAGCCCAAGTTGGCTCGTATAGGTCACATAGGACCCATGGATCATTTTCCAAAAGCAACAACACCTTTTGAATGTGTCTGGTCGGTTTTTCGTATGTCAGTTGTTCTCTTCACTTATAATTCTATCCATTTTAAAAAAATAACGACACTATGAATGGTGTCGGCCACACCACACCTCGGATTGAGGCGGGGTTGACTCACGCACATCACATATGACCCATGGATCATTGTGCTAAAGTATTGACACAATCTAAATGTGTTTGTTCATTTTTCTGAATGCCAGTTTATGTTTTTCACTTAAAATGATGTCCTTTTAAACAAAAGACAGACACTTTGAGTGGTGTCAGCCACACCACGTCCCAGATTGAGGAGGGTTTGATTCGTACACTTCACATATGACCCATGGATTGTTCTCCTAATGTTTCAATAGAAACTGAATGCCTTTGGTTGGTTTTCTATATGTACTTAAATTGTTGCCCATTTTAAACAAAAGGTAGCCGCTAAGAGTGATCCCAGCCACACCGTGCCTTGGATTAAGGCATGTTTGACTCATACACGACCCATATGACCCATGGATCGTTTTCCTAATGTAGGAATACATTTCGAATGCGTTTGGTCGGTTTTCCATTTTCCAGTTGTTCTTTTCACTTATAATCATGTCCATTTGTAACAAAAGAGACACAGTTAGAGTGTTGTCGGCCACACCACATATTTTATTGAGGTGGGGTTGAATCATACACGTCACATGTGATACATGTATCGTTGGGCTAATGTATCGACACAATCCGAATGTGTTTGGTCGGTTTTCCGTATATACTTAAAATGTTGTCCATTTTAATCAAAAGATAGACACTAAGAGTGATCCTGGACACACTGTGCCTTATATTAAGGCGGGGTTGACTCGTACATGTCATATATGACCCATTGATATTTTTGATAGTGAATCAATAGAATACAAATGTGTTTGGTCGGTTTTCCGTAAGTCAGTTGTTCTTTCCACTTATAATCCTGTCCATTTTAATCAAAAGAGAGACATTGTGAATAGTGTTGGCCACACCGCGCCTCGGATTGAGGTGGGGTTGACTCATACACGTCACATATGACCCATGGATCATTGTGCTAATGTATCGACAGAATATGAATGCGTTTTTTTGGGTTTTCACATGCAAGATGATGTTTTTCACTTAAAATGACATCCTTTTGAAACAAAAGCCAGACACTTTGAGTGGTGCCGGCCACACCACATCTCAGATTGAGGCGGGGTTGATTCGTACATGTCACATATGACCCATAGATCGTTTAGAAAAATTTTCAAAGGAAACTGAATGTGTTTGGTCAGTTTCTATATGTACTTAAAATGTTGTCCATTTTAAACAAAAGAGAGCCACTTAGAGTGATCTCAGCCACACCACGACATAGATTGAGCCTGGGTTGGCTTTTACATGTCACATATGATGCATGCATAATTTTCCTAAAGTATCAATACATTTTGAACGCATTTTGTTGGTATTTCATATGTCAATTGTTCTTTTCACTTATAATCCTGTCCATTTTAAATACAAGAGAGACACTATGAATAGTGTCGGCCAAACCGCGCCTTGGAATGAGGTGGGGTTGACTCTTACATGTCATATATGAACCATGGATCATTTTTTTAAAGCATAGACACAATCTGAATGTGTTTGGTCTATTTTACGTATTCTAGTTGATGTTTTTCACTTAAAATGATATCCTATTGAAACAATAGACAGACACTTTGAGTGGTTCTGGCCACACCGCCTCTCTGATTGAGGCAAGGTCGATTCCTACACGTCACATATGACCCATGGATCGTTCTCCTAATGTCTCAATGGAAACCGAATGCGTTTGGTTGGTTTTCCATATGTACTTAAAATGTTTTCCATTATAAACAGAAGCAAGCCACTTAGAGTGATCCTGACCACACTGTTCATCGGATTAAGGTGGTGTTTACTCGTACATGTCATATATGACCCATGGATTGTTTTTCTAAGGCATCAATAAATTTTGAATGCATTTGGTTAGTTTTCTGTATGCCAGTTGTTCTTTTCATTTATAATCCCGTCCATTTTAAACAAAAGAGACACAATTAGAGTGGTGTCAGCCACACCGAATCTCGTATTGAGACGGGGTTGAATCGTACATGTCACATATGAAACATGGAGCATTGGGCAAATGTATTGTTGTCCATTTTAAACAAATTATAGCCACTAAGAGTGATCCCGGCCACACTATGCCTTGGATTAAGTCGGGGTTGACTCGTACACGTGACATATGACCCATGGATCATTGTGATAAAGCCTCAATATAATTTGAATGCATTTGTTCAGTTTTCCGTATGTCAATTGTTATTTTGACTTATAATCCTGTCCATTTTAAATAAAAGTGCGACACTGTGAATGGTTTCATCCACACCACACCTCGGATTGAGGCGACGTTGACTCGAACACATCACATATGACCCATGGATCGTTGTGCTATAGTATCGACACAATCTGAATGCGTTTGGTCGGTTTTCCGAATGCCAGTTGATGTTTTTCAGTTAAAATGGTGTCCTTTTGAAACAAAAGACAACCACTTTGAGTGGTGCTAGCCACAACGAATCTCATATTAAGGCGAGGTTGATTCATACACGTCACATATGACCCATGGATTGTTCTCCTAATGTTTCCATGGAAACTGAATGCGTTTGGTCGGTTTTCTATATGTACTTAAAATGTTGTCCACTTTAAACAAAAGAGAGCTACTTTGAGTGATCTCGGCCACACAACGACTCAGATTGGGCATGGGTTGGCTCGTACTAGTCACATATGACTCATGGATTGTTTTCCTAAAGCATCGACACATTTCTAATGCATTTGGTCAGTTTTCTATATGTCTGTTGTTCTTTTCACTTATAATCTTGTCCATTTTAAACAAAAGAGAGACACTATGAATGGTGTCAGCCACACCGTGCCTCAGATTTAGGCCAGGTTGACTCGTACAAGTCACATATGACCCATGGATCGTTGTTCTTAAGTATCGGCAAAATTAGAATGCGTTTGGTCGGTTTTCCGTATGCCAGTGGATGTTTTTCACTTAAAATGACGTCCTTTTGAAACAAAAGACAGTCACATTGAGTGGTGTCGGCCACACCACATCCTAGATTGAGGTGGGGTTGATTCGTACAAGTCACATATGACCCATGGATCATTCTCCTAATGTTTCAATGGAAACCGAATGCGTTTGGTCAATTTTCCTTATGTACTTAAAATGTTGTCCATTTTAAACACAAAGGATCCACTTAGAGTGATGCCGGGCACACCGTTCCTTGGATTAAGTTGGGGTTGACTTGTCCATGTCACATATGTCCAATGGATTGTTTTCCTAGTGCATGAATACATTTCTAATGTGATTGGTTGGTTTTCCGTATGCCAGTTGTTCTTTTTACTTATAATCCTATATATTTTAAAAAAAAGAGACACATTTATAATGGTGTCAACCACACTGCATCTTGTATTGAGGCAGGGTTGAATTTTACACGTCAAATATGACCCATGGATCATTAGGATAAAAATATTGAAGCAATATGAATGCGTTTGGTCGGATTTGCGTATGTACTTAAATTATTGTCCATTTTAAACAAAAGATAGCCACTAAGAGTTATCCTGGAAACATTGTGGCTCGGATTAAGGCAGGGTTGACTCATACACATCACATATGACCCATGGATCGTTGTGATAAAGCATCAATAGAATCTGAATGTGTTTGGTTGGTTTTCCGTATGTCGTTCTTCTTTTCACTTATAATCCTGTCATTTTTAAACAAAAGAGAGATGTTGTGGATGGTTTCAGCCACACCACACCTCGGATTGGGGCGGGGATTACTCGTAAATGTCAAATATGAGACATGGATCATTGTGCTAAAGTATCGACACAATCATAATGTGTTTGGTAAATTTTATGTATGTCACTTGATGTTTTTTACTTAAAATGACATCCATTAGAAAAAAAAGACAGACACTTTTAGTGGTTCCAGCTGCACCGCATCTCAGATTGAAGTGGGGTTGATTCGTACATGTCACATATGACCAATGGATCGTTCTCATAATGTTTCAACAGAAACTGAATGCGTTTGGTTGGTTTTCTGTATGTACATAAAATGTTGTCCATTTTAAAGAAAAGAGAGCCACATAGAGTGATCCCAACCACACCGGGACTCATATTGAGCCCAGGTTGGCTCATACAGGTCACATATGACCCAAGAAATGTTTTCCTAAAGAATCAACACATTTCTAATGCGTATGGTCAGTTTTCCCTATGTCAGTTGTTCTTTTCACATATAATCCTATCAATTTTAAACAAAAGACTGACACTAGGAATGGTGTCGGCCACACCGCGCCTCAGATTGATGATGGGTTGACTCATACACGTCACATATGACCCATGGATCATTGTGCTAAAGTATCAACCCAATCTGAATGCGTTTGGTCTATTTTTCGTATTCCAGTTGGTGTTTTTCACTTAAAATGATGTCCTTTTGAAACAAAAGACAGACACTTTGAGTGGTGTCGGCCACACCACGTCTCAGATTGAGGAGGGGTTGATTCGTACACATCGCATATGACCCATGGATCGTTCCCCTAATGTTTCAATGGAAACAGAATGTGTTTGGTCGGTTTTCCATATGTACTTAAAATATTGTCCATTTTAAACAAGAGGTAGCCACTTTGAGTGATCCCAGACACACCGTGCCTCAGATTAAGGTGGTGTTGACTTGTACACATCACATATGACCCATGTATCATTTTCTTAAACCATCAATACATTTTGAATGTGTTTGGTCGGTTTCTGTATTCTAGTTATTCTTTTCACTTATAATCCTTTCCATATTAAACAAAAAAGACACAGTTAGAGGGTGTTGGCCACACCGCACCTTGGATTGAGGAGTTGTTGACTCGTACAAATCACATATGACCCATGGATCGTTGTACTAAAGTATCGACACAATGTAAATGTGTTTGGTCAGTTTTCCGTATGCCATTTGATGGTTTTCACTTAAAATGACATCCTTTTGAAACAGGATAAATACACTTTTAGTGGTGTTGGCCACACCATGTCTCAGATTGCGGCGGGGTTGATTCTTACACATCACATATGACCCATGGATCGTTCTCCTAAAGTTTCAATAGGAATTGAATGTGTTGGGTGGGTTTTCTGTATGTACAAAAAATGATGTCCATTTTAAACAAAAGGGAGCCACTCAGAGTGACCCCAGCCACACCATGCATCGTATTAAGGAAGGATTTACTCGTACACATCACATATGACCCATGGATCATTTTACTAAAGCATCAATACATTTCAAATGCATTTGGTCGGTTTTCCGTATGCCAGTTGTTATTTTCACTTATAATCAGGTCCATTTGAAACAAAAGAGACACAGTTAGAGTGGTGTCATCCACACCACATCTCGTATTGAGGCGGGGTTGAATCATACATGTCACATATGACCCATGGATCATTGGACTAAAGTATCGACACAATCTGAATGTGTTTGGTCAGTTTTCCGTATGTACTTAAAATGTTGTCCATTTTAAACAAAAGAGAGCCACTAAGAGTGATCCCGGACACACCGCAGCTCATATTGAGCCCAGGTTGGCTCGTACAGGTCACATAGGACTCATGGATCATTGTCATAAAGCATCAACACCTTTCAAATGAATTTGGTCAGTTTCCCTTATGTCATTTGTTCTTTTCACTTATAATCCAATCGATTTTAATCAAAATAGAGACACTATGAATGGTGTCAGACACACCGCGCCTCAGATAGCGGCGGGGTTGACTCGTACACATCACATATGACCCATGGATTTCTAGACTAAAGTATCGACACAATCCGAATGCGTTTGGTCGTTTTTTCGTATGCCAGTTTATGTTTTTCACATAAATTGATGTCCTTTTGAAACAAAAGACAGACACATTGAGTGGTTTTAGCCACACCACATCCAAGATTGTTGCAGGGTTAATTTTTACACTTCACATATGACCCATGGATCATTCTCTTAAAGTTTCAATGGAAACTGAATACATTTGGTCGGTTTTCTGTATGTACTTAAATGTTTTCTCATTTTAAACAAAAGAGAGCCACTAAGTGTGATCCCGGTCACACCATGCCTCGGATTAAGTCAGGGTTGACTCGTATACATCACATATGACCCATGGATACTTTTCCTAAATAATTAATACATTTCAAATGCTTTATGTCGATTTTCTATATGCCAGTTGTTCTTTTCACTTATAATCCTATCTATTTTAAACAAAAGAGACACAGTTAGAGTGGTGTCGGCCACATCGCATCTCGTATTGAGGTGGGGTTGAATCGTACATGTCACATATGACCCATGGATCGTTGGGATAAATTTTTGACACAATCCAAATTTGTTTGGTCGGTTTTCCATATATACTTAAAATGTTGTCCATTTTAAACAAAAGATAGACACTAAGAGTGATCCCGGCCACACTATGCCTCAGATTAAGGCGGGGTTGTCTCATACACGTCACATATGACCCATGGATCATTTTGATAAAGAATAAATAGAATCCAAATGCGTTTGGTTAGTTTCCTGTATGTCAGTTGTTCTTTTAACTTATAATCCTGACCATTTTAAACAAAAGAGAGACACTGTGAATGGTGTCGGCCACACCGCGCCTCGGATTGAAGTGGGGTTGACTCGTACATGTCACATATAACCCATGGATCATTGTGCTAATGTATTGACATAATCTGAATATGTTGTTTTGGTTTTTTCATATGCAATTTGATATTTTTCATTTAAAATGGCGTCCTTTCGAAACAAAATACAGACACTTTGAGCGGTGCCAGCCACACCATATCTCAGATTAAGGCGGGGTTGATTCGTACACGTCACATATGACCCATGGATCATTCAGATAAATTTTCAAAGGATACCGAATGCGTTTGGTCAGTTTTCCATATGTACTTAAAATATTGTCCATTTTAAACAAAAGTGACACACATAGAATGATCTTGGCCACACCACGGCTCAGATTGAGCCCTGGTTGGCTTGTAAAGGTCACATATGACCCATGGATCGTTTTCCTAAAGCATCAATACATTTTGAATGAAATTGGTTGGTTTTCGTATGTCATTTGTTTTTTTCACTTAAAATCCTATCCATTTTAAACAAAAGAGAGACACTATGAATGGTTTCGGATAAACCGCCCCTTGGAATGAGACGGGATTGACTCTTACATGTCACATATGACCCATGGATCATTGTGCTAAAGTATCGACAGAATCTGAATGCGTTTGGTCAGTTTTCTATAATCCAGTTGATGTTTTTCACTTAAAATGACATCCTATTGAATCAAAAGACAGAACATTTGAGTGGTGCCAGCCACACTGCCTCTCTGATTGAGGTGGAGTTGATTCCTACACATCACATATGACCCATGGATCGTTCTCCTAATGTTTCAATGGAAACCGAATGTGTTTGGTTGGTTTTCCGTATAAACATAAAATGTTGCCCATTTTCAACAAAAGCAAGCCACTTAGAGTGATCTCGACCACACCGTGCATCAGATTAAGGTGGAATTTATACGTAGACATCACATATGACCCATGGTTAGTTTTTCTAAAGCATCAATACATTTCAATTGCATTTGTTCAGTTTTCCATATGCCAGTTGTTCTTTTCACTTATAATCCTATCCATTTTAAGCAAAAGAGACACAGTTATTGTGGTGTCGGGCACACCACAACTTGTATTGAGGCGGGGTTGAATCATACACGTCACATATGAAACATGGATCATTGGGCTAATGTATCGACACAATACGAATGTGTTTGGTTGGTTTTCCCTATGTACTTAAAATGTTGTCCATTTTAAACAAAATATAGCCACTAAGAGTGATCCTGACAACACTGTGCCTCAGATTAAGGTGGGGTTTACTCGTAGACAACACATATGACCCATGGATCGTTGTGACAAAGCATCAACAGAATCTGAATGCATTTGGTTAGTTTTCCATATGTCAATTTTTCCTTTCACTTATAATCCTATTCATTTTAAACAAAAGAGAGACACTGTGAATCGTGTCAGCCACACCATGCCTCGGATTAAGGCAGGGATGACTCGTACACATCAAATATGACCCATGGATCATTTTTCTAAAGTATCGACACAATCCGAATGCATTTGGACAGTTTTATATATTCCATTTGATGTTTTTCACTTAAAATGATGTTCTTTTGAAACAAAAGACAGACACTTTGAGTGGTGCCAACCACACCGAATATCAGATTGAGGAGGGGTTGATTCATACATGTCACATATGACTCATGGATCATTCTCCTAATGATTCAATAGTGACCGAATGCGTTTGGTCAATTTTATATATGTACTTAAAATGTTGTCAATTTTAAACAAAAAAGAGCTACTTGGAGTTATCCCGGCCACATTGTGACTCGGATTGAGCACGGGTTGGCTCATACAGGTCACATATGACCCATGGATCATTGTCCTAAAGCATCAACACATTTCTAATTCGTTTGGTCAGTTTTCCGTATATCAGTTTTTCTTTTCACTTATAATCTTATCCGTTTTAAACAACAGAGAGAAACTATGAATGGTTTCAGCCACACCATGCCTCGGATTGAGGCAGGGTTGACTCTTACACATCACATATGACCCATGGATCGTTTTGCTAATGTATCGACAAAATCGGAATGTGTTTGGTTGGTTTTCTGTATGCCAGTTGATGTTTTTCACTTAAAATAACGTCCTATTGAAACAAAAGACAGACACTTTGAGTGGTGTCGGCCACACCACATCTCAGATTGAGGCGGGGTTGATTCGTACACTTCACATATGACCCATGGATCATTGTCCTAATGATTCAATGGAAACCGTATGCGTTTTGTCGATTTTCCATATCTATATTAAATTTTTTCAATTTTAAACAAAAGAAAGCCACTTAGAGTGATCCCGGCCACACCGTGCCTCCGATTAAGGCGGGGTTGACTCGTACACGTCACATATGACCCATGGATCATTTCCTAATGCATCAATACATTTCTAATTTGTTTGGTCAGTTTTCCGTATGCCAGTTGTTCTTTTCACTTATAATCCTATCCATTTTAAACAAAAGAGACACAGTTAGAGTGGTGTCAGCCGCACCGCATCTCGTATTGAGGTGGGGATGAATTGTACACATCAAATATGACCCATGGATCGTTGGGAAAAAATATTGACACAATCTGAATGTGTTTGGTCAGTTTACATATGTACTTAAATTGTTGTCCATTTTAAACAAAAGTTAGCCACTAAGAGTGATCCCGACCATGTTGTGCCTCAAATTAAGGTGGGGTAGACTTTTAAACGTCACATATGAGCCTTGGATCATTGTTATAAAGCATCAACAGAATACAAATGCATTTGGTCAGTTTTCCGTATGTCAGTTGTTCTTTTCACTTATAATCCTATCCATTTTAAACAAAAGAGAGACACTGTGAATTGTGCTGACCACACCGCGCCTCATATTGGGGTGGGGTTGACTTTTACACGTCACGTATTACCCATGGATTGTTTTTCTAAAGTATCGACATAATCCGAATGCGTTTGGTAATTTTTCCTTATGCCAGTTGATGTTTTCACTTAAAATGACATCATTTTGAAAAAAAAGACAGACACTTTGGGTTGTGCCAGCTGCACCGCCTCTCAGATTTAAGTGGGGTTGATTTGTACATGTCACATATGACCAATGGATCATTCTCCTAAAGTTTCAACGGAAATTGAATGAGTTTGGTTGGTTTTCCGTATGTACTTAAAATGTTGTCCATTTTAAACAAAAGATACCCACATAGAGTGATCCCGGCCACACCGTGACTTGTATTGAGACTGGGTTGGCTCGTACATGTCACATATGACCCATGGATTGTTTTCCAAAAGCATCAACACATTTCGAAAGCGTATGGTTGGTTTTCCATATGTCAGTTGTTCTTTACACATATAATCCTATCCATTTTAAACAAAAGAGTAACACTATGAATGCTGTTGGCCACACCGTGCCTCAGATCGAGGCAAGGTTAATTCGTACATGTCAGATATGACCCATGGATGATTGTGCTAAATTATCGACACAATCTAAATGAGTTTAGTTGGTTTTCCGTATGCCAGTTGATGTTTTTCACATAAAATGATGTCCTTTTGAAACAAAAGACAGACACTATGAGTGGTGTCAGCCACACCGCGTCTCAGATTGGGGCGGGGATGATTCGTACACATCACATATGACCCATGGATCATTTCCCTAATGTTTCAACGGAAACAGAATGTGTTTGGTCGGTTTTCCGTATGTACTTAAAATGTTTTCCATTTTAAACAAGAGGGAGCCACATAGAGTGATCCTGGCCACACCGTGCATCGGATTATGGCAGGGTTGACTCGTACACGTCACATACAACACATGTATCATTGTACAAAGGCATCAATACATTTCCAATGCATTTGGTCAGTTTTCCATATGCCAGTTGTTCATTTCACTTATAATCCTGCCCATTTTAAACAAAAGAGACATAGTTAGAGTGGTGTCGGCCACACCACACCTTGGATTGAGGCGAGGTTGACTTGTACACGTCACATATGACCCATGGATCATTGTGCTAATGTATCGACACAATCCGAATGTGTTTGGTTGGGTTTTCGTATGCTGTTTGAGTTTTTTTACATAAAATGCATCCTTTTGAAACAAAAGAAAGACACTTTGAGTGGTGTCGGCCACACCACATCTCAGATTGAGGTGGGGTTGATTCTTAAACATCACATATGACCCATGGATCATTCTCGTAATGTTTCAATGGAAACTGAATGAGTTTAGTGGGTTTTCCATATGTACATAAAATGTTGTCCATTTTAAACAAAAGGGATCCACTTAGAATGATCTCGGCCACACCATGCATCATATTAAGGCGGGATTTACAAGTAAACGTCACATAAGACCCATGGATCATTTTACTAAAGCATCAATACATTTTGAATGCATTTGGTCGGTTTTTCGTATGCCAGTTGTTCTTTCCACTTATAATTCTTTCCATTTTAAACAAAAGGGACACAGTTAGAGTGGTGTCAGACACACCGTATCTCATATTGAGGGGGAACTGAATCATACACATCACATATGACCCATTGATCATTGGACTAATGTATCGACACAATCCGGATGTGTTTGGTCAGTTTTCCCTATGTACTTAAAATGTTGTCCATTTTAATCAAAAGAGAGCCACATAGAGTGATCCCGGAAACACCTCGATTCATATTGAGCCCAGGTTGGCTCGTACAGGTCACATAGGACCCATGGATTGTTGTCCTAAAGCGTCAACACCTTTAAAATGTGTTTGTTCAGTTTTTCGTATGTTAGTTGTTATTTTAACTTATAATCCTATCCATTTTAAAAAAATAGAGACACTATGAGTGGTGTCGGCCACACTGCACCTCGGATTGAGGCGAGGTTGACTCATACATATCACATATGACCCATGGATCGTTGTGCTAATGTATCGACACAATCTGAATGCGTTTGGTCATTTTTCTGTATGCCAGTTTATGTTTTTCACTTAAAATTATGTCCTTTTGAAACAAAAGACAGACACCTTGAGTGGTGTTAGCCACACCACATCCCAGATTGGGGCAGGGTTGATTCGTACACTTCAAATATGACCCATGTATTGTTCTCCTAATGTTTCAACAGAAACTGAATTCATTTGGTCAGTTTTCTATATGTACTTAAAATATTTCCCATCTTAAACAAAAGTGATCCACTAAGAGTGATCCCGGCCACACCGTGGATCAGATTAAGGAAAGTATGACTCATACACATCATATATGACCCATGGATCATTTTCCTAAAGCATCAATACATTTTGAATTCATTTGGTCGGTTTTTTGTATGCTAGTTGTTCTTTTCACTTATAATCCTGTACATTTTAAACAAAAAAGACACAGTTAGAGTGGTGTCGGCCACACCGCATCTCGTATTGAGGCGGGGTTGAATCTTAAATGTCACATATGACCCATGAATTGTTGGCATAAAATATTTACACAATCTGAATGTGTTTGGTGGGTTTTCTGTATATACATAAAATGTTATCCATTTTAAACAAAAGATAGACAGTAAGAGTGATCCCGGCCACACTGTGCCTCGGATTAAGGCGGGGTTGACACTGTACACATCACATATGACCCATGGATCGTTGTGATAATGCATCAACAGAATCCGAAAGCGTTTGGTCAGTTTTCTGTATGTGAGTGATTCTTTTCACTTATAATCCTATACATTTTAAACAAAAGAGAGACACTATGAATGGTTTCTGGCACACCGCGCCTCAGATTGAGGAGGGGTTGACTCGTACACGTCACACATGACCCATGGATCATTTTGATAATGTATCGACACAATCCGAATGCATTTGTTCGGTTTTTCATATTCAAGTTGATGTTTTGCACTTAAAATGACGTCATTTTGAAACAAAAGACAGACACGTTTTGTGGTGCCAGCCACACCCCATCTCAGATTGAGGCAGGGTTAATTTGTACACATCACATATGACCCATGGATCTTTAAGCTAAATTTTCAAAGGAAACCGAATCCGTTTGATCAGTTTTCCATATGTACTTAAAATGTTGTCCATTTTAAACAAAAGAGAGACACATAGAGTGATCTCGGCCACACCACAACTCAGATTGAGGCCTGGTTGGCACGTACAGGTCACATATGACCCATGGATCGTTTTCCTAAAGCATCAATACATTTTGAATGCGTTTGGTTGGTTTTCATTATGTCAGTTGTTCTTTTTCACTTATAATCCTGTCCATTTTTAACAAAAGAGAGACAATATGAATGGTTTCAGCCAAACCGCGCCTTGGAATGAGGCGAGGTTGACTCTTACACATTACATATAACCCATGGATCATTGTGCTAAAGTATCAACACAATCCAAATGTGTTTGGTCGGTTTTCTGTATTCCATTTGATGTTTTTCACTTAAAATGACGTCCTATAGAAACAATAGACAGACACTTTGAGTGGTGCCGGTCACACCGACTCTCTGATTGAGGCGGGGTTGATTCGTACACCTCACATATGACCCATGGATAGTTCTTCTAATGTTTTAATGAAAAATGAATTCATTTGGTGGGTTTTCCATATGTACTTAAAATGTTGTCCATTTTAAACAAAAGCGAGCCACTTAGAGTGATCCCGACCACACCGTGCATCGGATTAAGGCGGGGTTTACCCGTACACGTCACATATGACCCATCGATCGTTTTTCTAAAGCATCAATACATTTCTAATTCATTTAATCAGTTTCCCGTATGCTTTTGTTGTTTTCACTTATAATCATGTCCATTTTATACAATAGAGACACATTTAGAGTGGTGTCGGCCACACCGTATCTCATATTGAGACAGGGTTGAATCGTACACGTCACATATGAAACAAGGATCATTGGGCTAATGTATCGACACAATCTGAATGCATTTGTTTGGTTTTCCATATGAACATAAAATGTTGTCCATTTTAAACAAAAGATATCCACAAAGAGTGATACCAACCACACTGTGCCTCAGATTAAAGAGGGGTTGACTCGTACACGTCACATATGACCCATGGATCGTTGTGATAAATCATTAACAAAATCCGAATGCGTTTGGTCAGTTCTCCGTATGTCAATTGTTCTTTTCACTTATAATCCTGTCCATTTTAAACATAAGAGAGACACAGTGAATGTTGTAAGACACACCACACCTCGGATTGAGGTGGGGATGACTCGTACATGTCACATATGACCCATGGATCATTTTTCGAATGTATCGACACAATCTAAATGCTTTATTTAGTTTTCCTTATGACAGTTGATGTTTTTCACTTAAAATGATGTCTTTTTGAAACAAAAGGCAGACACTTTGAGTGGTGTTGGCCACACTACATCTCAGATTGGGGTGGGGATGATTCGTACATGTCATATATGACCACTGGATCGTTTCCCTAATGTTTCAACTGAAAATGAATGTGTTTGTTCGGTTTTGCATATGTACTTAAAATGTTGTCCATTTTAAACAACATGGAGCCACTTAGAGTGATCCCGGACACACCGTGCCTTGGATTATGGCAGGGTTAACTCGTACACGTCACATATGACCCATGTATCGTTGTCCTAAAGCAACAATACATTTCGAATGCATTTGGTCAGTTTTCAATATGCCAGTTGTTCTTTTCACTCATAATCTTGTCCATTTTAAACAAAAGAGACATAGTTAGAGTGGTGTCGGCCACACCACACCTCGGATTGAGGCATGGTTGACTCGTACATGTCACATATGACCCATGGATCGTTGTGCTAAAGTATCGACATAATCTGAATGTGTATGGTCAGTTTTCCATATGCCATTTGAGGTTTTTAACTTAAAATGTCATCCTTTTGAATCAAAATAAGTACACTTTGGGTGGTGTCTGCCACACCACATCTCAGATTGAGGTGGGGTTGATTCTTACAAATCACATATGACCGATGGATCGTTATCTTAATGTTTCAACAGAAACTGAATGAGTTCAGTGGGTTTTCCGTATGTACTTAAAATGTTGTCCATTTTCAACAAAAGGGATCCACTTATAGTGATCTTGGCCACACCGTGCATCGTATTAAGGTGGGATTTACTCGTACACATCACATATGTCCCATGGATCGTTTTACTGAAGTATCAATACATTTCTAAGGCATTTGGTCAGTTTTCCGTATGCCAGTTGTTCTTTTCACTTATAATACTGTCCATTTCAAACAAAAGGGACACAACTAGAGTGGTGTCGGCCACACCACATCTCATATTGAGGCAGGGTTGAATCATAAAAAACACATATGACTCCAAATGTGTTTGGTCAGTTTTCCATATGTACTTAAAATGTTGTCCATATTAAACAAAAGAGAGCCACTTAGAGTTATCCCAGACACACCGTGACTCATATTGATCCCGAGTTGGCTCATAAAAGTCACCTAGGACCCATGGATCGTTGTCCTAAAGCATCATCACCTTTCAAATGCGTTTGGTCAGTTTTTTGTATGTCAGTTGTTATTTTCACTAATAATCCTATCCATTTTAAACAAAATAGAGACACTGTGAATGGTGTCAGCCACACCGCACCTCGTATTGAGGCGGGGTTGACTCGTACACATCACATATGACCCATGGATCATTGTGCTAATATATCGACACAGTCTGAATGCGTTTGGTCATTTTTCTGTATGCCAGTTTATGTTTTTCACTTAAAATGACGTCCTTTTGAAACAAAAGACAGACACTTTGAGTGGTGTCAGCCACACCACATCCCAAATTGAGGTGGGGTTGATTTGTACACTTCAAATATGACCCATGGATTTTTATCCTGAAGTTTCAACGGAAACTAAATTCATTTGGTCAGTTTTCTGTATGTAATTAAAATGTTGTCCATTTTAAACAAAAGGGAGCCACTAAGAGTGATCCCTGCCACACTGTGCCTTAGATTAAGGCAGGGATGACTCATACACGTCACATATGACCCATACATCATTTTCCAAAAGCATCAATACATTTCAAATGTGTTTGGTCGGTTTTCCGTATGCGAGTTGTTCTTTTCACTTATAATCCTGTCCATTTTAAACAAAAGAGAAACAGTTAGAGTGGTGTCGGCCACACCGCGTCTTGTATTGAGGCAGGGTTGAATGGTATACTTCACATATTACTCATTGATCGTTGGGATAAATTATTGACATAATCCGAATGTGTTTGGTCAGTTTTCCGTATATACATAAAATGTTGTCCATTTTAAACAAAAGATAGACACTAAGAGTGATCTGAGCCACAATATGCCTTGGATTAAGGCGGGGTTGACTCGTACACGTCACATATGACCCATGGATCGTTGTGATAAATCATCAACAAAATCCAGAATCATTTGGTCAGTTTTCCGTATGTTAGTGGTTCTTTTCACTTATAATCCTGCCCATTTTAAACAAAAGAGAGACATTGTGAATGGTTTCAGCCACACCGCGCCTCGGATTGAGACAGAGTTGACTTGTACACATTACATATGACCCATGGATCATTTTTCTAAAGTATCAAAACAATATGAATGTGTTTGTTCAGTTTCTCATATGCAAGTTGATGTTTTTCACTTAAAATGACGTCCTTTTGAAACAAAAGACAGACACATTGAGTGGTGCCGGCCACACCACATCTCAGATTGAGGCGAGGTTAATTCGTACACGTCACATATGACCCATGGATCATTTAGGTAAATTTTCAATGGAAACCAAATGTGTTTGGTCAGCTTTCCATATGTATGTAACGCCCCGACCCCAGCTACCCAGAGCCGGTGCGTTACTTCGTAACATTGGCATGATCACAAAAGATCAAGTCTTGAAAGACCGATTAGTTTAGTAGCCTTGGAAACACTAGATACATTCGTAAACGTTACATTACATCATAAAGTGAAAAAGTACAATTACAAAGTCTCCATAGTCCACACTCATATCCTCTTCTGACTATCCCTGCAGGTCATTCATAAAATACTTCTTCACATCCTGGAAAATATTAAAACATTGAAAGGGGTGAGCTCAGATGCTCAGTAAGGATAACAATATTGCGGAAGCTTTCGTAAATAAACATAAACATTTAAAGCAATGTATAACTAAAACAAAAGCCTTTTAAACTTGAACATCAACATAATATGGCAAAAGTAAAATGAGATAATGCCATTTACTTCTTCACATGGATATTCTACTGGTCGAATAATCACATGCAATATCAATAACCACTTTCATAATGATGGAATGCATAATGCCGGACATTCTGAAACATTTTGTCAAGGCCTCGGCCAAGACGTCTAAAATGATTAAGGCCTCGGCCAAAATCACAAATCAAATTGGCAAAGGGCCTCGGCCAATTCCACGTCTAGTTGTCTCATGAGACCTACCGATGCAATTTTTTTAGAAGATACTTAATTTTAAAATTGATAACATATACTCCAGTGTTTTTTTTGAAAACGTTATGCAAGCTTCTGAAAACAAAATTACTAATTCTGAGACTGCTTGACTAATTACAGGCCATGATGGGTCCACGCCCAATCCCTTCCTGTCTACCACACTCGAGAGTCATGTTTTCTGAAAACATTTTTAAGCTTGCGTTAAATACGTATACATTTGCACTGGATTTTCATATATTTGGGAGAAATATCTCTTTTTTTAAATCATTTAAAAATCACATAATTATAAAATAAAACCTTTTGAATAAACGTAAAAGTCAAATGGGTTTATACACTATACAAAAGAAATTTGTGTATAAAAAAAATATGCCTCAATGAATGGAGATTGAGATGAAGTCCCTTAAAAAGATCATTTTTAAATAAAATATATCTATTATGTGTATTCACTATATGTACACATAATGAAAGTATAAATACAATATACGACATAATAATATCATGACATAATTTGAAAGTAGGAGATTATCCCAAGGAAAGGATATTGGGTTAAGAAATTCCCTTACAAAGAGCATTTTTAAAATAAAATAGATCTATTATGTGTATTCACTACAAGTACACATAAATAATGTACAAATACAGGACATGACATAATAATATCATGACATAATTTGAATGTAGGATATTAACCCAAAGAACGAAAATTGGGTTAAGAAGTTCCCTTACCTCGTGTGTGACTTGACTCAACCGTTCTTTAACCTCCTGAATAATAAACTAGAGTTAATATATACCTTATTAAGAACCATTTTCAATTTAATTATCCTTATTATATCACTTATTACAATGATATGAACATTATGTAATTATTTATGTTAATAACGGTCGTTTTGTCGATCTTTGGTACTTGAGTCAACAATAAACTTCTTATAATTATAAGTTGTTCATGTGGTGAAATATCCATTATATCCAGAATTATATTAATGATGTAGATATCATATATATCATATATATACAGTATATACATTCATTTATAATATTACGTAACATTTAGAGGTAAGAAATGAAATGCACCGTTCATGGAGACGGTAAGCCGTACGTACGCATGAACGCTACTTTCATTTCAATTTCATATTTAATGGAATGAAATCATAATGATATAAATGTATAATATAATTCCAGTATAATATAGTGTATAATACCATTTACTCCAACCTTTATACATCCCACATATGGCATTAACGATTCAAATCACTTTGAGGGGGCGGTAGTCCGCACTTCCTAAAATGAAATTATCGCGTTTTACCCATAATGGAAATCATAAAGTAAGCCATAAATGAGAAATACAGAAGCATAAGTAAAACATAAACACATTATATATCATATATAAATATAGTGACATCTTAATGGCCACCTTTGAAGGTGTTATATGAGTGTTGAACAATCATCGTTTCGTGAGGCAGAAATTCGCCATCCACAGAAACCGTATGTTCTTTAACCATTAGATGTAGGTGTGTGTAATTGTAGCTCGAATCCTTCTTATAAAAACATCCTAGTATATTGAGGATACTGGTTTTGTTACAAAATAATTTAATAAAAAGAGTTTAGGGGGTTGGAGAAGAAAAATAAACCAAAACAACATTAGAGAAGACATTACCTCAAAATCGGGTAACTCTTTTTGATTTGAGCCAAAGGCTTCCTTGGGAAGCGTTCTGCCCAAAGTTAGGCTTCTAGGAGTAAGAGGGGGAAGTTGGGAGAGTATTTGGGTAGAGGTTGTCTGAGCCAAATGGCTTGAAGGTGTGAATAAGGTGGGAGAGGTGGGGGCCTTTTATAAGTGGAGAGGAGGGGCTCTTTTGGAAAGATTGAAATGTTACATTATTACACAATTCTTTTCGGATTCTAAAGGTCCCACACTTATATAATTCGAGGCTAAGGTAATAAGGGTTCGAAATATCCTCATCCAATTGGCTTTGGACAAGTGTAAGCCTTTTATTTTACATTATCTTTTCATTTTATTAAAATCGTTAAATAATGAGGTCATCGCTGCATCATAATGATGTCATAAATAATTTAATTTATTTAATGTCTAAAAATTATAAAAAAAATACTATGATGTAGGAAATCGTTTTAGATTTCTAATGAATATTTATAATCAAAATTTGGACTTGTGTAACCCCACTTAACAACTGTTTTAGTAAAACAACTCATGTTTGTGTCATTTTTTACTTTAACATTAAATAAAAGGTATTTATGTCATTTTCCAACTAAAGTGGCTCCATGGGGTCCCCAAGTTGACCCATGGATTGTCTTGGTCGGCCATGACTCATCCAATAGGAGTATGACAAGTGTCAAGCTCATATCATATTATTAAAACATTGTTTTTACCTTAAACTACACTAATTACCTCTAATCGCGATTAAGAACTTAAAAGCTACTATTCACCAAAAAATTATTTTAATCTCATTGAACCACATTTTACTTCTTAATGACAACCATGTATGTCGGATTTTTGAAAATCAAATCACAGAAGTGGTAATATTTCATTTAAACGAAAAATCAGTTATTTAATTACCACTTAGTGGTTTCACTATTCATCAAAAATTGAGGTTTTTCAGAACAAGGCCAAAATTTCACCCTAAGCTATAATTGATATTCCGAATTCAAAAATGATGTCTATTTTACAAAATTCCAAACATATAAGTTGTGTTAATTAATTTTATAATTAATTCCCGCTGTTACAACAAATAGCGTGTTTTTAAGAAACAATTTATATCAAAAGTTTGCCAATTGTTTATGTCTAATTTCAATGTTAAATTAATTCTAATGACCACCATTGGATAAAATGGTAAAAATATATTCCAATTATACTTTAAAACCACTCAATAGTATAACTTATCACTATAAATTATTTTGATTAAAAAAGTTGTTTTAAGTATTTTTCACTATTCATAAAAATTTCGAAGTTCTCAGAAAAATACCAAAAATTCAACATAGGCTAATTTCGATATTCCGAATACAAAAATGAAGTCCATTTTGAAATATAAAATTTCTATAATTTTAAAAAGTGGTTATTACTATTCATAATGGCTACTTTTATTAGTCATGGTGTTTTAGAACTCGAAGTTGCGTACAATGCAATCTATTGCATTATTGAATGAGAAGCGTATCATGGAAGCTCGGGGTGTTACATGTACTTAAAATGTTGTCCATTTAAAAAAAAAGAGATCCACTAATAGTGATCTTGGCCACACTGTGACTTAGATTGAGCCCTGGTTGGCTCGAAAAGGTCACATATGACCCATGGATCGTTTTCCTAAAGCATCAATACATTTCGAATGCGTTTGGTTGGTTTTCGGTATGTCAGTTGTTCTTTTCACATATAATCTTGTCCATCTTTAACAAAAGAGAGACACTATGAATGGTGTCGGCCAAACCACGCCTTGGAATGAGGTGGGGATAACTCTTACACATCACATATGACCAATGGATCATTGTGCTAAAGTATCGACACTATCCTAATGTGTTTGGTTAGTTTCCCATATTCCAGTTGATGTTTTCACTTAAAATGACGTCCTATTGAAACAAAAGATGGAAAATTTGAGTGGTGTTGGCCACAACACCTCTCTGATTGACGCGGGGTTGATTCTTACACGTCAAATATGACCCATGGATCATTATCCTAATGTTTCTATGGAAACTAAATGCATTTGGTTGGTTTTCCGTATGTACATAAAATGTTGTCCATTTTAAACAAAAGAGAGCTACTTAGAGTGATCCCGAACACACCGTGCATTGGATTAAGGTGGGGTTTACTCTTACACATCACATATGACCCATGGATCGTTTTTCTAAAGCATAAATACATTTAGAATGCATTTGGTCAGTCTTCCGTATGCCAATTTTTCTTTTCTCTTATATTCCTATCCATTTTAAACAAAAGAGACACATTTAGAGTGGTGTTGGCCACACCACATCTCGTATTGAGGCGGGGTTGAATCATACATGTCACATATGAAACTTGGATCGTTGGGATAATGTATCAACCCAATATTAATGCGTTTGGTTGGTTTTCCATATGAACCTAAAATGTTTTCCATTTTAAACAAAAGATGGTCACTAAGAGTGATCCCGACCACACTGTGCCTCAGATTAAGGCGGGGTTGACTCGTACACGTCACATATGACCCATGGATCATTGTGAAAAAGAATCAACAGAATCCGAATTCATTTGGTCAGTTTTACGTATGTCAATTTTTCTTTTCACATAAAAAGATACACTGTGAATGGTGTCATGAACACCATGCCTCTAATTGAGGCGGGGTTGACTCGTACACGTCATATATGACCCATGGAACGTTGTGCCAAAGTATCGACACAATACTAATGTGTTTGGTTGGTTGTTTGTATGCCAGTTGATGTTTTTCACTTAGAATAATGTCCTTTTGAAAATAATAAAGACACTTTGAGTGGTGACAGCCACACCAAATTTCAGATTGAGGCGGGGTTGATTCATACACGTCACATATGACCCATGGATTGTTCTCCTAATTTTTCAGTGGAAACCAAATGCGTTTGGTCGGTTTTTTGTATGTACTAAAAATGTTGTCCATTTTAAACAAAAGACAGCTACTTAGAGTGATCCCGGCCACACCACGACTCGGATTGAGCACAGGATGGCTAGTACAGGTCACATATGTCCCATGGATCATTTTACTAAAGCATCAACACATTTCAAATGCGTTTGGTCGGTTATCCATATGTCAGTTGTTCTTTTCACTTATAATACTATCCATTTTAAACAAAAGAGAGACACTATGAATGGTGTCAGCCACACCGTGCTCGGATTGAGGTGGGGTTGACTCATACACATCACATATGACCGATGGATGGTTGTGCTGAAGTATCAACAATATTGGAATGCGTTTGGTCAGTTTTACGTATTCCAGTTGATGTTTTTCACTTAAAATGACGTCCTTTTGAAACAAAAGACAGACACTTTGAGTGGTGTCAGCCACACCACATCTCATATTGAGGCGGGGTTGATTCGTACACGTCACATATGACCCATGGATCATTTTCCTAATGTTTCAATGGAAACCAAATGCCTTTGGTCAATTTTCCATACGTACTTAAAATGTTGTCAATTTTAAACAAAAGGGATCCACTTAGATTGATCCCGGCCACGTCGTGCCTCCGATTAAGGGAGGGTTTACTCGTAAACATCACATATTACCCATGGATCATTTCGTAATGCATCAATACATTTCTAATGTGTTTGGTTGGTTTTCTGTATGCCAGTTGTTCTTTTCACTTATAATCCTATCCATTTTAAACAAAAGAGACACAGTTAGTGTGGTGTCAGCCACACCACATCTCGTATTGAGGCGGGGTTGAATTGTACACGTCAAATATTACCCATGGATCGTTGGGCTAAAATATTGACACAATCTAAATGTGTTTGGTCGGTTTATGTATGTACTTAAATTGTTGTCCATTTTAAACAAAACATAGCCACTAAGAGTGATCACGGAAACGTTGTGCCTCAGATTAAGGTGGGGTTGACTCGTTAACATCACATATGACCCAGGTATCATTGTGATAAATCATCAACATAATCCGAATGTGTTTGTTTGGTTTTCCATATGTCAGTTGTTCTTTTCACTTATAATCCTGTCCATTTTAAACAAAAGAGAGACACTGTGAATGGTGTCGACCACACCACGCCTCGGATTGAGGCGGGGTTGACTTGAACAGGTCACATATGACCCATGTATCATTTTGCTAAAGTATCGACACAATCCAAATGCGTTTGGTAGGTTTTCCGTATGCCAGTTGATGTTTTTCACTTAAAATGACATCATTTTGAAACAAAATAAAGACACTTTGGGTGGTGCCAGCTGCACCACATCTCATATTTATGTGGGGATGATTCATACCTGTCACATATGACCAATGGATCATTCTCCTAAAGTTTCAATGGAAACTGAATGCGTTTGGTCGGTTTTCCGTATGTACTTAAAATGTTGTCCATTTTAAACAAATGAGAGCCACTTAGAGTGATCCCGACCACAGCACGACTCGGATTGAGCCCGTGTTGGCTTTTACAGGTCACATATGAACCATGGATTGTTTTCCTAAAGTATTAACACATTTTTAATGCGTATCGTCAGTTTTCTGTATGTTAGTTTTTATTTTCACATATAATCCTATCCATTTTAAAAAAAATATTGTCATTATGAATGGTGTCGGACACACCACGCCTCATATTGAGGAAGGGATGACTCATACACGTCACATATGACCTATGGATCGTTGTGCTAAAGTATTGACACAATCTGAATGCATTTAGTTAGTTTTCCATATGCCAGTTGATGTTTTTCACAGAAAATGAAGTCCTTTTGAAACAAAAGACAGACACTTTGAGTGGTGTCGGCCACACCACATCTCAGATTGCGGTGGGGTTGATTCGTACACGTCACATATGACCCATGGAGTGTTCCCATAATGATTCAATAGAAACTGAATGTGTTTGGTCGGTTTTCTATATGTACATAAAATGTTGTCCATTTTAACAAGAGGGACCCACTTAGAGTGATCTTGGCCACACCGTGCCTCGGATTAAGGTGGGGTTGACACGTACACATCACATATGACCCATATATCGTTTTCCTAAAGCATCAATACATTTCGAATTCATTTGGTATGTTTTCCATATGCCAGTTGTTCCTTTCACTTATAATCCTTTCCATTTTAAATGAAAGAGACACAGTTAGAGTGGTGTCGGCCACACCACACCTCGGATTGAGGCGGGGCTGACTCGTACACGGCACATATGACCCATGGATCGTTTTTCTAATGTATCGACACAATCCGAATGTGTTTGGTTGGTTTTCCGTATTCCATTTGAGGGTTTTCACTTAAAATGACATCCTTTTGAAACAAAAGAAAGACACTTTGAGTGGTGTCAGCCACACCAAGATTGAGGCGGGGTTGATTCGTACACATGAAATATGACCCATGGACCGTTCTCCTAAAGTTTCAATGAAAACTGAATGAGTTTAGTGGGTTTTCTATATGTACATAAAATGTTGTCAATTTTAATCAAAAGGGTGCCACTTAGAGTGATACCAGCCACACAGTGCATCGTATTAAGGCAGGAATTACTCTTACACGTCACATATGACCCATGAATCGTTTTACAAAAGCATCAATACATATCGAATGAATTTGGTCGGTTTTCCGTATGCCAGTTTTTCTTTTAACTTATAATCCTGTCCATTTTAAACAAAAGAGACATAGTTAGAGTCGTGTCGGCCACACTGCATCTCATATCGAGGCAGGGTAGAATCATACACATCCCATATGACCCATGGATCATTGGACTAAAGTATCAACACAATCCGAATGTGTTTGGTCAGTTTTCCCTATGTACTTATAATGTTGTCCATTTTATACAAAAGAGAGCCATTTAGAGTGATCCCAGACACACCGTGACTCATATTGAGCCTGAGTTGGCTCGTACAGGTCACATAGGGCCCATGGATCGTTGTCCTAAAGAATCAACACCTATCGAATGCGTTTGGTCGGTTTTTCGTATGTCAGTTGTTCTTTTCACTTATAATCCTATATATTTTAAAAACAATAGAGACACTATGAATGGTTTTGGACACACTGCACCTCAAATTGAGGTGGGGTTGACTCGTACACATCACATATGTCCCATGGGTCGTTGTGCTAAAGTACCGACATAATCCAAATGTGTTTGGTCATTTTTTCGTATGTCAGTTTATGTTTTTCACTTAAAATGACGTCCTTTTGAAACAAAAGACAGACACTTTGAGTGGTGTCAGCCACACCACGTCCCAGATTGAGGCGGGGTTGATTTGTACACTTCACATATGACCCATGGATTATTCTCATAATGTTTTAATGGAAACTGAATGAATTGGTTGGTTTTCTGTATGTACTTAAAATGTTTCCCATTTTAAACAAAACAGAGCCACTAAGAGTGATCCCGGCCAAACGGTGCCTCAGATTAAGGCAGGGATTACTCATACACGTCACATATGACCCATGAATCATTTTTCTAAAGCATCAATACATTTCGAATGCGTTTGGTCAGTTTTCCTTATGCTAGTTGTTCTTTTCAATTATAATCCTGTCCATTTTTAACAAAAGAGACACAGTTAGAGTGGTGTCGGCCACACCGCGTCTCGTATTGAGGCGAGGTTGAATCGTACATGTCACATATGACCCATGGATCATTGGGATAATGTATCGACACAATCATAATGTGTTTGGTTGGTTTGTCGTATATACTTAAAATGTTGTCCATTTTAAACAAATGATAGACACTAAGAGTGACCCCGGCCACACTGTGCCTCAGATGAAGGCGGCGTTGACTCATACATGTCACATATGACCCATGGATGGCTGTGATAAAGCATAAACAGAATCCAAATGTGTATGGTCAGTTTTATGTATGTCAGTGGTTCTTTTCAATTATAATCCTGTCCATTTTAAACAAAAGAGAGACACTGTGAACGGTGTCGGCCACAATATGCCTAGGATTGAGGTGCGGTTTACTCGTACACGTCACATATGACCCAAGGATCGTTATGCTAAATTTTCAAACGAAACAGAATGTGTTTTTTTAGTTTTCCATATGTACTTAAAATGTTGTCCATTTTAAACAAAAGAGAGCCACATAGAGTTGATCTCAGACAAACCGCGACTCGGATTGAGCCCTGGTTGGCACATACATGTCACATATGACCCATGGATTGTTTTACTAATGCATCAATAAATTTAGAATGCATTTGGTTGGTTTTTCGTATGTCAGTTTTTCTTTTCACTTATAATCTTGTCCATTTTAAACAAAAGAGAGACACTATAAATGGTTTCGGCCAAACCGCGACTTGGAATGAGGCGGGGTTGAATCTTACACGTCACATATGACCCATGGATTGTTGTGCTAATTTATCGACAAAATCCGAATGCGTTTGGTTGGTTTTCTTTATTCCAGTTGATGTTTTTCACTTAAAATTATGTCCTATTGAAACAAAAGACATACACTTTGAGTGGTTCCAGCCACACCGCCTCTCCAATTGAGGCAGGGTTGATTCCTACACGTCACATATGACCCATGGTTTGTTCTCCTAATGTTTCATTGGAAACTAAATGAATTTGGTTGGTTTTCTGTATGTTCTTAAAATGTTTTCCATTTTAAACAAAAGTGAGCCACTTAGAGTGATCCCGACCACACCGTGCATCAGATTATGGCAGGGTTTACTCTTACACATCACATATGACCCATGGATTGTTTTTCTAAAGCATCAATACATTTCAAATGAATTTGGTCGGTTTTACATATGCCAGTTTTTCTTTTCACTTATAATTTTGTCCATTTTAAATAAAAGAGACACAGTTAGAGTGGTGTCGGCCACACCGCCTCTCGTATTGAGGTGGGGATGAATCGTACACGTCACATATGAAACATGGATCGTTGGGCTAATGTATCAACATAATCCGAATGCGTTTGGTTGGTTTTCCGTATGAACTTAAAATGTTGTCCATTTTAAACAAAAGATTGCCACTATGAGTGATCCCATACACACTATGCCTCAGATTATGGCAGGGTTGACTCGTACACATCACATATGACCCATGGATCGTTGTGATAAAGGATCAACAGAATCCGAATGAATTTGGTCAGTTTTCCATATGTCAATTGTTCTTTTCACTTATAATCCTGTCCATTTTAAACAAAAGAGAGACACTATGAATAGTGTCAGCCACACCGCACCTCGGATTGAGGCAGGGTTGACTTGTACACATCACATATGACCCATGGATCATTATTATAAAGTATCGACAAAATACGAATGCGTTTGGTCAGTTTTCCGTATGCCAGTTGAAGTTTTAACTTAAAATGATGTCCTTCAGAAAAAGAAGATAGACACTTTGAGTGGTTCCAGCCACACCGAATCTCAGATTGAGAAAGGGTTGATTTCTACACGTCACATATGAACCATGGATTGTTCTCCTAATGTTTCAACAGAAAACGAATGTGTTTGGTCAGTTTCCTTTAAATACTTAAAATGTTGTCCATTTTACAGAAAAGAGTGATACTTAGAGTGATCCCGGCCACACCACGACTCAGATGAGCACAGGATGGCTCGTACATGTCACATATGACCCATGGATCATTGTCCTAAAGAATCAACACATTTGGAATGCTTTGGGTTGGTTATCCGTATGTCAGTTGTTCTTTTCACTTAAATTCATGTCCATTTTAAACAAAAGAGAGACACTATGTATGGTGTCGGCCACACCGTTCTCATATTGAGGCGAGGTTGACTCATACACATCACATATGACCCATGGATCATTTTGCTAATGTATCTACAAAATCAGAATGTGTTTGGTCAGTTTTCCTCATGCTAGTTGATGTTTTTCACTTAAAATGACCTCCTTTTGAAACAAAAGACAGAAAATTTGAGTGGTTTCAACCACACCACATCTCATATTGAGGCAGGGTTGATTCGTACACGTCATATATGACCCATGGATAGTTCTCTTAATGTTTCAATGGAAACCGAATGCGTTTGGTTGATTTTCAATATGTACTTAAAATGTTGTCCATTTTAAACAAAAGGGAGCCACATAGAGTGATTCCAGCCACACCGTGCCTTATATTAAGATGGGGTTGACTCATACACATCACATAGGACCCATGGATCGTTTTCCTAATGCATCAATACATTTCTAATGTGTTTGGTTGGTTTTCCATATGCCAGTAGTTCTTTTCACTTAAAATCCTATCCATTTTAAACAAAAGAGACACAGTTAGAGTGGTTTCAGCCACACCACATCTCGTATTGAGGCGAGGTTGAATTGTACACGTTAAATATGACCCATGTATCATTGGGATAAAATATTGACACAATCTGAATGCGTTTGGTCGGTTTACTTATGTACATAAATTGTTTTCCATTTTAAACAAAAGTTAGCCAATAAGAGTGATCCCAGCCACGTTGTGCCTCAGATTAAGGCGGGTTTGACTCGTACACATCACATATGACCCATGGATCATTGTGATATAGCATCAGTAGAATAAGAATGTGTTTGGTTGGTTTTTTGTATGTCAGTTGTTCTTTTCACTTATAATCCTGTCCATTTTAAACAAAAGAGAGACACTGTGAATGGTGTCAGCCACCCTGTGCCTCAGATTGAGGCGGGGTTGACTCGTACACGCCACATATGACCCATGGATCGTTTTTCTAAAGTATCAACACAATCCGAATGTGTTTGGTATGTTTTTTTGTATGCCAGGTGATGTTTTTCACTTAAAATGACATCCTTTTGAAACAAAAGACAGACATTTTGAGTGGTTCCACCTGCACCGCATCTCATATTTAAGTGGGGTTGATTCGTACAAGTCACATATGTCTAATGTATCGTTCTCCTAAAGTTTCAATGGAAACTGAATGTGTTTGGTCAGTTTTCCGTATGTACATAAATGTTATCCATTTTAAACAAAAGAGAGACACATAGAGTGATCCTGGCCACACCGCGACTCGGATTGAGCCCAGGTTGGCTCGTACAGGTCACATATGACCCATGGATTGTTTTCCTAAAGCATCAACACATTTCGAATTCATATGGTCGGTTTTCCGTATTTCAGTTGTTCTTGTCACATATTATCCTATCCATTTTAAACAAAAGAGCAACACTATTAATTGTGTTTTCCACACCACACCTCAGATTGAGGAAGGGTTGACTCATACATGTCACATATGACCCATGGATTGTTGTGCTAAAGTATCAACAGAATCTGAATGTGTTTAGTCAGTTTTCCATATGCCAGTTGATGTTTTTCACTTAAAATAACGTCCTTTTGAAACAAAAGACAGACACTTTGAGTGGTGTCGGGCACACCGCATCTTAGATTAGGGCAGGGTTGATTCGTACACATCACATATAACCCATGGATTATTCCCCTAATGTTTCAATGGAAACCGAATGTGTTTGGTCGGTTTTCCGTATGTACTTAATATGTTGTCCATTTTAAACAAGAGGGAGCCACTTTGTGTGATCCCGGCCACACCGTGCCTCTTATTAAGGTGGGGATTACTCATACACGTCACATATGACCCATGTATCGTTTTCCTAAAGAATAAATACATTTTGAATGCGTTTGGTCAGTTTTAGGTATGCCAGTTGTTCCTTTCACTTATAATCATGTCCATTTTAAACAAAAGAGACACATTTAGAGTGGTGTTAGCCACACTGCACCTCAGATTGAGGTGGGGTTGACTTTTACATGTCACATATGACCCATCGATCATTGTCTAAAGTATCGACACAATCCGAATGTGTTTGGTCGGTATTCTGTATGCCATTTGATGTTTTTCACTTAAAATGACATCCTTTTGAAATAAAAGAAAGACACTTTGAGTGGTGTCAGCCACACGACATCTCTGATTGAGGTGGGGTTGATTCGTACACATCACATATGACCCATAGATCTTTCTCCTAAATTTTCAATGGAAACTAAATGCATTTGGTGGGTTTTCGTATGTACTTAAAATGTTGTCCATTTTAAACAAAAGGAAGCCCCTTAGAGTGATCCTAGTCACACCGTGCATCGTATTAAGGTGGGCGTTACTCATACACGTCACATATGACCCATGGATCGTTTTACTAAAGCATCAATACATTTTGAATGCATTTGGTCGGTTTTCCGTATGCTAGTTGTTCATTTCACTTACAAACATGTCCATTTTAAACAAAAGAGACATAGTTAGAGTGGTGTCGGCCACACCACATCTCATATTGACGCGGGGTTGAATCATACACGTCCCATATGACCCATGGATCATTGGACTAAATTATCGACAAAATCAGAATGTGTTTGGTCGGTTTTCTGTATGTACTTAAAATGTTGTTCATTTTAAACAAAAGAGAGCCACCTAGAGTGATCCTGGACACACCGCGACTCAGATTGAGCTTGGGTTGGCTCGTACAGGCCACATAGGACCCATGGATCGTTGTCCTAGAGCATCAACACATTTCTAATTCGTTTGGTCGTATTTTCGTATGTTAGTTTTTCTTTTCACTTATAATCCTGTCCATTTTAAACAAAATAGAGACACTATGAATGGTGTCGGCCACACCGCGCCTCAGATTGTGGTGGGGTTGACTCTTACACATCACATATGACCCCTGGATCATTGTGCTAAAGTATCAACACAATCTGAATGTGTTTGGTCATTTTTACATATGCCAATTTATGTTTTTCACTTAAAATGGAATCCTTTTAAAACAAAAGATAGAAACTTTGAGTGGTTTAAGCCACACCACGTCCCAGATTGAGGCAGGGTTGATTCGTACACTTCACATATGACCCATGGATTGTTCTCCTAATATTTCAATGGAAACTGAATGCATTTGGTCTGTTTTCTGTATGTACTTAAAATGTTTACCATTTCAAACAAAAGGAACCACTAAGAGTGATCTCGGCCACACCGTGACTCGGATTAAGGCAGGGATGACTCATACAAGTCACATATCACCCATGGATTGTTTTCGTAAAGCATCAATACATTCCGAATGTGTTTGGTCGGTTTTCTATATGCCAGTTGTTCATTTCACTTATAATCCTGTCCATTTTAAACAAAAGAGACAAAGTTAGAGTGGTGTTGGCCACACCGCGTCTCATATTGAGGCGGGATTGAATCGTACATGTCACATATGACCCATGGATCGTTGGGATAAAGTATGGATACAATCCAAATGTCTTTGGTATGTTTTCCATATATAATTAAATATTTGTCTATTTTAAAAAAAAGATAGACACCAAGAGTGATCCCGACCACACTATGCCTCCGATTAAGGCAGGGCTGACTTGTACACGTCACATATTACCCATGGACCATTTTGATAAAGCATCAACAGAATTCGAATGCATTTGGTCAGTTTTCTGTATGTCAGTTGTTCTTTTCAATTATAATCATGTCCATTTTAAACAATAGAGAGACACTGTGAATGGTTTCCTCCACACTGCACCTCGGATTGAGGTGTGGATGACTCGTACACTTCACATATGACCCATGGATAATTTTTCTAAAGTATTGAAACAATACGAAGGCATTTTTTCAGTTTCTCATATGGATGTTGATGTTTTTCACTTAAAATGACATCCTTTTGAAACAAAAGACAGAAACTTTGAGTGGTTCCTGCCATACCACGTCTCATATTGAGGCGGCCTTGATTCGTGCACGTCACATATGACCCATTGATAGTTCAGCTAAATTTTCAAAGGAAACTGAATGCGTTTGGTCAGTTTTCCATAGGTACTTAAAATGATTTCCATTTAAAACAAAAGAGATCCACTTAGAGTGATCTCGGACACACTGTGACTCGGATTGATCCCAGGTTGGCTCATACAGGTTACATATGACCCATGGATCATTTTCCTAAAGCATCAATACATTTTGAATCCGTTTGGTTGGTTTTCCGTATGTCAGTTGTTCTTTTCACTTTTTAATCTTGTCCATATTAAACAAAAGAGAGACACTATGAATGGTGTCGGCCAAACCCCTCCTTGGAATGTTGTAGAGATGGCTCATACACATCACATATGACCCGTGGATCATTTTTCTAATGTATCAACACAATACTAATGCGTTTGGTTAGTTTTCTGTATTCCAGTTGATGTTTTTCACTTAAAATGACGTCCTATTGAAACAAAAGACAGACACATTGAGTAGTGTCGGCCACACCGCCTCTCTAATTGAGGTGGGATTTGTTCCTACATGTCACATATGACCCATGGATCATTCTCGTAATATTTCAATGGAAACCGAATGAGTTTGGTTGGTTTTCCGTATGTACATAAAATGTTTTCCATTTTAAACAAAAGCAAGCCACATAGAGTGATCCTGAGCACACCGTGCACCAGATTAAGATGTGGTTTACACATACATGTAAAATATGAACCATGGATCATTGTGATGAATCATCAACATAATCTGTATGCGTTTTCATCAGTTTTCCGTATTATAGTTGTTCTTTTCACTTATAATCCTATCCATTTTAATCAAAAGAGAGACACTGTGAATGGTCTTGGCCACACCGCTCCCCGTATTGTGGTAGGGTTGACTCGTACACGTCACATGGATCGTTTTGATAAAGTATAAACACAATCCAAAAGTGTTTGGTCAGTTTTCTGTATGCAATTTGATGTTTTTCACTTAAAATGGCATCCTTTTGAAACAAAAGAAAGACACTTTGAGTGGTTTAGGCCACACCACATCTCAGATTGAGGTGGGGTTGAGTCGAACACATCACATATGACCCATGGATAGTTCTCCTAAATTTTCAACAGAAACAAAATACGTTTGGTGGGTTTTCCATATGTACTTAATATGTTGTCCATTTTAAACAAAAGGGATCCACATAGAGTGATCCTGGTCACATCGTGCATCGTATTAAGGCGGGCATTACTCGTACACGTCACATATGTCCCATTGATCATTTTACTAAATCATCAATACATTTTGAATGAATTTGGTCAGTTTTCCGTATGCCAGTTGTTCTATTCACTTATAATCATGTCCATTTTAAACAAAAGAGACACAGTTAGAGTGGTGTCGGCCACACCGCATTTTGTATTGAGGGGGGGGGGGGGGTTGAATCATACACGTCACATATGACCCATGGATCATTGGACTATAGTATCAACACAATCTGAATGTGTTTGGTCGGTTATTCGTATGTACATAAAATGTTGTCCATTTTAAACAAAAGATATCCATTTTGAGTGATCCCAGACACACCGCGACTCAGATTGAGCCCGGGTTGCCTCGTACAGGTCATATAGGACACATGGATCATTGTTCGAAAGCATCAACACCTTTCTAATGCGTTTGGTTGGTTTTTCATATGTTAGTTGTTCTTTTCACTTATAATCCTATCCATTTTAAACAAAATAGAGACACTATGAATGGTGTCAGCAACACCGCACCTCGAATTTAAGTGGGGTTGACTCATACACATCACATATGGTCCATGGATCGTTTTGCTAAAGTATCGACACAATCCGAATGCATTTGGTCATTTTTCTATATTCCAGTTTATGTTTATCACTTAAAATGACGTCCTTTTGAAAAAAAGACAGACACTTTGAGTGGTGTCAGCCACACCCATCCCAGATTGAGGCGGGGTTGATTCGTACACTTCACATATGACCCATGGATTGTTCTACTAATGTTTCAATGGAAACTGAATGCATTTGGTTGTTTTTATGTATATACATAAAATGTTGCCCATTTTAAACAAAAGGGAGCCACTAAGAGTGATTCTGTCCACACCGTGACTTGGATTAAGGTAGGGATGACTCATACACGTCACATATGACCCATGGATCATTTTACTAAAGCATCAATACATTTCGAATGTGTTTGGTCGGTTTTCTGTATGCCAGTTGTTCTTTTCACTTATAATCTTGTCCATTTTAAACAAAAGAGACATAGTTAGAGTGGTGTCAGCCACACCACGCCTCGTATTGAGGTAGGGTTGAATCATACATGTCTTATATGACCCATGTGTCGTTGGGCTAATGTATCAACACAATATGAATGTGTTTTGTCACTTTTCTTTATATACATAAAATGTTGTCCATTTTAAACAAAAGATAGACACTAAGAGTGATCTCGGGAACACTGTGCCTCGGATTAAGGTAGGGTTGACTCATACACGTCACATATGAACCATCGATCATTTTGATAAAGTATCAAAAAAATCTGAATGTGTTTGGTCAGTTTTCCGTATGTCAGTTGTTCTTTTCACTTATAATCCTATCCATTTTAAAAAAAAGAGAGACACTGTGAATGGTGTCGGCCACACCGCGCCTCAGATTCAGGTGGGGTTGACTCTTACGCGTCACATATGACCCATGGATCATTTTGCTAAAGTATCGACACAATCCAAATTCATTTGTTTGGTTTTTCATATGCAAGTTGATATTTTTCACTTAAAATGACGTCCTTTTTGAAACAAAAGATAGACACTTTGAGTGGTGCTGGCCACACCATGTCTAAGATTGAGGCAGCATTGTTTCTTTCACGTCACGTATGACCCATGGATTGTTCAGCTATATTTTCAAAGGAAACCGAATGCGTTTGGTCAGTTTTCCTCAGGTACTTAAAATGTTGTCCATTTTAAAGAAAGGAGAGACTCTTAGAGTGATATTGGTCACACCTCGACTCGGATTGAGCCCAAGTTGGATCATACAGGTCACATATGACCCATGGATCGTTTTTCTAAAGCATCAATACATTTCAAATGCGTTTAGTTTGTTTTCCTTATGTCAGTTGTTCTTTTCACTTATAATCCTGTCCATTTTAAACAAAAGAGAGACACTATGAATGATGTCGGCCAAACCATGCCTTAGAATGAGGCGGGGTTGACTTTTTCACCTCACATATGACCCATGGATCATTGTGCTAATGTATCGACACAACCAGAATGTGTTTGGTCAGTTTTTTGTATTCTAGTTTATGTTTTTCACTTAAAATGACGTCCTATTGAAACAAAAGACAGACACATTGAGTGGTGCTTGCCACACCACCTCTCTGATTGAGGCGGGGTTGATTCCTACACGTCACATATGACCCATGGATCATTCTCCTAATGTTTCAATGGAAACCGAATGAGTTTGGTTGGTTTTCCATATGAACTTAAAATGTTTTCCATTTTAAACAAAAGCGAGCCACGTAGAGTGGTCCCGACCACACCATGCATCGGATTAAGGCGGGGTTTACTCGTACATGTCAAATATGACCCATGGATCATTTTGATAAAGCATAAATAGAATCCGAATCCGTTTGGTCAGTTATTTGTATGTCAGTTGTTCTTCTCACTTATAATCTTGTCCATTTTAAACAAAAGAGAGACACTATGAATGGTGTCGGCCACACCATGCTCGGATTGGGGCGAGGTTGACTTGTACACATCACATATGACCCATGGATTGATGTTCTAATGTATCGACAAAATCGGAATGCGTTTGGTCAGTTTTCTGTATGCAAGTTGATGTTTTTCACTTAAAATAACGTCCTTTTGAAACAAAAGACAGACACTTTGAGTGGTGTCGACCACACCAATCTCAGATTGAGGCAGGGTTGATTCTTTAACGTCACATATGACACATGGATTGTTCATCTTAATTATCAAAAGAAACCGAATGCATTTGATCAGTTTTATATATGTAACTAAAATGTTATCCATTTTAAACAAAAGAGAGCCAATTAGAGTGATATCGGCCACACCGTGACTCGGATTGAGCCCAGGTGTGCTCATATAGGTCACATATGACCCACAGATCTTTTTCCTAAAGCATCAATACATTTCAAATGCGTTTGGTCAGTTTTCCGTTTGTCAGTTGTTCTTTTAAGTAATAATCCTGCCCATTTTAAACAAAAGAGAGACACTATGAATGGTGTCGGCCAAAATGTGCCTTGGAATGAGGTGGGTTTGACTCTTAAACATTATATATGACCCATTGATCATTGTGATAAAGTACCGACCCAATCCGAATGCGTTTGGTTGGTTATCCATATTCCAGTTGATGTTTTTCACTTAAAATGACGTCCTATTGAAACAAAAGACAGACACTTTGAGTGGTGCTTGCCACACAACCAATCCGATTGAGGCGGGGTTGATTCCTACATGTCACATATGACCCATGGATCATTCTCCAAATGTTTCAAAGTAAAATGAATGAGTTTGGTTGGTTTTACGTATGTACATATAATGTTGTCCATTTAAAACAAAAGTGAGCCACTTAGAGTGATCCTGACCACACCGTGCATCGGATTAAGGCAGGGTTTACCCGTACATGTCACATATGACCCATGGATTGTTTTTCTAAAGAATCAATACATTTCGAATGCATTTGGTTGGTTTTCCGTATGCCAGTTGTTCTTTTCACTTATAATCCTATCCATTTTAAACAAAAGAGACATAGTTAGAGTGGTCTCTGCCACACCACATCTCGTATTGAGACGGGGTTGAATCGTACATGTCACATATAAAACATGGATTGTTGGGCTAATGTATCGACACAATCCGAATGCGTTTGGTCATTTTCTGTATGTACTTAAAATGTTGTCCCTTTTAAACAAAAGATAGACACTAAGAGTGATCCCGGCCACACTGTGCTTCGGATTAAGGAGGGGTTGACTCATACATGTCACATATGACCCATGGATCATTGTGATAAAGCATTAATAGAATCCGAATGCATTTGGTCAGTTTTCTGTATGTGAATTGTTCTTTTCACTTATAATCCTGTCCATTTTAAATAAAATAGAGACATTGTGAATGGTGTTAGCCACACTGTGCCTCAGATTGAGGCGGGTTTGACTCGTATACGTCACATATGACCCATGGATCGTTGTGCTAAAGTATCGACCCAATCCGAATGTGTTTGTCTGGTTTTCCGTATGCCAGTTGATGTTTTTCACTTAAAATGATGTCATTTTGAAACAAAAGACATACACTTTGAGTGGTGCCAGCCACACCGAATCTCAGATTGAGGCGGGGTTGATTCATACATGTCACATATGACCCATGGATCATTCTACTAATGTTTCAATGGAAAAAGAATGTGTATGGTCGGTTTTCTATATGTACATAAAATGTTGTCCATTTTAAACAAAAGAGAGCTACATAGAGTGATCCTGGCCACAACGTGAATCGGATTGAGCATGGGTTGGCTCTTATAGGTCACATATGACCCATGGATTGTTTTCCTAAAGCATCAAGACATTTCAAATGCGTTTGGTCGGTTTTTCGTATGTCAGTTTTTCTTTTCACTTATAATCCTTTCCGTTTTAAACAAAAGAGAGACACTATGATTGGTGTCAGCCACACCGTGCCTAGGATTGAGAAAGGGTTGACTCGTACACGTCACATATGACCCATGGATTGTTGGGATAATGTATCGACAAAACCGGAATGCGTTTGGTCAGTTTCCGTATTCCAGTTGATGTTTTTCACTTAAAATGACGTCCTTTTGAAACAAAAGTCAGACACCTTGAGTGGTGTCGACCACACCATGTCTCAGATTGAGGTGAGTTTGATTCTTACACATCAAATATGACCCATGGATCATTCTCCTAATGTTTTAATTGAAACCGAATTCGTTTGGTAAATTTTCCATATGTACTTAAAATGTTGTCCATTTTCAACAAAAGGGAGCCACTTAGAGTGTTCCCGGCCACACCATGCCTCGGATTAAGGCGGGGATGACTCGTACATGTCACATATGAACCATGGATCGTTTTTCTAATGCATCATAACATTTATAATGTGTTTGTTTGGTTTTCTGTATGCCAGTTGTTCTTTTCACTTATAATCCTATCGATTTTAAACAAAAGAGACACAGTTAGAGTTGTGTCAGCCAAACCGCATCTCGTATTGAGGCGGGGTGGAATTTTACACTTCAAATATGACCCATGGATAATTGGGATAAAATATTGACACAATCTAAATGCGTTTGGTCAGTTTTACGTATGTACTTAAATTGTTGTCCATTTTAATCAATAGATAGCCACTAAGAGTGATCTCGGCCACACTATACCTCAGATTAAGGAGGGGTTGACTCATACACGTCACATATGACCCATCAATAGTTGTGATAAAGCTTCAACAGAATCCGAATGTGTTTGGTCAGTTTTCTGTATGTCAGTTGTTCTTTTCACTTATAATCTTGTACATTTTTAACAAAAGAGAGACACAGTGAATGGTTTTGGCCACACCACACCTTAGATTGAGGTGGGGTTGACTCGTACACGTCACATAGGACCCATGGATCGTTGTGCCAAAGTATCGACACAATCCAAATGCGTTTGTCTAGTTTTCTATTTGCCAGTTGATGTTTTTCACTTAAAATGACATCCTTTTGAAACAAAAGATAGACACTATGAGTGGTGCCAGCTGTACCACATCTCATATTGAAGTGGGGATGATTCGTTCACATCAAATATGACCAATGGATCGTTCTCCTAATGTTTCAATGGAAACTGAATGCGTTTGGTTGGTTTTCCATATGTACTTAAAATGTTGTCCATTTTAAACAAAAGGGAGACACTTAGAGTGATCACGGCCACACCGTGACTCGGATTGAGCCCTGGTAGGCTCGTACAGGTCACATATGACCCATGGATTTTTGTCTTAAAGCAAAATATATTTTGAGTGCATATGGTCAGTTTTCCATATGTCAGTTGTTCTTTTCACATATAATCCTATCCATTTTAAACAAAAGAGCGACACTATGAATGGTGTTGGCCACACCGCGCATCATATTTAGGCAGGGTTGAGTCATACACGTCACATATGATCCATGGATCGCTGTGCTAAAGTATCGACACAATCTGAATGTGTTTGGTCAGTTTTCCGTATGCTAGTTGATGTTTTTCACTTAAAATGACGTCCTTTTGAAACAAAAGACAGACACTTTGAGTGGTGTTGGCCACACTGCGTCTTATATTGAGGCGGGGTTGATTCTTAAACGTCACATATGACTCATGGGTCATTCCCCTAATGTTTCAACGGAAACCAAATGTGTTTGGTCGGTTTTCCATATGTACATAAAATGTTGCCCATTTTAAACAAGAGGGAGCCACTTATAGTGACCCCGGCCACACCGTGCCTCATATTAAGTTGGGGTTGACTCATACACATAATATATGACCCATGTATCATTGTACTAAAGCATCAATACATTTCAAATGTGTTTGGTTGGTTTTCCGTATTCCAATTGTTCTTTTCACTTATAATCCTGTCCATTTTAAACAAAAGAGACATAGTTAGACTGGTGTCAGCCACACCGCATCTCGTATTGTGGCGAGGTAGAATCGTACACGTCACATATGTCCAGTGAATCTTTGGGCTAAAGTATCGACACAATCTGAATGAATTTGGTCGGTTTTCCGTATGTACTTAAAATGTTGTCCATTTTAAACAAAAGATAGCCACTAAGAGTGATCCCAGACACACTATGTCTCGGATTAAGATGGGGTTGAATTGTACACGTCACATATGACCCATAGATCATTGTGATAAAGCATCAGCAGAATTCGAATGCGTTTGGTCTGTTTTCTGTATGTCAGTTGTTCTTTTCACTTATAATCCTTTCCATTTTAAACAAAAGAGAGACACTGTGAATGGTGTCGGCCACACCGTACCTTGGATTGATGTGGGGTTGACTCGTAAATGTAACATATGACCCATTGGCCATTGTGATAATGTATCGTCACAATCCGAATGTGTTTGTTCAGTTTTCCATAGGCCAGTTGATGTTTTCCACAAAAAATGAAGTCCTTTTGAAACAAAAGATAGACACTTTGAGTGGTGCCAGCCACACCACATCTCCTATTGAGGCGAGGATGATTTTACACGTCACATATGACCCATGGATCGTTCTCCAAATGTTTCAATGGAAACCGTATGTGTTTGGTTGGTTTTACCTATGTACTTAAAATGTTGTCCATTTTAATCAAAAGTTTGCATCTTAGAGTGATCCCAGCCACACTGGGATTCAGATTGAGCCTGAGTTGGCTTGTATAGGTCACATATGACCCATAGATCGTTTTCCTAAATCATCAACACATTTCGAATGTGTTTGGTTGGTTTTCCATACGTAAGTTATTCTTTTCACTTATAATCCTGTCCTTTTTAAATAAAATTGGGACACTATGAGTGGTGTCGGCCACACCGCGCCTCAGATTGAGGCGGGGTTGACTTGTACATGTCACATATTACCCATGGATCATTGTGATAATGTATCAACACAATCCTAATGTGTTTGGTTGGTTTTCAGTATGCCAGTTGACGTTTTTCACTTAAAATGACGTCCTTTTGAAACAAAAGAATGACACTTTGAGTGGTGTTGGCCACACCGCATCTCATATTGAGGTGGGGTTGATTCGGAAACTTCACATAAGTCCCATGGATCGTTCTCCTAAAGTATCAATGGAATCCAAATGTGTTTAGTTGGTTTTCTGTATGTACTTAAAATGTTGTCCATTTTAAACAAAAGGGAGCCACTTAGAGTGATCTGGTCCACACTGTGCCTCGGAATAAGGCAGTGTTGACTTGTACATGTCACATATGACCCATGGAACGTTTTCTAATAGAATCAATACATTTTGAATGCTTTTGGTCGGTTTTCCGTATTCCAGTAGTTCATTTCACTTATAATCCTACCCATATTAAACAATAGAGACACAATTAGAGTGGTTTTGGCCACACAACGTCTCCTATTGAGGCGGGGTTGAATCGTACACGTCACATATGACCCATGGATCATTGGGGTAAAGTATCGACACAATCCGAATGTTTTTTGTCAGTTTTCCATATATACTTAAAATGTTGTCCATTTTAAACAAAAGATATCCACTAAGAGTGATCTTAGACACACTATGCCTCAGATTAAGGTGAGGTTGAATCATAAAAGTCACATATGACCCATGGATAGTTGTGATAAAGTATCAACAGAATCTAAATTCGTTTGGTCAGTTTTTCGTATGTCAGTTGTTCTTTTTTACTTATAATCCCATCCATTTTAAACAAAATAATGACATTGTGAATGGTGTTGGCCACACCGCGCATTGGATTGAGGCGGGGTTGACTCTTACACATCACATATGACCCATGTATTGTTTTGATAATGTATCGACACAATCCAATTGCAGTTGGTCGGTTTTCCGTATGCCATGTGATGTTTTTCACTTAAAATGACGTCTTACTGGAAAAAAAAAAGATCGACACTTTGAGTGGAGCCGGCCACACCACATCTCAGATTATTGTGGGTTTGACTCGTACATGTCACATATGACCAATGGATCATTCTCCTTAAGTGTCAATGGAAACCGAATGTTTTTGGTCGGTTTTCCATATGTACTTAAAATGTGTTCTATTTTAATCAAAAGAGAGCCACATAGAGCGATCCTAGCCACACTGTGACTTGGATTGATCATGGGTTGGCTTGTATAGGTCACATATGACCCATATAGCTTTGTCCTAAAGTAGAAACACATTTTGAATGCGTTTGGTCAGATTTTCATATGCCAGTTGTTCTTTTCACTTATAATCCTATACATTTTAAACAAAGGAGAGACTCTATTAATGGTGTCAGCCACACTGCGCCTCTAATTGAGGTGGTGTTGACTCGTACACGTCACATATGACCCATGGATCATTGTGCTAATGTATTGACACAATTGGAATGCGATTGGTCAGTTTTCCATTTTCCAGTTGATGTTTTTCACTTAAAATGACGTCCTTTTGAAACAAAAGAAAGACACTTCGAGTGGTGTCGGCTACACTACATCTCAGATTGAGGAGGGGTTGATTCATACACATCACATATGATAGATGGATTGTTATCCAAACGTTTCAATGTAAACCAAATGTGTTTGTTTAGTTTTCCATATGTACATAAAATGATGTCCATTTTAAACAAAAGGGATCCACTTAGAGTGATCCTGGCCATACCGTGTCTCAAATTATAGTAGGGTTGACTCGTACACATCAAATATTACCCATGTATTGTTTTCCTAAATCATCAATACATTTTGAATGCATTTGGTTGGTTTTCTATATGCCAGTTGTTCTTTTCACTTATAATCCGGTCTATTTTAATAAAAAGAGACACAGTTAGAGTGGTGTCAACCACACCACGTGTCTTATTGAGGTGGGGTTGAATCGTACACATCTCATATGACCCATGGATAGTTGGGCTAAGGTATCGAGACAATCTGAATGTGTTTGGTCAGTGTTCCGTATGTACATAAAATGTTGTCCATTTTAAACAAAATACGTCCACTAAGAGTTATCCCTGCCACACTATGCCTCCGATTAAGGCGAGGTTGACTCGTACACATCACATATGACCCATGGATCTTTGTGATAAAGCATCAATAGAATGAAAATGTGTTTGGTCGGTTTTCCATATGTAAGTTGTTCTTTTCACTTATAATCCTATCCATTTTAAACAAAAGAGAGACACTATGAATGGTGTCAGCCACACCAAGCCTCAGATTGAGGCGGGGTTAACATATACACATCACATATGACCAATGGATCTTTTTACTAAAGTATAGACACAATACGAATGTGTTTGGTCGGTTTTCTGCATGCCAGTTGATGTTTTCACTTAAAATGATGTCATTTTGAAACAAAATACGACACTTTGAGTTGTTCCGGCCATACCACGTCTTCGATTGAGGAAGGGTTGATTCATAAACATCACATATTCCCCATGGATCGTTGTGATAAAGTATCAACAAATTCAGAATCCGTTTGGTCAATTTTCTGTATGTACTTAAAATGTTGTCCATTTTAAACAAAAGAGATCCACTTAGAGTGATCTCGGCCACACCGTGCCTCGGATTAAGACATGGTTAACTCGTACACGTCGCATATGACCTATGGATCATTGTGATAAATTATCAATAGAATCCTAATGCTTTTGGTAGGTTTTTCGTATGTTAGTTGTTCTTTTTTACTTATAATCCTTTCAATTTTAAACAAAAGAGAGACACTGTGAATGGTGTCGGCCACCCCGTGCCTCAAATTGAGGTAGGGTTGACTCGTAAAAATCACATATGACCCATGGATATATCAATAATGACTTCAGTTCACTTATACCATGTCAACCATTATACACACCATGTGAACCCTTATACACACCATATGAACCGTTACACCATATCGTCATTATTACAACCATTAATAACCACATATTAAATAACTTCAATTGTTAAAGATAATCAAATTGAACATAAATAAATAATAATTTTCGATATATCATGTAAAATGAAGTCATACTATCTTACATCCTAAATGACCATCCACAACCATGATTAATGAACATAAATCTCTCCTTTCAGCCAAATCAAAAGTGAAAACAAAAACACATAGTTGTAGAAAACAAATTCATTTGTGTGAAGAATAATAATCTCATGGTACTCATGATATTTTAACCATACAGTCATGATTTTTGAGATTAACTTGTATCCATGAAACCATATGAGAAACACGATTCAATACTTGTATTTTTATGATTTTCCCAAGCATTTTGAGGAACCCCAAATCAGTAAAAATGGTCATGGTGTTTTAAAAAGGTGATTGAATAACATATATATGATGTCGAATTCAGAATTATTAATGGTTATATTAGAAAAACTAATATTCACTAATATTGTGAATTTGACATTCTGTGAATTAGTTTCGTGAAGAAGGAAGAAGTAGTAATTAGGGACCAAATACTATTTGGAAAATTTCAAGAAGATACTCCATATGTTCTATTGTGAAAATTATAAGTGAATAGTGTGTCATATTAAATATATATCGATTTTGATAGAAACATGATACATACTTGTTATGTAATACACATAGTGTACAAAAATTAAGATGAACAAGATCTTCATGTTTGGCATTATCTTAATGAAAGGATTGATTTTCATGAAATAATATCAATAAATCTTACAAACAATTTCTTATTAGTTCATATACATGAAGCTATAATATTTGAAGCATTGAGATTAAAAAAACAATGAATCTTCAAAATTAGAACACAATAAAGAGACAACATTCCCTTATAAATGTTAATTTGTAATGAAATCATTAATTGGACATACACCGATATAGGGATTTGAGTACACAATTCATGGAACAATCATTAAATTTTACAAAAACCCTAAAAATAGGGAATAATGAAATAGTTGAGAATATAAGGATATGATTTATAAGAGGTGGAAATATATCCTTGATAAAATATAGATGGATTCTAACCTGGTCGCTGATGATTTGATGGAAGAGTTGGGGATTCTGATGTGCTTCTGCCAAGGAATCGTTTCTGGAGACCAGAGGAAGGGTTCTTGAATCGTGTGGAGGCCACTGCCTGCATTTGGAGAATTTGGGGCTTTTTTCCAAATGGTTTTTAAAATCCATTGGTAAAACATAATCTTTCCCAAAGGTTTTATGAAACCGTTAGGAAAACTAAAATTTTCCCTATCTTTCCCAACGGTTTACTCAAACCATAGGGAAAATTGATTTTTTCACCAAACCTTTGGGAAAAGTCACTTGTTCAAGATCATTAAAAACAGTTTATGAAAAAAGTTGGTAATGATAATATATACCAAGGGTTTTTTGAACAATTGGTATACAAGTGTTGGGAAAATTCCTCTTTCCAATAGTGTTTCCAATGGTAGGTGATCATTAGTTATTGACCAATGACGCCTAAGAATTTTAATTGGTCGAGAGGATGGGAGGTCAGACTCTTTAAACATTTTTGTGGGATATTATTTTATACATTGGGACTCTCTTTATATTTTTGAGTTATGTTTGTGAATCCTTATTAAATTACCAAGTATGAAAATGCGCTTTCTTTTAGATTTGGCAATCAATGATTGACATGTATGAGATTTAGAGAATCATTTATATGTATTGTAGGTTCATCATCAATAGAGAATCATCATTATTTATTAGAGATTCTTAGCCAATGGAATCCTTTAACACATTTTATAGAAAGATCTTGGTCATTATGATAACCATACTTGTTTTAAAGCCACTCATTGGGTCACTTGAACTTTATTGTAGTTCAAAAGGACATGGATTATTTCAGAGTTGGTATCGTACCCGTAGATGGGCTACCTACATATACTTATTAAAAAACGAATCAGAACCCACGTAGTTTTAGTGATGTGATATAGATTTTATTCCTGATTGATGGCCCAAATAAATATTTCATAATTACTTTTACGCTCTAAGCTCAGGTGAGTCATGCTCGGTGTGAGAAACAAGAGGTATCAGTAAAACCTGAAGATTGTGCCACGAACGATGCAATCATAGGAAATGTTGTGGGGCTTACGAATACATGACTGCCCAGATAGATGGAGATTGGGACTTACTTCAGGGAAGAATCCTAGGACCAAGTTCCATAAAGGTGTATGTGCTTTATGGTGATTTGGATACTTAACTTAGGACTTAATTTTGAGAAGGATGCCCAAATTAGACGGGGCTTATGATTGGGTTTTTTTCCTGATATTGAAGTCCAAATCGAAATAAATTATGAGTGGGGCTTTTTCATGAAAAGGAGACCCAGGTTAAAAGAAATTATGACTGGTTAAAAGAAATTATGACAGGGGCTTAATCCTAAAAAGGTGGAACACGTTAAAGGGACTTGAGAACTTGGGGCTTACTCCTAAGGAGGATACCAAAATTATAGGAAATTATGATTGGGGCTTACTGTTGAAAAGGAGGCCCAGGTTAGGGAATTTGGGGCTTACTCCTATGGAGGATGCCCAGATTAAGGGTCTTCTCACTTTAAAGGATGAGGTTGAATGAATGAAATCTCTACCCTTAGTGACATAAAGATATGTAAATCATGTGGTTTTGAGAGGTGTTCCACAGAATTTCTTTTAGATAAGGATGAAAAAAAATTAACCAAGACAAAATTAATTTGAAGAGGGTTTTCAATGATAAATCAGGTGTAGGAGAGGTGGATTTGAAGAAAAGAGTTTAATAGGCAGGAGGGCACCCAAAAAGAGGCTGGCACACAAGTCCTGTTTGGGCGCACAAGTCCTGGCTTCGGATGTATACCTGCGCGACACATGTGTATATGGGAGATGTTTTACCCATAAGGTAATACATGGGTGAGTCTTGGCTCAAGAACTAAGTATTCTCATTAGAGGATTCCAAAAGGGTGGCAAACATGTTTTGATGAAGGGATAAGGCGGCATGCCAGTGTGATCATTTCCATTAAGGGTTGTACACTTAGGCGTGCATGTGTTGCTGAATGTCCACACATATGCCTTATTCCTTATCTCTAGATATTCCATTCAAGGTTTGAAATTACCATAGAAGTTTTCGGAAGACTTCAAGTAGAGACTAGGGTTCCAGGAGCTTAAATATGACATTTGGATTTTTCGTCCTAGAAATAGGGGGCCCACAAGGGGTATTTATAGGTCATTGTGGAAGTTGGGAGAAAATAATATTGGGCATGCAAGTCACTTGCACAGCCTATATGTGGAACACAAGTATACATGCATGACCTGCTTGGAACTTGTGTGACCCATGCATAAATAAATCCTTATTCATGCCTTTGTCAATTATTTATGTTTCTTCAAAGGATGAATATCTTTGTGCTGAAGGTAATCACCTTTTTCTGTCATTAGACTCTGTGACGGAATGGAGAATCAACAAAAGTCCCCCCTCAGAGTTGGATTCGAAAAAGAAAGGGGGATTTGAGTCTGAGTTAAAGGAGAAAACCATGAAACTTGGGCCAGAAGGTGTTGAGCGCGCAGGGAGTGGCGCGCTGGAGCATGTCACACAGGCTTTAACGTGTAGGGGTATGACCTTGCCTATAAACATGGGAGCCACTCTCAAGCATAGAACACAAATTTCAAATCACTTCTCTCTCATCATGAATGTGGGCTCTCGTTCACACAGGTGCTACTGTTCGTGTTTCACTGTTTCTTTGTGTTGAGCTTCTACAGTGGTATTTGGATTTGCGCAGTGAATCCTGCATGCCCAATCATGCGCGACACGATTATACTTGCATACCAACATGGTACTTGCTCACCGTAATTCCTTAGCATTTTTTTTCACTTTCCTTCACAAATTTTATGAAAAATAAACATAATTAAGAGTTAATTATTCGACCTTTGTGTAGATTCAATGTCTCCCAGATGAATTGGAATGGCTAATGAGCTGGCTAGCAAGCGGATTGATGACATGATGAACATCATTAGCCATGAATATTATAATATCTATGACATCACTCTTCCAGATTTGGCCATGTACTTGAAAAAATATCATATTAATTTCCCACAGAGCATCAACCTGCCTATGTATGGCCCTAGTCATTTGTAAGATGTGAACATTCCAGAGCCAAAGAACTATCTCCTGCATTCTTGGTTTCAGTCATACACCAATTTTTCTTCAGCAAATGCCTTATTTGGATGATAATTCGTAAATGTTGTAACAGTGGATAAGGCATTTATAATGCATCATAGCCCATGTGCTCCAGATCTGAAACCTCACAAGCATGAGCTACAACCACATTTTTGTCCTTCAATAATCAGAAATTCTCAGATGGATCAATCCAAAGGATGGTAGAAGTGGTGGGACTTCCGTCATAGAGGAGTAGTGAAGACAACATGGATGTGGTCATGTTGGGTGTGACAACCCTGTGCAAATATTGTTGAATATTAGAAGGGAGCTACAATATATGAAGTTGTTTGGGCTGGGCAGACATTTGTCTACATGAAATATGACTTTGTGCTGGAGCTAATCTGCCACTGGATCCCATAAACCAATTCATTCCATCTTACTCATGGAGAAGTAGGCATCAGTTTGAGGGATGTATACAAGATATCTGGGGATCCAATTTTAGGCGATATGTATGATGAATTCTCCCCCCCAAGGTGACTTAGAATGATTTGGGGAAGAATCTAGATTTTCCATGAGAATTATTGAAACTTTTCGATAAGGCCAAGAATTCAAAGTCCTCCAAAACTCATTATAGAAACAATATTCATCCAGAGGAGTGGATGGATATGTTTCATACCAAGAAGTAGAAGAAGGGGACCACCTATACTCATCCTACTACCTGCCCCAGAACAGAGAAAAGGGGTGCTCATTGCACATTCTGGCCGACCCTGGAAGCAAGAGAATTTGAAAAGTGGGTTTAAAAAGTGGATCGAATAAAACCAAAAAAGACCCGTCTGGTGGGATTCTTATCCTTGTGTCTCAGTGTTTATCTTCTTCCAGTTAAGTATTCGAAGGGAGGTGTCAGTCCAGGGTCCTTTGTTGTTGCAGCCAAGCTGGATGAGTGGAATTGGTTTGGTTGGATACCCCAATTTTTGTGAAGATTTACAGGAGCTTACTCCATGTCTTTATAGGTAATTCTCCATTGAGAGTAGTGGGATAATTCCATGTTTTGCGGGGATGTATCACTACTCATTTTAGTTCTTATGCTTTACAGAGTAGAATACATGTTCCTAGAAGTTATTTCAGGTCCTTAGTGCAAGCATTTTATGAATTTTTTCCATTATCCTTCAACTCCTATGATATGAAGGCAAGGCTAATCATGTTCATGGAATTACATTTTTTTACTCATGGAAAGCCGCCAACTGGGTGGGTTTTTGATGATGGAATAGATGACCTGGAATTGAGGACATACATACTGTCTTGCAGAGATAATGTATTGGCTTCTTGGATTGACAGGGAGATTATATGCGAGGCCTATGATCCCTATAGATTTGCATTCCAATTAAAGTGTCCAAAATAGACTATTGTATGACCTCCTATGCATGTCAGGTCAGAGAAACATATGATGGATGCCCGACAAATATGGTTGCTGACAGCAATGGAGAGGACTGGGGTAGGGTTTGATCTATCGGTTGTTGGAGCGGCAAGTAACATGACTACATGGTATGCCAAGAGCTAGGTAGCATCATACTCTGATGGGGTACTGAATCCTCAGGATAATTGGGTTGGGAAAAAGAAATCAACTGTACAGAATGAAACCCATCATCTGGAAGGTGACTCTTCTACACTCAGAGCCAATTCACTAAGTTCCTCAGCCAATACTTACTCGTCAGATTCTTAGGATGGGGATGATGAGGCACAACATGTGTCAAAGCAGCCTCGTGCCATATATAATCCTCCTGTCAGAATCATGAAACCCACTCCATCAACTCGTGCTGAGTTACATCATTGGGTAAATTTAATCTCCATTACTTTATAGAGAAACAAGTTTTATTCTCTTATTCTCTATCTGTGATTGTAGGAGATGGGGAGAAGGTGAAGTCAAAGATTGTAGGACCATCCTCATAGCCTTATGGTACGCATGATGAATATCTATGACTAGAGGCTTTCCAGACATGGCAGAGTTTATATTGTGATTATGAAACCGCTTGGCTGGACTTCTGTGGAGGGCTACACATCCCTCGAGTAGGGAATGTTTGGGCTTCCACCGATATCTATTTCGAGGATATCCTCAATAAAGTGTGAACCTACATCAGAGAGATGGTTATGATCATATATTCCACTGATGATTCTATTCCAATCACCAAGCAAGTGAAGGAAATGATGGATTGTGGGACCACTGAGGGGATTGGTGCTTCCGGAGAGGAGGAGTGGCATGATTATGTGGCTCTTGAAGATGTAATCCTCTTTCCTTATATTCATTGAAATTAGATCTTAGTTAATGCTTTGTTACTCAATGAAATTAATTTCTTTATCCTATAGCTTCCAATGAAAGGAAATGCTAAGGTTCCTTCACCACAGTATAGCCCTGGTGGCCCAACTATCAGAGCTAATGAATCTTCTCTTGAACTTGGTGTGGTATCTCCAGGACAGAAAGCAATGGAGGAGGAGTTATCCATGGCTTTTCATTCTCCAATTCCTATACTTGGAGATGATGATGTCAGTACTCCCAAAAAGCCAATGAAGCAAAGTCATCGAAGGAAGGATTCCACAGCTAAATGCTTCATCATTAGTGGTAATTCCTTAGGATAGTCATGAATCTTTACCCATGAAAAGATTTACCATACTTATTAGGATTGCATGGGATTATTCAATTTACGATTTGAGGGAGAGGACTGACCCTCCTATGAGAATGACAGTGGGTGCTAGTGAACAATCAGAAGTTCATGCTAACTTGGATGCTCCTGACCAACAGCCCAAGTTTGTTCCCAGTAATTCTCATGATTCTTCTACAAGGGGAGAAAATCTTTCTTCTGGTAATTTAACAATTCTTCATAAAATTTTAAATGAAAACATCAACAGACTTCCATTCTATTATACTTTAAGTTCAACACCTACACCAGATCATTTGGTGGTCATTCCAACTGATGTCATAATTTTCTTTGAAGAAACTATCTGGGGTCAGTGGCTGTAGGATGAAGGTCATCAAGAAGACACATCAAATGCTCCCATTGGTGAGACAAACCAGTAATACGAGATATCACTGGATAAAATGATGAATCGCGGTACATATTTTGATTATTTTTTAGATCATGTTAAATTAACATGTAATTTAGAAGATTTTGGATGTTAGTGTTATCCTTCATCCTATTAAAATAACTTTTTATAACATCTATGACCATGATTGGTAGAAATGTGCAGTTATATCTGAGAAAGATGTTTAAATGCCAATGCCTGAAGGGGGTATAGACAACCCTACTATTATAGAGACACTAGCTCAAGTGGAGTTTAACCTGGAAGAGCTTCCTGGAATCTATCCTAAAAATCCTTTTGAAACTTGGAAAGATGGGGAGGAGCCTTCTCATGATGTTGATCTACCTTTGGGTAAGAGATAGTAATATTTTTGGATACACTTAATTTGCAAGATATCTTAATAAACTTTTGTTATACTTTATAACTAACCAAAACCATCAATTGACTATGCAGGGCTGTCAATTTCAGTGGCTATATCTGGAGGAGAAGCCGCAACCTATGCCCCAACGGGAATAGAAAGTGATGTAACAAGTGTCAGAAGGAACGGAGAAAAACATGGAACCTCTCTAAGTGCATTAATCTCGGATTATATTCCCACCTGATGATAGTGATGCTGAATCAGACTCGGAGGTACAAAAGGCGCTCAGGTTTTCATGACGCATGACATGACAGAACATATGGAATATCATATATGAAGTGCCTCTTGAAGAGTTGTCTTCGAAGATCTTGCGACTTTCATCCCTCATTTTCATGTTTGGACTTGGTGGTTTTGAGTATCAAGATATCCATTCTGCAGTGAAACAAGTCATATTAAGAAGGGAGTAGGAGAAAAAGTACCATTGATATTTGACCAGAGAAATGATTATGACCAATATCATCGATTTTGAGGCTGCGGTGTATCGAGATGAGGCAGATCATGCTACCATGTTGAAGGACCTGAAGCATAAGATCAAGGAGAATGTAGTCCAGTAGATGCACCTTCAGCAACAGTTAGAAGTTGTTACTGGGGAACTTTCCCAGCTATACAATTTACTGGAAGGAGTTCAAACAAATGGTATGAAAGCTATTGTGGATGCTAAGAAAGAACTCCATCAGGCTGACAAGAGTAAAGTTGGTCGAGTGCATGAGCTACAAGTGGAATTTGATGAAGCTCAGGATGTTGTAAATCAAATAATGAGTTATGTTGAATGCCTCTTGTAATTCATGACAAATAAAGGAGACTCTAGTCTGTGGACGTCCTTATAACTCTTCTGCATCAATGAAAAACACACTCAACTTCAATCATTTGTGCCTGTATTCTTTTTCTACATGCATAAAACCTTTACCTAAGCCAATGGGCCTAGTAAGCATAGTTTGATTTTTGTTAGGATTATAAAAATAACCCTACAACATTTGAATCTTTATATTTCTAAATATTATCTAAATCATATGAAATGTATGTTTAGTGATCAGGTACTTGACATTGGTTCAGATTTCCCTTTTCTTTTGTGGGCAGTTTAATGTCATGCACGTCAGACATAAAAAGGATAATGTTTAAGGTAAAAATTTCTTTGACGAAATGGACTAAAATGGACTCAATTACTTGATAATTTATCTGAAAACATACTACCATATTCATGTATGAGGGAAAATATGTAAACTATGACTTGAGAAATTTTTAATATGAGGAATGATATGAAAAAGGGTATAAAAGGCATTAGAATAAGTATTTACCAAGAATGAAGTTACCAATATTTAAAAAACCTGTTAGGGGGATGAATTATACAAGGCCACATGAGATCATTGGCTGCATAGTCAAATAATATCATCTTTTGGTAGACAGGTCTGTTATGTAGACTACTTTTTCAAGGCTGCCTAAGGGAACGTGCTGCATAGTTAGGCAAAAGAACTCACAAATATTTTACTTTTCTATTGCTAAAAATCTAGTGAAAGTTTATAGATATTCAAAATTTCTCAAGCATAGAGTCTTCTGTATGGAGAAAGGTACTTGAATATAGAGAGGATATTTCCAATCACCATGGTATAAGAATTGGATAAACGTCACTCCAGCAAAGGTCTGACCCAAACGTAGGGAAGGGAAATATAAACCATTGACTTGAATACTTTTGGATAATGAAAACGAGTATGGGAAAAATATGTTAAGGATGGCTATTTTTGTGAATCCCAACATATTTTCATTATGAAAAATAAAGAATAAAGAGGTTTTCATCCCAAGAATGATGTTACCACTATTAGAAAACCCTGTTAGATGGTGAATTATGTAGGGCCATTTAAAGGAATTTTTTACATAGTAAAAAATAGTATATTTTTGCTGACAAGTATGTTATGTGGACTATTTTTGCAAGGCCGCCTAAGGCCACGTGCTACATAGTCAGGAAAAAGAACTCTCAGATATTAGACATTTTGTGACCAAAATTAATGAAAAGGGTTATGGAGATCTGGAAGTATTTTAGGTTAGGATTATGACACATCAAAATGGGAATTGTCCAATGCATGAATGAGATGCAAAACCCAATGTGAAACAATAATAATGATGTTGTTGGGTCCTGAATTGAGGTGCCAGACTTCACTACTTATCCAAGAAGGATTGGAATCAACCCATACGTAGTTCATGAAAAATAGTTTTAACATCATGTGGGATGATTGTATAAGAGATCTTAGTTTACTTTCACAGAGATCAGTCTATAATAATTAATACATAGTGTGTGTTTTATAAACCTGATGTGAATGAATACCATTATTTTTATACCACATTTATGTTTTCACAGGGGGAATTTTCATCCAAGGGACTAAAAGTGGAATTTTGGGTTAGGACCAATGACTTGAAGCTAGATTCAAGGGATTCTCGAATGTTCCTATGTATCCCATAAGGATGGGAATCAAGACACATGTAGTTCTTAGAATACCCTCTGTTCTGATTTAGTTTGTACAAGTGAAGGTTGAAAGGGGACTTTAGTGGAATGATAGTTTGACGAAAGATTAAATTTTTGGGCATTGCCATGTATGCACGTAGTCTTTTGAATATAACATGATTGGAGATCAATGTAAATAATTATTCCCTCTCAGGTGAGGGTGTCAAAGAATTTTTTTTATTTGTCGTATATGACCAAAGTTCTAATAGTTTAATGTCTTATAGAAAGGACGATGGTGAACAAATGTAAAAAAATGGTTTTGGGGGAGCCTTCACAAATCAACATCTTACAAGATGTAGGTGAACCGATGTGAAGATATTGGTTTTGGGATTGATCCTTAAGAGGTTGCATACATACCCTGCCTAGAAGAAAAGTTTCAAAGTCCATGTAGTTCAATTAAAGAATGAATTGGTGATCGTGTTGTTCTTGAGGGAAACTACCTAAAATCGTGTAGGGACTTACGGCTGTTTAGCAGCCCAGTGAGGGTGTTATAATTGAAGTTTACTCTAAGCTCACATGATTCATACTTGGTGTGAGAAACAAGAGGTATAAACAACCTTAACGGTGCACTGTTTATTGTCATGTAGGACATAAGGGACACAAAATAGTTTAACATCATGTTGGATGAAAGAGGGACTATGTAGTTTCAATTCTTGCAGTAAAGACTATAATAGTTAAAGTCAAATGTATGGACCAATGCTGCACTATTTAGCATCATGTAGCTAGGAAAAGGACTATATTGTTTACCGTCATATAGAAAGGATGAGGTCTTATAGTTTAAGACAAGGACTATATAGTTTATAGTCATATAGCAAGGACGAGGTCTTATAGTTTAATGTCATATAGAAAAGATGATGAAGGGGACACAGTTTAATGTCTTGTTGGATGAAGAGGGACTATACAATTTATAGTCATGTAGTAAGGACTATGGGGGGGACTATACAGTTTAATGTCATGCAGTAAGGACAAGACAATTAAACATCATGTTGGATGAGGGCACAATTTAATGTCAGGTTGGATGTCAAAGGGGGTACAGTTTAACGTCGTGTTGGATGATGGAGGGACTATGCAGTTTAATGTCATGCAGTAAGAACAATGGTGTTGCTCAGTCTAGTGTCATGTAGTATGGATGACACAGTTTAACGTCATGATGGAAAATAGCACATTATAATGTCATGTTGGATGTAAAAAGGTATTTATGTTACAAAAAATACTTCTTCAAGTAGCTGGAATTGGTTGGAGTCGAGATGAGTTATCCATCCATTGTGATTAATGAATACGCTCCACTGGAGTAGACCTTATGTATTTAGTAAGGTCCTTCCCACTTTGGCTCAATCTTGGGAGGTTTCTTTCTGGGTATCATTGGAGTTCTGAGAACCACTACCAATTCTCCCTGAACGAATGAACAATGAAGATCTATTTTGTTGACTGCTCATGCTATTCGATTCTGATATACTTCCATGTGGTGAAAGGTGCACAATATTTTTTTCATCTAATTGTTCCAATTCAACCAATCACTTTTGAGATTTCTCATCTATATATGACTAAACAAAAATGGATACTCTGAGTGAGGGTAATTGAACTTCACTGGGAAAGACTACTTCTGTTCCATATATCAATGAATATAGAGTTGACCGCGTAGTAGTGCAGGTGGTGGTCCGATAAGCATATAAAGCCTGAAAATGTTTATCAGGCCATGATTTCTTACCTTTATCCACCATATTTTGTAGTATGTTTGAAAGAGTCTTATTTGAGGCATCTATTTGACCATTGTCCGCCACATGATACCAAGATTAATGGTTAGATTTGAGGTTGTATTCTTGATACAACATCCTTACCTCGAATGAACAGTATTCAGTGCCAATGTCTGTCAATATGGTATGAGGGACACCAAATTTGGTAATGATGTTAGACTTGATGAAGCTAACAAAGCTTTTAGAACTGAATTCTTTGAGAGGTATTACCATAGACCATTTGGAAATGAAGTCAGTAGCAGTAAGAATATACTTAAACTGCTTGGATGTAGTCGAAGGGTAAGGTCCTACTACATCCATTCCCCATGTGGAAAATGGCCATGAGTATTTAGCTATATGAATCAAATCTAGGGGTTGATTAATGAAGTTGGAATATACCTGGCAATAATGACACTTCTTAGTGAAATCAACACAATCATGCAGCATTGAAGCTCAAATGAATTGAAGCCTTTGAATTTGATCAGAGAGTCTATGTCCAGACTAGTGGCCACCATAGACTCTTCCATGTACTTCTTTCATGAAAGCCCTTATCTTTTGACCTTCAATACATCTAAAGATAATTCCATCAAAATTTATTTTGTAATGAAATTTTTCAAGGTGATCTGGGCTATCATAAAGAGTAAAATTGACCACACATCACCAAATTTCTTCTTTCCTAGCTCTATCAGGTGGAAGTGTTCCATTTGAAATGTATTGCATGATAGGTGTCATCCATCTTGTAGTATGACCATATGGTTCTGAAATGGGACTAATTTCATTGATTTCCTCCATTCTGATTTGAGCATAAGGTGAAATTGTACGACAGTGAGCCATACTAATGATTATCTCTCCCCGATTAGGATCGACCAGATCTGTGGCTATATTATCCAATGTATCAACTTGAGAATTTTGTGATAACGGGACATAAGAAAATTTCGGTTCCGAAGGAAATTCCACCATTTAATATATGATGTAATCATAAAAAGGGATTAACTCTTCTTTTCTGATGGCATAATCCTTATTGACATGTTTGATTATCAGGTCTGAATCACCTTTCACCTATACGTGATTCACCTATTCCTGAAGCACCAAATCCAATCCTGTGATGAGAGCTTGTTATTCTTCTTCATTATTTGTACCAACTTCCCAAAATAGGAATTAATAGGGTAGAACTTCCTTTTCTAGGGAAATAACTACAATTCCTAACCTAGAACTGTTGAATTTAGGATCTTCCATTTTCATCCCTGTTGGACTTCTGGAAGCACCATTAAAGTACATTTTCCATGTTTAAAGATTATCTTAAGTAGAGAATACATCATCATAATGAAGTTCAGTATCTAAATATGTATCTTCTATGGAAGGATGTTCCTCAAGTAAATCAGCCAGAGCATGGACCTTTATTGCCTTTTGAGACACATAATGGATATCAAATTGCTGCAAAATAACTACCCACCTTTCCATACGTCCTGTAAGAACTGGACGACTAGGGATGAATTTGAGCAGGTTATTGCGAGATACCAATTGAACCTCATGATGTTTCATGTACTGTCTCAATTTCTAAACTACAAAGAATAATTCTAGGAAGAACTTTTCAATACATGAATATTGAGTTTATACTTCAAGCATAGTTTGACTAAGATAGTAAAGGTTGTTTTCATTCCAAGCATCATTCATATAGGTAAAGAAGGGAACCAATGATTTCTCTAAATCTATCACATAATGAATATGTGGTCTTCCTTCAATAGGTGGCATTAATACTAGTGGAATCAAGAGATATTTCTTGAAAATATTGAATGCTACTTGAAATTCTTTAGTCCACTGGTAAGTGACACCATTCTTCATTAATGTTTTGAAGGGTAAACGTTTTCCTGCCAGATTGGCGATGAAAAACCTAATATAGTCCATGTGTCATTGAGGTCCTCTCAATTATTTCAAATTTTATGGAGGTGAAATACCAAGGATTGACGTTTTCTTCTCAGGATCATATTCGATCCCATGATGGCATACAAAAAAGATGAAAATGTTTCCTAAGGTTACCAAAAAAACACATTTCAAGGGTTTCATCTTCAAATTGTGTTGTAGAAGTGTGTGGAATATGACATCCAAATTATCCAAGTGATTGGAACATTTATTGTATTTAACCACCAAATCTTCCACATAAAATTCAATAAATTTCCCAAAAAAGGGTTTAAAGATACAGTGCATGGCACATTGATATGTGGCACCTACATTCTTCAGGACAAAGGGCATTACATGATATCAAAACACACCCTGAAGGGATCTGAAGGCTGTAGATTATTCCTCTTTTGGAGCCATTTATATTTGATTATTCACAGAATATCCATCCATGAAGGAAAGTGCTTTATATCTAGTTTTTGCATCAATTAAGAGTTCTGTGATCAGAACTGAAAATCATCCTTAGGACAACGCCGATTAAGATCTTTGAAATAAATTCAAACTCTAATTTTTCCATTATTCTTTTTCAGATGGACAATATTAGACAACCATTTTGGATATTGATCTTCATCGATGAAGTTATCTTTGATAATCTTATCCATCTATGCTTCAAATTTGGAAGCATATGTTTGGTGTCTTCTTCTTGCAGATTGCTTGAATCATCGATGTTCTTCTGGAAAACACAAATGATGGGTAGAAACATCAGGATCAATCCATGAAATTGCTTATAGTTTCAAGAAAATATATCAATATTTTTCTTTTGAAATGAAATATACATTTCTTTCTCTTCACGATTCATGGCCACACTAATTAATGTGGGTGTGGATCTTCTTTTGTACCCAGATTTATTTCTCTGAGTTTATCCACAGTGGTAGAGATACCCTCTTCAAATGCTGGAGGAGAATCCCTGAGATCTTCCTATTCTTCGTCAACATGTGTTATTTCTTCTGTTTCTACTTGCATAGTAGATGATGAAGCAAGGTTTCCATTATCAATAGAATGATGTTAAAATTTTAACAACTTGAAGAAAAGGCCACCATTTTTGACCATTTTGATGATGAAGGGTCTTCTTTGGGTAATTAAGAAGAGATGATGGATTGAGAATCGATATCATCATTCACCTCTGACATTGCTATAACTTTTTCTGGCCTGGTTAGCAAAGTATAGTGTTCCTGGATTCCAGCGGATGAAATGAAGACATCTCCATTTGAGTTTTCATCATTTCTTAGTGAATTAAAAAGTTCTCCAATGTTGTTTGGATTGGTTGTCGTAATTGACATTATGGAAGCATCCATAAGAGTATTTGGATTTGGGTATACCTTGTCAATTTGACTGATAGGAATCACATAATCTATACTCAAATGAATTAATGGCTTTACTAGAATCTTTTCCATAACATATGGAGCATTAAATTTGGTAATTAACCTCCCTTGTTGCGGATTTCTCCTTTCCCTCAATGTGATTGAATTATGCCTTAATTTTTTGAGATTCACATGTTTTGAATGGGGCTTTATCATCATACAATGTCCCAATTTGACCATTGAAACAATATTTGAGACATTGATGGTATGATGAAGGTATAGCCGCATGTTGATGTAGCAATGGTATTCCAAGAAAAATGATTAAGGTTGTGTCATGATGAACAACCATGAAATTTGTATGGGATACAAGATCTCCAAACTGATTCATGAGTGTAATCTTGACCAGAGGTTCTTTTTCATTTTTATAATATCCTTGTAAAATCAATGTAGAAGGAGATAAATCAGTTTCAGTGAGGCCCAATCGACTATGTGTACGAATGGGGATGAGGTTGACCCCTGAACCATTATCAACAAATGACCGTCAGATATATACATCATTTACCTTGCCAGGTAAATATAAAGGCCTAATATGTCCATGCATAACATCGCCTACATCTTCATCTGTAAAAGATATCACTGCATGGAATTCTGTAGGATCATTCTCTACATGGTAGACTTCAGTTACAACAATTTCAGTTTTGATTTCCCGAGGACTTGACAAAGCCTCAATGAGTGCCTCTTGAAGATCCTTTGATAAATTCAAGGCATCCAAAATTGATAACTTGTCCGGTACATGGGGAAAATGAATCAAGACATCATATTTTTGACCCAAAGGTCCGAGTTTTCCAACATGAACATGTGGTTTCACAGGTGCCTTAGATGTTGATGCTTTAGAAGTATATGCATCTTGTGTCAAGGTAGGAATTGGAAATACTCCTAGCTTAGGAAAATTAGACTGACTAGGTATATTTATTTTCTAATTGTAAGAAGGTGTAACCTACAACCGGTACTCCAAAATAATTGTTCCATGATTGAATCATTCATGCATGGAAGAACTTTCTTGTTCTTGTTGACCCCACTGAAGGGCTCTTCAATGAGTTTCTGCTGCATAGACAGTTCTAGTAGGGGTAGGATTGAAATAGTGGATTCTGGAATATCCACGTCTTCCTCTATATCCTGAACCTCTAGAACACCCTCTAATTCATCTGTTTGATACAGGGATGTCAGGCTCATCAAGATCAAAACTGTAAATAGCATAAGGATCTATTAAGTGAACCATGTTAACAGAACAAAAGATCAACTCTTAATCTGATGAAGACTCTACCTGATTAGCTAGTTTAGGCTGTGCCGTTTGGTGGGGTAGTGTTCGTGGCATTGAGGTAGTTGGCATAAAATTTTCCAGAGTCAATGACAACTTGGGCATTGAAACGATCTCATCTTCTTCTTACTGCTCTTCTTTCATTGAATTATGATGTCTCTATGAGGATTTTCCTTCTGATGAAGGGGGTTTCACTGTGGCATTCATAGCATAAGACACAAATGGTTTCTTCTATTGCGTTTTTAAAATGTAATGAGTTTGGTTGATCATTTTTCTTACCATCCAATCATCATATTTCTACGCATTTTTTCTTTTGACTTATTGCCACTCTCCTTCTTCCTAGGGATTTGTAGTAGAAAAACATGCTACCTGAGATGAAGAATCTTTCAATTTTACCTATCTTGAGTCTACTATATTTTTTAGGAGTTCTTTGGAGGCAAAAAACTATTGAATGGGATTACCCAAAATCTGATGAAATGGGAAATAGTTTCTACGATATCCATATGACAACCCTTATTTTATTACAAACATAACCATGATTTATTACATAAACAATTAACTTGATACAATATGGATGATCTAGTGGTATATTGTATTTGGAGCATAGGATCATTGCAAAACAACTTAAAACATGAAATGTAACATCTTTATTGAAAACATCCATTACAAGACCTCTAGATTACCTCTTACTTAACATTGCATGGGATAACCTGAGGACATGTATAAGAAAAGGGGTGAGCTATATAGCCTAGTAAGGGAATAAACATGGAATACATGAAGAGTACAATACATGTTAGAAAACATGCATATCAATAGAGGACAAGAAAAACATTAACATAAAGGCATGATAAAGCATGACAATCATAACATGGAAATGTGGCAACAACACTTAACATGGCATTATCATGAGCCAAGGCTCATTGCACATGGAGAATGAGTAAATCCTCACTGTACATTATGCAGGATTAACCTCTCATTCCAATTGAATTATCATGAGTCAATACTCATTGCACATGATGTATCATGATACTATACTTTACCCAATACATTGGAGCGCGATAAGGGCTCAATCTTCTTAAACATTTCATTTCATGCATAAGTGTGCCACATGGATCATAAAAAAAGGATACATAAAACATAATAATTTATTATACGATAATGTAATGTGAAATTAATACATGAAACAATATAATCAATAAGTAAATGTGCATAATGGTAAATACCCTTGATGGAGAAATGGGCATGGTATTCACTACATAATGGCATTGGCTTAGAAAACCGGTGCGATTTCGGTAGCGTAACGACGTGACATAAGAATTCATAATAATGGTTGATAAGAGAGAAAGAGGTTCTTAATAATATTTACATGTAATGGATAGTAAAGAGGTCATATAGATACATGTCCCAACAATTGTAATGGAATTTAGATTCATGATACAAATGTATTGCTTGAATGTAAATGAGGAGAGAGAAGTTGCTTTCTGAATTTCGGCATAGTAACGGGTGTACATGGGAGGCATCTAATGATAGAGAAAGGGGTCTCCCATCATTCAAAAATAAATAGGGAAGTATTATGGTGGTTCAAAACCATACCCAAAAATTCATAATTGTAATTAAATGGGAAAAAAACTTAAAGAAAATTGGACAGAATGGTAAATAAAGAAAAAACCTTTACTTGGAAGTGTGCTTCCAAAGGCTTGAGAGAGACTTGAGAGAGGCTTCTTGGGAGATTGGGGCACCTTTGTAGGATTCTAGAGATATTAGGGAAGAGGTTGGACGAACTCCAAAGTCTTTGAGTGAGGAGGAAGTGGGATCTTCAGTGGTTTTGTATAGGAAAGGTGAGTGAATTCATTATTATTTAGGTTTGGGATCCCTTACATTAAACTAATACAAACCAAAAATCAGATCATGGTTTTTGACCATGGATTTTGGAAAATGGGTGAGGAAAAAAAATTTATAAGGCCAAATTCCTAACTTATTAAAATAATGGGGTTGCTTATGTGCAAGTGAGTCACACTCCCATGGAAAATAATTTAAAAAGACAAGATGATTAATAAGTACTGAGGGGTCCATTAATGATTTGGAAAATAAGTCAAACAAACCCAAAATCACATTATTTTAATGGTAAAACACATATTGGAAAAACATAAAGCTTATAATATTTTATTACATCACTATTGGGTCATTATGATGTCATAAAACACATTATATATTTAAACGGTATTTAATTTTTAGCTAAAAATTTTACTGCCTCAGAAAATTATGAAAAATTCACCATTGGATAATTTCGACATCCAGATTCCAGATATATCATTTATTTTATTTAAATGATTTTCTAAATATGTTAATATTCACTTTTAAAATAAAACCCTACATTTATCGAAAATTCTCCGGTTTTAACAGAAATGGCTTTAATACCTTAATGAAAATTATAATTGCATTCATAAAATTATATGATCATCTATATATAATAAAATTAATTTAATAATAATAATAATATTTTACTAAAATATTATTTAAATCAAAAATCCCATAATTTAATAAAATAAATTTCCTAATTTAAAACATAACTAAAAAAACTCTTTGTACTTTAAAAAATATTACAATGTATCAATAATGAATAGAAGGTATATTCATTTTTATATACAAAAAAATAATATACATGAACATGTTACTAGAAATTTGTTACATAACCCCTAAAAACAGCCGTATAAGACCTAAGGGTAAGCTGCGCGATGGAGATAGACTCTTAGGTGGCTCAGATAACATCACTCGAGTGATAATCTCTATCAACTAAAACTTTTCCCGTAGACAGTCATGTTCGAGCATAACATGATGAAGCTCAGCTTGGCCTTGGTCAAGAGAGAAGCCCAAATATGTCACCTCTTTTCCAAGTTCTGACAAATGGGCTTCGTATGGAGCAATTCTACTAGATCAGGCCATCGCTTCCATTGTCTGAGTAAATTGTATTTGGTAAAGACCCATATTTATACTAATCATCTGATCACTGTTCAATGGATATAATAGAAATAGTCACAATTATTGACATAAAATGAAAAAAGTTTACATTTTATATAAGAATTTTACATAAAGATACATTTAACTATATCAAGAGGTATTTCCATTAGTGAATCTTTGGGTCGTTACAATATTCCCCCCTTAAGAAATTTCGCCCTCGAAATTTCCCTTTTCCTATACTAAAACAGATGTGGGTATCTTAGCTTCATCATTTCCTCTGATTTCCAAGTCACTTCATCAAACTTGTGGTTTCGCCACAACACCGTGAAAAGTGGCATTGTCTTATTTTGTAGAACCTTTTCTCTAAGATATACGATCTTCACTTGTTGCTCCTCATAAGAAAGATCATCCTCCAACTATACGACCTCATAAAAGAATTCATGTGAAGGGTCCAGTATGTAATTCTTTAAGAGGGATACATGAAAGACATTATGAACTTTGGCCATGGTAGGTGTATTTACTAGTCGATAGGCCACAACCAAGACACGATCAAGAATCTCGAAGTGGCCGATGTACCTTTGACTTAACTTCCCTTTCTTTCCAAACCTCATTACCATCTTCCACGAAGATATTCATAGAAAAACCATGGTTCCAACTTTAAACTCAAGGTATCCTCGACAATTACCTGCATAACTCTTCTGTCGACTCTGGGCTGCCTTAATATGCTGCTGAATGGTTTTCACCTTCTCCACCATTTCCTCATCCATTTCCGGTCCAAGCAGCATACGTTCAATGACCTCATCCCAACATGCTGGTGTTCTACACCTTTTCCCATAAAGGTCTTCATATGGATCCATTTGGATGCTTGTGTGGAAACTATTATTATAAGTGAACTCAACCAGAGGAAGATGTTGATACCATCTTCCTTCAAGGTCCATTTAGAATTCTCACAACATGTCCTCTAGTGTTTGGATTGTCCGCCACGATTTTCCATCAGTTTGAGGATGATAGGCCGTACTGAAGTTCAGTTCAGTATTCAGAGCATGTTGAATACTCTTCCAAAACATAGAGGTGAATCTTAGATCTCAGTCAGATACAATAAATAGTGTCACTCCTTGTAGCCTTACCACTTCCCTAAAATATATCTGTGTTAGTTGATCCAATGAGAAATCCTCACAAATTGTAATGAAGTTGGCAGTGTTTGTAAGACAATCCATAACATACCAAATTGAATTGTTTCCTTTGGATGTCCATGGAAGTCAGGTGACAATGTCCATGGTGATGTTCACCCATTTCCATTCTGGTACGGGCAATGGTTGTATCATCCTATTTTACTTATGCCTCTCTACCTTCACTTGCTGGCACACCAGGAACTTTGATGTATAATCAACAATATACTTTTTCATATTATCCCACCAAATTTTTTCTCAGAGATCTCAATACAACTTTTTGATCCCTGGATGAATAGAGAAATTTGAACTATGTGCATCATCCAAAAGTTCCTTCTTCAGCTCCGGACTTGATGGAACACATAGTCTTTTCCCAAATCGTAGAATTCCTTATTCATTAAAATTAAATCCTTAAGATTTCCCCTTTTTTATAGCTTCATCTTTTTCCTAAATTCCTACATCAGCCTTTTGATCATACTTTAACCATTCCAAAAGAGATGGTTGAGAAATCAATTGTGAATGGATTGATTATGTTCCCTTATTTATGATTCACATGTCCATATTCAACAAGTCTAAGAAGATTGGATCCCTCTCAGTTCTCATCATTGATAGAATCACTGGGTCCTTTCTACTTAGGGCATCTTCCACCCTGTTCGCTTTCCCAGGGTGGTAATGTATTGAATAGTCATAATAGTTAATGAGATCTATCCATATTATCTGTCTCATATTAAGATCTTTCTATCTGAATAGATATTTAAGACTCTTGTGGTCAATATATATCTCACATTTGTCCTAATAGAGATAATGCTGCCAGATTTTCAAAGAAAAGATCACAACCGCCTACTCCAGATTATGCGTTGGATAGTTTCTCTCATGGATTTTCAACTACCTTGAGGCATAGGATATGACTTTATCATTCTGCATCAGCACACAGCCTATTCCGTTCTTCGAAGCGTCACTGAATACCACAAAAATTTCCCCACATGTGGGTAATGTGAGAACGGGCACAGTGATAAACCTCTTTTTCAACACCGTGAATCTTTCCTCGCTTTCATCACTCCAAGAGAACTTTACTCCCTTTTGATTTTGCTTGGTATGAGGGTTGGGAAATAGTGATAAATTTCTCAAAAATCGTCGATAATATCCAGCAAACCCCAAGAAGCTATGTATATCCGTTACCAAAGTTGGCCTCATCCATCCCTCAATTGCATCTGTTTTGGAGGGATCCATAGATAAACCATTGATTTTGATGATATGGCCTGTGAATGAGACCTCCTTTATCCAGAACTCACACTTGATGTACTTTTCATAGAGTGTATCTTTGCACAAATTCTTTAGTACAGTTCTTAAATACTCCTCATGATCCTCCTTGGTTTTAGAGTATATTATAATATCATCTATAAAGACTACCACAAATTTGTCATGGTTATCTCTAAATACTCTATTCATCATGTCCATGAAGATTTCTGGAGCATTAGTGAATCCTAAAAGCATTACTATGAAATCATAGTGCCTGTATCTTGTACAAAAAGAAATCTTGGGGACATCTTCCTTCTTCACCCTTACTTGATAATATCCCGATCGCAAATCTACCATGGAGAAGAATTGTTCTACATATAGCTAATCAATCAAGTCATCGATCCATTGAAGAGTATAATTGTTCTTTATCGTTATTTTGTAATGTTCACAATAATCGATGCAAATCTGCGTTGACCCATCCTTCTTCTTGACGAAGAGGACTGGTGCACCCCATGGTGAAGCACTTTGGCGTATAAACCCTTTATACAAATTTTGTTGTAGTAGTTTCTCCAGATCTTCAAGCTCCACAAAAACCATTCTCTATGGAGTCGAGGATATTGGTAGCACCCCTAGTATAAGTTCAATTGAGAATTAAACATCTCTTCTAAAAGGAAGACCAGGTAGTTCCCCGGGAAACACTTCAGCAAATTCCCTCACAATTGGCATTTTTCAAGGATGGTTTCTTCCATGGACTCAATCATCTGAGAAATATATGAATTCACATAGGGAACTAATATCCATGCATTATATGATGGAGCTAAAGGAGATTAATCTTCATACTTAAACCTGAAAATAATCAGGGGTCGATTCTTCATATGGAGGGTGATTTCCCTCTCCCAACAATTTATGTTTTCTCTATATACGAAAATCCAATCCATGCTAAGAATTGCAACAAATTCCACCATAGGGAGTATGATTAGGTTCTCTGAGAAATTAAATCCACATATTATAATAGAGGAGGACTTATATTCATGGGATTCAATGATTTCCCCATTTTCCATACTCACTGACATCTTCACTTCCATGATTTGTGGTGCTAGGATTGTTCTACTAAACATTCAAAATATAAAAGAATGCGTAGAACCAAAATCAAAAAAAATATGTTCACTATTATTGAATGAATAACTATCGTACCTGTCACCACTTCATTGTCGGGGTTCTCTTCGGTAGAAGGGATGGCAAAAGCTCTTCCTTGCTACCTTGGAGGTTGTTGGTTGCCTACGAAAACCCTTGGTTTAGGGAACTAATTTGAAAAGAGCCCTGGTTATTTGCAGTTGTAGAAATGAACAAAGAGATAAGGTTTTAAAGGAGAGTTCCTCTCCTCTGTCACATCCACGGGTCTTTCTTGTTGACAGTTAACAGCTTGGTGCCCTTGTCTTCCACATGTAAAGCATTTCCTCGTCCCCTTGAGGCAATTTCAAGGGTTCTTCTTTCTGCATTTTTGGCATGTGGGGTGCTGGATCATCTTAGCACCATTGGATTTATCCATCAGATGCCAACATTGAAGTCTACCTTATGCTTCTTTTCCCCATGATACCCCTATGATTCGCCGATCTTTATTTTGACCTTGAGGGCACATTGGACAATTTTCTCATAGTTTTCAAAGTCACAGATCACTAATGATTTTCATACGGTAGGCTTCATCCCACCAAAGAATGGGTCAACCATGCATTCGGGGGTAAAAATAATGCTGGAAGCGTATCATGCAATCCTTGTGAAGTTTTCCTCATACGCTCCAATAGATTCTTCAACTTTTTTCTTAAGGGAAAGGAATTCCCTTTCCATCTTAAGCTGGTCGGTGGATGGAAAATATTTATCGAAAAACATCTTCTGGAGATCCTTCAATTACAACGCCTCGATCTCCTCTTTAGGCTTCGTATTTTATATCAACTTCTACCATTGATCAACTTCACCCTCCATACGATAAGACACTAGGAGAACCTTCTCTTGTTCAGAAAATTGAAGGATGGGGAAGATCATTTCAATGGATATGATCCATTGTTTAGCGATCATGGGATCAGTTGATGTAGGAGGCCTTTGTCTCATGAATCTCTCGATAGAGACTTTTTCCTTCTTATGGGGGTTGAACATTTCTCTTGAACCGTGTTTCTTTTCAAATTGTGAATTAGCTAAGAGAGAAGTGTGACAAAGTTTGTGATTCCTGCTCCCATTGGATTGGTTATCTCATTAGTACAGTCATCACACTGATCTTCACATTAGTTGTTAGCCTGGGTCCTCCTATTACCGACCATTGGCTGAAATCAAAGGAATGTTAGGGGGTAACACATAAAGGTTAATCCAAAAAAAATGTTGATGACATATTAATAAGCTTTTATATCCTTAACTCATGAGTCTATAGGCTTCAATCTAGGCTTTTCATGATCTACATTCTAACATATATTCTTAGGGTCATTTTTTTAATTCCCCTATAAGGGTTCATACTAGGCTTGTGAATTTATAAAAACATATCCCCCTAGAGTGTCATAACTAAGAGTGCAGTAAGGCCCATTTTCATGAAATAGTTCTTGTTCGAGTCTAGCTCAAAGCGGTGTTTTCGGGTTTTACAGCATGGATACATCTGTGCCAGAGCCGCCTCTAACTGCTCATATCCAGACAGGGATTTATTTTCTTGATAAACCACTTACTCAGTACATACCAAAACATGGGGATGTTTTTATTATACATAGTCTTGTCTCTAAGGCTTTACTAGGGTTTTCTTATCCAAATCCCAAAAATAACTAAATATATCCTCTGATACCAACTATGACAACCATGCTTTTATTACAAACATAAACATGATTTATTACATAAACTATTCACTTTATACAACATGGATGATCGAGAGGTATAGTGTCTTTTGGGCTTAGTATCATTACATAACTACAAAAAACATGAAATAAAACATATTTATTGAAAACATCCTTTACATGACCACTACATTCCCTCATACATAGCATTGCATGGGATAACCTGAGGACATGCATAAGAAAAGGGGTGAGCTATAAAGCCGAGTAAGGGAATAAAAATGGAATACATGAGGAGTAAAATACATGTTAGATAATAGGCATATTAATAGATCACAAGAGAAACATGAACATAAAGGCATGATAAATCATGATAATCATAACATGGAAATTTGGAAACAACACTTAACATGGAATTAGCATGAGCCAAGGCTCATTGCACATGGAGCATGAGTAAATCCTCATTGCACATGAAGCACGAGTAAAACCTCATTGAAATTGAATTATCATGAGTCAATACTCATTGCACATGATGTATCATGATAATATACTTTACCCAATGCATTGGAGTGCTATAAGGGTGCACCCTTCTAAAACATTTCATTTAATGCATAAGTGTGCCACATGGATCATAAAACATGGATTCATATAACATAATCATTTATTCCACGATAAAGGAATGTGGAATTCATACATGAAACTTTATAATCACTAAGTAAATGTGAATAAAGGTGAATACCATTGATGGAGAAATGTGCGTGGTATTCACTACACAATGGCACTGGGCTAGAAAATCGGTTCGATTTCAGCAGTGTAACGGCGTGACATAAGAATTCATAAAAATGGTTGATGAGAGGGAAGGGGGTTCCTCATATTATTTACATGTAATGAATAGTAAAGTGGCCATATAGATACATGTTCTAACAATTGTAATGGAATTTAGATTCACGATACAAAAGTATTGCTTGATTGTAAATGAGGAGAGAGAAGTTCCTTTCGGAATTTCAGCATAGTAATGGGTGTACATGGGAGGCATCTAACGAGAGAGAAAGAGGTCTCCCATCATTCAAACATAAAGATGTAAGTATGAGGTAGGTGAGAAACCATACCCTAACATTCATAATTGAAAATAAATGGGAAAAAAACTTAATGAAAATTGGCCAAAATGAGAAAGGATGAAAATACCCTTACATGGAAGTGTGCTTCCAACGGCTTGAGAGAGGTTTAAGAGAGGCTTATTGGGAGCTAGGGGCACCTTTGGAGTATTATAGAGAGATTAGGGCAGAGGTTTGACAAACTGAAAAGGGTTTGAGTGTGGAGGAAGTGGGTGGTTGGGTGGGTTTATATAGGAAAGGTGAGTTAATTCTTTATTATTTAGGTTTGGGACCCCTTACCTTTAACTAATCCAAACCACAAATCATCTCATGGTTTTTTCCCAAGGTTTTTGGAAAAGAAGAGAGGAAAAAAATATTTTATAAGTACATGGTCCGATATTCTTAAAATATTGGGGTTGCTTATGTGGAGGTGAGTCACATTCCCATGTAAAATAATTTAAATAAACAAGATGTTTAATATGTATTGAGGGGTCCATTAATGCTTTAAAAAGTAAGTCAAACAAACCCAAAATCACATTATTTTAATTGTAAAACAAATATTGGCCAAACATAAATCTTAGAGTTTTTTATTACATCACAATGGGGTCATTATAATGTCATAAAACACATTATATATTTAAACGGTATTTAATTTTTACCCAAAAATATGACTGTCTTAGAAAATTATGTAAAATTCACTGTTTGATAATTTCGATGTCCTGATTCCAGAAATATCATTTATTTTATATAAATAGTTTTCTATGTATGCTAATTTTAACTTTTAAAATATAAAATGATATTTATCGAAAATTCTCGGGTTTGGACAGAAATGGATTTCAAACATTAATAAATATTTTAATTGCATTCATAAAATTATATGATCATTTATATAGAAAAAAATAATTTAATATTAATAATAATATTTTATTAAAATATTATTTATTTCAAAAATCCCTTAATACAATAAAAAATATTTCTTAATTATATAATAACTATATAAACAATTGTTACTTTAAAAACTATTTATAATGTATCAATAAGGAAAAGAAGTTTTATTCATTATTATATACACAAAAAATAATATACACAACATATTACTAGAGATTTGTTACATAACCCCTTAAAATAGCTGCATAAGAGCTAAGGGTAAGGTGCGCAATGGTGACAAACTCTTGGGGTGACTCAGATAACATAACCCAAGTGATAATCTCTATCAACTTCCACTTTTCCCGTAGATGGTCCCATTCGATCCTGACATGATGAAGCTGAACTTGGTCTTAGTCAAGAGTGAATCCCAAAGATGCCACCTATTTTCCGAGCTCTGATAAATGGGCTTCGTATGGAGAAATTCTAATGGATGAGTCCATCACATCCTTTGTCTGAGTAAATTGGATTTGTTAAAGCCCTATATTTATACTAATCATCTGATCACTATTCACGGCTATAAAAGAAACGGTCCCAATACTTAATATAAAACCAAATAAGTTAACATTTTATATAAACATTTTACATAAAGAGACATTTAACTAGATCAAGAGGGATTTACATTAGTAAAACATTGGGTCGTTAGACTTCATCTCCTTCCTTTTTCTACATTTTGGGCCTTTGCATCTGAATCAAATTAATTTCTAGAGCCAAAACGAATTAACCAAGAACTTGGTCATTTAGGAATAAATAACCATTTCTCTTTAAAACCTCAAATTGTTTCTATCTTTGATCTATTTGAACATCTTGATGAAACGACATCTGTTATTGACGCTCAGGAGGTGGAGCCCTTATATAAGATAATTGTTTTGATGTAGAAGTAGGTACATGTGCTTGTTTAAGCCTAACTGTAGCAGTATATGCTCTACCCGTTCTCCTTCATGGAGCTGATGGAATTACACGAGTTTTTTCCTTAGTCATCGTAAGAGAGTCTTCAATCGTTTGACCAAATGAAGTAAGGTCTCGAAACCCTCATGTGTATTTAACAGGGACCAATGGTGTGCATAATTAATAACACAAATTTTCCACATATATTGACAAAAATTCTTCTTGAGGGAGTTCTACGATTAAGGAATACGTTAATCCCCTCTAGCGAGCAATGAAATCCAGAACTCTTTCATTATCCATTTTATTAAAATTGTTAAGATCAAAAAATGTTTTCTTTGGAAACATTGAGCTAAATTGAAGAAGGAATCATTGACAGATATCCTCCCACCCAGTAATTGACTGGGATTAGAAGCTTGTATACTAGAAAAAAAATAGGCCCTTGTAATGACTGTACAAAACACCGAGCTTAACTACTTCTTATTGATGAGGAGTTCCCATCATATGATCGCAATGAGAATAAAAATGTGTTATGTGTTGTTCTAGGTCTCCCAAACCATTAAAGATTAGGAATGTGGTACTTGCAAAATTTTATGGGGGGGGGGTTGCATCCACCCATTTAGGGTAAGCTTTCATTTCTGGTGAATTTGTGTACGTTTTCCATCAATAGATTCAAACCGAGCTGTTAATGACTCAATTGTAGTTATTAACTTTTGAGAAACATCTGGTTGAGCATGGGATAGAGTAGATGCCATAACTGGATCTTGGAAAGATGTGGTGGCTGGTACTGCAACTAAAGGTAGCTCCACAGATTGTTGTTGCGTATGACCCATATGATTAGACCTGTGAGGGTGTACTGGTAATGGAGGATATTCTTGATCCATATTAGTAGGTGCAACAAATTGCCTTGGCTAAATGAATCCAGCACGCTTAGGAGGAAGACTACCTTGAAGTAGTTCCGCATTCACCTCCTTAATTCTTTCATTTCTTCTTCCTACTTTGTGAATCGTTTCTTTAGTGAGAGTGATTGGGCTTCTCTAGAGGAAGGGCAGAATGTAACCTGAATCTTTTCCATTCCAAATGTTGGACTCATTTTGGAGAGGGGGGAGTTGGTTATTTGAAGGAATACCAAGATTCTTGGTAAGCCTTTGATTTTTTGTACACACACCTTCTTCATTTTCCTCTGTGTGTACAGCCTCTTGAGCGGGAACTTCCACATCTGATTACTTTAAGGGAACCCCATGTTCTGGGGGATCAGTGACAACATCATTGAGGACATTTATTGATGCATAACACATTGCATATATTCTATCAAAATTTCTGCGATACTATCTTCTCCCATGTCCTTGATGAGACATTTCCTTTTTTTGAGTTTACCCCTCAGGAACTTCTGGATGAACCATAATTTGGACGGAATATCCTGATAATTCTTCTCTACGTTCCTCTTGTGAATTCTTCCCTAATCAAGAGAAGAATGAATTTCACTGAGGAAGAGATTGAGATTTTGAAAAATTCCCCAGTCTGGTGGACTAGGGATGTTCATGCTATTCTTGGTCAAGTCCTTGAATCCTATATGTTGATTCTGAGGGTTGGTCTAAAAGAGTCCCCAGTCTGGAAAGCTGAGGTGGATCTTGAGCTGCTACATCTGAGACAATCTTAAAATTTCTCCTGATTTTTTGGACATTAGTCCAGAAATTGGCTGGATGCAATAACCTGTATCCACTCAAATCACCTAGTTCAAATTATCATTGGATGATTTCTGACACTTCTTTCACCTGATGATGTGCATTCTCTAAACAAGAATCATGTTCGATATTCTCATTTTCCTGATGCAAGAGTAATTCGATAACATGTTCTTTGTATGCATGAATTTGATAAGAATTAGTTGCGGCCTTTTCCTAAGCAAGCCATTGATTACAAACAAAACCAATTGGCTATGGACAGCCATGGGAAATAACAATGCATGAGACCATTTTTTTTAGGAATTTTCGACTGGAGGGTACATTGAAATGAAGTTCCTTATGAACAAACCATCCTCTGATATGAATATCAGATGGGGAATCATAAATGAACTGGAACAATATTTTTAGTGCACCAAGGCATGAACGGTTAAGGGATCTCTACTTCTTTTCAACCTTTGGATATTGGGAAATTGAGAGAGATGCCAAATCAATTTGGCATTGTAACCCTGCTATTACCATTACATGATTTTCATATTCATCATAAGATAATATTTTCTTTTTCAAGTGACAAAGAGTTTTTCACATGTTTAGACAAATATCGTTAATAAAATATTCTGTCAACATCTTTGTAATATAATACTGAGAGTCAGCCAAAGTCCAAAACATGACTGGTACATCACCTTTCTCCAATTGGTTTCTCATATTCAACACATCCTTTTTTTCATTCGATGAAAATTCTTCTACATGATTAGACCAGAGCTGTTACTTACTTATTTCTTCATCAGATTCAATATGATTGGTAGTTAATTAATTTATCAAACTAGAAGATGAATGACTTAGGGGTGGTTCTGGTAATGACCTACACCCTGCGATATCTTCTGGTTGAGAAAGTATTTCACCTTATTGCAGTAAAGCATCAGACATGACTGTCCTTACATTTTCATGTCCCTAAAGATAAGAGTGATTTCTCATCACTGCATTGTCCTTTGAATAATTTTCTAGGAAATGTGAATTACTACTATAGAGAGGACTTTCACAACTAAATTTATCATCATGGCGAGGACCACTATGGTGGGTTACAACAAAAGATGAAACCTTTTTCTCCTTGATCTTCTTCCCATGCAGAGCATTATCGGGGCTCTCTCCTGAAGACGATACTTTGAGGTCAAATGAGTTGTCATGATGCATTCCTTCATGAGGAAGTGTATGATGAAGACATTCAGAATTATTGTTCCCAATATTGGGAAATGAGAGAGTAGAATCTTGAGTTGCAACATATAATTGTCTGAGTGCATCAAGAACTCCAGCATCGAACAAGGACATATTACAAATTGGTTCTTGATTTTTTTATTGTTCTGGATGAGTCATATTCTTAGATGCCTTCTTACTCACATTAGGAATCACTTGTTTACAATAGTGGTTATTATGGGAAGGTTTATGTGCCTGATCAGTATAAATATTTTGGTTAGGCTGATTATATCCTGTCAAATCATGTGTATGTGCCTGAATTGATTGTCTGTATGACATGGGGGAGTATTCCCCGCAACCCTCTTGGACTGGAACAGATGTGTGTATCTGTTCAGGAGTGATAAGCTGATGAGTCACTCAATTGGTAGGGACATATTTGTATTTTATTCCCTCTGATGCTGCTGAAGCTGTTATAATATTCTGACAGGTATCCAGAATATGAGCAGGGATTTTCTTATGCTCTTTCACTATTGTCAGACTATTCTTGGTGGCTACAGCTACCAGAATGGGAATATACATCTATTCCATGCTTGGAGTAGGTGTGTATTCTTTCTCTTGTCCTCCTTTCCTTGTCAATGAATTCTGACAGTACTCATGTGAGGTGGTAGAGAGTTGAGGATGATCCAATTTTTTCATCGGAGATTTCAGATGGACTTCTCTTGGTGCGACCAAACGAGACTGTTTGAAGGGTTGATTAACATTGGAGTGTGTATGTGTCTTCCATGTATTCTTCATCATGTATGGTTGAAAAATTTTCCTTCAACACTGGTAGACGAGACTGCTGACAGAATTGTTGATTGTTAATATTTTTATGTCCATCTTTATCAGTTGCCACCATATTAGATTGGAGACCTTCTTTGATTGTAGTCTAACAAGCCTACTGACTAGATGATGTGTTATAAACAGGTGTATATGCCCTCTTATAATAATCCACTGGAATTTCCTGGTGGGATTTGCGTATTACTTCTAGACGATTCTGTTGGGCAGTAACATCCGGACATATGAGTGTATATGCCAGCTCATTGTTTACCATCAAGTTGGCTTGTTGGTCTTCTCTGAAGGGGTAAGAAGTAAGAAATTGCTCCCTGTTGACCAGATTTATCCTCGGGTGGTTCGTCTTGTGTTCTCAGGTCTGAGGAACCTGAGTCGAACCCCTTAAGGCAGTAACCTCATCATGTTGAGGGAGCACTGCCGCATGAGTCTGGTGGTGATTGTGGGTGGGAGACCTCATTAAGGACTCATGTCTCTTTGAATTAAGGCATTGAGTGACCTTCTCATTCACCTCCTCATAATATGGGCGGGATTGGTGATTTTTTTTGGGGATAACGACAAAAAACAGTTGGATATGGTGGTTGTCACCACCTATTTCTTGATAACTAGTCGTCGTTGTCTGGAAAACCAGGGTGAATTATTGACTTTGAGGGATTGTTGGGTATCCTCCAGAATCAGAATGGTACTTTGATGATGGTATTCCTTAACCAGTGCATTTGAGACCCAGATTTGAAGATACTGAGCTACTGATGTTGTCCTCAGAGAGTACGAGGATCCAGCAGGAGTAGCAGCAAATGCATTCACAGGTGTGAACTTTAGATAATCCAACTCTGTAACACAGAGAGATCTTGGTAATGAGTGATTTTTTGTTATAACAAACATAATCAAGATATGTTTGGCCACTACATCTTTTGGATGGGAAAATATGTTATTGATTGCTTTTTTGGTCCTCACATTGAATTAAATAGGGGCCTAACAAATAAGTAAAACATCATTTAACTGAGATAAGGATTCACGTCAGGTTCACCATTTTTTTGTTTTCTCTGTAAATGGGGATGAATTTGTTTGTTTAAGGTTCAAACATTCCAATCAGTTTCTATGGAGTTTATTCATCGAACCGGAAACATCCAATGATTCAATATCCATTTGGACCAACTTTCCAAAGACAAGTGCTTATTATTTGTAGACCAATGAGGATTAATAATTTTCATTGGTCAAGAGGATGGGAGGTCGGACTCATCACACCTTTTTGGGGGGAATTATTATCTACTTCAGGACTCTCTTTATAGATTTGAGTAATGTTTGTGAATCCTTTTTAAATTACCATGTATGAAAATGAGCTTTCCTTTAGATCTGACAATCAATGATTGAAATGTATGATATTTAGAGAATCTTTTATGTGTATTTGAGGTTCTTCATCGATAGAGAATAATATGTATTTATTAGAGATTCTTAGTCAATTTTATCCTTCAACACATTATATAGAAATCTCTTGGTCATTATGATAACCATACTATTTTTAAAGCCACTCAATGGGGAAGTTGAAGTTTAATTTCGTTCAGAAGGACATGGATTATTTCAGAGTTGGGATCGTACCCACAGATGGGCTACCTACATATCATTGTTACAAAAGAAATTATAAACCATGTAGTTTGATTAAAATAATATGGAGTTTATGCATGATTGATGGAAAAAAGAAATACGTCATAATTACTTTTACTCTCTATGCTCACGTGAGTCATGCTCGGTGCGAGAAACAAGAGGTATCAGTAAAACCTAATGATTGTTCCATGAAAGATGCAATCATAGGAAATGTTTTTGGGATAATATATGTATGATTACACTAAAAGATGAAGATCCAGACTTACTCTAGGGAAGAATCCAAGAACAAGGTCCATAAAGGTATATGTGCTTTATGGAGATTTGGATACTTATCCTAGAGCATAATCATAAGAATGATTCCCAAATTAGAGGGGACTTATGATTGGGTTTTATTACTAAGAAGGAAGACCAAATCAAACGAAATTAATACTGGGTATTATTCTTGAAAAGGAGGCCTAGGTTAAAATAAATTATGACTGGTTAAAAGAAATTATGATTGGGGTTTAATCCTAAGAAGGAGGGCCAGGATAAAGGGACTTGAGAACTTGGGGATTACTCCTAAAGATGATTCCAAAATTAGAGGAAATTATGACTAGGGATTACTCCTAAAATGGAGGCCCATGATAGGTAATTTAGGGCTTACTCCAAAGGAGGATTCCCAGATTAAGGGTCTTCTCATATTAAAGGATGAGGTTGAATGAATGAAATCTAAAACCTTATTGACATAAAGATATGTAAATCATGTGTTTCTGAGAGATGTTCCACAAAATTTCTTTTAGATAAGGACAGCAACAAAGGAACCATTCCAGAAATGGATTTGAAGAAGGTTTTGAAGTCAAAATCTTGAAGAGGAGATGTGGATTTGATGAAAAGAGTTGAATAGGTAGGAGGGGCACCCAAAAAGAGGAAGGCACACAAGTCCTGGTCGCACAAGTATACTTGCGCGACACATGTGTACTTGGGTGACAGTTAACCCATATGGTAATACATGGGAAAGGCTTGGCTCAAGTAGTTAGTATTATCCTTAGAGGCTTCCAAAAGGGTGGTGCACAAGTTTTGTTGAAGGGATAAGGTGAATCGCAAGTGTGATCATATCCCATAAGGGTTGGACACTTAGGCGCACAAGTGTAGATGAATTTAAAAACTTAGTCCTTATTCCTTCTCTTTAGATCTTCCATTCTATGTAAGAAATTACTATAGAAGTGTTCAGAAGACTTCAAGTAGAGACTAGGGCAGCAAGAGCTTAAATACGACTTTTCGATTTTTCCCCCCGAAATGGGGGGCCCACATGGGGTATTTATTGGCCATTTTGCACCTTAGTTAAAAATAATATTGGGCATGCAAGTCACCTGCGCAACCCATATGTGGCGTGCAAGTATACTTGCACGACCAGCTTGGAACTTGCGTGACCCATGCTTAATGAAATCATTGTTCATTACTTTGTCAATTTTTGTTGTTTCATTAAAGGATGAATCTCTTTGTGCTTAAGGTACTCTCTATTTTCAGTTTTTTAGACACTGTGATGGAATGGAGCGTCATAAAAAGGTTAAAAGCTAAAATCTAGGAAGATGTGGATTGATAAAAATGTCAATACATCCCCCAGAACATCAAGTGTGGATACCAGAATGATAAAAAGACTCTACCAGAAGGATGCTCCAAATAAATAGACTATTGTAAAATTAAAAAATTCATTAAATATTGAAATAAAGATAATACAAGTAAAAGAAGATGATTTATAGCCTATTGTTGGTGTTGTTGGACGTTTGTGAATCAAGACAAATGTTACTGGAATAATTAGTCTGCATATGATAAATATGGAAGGACTACATTCAGGGAATGTATATGTGAAGAAATGAAGCAACCTGCAATGAAAAAGAATAATATACATATGAAAAAGAATTTGTCTACATGAACATATTTGAATATTTTGAAGACTTGTATGATATGTTCAACATAAGTTTTCATAGTCAAGATTAGTGTTGGTTTATTCCATACATGCGCTAGGCATATATTTATACGAAGCGTAGACCACCACAAAGGCAGGAGAAAGCAAAAGGATTTGAAAATCCTTCCATTAGGAATATGTAAAATGATAAAGTCAAGAAAATAGTGAAGGAAATTATTCCCAAGAAGAATTCTAAACCGGTTTCCTAGAATTTCATCTTAACCAAAATAAGATATTTCTACTGTAGAAGGAAATGACATAGAATGGATCACAACAAATAATCCATGGTAATGAGTGTAAGAATGCTATGTATAAAAATATAATCATTCTAGAAGAAATTGGGATTGACTGAAGACATTATTGACGATAATCTTAATAAGTTTCCAAATAAAGGTAACATGAAGACAATGAGTAAGCCATGTGGAAGCTATAAATAAATAAGTGATAAGGGGTTTTTAGTTATTGGGAAAAATCATTTAAAAATTTCTATAGTACTGCAAATAGATGAAGTTGAAATACTAACAACAGCTAAAGAAAAGGGAAAATAGGTCATTCCACAGGATAGAGAATTTGAATTTCTTGAGAAGTTTTCAACACATGATAACCAAATTGTCTCAAAACAATTGGGTGGAAGGTGAAAGAAGTCTAGACATCAAGAAAAAAATTATTAAATATTTTACCATGCCAAATGGAGAAAATTGAAACAACATGCACCAAATGATGATTCACTACTAACGGATGTGAATGAAAACAATCCACACAATTTCAATATGAATGGATTAAAAGAATCAATGATGACAATGAAAAATATAAATGCCAAATGGAGAGGCTACATCAACATGGAGAGTACCTGACACTTTATAGTTGCAAGGAAATGAGTTCTTGGGATGAGTGAAAATTCTCATCCCCATTGCTTCAATTAATAATCTCACAACTATTATATTTTATTCTCTTATAAATTTTTATACATGTTTCCTTACATTGTAGGGAAATGAAGATGAATTTCATTCTGAAAATGACAGTTAAATGAGAAAAGTAGAGAACTGTATGTTAAAAATATTATTAATTATTTGGTAATTACATGAATTGATACATAGTGGAAGATTATCAACATTAATATCTTCAAGATTATTTGATGATATTCTCCACCAATGAAATTGAAAGGGAGTGCACCCCTTTATGGGAAAATTTATGGAAGAGAATATATCAATGATTATTTCATGAAAAATATTGAAATTCATATCATCTTAAGAAACTGAAACTGAGGTATTCTAATCAAACTTTTATACTTTGGTCTTAATTTTGTTTATCATATCAATTAAGGGAGAGTGCTTCATTGATGAAAAGATGGGATGAATTTGGTAGATTTATCTTTTCACTTGAACATTTAAATATGTTTGGTGATGTATATAAATGATTTATAATTCCATTGAAAAATCAATTTTATTAACCACTTAAATAAGAGTTAATAAATTCTAAGAATGATTTCACATATTTTGTAGTTTACGGAAAACACCAAAAACCGTGGTCATAACTCTTTTGTTGTATACACAGGGTTATCCCAAGTAGACTTAAACATGATTAACTAATGGATATTTGCTATGTGAACCATGTGACATCATTCCTCTCTCTCAAACATTCCAAAAGATACTATTCAATGGAATGAGAACATGCTTTTGAAGAGATTCCACTGACACCTTTTCATTTGGATTCCAATAAGGGTTAGAAACGTTTGGCACAAATATTGACACATTCAAAGTGAGCTTAAGTGATATTGACAATAAAATACAAAGGGAGATATTTATGTGCATACAAGATACATTTCTTGTCAATATAAATCATAGTGCATAAGAGTTTCATTTGTGGTCAATGAGTAGTCTATATGTGAAGAAAATGTATTGAAAAATATGATGGAGAAGTCATGGATTTTTTTTTGATTCCAAGAATTGTATGATATAGTTGATCAATTCAATAAGAGGACAACTCTGATGATTGTTGAACTGGTATTAAGTTCTAAGACATGTATCAAGGTGATACAATGTTATGATACATGAATAAGAACATGAAATACTCAATTGAATAAATAAATAAGTGGAATAAATCAACAATCACCAAGTTCATGAAGTGATAAAGGACATGCATTATGTTTTAATGCATGGGGAATGAAGACATGATCCATGCATCATCCATGATTGGATTAAAAGAACGTGTTGAAGATTTCTGGGATTTATGATCTATAAATAAAGGAATGGATCGTGTTTGAATATGAAGAAGAATGGATAAAGGGATTTCAATAAATAAGAAGGGTTTCCCTTTTAAATAGAATTTAATACTTGGTTACATAGTTCATATACTATGTTATTTGACTATTCCCTTTCTAAAAAATTATCCAACCATGGAGGTCCAGTCAAGGACCTCACCTAAAGCACTTATAGGACCTGAGGGTCAACCATGCTTGAAAGAAGCCCTCGAGGCCATCCCTGTAAAATGAATGTGTGTGTGGGCCATGTGTAAGCCTGAAGGTTCCTCATAGTTACAAACCCTTGTATAATGGGCTCTAGGTGAGTGCCCAGAGGAGTAGAGTGGTTGCTAAGCGAACACCTATTGTAGAACCGGTGTGGGGTGGCACTGTAGGGGAGAGAGGATTAATCTGGCATCAAGGTCGTGAGAGTTGATTGATAAACCATGAGAAAACCGTGGCCATTTTCGATGTTGTAGGTATTTTAAAAATGCGGAACTACTCCTGGCTATCCATCTGATCCCACATCCGATCACAGCAGCATGATCCATCCCACAACCCCCGATCTAATCACCACCACCCATGATTAATTCAAGTTGATCCAATGAACATGGTGTCGTCGCAAAACCTCGGATCACATGTAGGGCCACCCAATGCGGCTTCTCTCCATCACAACTTATAATCAATTGAGATCGAGCTCCTAAACACTGTTATATCTCAAATCAAGTACATGATGATTATTCGAACAAACTGAATACATCCATGCATTATAATTTTCATGCATGCATCAAGATAATGAATTAGAACTTGGCCATAGAAAACAAAGTTGTGAGGCCACGTCATAATGCTCAAATCCTTGGGGGAAATAATATTCTTTCATTCATAAATACATGCAAGTGTGGAACATTCATTAATTAATAAGTCAATGGTTGAAAAGGAAACAACTGAGATTTTAAGCATATCCTTAATCCCATGTTCCAAACATTGAAGCCATAGTTCTCATGCATTCAATTCCCAATCTTCCTAATTGATACATGGAATTTGAACACGCTTCATGCCATTAAAAGGAGGAGCCAAAGTCATGATTAAGATGCTGACATTATTTGGGAGAGCTCCTATTTTCTATAAAATAGAGCATCATGTGTTTCCACGCAGCCCTGCTATGCGAAGGAATGTCAAACACCTATCATGATAAAGATTTTTGGGCATCCCCTGTGGGGAGATAAGAACCGTGAACCCCCTGGTTCGCGAATGAACTTGCACCACTATGAGAATTTCCCACAAATATGTGACATGTTCTTTGAAACCTTGCTTTGAGGAGTAGCCTGTGAGTAAAAAAACTAGTGCACATGCACCATTGTTTTTATCTTGCGATGATAGAACCATGAACCTTAGGTTTTTTGAAGAAGACTGTAGGGAACCCGATGCACAAAGGAGGATAACATAGGCTCCCTATTTTTCACAAAGGAGAAAAACTCAAGGCATTATGTTTTCACAAAAAAAAAACCAACACGTGCATGAGGTTGAAGCTTTGATAAAATCTTAGGAAGAAAAAAATCACACATAGGCAATCCCCATACCCATTCAAGTTGTGTGTAAAAGAATAAGAAAAAGAAGTAGGGTACAAGGATGGTGGAGTTCATGTGCATGCAAACAAAATAACAAGTGGGTGTGCATATGTGAACAAGGAGGAAGGTATAAAAAAAATCATTTTACCCCTAATTAAAATGAACAAGGGTGTGTTTGGGATAAGACCCAAAGGAAGAAGAAAAGATGAAAAATAAAGAATCACATGTGTGTGTGCATACTGAGAGAGAAAGATAAAACAATGCACATTCAAAAGAAATTGAAACATGCATGTAATAATGTTGAACAGATGCACATGTATTAATTCAAATGAAGCAAAGTGAGATGATATTTTGTGTTTGAATAATCACATAAGTGAATTTGATTCTTACCAATTTAACAAGAAGAAGTTTTAGGGAAATCATCTACTGCACTAAGAAAGTATAATTTGAGATACCCATCCAATCCATGCCTGAAGTGAATGAGAACTGAAACTGAATCCAAACTTAATTAAAGAAGCTATTGTATCTAAGTGTTTTGTAATTGAAAATCCATGAAGAGAGAGAGAGTGATTATATTGTGCTAGATCATTCTTGCATATTATTGTCTTGAAGAATGTTTACCCACCATTGGTTCACATCATAGTGTGGCCAGGTCTTCCTTATAAGAAGAATGTATTTCCTGAGAAATGTTGAGACTGAGAACTGATCTACTCCAGGGATTAGAAATATTGTGCAAGGATAATAGATTTTATCAAAGGTTGTTGAATTTCCTTAAACAGATTCATAGGCATGTGAGATTCATAAATCCAATGAGAAGAGATTAAAATATCATCTCTTTTGAATAAAAGAAAATAATAAAAAACTTAGTTTCTCAAGAGACTAGAGAGCTAGAAGAACCCTATGAGATTCAGGGAGGAGAAGAAGACATCAGTGAGACTCTAGAGAAGGCCAGTGGGACTTTAGTAACACTATGTGAAGCAGTATAAAGAACCACCTTTGGGACATCAGAGAGATACAATGGGACTCTGTATCAATCATTGTAATTACAAACTAAATTATGCTGGAGAATTTTTGTTGGAAAGAATAACCAACAGAGTAAGGAATATGTCTTTGAACAGAACATTGTAAATTCATGTGTTTAGTTCTTTAATAATTACAACATCATTCGATGTAAGGATGATAGAATAAATAATAGTCGATCGAGTCTTTAACCAGCCATAGAGGTTTAATTTAAAAGAATCAAATTTTAAAAATATATAAATGGTTCACTGATTCAACGCCTTTGCCTCTCAGTGATTCACAATGATCTGGGTAGTTCAATATTTTTTTTAAAATTTTATAATCAAAACCCCATATTTATATGATGTAAAAATTTATTAATATATAAAATATAATAAATATTTTAGGAGTTTTGAGTAATTTAGTATATAATCTATTCCTAATGGATTTAACTGTTCAACGATTTTTATACACTCAGAAAAATGTAAATAATATTTTAGACACCCTAATAATTGTGTGTCAAAAAAATTCAAGCATTTCTAAGGATCCGAGAAGACATTCACTCAATAATTCAATGCACATTTGAAATATACTACTTCATTCTTTTTAAAAAAATATATGTAATACAAATAACCATTGATTTACTAAAATTCTCCTATTTAAGTGATTGTTTCATTATTTTCTAGGAAGGTGAGGTGAGTCTAGAATTGTAATGTAGAGAGTTGGAATTTCATGGCATTATTGAAGAAATGAATGATGAAATTGAATAAATAATTTTAGATTACTTATGAGAGCATCTCATTGAATTGTCACATTACTTTCTATTGTCCCATCATGAAGTGCAATAGTTACAATATGTACTTATACATCCCACATTATAGGAATACATGATATATTTGAAAAAAACTACATAACCCTTCTCTCCCATATATTTCATTAATCCACCAGGTGGCATTGTATGATGAATTATCACTTGAAACTGATTGGTCTAAGGGAGTAAAAATAATAATGGATTCTCTTATTTTTTATATTACACTATTATCAAATCCAATTCACAACCCTTATGTTTATTTTGTATAAATCATCACCTATGATTTCCCTATGTTAAGAATGAAAACATTATGTCTTAACATTGGAAAATAATGTTAATTTTGAATATGAAGAGTAGGTTCTTACTTGGGTTTCATATGATGAAAAAAATTTAAATATTCTATTAACGATTGGTAATTGGATCCAAAGTCAAATTATTTCAATTAAATTAAAATATAATTATGGTATTATAGTCCCATTTATACATGTTTTTAATGAATCACACCTTCATCAAACCACAAATGTTGATAAAGTATCCATGGATGTTGTATCTAAATTAGTGGAGTAGGTCCCACACTTTATCGTAACCCCACTATGACATTTGTGCCCTATATCTATGAGGATATATCAACTAAACTCTATCCATGGGATAATATATAAGTAATGAAAACTAAAGAGAATAAAAAAAGATGTTTGGGTGGTTCAAATCAAAGAAAAACCACCCACCATTATATTTTTGATAACAAACGGTAGTTGTTGGCCTAGGGAAGAAAAACACTAGTACCCATTTAAGGATTCCAAACCATGATCTATCATGTTATTATCTTTTCATTTATAATTTTTTTCATATTTTTTCATTGATATATTTAATTTTTTTTCAATGGGAATAATCTATGAGTTAAAATCAATGGTGACACTACCATTAAGTCATGTTTTATTACTCATTTCTACATTTTTTTTCTAAATTTAATATATCATGTTTATTGAATAAATAATTTTTTAATAGAAAAAGGGGTGGTAATATATTAAATATAGGTTAGTGGTAATAATTTTTTAGGTTTTTATTTTTATATAATTTTATATTTTTAGTGATTTTAGGTTAAGAAATTATGCTTTAAATATAATCCTTTCTAGTTAAGGATTACATGATATACTAAAATATTTTATTTATTTTGATGCTCATAAATTTATATGATTTTTTGAGTATGTTTCACTAGTACATTCATGGATATTTGTATATTATAACTGAGAAAATGATTATAAATTAAAAACAATTTATTAGAATCAAGATTATAATAAGAGGAAACATTAATATTGAAATGTAAGATTGAAAATTTTATCATAGTGAAGAATAACACCTTAGGGATCCACATCAAAATAAATTCATATAATTCCATTGAAAGTAGATTAAATTGGTAAATGGGATCCCAAATGATATTATTGGACATGTTGATGCTAATAAAAGTGAAATTTAAGTGTCTAATTCTCAAGAAATAATGGATTTGGGTAAGGGGACTATCAAACACTATAAGAAGAAGCATGAAATTGACTTATACTAATGTCATTTATTTTGTATTAAAAAAATGTGAAACTAATCATTGGTCTGAGAATCATGGGTATGAGTAATTTATGATACTTCCACTTAATAAAATATTAATTACATTAAATTTAATTATATTTAGAATCCTGGAACATTAAATTGGTCTTTATTTTAATTGGGGCAGTGGATAAGAATTATTAAAGAAGAATGATATTTTTTAGGACTAATGAATATTTATTTCCCTTTTTATCTAATTTTGGTGATTGAACCTATTATGTATAATCCTTTTTGTTAATAGATTTCAATTACTTTTTTATGATTGCAACAGTTATGTCATGGGTAATTTATAGAGCTATTATTTTCATATATTTAACTTTTAATTCTTATATGATAAATCGAATGGAATATCTAATTTAATGTTACCCTAAATATATTCACACTAAAGGATTATTTTTTATTTAATTTTGAAAGTAAAATAATAATTTATTTCCAAAAAAATATTCAAATTTGTCATAAATTAATAAATTTATATTTTTTTATGTGACAATGTAATATAAATTTATAATGTGTTAATGAATTTGGAAATTTCATTGAAATTTTGGTTTTTCCATTCGATTGAAGTGTTTTATTTTTATCATAAAATATACTATGTTTTAAATATAGAATTGATTTTTTTATATAATTTTAATACAAATATAATATATTATTCTTTTAAAGGTCATTATATGGATCATATTTTTAATGAAGATAATAATCCCTGAAGTCAATTTTGGAATGGATTTTTCAATCTAGTAATCACTTTAATGTCCATGTTATATATTTTATGTATTCATTTATATTGGGATAATATTTTAGAACAATTTAAAGGAATTAATGATAATGATTTAATTTAACTAGAGATATATCCAGTTTATTAATTTAGAGGATGATACTATATAAGTTATAGAAATTAAATATAATTATTTAATTTAATTACAGAAACATCTAGTTTATTAATTTTGAGTATGAACCAGGAAACAAAAAATAGATTTTTTCTTTGAAACAATTTTAAAAATTGCATATTGAAATTTGTCTAACCATAGCCACAACTTTACTATATCAAATTTTATTCTTTAACTTTTTATGGGGGTTTTCTTAGATTAATAAATTCTGTGTTATATTGATATTTTATATTAGTTTACTATATATGTTTATTTTAAATCATTCTGTAATGACATTTTTCATATCTTAATAAATTATATCTTTTAATATAAAAATCATTCTTTATCTCTATCACCATATTCCCTATGATCTCCAATAATCATTATAATGTGAAAATAACTCAAGTATTATCTCAAAGAAGAATATAATTCTAAATCTTATCATTTGGGCATTCATTTTTAATGTTTATTATCTACTTTGGGTTATACCAAGGATGATTATATATGATGAAAGTTGATAGTGTAACCTAAAAATATATCTTAGGTGTAACTTCTTCTTCTTTACAATTTTCCAAGACATTTATGATCAGAGCTTAATCTGATAGAACCTCTATCATCTATTGATAAGTTGGAGCGATTTACTACTAAAAAGGTTAGTTAGTTGGTTTTCTCAATTGAGGATACCTCTAACTTACAGAACATTGAGAAGGTGGTTGTGGAATTTACATATAAAATTTAGGTGAATTTTATATTCAGATAAAGGGTAGAATAGGACAATCCCACTTATGATAGAGTTTTTAAATATATATGTATGATATTATCAATGACATAATAAAGGTTCTATCAGATGATTTATTTTTGGAGATTCTTAATTATTGTTATCTATATTCATTAAATATGTATTCTCATAACATTTTTATATTAAATTTAAATGTTATAATCAACAATCCAAATTTTTACAGATTTTAAAAAATATATAAGAAATATAAAATCTAATAAATATTTTAGAATTGGTGATAAACTCAATTTAAAATCTTCTCAACAGATGAAAATCTTGTTAGCCACATTGTTTTACTGGGAAAAAAATATATTCTACTCACCCCATTATAGGTGTTTCAATAATGTTCAACTCATAACCTTCACATATATATAATTAAAGAAATCACCCAACTCTATGATTTTTCCATTATATCCAAATTGAGTTGTTTTTTATCAATATCAGTCATTGATAGCAGTATTGAATTTTTAACTTGTATTCTTTGAATCATTGCCATGAAGAACATTAAAACCCAATGACCATAAAAGAGATCTCATTAGATACATCCAAAATCTGATAATTATGTCTATAAAACAATATTACACCTTTATATTTTAAAATTTATCCATAAAAAATATAATTATTAATAGATTCACTAATCTAGAACTTAGAGATGTATTACCACTTTGTGTAACCCAATATATGAAAATACATCTAAAGAGGTGGTAAATTATGGTGTTAAAAATTCCCCCTTATTTAGAGATTATTTAGATATTTTCCCCATGCTTGAAGAAACAATTAATATTTATTATAGAGATCAATTTATAACAAAAAAAAAACATAGAAAGTAAATAAATATGGATACTGAGATTTTACTCAGTTCATCCACATTGGGATACATTCATGGATCACAATTAATGATTATTTAATAAACCTTATAATCATAAATTCATAAGTTAGGGATTACTATATTTATGATAATTTTTCTAATCACCCATAGTCCATGGCTTATTCTTCTATTCTCCTCATTAATTTCAAAGAGGGATACTCATGATGATAAAAAGGTCATATAGGTATTTCTCAAAAAAATGAAAACAAATGAAATAACACTACACATCCATGGGTGATATCCCTTATTCTAAAACCCTGTATTCCTATGTAGATAGGTGTATTGGTTATTGGTAAAGTAAAAACCCTTGATATGGGTGGTGATATAAGTATATTGATATTTTGCATATGACCCTTGCAAATAATATTATGCCAATGACCCTCCCTGACAATATTAATCCACTTTATTTAAGAACACACCTCCCCCTAAAAATTATATTGAGATATAATGAAGATGAAAGAGGGATATAATGTTTTTTACTTGGTTCACCAAAATTTGGCTAATATAAGGAGCCTAATATAGTGATGAGTTAAAACACCTAAAACAATAAGAACAGAATTTTTTTTTGTTGAGAGTGTCCAAACTAACCCGTTAGGTTTAAAACCCACACTCATGTAAAAACTCACTAATTCTAACAAATATGATTGTGAAATGAGGCAATAAGTATTTGATTATCAATATCAATAAAAAATATTTATTTTACACTAGTATCGTGGTATTAATCAGCTTCAATTTTACCCCATTGATAAATTTCACCAACATCTAGCAAGATATACACCATCATCTTCTTTCCTCTTCTGGATTTCTAACATAATCATGGGATTCATTCATCCTCTATATCTTTTACATTCACAATTATCATCCTCATTTTTTTTGTGAAAATGTATCTATTTTTTATCCATATAAATTCACTATATTTTCCCATTACTCTATCATTAATTCACCATATAATATAAGGTAAAATTAATCCAAATACCTTCCTTTAAACTATACTAATAACCGCTATTTAATTCCTCGAACATCATCCCAAATGATAGGAAATATGAATATATAACATTGTTGTCTTGACATTGTCATAGGGTGAATACCACCATCACAACATGATTCCAATATTACCTATAAAATGAAACATATAAACTCATGTACCTTCAGGGAATGATATGTTCCACCATTTTGTATAATTAAATCTCCAAACATCCTAGATCGCACCCAAAAACTAGGTCCTAGTGACTAGATCAAGATTCTTTTTTCTACCTACACACCATGGAGTGAGATTAATCATCATGGCATGAGTACCTAGACTCTAGGAATATTAACTCCACTATTCCCAGAATCCATAGTGAGACACTTTACCATTGTGTGGACATATCTAAAATTCAAGGGCTATTAGAAACAGGATGTGCCTGTAAGGGGATTCACATCTCTTGGTTTTCCCTCTATCACCGCCTTTCTCTTCTCCAACTCAGGGCATCAGTGACTCCTCTCCTTGGCTTCTCTTCTCAGCGTGATTGTGGTGTGCGGTTCACTTTCTGCGGCTTTATGGGCTCATCTATCGGCATTTATCGTTGGCCTATCTATATTTTACTAGCAACTCATTTCATGGTGTGGACTATATTGTCACAACATAACACATTCCTAGTAAATAGATTTCATTAAATATTCATTCAAATCACTTATGACATTTCTTCATGACCATGTATACTAATATAAATGTCCCCTTAATTGGCCTGAAAATAAAAAAACCCAAAATCCACTGGGTAGTTTATTCGAACAATATCTCTTTTTAGATAATTACCTATAATTATCTAAAATTACTGTTAAATTAAATTATAATGAATAGTCAGAAATATTTTTTATAATAAAAAACCTTTCAAAATACATATTGTTTCTATTATTAATTTATATAAAATTATAGTAAATATATATTTTGATCAAAAAATATTTTATTTTATTAAAATCCCCACTTAAAAATGATATACATAGTTTTTTTAATTAATATCATAGTTCATAGAAATATAGATTATTAAACAAAGAAATGAATTAAATAAATTATTATAAAATAGCACAAAAATACACACATATATATATATAGTAATATATTTCATAATCAGATTACTCATGTTTATATATACTAATTTAACACACAGGTTCAAAATAGTATAATCATATCACAATTTCATTTCTGTTCGGTATTGCCTGTTGAGAAAGCTATCAAACACATTATTTATTTTTGGAAAATGTAAAGTGACATATCATGTTATTATAGGTAATTATCTAAAAAGAGATATTGTTCGAATAAACTACCCAGTGGATTTTGGGTTTTTTTATTTTCAGGCCAATTAAGGGGACATTTATATTAGCATATATGGTCATGAAGAAATGACATAAGTGATTTGAATGAATATTTAATGAAATCTATTTACCTGGAATGTGTTATGTTGTGACAATATAGTCCACACCATGAAATGAGTTGCTAGTAAATACTTCATATAGATTATTTTTTTAAAATATTACTTTTTATTATATATCACAATAAAAAAGAAATGATTTCATTATTATTCTCTTATAATTATGTTAGAGAAAAATAATTTCATAATGATCCATAAATTATGGCTTGTTCATGTTTTCCTCGGTTTAAACGCCTGTTTAAACAATTATGTAAATTTATTTCACTGATGAAAACAATAACTTAATTTATACTATTAAACTATATATATAAATAAATAAATATTATTTTTTTTATTTCTACAAGTAAGATATAAATTCATTACTCATTATTTAAGAAATCAGACATCATTCACTAGAAATCATCGAAACATGTTCATTTCCAAATTCATATATATGGATCGTTACCAAAACACCCTTAGAATGAAATTATAAAATTATAATTAATTATAAAACATATATTAAAATAAATTTTATAATATATGGATTTATGAACATTGGGATAATAATTGATAACAATAGAGTTGTTTCAAACTAGTTCGAAATGTATAAGATTACTCACACTCGATATCGAAAACTAAATAATAACTATCAAAAATACATTAAGTGAATAATTATAAATTAATTTTATAAAATATTATAGATATTTAAAAGGTTATAAAATGTTTTATTAAAATAGTTCTTTTTTTATAATGGATATTAGAGCTTCATTTTGACAAATCAAAAATTGTGGTAAAGGGGTCTTTGTGTCAAATAGTATTTTTAAAGCTTATTTATTGATATGAACCATCATACATTCAATATATTATGATTAAAACTATATGAATATATTCTACCCTATTCTTTGGGTTTCAAGATCCATATCATTTATTTTTATTAAATAAAAATTAATCCAAATGATTCAACAGTTAAAAGGGGTTTTAATAAAAATATTACTCAAACTATAAGAATTTCAATTAATTATATTATTTTAAAAATAACGATAGATTCATGAAGATAATGTATCTATATAATTTATATTATTTCTAAAAACCAACTCATTTTAATTGGATATTCTTGTGTTTTTATATATCCTCATTTTAATTTCAACATGACTCATATTTTTCCCAAATAGTTTTTTGTAAATGAAATTGACCTCATCGCCTCTTCTCTATCTGGAAGAAAACATTTTCCATGTCCTTCTTCATTAGATTCCTTTTAAAGTGTAATTCTCTATTTTTATATTATTAATTCAGATTATTCTATACCATTTGTCTTTCTATAAAATGTTTAAAATAAATAATTTTCTGAATGCATGTTTTTCATCAAAATGATAAAATATATCCTTTTAATGTGTATTTTTGAACGTATTATTTTACCCCCATTATAATTTTATATTAATATTTCACTATATATTTTCATGTTTTCTAAAATAAATTATTTTTCAACTTTTATTATAAAATATATCTTTTTAAATTCTTCCATAAGACTAGGAATATTTCTTATTTCCAAGGTGGTTCTTCTAAAACATCAAAAAATGATTTAAATATAAGAAATTATACTTTAAAATATATAATCCATTATGAATTAAATTATGAAAATAATAACATAACATTTATTTATTTTGTTGTTTAATCGAATTTCCCTCTCTTTTGGAGGAATGATACCAAATATTCTTTTATTATTATTAATCATACACTATGTATAAATACATCTATATTCATATATTTTTTCTCCTTAAACATGCTATATTTAAACGATATAATTAATAGTGTTCACCTAGGTTCCATGCCTCAATTTATTAGAAAAATTATTAACATAAGTGTATAAAAATTATCTATACATTGTAAATACCAGAATCATTATTATCATTACAGAATGATATTTACATGGAATGTTTTCTTAATATTGTTGAATAACCATTAATATTAAGTGGGTTTATCATGTTATGATTATTTATTATTTATTTATGAGTCTAGTTGAAAAGAAATGAATCCCATTTTTTATGAGTGTTCTTCTTTCAATAATATTTGAAAGGCTTTTATTTCAAATTTTATTGAAAACAATATTATTTCTAGGGGTTCTTTATGATATGATAAGTGAATGATTTTTATGTTGAACATATATGTATAAATTATTGGTGGTTTGGGTCCTATATCTTCCTCCAATTAATTTTCTAAAATTATATATCTCGTGATATAATTATTATAGATTATATTTTAGTTTCTCAAAATAGTGTTCACTGAAAGTGTGGCTCATTAAATTAATATTTCCCTTTATTAGTGTGTGTTCCATATTTGAAGTATGTTCCATAAATTTATGTTTTTTATCATGAATATATTATTGTCTCATGGTTCATGTTTATTTAATCTCGTATCTACAATCTTCTGATTTAAGTATTATGTCTTGCTACTCATTATGCTATTATTTATGATCCATGCTTTGTTATGAATATGTTTCATGTGTATATTGATAATACCCATATGATCATATTATGAACGCATAATATATTGGATTTTTAATTATCATTACCCAAAATTATCATCTGATATCACCCCTTAATTTTTTTTCCATTTCTATATGTTATGAAGATACCAAAAAAATTTAAATGTATAGATGGGTTTCATTTCTAGATAATTTTTTGAAGATGTTAAAGACTCATTATAGATTGTTTAGTTATATATATAATGTTAAAATATAAAATATATATAAATAATATTTTTTTTTATTTAAAAAAACTCTCTCACAGACTAAATCATAATTATAGGATTCCAAATATAAGCACAAATGACTCAATCTAATCAGAATAAAAAATAGATAAATGAAACATTCCTCATGAAACAACTTCCTTTATCTTCACTCTCATAAAAGGATCTATACAAATATTCTCACACTAAAAATACGTTTTATGACTCTCGCCACTTAAAAAAAATCTTCATAAAGTAGCTCACCATTTTCTAAGAGTAAAGAAAAATTCTAACCATATTTTTCTCATATTATAGACAACTTAACACAAGATATTCAAGAAAACCTTCTCTGCCTTTGTAAATTATCCCAAGAATTTCTTCTAAGGAATCCCACAATAATGGTTACAAATAAAAATAATGAATTCAATATAGTCACTATACATCAATACAAATTGAAAATAATATGGGGAGTGGGGGTATCATCCCCAATATATAAATTTCGATGGAGATGTATGGACACCAATATCAAACTAATGAATTTCAAACTTATCCATGGCCAGTGCCTTTCTCATCATGTCTGTATCCTCATAATGTGTTATGACATACTCCAACTACATCAAACGTTGTTAAAAAATATCCTAGATAAAATTATACTTTATCTATATTTAATTTTTCCTTAAATAATGGATAATATTTTTTATTATATTAATAGCTCTCAACTTATCACCCCGAATTACAATAACAGATTTCACGTCAGCAATAACATCCTCAAGATATTTAGTCATCCAAAACAATGGAGTAAACACATGAGTAGTAACAATATATTAAACCTACAAAGTGTTATTTTGGATTAGGTATTACTTCTTACTAATCTAATAAATTCCCAAACCTCAATTGTAGAAGGAACTGTTCAATGTTAACGTATTTTCATTAACTGAACCAGCTTAATCATCATTTGTGTAACCCAAAAAGTTGTATTGTAATTTATTATGATAAGATAGTAAAAACACCATAATGTAATTAATATAATGAATAATTGTTTTTAATTTTAAATAATTTTCTTTCTTTATCATAAACAATGTGTCATGAAACATAAGATACAGAAAATCCAATTTTAGATCATGTCTTTATTAGGTTAAATAGGATTTCAATGATTTTCCTATTATTACAACCATGGATTTAGTTTATTATATTATTTTTAAATAATGTTATCTAGATTCATATTAATTGGGTTTTTATATAGATAATGTTTTGGAATAAAAATGGAAATGTTTTGGGACTTTAGTTTTCTCTGCATTAAAAAATAGTATTTCACGATCCAAGTGTGCATAATGTTTTTTTAATCATTATAAGGTTCTACCTATTAAAAATTATAAAAAGGGAAAATCTATGAAGAAGTCACCATATAATAATAATCTATATTTTATGACAAAGAAATAAATCATAAGATTGACTAAAAATTTTTAGCTTCATCATAAGGCTTAATATAGATTTCATAATGTTAAAATTGAACAACATACGGTTGAAATGAATTTTATAAGGTTAATTATATACTTAAAAATGGTTTTTATATGGATAAAATTAAGGATCATAATGTTGATCAATAGAGTTCATACGGTTTATATCTATATTCAAAAGGATAAGGTAAAACATTGTTATTTTGGAACCCATATCTGTATGGTTCATCAATGGGAATTTATATGGTTATGAAGGAAAAAATACAAGGTTCATGAATTTATCAAATATTGTAGCCTGGCTGCAAGCTAAATGATTTCTAAAATGGTTCTTCTAATTTATTTTTCAATTTAATATCTTATAGAGTAGTTTTAAAGTATTTTATTAGTTATAAAATATTATTAATAACTTATTCAATTGTGTGTGGAAATAATAATAAAAAATTTAAGGAATATTATGATGTTAGATTACTGGTGATTTTATAATATATATAATGTACATTATTATAGGATCTAAAATCATATAATGACATAGAGATATAAGTCGTCTATCTGCATGAATGGAAATATTACTAATCATAATTTTAAATTGATAATTCAGTCAAAACACTAATAAAAATATGCATTCATAGAGGTGATATTGTTTTGATATTTTTGGGAGGAATAGTTAGTATAATAAAAAAGAATAAGTATAGATAATCAATTGGAATTAATTTTATCAAAAATATCTATGTTAATATGTTCAACATTATAAAGGATAAAAATATAAACACACAATTAAAGAATCGTATGTGAAGTATTTGAAGTTATTTAGAACACCCTTGATTGGAATGGTTTTATTGTATTTTAAATAATAAATATATGGAATTAAAATATTGAAATTCTATTGTATTTCTTGTCTTGAAGCTGCGATAATAGTTTAAATAAGAGGGAATGTGCCTGGATCTATAGTGCACCATTCTAAAATAATTATTACACTAAGGGTACATAGTTTTAATCTATTGTATATCAACACATTATGATATTATTCTTCTTATAGTATCCATTTCATCAGAACCAAGTAAACCATACTAGTAACTTCATTATTTTTCAAATATGAATATTGAGTTTGATTGAATATTGATAGGTTTGTGTTCATATTACAAAAAAGAGAAAACTATTCCATGGAAATTAAATAATAAATTGACACCCTCATTAACCCCCACCCACCCTTAGTGTGTATTGAGACTTTGGGATCAAAATGTGGTATCATATCTACTAGGTTGTCACAAGATGAATTTTTATATAAGAAGGTTGATGATTTGAAGATTCTAGTAAATGAAAAATTGGTTTATTTTTTTGAAGGTTATAATTTTTAGATATTGAATAACTACATTATATATCAATTATAAGATATTTTCCTTCAATTTTTTCAATACAGTTATACATGGAACACATATTAGTTAAACTATAGCAATGTCTATGACTGAAGAATATAATTTTATTTTTCAATTTTAATACAAAGGATCAGTATTCCCAATCTAGATAATCCCGATCCATATAAAACCATATATATATATATAAGTGATGAATTACTAAAAGTAAAAACTTATATGGGAGAAGATGGAAAATATTTATGTATGATAAAATAGGGTAAAGGAGCTAAAATACCAGTGTTGCACAATCGTATTGATGATTTGAATTTGATCCCATGTGAGAAAATTGATTCATAATGAAATTAAATTATAAATGTTTTTGGATAAATTCATTAACATTGATATCCAAAAAATTATAAGGAATGTATTGTATCCTTATAAGTAATCAATTTTTTTTGAAGAATATTTTTTCATCCCAGGAGATAAGTCTAAATGAGATTGTGCATCCTAAGGAGGCTTAATAATGATATAAATAAATTTTGAATATATTTTATCATGTGTGCATTGTTTTCCTAAAATAATGGAATAACACATGAATGGAATATCATATCAAAATTCTTATATCGTAGTTGATTTCAAGTTTTATATATTATCCAAGGCATGACATAAAATTTTTCATCTTTGGGTGTTTCATAAAAAAGTTGACATGGATGGATTAGTAAATAAATTAATTCATACAAAGTATACATGAATAGCTCGGTATTCAGAATGACCACGTACATGGGAATATCAATATTTGAAGGGAATGGACCGAAGTACATAGACACATCTAGAATACATGAGAACGGGTAGGTGATATACACTTAGTTCCAGCCAGACCTATACATGGCGTGTACACATAGGGGACACACTGTGAATATATAGAAATAAATTTATTGTGAGACATAAATGCATGGGATGAAATTGAATAAGAAAGTCATTTTTAAACACAGTACACACTATGTATTTCTTCTAGGGTTGGTTGAGTCCCTCTGTCTCTTCTGGGTAGACCAATAACGTTTCGTCGTGTTCCCTTGTTCCATTCTTATGAGGGTAATGTATGAAATTAAATCCTGAGAATATTATTATTATACCATTTATGGATTTACTCTTTGGTGGAGTTTTATGAATCCATATTTATGATTGGGGTGGGTTCCTTTATCATATTTTCAATCTCAATGGTTATATTTGAGGTATCATCATGACTAACGTATATAGTCATGAGAACTCATACAGAGCGAGTTATTACAGGTATGGTCTTGTATACCCTATAGGACATGGGAGATATACCCCATCAATGAATTGAGATCATTATAGATCTATTGAGTACCTATTTAGTGACTTATAACAATAAGAACACTTGGAAGAGTGCCATTTGTGATAGAATGAATAGTGGATTGAGTTCTCATTGAAGAGTGTTACCAAAAATCCGTGAGTAGAATCATGGGTCTGGTAGTATAGTTGATAACTCTTTGATAATTGGTGTCTTTTATGAATCTATATTGATTAATGTTCTGCTTATTTGTCTCATTTTCTATTGAAATAACTTTTTTACGGTGAGTTGACTCTCTATTGATACTTTATTATCAGTGATTTCAGGTTGTCTTACTGGATATTTTCATACTCACCCAAACATTTGATGTTACCACACATGTCATGTCTTATGAAAATGACATGAAATTTGAGGGACTCCTAGGAGGATAAGGGGATAGTGGAGAATATTGATGTAGTTAGACTATGGTAGGTACTAGGTTTTTTCATTAGAGAGAAGTCCCATTCTTCTTAGATGGTGGGAGTATTTTGGATGTTTTTTTGTGGGCCAGTATTTTGTCCATTATGATTTATTGAAATTTTTTATTTGATGTGGGATATATTTTATTCAAGCAATATGGTATCATCTTAGATTTACCTTTCAGAATTTTATGGGTATTTAGTGATGTGTGGGTGTGTTTATGTACCTTTGGCTATGGCCTCCCATGTGTGTGAAATTACTACTCACTAATGGTTGCATGCCCATGGCTATTGGAGGTTAGAATGGGTTGTCATTATAAGGGCCCAACCTTATTACATTACATAATCTTTAATATAGTCAAGAAATCACTTCTTTTCACATTTAGGATATTTTCAATTTTAGAACCTTAGTTAAAATGGACATAAAACATTCAAGACATTACACATTAATATGTAATGGAAACCATAAAAACAATACTCATTTCTCCCAATATACAATACTTTTCAAATAAAACAATATTTCATTGATAGTTCTTCAAACATATAACTTTGCTACCTTATTTATCATACACATCCTTATAACCTACAAATATCATTTAAAAATGTGGGATGAGTTCAAAATGCTTAGTAAGGGATATAAAAATAATGAAAGAACACATTGTTCCATGAATAATTGTAACAAATGAAATCATTTACAAAAGACATAATTATCACCCATATATACGTACATTCTGAAACATGAAATTTAAAAATGATTACAAAACTAAATAAGAAAAAATAGAACCATAAATGTATCATTAGGTATTACATATATAATAATATAACCCTCATGGATACCTTATGATTTGTAACCCTCACTACTACCTTACAATTTCTGTAATCATCACAGTTACACATGGAGTAACCATGTGGCCGAACTCCAACTTACATATAAACAATATATATGAAGGAGATAAAGGTCCAACCCTTCATCATAAATAAATCCAATGAACCAGATAATAATCATAAAACATGAATAATTTCATAAAATCATTGCCTTTGAATTTTGAACAATATAATTTTAAAAAGAAGATTTTAAAAGTAAATCCACTTATAAAAAATCATATAATTGAAGTGAGACTCAAGAGTGAGGATGGAATATTTATATATACTTTAAATACATAGAATTCAACATTGAATAAAAAACACTTCCAAATACCATTTTAATACCACATAAATAATGAAGTTGAATGTTAACCCAAAGAATAGTAATTTGGTTAAGAATTCCCTTACCTCGGGTTTCTCTTGCTTCCAAATTCTTTAAAACAACTGTATAATCGGTAAAAGGGTGTTATTATTATCTTATAGAAACATTTACATCTTTATAACGTATTATATGATCATTTTACAACAATATTTTATCCTTTAATTGTTAGTATTTTGCTCCTCGCATTGTTTCAGGTGCGTTCTTTACATGATTTCCATGATCAGTTCATAATGGATGTTCCTGTCTATTGGGTGTGAATCTTGACAATTGGAATGGAATGGTAGTTAAATATTTTCAGAACCATAAATTATTCAACTTATAATTTTGATAATTGAAATGAGGATTATTCATAAGATAAATCATTATTGATGTATGTTTAGATATTTTAGCTGTTCTTCGACGATAACGACCTCATTTTGTTTTATAAATTAAAACCATGTTTACAAAGGGATCCCATACCCATGGATGAGAAAAAATACATATATTATAATCTGATTCAGCAATTAAAATGTTTAAATGACCATACATGAAAAAATTAAGGAAAATTGAAATCGCATCGTCCACGATGTCGGGAATTCGACACATCACGAACAATGTTTTTATTCCTCGAATAAGTGGTAGAGGAGAGGAAGAATGATGATGAATTTTTGATGAACAAGAGAAAATACTGAATATAAAATATTTCTAGAGAATTCATGCCTCTTTTATTAGGGGATGGTAATAGACTCCCATAAAATAAAAAGAAATGAAAGGAAGACACATGAAAAGGGAAGATGAATTTTTACCTCTTGGTTTCTTATCCTTGATATCCTCTTTAAGGCCTTTGATTTTTTTCATTTGGGAAATAAAAGAAGGAATTGGACATGGGGAAGGAAATTTGGTAAGAAATTAGGTAGAAATTAGACAATTCACAAGGCTTGAGTGGTGTGGGAGGAAGAGGAGGAAATGGGTTGTATTTATATTAGAGGAGGGGAGAAATTTCACATTATTTTAATTATTATTTTATTATTTTTCTACAAGAAAAGAAATAGTGAGTCTTACATGACTAAAAATTGTAATAATGGCATGTGATTTAGAGATAATAGGCTTACATCAGCACCACATCATTGATGACACCTCCACAATGAAGAAATTCATTTATTTGACAAATATGAAAAATTATATATTCACCAAAAAATCATGTAATTCAAAAAATTACCAAAAATTCACCCAAACCATTTATTGAAATGTAGAATCCAAAAATAAACTTCATTTTATGAGAAAAATATAAATATGAGAATACAAAATTTTAAATCATGTAACTATTTATTCATAAAATTACAATTTTAATGAATTTATTTACTTATTAAATGAAATGGGTTTACCATGATTTCAATTAAATATTATATATACACTATAATAGGTGAGGTTACTATTCATAAGGGTATGTTACTTTTCATAAGGGTAACATTACTATTTATAAGGGTACATTACAATTCATAAGGGTACGTTAATATTCATAAGGGTATGTTAATATTCCAAAAATTTAAGTTGGCCTTAGAAGACCATAAATAACTTACTGATCATAATTTAAATGACTATTTTTTGAAATTAAAAACATAGAAGAAGTAAAATTATGTTTAAAGTATAGTTATAAATATCTATATAAAAAATTTTCCACACATTTCATTTATTTTTTAAAACCATGGGGTATTATATTATCCCCACATACTAGATATTGCATCCTTGCAATTTTAATTAATCATTAAAAATTGATGTTACATTTCCCTCATAGCATTTTTCGCTTCCTATTTTTCATACACAACTATGTTGTTTCTCTACAAAACTTTTAGAGGGTGGATTACATTATTCTACAATACCTATTCCCTTTGATCAAGGATCTTAACTATTTTCTCTTCAAAAGAAAGGTTCTTTTCTAGCTAAACTTCTTCTGGACTCAAGATATGAGTTGAATCTGGAAATACTTTCTCAACATTATAAGATGAAAAATATTGTGCACTTGAGAAACACTCAGAGGCAAATCTACTCTGTATGCAACTGGTCCAACCTTCACTAGGATTCCCAAAGCATCGATGAACTGTTGACTTAACTTTCTATTCCTAAAAAAATGCATCACCCTTCTCCAAGAAGATATTTTAAAGAAAAAATATTCACCTAACTAAAAAGCGGAGTCTTTGGTTATATTATCAGCATAAATTTTCTGCCTGCTTAGAGTTATCCTCATCTGCTGTAGGATTATTAAAACTTTCTCACCCATTTCCTCTACTATTTCTGGCCCCATCAACTATCTTACTCCAACTTCATCATAAACCAATGGAGTCCGACAACTCTTTCCATACAATGCATCCAATGGTTTCATCCGAATACTTGAATTAAAACTATAATTTTAGAAAACTCAACTAAATAATGATATTGATCCCAACTTACATGGTAGCCCATAGAACAAGATCAAATTATATACTCTGATGTATGAATTGTTTGTTTTGACAGGCCATCGGATTGATGATGAAATGATGCACTGAAATTTAATTTTGTGCCCAATGACTTCTGTAGTCACTTAAAAATGTTAGATGTGAACCTGTGATCCCTATCAGATACAATGGAAAGATTCACTACATGTAACCTGACAATATCTTTCATCTACAATTGAGAAAAAAGATCCAAACCCATTGTATCTCGAATTGAATGAAAATGTGAAGATTTTGTCAGATGATTATCAATAACCCAAATCACATTGTTACCTAAGGATTTCATAGGTATTCCGACCCAAAATTCCATGGATACATTCTTTGATATCCACTCTGGTGCTGGGAATGGTTGATTTATCCCCTTTCTTAACTGTTGCTCTGCTTTAACCTATTGACAATTCTAACATTTCACAATAAATTCTGCAAAAATCCTTTTTCATACTATCCCACTAGTTATACTCTTGAAGTTATCTATAAAATTTAGTACTTCCATGTTGAATCGAAAATGGGTAACTATGAGCTTCTCATAAAAAATCATTCTTCAATGGTGAATCGCAAGGCACACACAAACTTTTTACAAATCGTAAAACATAATACATAAAAATGTTAAATTATTGTTGCTTACCCATTTTAACTAATTCTACATTTTTCTGTACCATATGGTGTTCCTTCTGTGCTCACTTAACTATGTATAATAATGATGACTGTACTGAAACCTATAATAAAATAGATGTATTTCTTACACAAAAAACTTCTTTGAAAAAATTCATCATATAATTTATCAAGTGATCATGGTCCAAACATAACATGGTTAATGATGCATGGTATTTTCAACTCAGTGAATCTCCCACTTTATATACTTTTCCCAAATGTTATTTTATCAAGATATCCTAATCCTTTATCAGTTCAAGACATCTTCTCTGCCAAATATTAAATTCCTTATGAATGATTATATAATTTATACTTTTATTGTAAGTATATATTTGACATTTGGCTCAATATAAATGATGCCTCCAAATTTTCAAAGCAGAAACCACTGTTTTCAATTCAAAATCATTTTTGTTATAATTTAAGTCATGAGGTTTAATTTTTCTTGAAGCATAATCAATAACCTGATCATTATCCATCAGAACACATCCAGTTCTATTTAAAAAAACATTAGTTTAGATAAAAAAACTAGCCATTTCATGAAGGCAAGGCCAAAACCAGAGCAATCAACAATATCTTCATCCATTCTTGAAAAAAGACATCACATTATTCTGTCTAATTATATTTAGCCCCTTTTAATGTTAACATACTTATCAAGCTAGATAGAAATGTAATTTTCTTAACAACTTCTTGGTAATAACCAGCTAGTCCAAGAAATATACCAATCTTTTTAACATTTTTTGTCTTAGACATTCATCAACACATTTGTTTTGGCAGAATCGACTATTTTTTCATCCTTATTTACAATGATACCAAGAAAAGATATCTGTTGTAACCAAAAATCACACATTCTAAATTTTCTATACATTTTTATTTCTATTATAGTTTGTAAAAAACCCTTATATGATTTTCATTCTCTTATTTACTCTTAGAAAATATCAAAATTTCACCAATAAACACAACCCCAAACCTATCCAAGAACTCATAATATATTATAATCATAAGATTCATGAATACAACAGGTGCATTAGTTAACACATACAGAATAGCAAAAAAATCATATGGCCCATATCTTGTACAAAAAGTTGTTTTTGGAATGTCATCATCCTTCACATTCAACTGATGATATCCAGATCTCAAGTCAATCATAGAAAAGTACTGAGCTTCATTGAAGCTGATCAAACCAGTCATCAATATGTGGTAAAGGATACCTATTTAAATTTTGATGTTATTCAAAGCTCTATAATAAATGAATAGTATTATGGATCTATCATTCATTTTAAAAAACAAAACACTTGCACCACATAGTGATGTGATAAGACGAATTTAGACTTTATTAAGAATTTCACGTAACAGAATTTTCAATTCAAGATGTTATATTTGAGCCATACGTTATGGGGGTTTGAAATTGGCTAATCATCAAGAAATAATTCAATTGTGAATTCGACTTCCTGGTATTATTTGGAAAAATTTAACTCATCAGGAAAAAAATCAAGGTATTCATTTACAATTACGACGTCATTAATCTAAACAGTTCCCTTGTTTTCAACAATATGAACAAGATAACATTCATTTCCATATTCCCATATTTTCTCAGCATCCTGATATGTTTTCAATTGTATGAGATTGTTCTTATATACAAACTAAAACTCCATTTGTAAAATAACATCCTTAACTCTATAGTCAATCATAGAATAATAAATAGAATGCCAATCCATTCCCAGAATAACATAAAACTCAACTAAGAATAAACAGACATGATTTGTAAGTAAAGTCTTTCCACAGTCCACAATAGAAAGATTATTATAATTCGTCCATGATAAAATATTTCCCCTAGCATTTTAACAACAAGTTTTTTTATCATCTGTTGAGGTGATATATCCATTTAACCAGAAAATTTCTTAGAGATGAAGGAATGTGTAGAACCCAAATCAAACAAATCATTAGAAAAATATGAGTAAAATAGCAAAATACCAGATACAAATTCATTGGGAGTCCCGATATCTACTGATGTAGTCACAAAGGATCTCACTACTCTATTCGGATTATATTGTGTCTTCTTTGATTCATTTATATCTCTCTTTGGGAAGGCATTTTCTTAATGACCTATCTCACAACATTTAAAACAGAATATATTTTTCAAATCATGATTAGTATTTTGATCATTTTCATTACAATCTCAAGCCATATGTCCAAACATACCACATTGAAAACACTTCCCGATTTTGGTAAGACATTCCCCAGGGTGATTCTTTACACACTCTTCATAAAATGGAAAATGGATTTTCTCACAATCAGATTTCATTGGTTGATTCATACCCATCAGTTTCCATCCGAACTTCTTCCCCTAAATGTTTCTAAAATGCACATGATCATCAAAAAACTCTATCTCTAATATCTCTGTAAATCAGACTATTTTTTCATAACATTTTTGTTCACTAGAGGCCAGCGCTCTTCGATACCTTGCCTTCAGTCCTGAGTAAAAGAGGTTGATTTTTATATAATGATTCTGAATAATATTTGGAGTATACCTCACGAAACAGGAGAACGTTTCTTCATACACTGCCATTTAATCATCCTCATTTTTCTTTAATTCAAGGAATTAATCTCCATCTCTAGTTTGGTCACCTTAGGATAATATTTTTCAAGAAAAATACTTATCAATTAATCCCACTAGAAGGCTTAAATATCCTCTATTTCTCTAATATTCTGTACCATTGAATACCACTGAAAAAAATCACTTTCAGAATAATATAAGGACAGTCATACCGTTTGATTATCTAAAAAACCCATTACATAAAATATATTTTTAAGGGATTTAATGAATCCTTCAGCAGCTGCTGGGTCAGAAGATCCAATGAACGTAGGAAGGTGTTGTCTCATAAAATGTTAAAATATTGACATGTTTTGTTGTGGTACCTATGGTTGTTCTCTTGATTGGATTCCACACCATTTATTTCCTGTCTTAGTTTATCACTATCAAAATCTACTCAGTTTCAATCCCAACTATTCCGAATAATGATTCTGGAGGTTTTTTTTCCATCGGTGCCTCTCCCCTTCAGATTCCCTATTTCTTTGGTGGAAAACCATTATGAACGAACATATTTTAGTCTATGCAACAAGTTAATCATTTAATGCTATATCATTCCAGATTAACCATAGAGTAAAAAACATTTATGGTAATATATTGACATAATCATAACCCCTAAATTTATCTAAAATATCCTATCATTCCAACGATAAGGACCCGACCTTATTGGATTACATAATCTTGAATTTATCCAAGAAAAACCTTCATTTCATAGTGAGTATCTTTTCAAGTTTAGAGATTTATAAAAAATAAAAACAACATTTTCATGAATTTACTCATTAATACATACTGGATACCATAAAAAAGTACTCGTTTCTCCTAATATATTAAACATTCCAAATAAAACAAGATTTCTTTGACAGTTCATCAAACTGTTAACTTGGATTAAATATTTGTCTTACATCTCCTTATAACCTATGAAAATCATTTAATAACTTGGTATGATAACAAAAACCTCAGTAAGGGATATAAAATGAAAGAAATAACACATTATTCCATGAATACTTGTAACATATGAAATCATTTTCAAAAGACATAATTGTCAACCATATATACTTACTTTGTGAATCATGATATTTCCACAAGAATCCCCTAATAAATATGAACATAAATTGAACCATAAAGGTATATTGAGTAATTACATACAAAATAATGTAAACCTCACGGCTACCTTATAATTTTTAACCCTCACGGCTACCTTAAAATTTGTGTAACCATAGCAGTTACAGATAGAGTAACCATGCCACCGAAATCCAACATACACATAACTAATGCATTGTAGGGAGATAATGGTCCCACACTTCATCAAAAAAAATTCCCAAGAACTAGAAAATAATCTTACAACATTAATAATTTCATAAAAACATAACTTTTGAATCTTGTAAAACAAAATTTTTAAAAGAGGATTTTGAAAGTAAACCCCCTTATATAATCATATAATTGAAGTGATAATTAATAGAGTGGATTTAATATGTGTATATACTATAAATAAACATAATTAAACATATAATTATAGAACTCTTCCCCCAAACAATTTTAATAACACATAAATAATGAATTAGAAAGTTAACCAAAAGAACAAAAATCAGGTTAATAATTCTCTTATCTCGAGTTTGTCTTACTTAAAACTAGTTTAAACCTCATATATATTGGTTAAAATAGTTTAATTATTATCTTAATGAAAGATATTAATCATTATAGTGTATTATATGATCATTTTACAAAATCATTTCATCCTTTAATTGTTAGTATTTTGTTGCTTCCATTGTTTCGGGTGCGTTCTTTATATGATTTTCATGATTGGTTCATGATCGATGCTCTGGTTGATTGGAAGTGAATCTCCAAAATTGGAATGTAATGATAATTAAATATTTGGAAAAACATAAATTAAACCATTTAAAATTTTTTATTTCTGAAATGGTGATGATTCATAATTTAAAACATTAATGATGTTCGTTTTGGTCATTTTAGTGGTCCTGTGATAATAACAACCTTATTTTGTCTTATAAATTAATACCATGTGTAAAAAATGCATCCAGAACCATGGATGAGAGATAATTCATATATTATAACCTGTTTTGAACATTAAAATGGTTTCATGTCTAGAATTTATGTAATTAAATCAATTTGAAATCAATTCATCTAGAATGTCAGTAATTCGACACATCATGGACAATGTTTTTATTCCTTGAATAAGTGGGAAAAAAGTGGAGAAATGATGATGAATTTTACATGAACATCATAAAATAAATAATATACAATATTTATGGAGGTTTCATGCCTCTTGGATAATAGTAGGGGAAGATACTATAATAAAATAAAAGGAATGAAAATGATAAAACATGAAAAAGGAAGATGATTTCTTACCTCTTGATCTCTTCTCCTTGAGATCCTCTTTAGGGCCTTTAATTTTGGCCTTTGGGTGATACCAGAAGGTCCTGGACATGGGTATGGAGATTTGGGAGGGAATTTTTCTAAAATTAGGAAACACTCAAGGCTTGATAGGTGTGAGAGGAAGAGGGGGAAATGGTGGTATTTATTGTGGAGGAGGGGGAGATTTCGCATTATTTTAATTAATATTTTATTATATTTCTACAAGTTAAGAAATAGTGAGTCTTCCATGACTAAAAATAGTAAAAATGGCATGTACATTTGATATAATGGGATTAAATTAGTGAAACATCATCGATGACAACTCCATGATGTAGAAATTCATTTATTTGTCAAATACCAAATATTCATTTTTCACCAAAAAATCATGTTTTTCAGAAAATTACCAAAAAAGCACCCCAAAAATTTTACAATGTCTAAAATCAGAAAATGAACATAATTTTATCAAAATAATTTTATAATTTTGAGAAAATTAATTTTTAATTAAAATAATTCATTATTTGGAAAAAAAATTATAATGCATTTTTTAAATTATTCAAATATATGGATTTACAATATATTCAATTAAATCATAAATATACACTATCATAGGTGAGTTCACTATTTATAAGGGTGTGTTACTATTAATAAGGGTGACATTACTATTTATATGTTTACATTGCTATCTTAAGGGTATGTTACTATATATACGGGTATTCTTTTATTCATAAGGGTATGTCACTATTCAAAAAATAATAACTTATCGTTATAAGACTCTAAATAAGTTACTGATCACAATTTTAGATGATCATTTTTCTAAATTAAAAACATAGAATTGATAAATTCTTTTTTAAAGTCTAGTTTGAAATATCTATTTAAAACAAATCTTCATGAAATTCATTTACTTTTTAAAAACATATGGGTTTTACATTCATACGTTAAATATGGACTTCCATGTTGGGTTTGGTGGTTCGGTTCATTATAGAGTGGTATCAGAGAAGGTCTTATCTTAGGATTGGAGTTTCGTTATTTTGTTGCTATGAAATTTGTTTTTAGATTTTTCAAAGCATTGTTAAAGAGTTTTATGTTCATATTTCATGCTAGGAAATCCCATGTTTGTGTGGTAGCTAATTTATCAGATCAACATGACTCTAAAAACATTTTTTTTCACTTTATACATGTAGGAACTTATTGTAAGAAAAAATGTTGGTAAATTTATCATATAGGAATGTGTTATGGTTTCTTAGAATTTCACGTGTCATCTCAACTAATATACTCTTTGACCACAATATGTCTTGATTTTATTTCAAGATTCCTCCGAAACGACAGTCATCTAAGATTTTACAAGAGGATTATGTGTATAATCTATATAGTGGTGAGGATTTAGTACATGGTATTGTATAAGAGGTGGTACCTCGGAGAAGTTTCTCTGAATTTCTACCACCCATTGAGAATTAAGCTACACCATTGGTACTCATTGAGGATTTTAAATGTCTAACAACACTCTATGAGTTTCAGAAGAAGGGACCTCTTAGTTTGTAGGGAGATCCTATCCCCCTGTAGGCTAAGGACTTGGTATAGGTATTTGGTGAATTTTAACCCCTTGTGACGACATCTCCAAACTTGATGGAGGACTTAAGAGTGACTCCTCCTTATGGATCTGTAGGTTGATAGTGGATTATGGTGACTATAACACGTGATGAGGTAGCTCTCTCTTAAATAGATTTGGAATGCCTCTTCGGGGTGTATTAATATATAAACACATTTAATGTAGTGATTATCCATGATCTTTTATGGATTCAATAGGGTAACATGACTATGGTAGAGTATTCATCGAGGTACAAAATCCTCTAAAAATATCTCTCGATATGTTATGAGATCTATTTTTCTAATTATAAACCTTGTACGGGGTCCTATGCTAAGATAATAGGGGTGGAGTGATAAATCATTAAATTATTTACAATGGTAGATTTCATCAGTGGTATTCCGTAGTAGAAATATTTATGGATGAAAAAACACTAATAGTTAGTGCTGATAGTTGGAACACAAGAGCTGAGACCTTAGATGTTCATATCTAATGGTAAAAACACAGATCAAAGATTAAATGATGCCTCAAGAGATGATCCTACTAAAAAGGATCTATAATTTAGGGATCTTAGAGTTGTTCTAGTTAGCTTAGAGAGAGTTAGTATATCTCTTTTAATGGTGTGGGACATCCCACAAGAGATTGTTTGACATATAATGTAGCTGACTGGGTGATGGTTGATAAAAAACCTTAGCATAGATTGCAGTAGAATCAAGGAGGTATACATGGTAGTGAGTGTGGAAGAGGAGTAGGGAGCGTAACTGAATGTGTCATAGGGTTTGAATTTTTTCACCAACACCCCTCAAGTGATCCATTCTAGGGTCTGGGAGCATATGGTCAGGGACATTAAAATATACATACTATAGAGGCCTTAGACCTCGAGGAACCCAGAATGAAAATCGGTATGATAATCGGTATGATATATATCTTATCTACATTAGTTTCAATACTTATAAACATAGGGGTGGGTAACTCTTTTATTCCCCCTTCTCTTGTTTGACACATAAAGGTTATATATTTCCCTTATCTCTACCCTTGCACTTGGAAAATCGCACAAGATGGGATTTTCTTATCCCAAACTGCTACTAAAAGTGTGATATGAACCTTGGTGGAGATAGTTTTGTATAAAATATCTATATAGTTATGATAAGGACTTACAATTTCATCTATGGTATGGATTGGTTATCAATAGTACATGACCATATTGATTTATTCAGAGGGAGGATATAGTGTGTCTATGGTGATGTAATGATGTTTAACTTCGTGGTTGATAATGAAACCCAAGAAAATTTGAATGGGATCATACAGAGGAGGATAAAACCAATTACTCATTAGTTGGATCGTATTACCCCAGGAAATGTGGATGTTATGAGATTTCATCTTCTAGCGGTGTTGGAAGAGTAAGAGGAAGTATTTTTCAATGACACGTTACAATTACCTCCCCACTGAGATGTTGACATTAAAATAAAATAATACCTACAGATAGAGATGTTATCTACACTAGAATAGATGATTTTTTATATCTTTGAGAGATAATGTTTTTGTGGGATGACTTACAATGAAAGGGTTTTGTTAGACCCAGTGTTTCCCCTTGGTGAGCACCAGGGTTATTTCCCAAAAAGTTAGATGGAATTTAAAGACTTTAGAATGATTACCCTTTTCTAAACCATGTTTCCATGAAGAATAAGTATCCACTATAAGGGATCGATGGTCGCTTTGACTTGTTAATACAGGAGAGATGGTTATCAAATAAGTTCCTTAAATAAGGTTATCACTTGGTATGGGTAAAATACATGGATATACCAAATATATATTATGATGGCACTTTTATCATTTTTAATACCCAGGGATTAATTTTTTTTTAGAATAACACCATAAATGTTTTCATGTGACACGTGAAACTAATATATCATCCTTCTTTAACTATTTTGTATTGGTCTTCATCAATTTCATTCAAGTGTAATCAGTGAAAGAGGAGTAGCATGTGAGACATTTGATGATGGTCCAGTAAATAAACGACAGAAAATTATCTATGGGAAGATGTATATGATTTATTAATAGATTCAAGAGGTCTACATTTTATAAAATTTCATCTTAGAATAAGGTATAGCATTGGACAAAGAAAAGGTTGTGGCAATGATAGATTTGAATCCACGCATGTTCAAGATGGATCTGCATATATTCCTTGGGTTGAATAGAAAATACATGATATTAATGCTTGATTTCTCTCAAATACTATCACACATAACTATATTGACCCATAAGGGGTGTCCATTTATGTTCGTAGAAATCTACTAGCATAATTTTCAAGAGCTCTAGAAAAGGTTAATGAATACTCACATATTGAGACTACCAAAGTATGGTGTTATGTATGTAGTGTTCTTCAATGCCTCAATTATTAAAATTGGTTTTTTTATATATAGGTTGGAGTTGAGTACCAAATGGTCTTGAAATTTGGGACCACATAAGTATAACTCTATCAGCCGCAATCTAAAACTGGTATAAGTAGTCTTCTCCTTGAATATATGGTGATACTACCCTATGGGTGAGTTTGGTATCTTCTATTCTGATCACAAGAGTATGAAGTATATTTTTTTGAAAAAGGATATTAACATGAGATAAATATGATATGTTTATTTCCTCCATTATTATGAATTCAGTATATCATATGGTCCAGAGAAGGGAAACATGGGGGTTGATTCTCTCGTTAAGAGATGGTGTTCACAGTTCTTGACCAAGGATTTAGAGTAGTAAGTCTCATTACAAATTTATTTAATTGATGTGGTTGGTCTATCATATGTCTAGTACACAGTTTTTTCCTTATACAATATGTAAAGAAGGATTAGCTAGGAGATACTGATTTTGAGACCTCACGTTTATTGGAGTTGGTTCCTAAGAACCAACTTCTATGTAATTTTTGATAACTTGTATTCTTGGTTTTGAATATTAATAAACTATTTATCACATCATGATTGTTATTCTATGTGACATAGTATGTGATAATTTACCAAAAGTAGTTTTCACAATAAAAGGCCATAGAAGTTCCCCACTATGATGAGAACTCGGAAGTACAATGACACTATTATTGAATATATATTATATATTTGGATGAAATCCTTTTAGAAATCAAAATCATATAGTCTATCAGTGGTATAGACTCATAGGACTTAGAGGAACCATATCATGGTGTACTCCCTTTGTAATATACAGTAGTATTTAATTAAAACGATACCCACCAATAGGAAAGTCTCATTTATAAGTGTCATTGGATGTTCCTATTTTTGGAAGTGGTATGGGTCTATATAATTTAATAATATTTTTATTTAGTATTATGAGTCATGCACATAGAGGTATTGTCAAACCGATGACGAAATATGTTCACAGATAAGTAGGATATGTTGTGTGCCTCACGAGTACTATTGTATTATTGAATAATATGAGAAATGGTTTTTCCTTTTTGTTTTTTAATAGAAGTTGACCACTCATGCCCTTTAATGGAAATTTTATAGCCTAAATAAATCCATGTCCTAGGTCTTCCATAGGAAAGTTCAATTTCTAGATAATAAAGGAAATAAAAATTTTGGATATTGGCTGATGGCACTAGTATACTACCTGCTTAATTAGATATTGATATAAAGGAATTATATTTCACAGTAACTGTCTCTATGAGGTAACATGTCATTGTAGTGTTAAATTATTTCTCTATGGGTGGCTTAACAAGATTCTAAATTCCAACCTTGGACTTTAGGCTGTTTAACTAATGCAACTAGGAAAGAGGCCAAGAAGGTCACACATAATGTGTATTTATAATCTCAGTTAAATAAAATTTTATTATTTATTCTTTACCAACTTGAATATATTTTATTCCCAATCATGGTTTAAAAATTATTCATGTATTCTTGATGACATATATCACATCACTAGTTATTAGAGAGAATATAATATGGGTGGAATGTTTAATAGATGTTTATTTTCAATTTAGTGAATATAAATATTTATTTATTAATCAGTGAATAATTCAGTGGTATTTATTTTAGAAATAAATATTTATTATTTAGGTGTTGATTAAAAAATGGGGGAATTATAGACCGAGATAAATTGTTTGGTGAGAAATAATAAGGTTAAATATTATTTAACTACATAATATTTAATTATAATATGAAAGATAATCACGTGTCGAAAAATAATATTTCTATTATTATAATTTGAATTTTGGGTTTCGTGAGGATTAAATAAATAAATTGGGGAACTAGTGAGAATATTTTATTTTAAGCCTAGAAATATAAATTCCTAATTATGTTATTTTCTTAATTAGACAAATTAATTTAACTTGGTTGTGCACATAGGATATGGAGAATTCTCTCAATCTTATAGATCTACCTTCCCCAAGAATGAACACAATAATAGAGAGTAATCCTCCTCCACCATAACAAGGAGAATGCTTTGGAAGCCATTCTCAAAAATATCAGAGGAGGATTAAACAAGAACAATGATCCACCATGCTAGCATTCAGAGATTCCTTCGATGACATCTAGATACTTGAGGAAAACATGTGGATCACAACTAGAGGAAATATACACTTGGTTTCTACAACAAAATGATGGTGGACCAGAGATCTGTCACCAGATTCATCAATGAAGAATGAATTAAATAATGTAAATTTCTTATATTCTTAAATTAATTTTAAAAACTATGTTATGATCCTCTCTCAAGATTCTGTAACAATAATACATTGTTAATTTCTTTTTTTCCATTCTGTTGATCATGAAATTCATCATTATATAGATCTCCGATTGTCTATCGATTATGAAAAATAATGATGTTGGCGACAACCCATCACACTCCTCCACCCAGTCCAAAACATTAAATTGGTATAAGATACTGTCACATAATTATTTTCAATTATTTTATGATCAAAAGTGATTTATGCATTTTAATATGGATTTTCAATTCATGTTTAATCATTATTTTATTCCAAATTTCGAGATATACTTATTCCTCATTAGTTTTTCATAGATCTAATATGGGAAACTAATTTTATGCTTAAAATAGAATTTAGGAACACATTCAGAGGATCCAAGGTTTATTTTTGGATAACAAAAAATTACATACTATGTAATTCTACATACACAGTGTGTTTGTGTTCAATGCATCAAGAATTAAATTGGAAATTAATATTAATAGTGTGATTGATTACACATGGTGCCTTAAATACCTTACAAAATGTGTTGACTGGATAGGGTGGAACCTTTTAATATATATTTCACTCTATATAGATCATATACATGGCGTGTAGTCCCTTTGAGTTAATGGAAGGCCGTGTATTTCAATACATGACCTACCAGACTGGTGACCATGAAATTTGTTGATCACATGATGTGTGTCCCATTGGTTACATTTTTTACTCCATGTTCAGAGGTTCAATTTACACGTTGAGTCCCTAGGTGTGTACCCTGGATAAAGGGTGATATTCATACACTCTATGTTCTCTTTTTCACATGTTTTGTACTTATACCAAATTACAACGATTTAAAATTTATTTATCATATTATAGAAACCATGATACATGATCTTGTGTGTGGTCATAAAATTGATAGGAAACACCACGTGATGGATTTATAATACTAACATCTATATCATTTATTAATATCTTCCTTATGTTCACATATGCATATCATGTGTGAGCCGTGTTACAATTCATAGGTGCATTGAAGCATAACATGTGATCGAAAAATCATGTCATTCATTTAATCAAAAAATTGATAGTACATTTAATGAAAGTATGTGATAATTCATGAATTCCATATATCAAAACAACAAAAAACTATATGATTATAATACATGTTTCTTAGAATCATATGGGTATTCAGTATGTTTCCTCCAAGGTTCATTTATGTACAGAGTTAATTTTAAGTGATTTTTTTTTAATTTTTTAAAATTATAATTGATTATAATCTCAAACAAAATTTGATATGAATTAAGGTAAATGAATTGATTAAATAAAGATAATAATTAATTTATTTGAACATGATTTATATTAAATAATAATGACTATTAATTAAATTCATACTTTTTTAAATGTGTAATTCATTTCATTCATGTGGATAATCATGATCGAGACAATACCTTTTTATGTGATTGGTTTCACTTAATTTATTATTATATAAAATTATTTTCATGTGTTCTTTCTATCCTATTATTATATTGGGCCAGAATATCTATGGTTTCTTTTCTCTTAACCCATTTTCTCCTCAACTATATGTGAGTAAAAATAAATATTAAAAGGATAGTGGTCCCAAACTATAGGAGGTGGTTCATGGTTAGATCCAAAGAAAAACCAATCTAATGAGATAAAAATGTTGACAGGTGGAGAGCTAAAACAAGAACCTTAATTGGATTAAGGTGTTTTATCCATGTCAATAGCCAATTAATAAACCTCTAGATAAACTATCTACAAGTAAAATCCCATGATCATGCCACTTTATTATTTTCCTTTTTCCTGCTTCAAGAATATTTCACTATGGATAACTTTACATGATTACATAATTAATAAATTAATTAGAATGCTAATATTGAACTAAAATAAATAGATTTATTCATAAATATTATCTAATACATTGTTAATCACTTATGTAAATACACTTAAAATTAACAGGAATGTGATAATAATAATAATTGGAAATTTATGCATAAAATGACAAAATTCATCAATAGAATATTAAGTTTGTATAGCCTTCCACTAATTCAATTAAAATCAAACAATATTTCAAAGTGATTAACCATCCAAAGTTGGGGTGATTTCAATTATCAAGAAATTATAACATGATATTTTAGGTTGAATTAAATAAGTTCACATCGAGTGTTGACTGCCCAAGAAGGACATGGATTAAATAAGAGGTATGGGGTGAGGAAATCTGAATTAATGTTTTCTAGATTGGGGAGTCCACTCAAGAGATCAAGAAAATATGAGTTAATGCATTTGGAATTCAGGATTCATACCTAAAACCATTCAAATTGCATGGCCAACCCATTTCGGGAAATGAGAAGAGGAATATTGATCCTTTCCACTAAAATGTCCATGAAAGAGGATATTCTAAATCTAATAGTGAGGGATACTAGGCTTTGATAAAGTAGTGGGAGATTAATAAATATAATATTTATTTATTTTTCTAAATGTTATCAGATAATGTACTAAAAATCAATTTGTATTGTTTTTATAGAAACAACATTAAAATGACATCAACGATATCACTGTGATCCATAATTGAGAAGAAAAAACCTTCTCATTGGAACAAATTTCTAATAGTGTAAAAAACATATGTGTCATCCTTCACCATGAAATTAAATTATATGTGTTATAAGAAACATTTCCAATTTCACCAGGACATGTGGAAAGTGATGAAGAGCTGTATTTATATGAGGAACATCTGAATGATGCTTTATATGTTTAGTGATTAATATAATAATCCATATCCAATGAGATTGTAAATAAATATGATGAAATTAATGCATCTATCCTGATTTCTCTCCTTCATGATATCTATCAATAGAAGGTTAGACATGAGAGGTATGAGATCTCCAAAACATCTTTCAAAACTATGCTTATAGAGTATCTGCCAACTAGGCCTCAGGATGTCAATATTATTGGCAATAATGAAGGCCTATACATCTTAGGGATTAAATTCTTGAATGAGTTTTTCTGTAGATCTCATAATTTAATCATTTCCCAAGTAATTCTTCAGGTTTAATTCAAATTACACTATGAGAAATAATGAGAAGAGTCATTCAGAATGTCCTACTTTAATTCACAATGTGGATAAGGATATGTGACATGAAAAACACACAGTCCTTATTATGTATAAGAAAAGGAAGAACATGTAAATGGGACATGACTTATATATAGTCTAAATATCCAAATAAATTTCATTCTAAGATGAATAAGATCAAGAGGTATTGTTAGAAAAAGGAGGTTTTATTATTTTATTATAGCATGTCAGGAGACTAGAAGTTGAACTGCACCAAAATGTATGGGTAAGCTAAAGGGTTGTTTGTTATCAAGTGTTATCTTTCAATATATACACATTGGGTATTAAATATAGATTTTGGTTCACACATCCATATCCAAATTCCAGAACCATGTATATTTCAATATATATGTATAAGAGAGGTGGATCGATGAGATACTAATGTTGTGAGGTTTTCTATTCTGGCCAATGGTGACTACCAAGTCTCTCTGCCTATGTGAATGATTTATTTTTTAAACCTTGTTATTATTTACCTAAAAATACACAAAACATAATTTAAATATGATGATAGATATATATAGGTTTAATTTAATGTTTTGAAATAAAATTTGTTTATTCTGTAAGAACAACTTATGTTCTGCAATGGAAAATTTAAATAAAGGTCAATATTTATTAAATTAGGAATACCAAGATATGGAAATTGATAATGAATCTAGTGATCATGAATCATATAACATGCTGTTATGTCATTAATTACTTGTTCATGTAAGTGAGAAGTGTTTGAAAAATATCTGTAATGATGTTTATTTAAACTCCTCTAATCAAAAACCACATGATATATTGCATTATTGTTCACAAGGTAAAATGACCAAACAACCAATTTTTGGATAGGGTGAAAAGGCCACAGAGCTTCTAGTATTGGCACGCAATGATGCTTTTGGACCATTTTTAGTAGAATCATGAGGTTTATTCAATACATCATAACATTTACTGATGACATTAGTAGACATAGATATGTTTAATTAATGAGGTATAAGTCTGAGTCCTCTGAGAAATTCAAAGAATTCATTAATTATGTATAGAATAATCTTTGTAAAACAATAAATAATATTTAATCTGGTTAATGTGTTGAATATCTTATCGAATAGTTCATCAACTTTTTGTGGGAGTTTGGTATTATATATCAACTCAAATCACCTTATACACCATAGTGGAATGGTGATATTCAAAAAAGGAAGTATGCCTTTTTAGACATGGTATGTTTGATGACAATTCATGTAAATATTCAATTATCCTTTTGGGTATATGCATTACAGACAACCACATACACATTCAATAGAGTTCCAACTAAATCAGTGAATTGAATTCCCTTCAATCTAGGGAGTAAAAAGATACATGCCTTATCACATGCACATGTATGGGGTTGTTAGGCATTGGTTAAGGCCTTCTCAGGAAACAAACTAGCTCCATGGTGCGTGGGGTGTATCATTAGAGGGTATCCCAAGGAAACAAGGGGATGTTACCTATACAACCACACTGGTAAAAAGTGCAGGTCACTAGCCAATCCATAATTCTTAAGAGGGAGAACATCCTCAAAAAATGATATTGGGAGCAAGAATGACTTCAAAAAAAGTTGATGCTTAATATACACAAGATCTGTAGCTGGAATAAATTTCATAGGATCCCATGGAAGTTTTATTTCCTGAAAAAAAGTAATGCGTAAGAGCATTATAAAGGTATGATAACCAGATATATATGGTTTTATAGTCACTAAAAATGGTTGCTCATTATTAGATGACAATGATGATCCCTTATACTATAAAGAGGAAGTAGATATCTTAGAAATGTAAGATATAAATGATCTATGAATTCTAAAATGGATTCCATGTATCATAACCTTGTTCAGGTTCTGTTCGATGTGTAAGTTGATGTAAATCTTATTGGGTGTAAATGGGTATTCAAGAGGAAACTGGACATGGAAGGTAAAGTAAATGCCTATATGGTAAGGCTAGTGGATAATGGGTTTTAAGAGCCTCAAAAAATTGAATATGATGAATCCTTTTCAAGTGTTTCCATGTTTAAATCCCTTATAATTCTACATGCTTCATTATCATACCATGTCTATGAGATTTGGCACATGGATATAAAAATTACATTCCATAATGGGAACCTTCAAAAAAATGTATATATGACACAACTAGAATGTTTTTTTGACTATAAGTGATGCCAATAATATTTTCAAGTTTCATAAATGCATAAATGAATTGAAGAAAGTCCAGGTTGGGAACATTCGATTGGTTGAAGCCATAAATGAATATGGCTTCATTAAGAATGAATGTGAGTAATGTGTTTAAAATAAGTTTATTGGGAATATTTTTATTATCCTAGACATATATTTGAATGAAATATTACTTATTTGAAATGACATACCATTTTATAGTTAATTAAGGACTGGTTAAAAAAGTGTATCTCCTTGAATTACTTAGGTGAATGATCCTATTTTCTTGGGATCTAGATAATTCGTTATAGATACAAGTGGAATCTTGGACTAAATAAAATTAAATATATTGAAAAAATAATAAATAGATTTTTTATGGAACAATCTAATAGTGGATAGGTTCCAGTGTCACATGTTTTACATTTTTCTATGAAATTGTGTCCCTATATAAAAAAGAAAAAGAGAGAATAAGTAAGAACTCATAGACTTCGTTGATATGATCTATCATGTATGAAAATTTCATGTTCTAGAGATGATGTTTTATATTTAATGATTATGGTATGAATATATCAAGAAGTTCCAGGAGAACAACATTGGACTGTTGTTAAGGAAATCCTTAAGTATCTATGAAGAACTAATGATATGTTCCAAATTTATATTAGAGATGAGAAGCAGGTCATCAGGGGATATACTGATTCTAATTTTCAGATATATTATAATGATCTAAAGTTGCAATTTGGATATGTTTTTTTGTCACAATGGAGGAGCTATGAGTTGTATGATTTCATAGTAGAATGTTTTCACTGATATAATAGTGGAGTTTGTGTATATAGCATATTTTGATGTAGATAAGTAATTGATTTGGATTTGGAACATTATATAGGATCCTTATTCTGTACCAAGAAGTAAAGAACCTATTATATTTTAATATGATAATACTACAGTGGGGTCTCTTAAAAAAGATACAAGGTCACACCAATAGAAAAATCACATGCACAAAAAGTATCACCTATTGTGGTATTTCAATAAAAATGGTGATATTTCCATAAGAATAATACACATGTAAGAGAACTTGGTAGACCCCTTAACTATATACCTATCTGTGTAGAAGAACGAGAATCATGTTAGAGCTAGTGGAATGATGTTTTTTTTGTTGACTCTTGTTCATGTGGGATTTTGTTGCATTTGGTTTCGTAGAACAACATTCTAGGTACTTTATGATAAATTTTATTCATAGTTTTTAAAAGAAATAAACTACTTATCATGTCATGATATTCCTTCAATGTGACATTGTATGTGATAACTTCCCAAGAGTAGTTGTTGCACTAATTGTTTATATTAGTTCCTTCTTGTGATGAGAATTCAGATGTGCATCAATGCTATAATTTTACTATTTATTTTTATCTAGATGATATCATTTGGTGGAAAAACATAATTCAACATATTAAGGGTTGAGACTCATTGGAATTTGAAGAACATTCTCAAGGTGTACTCCCTTGGTAATATACATTAGTATATATGAGAAAGAATCCTTCGAGTTGGAAATCCACATTTATAAGTGTCATTAGTTGACCCTATTTGCAAAAATTTGTATTTTTGCATAGACATTAATATTATTATTAATGATTATTATGAGTCATTAACTTACATTTATTGATTAAAACTGTGGTGAAGGAATAAATTGTGAAATTCTGGGTGCATCGCAAGTAATATGTCATTAATGGATAATGATAGAAAGGATTTGTCACATTGGTTTATTAATAGACGTTGATATCTCAATTAATTTGATGTAAATGTTATATCCTAAATAAATCCTTGTCCATGTTGTTATATTGGAAAATTCAATTTCCAAAAATTCAGAGAATGAGAAATAGAGAACACAGGTTATGGGAACTATTGTGAAACCTACACGATTTGAGATATCAAGATAAATTTATTATATTAAACAATAAGTGTATGTATGTTATAACATGTCATTTCCTCATTAAATTCTTTCATTAGGGAATCTATGGTGTTTTTAAAGATGCTAACCTATGAATTGAGGCTGCTTTTCCTAATTCAACTTAGAAATAAGCTTAGAGGGTCACAAACTAAATTTATCAAGAATCTTAGTTATTAAATATATTATTATTTATTATTTAACATGTTCACTAAATATAATAAATGAAAATGGTTTAATAATTATTCATATATTCTTGATCGAATATATCCATTCACAAGTTATTCGAGATAATATAATGTGAGTGGAATATTTAATAAATATTTATTTATTACTTAATGAATAAAAATATTTATTTATTTATCAGAGAATTATGAAGTGGTATTTAATTAATAAATAAATAGTTATTATTCAAGGCCCAATAGATATTTTGGAGGAATAGTTGATCAAGTCAAATGTTCTGTTGAGATATAATAATGGTAAATTCTTGGCCCCAAAATATGGAATGGAATGAAGGGGCAAAAAAGATGCCCCACATGCTGCCTCACGAAGCTCCGATGCAAAGCTCCCCGAGCATTGAGTCCGCCGCGAAGCACAGGAGGAGGTAACGCTCTGCGAACGAACTGACGTTCGCAAGCCCTCCACGAAGCACCCACCGCCCCTTCGCGCCACATGAGTTCTGCTTCGCGGTGCCCCTTGCCTTAAATATTGTGTTCTTCCCGAGTCCATAGGACATACAATCCAACCATTCAACTTCTCAACTCTCAAATCGTGAAGCACCCTTGGCCCCATGAATCATGAGCTCCGTGAAGTATTTTTACTTCGTGATATGCCTTCGCATTGTCTCATTTTTAGCCCATCTTCTGAGAGGGATTCCCATCGCGAAGCCCAGGGCATTCGTGAAGGGGGGGGGGGGGATTCCCAAGGGAACCTAGGAAGCTACAGAGCATTTATTCTTCGCGAAACACCCATCCTGTAATTGTGATCCCTAGGCCAAGGCAGGGTCGCTGCGTATCACGAAGCACACTGCCTCGAAGAAACTAGCTTCGTGGGGCACCTCTGCTTCATGAGGAAGTTCTCCACGAATACTATTCTACTTCGCAAAGCACCCCCCATTCACACCTCTTCCCCATGCTAAGGTCAAGGCACTCCACTTCGCGAAGAACACTCCTTTTCTTGGAAATTCCTCTTCCCGTGCGACCCTCCAGGTTCGCACAATTTGATTTCAAAGTCACACAAACAACACCACTCGTAGCATTTCTTCGCCTAATTCTTCTTAGCATAGGCATGCTAACGACTATTGATTTTTCACATAGCCATGCTAATGTGGACCCCTCTATGGTTCGCTCTACGACCCCCTTTGACTACGGCCTTACTGGTACCTACCCTCCCCCAAGGAGCAGAGGTTGCCGGTCATGTAAGTCCTAGGGGTGCGGAGTAAACCCACCTCGTCATAGCTGTAGGACGTTAAAATGCCAAGCACCTCGTCCTCATCAAATGACGTTAAACTGTGACCTGACCCCGTGCCTCGCAAGTAGGGTCCCCCCATCTCGAGCATTCTTTACACCACTCGCCTCCACGGGAATGGAATCACCCCCCCCCCCCCACAAGGGATGATATCCTCCTTATCGGAGCAGTGTATGTCTACGGGAGAAGGGAAACCACCTTGGTGTAAGCCCCTAGCCCCTCTTGCAGAAGGCAGCACCCATGCACCTCCGTACTTTCCCACTGCCAAGGTCAGTGGAGGGCACGACAGGGAATGAGGCACCTCCCATCATTAGTCCCAAATCCCTCTCTCTCGCTGTGCTTTGCCGCACTTTGGGCCTCTATCCTAGAGTAAGTCCCAACACCATGGGCCGCCAAACGCGTAAGCCCCTATTCACTTCTCACGGACTCACCCTTCACAATGTGATCGTCAGGTCCTTCTTGTCTCTTATTTCTCACACCGATCATGACTCACGTGGGCTTAGAGTGAGCATCGGTCATGGAAATTCCCCCGTCTAGCATGATGTTAAACTGCATACTCTCGTCCAGCATGATGTTAAACTGTATGCCCCCGTCCATCATGACGTTAAATTGCACATCCCAAACTATGAGGACATTGATACATGTCAAGGCATGGTACGTAGGAATCCTCACGAGGTTCAAGCCCACCTGTCATTTTATTCACATCGAGTTCTACCTTCATACGGCATGACGTTAAAATACATTCTAGTCCGACGGAAAGTCGTTGTGACCAACCCGAACTACGTGGACATTGATCCATGTCAAGGCATGGTTCGTAGGAAGCCTCCCTGAGGTTCAAGCCCATCTCACATCTGGACCATGTTCCTTCCTCACATCGGTTTTCCGACACCATCATCCCGAACTACAGGGACTTTGATCCATGTCAAGGCATGGTACGTAGGAAGCCTCACGAGGTTCATGCCCCCCAATAGTGGAACCCTGGGTCTACGTTCATGTCGGTTCACCGAAGAAACCCTTTTAACTATGAGTTCATTGATCTATATCGAGGCATGGTACATAGGAAGCCAACTAGAGGTCCAAGCCCACCACCCATTGGTCACTCCGACCTTCATCATGTCGGTTCATCAACACCCGGGCAGCCTAGTGTGTAAGACCCACACCATCGGGACCAAGGTCCTTGATCGCATCGGTTCGCCGAAAAACCATCCGAACTACAAGGACTTTGATCCATGTCATGGAATGGAACGTAGGAAGCCTTAACAAGGTTCATGCCCACCACCAGTGGACCCACAGGTTCACCTTCACGTCAGCTTGCTGACAATGCCCATCGGACCAAGGTCCACATTCACGTTTGTCCTCCGGCGTACCCACCCAAACTACACGGACATCGATTCCCTGCCACGAGGATACGTAGGAGTTTTCTTTGAGGCTCAATCCCAACTTTACTATCACCCTTGTGATTGTTACGTTCCATTCCCCCTCCACTTCATTCACCAATCTATAATCCATCCTGATTCTCACCCAGACAGCCATATCCCAGAAAGATCATGCTATTCTGCTCTTCTTCACAGTATTTGGGAAGCTTCCCACAGGTTGGCATCGATATCAGCATCCCTTCAAGGGAGATTCCTCAATCCGATCCATTCCAGTCAATGCTCTTATCAGGCCGATCCGTCTCCGCTGGACGTTAAACCTGCAGCATACCCTGTGTTAAATATAGGAAGCTGAGGAAAACCTCAGATACATGCCTATGGAATAAAATTCCCCGCATTCGATGTGGGGTTCCTTGGGCTTCTCACACCCTCGATAATCCCTATAACAAGGGACAAATGACAGACATTCTACTTCCCTAGCGTTCAGACACCTACTAATGCCTCGACGTGACAACTCCCCCGACTGAAGGTTGCTGCCCTAACCGGACCCTTTTGGAATGTCCTGACAGAAGCAGTGTAATTAACTGGCATCCCTGAAAACATGTCACTGGGATGAGTTTCACGAACAAAGTACTAAATCTATGAGGGAGACCCGGACTAGGTTACGAGTTCCGAGGAGGAATCCACGGAAGGAAGAACCGACATCCCATCATCCCGGTTTCGATCAAGGAGCAAACGTCCCTAAACAAGGAGTGAATGATTCCCGCCTTTGGAAAGCGGGAATGCGGGGCAACAGCTGCGCGTCCTACTCAGACGGCTGCGTGGCCCCGGCGAAATCGTCTGAAATAGAAATGGTGAACCCAACCTGAAATTATTCTTCTCAATGTGGAGATTCGTAGCATTAGAGACACCAGCAGATTGATGTGTCACCGGATCAAGATATCCAGTGTCGGGTCCCACCAAGCAAATGGGGGGCCTAGCGTGAAACTCACAGGATGTTGGGGAAATTGAACGTGGGGCATTCCATTCAGCAACGTGTTGTAGTGGATCCCTCTTACCGAAATATAGAATGGAATGATGTTGGGGCACTGGTTGTCAATACTTTTCCTCGCAGTGTTGATGAGTTGATCTCTCCGTTTCCCAGGAACCAGGTTGCTGTTGTGGAGAAATGATCACCGCCCGCTCGCCTACACAGGGGTGGGGGCAATACTAGCATAGGCGCCCCGCATGGCTCTGCTGCCACCACGATGACCTCTATATCCCTGAATACGGGGCGCCCACGTCCTCTATCACCATCAGAGATCATCATGAAATGGGTAATCAATAGTCTTGTACGCAGTTACAACGAAGAAATGTTCATCCCAACTCAGTATATGGCCTTCCTGGACCTGGAGGCATCTAGGCCCCACCATCAACGCCGCCCTCAAAGGCCGCGCATGGAGCCCCTACTCCCCACCCCAACGTTCAATCGTTTCGGGAGCTTGTCCCCAAAATTCCTCGACGACTCCTTGCCTTACGCTGATGAGGTGGGTGATGTCCGAAACAGACCACTCAGAGTCCCAATCCAAGGGCTCCAGGCAAGGGCCCCCACCCAGACACGTCAGTTCCGCCATCCAGCTTCGCAAGAGGAGCAGGTAGGCTATGCCCCTATACCACCTGCACCAGCTCGTCTGACCCAGTGTCAGCGTCGGGCCCAAGTTGATGACCCTCGTCAAGGTGCGCCGACGTCAACATATACTGTGTCCCGAGCCACCACTGGCATGCATCATGGAGTCCCTGAATAAAATGAGCATGGTCACTCCTTCACCCAACTAGGATCATGGCTTCAGCCACCCCATGGGCAGGCTGGGTTGACTCTCGGGGTCGCAGGCCCGAGCGATGAATGTCGTGAACCAATCCATGGTAACGTCACCCCATAAGGAGGTCCTCTTCGTACTACCATTCCATAGAGCGTGGACCTTCCCCACTCTGAAGCTCATCACAAATATATGCCTCGTGCTACCCCCATCCCGAAGAATGTCCTGCCCCGCGGTAGTGATGTTCTGTGTGGAAACCTCTCCCGCGTACACCATACAGGGTATGGAGCCCCTCCTCCTGGACCAGAACATCGACATGAAGGCACTATCAATCCGGTCCCTCTACAACATTGGGGTCCTCCCTACATCCTCTCTGAAATGGGTGAAGGTCATCCTCGCCCCAGCAACTCGAGGAGTGAAGGTCATCCTCGCTCCGCCCTCATAGACCATGGAGGTCCTTCCCATGCTCCTGCTGATTTCAACAGAGGCTCCACCCACATGGGTGTGGTCCATAGAGGTCCTCCCCATGTACCCTTTGACATTTTCCCTATTGCCCATCGCACCCCGGCTATCCCGAGCGGGGGTCCTCTCTGCCACGGCGCCAGCGCCGCCCTGAGACTACATGTTGAGAGTCAAACTTGTCCCGACGATCCAACCTGGGGAAGGAGAGCGGGTCGTCACCATCACAAGAAGAGTCCTGGGGGGCCCGGGTGGAGATCAAACCGGCCCGTTTCTCAGATTATAAAGCGGAATGCGACTCAGCGATGAAACCTTCTCCCCTCTCCTCTGCATCAAGGACTGGGGCAGGAACCAGGTGCGTCAATCTCATTCTCCTAGAATGTGAGGTCCACCGGATTCCCATATCTCTCCATAGGTACATCTAGAAGGAAGAAATTGTGTAAATTTCACAGGTCCCGACTGTGAAATCACCAACGTTGTCACTAGAAGCGCCCTCTACCTCAGCGAGAGATCACAGAGAGATACTTTGGGGACAAACGGCGGTAGAGCAACCACATGACCTATCACCGACTACCGCAACACCTGTTCTAGAAGCTATGGATATCATCCCAACGTATCATGATATCGTGGTCATGTCACCACACTCTTCAGAGGATGGCTCGGAGTTCGGCGACTAGTCAGCTCGTTCACTGTATACTCTGCCGCCAAGTATACTGTCCCAACGGTCCGCCTTGGTACCACTACAGGTCCCTCAGTTGCCTCTGGTTGATGGGTGGGGCAATAAGGGGCCGAACCCTGAGTCCGAGCCCAGGAGCTTCTGTAGCATTCTCATAGCGGATCACTTCCCGGAGAAGTTGAGTCCGACGGTAGTGCCAAACTTTTGCGGACCGGGGTCCCTTACCTCAGAGGATGTGGGGTGCTTCAGCCAAACCCTATGGTCGACACACTTCTTCCTTCGTTATGAGCGGGTGATCTACCCCAGGAGTCAAGAGAACCATGATGAAATCGGTGATCAATGCCACCTGATTGATTTGGATGCACTCCCTGTGGCCCAGTTCCCTGAGTCACCAGGCCATTAGAGCACCCTTCAACGGAAATGCGTTCGGTGTTTCAAAGTACTCTGCAAAGTCATCAGGGAAGCTACCCCCCATGTGCAAGTCCGTGGCTAGGGACATTAAGCCGCTCTCCTCTTCATCCCTATCCGACGACATCCCGATTCGTTATGCAACATTGAGGAAATTCCCTATAGAGGGGTCGCGGTCTACATGGCTGACTTAGTGGACAAGGAAGACGAGCATGAACTTCTCGATGGAGACTTACCCCCTGAGGTTGTGCCGCCACTGCTGGACCCATCAGGGAGGTTTACCCATTAGTAGAGGAACCTTCTAGGCCTCCCTGTACCCACCAATTCACTGGTACATAGTCGAAATGACGGTAAGTGTAAGGAGCACATCAGAACTATGAAGCACTCTGACCCATCCGCCTCTATACAGAAGACGGACGAAGATCCCAAAAAGGCCGTGTTGTGCCAACAACTTATTGAACAGAATAGGCTGGTTGATGAACTCCTGGACGAGCGTACTACAGAACGGTGACCTGAATACAGTAATCCCAAGCCAGGTCAACAGGGGCCGGAATAATTTCCCCCTGGTGAGATGCCTTGGGGCAACCCTGATCATGCTGCTTTCGCAGACAGGGCAAAAGCCAGAGCCCACGGAAAGAGGACATGATACGTCTCACCAAACCCTCCTGAACGACGAATAAATCTGAGAAATCCATCCCGGGTTCCACCAGTCGCCCCACAGGCCGTTCTTCCAGTCGCTCCATGAGCTTCTGAAGCCACCTACCATGTCGAATAACCTGTCAACACACTTGTGATTAGGGATCCCCATCAAGACAGGGACCCCCACTTGGATGATCCTATAGTGGCTCTAATCGCCCACCTCGATGCATTGGAAACGATGCAGGTGGCAGTCCCACCGAATGGCAATCCATATCCTACATGGGTGGATGATATGCCCACACCCTTGAGTTTTGGGAACCCTACATTCTCTCCCTTCAACGAGACAGGGGACCCGCCGCAGAACTTGGCCCATTTTTCTTGCGGGTGTGGCCCCATGGTGGGGACTCTGGCCCAGCATGAAGCCACTATGCTCTGATGTTTCCTGCAGACATTGGAGGGCCCCACATTTGTCTGGTACAACCTGCTCCCTATCGGGTCGGTGACTAGTTGGGAGGATCTCCACCAGCAGTTCCTATACTAGTTCAGCTCCACCAAGCAAAAGACTTGCATCACTGACATCTTCAAGTTCTTGCAAAGGCCTGATGAGCGGGTTGCAGACTTCATCACCCGGTGGAAGGGACATACATATTCCCTAGACATGCCACTGACTCAGGATCAATTACTGAAACTGTGTGCAGGGAACATTAAAACAGAGCTGGTACCTTCCCTGATCACCCAGAACTACCCTAGAGGGTTCCGGGATTTCTCCGATAAGGCTCAGTGCCTCGAGGAGGCTCTGTAACAGGCTAGTCAGGCACGTTCGCTGCCCCCTGTGATCCCATCCAGGAGGGCTGCCAGAGCCGAACCCACTGCGATGGCCCAAATAGAATCCCCCAGGTAGATGGAATTACTGCCAACGACACCAGCCCCATTACCCTGCAGAGGTCCTCCACATCAAGCATATGCTCCTGCCTAGCAACGTCCGCCGAAGAATCGACAGGCTCCCCCATGCAATGCGCCACCACCACCTAGGCGAGACAATAAGGCGCCGCCTCCTCGGTAGGCCCCTCTAGCCCCTCATCAGGGTCAGGCCCACAGGGCACCCTATCTAGAAAGAAGCCACCAGAATTATTCGTTTCATGATAATCAGGTCCCTGGATACTTCCGAAGTGCTCTAGTGCAATGGACTGTGCGCCTACCCAATTGCAGAAGGCCAGCGGAGGTGAATCTCACCGATCACCCCAACTACTATCCTTATCATCAGATTCTGGGGCACACCCTCAAGAAATGCTATTTTTTTATAGATTTGATTCAAGACCATGTCGACAACAACATAGTCAGGTTGGTCCCGGCATCGACACAAGTAGTGGGTGACTTTGTAGGGTCAGAGATCGGTAGCGATAGTAAAGGTCAGTGGCAGCAGGTTCCTAGCCATGGGTCCCAGAAATACGACGACTGGTTGGCTCGAAAAACCATCGCTCGTGCCCATGGTATCATCTGGGCATGCATGAATCAACTGGATCCCTCAGAGTAAGTAGTCGGTACCTCTGCTTCGCCTTCATAGCCGAACTCTTCCCAAAAGGGCAAGCAGGAACGACGCAAGAAGAAGCAATGCGCTCTGCCACTGCTGTCGTCATCCTGCACTCTTGGTGACTTTATGCCCCCAGAAATAGGGATTCCTCCAAGAATCTGCCTGGCAGTGGATGACTCGTCGAGCGACCGCCAGGGGTACACTTCTGTTTTCACCGTGGAGCTGGAAAAGCCCTATATGACTCCCGACGAGGGGGAAGCCAGGTGATCCTCCCCAACGTTTCCTGCCGATGTCAACGTAAGATGAACCGCAACCATGCCGGTCATCGAGGCACGTCAGCGGGCACATTCAGTCAGGTCGTTCATGCTACCGAAACCAGGCAGTAGGTTCAACATAGAGCTCAGCACAAGAAACCCCATCTGACGCCCTCAGCTCTACCTCAACCGCTGTTTGTTCTACTAGATCAGGCAGAGCTGCCTCGTCCGTATCATAGTCATTCTTTCCTGGATACAGGCCAGTCTCCACTATCCGATCCAAGACCGGTGACTACTCATTAGGCTTCAACAAGTAGGCGGTGGGATGTACCCAGCACTAGCCAACCGCTTTTTCAACCGGCAGGACCCGCTATGCCTCCAACTGCAGAACAACATCTTGTAAGCAGAGCCTCGCACTTGGCACGAATGTATGATGTCTTGAAGCACCTGGCTGGAATTTCAGCAAGGCTTTCTATCCTTGAGGCCCTTCGCCTATCATCTGAAATGTGCAAGGCACATTCTGAGGCCCTAAGGAGCCCCTATCAGTTTGAGATAGAGGTAGGAGCTACAGAATCCTTCAAAGCTGAGACAATTGAGAACGCTGAATTCCAGGCAGTTATCTCGTTCACCGATGAAGATGAGAACCCTCCCATAAAGGGGCATATTCACCCACTGTACATCAATGGCCACTTCAATGGCGTGGAAGTCAGCCGCTGCCTCGTTGATACGGGTTCCGGGATCAACCTAATCCCGACACGGACACTATGAAAGATGGGTATATCTAAAGATGATTTAACTCCCTCTGACCTCAGAATCCATGGATATGATAGTACCAAGCAATCCCCAGTCGGCAAGATCTTCCTGAAGACTCAGTTTGGTGGACTAATTTCCAGCACCGAGTTCATGGTTGTCTCCCAAGACACCGCCTACAACGCATTGATGGGTAGGCCATTGCTCCATCTACATGTAGTGTTACCTTTGTCATATCTCCAATGCCTTAAATACTCCCTCAATGGTCGAGTAAGCGTGCTCCAAGGAGATGCCTCTCCTTTCACCTCTTGTGAAGCCCACTATCTTGATGTTGATTATTACAAGAGCAAGGATAAGTAAATCCTAGTAAGTGAGGATGAATCCGCCCCGGTCACAAGTGATCCCTAGGCAAGGATGGATTATGCCTATATCCTTCCGATCCACCGATTGGAGGCCACGACCCCGGACATGGGGCAGTGTTTTGTTGTTTCGGGTATGCAAGGAAGGCTTGTTACCATGTCCAAGAGATGATGGAAAATCAGCTCGTATTCCTACACCAACTAGGATCAGGTGATCCCAGAGCCTCTTACCCATGTGCGGTATTGGAATTTCATACTTATGACAACAGCAATACGTCATACGTGTCTCTTCCACTAGGCTGGAATCAACCGACTCAGGCCGACGCCTCACCACTACTTTGACGTCATCAAACGTGGCCCCTTAGGAAGAATAACATATGGGATAGGATCGACTGCCTTCATTGCTATGGTCTTAGTGGTGGGTGGGTCTCCTGATATGATCATCACTGTTGCCCAAGCTAGCACCATCTGCTCGTCAAGGTTTGACAACCCAGAAGTTTCTCCCTTTGCAGGAAGCCCCTCCTCGGGTGGAGAGGAAGATCGAGAGGATGCTCCCCCCGCCTTGTAGGAAGGCGTCTCTACCACGATTGATGAACTAGTACAGGTGAACCTTGGTAGCGAGGCAGATCCAAGACCCACATTGATCAGTACACCCATGTCCCCCGAGGAGCAGAAGCAGTACATAGACATTGTCAAGCAAAACCGTGATGTGTATTCCTGGAGCTATGACGAGATGCCAGGACTAGATCCCTAGGTAGTCGTTCACTGCCTGGGCCTCCCGTCAAACCCCCGTTGGTTTAAGAAGCCTCCCAGAAAGATGCACCCTTCTCACGGTTCTATGGTTGAGGCTGAAGTTGACAATTTTATCAAATCCAACATCATCAAGGAAGTCCAGTACCCCAAGTGGCTTGCCAACATTGTGCCAGTCAAGAAGAAGAATGGGCAGATCAGGGTCTGCATTGACTTCTGCGACCTCAATCGCCACTGCCCAAAGGATGACTTTCCCCTCACGGTGACCGAGTTATTGATTGATGCCACGGCTGGGTTCCAAGCTCTCTCTTTCATGGATGGGAATTCCGGGTACAACCAGATCCGGATGGCCCCCAAGGACGAGGAGTCCACCGCCTTCAGAGCTCCCTAAGGTACATTTTGTTACCAGGTTATGCCCATCAGCCTAAAAAATGCAGGTTCCACTTATCAGAGGGCCATGCATTTAATATTTAACCTGATTATCAGGACTCTGGTGGAATGCTACGTGGATGAACTAGTGGTCAAATCGATCCAGCTCCAGGACCATGTCAAAGACCTTGAGATAGTGTTCAGTTTCCTCCGTTCCCGCCACCTGAAGATGATCCCGTTGAAGTGTTCCTTCGGGGTAACCTCTGGGATGTTTCTTGGCATTGTTGTTAGATATCGAGGCATTAAAATCGACTGAAATAAGATCAAGGCCATCATCCGAATGCCTCCCCTGAGAAATATTCGAGAACATCAAGGTCTCCAAGGACACTTAGCCTATATACGCCGATTCATCGTGAATTTGGCCGGCAAGTGTAAGCCCTTTTCCCAGCTCATGAAGAAGGACGCTGCCTACGAATGGGATGAAGAGTGTCAGATCGCCTTCGAGGAAATCAAGCAGTACCTGATCCACCCTCTGTTTTTGATGCCACCTGTCTACGGAAATCCACTGGTCCTTTACGTGACCTCCCTGGAACGGTCCCTCGGTGCACTTCTCACCCAGAAGAATAACAAGGGTACGGAGAATAGTCTCTACAATCTCAGCCGCATGCTTCTCGATACGGAGATTAGATACACCCCTATTGAAAAGAGATTCCTTGCACTCTTTTTTGATGTATAGAAGCTGTGGAATTACCTGTAGCACCGTGAGGTACAATTAGTCTCTCGGGTAGACCCCCTGAAGTACATCCTGAACTGCCCCATGTTTACTAGCCGACTAATGCGGTGGGCAGTGATCCTCCAGTAGTTTGACATTAGGTTCGTACCTCAGAGGGCCATTAAGGGACATGCATTGGTAGACTTTTTAGCAGCCCATCCAACCATCGTGGATCAGTCCCTGGACCTGGATTTTTCTGATGCGGCGATCCTCTCAGTCGATCATGCCATCTCCTGTTGGACAATGCACTTCGACGGTGCCTCCCGAAGCCCCCCTGGTAGGGTGATCAATGATCCTACGCTCAACAAAGTGGGTTTGGTTATTGTCTTCATTACCCCAGCGCAAGCTGACCTACCATACTCGTTCTTGTTGTCATAAGGTTGTACCAACAATGAGGCAGAGTATCAGGCTCTCATCACCGACCTCGAGTTGGACCTTGAGATCGATGTGCCCCATCTACATGTGTATGGAGATTCCAATCTGGTAATCAAACAAGTCGATGGTGACTATGTCATCAGGAAGCCATAGCTTGTTCCATTTCTGGAGTGCACCCTCCATCTAATGGCCCAGTTCTCTTCTCGACCATAGGTTATGTAACACCCCGAGATTTTATGAAAAATATTATTTTTAATTTCATTAATGTCTTGTGTTGTACGCTACACCAAAAGGAGCTTGAAAAACACGAATCCTTGACATGCCTTGCATTACACGCAATCATGACCTTCCTCGATAGCGTGTGTAGTACGCAATACCGAATTTCACTAAACAACGATATGCTACTAAAATATTATTAAAACTAGCCGTTATGAATATTAATAACCACTTTTTTAAAATTTGTAAATTTTACTTTTCAAAAATGACTTCATTTTTAGATTCGAATATCAAAATTATCCTAGGGTGAAATTTTGGTATTTTTCTGAAAACTTTCAATTTTTGATAAATAGTGAAACTACTAAGTGGCTGTTAAAAAACTAAATTTTTCATAATACTTAATTTAACCGCTTTTGTGAGTGGAATTTAAAAAATCTGAGAGACACGGTTGATGTCAGTAAGTAAAATGTGGTTCAATGAGATGAAAATAAGATTTGGTGAATAGTAACTTTATTCATTTTTTTACCACGGTTAAAAGTAAATAGGGTAATTAAGGGTAAAAATGATATTATTATTACCCTAACACATGTCATAATTCTATTGGATAAGTGTAATTCGACCAAAAACATCCTTAGGAATACAATATGACCATTTAGACCCACTTGGATTAGATTAGGACATTTATTATTAATTTATTTAAAGAGGGGTTAAAATAGTTAAAATCCAAGTTTAATAACTAAATCATTTTTAATATAGTGTTATGAAAAAGATAATTTAGACTATAAATATTAATTGGAAAGATAAAAAGATTTTATACACAATTATATATTTTTTGTAATTTTTAGACATTAAAAAAGTTAAATTATTTATGACACAATGATGATGCAGTAATTATCTTATTAATGAAGTATTGACATAATTGATGTTATAAATACCCAAATAAATGTAATTTAAGACTTTTTATGAATTCAAACAATTTTATAGGTTAGTATGACAAGTTATTATTGATTTAATTAACTTTTATCGAACTAATCATTTTGTTATGATTTTCAAAAAAATCAATTACAAAATAGTGTCAAAATTAACATAAAATAGTTGATAAAAAAAATATTATATTATTAATTGTTATTTTATTCCTAAAAATATAAGGTTCGGCCAAAGGACTTAAATAAGGCTATATATTTTAATAATAAACAACTTGGGGTTCGTTTGGCGTGTTATAGTAAGTTTATTAACCTTATAGTATAAGAAATCAAAAAGACATGGTAAAAGTAAAATTATCTAACTTAAAGTTAAATATAAATGATAATGATAAAATAGGAACCTAAACTTGTATAAATTATATTGGATGAGAGTATTTCGACCCATACCCACCTTAGATTCTAAATAAATCAATTTGGATCTATTTAAAACCGAATTTGGATTTCTAAAAAAATAATATTTTTCGTTTCTCCAAAAGAGCCCCTCTCCTCCCTTATAAACGGGCACCTCCTCCCTCTCTTCCTCATGCCACATTGAGCCTTCAAGCTCAACCAACCCATGCCAATTTCTCCTCTCCAATTCCCCAGAGAAATCCTAGAGGTCCTGGTCTTCATCAAAGACCAATTTTAGTGCCCTAAGAGGAGGTCGAGAAGTGGCGCTTCAAAGAAGAGGTAATGTCTGTTACCAATTCTTTCAACTTTATTTCTTCTTCCACTTCTTCTTCTTTAGTTTTTTCATTATGAAGTAATAACATCAGTATCACTCATATACTGGTATTTTATTATAATTATGAAACAACCCTATTTCACCATCTATCTACCCTACGTAAAATGAAATCACCGCGCGTGCATACGTACGGAATACCGTCTCCACGCCGTGGTGTAAACTATTTTCCACCACCACCTTACATGGATGGGTATAATGGTGTAAATAATGACTATATTTGATTATTGTAAAGTGATATTGATTCTTAAATATTATATACACACTTCAATACAATTCCACGATCATGTTAATGATATCATCGCTCGTGCGTACATACGGACTACCGTCTCCACGACGCGATGAGATTCATTCTCAATGATTAACCATTCATGAATGATTATAAAGTATATATAATGAGTAATAATGAAATATATGACATAATAATGATACTGGATTTATTTATATATATATGTATGTCATCTACTTAATTCGGTTATATTCTATAAAGAAACGAAAACAGTGTTCATGCGTACGTACGACCTACCGTCTCCATGAACAGTGTATTTCATTCCATTTATTGATCTATTATATATATGTATATTATGAATATAAATTATATATAAATAATGTTATATATTCTGGAATTATGTAATCATGATCTAAGTAATCATATGAATAATTACAAGTCAAATCGTGAACCATAAATGAAACGATTTTACCCAAAACACTCTTTAACATGGAATTTACAAAAGAACGGGTAATATAAAGTCATAAGTGAACCATATATGATATCATAACAATGATTATGACTCTGTAATAAGTCAATGACATTATTTAAATCATTATACAGGAGGCTCAGATATATACGAAGCATATCGGACGTAAGGTAAGGGATAATTTTGCAAAATCTCATTTTTATCCGAGATTGCTTATTCGTAAGTATTTACTGGGGTTATTTATATCATCCATGTACATGTTTTATAAAATTGTCTTCATGTATGTTGAAAGTCCATTTTACACATTTTTTTCTTTTATTACATGGTATGTAAGGAATCTTTCTTTTTTTACGTTACGAGGTACTTTCTTTACTTTTCCGACAAAAGTATGAGGAGAATGTTATTTTTAACTTATACGGCGTGAATGGATTTTTACGGTTTCATAATGCCTCATTTTAATGAAGCTTACTCAACATGATTTTATGAATATTTTCAACAAAACACGTTTATTTTAAAAGTTCATGGCATTTTTTAAAAAAAAAATTATTTTGACGAAGAAACGATATTTTCCTCAAGAATTCATTTCAAATGTTTTATCAAAAAAAATTTCCATCTAAGATGAAATTATTTGATATGTGTATTTTTCAAGTTTAATTTCTCTATGATTTACATGGTTCACTTTTCTTATAATGAAATGTCCATTTGTTTTATATGGATTATGAAATGATGGGATGATGTTTATGAAACCCATTTTATTCTTTGGGATATGATGAATGATTAAAGTTTATTTTGTGGCACAAGTAAGAATGATTTCACTATGAGATGGGTGGGAACTATATCTCCCTCCAATGAATTGGGTAATGATTTTATATATCATGAGATAGACATGGCTAGAACAGAAAGTTAAACCAGTTCAGTAATACAGGACTGGAACGAAGAGTGAACTCTATTCAGAAAGGGACTTTGTCCACTAAGATGGTCTTGGTAGAAATGCCTTGGCTACTATGGAAATCATAACATGTGCATAATGGTTCCCACAATTACATGTTTTTTTCCCATTCTATTTTATCACTCTTAATGTTTCATTATGATCTATGCCTTGCGTACTTCCATGTTTTATGTCATTGCTCAAGAATTTGATGTTTAAACATTATGTTCATGTTTTTACGTTCAAATGTATATGGTATGTTTTATTTTATCCATGCTTAACCTTAATGTGCATTTGAGCTCACCCTTTTTATGTTTACTTTTCCCCAGGATATAAAGAAAGGTTTTAGGTAAGAAAAAAAAGGGGAAGATCTTTATGGGAGATGTTGAAGATCTTTCACCACGATTAGAAGATTATGTTCCATGTTTCCAAAGACACTAAACTATTATGGTCCTTGTGTGTCTGTTTTTGTTATGTACTATGTATTCCGCAAAAGTAATGTAATGTCCACGTACATCAAGATTTGGGTCTCTACAGTTGGTATCATAGGAATGGTTTAGTCAACCTTTGGAAACTAGGATGCGAAAACATTAGTGAGATCCCTAGTGATATTGCTAAGGTATGTCTAGGGTTGTACCTAAGGATAAGTATACATATAGGATATAAGCCTATAACTATGGTAACGATCATAGAATTTAACCCAAGATGTTAGATATTTAGGGGGCTCCCCTTTACTATTTTGTTTTCCCTAGCATGATTTTTGCCTCTCACACTATTCTTTTTGGGTTTTAGAAACTGGCTGGAAACAAGATGATTCAAGATAATAGAGGATATGATGGACAATGGAATGATATTCTTCATTAGAAACCAAATGAAATGGGATTTGGTAGTCCAAACATCATTGTTATGCCGAATCAGAAATCTCATAATATGGTCAATAAAGTAAAATTTGGTAGGTTTCCTGACTCGGCTAATAAGTGAAAGATGGAGTTTCATGATGATCATAGAAGAAAGAAAGTTCAATTTCCCCTATGTAAATCATGTGGGAAGAGGCATAAAGGAGAATGTTTCAATGGAACTGGAAGATGCTTTGGGTGTGGAAAAGAAGGACATAAAGCCAGTAAGTGCAAAGGAAAAGGTTCGGTTAGCCCCAGGGATAAGGATAATGGTATTTCTACGCCATCAACAATGGTTAAATGTTTTAAATGTGGAATGTACAGGAATTATGAAAACCAATTCCCTAAGGGAATGTCTCATGAAGATAATCAGTATGGTTGTATGGTTTGTATTTATGTTGATGATGATGAAGAGACGACAAATTATATGTGTGATGAAAGAATTGTTGAAGCTCGGTAAATGGATTAAGAATGTAGTGGAATGATTACATGTTTATCATGTGTAATGTTGTATAAGTAATCTCATGGTACTATGGAATAAAGATACATCTAAGGATTGTTACACTGTTGTCTTTCCTTGAGTTTTGAAAGTGTATGATTAATGGTACCAGTATCCATGTGAGGTTCTTCAGATATTTTTAGAATGTATATGATTTGCGCATAATGAAGGGATAAGGAGAAAATTAAATGTTTGATTGTATTCATGAGCTCAAGGATGATATAAGGACTAAGTGATATCATGGTTTGAGTATATAGAGTTTTGAGGATTTTGGTATTTGGAAAGTGTTAACTTTTAACTGCATTCATGTTTTCACTAAGGTTCAATGGGTATTTATTCTTTAATAGAATACATGATTAAGGTATTCACATGTTTGTAATATGTCCCACAAGATATATCTTATGATATATTGGAGATAAATGATGGCATTCACGTGATTTTTATGTGGAATTTCAAGTAATCATTTTCTTTATACTATGAGCTTGGACCGAAGTATTCCTAAATATTGGAATGTATTATGGTTGACATAAGTTAGTATTATTTAAGGATAGAAATTTTTTTGATATTGTTGATGGGATGTTATAGTAATGTAGTTTTAGAAAAAGGACAACCTACAGGATGGGCGATAGCCCATCGCGTCGGACAAGGCTGTGGGAATCGAACCCACAACGGAAGTGCGACTGGCCTTTATCACCTACCACTAGCCTACAAGAAGTCCCTATTTAGTAGAAACTAGTTTTATTTTATTAAGAGGTATGATATATGAAGTATAAGTTCATTTTTGGAACCATATACAATTAATCTAACCATAAGATGGACTTATAACTTTTGCTAACCTTTTGTTTGAAACAGATGGAATGACCCATCATTCTATCACATGATCTACTAACACATCACGAATAATAAATTCAACTTCATTTCTTTAAGGGATGAAGGGGAAATTGTTCAATTCACGAACAACATTGAAATTGTACCAAAATCATGTAAGTATTTCTTATAATTCACCAACATTAGGGAAATGATCATGAAAACCAAAAATGTTGTCCTAGTGCCCTTATATCCGATGAATCAAATGGTACCTTAGATCATCACAAATTTATGGCTTTGTTATTGATGGATTTTTCATAGCCATGTTCTCTACCACTCTCCAACAGAACTTGATGCTTAGATTTTTCTTCCATATCCATATTTTCACCTATGTTCTCCTACGTGGACACCCAGTGATGAGTTAATTTGGATAACCGTTACATTTCATACATTAGTTTCTAAATCCATGTTTTGGTATTCCTTTTTACGATGTGCGTTTCAATTAAAGAATCTTTCGAGTAGTGAACCATTTATAACCCCAACGAATTTCGAGGGCGAAATTCATTTTAAGGGGGGTAGAATGTAACACCCCGAGATTTTATGAAAAATATTATTTTTAATTTCATTAATGTCTTGTGTTGTATGCTACAACAAAAGGAGCTTGAACAACACACATCCTTGACTTGCCTTGCATTACACGCAATTGCGACCTTCCTCGATAGCGTGTGTAGTACGCAATACTGAGTTTCACTAACCAACAATATGCTACTAAAATATTATTAAAACAAGCCGTTATGAATAGTAATAACCACTTTTTGAAATTTGGTAAATTTTATTTTTCAAAATTGACTTCATTTTTGGATTTAGAATATCGAAATTAGCCTACGGTGAAATTTTGGTATTTTTCTGAAAACTTTTAATTTTTGATGAATAGTGTAACTACTAAGTGGCTGTTAAAAAACTGAATTTTTCATAAAACATAATTTTACCGCTTCTGTGAGTGGAATTTCAAAAATCCGAGAGACACGGTTGATGTCAGTAAGTAGAATGTGGTTCAATGAGATGATTTTTTTTGTGAATAGTAACTTTTTACTTTTTTTTACCACAGTTAAAAGTAAATAGGGTAATTAAGGGTAAAAATGATATTATTATTACCCTAACACATGTCCTAATTCTATTGGATAAGTGTAATTCGACCAAAAACAACCTTAGGAATAAAATAAGACCATTTAGGCCCACATGGATTAGATTAGGACATTTATTATTAATTTATTTAAAGAAGGGTTAAAATAGTTAAAATCAAAGTTTAATAACTAAATCATTTTTAATCTAGGGTTATACATAATATAAATTCGACTATAAATATTACTTAGAAATCTAAAAAGATTTTATACATAATGATATATTATTTGTAGTTTTTAGACATTAAAAAAGTTAATTTATTTATGACACAAAGATGATGCAGTAATTATCTTATTAATGAAATATTGACATAATTGATGTTATAAATACACAAATAAATGTAATTTAAGACTTTTTATAAATTAAAAAAAATTTATAGGTTAATATTACATGTTATTATTTATTTAATTAACTTTTTTTGAAATAATCATTCTATTATGATTTTCAAAAAATTCAATTACAAAATAGTGTCAAAATTGACATAAAATAGGTAATAAAACAAATATTAGATTATTAATTGTTATTTTATTTCTAAAAATCTAAGGTTCTAAAAAATGAATTAGATAAGGATATATATATTAATATTAAACAACTTGTGGTTCTTTTGGCTTGTTATTGTATGTTTATTAACCTTATAGTATAAGAACACAAAAAGACACGGTAAAAGTAAAATTATCTAACTTAAAGTTAAATATAAATGATAAGGATAATATAGGAACCTAAACTTGTCTACATTCTATTGTATGAGAGTATTTCGACCCATCCCCACCTTAGCTTCGAAATAAATCAATTTTAGAGCTATTTAAAACCGAATTTGGATTTATAATAAATTAATATTTTTAGTTTTTCCAAAAGAGCTCCTCTCCTCCATTATAAAAGGGCACATCCTCCCTCTCTTCCTCACAGCACTATGAAACTTCAAGCTCGGAAAACCCCTACCAATTTCACCTCTCCACTTCCCTAGAGACATCCTAGAGGTCCTGGTATTCTTCAAAGACCAATTTTAGTGCCCTAAGAGGAGGTCTAAAAGTGGCACTTCAAAGAAGAGGTAATGTCCGTTACCAATTCTTTCAACTTTATTTCTTCTTCCACATTTTCTTCTTTAGTTGTTTCATTAAGAAGTAATAACATCAGTATCACTCATATACTGATATGTTATTATAAGTATGAAACAACCCTATTTCACTATCTATCCACCCTACGGAAAATGAAATCACCGCGCCTGCGTACGTACGAAATACCGTCTCCAGGCCGTGGTGTAATCTTTTTTCCACCACCACCTTACTTGGATGGGTATAATGGTGTAAATAATTACTATATATGATTATTTTAAAGTGATATTTATTCTGAAATATTATACATACACTTCAATACAATTCCACGATCATGTTAATGATATCATCGCTCGTGCGTACGTACGGACTACCGTCTCCACGACGCGATGAGATTCATTCTCAATGATTAACCATTCATGAATGATTATAAAGTATATATAATAAGTAATAATGAAATATATGACATAATAATGATTCTGGATTTATGTATATATATATGTATTCCATCTACATAATTCGGTTATACTCAATAAAGAAACGAAAACAGCGTTCATGCGTAGTACGACCTACCATCTCCATGAACGGTGTATTTCATTACATTTGTTGATATATTATATATATGTATATTATGAATATATATTATATATAAATCATGTTTTATATTCTGGAATTACGTAATAATGATCTAAGTAATCATATGAATAATTACAAGTCAAATCATGGACCATAAATGAAATGATTTTACCCAAAACGCTCTTTAACATGGAATTTACAAAAGAACAGGTAATATAAAGTCATAAGTGAACCATATATGATATCATAACAATGATTATGATTCTGTAATAAGTAAATGTCATTATTTAAATCATTATACAGGAGGTTCGAATATATACAAAGCATATCGGACGTAAGGTAAGTGATAATTTTGCAAAATCTCATTTTTATTCGAGATTGCTTATTCGTAAGTATTTACTTGGGTTATTTCTACCATCGATTTACATGTTTTATAAAAGTGTTTTCATGTATGTTTAAAGTCCTTTTTACAGATTTTTGACTTTTTTTACATGGTATGTAAGGAATCTTTCTTTTGTTTACGTTACGATGTACTTTTTTTACTTTTCCGACAAAAGTACGAGGAGAATGTTATTTTTAACTTATAGGGCGTGAACGGATTTTTACGGTTTCATAATGACTCAGTTTCATGAAGCTTACTCTAAATGATTTTATGACTATTTTCAACAAAATAATTTTATTTTAGAAGTTCATGGAATTTTTTGAAAAGAAAATGATTTTGACGAAGATAGGATATTTTCCTCAAGAATTCATTTCAAATGTTTTATCAAAACCATTTTCCATCTAAGATGACATTATTTGATATGTGTATCTTTCAATTTTAATGTCTCTATGATTTACATGGTTCAATTTTCTTATGATGAAATGTCCATCTGTTTTATAAGGATTATGAAATGATGGGATGATGTTTATGAAACCCATTTTATTCTTTGGGTTATGATGAATTTTTTAAGTTTATTTTCTGGAACAAGTAATAATGATTTCACTATGAGATTGGTGGGACCTATATCTCCCTCTAATGAATTGGGTAAAGATTTTATATCTCATGAGATAGACATTTTTGGAAGAGCAAGTTAAATCGGTTCAGTAATACAGGGCAGGAACGAGGAGTGAACTCGATTCAGAAATGGACTTTATCCACTAAGATGGTCTTAGAAGAAATGCCTTGGCTACTATGGAAATCATAACATGTGCTTAATGGTTTCCACAATTACATGTTTTATTCCCATTCTATTTTATCATTCTTAATGTTTCATTATGATATATGCCTTGCGTACTTCCATGTTTTATGTCATTGCTCATGATTTTGATGTTTAAACATTATGTTCATGTTTTTAAGTTCAAATGTATCCTGTATGTTTTATTTTATCCATGCTTACCCTTACTGAGCATTTGAGCTCACCCTTTTTATGTTTTCTTTTCCCCATGATATAAAGAAAGGTTTTAGGTAAGAAAAAAAGGGGATGAACTTAATGGGAGATGTTGAAGACCTTTCACCACGTTTAGAAGATTACATTCCATGTTTCAAAAGACACTAAAATATTACGGTCCTTGTGTGTCTGTTTTTGTTATGTACTAAGTATTCCGCAAATGTAATGTAATTTCCATGTATGTTATGCTTTGGGTCTCAACAGGTTACACATGTCCCCCGGTCACAGAACGGTCGAGCAGACGCCTTGTCTAGTTTAGCTGCATCGCTCGCAGAACTCGAGCAAGATAATTTGTTTATACATGTGGAACACCAGAGAGTCATTCCCCCATCACCCAAGAGGACAATGACAGCCTGTGGGTAAGTCATCTCACTGCCAGACCTGCTACGTCTGGGGTCCCGATTCTGTCAAAAATAGTGGCCGAGGACACTCCCGAATGGAGGGCACCTTTTGTTGAGTATCTCCAAAATGGCCGCCTCCCGGACAATCGGGCCGATCACGAGTGAATCTGACACCGCATGCTGCAATTTACCCTCCAGAGTGGTCCCAGACTTGAGAAGATCCTTTATAAGCGGAGCTTCGATGGAGTCCTCCTCCATTGCAATCAAGGAGTAGAGATTTCTCAGGTTATGGAAGAGGATCACGCCGGTTCCAGTGGTGCCCATCATGCTGGGAAAAAGCTGTCCCATCAAATCCAGAGGATGGGGTATATTTGGCCCTCTATGATCCATGTATGTATCAGGTATGCCAAGAAATGCCACGCGTGCCAAGTTCACACCAACTTCCTTCTTCGGCCGCCAGATCCCCTCCACCCCACCAAGTACTCTTGGCCATTTGCGGTGTGGGGACGTGATGTAGTGGGACTGTATCCACCGGCGACAGCTCGCCAGTGTATGATCGTCCTAACTGCTACAGATTTCTTCTCCAACTGGGCCGAGGAAGTTCCACTCAAAGAGGTTAAGGCCCATTCCATTGTCGACTTTGTGAGCTCCAACATCATCCACCAGTTTGGGTTCCCTCACGCTGTCCTCACTGATAACAGCAATAACTTCTGAGTGGCCGAGCTGAAGAAATTGTATGCCAAGTAAAACATCCGTCTGAATCATACCTCCCACTATCATGCACAGGAAAACGGGCAGATCAAGGCATTCAACAAAACCCTGTCTAACATTCTGTAGAAAACGGTTGGTCAGAACAAGAAATGTTGGCCGGAAAAGCTCCCCAACACCCTCTGGGCTCATCGGACGATGACTCGCAACACTACACAGGTAACCCCATATTCCCTGGTGTATGGGGCTGATGTTTTCCTACCCATTGAGATCCAGCTGTCATCATTACGAACTGCGGTCTATGACCAACAGGTGCCAGATGAGGTGGCCAAAATCCATCTAGATGAATTAGAAGCACTAGACAAGAATAGTCTTCGTGCCCTGCACAATCTAGAAAGGCATCAGAATAACATAGCGAGGGACTTAATCAAGAAGGTTCTCCTTAGTTCTTTTCAACAGGGTGACCTACTGTTGGCCCTTCGAGCGCCAATGATCCTCGGTAGGAAACCTCCGAATCTAGAACTAAAATGGGAAGGGACTTATATAATCCATAAGGTTTACCCTAATGAGGCATACTCCTTGGTGACCCTGGATGGTGAGCGCGTAACTCCTCCCACCAATGCCATGTTTCTCAAGTAGTACTTTTCCTAAGCATCATTAGTCCAGCACGACCATAAACAGTATGGTACGACACGACCTTAAATCGTATGGTCTTGCACGACCTTAAACTACACCACCATCCTGTAAGACTATAAACTGCAAAATGTTCAGAGCTCTATGACCTTAAACTAAGATCTCCCTCCCATATCCTTACCACATGATGTTAAACTGCATGGACTTCAAGAACTACGTGTGGCTTGATTCCCATCTTCATTGGATACGTAGGAACGCTCGGACGCCTCGTCTTAAGCCCATCCCTGAGGCCTTCTCTTCTACTTCCCCCTAGGTATAGTCTCATTTGATTATCCTTGCATGAAGAGGAGTAGTCTTCCTTTTCCCCTCTCATACAAGGATTGTAAGGGTTGCACCATGTTCCCACTCCCATTCTTCTATCCTCCCACGTCCTCACCGCATGACGTTAAACTGAATGGCCTTCAAGAACTACATATGGCTTGATTCCCATCCTAATTTGATACGTAGGAATGCCCAGACACATCGTATGTTAGCCCAGCCCAAAAGCCAAAATCTTCCCCTCGGGTCAAGACATATGGCATGGTGCACACTTTTTCCCAAACTCACATCGAGAAAGCCTCGACACGGCTGTACGTCCCCCCTGGAGATGTTTGCCTCTTTCATGGATGGATACAGCTATGCTTCACCCATTCCTTGATTGGGATTCCATCATCTTTCACACCCGGTGGGACCCCCAAGAAAGGCATGGATACTATGACCAAGGGCTCTCCTACCGACACGGGCCAATGCCCCCGAGGGTTTCTGAGCAACAAGCCGATACAAGTCCCACATTGCGTATTTGGTCAATGGTTGATGCTCATTTGTTGCTCCCATATCAGGTACCCATCAGGACGCTGTGATTCGAACATGGTCGATAGTGTCCAAGATCTTTGTGTCCACCACGAGATGTCCCAAACATCGAGTGAAGGGATTCATTCTACCCCACCCCAAAGTGACAAACATCCCTCCGGGTGGTGCCGGCGGTCAGGCCCACGACCCCGACTCTCTTATAAGGGATGTATGGCGGGGTGAATGATTACGTCTTCATTCACGCCGGGTTAATTTCCATGCTGTGCACATACCCGGATGAGATATAGTTATCTGTTTCCTCGTCCTCATGTAAGATGTTAAACTGAAAACTAGTCAGGCCTTCCTGACCGATGCCTGACCTTAGGCCCCTTGGCCTTCTCGGGCCCCATCTCCCAACCTTTCACCCGGAGTGTACGGTGTGGTGTGGGACTATGTCCTCATTCACGTCGGGATCATGTACTATGTCATACGCTTTCCCTCACGAGGCCCAGCCTCATTCCTCTCGGCCTTTCCAGGACCATGACCCTTGTCCTCACTTCAAGACATTAAACTACAAACCAGTCAGGCCTTCCTGACTGATGCCTGACCTTAGGCCCCTCAGACTTCTCGGGCCCGATCGCCCAACATCTTACCCGGAGTGTATGGTGTGGTACGCGGTTATTCCCTTATCCACGTCAGTTTGTCCGCCATACTGTACACTTCCCCTTATTTTTATTGGGGGTATCTTACTCTCTCATCCCATCCAGCAAGACATTAAACTGCATCTAGAGAAAAACGTATGTCTTGATTCCCATCCTTATGGGATATGTAGGACCACCCAAATATCTAAGCTTCAGGTCTAGCCCCATCTCTTGGGAATCTCTATCCCACCTCGGCTCCTCGGCCTACTCTTCCTCCACGAGGGGATTATATGGTGTGGTGTGGGATTATACCCTTCTTCACGTCGGTCCTGTAATGACCACACCATGTACCTCTCATTCTCAAGCTGTTTCATTGACCCTTCTCGATGGTTCACCAATGTGCCTAAGGGTACGCCAGTTTATTACCTGGAATCCCAGACTTTACTCGGACACGTCTGCACCCGCATTCTATGATTTTTTTATCCCCGCTTCAGGGCTTCCATCATCTTTCATACCCTGAAGGACCCCAATAACGGCTTGGATACTACGCCCAAGGACTCTCCTACCGTTACTGGCCAACACCCCCGAGGGTTTCGGACAAAAAATCGATAAAAATCCCGCGTTGCGAATATCGTCAGCGGTCAATGCTCGTTAGTTGTTCCCACCTCAGGCTACCGCGATATGGAGCCCATTTTTCCGCCACGGTTAATAGTTATCCTCCATCTCCAAGGCGACCCCATTAAGCCCAAAAGGTCGGTTATACGATTCACATCCTTCTCCATTCACATCATGTCCAAGTGGAGTTTCGAAACTCTTGGTACTATTCCTCCATGCACGTCTGTGCGTTGGGGGAACAAAGCCATGTCAAAGGTGCCCTTCGGTTCTCTTCAACAACTTTCTCTCAATGTATTTTGTGTGTATTGTGATAAGGATCTTCCCCCCTTGTTTCCCACACCGAGTTTAACTCACGTGGGCTTAGGGATAAGGTCGAGGTCTGCGCTTACCTGGAATATTGTCATCCACCACTGGTCTGAGATCTAAGACTATAAACTAAGATCTCCTCGGAACTACGTTCAGCTTTATTCCCATCTTCTTGGGATATATAGGGCCACCCGAATACCTCGTTCTCGGGTCTAGCTCATTTGGGAGCTAGTCTCTCCCCCGTTACCTTTCACCTCTATGTGGGCCCCCAGCCTAAGGTTCCTCTATAGGACTGCATATAGTATAATGTGGGATTATGTCCTCATTCATGTCGGTTATGCTGCACAACACCATACACATTCCCCACCTAGCATCGTCTCTGCTATGTCTCTGCTGCATGAAATTAAAATGCAAGCATGGTCTTATCACACGACCCTAAATTGTGAAATTATCGTCCTGGACACATGACGAAAAACAGCATTGCATTGTGATGAACTCATTGTAGAGAACATCACTTAATGTATTTGTCATGTGCTATGCTATTTGTCAACACCTATCACAACTTTATTCTTGTGGCGACACCAGGGCCTGAAACCCTAGGCCTGTCGCTTCACAAAAAAAACACTCACCATAAAGGACAAAAAAGAATTATCAAATTCCACTTCTTTTAGTGTAAGGGCCACACCCGCACTCCCCCTTTTCCCCAGAACTGGTACACTACCATGCCACCTTTTAGAACTACGTATGGCTTGATTCTCATCTTCATGAGATACATAGGAGCACTCGTGCACTTCCCCGTGGGCCCAGCCCAACCATCATGTTTTGTCCCTCAACTCGAGCATTTACCCAGAGAACACATGGTATGTAGGGCATAGGTCCTCATTCACATCAGGTTTTTTCACCGCCTTACCATGTGTCCCCTTCTCCCCTTACCCATTTAGGGTCCAAGTTCTATGACCATAAACTAAGATCTCCTCAGAACTATGTGCACCTTGATCCCCATCCTCATGGGGTATGTAGGAATGCCTTTGAATTTTTCTTTGGGTCTAGATCAACTCTCATTTATGGTCCCTCGACCTAAAATTGTTCGAGAAGCACATGGTGGTCAGAATTCCCAGTTCCCATTCACGTCAGGTGTCTGAGAGACCCCATCGTGTGCCTCCCATGTTTCCTCCCGCCCTTTGGTCCAAATTATATGAACCTAGAATAAGATCTCCCAATTGAAAATGACTCTAATCCCCCTATCAAATATGCCTCGTTGTCATATTAAAATGTGTATTGACAAAGATCCTGAAGTGTGGGATTTTCATAGGGACATTCCCCTTATCCCATGACCAAGCTTCATGAGCTCTCTATTTGGATTATCATCCTCTTCCACATACAAAAGGACCCCTGGGTAACATGGATACTAGGCTTAAGAACTCTCCATGAACACTGGACCTAAGGGCCCTATGATCGTTTCGGGCCAACAACCCTATGGATCTCTGACAACATTTGTGGCATGGTCCCGTGTTTTGAACATGGTCAACGGTCGATCCTCATTTGTCTATCCCCATTCAAGGCTAATGCGACATGGATACTGTGATTCTTCCATGGTTAACAGTTATCCTATATCATCACGACACCATCATTGTGATCCAAATATTGAGCGTCATGATTCACACATTTCCACTTTCTCATGTTCAGGTGGAATTCCAACATGCTCGGCTCTATCTCTTCATGCATCCAGGTGCGCCACATGGTCATGTTAGTATCATGGGGTCGGTATTCACCGAGCATCCCTTCACCCTAACTATCACTTTTCTGTGTTGGGAAAGTCCCACCACTACTTCTTGTTTCCCACACTGGTCATGACTCACGTTGGCTTAGTAGTTTTGGAAGGATGTGTACCAACACGACCTGGATTCTCATTGTCCTGCATGACATTAAACTGTGATTTCAGAAGTAAGTATGGCTTGATACCCATCCCCATGGGGTATGTAGGAACACCCGACCACCCTACTTCGGGCCCAGCCTAATCCTCACTCTTGGTCCCTCAACCTGGAGAGTTTCCCCCTAGGGTACGTGGTGTAATTTGGACTCCAAGTCCTCATTCATGTCGGGTTCATGACTACCACACCATATGCTCCCTGGGATCTTCTCATTCACTCCACGTCCTATGAATGACGTTAAACTACAAGAGTCCATATGTCCCCAACAGATGACATTAAACTATAGTTTTTCCCTGAACAAGTTCAGGATGCCCCGTGTTAATCATGGGATGTACCAGAGCCTCTATCAAAGAGGATCTCACCTGCCAGTGTTGGTCTATGACTACACTGTGCTTCTAGTACTACATGTGGCATGATTATCATCCTCATGGGATATGTAGAGACACCCTGGAGTTTTGCCTAGGGTCCAACACATAGGAGTCATTAATCCTATCCTTCCCCTTTCCAGCCCCCTAGATGGACCCCTTTCTAGAGAGGCCCATTTCCAAAGAAGGAAGGATCCATAACCAAACCAATGCGCCCATCTGGCGTACTCCCACCATGGTGGTGTAATTACATGAGTTTTGGATTCTTTTTGGACAAACCATCACTCCATATTCCATGCTTCTCATGCCCCTTATTCGGACCCTCGCCCCCTTTTATGTCTGAAGGGACCCTCTAAAGGCTTGTTATCATGCTGCATCATCTCACCTACCATCCTGGGCCAACGTTCCGGAAGACTGGTCATGTTTGGAGGGACCCCCTAACAGTATGGATGCTCGACCTAGTGTCCGCCGACTATCCTGGTCCAACGTCCCAAAGGATTGACCGACAACATTTTTGACCTAGTCTCGTGTTTCGAACATGGTCAACGGTCGAGCCTCATTTGATGTCCCCATTTCAGGCTAACTTAGTAAGGATATCATTTCTCTACCATGGTTAATGATTTTCCTTTATTGTCACGCCATCCCAATAGTGTTCTGAATCTTTGGCATCGTAATTCACGGTTCCATTTTCATCTGTTCGGACCGATTTCAGTGCCCCTGGAATTGCACCATTCGTGTGTGAGGGCACCCTGGAGAAACAGTAATTTGGCTGTTTTGAGAACTTCTTTCTCCGGCCAAGCCTCTCCCATCATTCGGAAATCCGGACTGGTTATCCAAACCCTAGATACCTAATGCTTGGTTTCCACTCTTATGTTGAGTGGGATGAGAAGGCAACTATCCCCTATTTCTCACATCGGGTTTGACCCACGTGAGCTTGGGGAATTATATACAAACGTCCCGAAAACATCGTAGGGATATAATGAACCGATTCAAACAGTGGAAATCGTGCATGCTACAACATTCAAAACAAAGAAGGAAGAAATTGAAACATGAAAGTACCATTAAAAAGTTTTTAATTTTTTACAGTACCCAGGGGTCGAATCCCCCCATGGACGGGTTGACCCTATCAAATGAACGCTGCAGCTCCGCCACCCTTTGGGTTGTGGAATCCATGACTTGCTGCCACTGACTCAGCTCCTGCTCCTCCTCAGCAGCGGCAGGGCGAAGTTCATCAGCCTTGGCTCTGGCCCTCTCTACGCCACCCTGAATGGAAACCAAATTTCCAGAAACCTGCCTCATATGCTCTTCTTCCTCTGCCAGCTGGGCCTTCAACCGTGAGATCAGCATAGATTGTGCATTAAGTGAGGATGAGTGCTCATCCGCCCAGGTCTGCAGCTGTTGGACCTCGCTTTTAGCCTCCTGAAGCTTCTTGATTTTTGTCACCTTCCTCCACTGCCATCCCACGCGGAGCCTGCGATCATACTCCCAGATCATATCGGCCATGAGTTCTCGGATGAGCGCATGGGGACGTTGGGCATCCACTCTGTAAAGACCCGAAGCCTGACATACATGGACATTACATTACATTTGCGGAATACTTAGTACATAACACACACACACACACAAGGATCGTAATAGTTTAGTGTCTTTGGAAACTCGGAACGTAATCTTCTAATCGTGGTGAAAGATCTTCAATATCTCCCATAAAGATCTTCCCCCCTTTTTTTTTACCTAAAACCTTTATTTATATCCTGGGGAAAATAAAACATAAAAGGGTGAGCTCAAATGCTCAGTAAGGGTATACAAAAGAAAAATCAATCACATCATATTCATAAGAACATAACTTTTGGAAATCTTAACCTGCAAAAGAGAGCATAATTTCATAACATGGGATAAATCATAGTAGTGAAATGAAATCCCAATAATCATAACATAAAACATGAAACTTTTTGGCATACACACATAATGATAGAGAATCATTTCTTGTTAGTCAAGACTCATTTCCAAGACTATCTTAGTGGACAAAGTCCCTTTCTGAATCGAGTCACCCTCGTTTCAGTCCTGTTTCACTGAACCGGTATAACCTACCATTCCAGACATGTCTATCTCATGAGATATAATCTTTACCCAATGCATTGGAGGGAGATATAGGTCCCACCCATCTTATAAAGAATCCTTTCTTATGTGTGCCACATAATCATAAATCATACATCATCGCATAACACATGTAACAAAAATGAAATTCTTAAACAACATGACATCATAAAACAATTCATATAAGATAAAGGAATTCATAAAAATAATTCCATCACAACATAATCAAGTCAATGTAATAATAGGGATAAAAACAGAACCCTTTATTATCTTAGATGGAAAATATTTTTGATAAAACACTTGAAATGAATTCTTGAGGAAAATATCCTTTCTTCTACAAAATCAATTTCTTTTCACAAAACATCATGCAATATTAAAAGAAATAGATTTTATTGAAAATATTCATGAGATCTTTTGGAGGAAGCTTCATAAAAATAAGTCTTTATAAAACCGTAAAAATCCGTTCGTTCCGTATAAGTTAAAAAAACATTCTTCGTACTTTTGTCGAAAAAGTCAAAAAGTACCTCGTACGAAAAACGACAAAAGATTCATTTCATTTCTTTTACTAAAAACTCACCGAAGGGTAAAAATGGATTTAAACAATTGTAGGTGGATGGAAATAATATTACATATTTATGAAACATGGATGTGGATGATAAAATACACCCCAGTAAATACTTACGAATAAACAATCTCGGATAAAAATGAGATTGTGATATTTCCCTTACCTTAGGTCCGATTTGCTTCGTATGAGTCTGAACCTCCTGTATAGTGATTTAAATAATGTCATTGACTTATTAAAGAATCATATTCATTGTTATGATATCATATATGGTTCACTTGTGACATTATATTACCCGTTCTTTTGTAAATTCATGTTAAAGTAGCGTTTTGGGTAAAATCGTCTCATTTGTCGTAGGTGTTTGGACTTGTTGTTCTTGACATTATTATTACTTATATCATGATTTACTTACTTACAGAATATAATATATGATTTATATATCATATATATTCAGTATATATATATATAATAGATAGATAAATGAAATGAAAACACCGTTCATGGAGACGGTAGTCCATATGTACGCATGAACGTTGTTTTCCTTTCCTTATTGTCTTGAATGGAAGTAAGTAGATGACATACATATATATGTATAAATAAATCCAGTAGATTTATAATGTCATATATTTCATTATTATTTTCTTATATATACTTTATAATCATTCTTAAATGGTTAACATGGAGAATGAATCTCATCGCGTCGTGGAGACGGTAGTCCGTACGTACGCACGAGCGATGATATCGTTCCCATGGTCATGGAATTGTGTTGAAGTGTATGTATACTATTTAAGTATCAATATAACTTTATAATAATCATATATAGTTAATAATTACACCTTTATACCCATCCAATTAAGGTGGTGGCGGAAAATAGATTACACCACGGCGTGGAGACGGTATTCCGTACGTACGCACACGCAGTGATTTCCTTTTTCCGTAGGATGGATAGAAGGTTAATTAGAGTTGTTTCATATTTATAATAAAATATCAGTATATAAGAAATACTGATGTTATTACTTTATCATGAAACAACTAAAGAAGAAGAAGTTGAAGAAGAATGAAATTGAAAAGGATCAGTAATGGGTATTACCTCTTCTTTGAAGTGCTTCTTTGAGACCTCCTTTTAGGGAACTAAAATTGGTCTTTTAAGAAGACCAGGACCTCTAGGATGATACTAGGGAAGTGGAGAAGTGATTTTGGTAGGGGTTGGCCGATCTTGAAGGATCAGAGTTTTGTGAGGAGGAGGGGGAGGAGGTACCCTTTTATAAGGGAGGAGAGGGGCACCTTAAGAATATCTCAAAATATTATTTTATATTAAAGTCAAAATCGGTTTATAATGGTTCCAAAGGGTCTTATTTCGAAGCTAAAGTGGGGATGGGTCGCAATCCTATCATCCAATAGGATTTAGACAAGTTTAGGGTATTATTTTAACCTTATCAATTAGATTTAACTCTAAGTTAAATAATTTAACTTTTACCGTGTCTTTTTGTTTTCTTTTACTATATGGTTAATACACTTACTATAACATGCCAAAGGAACCCCAAATTGTTTATTAATAATATATATCCTTATCTAAGTCATTTGGCTGAACCTTAGATTTTTAGGAATAAAATAACAATTAATAATAAAATATTTGATTTAAAAACTATTTTGTGTCAATTTTGACACGATTTGATATATGTTTTTTGTGAAAGTCATAACAGAATTATATGTTCGAACCAAGTTGATTAGATAAACAATAATATATCATAGTAACCTATAAAATTAGTGGAATTCATAAAAAGTCTCAAATTACATTCATTTGAGCATTTATAACATCAATTATGTTAATATTTCCTTAAAAGGGTAGTTACTGCATCATTGTTGTGTCATAAATAAATTAATTTATTTATAGTCTAAAAATTATAAATAAACTACCATTATGTAGGAAATCTTTTTAGATTTCTAATTAATATTTACAATCGAATTTATATTATGTAAAAACCTATATAAAAAATGTTTTAGTAAATAAACTTTGATTTTAACTCTTTTAACTCTCCTTTGAATTAAATAATAATAAATGTCCTAATCTAATCCAAGTGGGCCTAAATGGTCATATTTTATTCCTAAGTTTGTTTTTGATCTAATTTCACTTATCCAATAGAATTAGGACATGTGTTAGGGTAATAATAATATCATCTTTACCCTTAATTACCCTATTTACTTTTAACCGTGGTAAAAAAAAGTAAAAAGTTACTATTCACCAAAAATTATTTTCATCTCATTGAACCACATTTTACTTAATGACATCAACCGTGTCTCTTGGATTTTTGAAATTCCATTCACAGAAGTGGTAAAATTAAGATTTATGAAGAAATTAATTTTTTAAACTACCACTTAGTAGTTTCACTATTCATCAAAAATTGATGTTTTTCAGAACAATGCCAAAATTTCATCCTAAGCTATATTTCATATTCCGAATTCAAAAATGAAGTCTATTTTACCAAATTCATATCATAGAAGTTTCATTAATTAATTTTATAATTAAATCCCGCTGTTAAAACAAAGAGCGTGTTTTTAAGAAACAATATCTATCAAAATATTGACACTTGTTTATGTCTAGTTTAAATGTGAAATTACATCCAATGACCAACATTGTATTAAATTGTAAAAATATATTCTAAATATACTTTAAAACCACTCAAATTAATAATTTATCACTATTAATTATTTCGATTGAAAAATTTGTTTTTAACTAAAATTTAGTAATTTTCACTATTCATCAAAATATGAAAGTTATCCGAAAATCACCAAAATTTCACCTTAGGCTAAATTCGATACTCCGAATCCAAAAATAAAGTCCATTTTGAGGGCTAAAATTTCTAAAATTTTAAAAGGTGGTTATTACTATTCATAACGGCTAGTTTTAATAATATTTTAATAGCATATCGTTGTTTAGTGAAACTCAGTATTACATACTACACACGCTATCGAGGAAGGTCGCGATTGCGTGTAATGCAAGGCAAGTCAAGGATGTGTGTTGTGGAAGCTCCTTTTGTTGTAGCGTACAACACAAGATAGAAATAAAATTAAAAGGAACATTTTTCATAAAATTTCTGGCTGTTACATTCTACCCCCCTTAAAATGAATTTCGCCCTCAAAATTCGTCGTGGTTATAAATAGTTTACTATTCGAAAGTTTCTTTAATAGAAACCCACATCATAAAAAGGAATACCAAAACCAATCTTTAAAAACAAAGGTATGAAACGTAATGGTTACCCCAAATAAACTAATCATTGGGTTTCCATATAGGTGAAAATATGGATATGGAAGAAAAATCTAACCATCATGTTCTGATGGAGAGTGGTAGAGAACATGGCTATGGAAAAGCCAACAATCACAAATCCATAAATTTGTGACGATATAAGGTACCATATGATTAATCAGATATAAGAGCACTAGGACAACATTTTTAGTTTTCAAGATCGTTTCCCTAAAGTTGAAGAATTAGAATAAATACTTACTTTATTTTGGTACAATCTCACTGTTGTTCGTGCCTTGAACAATTTTCACTTCATCTCTTAAATAAATTAAGTTGAATTTGTCATTCGTGAAGTGTTAGCAGATGATGTGATAGAATGACGGGTCATTCCATCTGTCTCAAAAAAAAGGTTAGCAAAAGTTATTAAATATACATAAGTCATTCTATAGTGAGATTAATCATATATGGTTCCTAAAATGGACTTATACTTCATATATCATACTGCTTAATATAATAAAACTAGTTTCTACTAAACAGGGACTTCCTGTAGGCCAGTGGTAGGCGATAAAGGCCAGTCGCACTTCGGTTGTGGGTTCGATTCCTACAGCCTTGTCCGACGCGATGGGCTGTCGCCCGTCCTGCAGGTTGTCCTTTTTCTAAAACTATATTACAATAACATCCCATCAATAATATCGAAAAAACTTCCATCCTTAAACAATACTAACTTATGTCCAACATAATCCATTCCAATCTTTAGGCTTATCCATAATACTGCAGTCCACTCTCAGAGATTTAATATCACCGTTTATCCCCATATATCATAAGATATATCTTGTCGGTCACATTCCAAACATTCAAAGTCCTTAATCATGTATTCTCTTGAATACCTTAGTGAAAACATGAATGCAGTTAAAAGTTAACACATTCCACATACCAAAATCCTCAAAATTCTATATACTCAAACCTTGATATCGCTTAGTCCTTATATCAATCATGAGCTCATGAATACTATCAAACATTTAATTTTCTCCTTATCCCTTCATTATGCGCATATCATCTACATTCCAAAAATATCTGAATAACCGTTCATGGATACTGGTAACATTAATCAGACAACAGTGTAACATTCCTTACATGTCTCTTTATTCTACAGTACCATGAGATTACTTATACAACATTACACATGATAAACATGTAATCATTCCACTACATTCTTAAACCATTGAATGAGCTTCAACAATTCTTTCATCTCACATATCATTTGTAGTCTCTTCGTCATCATCCACATAAATACTTCCCATACGACCATACTGATTATCTTCATGAGACTTTCCCTTAGGGCTTTGGTTTGCATAATGCCCGCACATTCCACATTTAAAACATTTAACCATTGTTGATGTCGTAGCAATACCATTATCCTCATTCATGTTGTTAAATGAACCTTTTCCTTTGCATTTACTTGCTTTGTGTCCTTCTTTTCCGCACCCAAAGCATCTTCCAGTTCCTTTGAAACATTCTCCTTGATGCCTCTTCCCACATGATTTACATAGGGGAAATTGAACTTTCTTTCCTCTATGATCATCATGAAACTCCATCTTTCTCTTATTAGCCGAGTCAGGAAACTTACCAAATTTTACTTTATTGATCATATTATGAGATTGCTGATTCGGCATAATAATGATGTTTGGACTTCCAAATCCCATTTCATTATGAAGAATATCATTCCATTGTCCATCATATCCTCCATTATCATGAATCATCTTGTTTCCAGCCATTTTCTAAAACCCAAAAAAATAGTGTGAGAGGCAAAAATCATGCTAGGGAAAACAACATAATAAAGGGGGAGTACCTTCAATATCTAACATCTTAGGTTTAATTCTATGATTGTTAGCGTCGTTCTAGTACTATAACCTATACGTATACTTAACCTTAGGGACATCCCTAGACATAATTTAGAAATATCTCTAGGGATCTCACTAAAGTTCTCGCATCCTAGTTTCCAAAGGTTGACTAAACCTTTCCTCTGATACCAACTGTAAAGACCCGAAGCCTGACATACATGGACATTACATTACATTTGCGGAATACTTAGTACATAACAAACACACACACACACAAGGATCGTAATAGTTTAGTGTCTTTGGAAACTCGGAACGTAATATTCTAATCGTGGTGAAAGATCTTCAATATCTCCCATAGAGATCTTCCCCCTTTTTTTACCTAAAACCTTTATTTATATCCTGGGGAAAAGAAAACATAAAAGGGTGAGCTCAAATGCTCAGTAAGGGTATACAAAAGAAAAATCAATCACATCATATTCATAAGAACATAACTTTTGGAAATCTTAACCTGCAAAAGAGAGCATAATTTCATAACATGGGATAAATCATAGTAGTGAAATGAAATCCCAATAATCATAACATAAAACATGAAACTTTTTGGCATACACACATAATCATAGAGAATCATTTCTTGTTAGTCAAGACTCATTGCCAAGACTATCTTTGTGGACAAAGTCCCTTTCTGAATCGAGTCACCCTCGTTTCAGTCCTGTTTCACTGAACCGGTATAACCTACCATTCCAGCCATGTCTATATCATGAGATATAATCTTTACCCAATGCATTGGAGGGAGATATAGGTCCCACCCATCTTATAATGAATCCTTTCTTATGTGTGCCACATAATCATAAATCATACATCATCGCATAACACATGTAACAAAAATGAAATTCTTAAACAACATGACATCATAAAACAATTCATATAAGATAAAGGAATTCATAAAAATAATTCCATCACAACATAATCAAATCCATGTAATAATAGGGACAAAAACAGAACCCTTTATTATCTTAGATGGAAAATACTTTTGATAAAACACATGAAATGAATTCTTGAGGAAAATATCCTTTCTTCTTCAAAATCAATTTCTTTTCACAAAACATCATGCAATATTAAAAGAAATAGATTTTATTGAAAATATTCATGAGATCTTTTGGATTAAGCTTCATAAAAATAAGTCTTTATAAAACCGTAAAAATCCGTTCGTTCCGTATAAGTTAAAAAAACATTCTTCGTACTTTTGTCGAAAAAGTCAAAAAGTACCTCGTACGAAAAACGAAAAAAGATTCCTTTCATTTGTTTTACTAAAAACTCACCGAAGGTTAAAAATGGATTTAAACAATTGTAGTTGGATGGAAATAATATTACATATTTATGAAACATGGATGTGGATGATAAAATACACCCCAGTAAATACTTACGAATAAACAATCTCGGATAAAAATGAGATTGTGATATTTCCCTTACCTTAGGTCCGATTTGCTTCGTATGAGTCCGAACCTCCTATATAATGATTTAAATAATGTCATTGACTTATTACAGAATCATATTCATTGTTATGATATCATATATGGTTCACTTGTGACATTATATTACCCGTTCTTTTGTAAATTCATGTTAAAGTAGCGTTTTGGGTAAAATCGTCTCATTTGTCGTAGGTGTTTGGACTTGTTGTTCTTGACATTATTATTACTTATATCATGATTTACTTACTTCCAGAATATAAAATATGATTTATATATCATATATATTCAGTATATATATATATATATATAATAGATAGATAAATGAAATGAAAACACCGTTCATGGAGACGGTAGTCCGTATGTACGCATGAATGTTGTTTTCCTTTCCTTATTGTCTTGAATGGAAGTAAGTAGATGACATACATATATATGTATACATAAATCCAGTAGCTTTATAATGTCATATATTTCATTATTATTTTCTTATATATACTTTATAATCATTCTTAAATGGTTAACATGGAGAATGAATCTCATCGCGTCGTGGAGACGGTAGTCCGTACGTACGCACGAGCGATGATATCGTTCCCATGGTCGTGGAATTGTGTTGAAGTGTATGTATACTATTTCAGTATCAATATCAATTTATAATAATCATATATAGTTAATAATTACACCTTTATACCCATCCAATTAAGGTGGTGGCGGAAAATAGATTACACCACGGCGTGGAGACGGTATTCCGTACGTACGCACGCGCAGTGATTTCCTTTTTCCGTAGGATGGATAGAAGGTTAATTAGAGTTGTTTCATATTTATAATAACATATCAGTATATAATAAATACTGATGTTATTACTTTATCATGAAACAACTAAAGAAGAAGAAGTTGAAGAAGAAAGAAATTGAAAAGGATCAGTAATGGGTATTACCTCTTCTTTGAAGTGCTTCTTTGAGACCTCCTTTTAGGGAACTAAAATTGGTCTTTTAAGAAGACCAGGACCTCTAGGATGATACTAGGGAAGTGGAGAAGTGATTTTGGAAGGGGTTGGCCGATCTTGAAGGCTCAAAGTTGTGTGAGGAGGAGGGGGAAGAGGTACCCTTTTATAAGGGAGGAGAGGGGCACCTTAGGAATATCTCAAAATATTATTTTATATTAAAGTCAAAATCGGTTTATAATGGTTCCAAAGGATCTTATTTAGAAGCTAAAGTGGGGATGGGTCGAAATCCTATCATCCAATAGGATTTAGACAAGTTTAGGGTATTATTTTAACCTTATCAATTAGATTTAACTCTAAGTTAAATAATTTAACTTTTACCGTTTCTTTTTGTTTTGTTTTACTATATGGTTAATACACTTACTATAACATGCCAAACGAACCCCAAATTGTTTATTAATAATATATATCCTTATCTAAGTCATTTGGCTGAACCTTAGATTTTTAGGAATAAAATAACAATTAATAATATAATATTTGATTTAAAAACTATTTTGTGTCAATTTTGACACTATTTGATATATGTTTTTTGTGAAAGTCATAACAGAATTATATGTTCGAACCCAGTTGATTAGATAAACAATAATATATCATAGTAACCTATAAAATTAGTGGAATTCATAAAAAGTCTCAAATTACATTCATTTGATCATTTATAACATCAATTATGTTAATATTTCCTTAAAAGGGTAATTACTGCATCATCGTTGTGTCATAAATAAATTAATTTATATAAAGTATAAAAATTATAAATAAAATACCATTATGTAGGAAATCGTTTTAGCTTTCTAATGAATATTTACAATCGAATTTATATTATGTAAAAACCTATATAAAAAATGTTTTAGTAAATAAACATTGGTTTTAACTCTTTTAACTCTCCTTTGAATTAAATAATAATAAATGTCCTAATCTAATCCAAGTGGGCCTAAATGGACATATTTTATTCCTAAGTTTGTTTTTGATCGAATTTCACTTATCCAATAGAATTAGGACATGTGTTAGGGTAATAATAATATCATCTTTACCCTTAATTACCCTATTTACTTTTAACCGTGGTAAAAAAAAGTAAAAAGTTACTATTCACCAAAAATTATTTTCATCTCATTGAACCACATTTTACTTACTGACATCAACCGTGTCTCTCGGATTTTTGAAATTCCATTCACAGAAGCGGTAAAATTAAGATTTATGAAGAAATTAATTTTTTTAACCACCACTTAGTAGTTTCACTATTCATCAAAAATTGATGTTTTTCAGAACAATGCCAAAATTTCATCCTAAGCTATATTTCATATTCCGAATTCAAAAATGAAGTCTATTTTACCAAATTCATATCATATAAGTTGCATTAATTAATTTTATAATTAAATCCCGCTGTTAAAACAAAGAGCGTGTTTTTAAGAAACAATATCTATCAAAATATTGACACTTGTTTATGTCTAGTTTAAATGTGAAATTACATCCAATGACAAACATTGTATTAAATTGTAAAAATATATTATAAATATACTTTAAAACCACTCAAATTAATAATTTATCACTATTAATTATTTCGATTGAAACATTAGTTTTTAACTAAAATTTAGTAATTTTCACTATTCATCAAAATATGAAAGTTATCCGAAAATCACCAAAATTTCACCTTAGGCTAAATTCGATACTCCGAATCCAAAAATAAAGTCCATTTTGAGGGATAAAATTTCTAAAATTTTAAAAGGTGGTTATTACTATTCATAACGGCTAGTTTTAATAATATTTTAATAGCATATCGTTGTTTAGTGAAACTCAGTATTACATACTACACACGCTATCGAGGAAGGTCGCGATTGCCTGTAATGCAAGGCAAGTCAAGGATGTGTGTTGTGGAAGCTCCTTTTGGTGTAGCGTACAACACAAGACAGAAATAAAATTAAAAGGAACATTTTTCATAAAATCTCGGGCTGTTACACACTCCCCTAGTGCACAGTTCGCACAGCTGCAAGCGAGGTCTGTCTATTTAGTTCAGCCATAGCACTTGGGGTGTGTCCTTGATGAAGCGTGTGATTAGCTACCATGATCGGTGGTAGACTATGCTGATGTATTCCTCATAGAAGGCCATTTCGTCCCAATCTGCGCGATTGGCAGGCTCGTACGTAGGATACACCCGCAAGAAGTCCTTGGCATGTTCTGCATCTGGTGTCGAATCTGGCGCGAAATCTGGTGCCGGGGAAGGTGTGATGGGACTTAGGTCAGCCGATTGATCCTCGTCATCAGAATCCAGATCAATAACCTCAGGCACAACCCTACTGGAGGCCCCGCCGATGATAGTGTGTATTGCAGCTCGGGGAGATGGGGGGACTATCTCCACCATCACCGGGATGCCCCTAGGAGGGATGCCGCCAGGCATCCCGACCAGCCTTGCCGCAGTAGCCCACGCCATTCAAATAACTGTACCACAGGGAAGGACTCAAACATTAGTTGGAACCATCTACATATGACGACAATGAATCTGGTAGGGAAAACTTATGGAGATCGACCTCCTGGTGCTTCTCTTGAGTCAATGCTGATGGGAACCTGAGGAGGGGCCCTCTGTATACTGTTGGAAGGTCTGTAGATTCCTGAGGAGCCACCTCGGGTTCTATGACCCAACCAGACGCAGAACTGGACGCAGTCGTAGGAGCGGGTTCTGAATGTCCTGCATCATTAGCCGCCAAGGGGCGGGAGCAAGGCCTACGTACAAGTTCCACTTTCATGGATCAAACATTGGTGAGAAATCCATGATAGCCTGAGAACGGACCATAAGGAAAGATGTTCGGAATGAAACCTTGAGAGTCTCTATGAAATCATCAGAATCTAAGTTTTGGTCTCTGACTTCGACCTCCTCCAATGGGTTCCCTCCGTCAGCCTCATCCTCCCGAGAGGAGTTCTCTGATTCTTCCGGCAGGGGGATGTGCTCCCTCAAGTCAGCAGCTGAAAACTGTGGGGGGACTATTCGATCCAGCAGTACCCTCACTCGGTTTGTCATTGGGAATGGTACACCCCTATAGTGAACGTAGTCCTCCAGCTCATCCAAGTATTGATCTACCTCCGCTAGAGACACCATGAAACCAGACTGGACTGGGCCTATGCCCGGTAACTCCATCCCGAGGCGATTCATTTGCGCCCATATCTCGGGTGGACTGAGGAATTGCTGGTTGACATCCCAAATGTACGAGGCCTCTGAGAAGATGGCATCCTCTTCCATGTCAATATGAAACAACCACTTCCCTGGAGTCTGAGTGGATATCCTACGAAATCCTCTCAGCGGATGCCCCTCCGGATGGCCCTGCTCTTCCGAGATCACTGGATTCACCACTGCTGCCACACCCTCAGCGGGTGCGGGTCCCACCGCCACGGCAGCCCCGCCCCCGTGAGAGGCCCTTGTTGCCCTACGACCACGACCGCAGTATAGAGGAGGCCCACCGTTACTAACCTGAACAGTTGGCTGCTTCAGCATCTCCCCCGGATAAGCATCCTCCTAGCTAATGGAATAATCCCTCACCAATCTGCAAGTGGCGGTGGATGGAGGCAATGTAATTCTCATCTTCCCGTCTTCCCGCATGAACATGAGCCACAACTGCCTCATCACACACGGGTGCTCCTCGTGACACACCTCCCAGTAGACCTACAGGGTCAGCCACTGGAGGCACCAGAATTGCCTTGCAAAACGATGCGGGGTGTACGGTTCAGAGAGCGGCTCATGATCAACTCGTGCCACCAAAACTATGCCTCGAAAGTCCAGGAGATAAGCCCAGTGCTATTCTATTCCCTGCCAGTCATTCGTGAGTATCCTCTTCGGCAATGGGAATGGGTGGAAGTTAAACTCATTTGCCCTCCATACCCTGTACAGCACCATCGACATGGTTAGTTTGAATGGGAAGCTCCCGACCTCATTCAGAATAGAGGGGCGGAAATTTGATCCCGGTGGAGAAATAGGGCTTGGACACTCATAGATCCCCTTGATGTGTGCTGAAATCCACCCATACAGGAGGTGGAAGGGCCCACATATCCATGGCGACTTCTTGCCCTCTCTAATGCGCAACAACATCCTTTACAACTTGGCTAGCATTGGAATCCCTAGATTAACCCGCTTCCCCATGGCCAGCATGGACGCCATGACAAATGAGATGGGCCACACCCCCATGCTGGTATCCCTCACCGGTTTTAAAGCCCTGACTCCAGTTACCCAGAGTCGATGCATTATTAAATAAAATTGGCATGATCATAAGAAAGATGAAATCTCGAAAGACCGATTGTTTTAGTAGACTTGGATACACTAGATATATTTATAAGTCTTACATTACAACAGAAAAACGAAAACTACAAAAACATATTTTCTTCATAGACCACACTCTTATCCCCTCATACTATCCCTGCAGGTCATTCATAATTTACTTCTTCATACCCTGGGAATAATAAAACATAGAAAATGGGTGAGCTCAAATTCCTAGTAAGGATAACAATATAGCGGAAACATTCATAAATAAGCATAAACATTTAAGGCAATGTATAACTAAAACAAAAGCTTTTTAAACATAAACATCAAAATAGTATGGAAAAAATAAAATGAAATAATGTCATTTACTTATTCCCATGGATATTCTACTAATCGAATAATCACATTAAATATCAATAACCACTTTCATAATGATGGAATGCATAATGCCAGACTATCATAACCACATAGCCAAGGCCTAATGCCAAAACTACAAATAAGATTTTTCCATGGCCTTGTGCCAAGATACAAGTTTGTCTCATGAGACCTACCGATACATCGAGGAGCTATAGCGAGCTCCACCTGTCACATATTAAGTCCAATGCATTCCCATATGAAAAGGTTTAAACATAACATAAACATTCGTATTATAACTAGCATACGAAATGTAAATACTTCATCCATAAACTATGAATGGTATAAAAATAACACATCCATAGTCAACCATATCAAAAATCCTTCAATGCAATATATAAGTTTTGTATCATAATAAATCAACTTCAAATAAGTGTAAAGTCCACTAAAGGATGTTGACATAGATGAAATCAAAACTCTTTTTAGAGAAATATCTCTTTTTTTATTTTGAAATCACTTAAGAGTCATATATTTAAAATAAAAAATTTTCTTTGAAAATATTCATATAAGCTTTTAAGGGAATCTTTGAAGATTTTATAATTGTGAAAAATATCCACACATGTAGTATAAGTTAAAAAACATTCTTACCTTAATCCTGTTGAAAAGGTTAAAAGTCACCTTGTTTGGAAAACAATGGAAAGATTCCTTTATAAACATCATATAAAAGTAAAAAAAGGGTATAAATGACATTAAACCAAATTCTAGTAAATGGTAAAAATATTTTGAAATACATTTTGAAGAAACATGGATGTGGATGATAAAGAAATCCCAGTACATTATTACATATAAACAACCTCGAATAATAAAGAGATTGCGAAATAAACCCTTACCTTGTACTTTTCCTTGGTTCAGGGTAGGTTAAACTCCTGTATAATGGTGAAATAATTGTAATTAAATTATAAAAGAATCATATATATTAACATGATATCATATATGATATTTTAACATTTCTTTGTTAATAATATCTTAGTATTATCGTCGTTTCAGGTGTTAACTTAGTCATTTTCTTTTATTTGTTTTATTATGTAAGCCATGTTTGTCATGCATAGGTTGTATCTAATTCATATCTAGAATTATATAAATTCCTTAAAAATTATTTTTAAATCATCAAATGATAATTATACTTGAATGGATACGATGGAGAATGAATTTAATCGCGTTCATGGAGACGGTAGTCCGTACGTACGCACGAGCGACAATATCATTCTTTTGATATTAAAATAATATATAATTGGATGGTATATTATATATATAGAATCATTATCATGTAATATTTATTATTTACATGAGTTACCCATCATTATTATACCCATCCAAATAATAATATATTGACTAACAATTACACCACGACGTGGAGACAATAAGCCGTATGCACGCACGCATGGTGTCATGTTATTCAAAGGGTGGATAGAATACTGAATATGGTTGTACCATAATTATAATAACATCAAAATATATATAATATACTGGAGTTATTATTTTAGAATGGTAATAACAAAGAAAGAATAAGTTGAAGAAGAAAGGAACTTGAAAAGTGGTGATGAAAACATTACCTCTTCTTCAGGTTCTTCCTTTTTATTTGATCAAAAATTCTCCTTAGGTTGGCTTTAAGATCAAAATAATTCATATAGGTTGGAGTGGGGGAAGTTTATAGAGTATTTGGGCAGAATTTGGCCGAACCAAAAGGCTTTGAAGTTGTGAAGAAATGAGAAGGAGGAGTGCCCTTTAATAAGAGGGGTGAGGGGCACCTTTGGAAAAGCAAGAAATATTAATTTATAATAAATTCATATTCAGTTTCTAATGGCTAAAAAGGGTATCATTTAACGTTTAAGGTGGGTATAGGTCTAAATCCATTCAACCAATAGAATTTAGATAGGTTTGGGTCATTATATTAACCTTATCTTTTAATTTTAACTCTTAGTTAATTAGTTTGACATTTACCATGTCACTTTGTATTTTTATATTATATAGTTAATAAACTTACAATATATATCCAAGAGACCCAAAGTGCTCCATTAATGATACAACTATCATGATATAAGTCTCTTGGATGAACCTTATATTTTTAGGAATTTAATAACAATTAATAATATAATATTTGTTTTAAAAACTCTCTTATGTCAGTTTTGACACTATTCAATAGTTTATTTTTGTGAAACTCATAACGGAATGATTAATTCGAAAAAATTCAATTACATCACTCCTAATATGTCATAATATCCTAGAAAATTAGTTTAATTCATTAATTGTCTCAAATTATATTTATTTGGGTATTTATAATATCATTTATTTTAATTTTTCACTATTATGGTAATTACTACATCATCATTATGTCAAAAATAAATTAGATTATTTAATGTATAAAAATTAAAAATAAAATATCATTATGTAGTAAATCTTATTATCTTTCTAATGAATATTTAAAAGGAATTTATCTTACGTATAACCCAATATTAAAAATGTTTTAGTAAATAAACTTTGATTCTAACTCTTATAACTCTTCTTTGAATTCAACAATAATAAATGTCCTAATCTAATCCAAGTGGTCCTAAATCATAATATTTTATTCCTATGGTTGTTTTTGGTCGAGATACACTTGTCCAATAGAATTAGGACATGTGTTAGGGTAATATTAATATCATTTTTACCCTTAATTACCCTATTTACTTTTAACCGTGGTAAATAAAAGTAAAAAGTTACTATTCAACAAATATTATTTTCATCTCATTGAACCACATTTTTATTCTTGATATTAATTCTTTCTCTTAGATTTTCGAACTTCCATTCACAAAAGCGGTAAAATTAAGTTTTATGAAAAATTCAGTTTTTTAACTACCACTTTGTAGTTTCACTATTAAAAAAAAATTTATGTTTTTCAGAATAATGCCAAAATTTCACCCTATGCTATAATTGATATTCTGAATTCAAAAATGATGTCTATTTTACAAAATTCCAAACATATAAGTTGAATTAATTAATTTTATAATTAATCCTCGCTATCACAATAAATAGCGTGTTTTTAAAAAACAATATATATCAAAAGATTGACAATTGTATTGGTCCAATTTCAAAGTGAAATTAATTCTAATGAACACCATTGGATAAAATGGTAAAAATATATTCTAATTATACTTTAAAACCACTCAATAATATAATTTATCACTATAAATTATTTTGATTAAAAAAGTTGTTTTTAAGTATTTTTCACTATTCATAAAAATTGGAAGTTCTCAGAAAAATACCAAAAATTCATCTTATGGTAATTTCGATATTTTGAATTCAAAAATGAAGTCCATTTTGAAATTTAAAATATATATATAATTTCAAAAGGTATGTATTACTATTTATATGGCTAGTTTGATTGGTTGTGGTGTGTTAGAACTCGATGTTGCGTACAACACACGCTATCACATTATTCAAAGAGAAGCATACCGTAGAATCTTGGGGTGTTACATTCTCCCCTCCTTCAAATAATTTCATCCTCGAAATTTCTAGAATACTACCGCTTGAAAAGACTCGAATGGTTCTTCATCATAAGTTCCTCGGTTTCCCACGTTGCCTTTTCCATCGTATAGTTTCTCCACAAGACTTTTACCAGACGAGTCGTTCGGTTTCTCAGTACTTGTTCTCTCGTATCAAGAATCCCGACGAGCTCTTCACAATAAGACAGATCGGGTTCTAGTTCTAATTCTTCATAGGTGAGTACATGTGTTGGGTCAGGCATGTATTTCCTCAATAGAGATACGTGGAACACATCGTGAACTTTGGAGAGACTTGGCGGCATTGCCAATCGGTAAACTACAGCCCCAATTCGTTCTAGAATTTCAAAAGGTCCGATGTACTTGGGACTCAATTTACCTTTCTTACCAAAATGTATGACTCCCTTCCATGGAGATACCTTCAATAAAACATGATCACCCACTAGAAATTCCAAATCCTTCCATTGATTATCGGCATAGCTCTTTTTCCTACTTTGAGCTGCTTTGACGTGATTTTGGATTACCTTCACCTTTTCTATCATTTCCTCCACCAGTTCTGGACCTACAAGTTTTCTTTCACCAACATCATCCCAACAGGTTGGTGTGCGACATCCTTTTCCATATAATGCTTCATATGGTGCCATCTAAATACTCGAATGGAAGCTGTTGTTATAAAAAAATTCTACCAAAGGTAAATATTGATCCCACATACCCTGAAAGTCAAGTGAACAAGATCTCAACATGTCTTATAAGGTTTGAATAATCCGTTCTGATTGTTCGTCTGTCTGAGGGTGGTAGGCAGTGCTCAAATGAAGTTTAGTATCCAAGGATTTCTAAATACTTTTCAAGAATCGTGAAGTTAAACGGGGATCACGATCAGAAACAATACATAGGGGTACTCCATGAAGTCTCACAACTTCATTAATATATAGTTTTGTTAGACGTTCCAGTGGTAGATCTTCTCTTATAGCAAGAAAATGTACTGACTTGGTAAGATAATCAACAATAACCCATATTGCATCGCTCCTTCTAGGAGACTTTGGTAGTCCCATGGCAATGTCCATCATAATATTGTGCCATTTACACTCCGTTATGGGAAGTGGTTGCATGACTCCTCCAGGATGATGCCTTCCAGCTTTCACTAGTTGAAAAACCATACATCTTGACACAAAATTGGAAATCTCTCTCTTCATGTTGTCCCACCAAAAATGTTCCTTCAAATATCTATACATTTTGGTGCTCCCAGGGTGTATAGAGAAATTGGAACTATGAGCATCACCAGTAATTCCCTATTTAGATAAGGTATATCGGGAACACAAAGTCTCTTCCCGAATTTCAAAATTCCTTCTTCATAAACAAAATCTTTCCTTCTCCCATCATTCACATCTTTAATCTCCTTTGGAAATTCTTAATCATTGGTCTAAGAACTCTTAATCCTTTCTAGTAAAGATGGTTTGGCAACGATTTGAAAAAGCATTGATGTTTCACCTTCCCTGGTTATTCCCATTTCCATCTTCCCTAGATCCATGAAAAATGGATCCCTTTCAATTCTCATCACATTCAAAACTCCATGGACTTTTCTTCTCAAAGCATCTGCCACCTTGTTTTCTTTCCCAGGGTTGTAGTGTATCATACAATCATAATCCTTGAGTAATTCAAGCCATCTCCATTGACTCATTTTGAGTTCTTTTTGTGAGATAATATACATCAAACTCTTATAATCAGTATAAATCTCATATTTTTCACCATAGAGGTAGTGCCTCAACATCTTCAAATCAATGATCACAGCTGCTAACATGAGATCATGAGTAGGATAGTTTTTTTCATGAATTTTCAACTATCGTGATGCATAGGCAATAACCCTATCATTCTGCATAAGGACACAACAATGTCCTTTCTTTGATGCATCACTATAAATAACGAACCCAACATTCCCCGATGGTGGAGTCAATATAGGAGCATTGAAGAATCTTCTCTTCAGTTCTTCAAAACATTCTTCACACTCTTTTTTACAAACAAATTAAACCCCTTTCTGTGTGAGCTTCGTTAATGGGTTAGCCAATCGGGCAAAATTCTGGAAGAAACGTCGATAATAACTTGCCAAACCAATAAAACTGCGTACCTTAGTTATACTCGTAGGTGCTGGCCATTCTAGAATTTCCTTGGTCTTAGAGGGATCAACAAAGATTCCATCTTTAGAGACAATATGGCCATGAAAAGAAATCTCTTGAAGCCAGAATTCACACTTGCTAAACTTCCCATATAATTCATGTCTTCTCAGAGTCATTAGGATAATGTGCAAGTGATTTTCATGATCATCGTAGCTTTTAAATTATACCAAGATATCATCAATAAATACCACCAAAAATTCATCGAGATATTCCTTGAAAACTCTATTCATCATATCCATGAATACTGAGGGTGCATTAGTCAATCCAAAAGGCATTACTGTGAACTCGTAATGCCCGTACCTGGTTCGAAATGGTGTCGTCGGAATGTCTTCCTTCTTCAGACACAACTGATGGTATCCAGATCGAAGTTCAATCTTTTAAAAGTATTGAGCTCTATGCAGTTGGTCAAATAAGTCATCAATGCGAGGTTGGGGATACTTGTTCTTTATTGTTATAGCATTGATCTCCCTGTAGACGATACATAACCACATAGATCCATCTTTCTTTTTAACAAAAAGAATAGGGGCTCCCCAAGGAAAAACACTAGGGCATATAAATCCTTTATTACTCAATTACTCTAGTTCTTTCTTTAGTTCGACTACTTCTACAGCGGCCATTCTATAAGGGGTCTTCAATATAGGCCTTGATCCAGGAATTAAATCAAAGGAAAATTCAACTTCTCGTTCTGGAGGATGTCCAGGTAAATCTTCTGGAAATACATCTACATATTCATTCACAATAGGTACATACTCTATTTGAACATTCCTTTCCTCACCCAGAGTTATTTCATTCTCTTCCTCCCTAATAATTGAATTTAGTTGAGCTACTGGGGGTGGATCTAGATAAGAATTCGGTGGTGACGATTCTGCTCTAATGATTGGGTGTTCCTTATCATCATCCTCAAGAATCGTAACCTCTTTCTTCTTACAATAAATCTTCAAATCATAGTCTGAAATCCAGTCCATACCGAGGATTATATCAAACTCAATAATAGGTATGATGATGAGATCAGCAAATAAAGAACATTTATGTGCTCTAATGGGGACTGATTCACAAAACATTGTTGCAATGATACTTTCCTTAGGAGTTTTAACTGACAACTCCCTTGTTAAATCAAATTGAAAATATCTAATTTTCATAGGAAACAGGGAAGATATGAAATAATGCGATTATCCAGAATCAAATAATGCATTTGATAAACTTGAGGAAACCATTAAATTACCTGCCACCATGTCTTTCAGAGCTTCTACCTCAGCAGTAGTGATAGCATAAACTTGGCCTTGGTCCCTTGGCATTTTCTGAGGTAAGTCCCTCTGACGCTTAGGACATTCATTTGCATAATGTCCCATCTCCCTGTAATTGTATCACTGAACATTGGTAGCTTCCTTCTTCCCTTTGTAATCACGAACTTGGTGGCCTTTTCACCACACTTGTGACAGACTCCTATTCCCTTCAAGCAAGTACCGGGGTGTTTCTTCCCACATTTAACACAGGATGGATATTCAACCTTTCCTTTCTTCTACTTATTTCCATTCCCAGATTGATCAGAAGATCTATTCTTCTCTTGCTTTTCTTTAAAGTCATAAGATATAGAGAATTCCATTTCAGTCTTCATAGCACATGAGACAATGTCTTCGTACGATGAGAAGGATTGTGAGACTAATGATTGATGGAGAAATGGTTTTAACCCATCAAATAAATGATCAATATTACTTCTTGGGTTACGTATATAATCTCTTTCATACCATGCTAACCTTGTAACTTTATCCTCATACTTTGTGACATTCTCATCCTCCTTTTGTCTCAGACTCAGAAATTGCATTTCCATATCCGTTCGATGGTCGCGAGGAAAGAATTTTTCTAAAAAAAGATATTGAACTACCTTTATTCCATATTTGATACTTCATCATCTTTCTTCCTATTTGGAATCAATGACCACCATTGATCAGCATCTCCAGTGAGGCGGTAAACTACCATGATAACTTTTTCCCTTTCACTACTCCCCAAAGCCTGAAATATTTTCTCTAGGAAAAATATCCATTGCTCAGCTAATAAGTGATTTGTAATCCCATTGAAAGTTGGTAGTTGTTTCCTCATGAAGTGATCCAACATTGATCCTCCACGCTGCAGATCAGGGTGGTCCATACGGTTAAGGTTATTATTCATAACCTGAGTGAGTTGTCCCAATATGGTGATTAGCTGATCAGCACCAGTTGCATCACCAACTCCACTATAATTATCTTGAGCAGGAGGGAAATCCCTACATGGAGTGCGTGTATTGATACAGTTTCCATTTCTTCCACTAGGTACCATTTCTAAACAATGGAATAAACTAGATCATTTTATGAATCAAAATACATAATCCCATACTTATAAAACACTTAACATAAATTGAACTATTAATGGATATAATCCATAATCATAAAAATGTTTTCTTTGAGGATGTATATACCCATAAGCCTTTCATAATTATTTGTAATGGAAATGAGAGTTATCCTAAGAATATCCCCCGGGAGTGTCGTAACCAAGAGTGCAGCAAGGTCCGTTGTCGTGCACCAGTTTCTGTTCGAGTCTAGCTCAAAGCGGTGTTTTCTGGTTTTACCCCTAGGTACATCTATGCCAGAGCCGCCTCTACCTGCTCGTATCCTGGCATGGATGTATTTCTCAGAAAACTCACCAAACCCCTACAATACCAAAATTCTAGGAAGTTCTTCTATACTAATCCTCAAAGTCTATATTAAATATATGTTCTCTAATCAGAGTTTATATAAATCTAGCTTCCAAGTTGTGTACTAAACTTCCTCTGATTCTAACTGTAACGCCCCGACTCCAGTTACCCAGAGTCGGTACATTATTACATAACATTGGCATGATCACAAGAAATTTCATATCTCTAAAGAACAATTGGTTTAGTAGCCTTGGAAACACTAAAAATATTCATAAGTATTACATTACAACATAAAAAAGAAAACTACAACAAAAAATTTTCTTCATATAACACACTCTTATCCCCTCATACTATCCCAGCAAGTCATTCATAATTTACTTCTTCATACCCTGGGAAAAATAAAACATAGAAAAGGCATGAGCTCAAATTCCCAGTAAGGATAAAAATATAGCGAAAACATTCATAAATAAGCATAAAAATTTAATGCAATGTATAACTAAAACAAAAGCCTTTTAAACTTAGACATCAACATAGTATGGCAAAAATAAAATGAAATAATGCCATTTTATTTTTCCCATGTATATTATATTAATCGAATAATCACATTCAATATCAATAACCACTTTCATAATGATGGAATGCATAATGCCAGACTATCATAATCACATTGCCAAGGCGTCGTGCCAAGACTACAAATAAGATTTTTCCAATGCCTTGTTCCAAGACACTATTTTGTCTCATTAGGCCTACCAATGCATCGAGGAGCTATAGCGGGCTTCACCCATCACATATTAAGTACAATGAATTCCCATATGAAAATGTTTATACATAACATAAACATTCATATTAAAACTAGCATACGAAATGTAAATACTTCATCCATAAACTAGGAATGTTATAAAAATAACACATCCATAGTCAAACATATCAAAAAACCTTCAATACAATATAGAAGTTTTGTATCATAATAAATCAACTTCAAATAAGCATAAAATCCACTAAAGGATATTGACATAGATGAAATCAAAAATCTTTTTAGAGAAATATCTCTTTTTTATTTTGAAATCCTTTAAGAGTCATATATTTAAAATAAATCATTTTCTTTGAAAATATTATTATAATCTTGTAAGGGAAGCTTTGTAGATTTTTTAACGGCGGAAAATAGCCGCACCCACCATATAAGTTAAAAAAACATTCTTACCATAATCCTGTCGAAAAGGTTAAAAGGAACCTTGTTTGGAAAACGACAAAAATATTCCTTTATAACCTCTTATAAAAGAAAAACAATTGTATAAATGACTTTAACCCATATTCTTGTAAATGGTAAAAATGTTTTGAAATATATTTTGAAGAAACATGCATGTGGATGATAATGAAATCCCAGTAGATTATTACGTATAAACAACCTCGTATAATGAAGAGAATGCGAAATAAACCATTACCTTGTACATTTACTGGGTTAAGGGTAGGTTAACCTCATGTATAATGGTGAAATAATTGTTATTAAATTATACAAGAATCATATATATTAATATGATATCATATATGATCTTCTAACATTGCTTTGTTAATAATATCTTAGTATTATCGTCGTTTCGGTTGTTAACTTACTCGTTTTCTTTTATATGTTTTGTTACGTAAGCCATGTTTTTCATGGATAGGTTGTAAGTTATTGATTTCCAGAATTATATCAATTCCTTAAACATTATTTTTAAATCATTAAATGATAATTATACATGAATGGATATTATGGAGAATTAATCTCATCGCGTTCGTGGAGACGGTAGTCCGTATGTAAGCACGATCGACAATATAATTATTTTGATATTAAAATAAAGTTTAATTGGATGGTATATTATATATATATATAGAATCATTATCATGTTATATTTATTATTTACATGAATTACACATCATTATTATACCCATCCAAATAATAATATATTGAAAAACAATTACACTATGACGTGGAGACGGTAAGCCGTACGTACGCACGTATGGTGACATGTTATTCAAAGGGTGGATATAATACTGAATATGGTTTTACCATAATTATAATAACATCATAGTATATATAATATACTGTATTTATTATTTTATAATGTTAATAACAGTGAAAGAAGAAGTGGAGGAAGAAAGGAACTTGAAAAGGGGTGGTGAAAACATCACCTCTTCTTCGGGTTTTTCCTTTTGATTTGATCAAAAGGGATACATAGGATGGATTTCTGATCAAACTAAGGCCTATGGGCTGATGTGAGGGAAGTTGAGAGAGTATTTGGGCAGAGGATGGCCGAGCCAAATGTCTTTGATGTTGTGAAAAAATGAGAAGGAGGAGTTCCCTTTTAACAGAGGGGTGAGGGGCACCATTGGAAAAGCTAGAAATATTAATTTATAATAAATTCCTATTCGGTTTATAATGGAACCAAAGTGTATTATTTAAATTTTAAGGTGGATATAGGTCTAAATCCATTCAACCAATAGAATTTATACAGGTTTGAGTCATTATATTAACCTTATCTTTTTGTTTTAACTCTTAGTTAATTAGTTTGACATTTACCATGTCACTTTGTATTTTTATATTATATAGTTAATAAACATACTATATACAACCAAGCTACCCCCAAGTGGTCCATTAATGATACATAAATCATGATATAAGTCTGTTGGCCGAACCTTAGATTTTTAGGAATTTAATATCAATTAATAATATAATATTTGTTTTAAAAACTCCTTTATGTCAATTTTGACACTATTCAATAGTTGATTTTTGGGAAACTCATAACAGAATGATTACTTCGAAAAAAGTAAATTAAATCAATAATAATATGTCATATTATCCTATAAAATTAGTGTAATTCATTAAAAGTCTCAAATTATATTTATTTGGGTATTTATAATATCAATTATATTAATTTTTCACTATTATGGTAATTACTGCATCATCATTGTGTCATAAATAAATTAAATTTTATAATGTCTAAAAATTAAAAATAAAATATCATTACGGAGGAAATCTTATTATCTTTTTTATGAACAATTAAAATCTAATTTATCTTATGTATAACCCAATATTAAAAATGTTTTCGTAAATAAACTTTCATTTTAACTCTTTTATCTCTTCTTTGAATTAAATAATAATAAATGTCCTAATATAATCCAAGTGGACCTAAATAATAATATTTTATTCATAAAGTTCTTTTTGGTCTAGATACACTTGTCCAATATAATTAGGACATGTGTTAGGGTAATATTAATATCATTTTTACCCTTAATTACCCTATTTACTTTTAACCGTGGTAAATAAAAGTAAAAAGTTAATATTCACCAAAAATTAATTTCCTCTCATTGAACCACATTTTAGTACTTAAAATTAACCGTGTCTCTCGGATTTTTTAAATTCCATTCCCAAAAGTTGTAAAATTATGTTTTATGGAAATTCAGTTTTTTAACTTCCACTTAGTAGTTTCACTATTCATAAAAAATTGATGTTTTTTAGAACAATGCCAAAATTTTACCCTAAGATATAATTGATATTCCGAATTAAAAAATTATGTCTATTTTAAAAAGTCAAAAAAATTTAAGTTGCATTAATTAATTTTATAATTAATTCCTATTGTTACAATAAATAGCGTGTTTTTAAGAAACAATATATATCAAAAGATTTACAATTGTTTAGGTCCAATTTCAAAGTGAAATTAATTATAATGAACACCATAGGATAAAATGGTAAAAATATATTCTAATTATACATTAAAACCACTCAATAATATAATTTATCACTATAAATTATTTTGATTAAAAAATTATATTTTAAGTATTTTTCATTATTCATAAAAATTGGAAGTTCTCAGAAAAATACCAAAAATTTATCTTAGAGTAATTTCGATATTCAAAATCCGAAAATAAAGTCCATTTTGAAATATAAAATTTATATATTTTCAAAAAGTAGGTATTACTATTCATAATGGCTAGTTTGATTGGTTGTGGTGTGTTAGAACTCAATGTTGCGTACAACACATGCTATCACATTATTCAAAGAGAAGCATACCATAGATGCTTGGGGTGTTACACAGGTAGGATCCAACCACATATAAGGGACACAATGAATGCCGCCAGCCTGACTATCGGCTATTGTTCATTGCTGATTTTGAATTCCCATGTCTTTCATTAGCTGTCCTCCAAGACCCGCCAATACAAGTCCTCCTAACCCCGTTGAGCTGCGTTCAGACAAGTTCGAGGCCTCGGAGGGAACTCTCGATTTTCCAGGAAATTCAGGAAACGCTTGAACCACTTCTTAATGTGGACATCTCTCACAACTTCCTTGCCCTCTATAGGGACCAGTGCCAACAATGCCGACACCATTCGCGACATCTGCTCTATATCCTCCCATGCGCTCATGACAGGGATGAACTCATCATTAATGGCCCCCAAGATCAGAACCCTCGAAATCTGGCGGACATCTCACAGGATGATTCCCACCTCCCCATAGTGTAGGTGAAACGTATTGGTCCTAGAAGACCATCTGCTCAGCTGCTTTGGTATCAACTGTTTCTGTTGGTAAATGTGGAATTGGGTGGCCCATGCCTCCTCATACAAATCCACTCTCCTCAGCTCGGCCCAGAACTCCTCACATGAGGCGCCTACCCAGTAGGCCCATGCCCAGTCATTGGTGAAGTTTTCACCCTGGCACAAGTCCCACTCATCGGACCACCCCTTCTTCGAATCCTGCATAGCCGCCTTCAGTATGGTATGGTACAAAGGAGGGGACGTCTCCAGTTGTAGTTGCTTCCTGTCAATATTGTTCACATGGTTGTAGATATAGTTGGTGGTTATGGGTGTGAAGTCCTCCCACGCATGACCATCGACCGACCTGAACCACTAGCGCTGACATGCCGTTCTCCTAAAGCAGCAAGCTGGTTCATCTCTACACGCCTCATGGATGAAGACGTCATCCCTCAACCTGAAGCCATAAAAGGGAAACTTATTACACTACGAATAGTTATTATGACCATACGATAGTAGTTCTATCCAAGAAGTATGATTTGAGTGTCTTCGGACTATCTCCCCAATGCCCAGAAAGTTGGCCATCTCATCCCTCCGGGCGGCGTCTGCAAGCACCCCCAACATATCTTCTCGATGGGACATTTCCTTTTTGGCACAGAAAAGAATTTTTTCATGCTGGATCGTGATGGTTTCTCACGAATATATCTCATGAATCTCGGGAAAAAAACCAAACTGTGGAGTCTGGCATCGTCCGGCAAATAGAAGTTCTCTTGGCGCGGTCGCGGAGTCGGAGACTCGCAGTGCGCCGCGAAGCTCGATTCGCGGAGAGCGGACGCGGAGTACGTGGAGCATCATGAAGTCGATAGATAAAAAGGAAAAAAGTCATGAGAGGAAAAAAGAGAGGTTAGCCCCCCTATTTATAGGCGGTGACCCCGGAGCATCCCGGTGCATCCCGCCCACGCAGAGCTTCACAACGCGTCCGGACCGTGTAGCCGCTTTCAGCACCGCGGGCCCCTTCGTGAGGCCCCATTGCGAACCGCCAATAATTTTGGCAATTTTCCCTCAGACCTAGACCCTTCAACCCTCCGTGGCTCCATGTCTGAGGGGGTCATTTTTTGGCGCCAAAATATGGAATGGAAAGAAGGGGTGAAAAACAATCCCCGCATGCTGCATCGTGAAGCTCTGACACGAAGCTCCCCAAGCATCGAGCCTTCCATGAAGCACAAGAGGCAGTAACGCTCTGTGAACGGCTTGATGTTTGTGAGCCCACCACAAAGCACAGGAGGCAGTAACGATCTGCGAACGGCCTGACGTAAGCCAGCCCACCACGATGCACAGGAGGGGGTAATGCTCCGCGAACGGTCTGACGTTTTTGAGCCCGCCGCGAAGCACAGGAGGCGTTAACGCTCTACGAACAACCTAACATTCGCGATCCCACCGCGAAGCACCCCCCGCCCCTTCGTGCCATTTGAGTTCTACTTCACGGTGCCCCTTGCCTATAAATATTGGGTTCTCCCTGAGTCCAGAGGATGGAAAATCTGACCTTTCGGCTTTCAACTCCCGAATCGCGATGCACCCTTCACCCCGGGAATCATGAGCTCCGCGAGGTATTTTTACTTCCTGAGATGCCTTCACCTTGTCTCGTTCTGATCCCCTCTTCTGAGAGGGATACCCTTCGTGAAGACCAGGGCATTTGTGAAGGTTGGGGATTCCCAAGGGAACCCGGGCAGCTGCGGAGCGTTTATGCTTCGCGAAACACCCATCCTGTACTAGTGATCCCTTTGCAAAGGAAGTGTCGCTGCGTATCGCGAAGCACATTTCCTCAGAACACCTTGATTCGTGAGGAAACTCTGCTTCATGAGGCAGTGCTCTACGAATACTAATCCACTTCACGAAACACCCCCCATTCACACCTATGCCCCATGCTAAGGCCAAGGCACTCCACTTCGCGAAGCACACTCCTTTTCATGGCAATTCCTCTTCCCGTGCGACCCTACAGGTTTGCACGATGTGATTTCAAAGTCCCACAGACAACACCACTCGTAGAGTTGCTTCACCTAATGCTTCTTCACATATGCATGCTAGCAGATATTGATTTTTCGCATAGCCATGCTAACGTGGACCCCTCGATTGTTCACTCTGCGACCCCCTTTGACTACGGCCTTACTGGTACCTTCCCTCCTCCAAGGAGTAGAGGGTGCCAGTTATGTAAGTCCTAGGGGTGCAGAGTAAACCCACCTCATCTAAGCGGAAAGAAGTTAAATTTCCAAGCACCTCGTCCTCAACACATGATGTTAAACTGTGACCTGACCCCATGCCTCGCACGTAGGGCCCCCCCATCTCGGACATTCTTTACGCCACTTGCCTCCACAGGAATGGAATATTCCCCCCCATAAGGAATTATATCCTCCATATCAGAGCGGTGTATGTCCACAGGATAAGGGAAACCTCCTTGGTGTAAGCCCCTAGCCCCTCTTGCGGAAGGTAGCACCCATGCACCTCCGTACTTCCTCACTGCCAAGGTCAGTGGAGGGCGCGATAGGGAACGAGGCACCTCCCATCGTTGGTCCCAAATCCCTCTCTCTCGCTACGCTTTTCCGCACTTCAGGCCTCCATCCTGGAGTAAGTCCCAACACCATGGGCCGCCTAACGCATAAGCCCCTCTTCTCTTCTCATGGACGCACCCTTCATGACGTGGTCCTCAGGTCCTTGATTTCTCTTATTTCTCACACCGAGCATGACTCACATGGGCTTAGAGTGAGCATCGGGCATGGCAATGCCCTCGTCCAGTATGAAATTAAACTGCATACCCTCATCTAGCATGACGTTAAACTGTATTCCCCCGTCCATCATGATGTTAAACTGCACATCCCGAACTACGAGGACTTTTATCCATGTCATGGCATGGTTTGTAGGAATCCTCATGAGGTTCAATCCCACCCATCATTTTATTCACTTCAAGTTCTACCTTCGTCCAACATGACGTTAAACTGCATTCCAGTCCGACAGAAAGCCGTTGTGACCAACCCAAACTATGAGGACTTTGATCCATGTCAAGGCATGTTATGTAGGAAGCCTCCCTGAGGTTCAAGCCCATCTCCCATATAGACCAAGGTCCTTCCTCACATCAGTTCGCCGACATCCACCATCCCAAACTACGGAATCTTTGATCCATGTCAAGGCATGGTACGTAGGAAGCCTCACGCGGTTCAAGCCCACCAATATTGGACCCCCAGGTCTACTTTCACATTGGTTCACCGATGAACCACTTTGAACTATGAGGTCTTTGATCCGTGTCAAGGCATGGTATGTAGGAACCCAACCAAAGGTCCAAGCCCACCACCCGTTGGTCATTCCAACCTTCTTCACATTGGTTCATCAACACCCGGGCAACCTAGTGTGTAAGCCCCACACCATCTAGAACAAGGTCCTTGCTCATGTCGGTATGCCGACACACCTTCCGAACTACGGGGACTTTGATCCATGTCAATACATGGTACATAAGAAGCCTTCACGAGGTTCAATCCCACCACCAGTGGACCCCCAGGTTAATCTTCACATCGGCTCACTGATAATGCCCATCAGACCGAGGTCCCCATTCACGTCGGTCCTCTAGCGTACCCAACCAAACTACGCAGACTTTGATTCACTACCACGGGGATACATAGGAGGTCTCTTCGAGGCTCAAGCCCAACTTTACAGTCTCCCTTACAATGGTTCCGTTTCATTACCCCTCCACTTCATTCACCCATCTATCATCCATCCCGATTATCAACTGGACCGCCATATCCTAGAAAGATCATGCTATTCCGCTCTTCATCACAGCATTCGGGAAGCCATCGACAGGTTGGTCCCGATATCGGCATCCCTTCAAGGGAAATTCTTCAATCCGATCCATTCTAGTCAATGCTCTGATTAGGCCAATCCATCTCCACTGGACATTAAACCTGCGGTATACCCTGTGTTAAACATAGGAAGACAAAGAAAACCTGAAATACATGACTATGGCATATAATTCCCCACATTTGATGTGGTATTTTTCGTGCTTCCATGCCCTAGAAAAGCCCTATGACAAGGGACAAAAGACAAGAACACTTGTTCCCCAGCGTTCAGACAAGCTACTGAGGCCTCGACGTGACTACACCCCCGACTGAAGGTTGCTGACCTGACCGGACCCTTTAGAATTTCCAGATAGACGCAGTGTAATTAACAGGCGTCCATGGAATCATGGAACTAGGAAGACTGTAATGAACAACGTATTAAATCTATGAGGGAGACCCGGACAAGGTGATGAGTTCTGAGGAGGAATCCAAGGAAGGAAGAGCCGACATCCCATCATCCCGATTTCGATCAAGGTGAAAACATCCCTGAACAAGGAGTGAATGCCACCCACCTTTGGAAAGAGGGAATATGGGGAAACAGCTACACGTCCTCCTCAGATGGAGGTGCGTGCCTCGGTGAATGCATCGGAAACAGAAATGGTGAACCCGACGTGAAATTCTTCTCCTCAATGTGGAGATTAGTAGCATTCGAGACACCAGTAGATTGTCGTGTCACCGGATCAAGATATCCGGAACTGGGTCCTGCGAAGCAAATTGTGGGCCTGGTGTGAAACTCACCAAATGTTGGGGGCAGTAGAACATGGTGAATTCTATTCAGAAAAATGTTGGCGTGGATCCCTCTTACCGACTTGGAGAAAGGAATGATGCTGGGGCACTGGTTGTCAATCCTTTTCCTCGCAGTGCTGATGAGTTGATCTCTCTGTTTCCCAGGAACCAGGTTGCTATTGTGGAGACATGATCACCGCCTGCTCGCCTACATAGGGGCTGGGGAAATACCGGCACAACCACCCCGCATGGCTCCGCTGCCGCCAAGGTGACCACTACATTCTTGAATACGGGGCGCCCATGTCTCCTCTCCCTGTCAGAGATCATCCAGCAAAGGGTAATCAAAAACCTTGTACGCAGGAAAGAGGAATAAGGGGTCATCCCATCTTGAGATATGGCCTGCCTAGACCTAGAGGCATCTAGGCCCCGCCGTCACCACCCTCAAAGGCTGCGCAGGCAGCCCCTGCTCCCCACCCCAACGTTCAATCGTTTCGGGAGCCTGTCCCTGGAACACCTCGACAACTCCTCGCCTTACGCTGATGAGGTGGGTGATGTCCGACTCGGCCCTCTTAGAGTCCCATTCCAAGGGCTCCAGGAAAGGGCCCCCACCCGTCCGCGTCAGCGCCGCTGTCCGGCTTCGCAAGAAGAGAAGGTAGGCTATGCCACTACACCACCTGTGCCAGCTCGTCTGACCCGGCATTAGAGTCGGTCCCGAGCTGAGGACGCTCGTCAAGGTGCGTCGACGTCAACAGCTACAGTGGCCCGACCCACCACCGATGTGCATCATGGAGTCCCTTCATACACTGAGAAGGGGCACTATTTCTCCCAACCAAGATCGAGGACTCCACCACCCCATTGGCAGGATGGGTTGACTCTCTGGGTCGCAGGCCCAAGTGATGATTGTCGCGAACCAATCCGCGGTAACGTCACTCCATACGGAGGTCCTCTCGGTACCACCATTCCATAGAGCATGGGCCTTCTTGTCTCACATGCCCGTTACAGTGGTATGACTCATGCTACCCCCATCCCGAAGGAAGACCTGCCCCACGACAGTGAGGTTCTGTGCGGAAACCTCTCCCGCGCCCACCATACAGGGTATAGAGCCCCTCCTCCTACCCCTGATCATCGATATGAAGGCACTGTCCATTTGGTCCCTCTCCAACATGGGGGTCCTCCCTACGTCCTCTCTGCAATGGGCGATGGTCCTCTTAACCTCAGCAACTCGAGGAGTTAAGGTCAGGCTCGCTCCGCCCGCATCGACCATGGAGGTCCTCCCCATGCTCCTGCCGATTTCAACAGAGGCTCTGCCCACATGGGTGAGGTCCATGGAGGTCCTCCACATGTACCCTTCGACATTTGCCCTGGTGCCCCTTGCACTCCGTCTATCTCAATCGGGGGCCCTCTTTGCCACGACGCCAGCGCTGCCCCAAGACTACAAGTTGAGAATCAACCTTGTCTCGAAGAGCCACCCAGGGGCAGGAGAGCGGGTCGTCGCCATCCCAAGAAGAGTCCTGGGGGGCCCGGGTGGAGATCAAACTGGCCCGTTTCTCAGATTCTAAAGCGGAATGTGACTCAGTGATATTACCTTCTCCTCGCTCCTCCGCATCAAGGACTGGGGTAGGAACCAGGCACGTCAATCTCATTCTCCCAGAATGCAAGGTCCACCGGATTCCCGCCTCTCTCCGCAGGTACATACAGGAGGAAGAAAAAGTTGATATTTCACAGGTCCCGACTGTGCAATCACCACTGTCATCACCAGATGCACCTTCTACCTCTACGAGAGACTACGGGGATCTATTTTGGGGACCAACGACGGTAGATCAACGACATGACCTATCACCGACAACCGCAACTCCTGCTCCAGAAGCTGTGGCTATCATTCCATCGTATCATGATATCATTGTCAGGTTACCTCACTCTTCCAAGGATGGACTAGAGTTTGGCGGCCAGTCAGCTCGTTCACCGAATTCTCCTCCCCCAAGTTTACTGTCCTAGTGGTCCCCCTCGGTACCGCTACCGGTCCCTCAGTCGCCTCCGGTTGACAAGTGGGGCAATACGGGGCCGAACCCTGAGTCCGAGCCCAGGAGCTTCTGGAGCATTCTCACAGCGGATCAAATCCCAGAGAAGTTTTGACTGACGGCAGTGCCAAAAATTTGTGCACCGAGGTCCCTTACCCCAGAGGATGTGGGGTGCCTCCACCGAACCTTATGGGCGACACAATTCCGCCTTCGTTATGAGCGGGTGATGTACCCCAGGAGTCAAGAGCACCTTGAATAAATCGTCGATCAATGCGGCCTGATCGATTTGACCACACTCCCTGTTTCCTAGTGCCCTGAGTCAGCAGACCTTCCGAGCACCCTTCAACGAAAATGCGTTCAGAGTTTCAAAGTACTCCACAAAGTCATCAGGGAAGCTACCCCCATGTGCAAGTCCATGGATGTGGACACTATGCCGCTCTCCACTTCAACCCTATCCGATGACAACACGATTCATTATGCGACATTGGGGACATGTCCTCGAGTGGGGTCGCAGTCCACATGGTTGATGTAGTGGAGAAGGAAGATGAGCTTGAACTTCTCGACGGATACTTACCCCCTGAGGGTGTGCCTCCACTGCTAGACCCATCACGGAGGGTTACCCGTCAGCAGAGGAACCTTCTAGGCCTCCCTGTACCCACTGAGTCACTGGTACACAGTCAAAATGCCTGTAAGGTTAAGGAGAAAGTCAGAACTTTCAAGCACACTGACCCGTCCGCCTCTGTACCGAAGATGGAAAAAGATCCCGAAATGGCCTCGTTGCGCCAGCAACTTATTGAACAGAAGAGGCTGGTTGACAAAATCCTTGCCGAGCATGCTGCAGAACAGCGGTTGTTTGACATATAATGTAGCTGATTGGGTGATTGTTGATAGAAAAACATAGCATAGATTGCAGTAGAATCAAGGAGGTATACATGGTAGTGAGTGTGGAAGAGGAGTAGGGAGTGTAACTAAAGGTGTCATAGGGTTTGAGTTTTTTAACCAACACCCCTCATGTGATCCATTTTAGGCTCTTGGAGAATATGGTTAGGGACATTGAAATATACATACTGTAGAGGCCTTAGACCTCGAGGAACCCAGAATTACAATCGGGATGATAATTTGTATTATAGATATCTTATCTACATTAGTTTTAATACATATAAACATAGGGGTGGGAAACTCTTTTATTCCCACTTCTCTTGTTTGATACATAGAGGTTATATATTTCCCTTATCTCTACCCTTGCACTTGGAAAATCCCACCGGATGGGATTTTCTTATCCCAAACTGCTACTAAAAGAGTGATATAAACCTTGGTGGACATATATTTGTATAAAATATCAATATAGTTGTGATAAGGACTTACAATTTCATCTAAGGTATGGATTGGTTATCAATAGTTCATGACCATATTGATTTTTTAAGAGGGAGGATATAGTGTGTCTGTGGTGATGGAATGATGTTTTACTTCGTGGTTGATAATGAAACCCAAGAAAATAGGAATGGGATCATACATAGGAGGATAAAACCTATTAATCATTAGTTGGATCGTATTACCCCAGGAAATGTGGATGTTATAGGCTTTCATCTTCTAGTAGTGGTGGAAGAGTAAGAGGAAGTATTTTTCAATTGCATGTTACGATTACCTCTCCACTAAGACGTAGACATTAAAATAGAATAATACCTAGAGATAGAGATGTTATCTACACTAGGAGATCTGATTTTTTATATCATTGAGAGATAATGTTTTTGTGGGATGACTTAAAATGAAATGGTTTTGTTATACCCAGTGTTTCTCCTTTGTTAGTACTAGTGTTATTCCCCAAAAAGTTAGATGGAATTTAAAGACTTTATATGGATTACCCTTTCCTAAACCATGTTTCCACGAAGAATAAGTATCCACTATAGGGGATCGATGGCCGCATTGACTAGTTAATACAGGAGAGATGGTTATCAAATAGGTTCCTTACATCAGGTTATCACTAGGTATGGGTAAAAGACATGGATATACCAAATATAGTATTATGATGGTACTTTTTCCTTTTTTAATACTCAAGGATGCCTTTTTGTAAGAATAAAACCCTAAAAGTTTTCCTGTGACTCATGAAACTAATATATCATCCTTCTTAAACTATTTTTTATTGGTTTTCATCAATTTCATTCAAGTGTACTCAGTGACAGAGGAGTAGCATGTGAGACATTTGAGGATGGTCCAGCATATAAACCGACAGAAAATTATCTATGGGAAGATGTATATGTTTTAGTTAAAGATTAAAGAGTTCTACATTATATAAAATATCATCTTAGAATAAGGTATAGCATTGGACCAAGAAAAGGTTTTGGAAATGATAGATTTGAATCCACGCAAGTTCAAGATTGATCTGCAGATATTCCATGGGTTGAATAGAAAATATATGATATTAATGCTTGATTTCTCTCAAATACTATCACATATAACTATATTTACCCATAAGGGGTGACCATTTATATCCGTAGAAATATTCTTACATAATTATCAAGAGATCTAGAAAATGTTAATGAACACTCACATATTGAGACTACCAAAGCATGGTGTTATGTATGTAGTGTTCTGCAACGCCTCAATTATTAAAATTGGTTTTGTTTTGATATATAGGTTTTATTTGAGTACAAAATGGTATTGATGTTTGGAACCACAAAAGTATAACTCTATCAGCCGCAATCTAAAACTGGTATAAGTAGTCTTCTCCTTGAATATATGGTGATACTACCTTATGGGAGAGTTTGGAATCATCTATTCTGATCACGAGAGTATGAAGTATATATTTCTGAAAAAGGATATTAACATGAGATAAAGATGACATGTATATTTCCTCCATTATTATGAATTTAGTATAGCATATAATCCTGAGAAGGGAAATATGGGGGTTGATTCTCTCTTTAAGAGATGGTGTCCACAATTTTTGACCAAGGATTCAGAGTAGTAATATAGCATCCCGCCTTTTTATAACATAAACTTTCATTACATTACACAAAACTGAGGATCTTTAATGTTTAGTCTCTTGGAAACTAGGAACATAATAGATGAAAAAAACATAAAACATTCTTCTTAAGCACTTGAAAGGCTTCTCCCTATGTTCATCCTAGGTTCATTACTGCATCTCATAACCTGGGGACATACATTAAAAGAAAGGGTGAGAAAAAGGCCCAGTAAGGGAAACAAGATGAACATTTTACATGTGAACTTGAGATACTTCAATAAGGACATGAAAAAAACATTAAGGCATGAGAAAGAAATCATGAGGCATTTCATAATAAAAATAACATTTTTCATAACTTGAAGATGTGGCTACAACATTTAATATTGACAATCGTTTTGTTTCACCAAGGTCCATCCCCAAGGTGTCGTTAAAAATTACCAAGGTTATTCACCAAGGCGTCGTTAAAATGGCCATCTCTAGAGATTAAGTCTTTACCCAATGCATTGGAGCGCTATCAGGGAGCACCCTTATATTTGCCTTTATTATCATGTGAGCCACATATATCATCATCAAAAATTTCATAAATAACCCATATAGCATAAAATAAATGGGTTTCATTTCATAATCATAACGTTTTAAAAAAACTGCTTTAAAGACATGATCCTTACATTACTTTAAACCCATGAAAAGGGAAAGTGGGTATCATGTATGTAAATCCCAGAATTTAAAATAGAACATTTTCGTATATACGTGAATACCCCTGTAGAAATAGGAGTTTTGAGTATTCACTTTATAACATAAAATAATTTTGAGAAAAGAGAGGCATTTTGAGATGAAAATTCTGCAGCATAACGGCTAAGTTTCGAGGTTTTAGAAAACATTGAAATGAGAGGGGACATGGGTCACCCACTCATAAATGATCCATAAAACAGCAGGGTGAAAGAATAAGAAGGACATACAGACATGGTAATGAAATTTGGGGGACATACCATTTGAAATGAAAAACATAGAAGGGAAAAAATTAGATTTCTCTTATGAAAATTTGGCAGCCTTACGACGCCACTTAAAACTTCAAAATACTGAATTGAAGAGATCAAATGGGGTCTCTAATCATATGAAAATAAGAGTCCTGTATGATAGATATAGATATCATACCCCAACATAACAAAAAGGAACATGAAAGAATTGACATGATAGTAGAACTTCAAAACGAGAAGGGTGAAGAACCACTTAAAAATTCGGCAGCCTAACGACGCCACTTAAAACTTCAAAATGATGAATTGAAGAGATCAAATGGGGTGTCTCATCATATGAACATAAGAGTCCAGTATGATAGATATAGAGATCATACCCCAACATAACAAAAAGTAACTTGAAAGAATTGACATGATAGTAGAACTTCAAAACGAGAAGGGTGAAGAACCACTTAAAAATTCGGCAGCCTAACGGCGCCACTTAAAACTTCAAAATACTGAATTGAAGAGATCAAATGGGGTCTCTCATCATATGAACATAAGAGTCCAGTATGATATATATAGAGATCATACCACAACATAACAAAAAGGAACTTGAAAGAATTGACATGATAGTAGAACTTCAAAATGAGAAGGGTGAAGAACCACTTAAAAATTCGGCAGTCTAACGGCGCCACTTAAAACATCTTAATACTGAATTGAAGAGATCAAATGGGGTCTCTCATCATATGAACATAAGAGTCCAGTATGATAGATATAGAGATCATACCCCAACATAACAAAAAGGAACTTGAAATAATTGACATGATAGTAGAACTTCAAAACGAGAAGGGTGAAGAACCACTTAAAAATTCAGCAGCCTAACAGCGCCACTTAAAACTTCAAAATACTGAATTGAAGAGATCAAATGGGGTCTCTCATCATATGAAAATAAGTTTCCAGTATGATAGATATAGAGATCATACCCCAACATAACAAAAAGGAACTTGAAATACTTTACATGAAAATAGATCTTGAAAATTGAGAAGGGAGAAAGAATCCGTTAAAAAAATTTCGGCAGCCTAACGGCGCCACTTAAAACTTCATAAAATGAAATAATGAGAGTAAGAGGGGATCTCTCATTATATGAACATGAAAAGGGCAGTAATATTAGTATAAAAGAACATCCTCCAACATAATAACATGGAGCATAAAAGGAATGGCATAAAAGAGATTACTTGAAATGAAAGAGAGAGGTCGGATCCCTTACCTTAAAACATAACTCTTAAAACTCAAAGGTTGGGACCATGAGGGCTTGGGGGAACCATGGGAGGACTCCTTGGGAGGTAATGAGACCAGAACCTCGTTGGGGAAGAGTTGGGAGTGAAAACTAAAGGAGTAAAGGGTGGGTATTTTTAGGGAAAGTGAGGGGACAAGGCATTAATGGCCAAGGGACACCTCACATGTGCTTTTCTCAAACCCATGTGCTCTCCCTTGGAATTTATCATGGAGTTAGGCCACATGGGGCCCCCAAAACAATAATTCATCACCCTTGGCCGTCCAACCCTCAAAATATCTCATTACATCATCATGACACCGTTATGATGTCATTAAACATACCGAAACCCTAAAACTGTATTTTTACTATTCACTGAAAATTCATCTTTCTCAGAAAAATCCCAAAATTTAACCTTAGCCAAATATCAATGCTCTAAATAAATTTATGACTCCATTTTATAAAAATAATTTTCTAAATAATTTTAATTTAATTTTTAAATAAAAACACTATTTATCGAAAATTCGTTTTTTTCAAAAAAATCTCCAAAAATTACCATAACATAATATCGATGCTCTGAGTTCAAAAATAAATTCATTTTTATAAAAATAATTTTCTAAATATTTTTAATTAAAATTTTAATTAAAAAACACTATTCACCCGAAAAAAACTAATACTTGAATAATAATTTATGAAACCGTTATTTAACCATTTTATTGAATCACATTACTTAATCAAGGTGCCAACATTATTTTAAAACTTTCTTTAAGTGAGATTACTAATCCATTTGGTCATATTACTAATCCTAATCATAAAATCACTATTCAATAATTATTATTCATCAAAAATCAAGTTGATCTTATTAGACTCCAAATTTTGTACTGAACATAATTGTAGAAGACCATTTTTTGAAAATCATTACACATTTTTAATTATTTAAGGTTTACATAAACATTTTTAAAATATCCTTTTTCTAAAATTCATCAAAAATATGCATACTATATTTATCCGGTCATTTGAAAATTCATAAACAAAGGATTACACAAGGTAGTCACGGTCTCTTTACATAGCCTCTTATCACACCAGAATAGGACCTAAGTGTAAGGTGTGCTAAGGTGAGATAGTCCGAGGGAGGCTCGGCCAACTTTGCCCGAGTAGTAATTTCAATCAGTTTGAACTTCTCGCAAAGGCGATTCCATTCTAGCTTCACACGATGAAGTTCGGCTTGGGTTTGGTCTAGAGCAAAGCTCAATGGTTCTACCTCCTTCCCAAGTTCTGTTAGATGGGCTTCGATCGGTCCAAGACTACTAGGTGAGGCCATCGAATCTTCTTTCTATAATAATTAACCAAGATTAGTTGTATTTAGAGACAATAATCAAAACATTTTGTTCACAGTGATCATATTGACCGATGGTCATATAATAGTCAGAACCCAATGGTCTCATTTTAATTATAATCATATTTATCAAATAAAAAATTTTTGTTGAGTATAAAATAAAATAACACATGAAATTAGGAAACAAGATTTATTCAAAATTTCGGGCTGTTACAATCTTCCCCCCTTAAGAAATTGCGTCCCCGCAATTTTAAAAAAAATTGGGTTTTGAAATTTCATTGAAAGTCCCACATCGGAAAAAGAGTCCATGACACCATTACTTTAAAAGAAAGAAAAGGAAGTACAAAGGCCACCCGAGTTTACTCATACTAGGATTCCATGTAGGAAACATGGACATGGAGGAGAAAACAAAGGGTCACGTCCTAAAGGAGAGTGATAGAAAACATGATTAGGAGGAAGTTAACCACCAAAAAATCCCAAAATTATGATGTGTGCAAGTGGTCTTTGATTACCTAGTAGGAAACGTAAACCAACAACGTTTTTGTTTTACGTTCCTTTTCTTAACATTGAGGAATTTATTTACAACATAGAACAAAAACATAAGGAAATATATCTACCTTCATGTAGAGTTTCATCCTTTAATAAGTTTCTACCCAAAACTAATCTTTTCCCTAAACTATGAGCATTGAAAACTACTTGGTTTCATCAAAACACAAGAATCATCTTCTAGAGAATCACATAATCCACAAAAGATTAACTATCTATTTCTTTTATCTTTAAACATTATCCCAAAAACCGAAAGGGTAAGGTAAAACAACTCTTCAAAAAAAAAAATCCCATAGGAATGGAAACTACTTTTAAATCTTCAAAGTTCCATGGTATTACCCAAAGTTCATCCTAGTCCATTCCATAAATAACAGTCCTTAAAATTCCTCAAAATAAACCAAACTAAGATTGAAACCCAAATACAAGAAGGATTTGATAACATAGTCTTCCAAAATAAACTTCATTGTTCATCTCCAAACAACATCAACCACTCCTAACATCTTGTAACAAAAGTATCTAACCTAAACATATTTAACCCAAGATAGGTTAGTCATTCCCATAAGTAACCTAAATTTCTATAAGTCCACCTTAAATTCATCAATTCTTCAAATATAAGTCAACCTTAGTCCTCAATGAAAATACCGTTGTAATCTATTTACCTCGATCATACAAGGTCCCCAAAATAGTGAACGTCTTCCAAAATAAAAATCATATTTTAATCCCCTAATTATCTTTGTCATATTAGTACGGTAATAGTAGCATTTCCTATCACATTGGTTGTTGAGACATGCTCTTCCATTTCCCGCCATTAACTAAGAAAAGAAACATTAATTAGGGGCTTAAATACTTAGCCAACAATCATGAAAAGAAACTTAAATAATATAAGGATAACTTGTAGTTGAATATTATACCCTAACTTGTGATCCCCTAGGTTCCCATCTAGGTTATCCATGATCATATATTCTTATGTGAATCTTTACTGTATTTTATCTTTGTTCCTTTAATAATGGTTCATACTAAGCTTATGAATTTACCAAAGCATATCCCCTGGTAGTGTCGTAACCAAGAGTGCAGCAAGGACCGTTGTCGTGTACCAGTTCCCGTTCGAGTCTAGCTCAAAGCGGTGTTTTCAGGTTTTACCCCTATGTACATCTGTGCCAGAGCCACCTCTACCTGCTCGTATCCAGACAGGGATGTATTTGCTTGGCAACCCCTTACTCAATACTCACAAAAATACCAGGAATATTTCCTATATTTTAACATTTATATAGGCTTCTTCCTAAAGTTTTCATATCCTAATTTCCACAAATAACTAAACCATCCTTTGATACCAACTATAGCATCCCGCCTTTTTATAACATAAACTTTCATTACATTACACAAAACTGAGGATCTTTAAGGTTTAGTGTCTTGGAAACTAGGAACATAATACATGAAAACAACATAAAACATTCTTCTTAAGCACTTGAAAGGCTTCTCCTTATGTTCATCCTAGGTTCATTACTGCATCTCATAACCTGGGGACATACATTAAAAGAAAGGTTGAGCAAAAGGCCCAGTAAGGGAAACAAGATGAACATTTTACATGTGAACTTGAGATACTTCAATAAGGACATGAAAAGAACTTTAAGGCATGAGAAAGAAATCATGAGGCATTTCATAATAAAAATAAAATTTTTCATAACTTGAAGATGTGGCTACAACATTTAATATTGACAATCGTTTCGTTTCACCAAGGTCCATCCCCAAGGTGTCGTTAAACATTACCAAGGTTATTCACCAAGGCGTCGTTAAAATGGTCATCTCTAGAGATTAAGTCTTTACCCAATGCATTGGAGCGCTATCAGGGCGAAAAATTAAATTTGCCTTTATTATCATGTGATCCACATATATCATCATCAAAAATTTCATAAATAACCCATATAGCATAAAATAAATGGGTTTCATTTCATAATCATAACGTTTTAAAAAAACTGCTTTAAAGACATGATCTTTACATTACTTTAAACCCACGAAAAGGGAAAGTGGGTATCATGTATGTAAATCCCAGAATTTAAAATAGAACATTTTTGTATATATGTGAATACCCCTGTAGAAATAGGAGTTTTGAGTATTCACTTTATAACATAAAATAATTTTGAGAAAAGAGAGGCATTTTGAGACGAAAATTCTGCAGCATAACGGCTAAGTTTCGGGGTTTTAGAAAACATTTAAATGAGAGGGGAAATGGGTCACCCACTCATAAATGATCCATAAAATAGTAGGGAGAGAGAATAAGAAGGAAATACAGACATGGTAATGAAATTTGGGGGACATACCATTTGAAATGAAAAACATGGAAGGGAAAAAAATTAGATTTCTCTTATGAAAATTCGGCAGCCTTACGGCGCCACTTAAAACTTCAAAATACTGAATTGAAGAGATAAAATGGGGTCTCTCATCATATGAACATAAGAGTCCAGTATGATAGATATAGAGATCATACCCCAACATAACAAAAAGGATCTTGAAATAATTGACATGATAGTAGAACTTCAAAACGAGAAGGGTGAAGAACCACTTAAAAATTCGGCAGCCTAACGGCGCCACTTGAAACTTCAAAATACTGAATTGAAGAGATCAAATGGGGTCTCTCATCATATGAAAATAAATGTCCAGTATGATAGATATAGAGATCATACCCCAACATAACAAAAAGGAACTTGAATGAATTGACATGATAGTAGAACTTCAAAACGAGAAGGGTGAAGGACCACTTAAAAATTCGGCAGCCTAACGGCGCCACTTAAAACTTCAAAATACTGAATTGAAGAGATCAAATGGGGTCTCTCATAATATGAACATAAGAGTCCAGTATGATAGTTATAGAGATCATACCCCAACATAACAAAAAGCAACTTGAACGAATTGACATGATAGTAGAACTTCAAAACGAGAAGGGTGAAGAACAACTTAAAAATTCGGCAGTCTAACGGCGCCACTTAAAACTTCAAAATACTGAATTGAAGAGATCAAATGGGGTCTCTCATCATATTAACATAAGAGTCCAGTATGATAGATATATAGATCATACCCCAACATAACAAAAAAGAACTTGAAAGAATTGACATGATAGTAGAACTTCAAAACGAGAAGGGTGAAGAAGCACTTAAAAATTCGGCAGCCTAACGGCGCCACTTAAAACTTCAAAATACTGAATTGAAGAGATCAAATAGGGTCTCTCATCATATGAACATAAGTTTCCAGTATGATAGATATAGAGATCATACCCCAACATAACAAAAAGGAACTTGAAATACTTTACATGAAAATAGATCTTGAAAAATGAGAAGGGAGAAAGAATCCGTTACAAATATTTCGGCAGCTTAACGGCGCCACTTAAAACTTCATAAAATGAAATAATGAGAGTAAGAGGGGATCTATTATTATATGAACATGAAAAGGGAAGTAAGAGTATAATAAAAGAACATCCTCCAACATAATAACATGGAGCATAAAAGGAATGACATAAAAGAGATTACTTGAAATGAAAGAGAGAGGTCAGATCCCATACCTTAAAACATAACTCTTAAAACTCAATGGTTAGGACCTTGAGGGCTTGGGGGAACCATGGGAGGACTCCTTGGGAGGTAATGAGACCAGAACTTCATTGGGGAGGAGTTGGGAGTGAAAACTATAGGAGTAAAGGGTGGGTATTTATAGGGAAAGTGAGGGGACAAGGCATTAATGGCCAAGGGACACCTCACATGTGCTTTTCTCAAACCCATGTGCTCTCCCTTGGCATTTATCATGGAGTTAGGCCACATGGGGCCCCCAAAACAATAATTAATCACCCTTGGCCGGCCAACCCTCAAAAGATCTCATGACATCATCATGACACCGTTATGATGTCATTAAACATACCGAAACCCTAAAACTGTATTTTTACTATTCACTGAAAATTCATCTTTCTCAGAAAAATCCCAAAATTTCACCTTAACCAAATATCAATTCACTAAATACATTTATGAACTCCATTTTATAAAAATAATTTTCTAAATAATTTTAATTTAATTTTTAAATAAAAACACTATTCATCGAAAATTCGTTTTTTCAGAAAAATCTCCAAAAATTACCATAACATAATATCGATGCTCTGAGTTCAAAAATAAAATCATTTTTATAAAAATAATTTTCTAAATATTTTTAATTAAAATTTTAATTAAAAAACACTATTCACCCGAAAAAAACTAATACTTGAACAATAATTTATGAAACCGTTATTTAACCATTTTATTGAATCACATTACTTAATCAAGGCGCCAACATTATTTTAAAACTTTCTTTAAGTGAGATTACTAATCCATTTGGTCATATTACTAATCCTAATCATAAAATCACTATTCAATATTTACTATTCATCAAAAATCAAGTTGATCTTATTAGACTCCAAATTTTGTACTGAACATAATTGTAGAAGACCATTTTTTAAAAATCATTACACATTTTTAATTATTTAAGGTTTACATAAACATTTTTAAAATATCCTTTTTCTATAATTCATCAAAAATATGCATACTATATTTATCCGGTCATTTGAAAATTCATAAACAAAGGATTACACAAGGTAGTTATGGTCTCCTTACATAGCCTCTTATCACACCAGCATAGGACCTAAGTGTAAGGTGTGATAAGGTGAGAGAGTCCGAGGGAGGCTCGGCCAACATTGCCCGAGTAGTAATTTCAATCAGTTTGAACTTCTCGCGAAGGCGATTCCGTTCTAGCTTCACACGATGAAGTTCAGCTTGGGTTTGGTCCAGAGCAAAGCTCAATGGTTCTACCTCCTTCCCAAGTTCTGTTAGATGGGCTTCGATCGGTCCAAGACTACTAGGTGAGGCCATCGAATCTTCTTTCTATAATAATTAACCAAGATTAGTTGTATTTAGAGACCATAATCAAAACATTTTGTTCACAGCGATCATATTGACCGATGGTCATATAACAGTCAGAACCAAATGGTCTCATTTTAATTATAATCATATTTTTCAAATAAAACATTTTTGTTGAGTATAAAATAAAATAACACATGAAATTAGGAAACAAGATTTATTCAAAATTTCGGGCCGTTACAAGTAAGACACATTACAAATTTATTTAATTGATTTGGTTGTTCTATCATATATCTTGTACACAGTTTTTCCCTTATACAGTATGTAAAGAAGGATTAGCTAGGAGTTACTGATTTTGAGACCTCACGTTTTTTGGAGTTGGTTCTTGAGAACCAACTTCTATGTAATTTGTGATAACTTGTATTCGTGGTTTTAAATATTAATAAACTATTTATCACATCCTGATTGTTATTCTATGTGACATAGAATGTGATAATTTACAAAAAGTAGTTTTCACAATAAAAGGCCATAAAAGTTCCCTGCTCTGATGAGAACCTGGAAGTACTATGACACTATTCTTGAATATATATTATATATTAGGATGATATCCTTTGAGAAATCAAAATCATACAGTCTATCAGTGGTAGAGACTCATAGGACTTGGAGGAACCATATCAGGGTGTACTCCCTTGGTAATATTCAGTAGTATTTAATGAGAATGATACCCACCAATAGTAAAGTCTCATTTATAAGTGTCATTGAATGTTCCTATTTGTGGATGTGGTATAGGTCCTTAGAATTTAGTAATTTTTTTATTGAGTATTATGAGTCATGCGCATAGAGGTATTGTCAAACTGATGAAAAACTATGTTCACAAATACGTAGGATATGTTGGGTGCCTCACAAGTACTATTGCATTATTGAATAATATGAGAAATGGTTTTTCCATTCTGTTTTTTAATAGAAGTTGACAGCTCATTCCCTTTAATGGAAATATTATAGCCTAAATTAATCCATGTCATAGGTCTTCCATAGGAAAGTTCAATTTCTAGAAAATAAAGGAAATAAAAATTGTGGGCATAGGCTAATGGAACTAGTATACTACCTGCTTTATTAGATATTGATATAAAGGGATTATATTTCATAGTAACTGTCTCTATGAGGTAACTTTTCATTGCAGTGTTAAATTATTTCTCTATGGGTGCCTTAACAAGTTTCTAGATTCCATCCTTGGACATTAGGCTACTTCAACTAATGCAACAAGGAAAGAGGCCAAGAAGGTCACACACAATGTGTATTTATAATCTTAGTTAAATAATATTTTATTATTTATTATTTACAAACTTCAATATATTTTATTCCCAAGCATGGTTTAAAAATTATTCATGTATTCTTGATGTCATATATCACATCACTAGTTATTAGAGAAAATATAATGTGGGTTTAATGTTTAATAGATGTTTATTTTCAATTTAGTGAATATAAATATTTATTTATTAATCAGTGAATAATGCAATGATATATATTTGAGAAATAAATAGTCATTATTTAGGGCTTCATAAAAAAATGGAGGAATTTTAGACCGAGCTAAATTTTTTAGTGAGAAATAGTAATGTTAAATATTATTCAACTACATAATATTTAATTATAATTTGAAAGATAATCACATGTAGACAAATAATATTTCTATTATTATAATTTTAATTTGGGTTTCGTGTGGATTAAATAAATAAATTGGGGAACCTATGAAAATATTTTATTTTAAGCCTGGAAATATAAATTCCCAATTATGTTATTTTCTTAATTAAGCCAATTAATATAACTTGGTTGTGCACATAAGATGTGGAGAATCCTCTGAATCCTATAGATCTACCTTCCCCAAGAATGCAAACAATAATAGAGAGTAATCCTCCACCACCAAATCAAGGAGAATGCTTTGGAAGCCATTCTCAAAAATATCAGAGGAGGATGAAAGAAGAACAACGATCCACCATGCTAGCATTCATAGATTCCTTCGATGACATCTAGATACTAGAGGAAGACATGTGGATCACTTCTAGAGGAAATATACACTTGGATTCTACAACCAAAAGATGGTGGACCACAGATCTGTCACCATATTCATCAAAGATGAATGAATTAAATAAATTAAATTCCTTATTTTCTTAAATTAATTATAAAAAAAATGTTAAGATCCTCTCTCTATATTCTGTAACAATAATACATTGTTAATTTCTTTGTTTCCATTCTGTTTATCATGAAATTCATCATCGAATATATCTCAGATTGACCATCAATTTTGAAAAATAATGATGTTGGGAATAACCCATCACACTCATCCACTCAGTCTAAAACAAAATATTGGTATAAGATACTGTCACATAATTATTTGCAATTATTTGAAGATCAAAAGTGATTTATGCATTTTAATATGGATTTTCAATTCATGTTTAATCATTATTTTATTCGAAATTGTGAGATATACTTCTTCCTCATTCGTTTATCATAGATCAAATATGGATGACTAATTTTATGGTTAAAATAAAATTTAGGAACACATTCAGAGGATCCAAGGTTTATTTTTAGATAACACAAAATTACATACTATGTAATTCTACTTACACAATGTGATTGTGTTCAATGCATCAAGAATTAAATTAGAAATTAATACAAATAGTGTGCATTGATTACACATGGTGCATTAAAAACCTTACAACATGTGTTGATTGGATAGGGTGGAACACTTTAATCTAGAGTTCACTTTATATAGATCATTTACATGGCATGTAGTCCCATTGAGTTAATGGCAGGCCGTGTATTTCAATACATTACCTACCAGACTGGTGACCATGAAATTTGTTGATCATAGGATGAGTGAACCATTGGTTACATTTTGTACTCCATGTTTAGAGGAAACATTTTACACGTTGAGTCCCAAGGCGTGTGCCATGGATAAAGGGTGAAATTTATACAATCTATGTTCTCTTTTGTACATGTTTTGTACTTATACCAAATTACAAAGATTTAAAATTTATTTATCATATTATAAACACCATGAGACATTATCTTGTGTCTGGTCATCAAATTGATAGGAAACACCATGTGATGGATTTATAATACTAACATTTATATCATTTATTAATATCTTCCTTATGTTCACATATGCATGTCATGTGTTAGCCGTGTTACAATTCATAGGTGAATTGAAGCATTACATGTGATCGAAAAATCATGTAATTCACTTAATCAAAAAATTGTTAGTACATTTAATGAAAGTATGTTATAATTCATGAATTCAATATATCAAAACAACAAAATTTTATATGATTATAATACTTGTTTCTTAGAATTATATGCGTATTTAGTATGTTCCCTCCAAGGTTCATTTATGTACATAGTTAATTTTAAGTGAATTTTTTATTTTTTTTAAATTATAATTGATTATAATCTCAAGAACATTTTGATATGAATTAACGTAAATTAATTTATTAAATAAAGATAATAGTTAATTTATTTGAGCATGATTTATATTAAATAATAATGACTATTAATTGAATTTCAACTTTTTTAAATGTGTAATTCATTTCATTCATGTGGATAATCATGATCGAGACAATACCTTTTTGTGAGATTGGTTTCATTTAATTAATTATTACATGATATTATATTATTTTGTTCCTTCTATCCTCTTATTATATTGGGCCTGAATGTCCGTCGTTTCTTTTATCTTAACCCATGTTCTCCTCAACTATATGTGAGTAAAAAGAAATATTAAAAGGATAGTGGTCCAAAAATATATGAGGTGGTTCATGGTTAGAGCCAAAGAAAAACCAATCTAATGAGATACATATGTTGATAGGTGGAGAGCTGAGACACGAACTTTAATTGGATTAAGGTGTTTTATCCATGTCAATAGTTAGGTAATTAACCACAAGATAAACTATCCACTATTAAAATCCCATGATCATGCCACTTTATTATTTTATTTTTTCCAGTTTCAAGAATATTTCACTATGGATAACATGACATGATTACATAATTAATAAATTAGTTACACTGCAAATATTGAACTAAAATAAATATATTTATACATAGATATGATCTAATACATTGTTAATCACTTACGTAAATCCACATAAAATTAACAGGCATGTGATAATAAAAATAATTGGAAATTTATGCATAAAATGAAAAAATTCCTCAATAAAATATTATGTTGGAATAGCCTTCCACTACTTCAATTAAAATCAAACCATAGTTCAAAATGATTAACCACCCAATGTTGGGGTGATTTCAATTATCAGAAAATTCTAACATGATATTTTAGGTTGAATTAAATAAGGTCACATCGAGGATTGACTGCCCAAGAAGGACATGGGTTAACTAAGAGGTAAGGGTGGAGGAAATCTGAATTAATATTTTCTAGATTGGGGAGTCCACTCAGCAGATCAAGAAACTGTGAGTTAATACATTTGGAATTTGGAATTCAACCTAAAATCATTCAAATTTCATGACCAACCCATTTAGGGAAATGAGAAGGAGAATATTGATCCATTCCACTAAAATGTCCATTAAATAGGATAATTTAAATCTAATAGTAATGGATTATAGGTTTTGATAAAGTAGTGGGAAATTAATAAATACAATATTTATTTATATATCTAAATGTTATCAAATAATGTAATAAAAATCAATTTGTATTGTTTTTATAGAAACAACATTAAAATGACATCAACGATATCACTGTGATCCATAATTGAGAAGAAAAACCTTCTCATCGGAACAAATTTCCAACAGTTTAAAAAAACTATGTGTCATCCTTCACCATGAATGTAAATTATATGTGTTATAAGAAACATTTCCAATTGCACCAGGACATGAGGAAAGTGATGAAGAGCTGTCTTTATATGAGGAATATCTGAATGATGCTACATATGTTTAGTGATTAATCTAATAATCCTTGTACAATGAGATTTTAAAGAAATATGATGAAATTAATGCATGTATCCTGATTTCTCTTCTTCATGATATATATCAATAGAAGGTGAGACATGAGAGGTATGAGATCTCAAAATCATTTTTCAAAACTATGCTTAGAGAGTATCTGCCAACTAGGCCTCAGGCTGTCAATATTATTGGAAATAATAAAGGACAATACATCTTAGGGATTAAATTCCTGAATGAGATTTTGTATATATCTAATAATGTAATCATTTCCCAAGACCATCTCCAGTTTTTATTCAAATTACACTATGAGAAATATTGAGAAGATTCATTCAGAATTTTCTACTTTAATTCACTCTGTGGATAAATATATGTGACATGAAAAACCCACAGTCCTTATTATGTATAAGAAAAGGAAGAACATGTAAATGGGACAAGACTTATATATAGTCTAAATCTCCAAATAAAGGTCATTCTAAGAAGAATAATATCTAGAGGTATGGTTAGAAAAATGATGTTTTATGATTTTCTTGTAGCATGTCAGGAGACTAGAAGATGAACTGCACCGAAAAGTATGGGTAAGCTAAAGGGTTTTTTGTTATCAAGTGTTATCTTTAAATATATACACATTGGGTATTAAATATAGATTGTGGTTCACACATCTATATCCAAATTCAAAAACCATGCATATTTCAAAATATAGGTATAAGAGATGTGGATCGAAGAGATACTAATGTTGTGAGGTTTTTTAATCTGGCCAATGGTGACTACCAACTCTCTCTACCTATTTGAATGATTTATTTTTGAAACCTTGTTATTATTTACCTAAAATTACACAAAAAATAATTTCAATATTATGAAAGATATATATAGGATTAATTTCATGTTTTGAAATAAAAGTTGTTTATTTCGTAAGAACAACATATATTATGGAATGGAAAATTTAAATAAATGTCTTTATTTATTGAATTTGGAAGACCAAGATATGGAAATTGATAATGAATCTAGTTCGTATGAATCATATAACATGCTGTTATGTCATAAATTACTTATTCATGTAAATGAGAAGTGTTTAAAAAATATCTGTAATGATGTTTATTTAAACACTTCTAATCGAAAAACACATGATATATTGAATTATTGTTCACAAGGTAAAATGACCAAAAAACCATTTTTTGGATAGGTTGAAAGGGCCACAGAGCTTCTAGGATTGGCACAAAATGATTCTTTTGGACCATTTCTAGAAGAATCTTCAGGTTTATTTCTTACATCATAAATTTTACTGATGACTTTAGTAGACATAGATATGTTTAATTAATGAGGTATATGTCTGAGTCCTCTAAGAAATTAAAAGAATTCATGAATTATGTAGAGAATATACTTGGTAATATGGTAAATAATATTTAATCTGGACAATGTGTTGAATATCTTATCGAAAAGTTCATCAACTTTTTCTGGGAGTTTGGTATTATATATCAACTCACATCACCTTGTACACCATTATGGAATGGTGATAGTCAAGAAAAGAAAGTATGCCTTTTTAGACATGGTATGTTTGATGACGATTCATGTAAATATTCAATTATCCTTTTAGGTATATGCATTACAAACAACCACAAACACATTCAACAGAGTTCCAACTAAATCAGTAAATTGAATTCTCTTCAATCTAGGGAGTAAAAAGATACATTCCTTATCACATCCACATGTATGGGGTTGTTAGGCATTAGTTAAGGCCTTCTCAGGAATCAAACTAGCACTATGGTGCATGGGGTGTATCATTAGAGGGTATCCCACAGAAACAATGGGATGTTACCTATAGAACCCCTCAGGTAAAAAGTGCATGTCACTAGCCAATCCATATTTCTTGGGAGGGAGAACATCCTCAAGAAAGGATAGTGGGATCAATAATGACTTCAAAAAAATTTGATGCTCAATATACACAATAGTTGTAGCAGGAATAAATATCATAGGACCCCATGGAAGTTGTAGTTCCTAAAAAAAAAGTAATGTGTAGGAGCATTAGAGAGTTAAGATAACCAGAGATATATGGTTTTATAGTCACTAAAAATGGTGGCTAATTATTACCTGACAATGATGATCTCTTATCCTATAAAGAGGAAGTAAATATCTTAGAAATGTAAGATATAAATAATCCATGAATTCTAAAATGGATTCCATGTATCATAACCATGTTAGGGTTCTGGTCGATGTGTATGTTGATGTAAATCATGTTGGATGTAAATGGGTATTCAAGAGGAAACTGGACATGGAATGTAATGTAAATGCCCATATAGTAAGTCTAGTGGCTAATGGGTTTTAATAGTATCAAAAAATTGATTACGATGAAACCTTTTCAAGTGTTTCCATGTTTAAATCCATTATAATTCTACATGATTTATTAGCATACCATGGCTATGAGATTTGGCACATGGATTTAAAAATTGAAGTATTTAATGGGAACCTTATATAAGATGTATATATGACACAACTAGAATTTTTTTTTGACTATAAGTGATGCCAATAATATTATCAAGTTGCATAAAATTTTAAATGAATTGAAGCAAGTATCCATGCTGGGAACATTCGATTGGTTGAAGCCATAAAAGAATATGGCTTCATTATGAATGAATGTGAGTATTGTGTTTATAAGAAGTTTAGTGGGAATATTTTCATTATCCTAGACGTATATTTGAATGAAATATTACATATTTGAAATGACATATCATTTTATAGTTAATTAAGGACTGGTTAAACAAGTGTACCTCTTTGAAGGACATAACTGAATGATCCTATTTTCTTGGGATCTAGATCACTCGTTATAGATTCAAGTGGAATATTGGACTAAATAAATGTAAATATATTGAAAAAATATTAAATAAATATTTTATGGAACAATCTAATAGTGGATAGTTTCTAGTGTCACATGTTTTTCATTTTTCAAAGAAAATGTGTCCCTATAAAAAAATATAAAAAGATAGAATATGTAAGAACTCATAGACTTTGTTGATATGATCTATCTTGTTTGAAAATGTTATGTTATAGACATGATGTTTCATATGTATTGATTATGGTTTGAATATATCAAGAAGTTCCAGGAGAACAACATTGAACTGTAGTTAAGGCAATCCTTAAGTATCTATGAAGATCTAAGGATATGTTCCAAATATATAGTGGAGATGAATAGCAGGTCATCAGGGGTTATACTGATTCTAATTTTCAGATATATTAGAATGATCTCAAGTTGCAATTTAGATATGTTTTTTGTCGCAATGGAGGAGCTATGAGTTGTATGAGTTCATAGTAGAATGTTTTCACTGATACAATAATGGAGTCTGAGTATATAGCAGATTCCGATGTAGATAAAAATTCATTTGTATTTGGATCTTTATCTAGGATCTTTATTTGGTACCAAGAAGTAAATACCCTATTATATTTTAATATGATAATACTACAGTGGGGTCTCTTGAAAAAGATACAAGGTCACACCAATAGAAAAATCACATACACAAAAAGTACCACCTATTGTGGTATTTCAATAAAAATTGTGATGTTTCCATAAATATAGTACACATGTAAGAGAACTTGGTATACCCCTTAACTATATACCTATCTATGTAGAAGAATGAGTATCATGGTAGAGCTATTGGACCAATTTTTTTAGTTGGATCTTGTTCATGTGGGAGTTTGTTGCAGTTGGTTTCGTAGAACAATATTCTAGGTACTTTATGATAAATTTTATTCCTAGTTTTTAGAATTAATAAACTACTTATCACATCATTATATTCCTTAAATGTGACATTGTATGCGATAACATCCCAAGAGTAGTTGTTGCACTAAAAGTTTATAGTAGTTCCTTCCTATGATGAGAACTCAGATGTGCTACAATGCAATATTTTTAATATATCTTTAGATCCAGTTGGTATCATTTGATGGAAAAACATAATTCAACTTATTAAGGGTTGAGACTCATTGGACTTTTACTAAACTTCTCAAGGTGTACTACCTTGGTAATATACATTGGGAAATATGATAATGAAAACATCTAGTTGGAAATCCACATTTATAAGTGTCATTAGTTGACCCTATTTGTTGAATTTTTTATTGTTACATATACTTTAGTATTATTATTATTGATTATTATGAGTCATTAACTTACATTTATTGATTAAAACTATGGTGAAGGGATAAATTTGGATATGCTGGGTGCATCGCAAGTAATTTGGCATTAATGAAGAATGATAGAAAGGAATTTTCACATTCGTTTATGGATGGATGTTGATATCTCAATTAATTTAATGTAAATGTTTTATTATAAATAAATCCTTGTCCACGTTGTTATATAGGCAAATTCAATTTCCAAAAATTCAGAGAAAGAGAAATAGAGAACAAAGGCTATGGGCACCGGCGTGAAACATACAAGATTAGAGATATCAAGATAAATATATTATATTAAACAATAAGTGTATGTATGTTATAACATCTTACCGCATTATTAACTTATTTCATTAGGGTATCTTTGGTGTTTTCAAGACGCTAACCTATGAATTTAGGCTGCTTTTCCTAATTCAACTATGAAATAAGCTTAGAGGGTCACCAACTAAATGTATCAAGAATCTTAGTTAAATAATATATTATTATTTATTATTTAACAAGTTCACTAAATATAATAAATGAAAATGGTTTAATAATTATTCATATATTCTTGATCTCATATATACATTCACAAGTTATTCGAGATAATATAATGTGAGTGGAATATTTAATAAATAATGATTTATTACTTAGTGAAAAAAATATTTATTTATTTATCATAGAATTATGAAGTGATATTTAATTAATAAATAAATAGTTATTATTCAAGGCCCGATAAATATTTTGGAGGAATAGGTAGCCGAGTCAAATGTTCTGGTGAGATATAATAATGGTAAATATTATTTAATGAAATTATATTTAATTATAATTTGAATATTCGGTGCTTTTAGGGAAATAATAGTATTATTATTATTTGACATGGGGTTGTTTAGGATTGGATAATTAAATAATTTTACATGTACCAATATTTTTTTATCCCTAACAATATTAATTACCCATTATTTTGTTTTCTCAATAGATCCAATTCATTTATCGTGGTTGTAAACAAGGTATTTGTTGAATATTTTAAATCCTAGAGAGCTCTTTTCATTAGGAATTATCTTTGTGATGGAGTGCAATCATCCCCCACTAGATCAAGGAGAAATTTTTGGAAGTGGTTCTAAAATTGATCAAACACATATCATAAAATAACAAGGATCCATCAAGTGATCACCCAGTGATTCCATTGGAAATGTCTGGAGATTCAAGGAACATGTATGGATCAATAATAGAAGATATATATACTTGGTTTCTATAAACCATAAACATTGGACAATAAATCTATCACCAGATTCATCAATTAAGAAATAATTTCAACAATGGTAATTCTTAATTTAATTAAATTGATTATAAATAATATGTGATGATTCACTCTCTCCGTTATAGTGTAATTATCCATTTTCTATTTCTTTGATTCAATTTTTTTTATCACATTGTTAATAATCGCATAGATCTCAGATTGATCATCGATTATAGAAAAATGAAAATTAGGGAACCACCCATCACATGCTTCATCTATGCATGAACCCTACAACGTGATCATCACATGCTCTAAATGAATTCAATGATGGTGGGTAACATTTTTCCATTTTATTGGATAGATGATGGAAGTGATGACATTGTGTGATGATGTTATGAGGGGGTTTTACACATACCCTTTGGGGTAAATCTTGTTGGGGAGAATATTTACAAGGAAAATTTGATTTAGATCTTATGGCTATGGATGAATATATATTTAGAGATGTTTTTCTCTCAATACCTCACTTGATAGTAGTTAAAGGTTGAGAACTAGTTCCAATGGGTTTAGTTCAAACCCATGATGTTCCGTAGTGAAATTAGGATGGTATATGTATGTACTTCATTGGCGGACTCCAATTAAAATCTAGAGGACACAATTCCATCTGGGTGATCATAGTGCTTCTTACCGAATCGGCCCAATTTCTATCTATTCAAGTGAGAAGGTTAGTGGAGAGATTGGGATGCCTTTATGTGTATGTGATGGTCCAAATTCATGTAGTCCCCTTAATGTTAATTTCTGAAAATGATGATCACTTCACGTTTTGATTATGGAGAGGATGGTAAGAGGCCTTTTGGACTCAGTTACATTTGATAGCAGTTTTCAACCCCATAATGACAAACTGACTACGTAGATCATTCATGTTCTATAGGAAATTTTTTGGGAATTCATGTCCAACATTTTCTATATTTATATAGATAATAAATATTTGGTGTACTTTTCATACAATAACAGCTACCAAAACACCATTATTATTGAATTATTTGATCCTATTATGTGAGACATTTCATGTCACTGCTATATTGGACTGATCATTTTGAGTGAGAAACAATGGACTTAGATATGTTATGGGTGATAATAGAGAAGCTAAATTCATCTAGGAGTGGATGAGGACTTCCCAGATCCATCAAATGTTTTATGCATTTAGAAAAATTAGGTTGGAGTTCTAGGAGGGACACCATGTGTTCCTAAAGGTGTCAACATGATGTAAATTAAGAATATTTGGCTGGATCAACATTCTATATATGAGATTCATTTGACCTTTACAGATACTATATAAGGTTAGCGAGGTGGCATTCCAATTAAACCTACCACTACAGTTATACATATTACAATACATATTCCTCATGCCAAATCTAATGAAGAATAAGGATAAACCATTCCATGTTACCAACTAGGGTGAGATAGAAATATAATATAAAGATAACATTGTAGAGTACCCAATGGATATCGAGGATCATCTAGAAAATATCCATTGTGTGTGGCCGGTTCCCTTATTGTGTGTCCAGTTGAAACATGGGAATCTCTATGATAGCACCTGGGTGATGGAGAACGAGATGTAAGCCCGATAACCTCATATTTCATATTAGAATATCTAATCTTCATGATGAAAATCCTAATGGTGGGGAGAATTTAATTACTTTTTTCCTCTTGTATCATTTTAGAATATTTTATAGAGTATTTTTTAGAGCCAGACATTGATTTAGTGCAAGATTTTGAGTCATGGGAGGCTCATTAATTCCATAATAAAAATATCAAACATATTTTATCATGTGAATTTAGTTTTTAGAAAATACTGGAAAAAATCAGGAATGAATCCTTGAATTCAAAATATTATACATTTGTTGAATATAGGATATATGTTTTACCCTAAGCATGGCATAACCTTTGTCGACATTAGGTGTTGGTTTAATAAGTGGACACTGGTGGATTAGTAAATTATTTTATTTAATGAGACATATCATCCTATATTAATTCAAATTATATAAAACTTCTATACGTATCCACATAATCATAGGAATTTATGAGGAGAACATGGAAGAGATCTTGGCGGATGAAAATGGAATTGAGGACCAAATCGGTACCACTAGGATCATCTATGCCCATATATTTCATGTATATCACAATCAATAAAATCAATTATTCTTCATTATTAATAGAGCTAAACTCAAGGAAATCGGTTTTTATGTATTTTTATTTTCCCATTTTATTATCCTAAGATTGACATGAATGAGATTCTCCATCGGTTTGATTGATATTTCATTCATGATATCAGTTAGTTTTTTACTTCCAAGGATCATAGTGAATTGATATTATTTTTTTATTGTTTTTTATTGGAACTTTGTTCACATTTATAATGGAATAAAATTGATTCCATAGAAAATATTAGCTAGTTTTTTTCTTCTCATGTGTTTTGAGCATTTATTCCCCTATTCATTACATGTTCATCACTAGTGCTCCCTTTTTCCATTTGTGCGACCAATACCGTGAAATCAATAATTTCAAGACTACTATTTTGGGAACCATATAAATGTTGGGGTTTTAAGTTCAATATTGAAAAACTGATTAATGATAGAGTATTGTAGAAGATTTTCTAGGTAGATTTTCATCATATATTGGATATGATCAATGTGATTTAGCATGTGGTGATGGAATAGTTCAACAATAGGAGATTACTGATTAAAGGATGTGGTTAGAATCAGTCCACCGTTAATAGAAATATTTGTAAACCAAAAATCCACTATCTTTGGACATGATTGGATGTAGGATCAATGAAATGGTGGTGTATCAAAAAGGCATGTGATTTTTTGGAATTTCAAAAAACATTCTACTACATAGGATGTACTTCATAAGAACACACACCATGTAGTCCCCTCATTCAGTGCTAAGGAATTCAAAAAAAGACAAATATCACATGTCATGTGGTCCCTACCAAATATTGTGTGACCCATTTTTGGATCATCAGCATGTAATCTAAGTGTACACAAGAGTGAATAAAATCAGTAACATGATCATGAAAAAAGAAAATATACATGCCCCAATACTCAGACACTACCAGGTATATGAATATGGCTAGTTTACCCAGGCTCAGGAAGATAACACACAATGAGTTTCATTTTGACATGTCCACATCATGTACCCAGAGAGTACATGCCATGTAAATGGATGAAAACTTGTTATATGAGATTGTGAGACATGGGATGGCCTGAGATAGGTTAGACATTTCATGTAATGTATTTATGAAAGATTGAATAACTTTATCAATTCAGTGTAGTCCCATGTCAGTTTGGTGTGTTCCCTTGGTCCATAATAATGAGGTCTTAGTGCGGCATTATGTCTTGATTATAGTATTGTTATCCACTCTATTGGTTTAATATTGGATAATGATTCAAAAATTCATCCATTTGATTGGGGTAGTATCCTATATCATTTTTATTGCCTTTACTAAGGTGGGGTTGAGTAATCTTCATGACCACCTTATAATGGCATACAATCCCCTACATAACGAGTTCTTCCAAGTAGGGTTCAATTTTTAATAAATTACCTAGGTGAGATAACTAATCTATGTATTGAGATCTATGGATATCGTATGAAAACATATTTATTGGTTCCATATGATCACAACCTAATGTATAAATTCCATAAGTGATATAATGTCTCATGGAGTGAGTTCTCCCATAACAGTGTTACCTTGAAGCCTCAAACAGAATCCTAGGGTTGTAAGTTTTCCTAATACATAGCTGATTATTTTTTTTTATTATTAATATATATATGTAATTTTTGTATTGCAATGTCTCATATTCTAGTGACATACCTATGTGATGATGAGATAACTTTATCTTAAGGGTTTATACCCAGTTATTTCAGGTTGTCCTTTATGGAATTGTTATACTCACACATGCATGGGACCTCTCTCCACATGTCATGTCTTATATATATAATAGGCTATTTGATGAAGTCCAGAATGAAATAGGAAATAATGGATCATAGTTACCTAGATATTTAGTTTCTCATACTATGTGATTTATTAGATAACAAATGCCTCTTTATTAGCACGTTGGTCTCTTTTTATAGTTTTTTAGTGGGATATTATTAAGAACATTTTGATTTAAAATAATTTTTTTCATACTCTAATACATGGTAGATTTTATGCATGAATATGGAATCATCAATATTTTACTACACTACACTGTATGGGTATTTTGAGAATGTGTGTGTAGCTACTTTAAACTAAGGCCTCCCATTTGTGTGAAATACCTACTCTGCATTGGTTTACATATTGTGGCTTATATAAGGTGGTATTGGGGTTACCTAATTGTAATATTATAGGTTAGTTGGCCGCCGGTGGTTTGGAACATGAAATTAAGGATGTCGATATAATGAATAGTATTCATAGAATATTTCCATCATTTTATAATGTCAATGTGTAATTAATTGAAGAATAAACCTCACTAATATTACTCAATATGATATTTATAGAAAGATGTAGTCTTGTGATATTAATGTCAGATTAGAAATCATATTTCTTCAATCATTAAAATATATTAATTTCAATGTAATAAAGAATCATTAGTTTCATAAAGATGGAATAAATGATAAATATGTATGAAATGAATTTCTTTTACTTTTTTTAAGTAAATTCAAGGAAGGAAAATAGACTTGTGGTGTTAAACATCCATTTAATTTTTTTATTTATGTAATGGTTAGGAATTTCTCCTAAGTATTCCCATGGAAGGAGAAAACATAACAAAAAATGGTGTGGAATTAAAACAACCCATGGGGTTTTTTTGAGGTGATACATTAAATCTATGATTTAATAATCAAATAGGTTCTAGTGAAAAAATATAAAGACTAAATAAGATGAATATGAAGAATGTTTTTTTATGATGATGAACATGAGAACATTTCAAATATAGAAGATGTTATTTTGTATACTGTTAAAGGAATCAAGATTGTATTTGAAAAAGATGGTCAAATCAAAAGAGTTTCCAACTAGAATTTATAACTCAAAAAATCTATTAAATAGTTGTATATTAAATTTAATAATAACATAAATATATGTATTTTTAATCAATTAATAAAAATTAAATTTTTATAAAATTGAATATAAATGTAATTGGTTGGTAAATGTGGTCGAAGAATATATCCTTCTCAAAATTTAACCAAATACGCGATTGATTTAAAGATAAAAATTAGAGTGATAAAAAATGTTGTTTGAACAAAATATCTAGTTAGAAGAAATAAATAATAATGTTGAATATCTCAAAAAATTAATTTTTTCATTATGAGAGAATATTTTATATGAATAAAATAGATGGTGATAATGAAAATTTTCAATTCAAAAAAATATATGAAAATGAGTTAATTTAAAGAGTATGAATAAGAATTATGATAGTTTAGAAGATCGTAAATGAACATAGACTCTGACCTATAGGAAAATATATTATCTTATATAAAGTAGAGATATCCAAAACAGGTGAAGGTTATATATCTAATAAAGTAAAGTAGAAAATCAATTCAAGAGCTCAAACAATAAAAATATTGAAACAACCATGAATCTAACGCAATTTTTTGAAATAAATGGAGAGAGATTAATGCAATGATATTTTCCTTAATAGAATGAAAATTTTATGGTTTTCATGGACACACTACGACCCAGTATATAGAATATGAATGACAAAAAAGTTGTATAACTTCTAGGAGTCAACAATGGAGGATGAGAAAATATCCTACACTCAAAGAACAAAATTATCTTTATTTTTATTGTTATAAAACTTTTAATTTGGGTTTCACATTTTTTAATTAAAAGAAATTTTGAAATTAAAAATACTCCAATAGGATCCAAAAGAAAATCTTGGTTGAATCACTACTCAAAATTCTTTTAAAAAATATCTTCTATCCTCAAAAAAATGTTGAGTATGATCTCATTATTTTTTATAAAAATAATTAGGATATGACATTTAGTTTTTAAAATCAATTTTAAATATCATGGATGGAGAAAATAGAAATGATAAGAAAATGTTAAAAAAAATTCCTTTCAAATAAAGTAAAAACTATAGCATTTGGATCTTTTATTGTTGTTATAAATCCCCCAATATTGAAAATGTAAATCTTTTATGGAATTTAAACATCCATGCTGATATCATGGTAATGTTTGATCCTTACGGATAATTAGAAATCAAGATATTTTAAAAGGTGAGTATATATTGAGATGAAGTAAATATTTTAAAATCTCATTAGGTGGGTATCATTTGGAAAAATAATCTCAGTGTGATTCAACTCTATGAATCTGAATTAGAATTCATGTTTTATTTAAAGGGATACAATATCAAATTAAAACCCATAAAAAATTCTCTAAAATGATTGATAACTTATGAAAATATATTTCAAGTATATTATAAGGAAACCAACTCTTGATTCTATACAGAAGAGGAAGAGAATAGAATTTGGAAATAAATTATTAGTCATATCAATCAAAAAATCATGGAGAGTTTTTCAGGATAAAGGTGGAAACTAAATTTTTTAATCTAAAATGTGATTGGTATAAGAACTATAAAACCTATGTAAGAAGAAAACTAAATAGAAATATCTACCTATTAAAAACGAAAGGATATTAAAACCTATTGGATTTGATCTACAATGATATGTTTGGATCCATCAATATTCCTTTTGAATATATTGATAATAAATTAATTATTTTCAATGATCATTATATTAAAATGGGATACATTATGTTGTTATAGTTCAATACAAAAGTGATTGCATGTATAAAATAGTTTAGAAGGATATCTAAAAACATAATTAATATAATGATCCTGATTCTTCGATCTAATAATGTCATAGAGTACAGCTCTCATAAGGTAGAAATATTCTTTGAGACGTATGGGATAATGCATGAAGACTCATCAATGAAAACACTACAACAAAATAGTGTGGTGAATGGGGTATATTGACCGGTGAACATTGTGTAAAAACATTAATTATTGAATTTTTAATTAAACACTACAGTTGGAAGGAATCCAAAAAGTAAATTGTATTCACATAGAATTGGGCCTCATTAAGATCTAGAAACAATAACTCTGTAAAAAATGATCCATTGAAGAGATAAAATTTTGAAATAGTTGATAGTGTTTGAGAGTAGATTTCAAATTCTATATAAGGAAGGAAACCGAGTATAATATGGAGATGCAATAAATGAGTGGATATTTTTAGGATAAACATTTTAGAGTATGACCTGTAATTGACTCAATGCAATATTGAACTATATTATAGAAAATAGTGTTGCCAATATTGATAAATACAATGTTTGAAATAGATTTAGATCTTTCTATATGATTTTGATTAGTAATGTAGAAGTAAAATTAGATAAAACAGAGACAAGAGATCAAATTCAACCCTGACAGAAGTATTTTGATTTTTAATTAGTCTATTAAGATTATATATATGGTAGTCATATATTTACTTCATAAAGATGAATATAGGCTAAGGATGATAACTCAAATATAACAGATGATTTAACTACACCAATGAAGACACAGAGGATGGGAAATATAGATAACACTACTCTATTACATTATGTGGAACCAACCCCATTTGAATATGTTTTCAAGGGTGAGTAATTGGTTAAGTCCATGAACGAAGAGTTCAACCAAATCCAGAAAAAATCAACTTAGTAACTGATGGATTAGTCAAAATATCAAAATTTCATTAAAAAAATTGTAATTTAGAAATAAACGTAATAATAATGGAAATGTGATTAAAAATAAGGTGATATTTGTGTGAATGTGGTATACAGTAGTTGAAGGAGTGGTTATAAAAGAATCTGAATCACTTTTTTAAAAATTTTAGCTGATAATACTCTTCAATGATATGGTATTATATAGAAAATACATAATCTACAAAATGGATTTCAAGAAAAAAAATTTAAATTGTATTTTAAATGAATTTGTTTATATTAAAAAATTGGTGAGATTTCTAATTACTGGTGATGAATAAATAGTGTGATGTTTGAAAAAGGACATATATTATTTAATATAAGAACCAAGATCGTGGTATACATAACTAGTTTCATTGTTTAGAAGATTTAATTTAAAATTGGTGTAATTGTTCAAAACATATATATGAAATCTACTAAGGAATAACAGTTCATGGTTCTCATTAATGTTATTGATACCATATTCAAATAAATAAATCAGAAATTATTAGAGGAATTCTTTGATTTAATAATGACATAATTTTAAATTTATATGATTTTCTAGCTCACATTTATCCTAAGGTTTAATGTTATATAAAAATGGATATACAAATAATTTTCTTAATATAAATATAAATATATTTACTTAATAAAGTTTGATATAAAAAATATCAAGATAACATTGACACCAATTATAGTCTTAACAATTCTTGAAAAGAATGATCATGGAAAACAAGTTGATCGCACACATTATCCTATGATTATTGAAATATTATTTTATCCCACAAAAACAAGATAAGATATATTCATTGTAACATTCATGGTAGACATCTACAATTGTATACCCATGTAGAAGCACATTTTTCTTGTAATGTTAATTGTGTTGTGTATTCAAGGAACACATGATTATGATATCTAAATAATGATAATTAATTTTATAAATATAAAACCATAAATTTATACTCGTTCATCCATGATCACTATCTATTCAAATAATTCATGGTGGTTTATAAATAAAATGTTATTTAACCGAATCATATCCACCAGGAGTGTCAAACTAGGAAAATAGCAAGGCCCCTTTTCATGTACCAGGTAATGTTTGAGTTGATACTAGCAGGCCTTTTTAATGTTATTACACCTTGGTAAATCTATTGTAGAACAACATTAACTTTTAGTATTGAGAAAATGATGTTTTACAAGGTAATACATATAATATCTTCATTACAAAATCAGTAGACTATTACCATATACTTAGGATTCTCCTAAGGGTTATCCCAAATGTTTTCTCATCATAGTTTCCACAATATAACTAAAACTATCCTTTAATACCAACTATGATTAACAAGGATTTCAATACGTAGATATTTCATAACATTTTTATGAACATTCATTACATTAAACCAACACACACCTAAGGATTATATAGGTATAGTGCCATTGGAAACATAGAAAAATAAAAAATTGGTTCATTGGTGTACTAAATGATATCCCACAAAATTTCATCATAAGTAGAAAACATCTCATACAAATAATTGATAATACATTTTTTCATAAACAATGGTAAATTAATATAAGAAGTGGTTATGTCAAATGGTTATTAAAGGTAAAAAGGGGGGATACAAAAACATATAAGGAAAAGAAGGGTATGAGAACGTGATCATAACATTCGAAAACCATACCATGCATAAATAATATCATAATATAGGGTTATTGAATAAATAGTAGTGGTTCAAAAGATATGAATCCTTTGGAAATCAAATAACATTAGCCCTGATATCATACCAATGGAATAAGATAAGGAATTTTCGAATAAATATTAGTATAGAAAATAATTTACATGGTAGTTCAAGGATCATTGTTGATTCTATCATAGTGGAATGGTTTCACTCCCCAATCCATCATAGTAGTCACATTTAGCTCCGAATACTATCACAGTGGATATATTCCCAAACTGAAATAGTTTAACACCTTATTCTAGTGATTTTTATCTCATGAAAAATCAATTTTTTCCAATGAATTTGGGTAGATATAGGTCCCAGCCATATTTTTATAACATAACCATAATCAATGGTTATAGTGTAACATCCATCATTGGTTATAATGTATCAACCATCACAAAAAGACAATAATTTATATGTCTTCCAAAATTTCATAAAAAATTAATTATATCATAACCTATGAAAATAAATTTCTTTTATAAACATTTCATCAGTTATTGACCTATGAAAAATAAATATGTATTAAAATAATTTCTTTATAATATTAACCCATTTAAAAAGGTATAGTTTTAAATGGAATAATATCATCACAAACATAAACTATTCATTGAAAAAATAAAAATAGTATCCTATGTTCATATCCTTGGTAAAACATAAGTAACATCTATGAATGTTATATTTGATGGAAATTTATTTTTAAAGTTATCTTGGAACAATTGTTTTTGAAAATGGTCATTCCAATTTGAAAAATACTTTGTAAAACATAAAAAAATTGAAATCCTTATCTTTAAAAATAATCATTGAAAATCATAAAGAGATATTTGAAAACAATTTAAAACATTTATTATAGAAAATTTCCTTTTCCTTTTTAATTTTTTTTAAAACATAAAAAAATGCAAATAATTTTATATGAAAATTAACACTAAAACTTATAAATTAATTTTCACTTAATTTAATGGTCAATGTATTAAGATATTTCATTCATGTAGTACACATTTAAAAAAATAATCCCTTAATATTTGTGGTCAAATAAAAAAAGGTCCTTGTATATAGAAGGTAATGTGGATTACGTTAAAAACAATCAGTAAAAATTAAAACATTGGTAAATATTTCTTTGATAAATAATTTTTTTAATTTTAAAAACATTTTTGAGAACATTTATTGAAATCATGTTATGGAATAAAAATGTTTTTTGATCAAAGAGAGATGTAATGTAGTTTTTTCATAAAAAATTATTCTATACTCTTGAGTACATAAATGGAGGAAAATGAATGGAAAACAGGTATTATCAGGAAATAAATAATGTAGAAGAGAATTTATGAGTTTCTTGATAGGGGATCATAATATTGTTTTTCATTAGGATCATAATCGTAAGCAATGATAATCTATGAGATTGTAACTTAATATCTTTACCACTTCAGAATCCTTTTAATCATAAGAAACATTACATATTAACATCAAATGAAACATTAAATATAATTAAAATAATAATATTAATATTATAACTTATTATAGTGTCTTTATATAAACTTCAAAATAAGATAGGTGCATAACATAACGTATGTCTCAACGAAGGAAAACAGAGAAAAAAAACCCTGACCTTAATTCTTGACAACCTTTTTACATTTTTAAACCTCCTATAGAATAAATATAAGTTTATTATAATACTATTATATAACCATAATTATATATATAATACTATAAATTGTTTACTTATGACCTTTTATTACACATTTATAAAAAATTCCATGTTAAATTCACAATTATCCAACAATGGATTTGTTTTTCATGTATGATTTTATTTTTTATTTTGGGTCCTTTAACTTTAATCATGCTTCAGAATTAATCATAATGTTAAAAATGATATAAATATCATATATATTGATTATATACAAATTTAGAGTCACCCATAAATTTTAGATATAGAAAATGAAGTACACCATTCATAGACATGGTATGTTGTACATAGGAATGAATGTAGTTTCCATTCCATCGACTGATATAGAAAATGAAATGTAAATAATACATTACCTATCATTAATAATATATCTGTCATATATATATGACATATATTCATTAAATTTATCAATTATTACATTCCATAAAAAATGTTATTGAAAAATAGACAACATCACTTCGTGAGGCAGTAGTCTATCGTACACACGTACAACGCTATCATATTATCTTTATAATGGAAACTAAAAATGGTATACAAGAAATAATATTTACAGAAATAAATATATTTCTAAAATATCATTTATATACATTTTATCCATCACCATTCGCAACATTGAGAAGTGTTTATGGAAAACATGTCATATTGGTTCGTGAGGTGGTAGTTCTTCGTACACACGAGCAACTTTATTTTTTCCCCTTTAAGGGGAGAGGAGATGAAGTAGGTCATGAAAAAAAATAAAAACATATATGCATATTTAAGATACATAGTTTATTATATCATATTTTGTTAATAATAATAAATAATTGTTGTGGAATAAATTAAATAAAAATTCATGTTGAATAATGTTACCTCTTAATCGAGTAACCTCCATGGGTTTGCTCGAAAACATTCCAAATATTGATTCATGATACAAATAAGTATTATATATTGAGATTAGGAAATAAATAGATGATTTTTTTTGGTTCGGGGATGGGAAAAACAGTTTTGGAAGTGTGTGGAAGTGAGGATAGGGGGTGTACTTTTATATGTGAGGTGAGTCCTACACTTTTAATTTTAGAAATGAAAAAGGTGTTCCCATGTTTTTGCCGTTAAAAAATTGATCTAAAATAGACATTAATTGAGCCTAGAATATATAAGGTCAAAATATTTCTATAAAATGGGTGTTCAATATCTTTTGTATCATTTTTAACACTTATATTATTACTTTATCCCCCTAGTAAAGTGATTTTTACCATAAAGGCTGTAAATTATTTTGACTATTGGTTATGGTAAAAGATAATTTTCTATTATTATTTATTATAAAATATTATAATTAAAAATATCAAATCTATTTTTTAAAATTACATTCACATAAATTTCAAATGTTAATTTAATATTAAACTCACAGTCAAGGTAAGGAATTAATTTTCCAATTAGAAAATGTTCAACAGTTTGAAAACTTTTAATAACAAAATCCAATATAAAAATGATTCAAATAACCTAAATTTGATTAAAAGCTATAAAATTGAACTAATTCTACTTTTAAAAAAAATTTAGAACAAAACATAAACTATATAAATTTATTAAATAAAAATTTATTTTTCAATAAAAATTAGTATTTATCATTATTCATTGGAAATTTGATCATTTTGGAAAAAATAGATAAAATCATGAGGATAATTTTGATATGATGAATTCAAAATTGGAATATTTTTAAAAAATTAATTTTCCTATTGTTTTTAACCTTTAATTTATTATTTTCAAAAAAATAATTAAATAAATATTTTCTAAGAAAATGGTATCTACAAAACATATATATACTTTTTCGATAATTATGTAGTTTTTTATCTATATGATATATTTATATAAAACCATTATAATTAATATTTAAAATTTATTAATTCCTATTCATTCCTCCAATTTTAACAAATAATTAATAATTTTCATGTTTAAATAATAATATTTATAGTTTGTTTGGGTTCGTCAAAACATGGTGTTACCTGTAATGGAAGCTTCCAAAAAAATGTATTCAAAAAATTTAATTGTTAAAAACAACAGATGTAATAGTTGATATATGTAATGTTTACCCATAATATTAAATGTTTTTATAAGGGAAAATTCTAAACTTACATGATATATATGATCTGAATTAGGTTAAAATCATGATACTAGAATACAACATCATTTTTGGAAAATGGAGTTTTAAAAACCTTGTTTTTCATTTTCATCTTATAAAATGAACCTAAAATTCATTTTTGATAATTTTAATAGTGTAAAACATGGAAATTAATTCCTTGACTTTTTTAAATATTTTAATCCCTTTATAGAGGATTTTAAACACACGGTATTCAATAATTAGTTAAATGAAAAATTAAATAGTAAATATAATTAGTGAGTTTCAATATTATCGACCAATACACAATTTTTATTTCTTAACAAATACCTCATCTATTCTGATTTATTTTTTTAATCTCTTGATCACGAGTAGCCATGAATTACCCTGTTTAATATTGGTAATGATTTATTAAATAAATAAAATTTTCATCCTGTTTCTAGGAATGGAATAACCTCACACCATCCTCTATTATTAGGTGTTTATTAAAATATAAAAACTTGGTTACATTTCCATAAAATAATTTCATTCATTTTTTGAATTAGTATTTTGAATCCTTTAGTAAAACTACCAAATATTTATTAAAATATTAATAAATATACAATTATATAACAAAATAATTATTATAATTTTTTTAATCTCATATTATTATAGAGATATAAAATTATTATCATATGTGGAATTATATGTTTTTATAAAAAAGAAATGGTTAACAAATTAATAGTCCTAAATTTATAATTTAAAAATTAACAGGGATAGTGAATCTATTATCACATGTGGTATTTTATTTATTTTTAAAAATAATATAGTTTTAATTGGTTCTAGGAATCCTTGACGAGTAGTATGATCCAATACGTATATAGATGTTATTCATGTGATGATTCCATGATGAACCATGGAATTAATGTCAATAGAATTAAAGTTGGATGTTCCTTACCTTTTTAACTCATTTTACATATCATTCAAAGTATAATTATTATGTTGGAATACATTTTTTACCATTATTGATTGGTATCTCATATAGTTATTTGTGTATCCCATGAGACCTATTTCAATATTTGATCCCATTAGTATTTCTATATTAACCTATTTCAATGTTTGATAATGGTCACATGTTTTTATGAGTTGCTACTATATTCTCATGATGATAAGTTATGATTTCCTAATATGCTCTACTTTTTTATGTGGGTTTCCATGCATTATATATTGTTATTATAACTTCATATAGAATGAATATCTATAGATATGTATCCCTTATAGGGGGGAGTGTGAATTCAATGACATGATGATGATATTAAACCTAAGAATTGGGTAAGGGCATGATAGTCTAAAGACTTAACCCGAGGTAGTTCATTTGGGCTATGGTGACCTAGATGCCTAATAAGAGCCATAGATGGAGTATGGTATTCTGGAGGCCTGATCCATTACCGAGTTTGGATTTGATAGTCTAGGGGATTAATATGACTCGATACCTTGACAATAGCAAAAAATCAATATTTAGCAATATTTTTATGAACCGCTTCTAAAAAACTATATTATTTAGCAGTGGATCATTAAAAAAACTAAATATATTGTTTTTTGAAACCAATACACTCCCCCATTGGTCCCCATCCTTCCCCCATGACCCTAATCCTCTCTCCCATCCACCCCACCCCAAATCCCTAGAAGCAAGATGCTTCCCCCTTCACTGTCGCTTGGTTAGACCCCCCCCCCCAATCGGACCTCGATTAGATCCCCTCGATCCCTTACCAAAATTATGTTCACATCCCCAAAACTCATACCCATCCCTCTCCTAATCCATTAATGTTTCTCTCCCACTATCCCATTGATGATATTTTTCATTTACTTGATACAAGACTAGTGTTGCTGTCAACCATATGCCCCTGGATCTATCCCCTAGTGGTAATCCATCCCTTATTGTTATTTTTTATTGATCCCTTCTTCCCTTTCCAACACAAAAAAATTATATTACTTCTAATAACCCAGGGTAATATCTAATGATGTTCAATTTGTATGTTAAGGTAGAGGATGATTATTATTGGATCGATTGTGCAGTCACCTACTTGTATAAATAACATGGGTCTCAAAATATAGGGTAATCTTCGTGATTCAGTTTAGTATATTTATTTTTGTTTGTTAATTAAGGAGAAAATTGATATATTGAATTTCCTAGAATGAATTAATTATATTTGAAATATTGTAGTTTTTATGGTCTATAAAAAAATTTGACTTGTGGATATTTCATTTATTTTCTTTTTATACTAACAGGGTGTTTTAAATATTATTGGTTTTATAAATATATCATATATAGTGGTTTACTATAACTAATTGGGGTATTTTGAAATGAGTAGAGGGAACTATTTGGGATAGTTTTATAACATGTTGGATGTTAAATATGTTGTGTGTGTTCCCTTATATGTGTTTATTCTATATAAAGTCACTTTGAAACTATGATAACTATGAGAAAATATTTTTTCCTCCACTAATTTAGAATCATGATAATCTTATTAAAATGGACTATAGCATAGAGGCTCTCGATGATCCTAATTCATCCAACCTTATATGAGTCCCCCATGAAAACCATAATTCACCCAATAAGTCTTTCCATTACAAATAGTTTTTAAAAACATATACTAACACTCCCACCATGGAATGGTCTCCACTAATTTATCATTTCTCATTTTTCATTTTTCAATAAAATACCTTCAACTTTAACCATATCTTCGATGATGCTAGAAAATTCACTCTATACATTATATTATAAAACTATGGATACAAAACATCATGAACCATGTCATGGGAAAAAGTTACTAGTTGGTTTTCAAAGCTAAATTTTAATCTAAAAAAACAACATTATAAAATGTGGAACCAATTAGGTCATTTTTAACAAACACTATAATGTGGTTCTTTGATTCAAAACATAGTCATTTTTATGAAAATAGAAATTCATTCAGGGTACTTCACAAACCCTTTTAACCAATATTTATTAATATATAACTCCCTTAAAAATCCATTTGATGTTTTTGTCTACCTTTCTAAAACACACCACACTAAAATTGCACTATGATGATTTTTGGTAACCCAAGAATTTTAAAGACGCCTTTTCTCACACAACATGATTATTTAGTTTTTTAATTGTATATGTAAACATCAAGGATAATTATAAATAATTAAACTATAACATCAATAAAATATTTTAATCCCATAAAACTATAATGATAATACAATAATTTTCATAGGAATTTCATCATTCATAATTATCTTCTAAGAATCATTATAGAGGTTCCCTCTTTCTCTCAGTGTAGTTACTCATTCTCACTGAGTCAACACCATACTCATTAGTTATATTCTAACTCCATCCAAAACTAATATTTTACCATTGATTTCAAATTCATATCATTACTTATAAAATAAAATCATGTTTTGTCAAACAATTTTATAGAGAAAATGGTAATGGAAATAAATAATCCAAGTTCACATGAATATCCTTATATGTCAAGGTAGAATTAGTCTCCTCCTTTCTATTTTTATTAAATAAAAATATTCTTATACAAAATATTATTTCACTAAGATTATTTAAATATTCATGTACCTATATGTTTCTAATAAACAAATTTATTATTTTTAATGCCTTTATGTTTTATTGTTATTTGATTGTGTGAGACTGATCCACTAAATAAAGATGAGACAAGTGCTACTGGGCCCATACTTATAGTGAAATAATAATCTGTGTTGGTGTGACCTATAAGGTGATATCACTGGGGTTTTAGGTAGGATGATCCCCCAATATGGGTTTCATAGTTCCAAAGGGATTCAGATCAAATTTATAAGGCACTATAAACTAGTATTCCAATGATGTAAAACATGTTTTAGAGAAATATTTTACTTGTTCATCATGAGTATAGCTATTTTATTGACTTTATCAACTAGGTAAGTGTATAAATGTAGAACGTGATGTTGTTCTTGAAATTTATAAACACTAATTAATACACTATTTCATTTCATTATAAACATGTCTTCAAACTAGTTTTTTGATAGTGGGCGGGTCAACAATAATTTTCTCAAAAATATAGTGATATTTGTTTTTCTCTTCATAGGTGCATGTATTACTATATAATCATATAAATAATCATATTCATATTATTTAATTATTTAAAATTTAAAATTATCTGGTTTAATAATATTCTAGGATCATTTATTATTAGGAATCACCTTATTTTTTAATTAAATTTATATTAGTTCTTCAGTTCGGAAGATGATAGTAATTCTCCATTAGTTGAATGATGGATATGGAAGGAAAAAATGATAAATACTAATCATTTCAATGGATCTAACATTAGATTGTAGATAGTGAAGATAAAATATTATATTTATCAGAAAAATGTGCATTTGTATCCCATGTATATATATCTTATCTATCTCATTGTTCAATAGTAGTTGACTTCCTTTAAAAAGGGGTTATAAACTATTAAAAGGATATTTAATGGAAAACGATATATTTCTATATTGGGTTTCAATGTTCATTTTTGTAAATTATTTTCAAAAAACATTTTCAATGTATTTTTCAAATGTTTGAAATATTTATTGGATTTTAAATCTCTTTATAAAATACAGTGTGACACTTTAAAAATTTGTTTTCGTAAATATGTGAGACCCTATTTATCCTTTTGTGACTATAGTTACTTTTAAGAAGACTTGTTATCTAATAAGGGGTGATTTTTAATGATGCATCATTGTTTTTTTATAATTATTTCATATTTTTTATCTTTCTTTTATTTTACATAATACTATACATGATATATTTATTTTTTTACAATGAATTTTTAGCACTTATACGACTCTCTATATAACTACATGGGGTGTGTATTTTCACTTCCATTTATCTATTTTCCAGCTTCATAATACTTATGTGTCTTAATTTTTTTAATAAATTATATTCTCATTGTTAATAAAATGTGTTGGACCCCTAATTTATTAATCATGTTTTAATGATTAGAAGTAATATACATTCTATAAAGCCTATTAATCCCGTTTAATCTTCCTATAGTCATGTGTATAGATGATTAGTTTCTTTATCCCATAAATAATTATTTTAAAATATATTTTTTCAAATGAAATTCTCTTATGAATTATTTTTATTTAGTCATTCTATGAATATCATTGTTTATGTCTATGTATATAGATTTGACAAAGTCTGAGAAATCGTTAGTCTACCACTGATTGTGTTTTCCTATCAATGGTCCCAGACACCGTAACCATACATGCCCCATAACAATACAGGTAGTGTATCTATCCAGAAACTATTAATATCTTGACAACAAAACCATTACATCATCGTAGACATCTAGACAACATAACCATCTAGACACTGTAACCATACAGACACTGTAACCATCCAGACATCATAACCATCCAGGAAACCTAACCATCCATAAACACTAACCAACCAAACACTGTGAGCATCCAAACATCATGACCATCCAGACAGTGTGAAAATCCAAACTGTGTGACTATCCAGACACCATGAAAATCCAGACACCATGACCATCCAAACACCATGACCAGACACTGTTATCCTAACACCGCATTTCTACTATGAATTCCTGATCTCTATTCAACTGTGCCATCATCGTTATCTCACCGCTCAATGATATAAATGTATACACCATTTCAAGGATACATCGTTTCAGGGAATCACCATTTCAAAGAGATACCAATTCATGGAGTAACTATTTACAAACAGATCGTGACACCGTTTCATAATCTTTTTTGTCATGTTTCAATTTAATTAATAACGGTCATATTTGTAGCATTTAAATGTGCTCACATTATAAATTATTATTTGGAGACATGTTACCTAATAGTATGAGGTACGAGGTGTAGAATTTATGAATCATGTCAACTCCAACACTTGAATTACATGAATAAAATGAACAATGTGGCTAGAATAATAGTGTGTGATCATGGTGACTGTAATGAATACAATATAACAGAAAAAACAAGTGTATGCATGATAATGAAGTTGCATGATCTTTCATGCATCCCGACACTACTGAGGAACTCACGAAGCATACTAAAATCCTAGAGTTGAGACCATTTCTGCAACGAAGAACACGAGCCCGATCTAGCTGACATACAATGCTCTGTTTTCCACGAGAAGACTTGATTTCAGAATCTTATCCATCCAAAATGTCCAGAGCTGCACAGACTAACACTCAAAGCACTTCTAACATTATCACATCATCTCTTCTATATTGTGTATTAGTTTTTATCTTTCGTCAAGTGTGTGTGTCTTTATTACAAACACACTATCTCATATATAAAACTAATAGATACAAGATATAATTCTCTTAGATATTTTTACACTTGTTTATTCACATGGATATGTGTGGAATAGGTACCTATGTGTACAGTTAGTTCATACCCACGAAGAACTGTGGAAGTACTCATGATACCTAGATTGTCATGGGTACAATTATTAACCTCGATCTATAGTGTGGATCATGTTTACTTATATAAACTTCTTAGTGGATGTTGATTACCTAGTGGAGTGGATTAAGTCTCAGTTTGAGACTGAATCACTTATTTTAAATCTGTTGTGTTATTTTATTTAGTTTTTTAATGTTTAATTCAGAAATCACTAAATTTACATTGATAGTTTATTTTGGAAAAAAGTTATAATTGTTTGTCCATATTAGAATAGCTTTCAAAATAATGTAAATAATTGATATTAGAATTAATGAGAATTAATCAATATTCCAAGAAGTTATTTAGATAGTAAAACATGCATAATCATATATCCTTAATTAATTCGATGTATTTAAATTTATTGGACAACCATTTTCAGATTACTTTTTAAAAAGAAAATTTTATTATATACTCAATTCACCCTCCCCCCTTTGTTCTCTACACCAACAAAAATTAATTTCAGTGGTTGTTTATTAAAACTCAGTTTTTGAACCTATTCGAATATTATTGTAGTTGTATTTTAAAGATATATGAATATATTTTAATTCTTAATTTACAACTATTTTAATGTATATTTGTTTTATAGATAATAGACTTGAAGGAGTTGTAACAAATAGAACACTATTTTTTAATGGAACCAATTATTCTCAGTGGAAAATAAAAATGAAAATGAACTTTTAAATTTTAATCTCTAAACAGCAGTCATCAATTATAAATGAATATAAGATTTCGGCTAATGATAGAATCACTTGGGATAAACCTACCAAAACTGCCTATAATATCAATTTCAAAGCTGTGAATGGTTTATGTTTCTCTTTAGAAGATAAGGAATTTAATAAAATCTTTACAAGTAAAAATTCCCATAAAATTTGGGATGCCATGTCTGATTCATATGAAGGAACTTCTAGTGTGAAAGAAATGGGACTTAATACTTATACTATTATATATAATTACTTTAAAATGAAACCGGATGATACTATTTATGACATATATCACAGGTTCAACAAAATTTTCAACACCATGATTTCTCTTGGAAGAGATCTCACTTCCAAATAAATGATCATGTGGATTCTCATATGTCTACCTAACAGATGGAGAGGAATATCTGTATCTATTAGAGAGACATGAGACCTCAACAAGATACGTAGAAAAGAACTCATTGTAAAATTGATGATGTATGAAGAGGATATAATATCCAACAAGAAAAAAGAGGATAAAACCAAAAGATAATTTGTTTCTTTCAAGACCACCACCTCTAAACACAAATAAAATGGGAAATTGGTATTTTTTGTATAATGTTACAGTAGTGAAAAATCATCACCTAACAGTGATGAAGTGATGGATCAATAAGATAGAAATATTATGATATTTAAAAAAAAGAATAACTTTTTCAGAAAGCCTTTATTCAAGGAAATATATTATAAAAAAGGAATTTGGAGGAAATATTGGAAGAGAATTGACAAGTATGATGATATTTCATAGTATAAATATAAGAAGAAGGGAGATATGAAGGCTAACTATCCCAAGCTCATGAACAAAAAGAATTATAGGGACAAATATAGAATGTATAAAAAAAATGAAAGAAACCAAGAGTGGTTATAAATAATGTTCAATTTACTAAATATCTTCACATTATGAACAGGATAACAAAGAAAATATGTGTTTTATAAAACACACATCTAAGGTAACATTGGAATCTTGTGTGCAGAATTCCTATTACTCTGTAGATGAGAGTGACTTTGAAAATATGTCAAATGAAGAAATTTTTGTGTCTTGTAATATGAATGATGAGACATGCGATGAACTAAATGATAAATTCCAGTATTTGAAGAAACAATTGGCTCTTACCTCATATGTTAAAACCAAACTAACTATAGAAATAGTGAAAAAAATCTCAATTACTCTAACAAGGAAATGAACTAAAAAAATCTGATGAGTAATTGAAAAGGGATACTGAATGGTTTAGTAATGTTAAAGACTCTTTGGTACAAATCCTAGGTTAACAGATTTATCCTTAATATACTACTGCCATTGGCTATCAACCTGGTAAAAAACTTTAGGAAGAACTAATTTAATTTCTAAATCAAGGGCATACATCTTTACTCTTATTTCTAGAAAACATTCAGCTAGTTCATGTTCTGACAGACTCTCTACTATTTCAATCTTTTCAGGGCCAAATAGTGTTGTTTTCAAAAAATTTACATAATGCTTATAGGAATCCTATGAGGCAGATATCGGTTCCTAAGGCACTAGTCACTAATATTATTGGACCCAAACAACTATGTGTACCAAAATCTGTTTTTATTGGACTATTTTGTAGGAATGTTGCTTAAAGAGTTGCAGTAAAAGAATATGGTACTTGGACTGTGGGTGTCCAAGAAAAATGACAAGATACATCTCATGCATTAATAACAAACTCAAAATTGATGGATGACATGTCACCTTTGTTGACAATGCCAAAGGCACATTTTTTGGCCTTGTCCAAATTGGTAACTCTAACTCAATTTGGATTTCCAATGTACTTTTTTTTGATTGATTGAAATATATTCTACTTAGTATTTAACAATTATGTGATGATGGATTTCAATTCAAATTTAAAAATGATGTCTAAAACTTTTTTAATTCAAAAAATGAATTAGTATTTTTTGCATTATGAAATGAAAATGTATAATCTGTAAACATGAACTCTTTAGATTCTCAAAATTATTAATGTATAAGTGTTTTTCACAAAGAGTCATGCCCTTGTAATATGAGACTTGGACATTGTAACACTCACTCCCTTAGAATTTTAAATACAATGATCATAGTCAATGACGTACCCAAATAAGAGTTTCCCAATGATAAAGTGTGTAATCCTTGTCAAAAAGGAATGAAACCGAAAATTTTCTTCAACCCAAAACATGAAGTGTCAACTTCTCAACCTCTTCAATTGGTTCTAGTGAATTTGTCTAGACCATCTAGAGTTTCTATTTTAAATGGGAAGCACTATTTTTATAATCACGACGATGATTTTTTTAGATATACATGGACTTTCTTTTTGGCACATAAATGTGTAGCCTACTCTGATTTAACCAAAAATTCCAAAATGGTAGAAAATCTAAATAGACATAAAATTATATCCTTAATAAGTGATCATTGTAATGAGTTTGAAAATCAAGATATTGAATCCTTCTTCTCACTTAATGGCTACAGTCATAATCTATATGCCTTACACCTCAACAGAATGGGGTTTTAGAAAGAAGAAATAGAACCCTTCTAGAGATTGCTAGAACAATGCTTAGTGTATATGAATAACCTATTTACATTTGGGATAAATATTTAAATACATCATGCAACAAAATAAATAGAGTATTGATTCAACCGATCCATAAAATAATTTCATATGAGTTACGGAACAATTGAAAATACAGTGTTAGATACTTGAAATTATTTGGCTGCAAAGTCAATATCCTTATTACTAATGAAAATCTTGAAAAATTAGCATCCAAGGGTGATGAAGGAATCTTATTAGATATTCAATTTCTAGTAAACCCTAAATATTTTTTAATAAAATAACTAATTTTGTGGAAGAATCGTTTCGCGTCAAATTGGATGAAACATATACACATGATCCTAAGAAAAATCTAGAGAACCTGGAGGATGATGTACCCAATATTGACATTAATTGAGAAACTCTTAACCATCCTATAATTGAATTTGTAAAAACATCATTTTCTATGAATTTATTATATTCTGGTCAAAATGAACCATGCCCTATTAGAGAACATAAAATTACCATTCCACTATTTTCTAGAGCTGCTAGAACTCTTAATAACCATTTTTTAGGTACGTTTGTAGGATACATAGACAAAGGAACTATAACTATAGATTCACTAAGAAATCAGATTGAACATCATATCATCTTATCAATGCTTGATCCTAAATACATTAATGATGCTATCAATGATGAATTTTGGGTAAAGTCTATGTGAGAAGAACTTAATCAGTTTGAAAGGAACAATGTTTGGAAACATGTTGAAAGACCCAAAGACACATTCACCATAGCTAGTAAATGGGAGTTAATAAATATGGTAGATGAGGATGGTAATATATTTAGAAATAAGATTATATTGGTTGTATAAGGTTATAGTCAAGAAGAAGGAATTGACTATGAAGAGACCTTTGCCCCAGTAGCTAGAAATGAAGCCATGAGAATTATTCTTGTTTTGATTCACATCGAAATTTCAAACTATATCAAATGGATGTCAAATGTGCATTTCTAAATGGTTATATAGCTGAGGATTTCATTGTTGGGAAACCCCCTAGATGTAAAAAACCTCTTTTTCCCAGCCATATTTATAAATTATCAACATCGTTATATTGTTTAAAACAAGATCCAAGAACAAGTCATGATAGAATATGTACTTTTCTTATTTCAATGGTTTTACAAAAGGAATTTCTAATCTTATCCATTTTATAAAACTAATTTCCAATAATGTTTTAGTAGTTCAAATCTATGTAAATGACAATATCGTTGGATCATCAAAAAATACTTAATATATGGAATTTTCTAAAATGAAGCAAAAAAATGAAATTAGATAAATTGGTGACCTCAAATTCTTTCATGGGATTAAAATCATTCAAAATGTTCGTGGTATTATTTTAAATCAGTGAAAATATACTAGAGATATTATATATTTTTTGGATTGGATAGCACTAAATGTAGTGAGACTCTAATGAGTTCTACTTGAATGTTGTATCTTGAAGAAGATTGAATATCTATTGGTCAAACCTATTATAGAGGAATGATTTGAAGCTTACTCTACTAAACATATAACCGACCTGAAATTATGTTTAGTGTTTTTGTGTGTGCTCGGTTTCAATAAAATCTTCTGTAATCTCATTTAAATGCTATTAAGAGAACTTTCAAATACCACAAACATTCAACCAATCTTGCACTGTTCTATCCCAAAGGACAATTATTTGAGTTGTTGAGTTATTCTGATGCTAAATTCAGTGGTTTTAAGTAAGAGAGAAAAAGAACCTCTAGAAAATGTCACTTTTTAGGAAAGTCTCCTGTATCATGGTGTAGTATAAAATAATAAAAAATTGCATTATCTACTATAGTAGCTGAATACATAGTTTCATGCAGTTTTTGTGCACAAGTTTTTTGGATGAAACACACATTACTAGAATATGGATATCAATTCAGGGATATACCTATAAATTTTGAAAATAAAAGTGCTATTAACATCTCAAAAAATAATTTTTCACACTCTACGAAAAAACATATTGATGTAAGACATAACTTTTTGATAGATCATCATCAAAAAGGTGGAATCACTTTGGAAATCGTTATAGCTAAATATCAGCTTCCTGATATATTCATCAAACAACTAAATTCTGAATGAAAATTTTACATCGTACATGAAATGGGAAAGCTAAATCGTGGGTTGTAAGTATACTATTTCACAGTTTATGGTTTCACATGTCACTATCTTAAGATTACCGTTTAACCATAATAGTTCTATAGTTTCACTATCTTAAGAGTTACTGTTCTATTTTTATGGTCTCACCGTTACTATTTACTCATTACTGTCTGGCACTTACTGTCTGAAGCAATACGGTTGCAGAGTTTGAGAATCACACTATTACGATCTCACCATAAACGTTTGTTACGGTCTCAATGTGATAGCTTGATTACAGTCTCACCATGAAATTCAATTATGGTCTCACCATAACAATGCTTTATTGTATTATTTATACATTATAACCCATATCATGGTAATTCATTGTTTTATTCTTTTTTACATTCCTACATTTATTATCATGTGGCACTAGATATCACTATATGATAAAATAAAAGAAGTTCTACACATTCTTCACTCGAGCTCCCTTATCTAAAACTTTATCCCAAAATTCAACTCTTATCTCTCTCTCAAATCTTCAGTGAATGGCTAGGATGAAATTCCCTTCATCGACAAATCCTGAGAAGTGCAGTTCATAGAAAAAGTTGAAAATCAAACCAATTTTAGAACCCGAAGGCCCTCTGAATCTGAATATATTGAACTGATTAGTGGTACCCAAAAAGGAGACAGGCCCTAAGTGGCTTCTATCATGTAATTCATTGGTATCGATCGTGCTAACAATACAAGGCTAGCTAGATTGGTTTACAAAGGGGAATATTTCTATTTATCCAAATAAAGTTTCCTAGTTTTACTAGTATGTTCAATACATTTTGTTTCATACGATGGTAATGTTGTGATAAGTTGGATCAACTGTCATATTTTTACATTTTCTTCAAGGTTATGGGTTTCATGCCTTAGGATACCTCATATCGGTACTTATGAGGACTACTAGAGAGGTCATCCACCTCTGAGGGAGTTCTTTGTTTTAGAAGAAGCTTTGAAAAGATTAAATCGAAATGAAACCAAGAGGAGAGACATAGTTGTCGAACTAGATATTGAATCTAGACTCTTGTGTAAAATTGTTTATAATTAGATTAGCCCTATAAAAGGTGATTTTTCAATACTCATGTATCAAGATGTATTTTTTAAAATATCATGAAGAAGGACATAATATCAACCTATGCAAGTATGTTATACACCATATGTGTGGGTTGATCAAAACAATCTCCATGTCATCCTCCCTATTTTAGTCAAGGATTATCTCAGCTATACTTCATGAAAAAGGATTGGATAGACCAGATAAAGAATTAATAATGGATTATGAGTTCTATATTTTGAAATTTGAATTAAATACAATGAAATTTTTTTTAATACATGGAGGAAATCATGAGTGGAAGATAATGATAGAGTTTATGAAAAGTTAAATCTCATGGAACATCCTTCAAAACCTAAGGATATTTCTGATCTTATTTTGGAGCCATATGAACATGTTGAATATTATGATGATAAATATGAATAAGTCGTTGTTGTACCATTTAGAGAAACTATTTTGGTTGAGGAAGATAATGAATCTTCTCCTTATGTATTATTTGAAAAGGAAGTGCATGTTCTTGAAAATGTTGTTGATCTAGAAGATTAACATGCTTTAAAAGAAGAATTTTATGCAAATGTAAGTGTAAATAATGTGGTATAATATCATATATGTAACACTCCACGATTCCATGGTAAACTTCTCTTTGAATAATACAATAGGATGTGTTGTACGCAACTTCGAGTTCTAACACACATCACAACCAATCAAAATAGCCGTTATGAATAGTAATACCAACTTTTTAAAATTTTATAAATTTTATCATTCAAAATGAACTTCATTTTTGGATTTATAATATCGAAATTAGCTTATGGTGATTTTTTGGTACTTTTCAGATAACTTTCATATTTTGATGAATAGTGAAAATTACTGAATTTTTATTAAAAAGACCTTTTTTAATCAAAATAATTAATTGTGATAAATTATAAATTTGAGAGATTTTAGGGAATAATTAGATTATATTATTACAATGTAATACCATTTTGTTCATTGGACATAATTTGACATTTAAACCGGATATAAGCAAGTGCCAATCTTTTGTTAGTTATTATCTCATAAAAACAAGCTTTTGGTTTTAAAAACGAGAATTAATTTTAAATTAATTTCTGCCACTTATGTGTTTTGAATTTAGAAAAATGGATTCCATATTTATAATCAGGAGGTCCACATTGTGTAAATAGGTAACATTTATTTTTAGACATTTTGAATAAATACTTCGGTAAATATTTTATTTACCATGTTTAAAGGGTAAATCCGGTAAATAAGGGTAACAAATAATATTATAATAATAATAAATTACACTAAAACACGTCCAAACCCCATTGTTTGATACATTCCAGACAATGGGAATATTTGGGTCGATTTTTGGGACCCCATGGATCCACTTTTAAGTGATAATGACATTTTATATTAATTAAGATAAAGTAAATACAAAAATGACTTAAGCATATATATTTTAGAAAAACAATTTTTACATAGGGTTATATATGTTATAAATTAGAATATAAATATTCATTATAATTATAAAACAATTTCATACATAATGGTATTTTATTTATAATTTTTAGACACTGAATAATTAAATTTATTTATGACACAATAATGATGTAGTATTTTCTTTATTAATGAAAGAATCAAATAATTAGTATTATAAATGTTAAAATAAATATAATTTGAATGTTTTGATATGATGCAAGAATTATATTGGTTAATATGAAATTTTTTTATTTCATAAATGAATTTGTTTCTAATTAATAATGTTGTTATGACTTTAACAAAAATCAATTATTAAATACTATCAAAATCGACATAAATGAGTTTTTAAAACAAATATTATATTATTAATTGATATTCTATTCCTAAAAAATGTAAGGATTGGCCAAAGGACTTATATAAAGATAGGATTATTATTAATGGAAAACTTGGGGGTCTTTGGGATATTCACTGTACGTTTATTTGATATATAATATAAAAATACAAAGAGACATGGTAAATCTCAAACTATTTAATTAAGAATTAAATAAAAAGGATAATGTTATTATAGTGACCCAAACCTATCAAAAACCTATTGGGTGATTCTATTTCAAACTATCCCCACCTTGACCTTTAAAAAATCTACTTTGGATCCATTAGAAACTGAATATTTATTTATTATAAAATAAAATTTCTAGCTTTTCCTAAGGTGCCCCTCACCCCTCTTATAAAATGGCACTTCACCTTCCCTCTAATTCACACCTTCAGTGCAATTTTTCTCAGACAACCCCATTACAAATATTCTCTCAACATCCCTTAATTCATCTTATAGGATTTAGTTTGATCATAAATCCAACCTACAGAGCCCTTTTTCTCAAATAAAAAGGAAGAACCCAAAGTAGAGGTAATGTTTTCACCACCCTGTTTCATTTTTTTTCTTCTTCCACTTCTTTTTATTTTTTAATTCCATTATAAAATAGTAACCCCAATATATTCTATATACTGTGATGTTATTATAAATATTTCACCACTATATTCATTATTATATCCATCTTATGAATGATATTGTCACCATGCGTGCGTACGTACAGCTTGCGGTCACCACACCTTAATGTAATTTGTTATTGAACACAATGTTATTTGGATGGATATAATGATGAGTAATATCTATATAAATAATGAAAATAACACGATAATGTCTCTGTAAAATTAATATACCATAAAATTCCACACCTTTATGGAAATGATATTGTCGCGCCTGCATATGTACAGATTACTGTCTCCACGACGCGATGAGATTCATTTCCACATTCACCATTCATAAACAATTATAAAAATATATATTACTAATATGTTTTTCATATATGACACAATAATGATACTGGATATATATATATATGTACTTACATATTTTTTATTCACTTAGTTCCGTTCAATACGTTATGAAAACGAAAACAATGTTTATGTATACGTATGGACTACCGTCTCCATAAACACTGTTTCCTATTTAATATATATGTCTATTATACATAATTATATTCTAAATATATATGACATATAAGTCATTTTTTATATTCTAGTAGTAATTAAATCATGATCTAAGTGATACAATCAAGAGTAACAAGTTAAAACTCACACGATAAAGAAAGTGATTGTTAACACGAAATGTTAATTTAACATGGAAATGATTATTAAATGGGTAGTAAAAAGTCATAAATGAATAATGTATGATATCATAAATATTAATATGGTTCTGGTATACTTTAATAACATTTTATGGTCTTCATATAAGAGGTTAAAAGTACCCTCGACTAATGGAAAGTGCAAGGTAAGGGTGTTTCAGCTCACTCCTTATTCCCGTGAGATTCATGCCATATTCCCACTATTACCTTTTATGTAGTGTATGTACTTCCCATTATTATATTATTTGTTTAATAATATTTAAATTTTGTTTATTTTAATATTAATTTTATGATACCTCTTTCATTGGTTGTATGTTTCGTACGTTACCAAATTGGTAAGGGTTAATCTCACAATCTTATTATTATTCGAGGTTATTTATACGTATTTATCTTCTGAGATAGCTTTATCATCCACATCCATGATTCATAAAAAGGTATCTCAAATCATTATTACTATTTTATAGACTATGGGATAAAGTCATTTATACCCTTGTTGACATTTTATAAGATGTTTATAAAGGAATCATTCCATCGTTTTCCAAACAAGTTCCTTTTTAACCTTTTCGACAGAATTAAGGTAAGAATGCATTTTTTAACTTATACGGTGAGTGCAGCTATATTATGCCGTTATAAAATCGTATAAACATCCATTAAAATCTTATAAGAATATTTTAAAATTAAATGTTTTATTTTGTAATTATGCGACTTTTAAATGATTTCAGAATGAATATTTAAAGAATTTATGAAATGTTCTATTTATCAAGATCAGAATTTAAAATGTTTTAAAGATTTATCTTTCTAAATATTTTTAATAAATGTCCATTTTTTCAAAATGATTTTAAGGATTTATTTATATGGACATGAATGTTTTAAAATGATATTTATTTTCAAAAGTTTCAATGTGGTATGGGACACTTTGATTCAAAAATATCTTTTAAATTACTTTCTTTATAAATGTGTGACTTTTTAATGATTAGAAAAAAGATATTTCTCTCAAATAGTTTTTATTTCATCTATGTCAATATCCTTTTATGAATTTTAATATTATTTGTTGTTTATATATTATGATACAAAACTTCCATATTGTATTGAAGGTTTTGTGATATGTTTGATTGTGGATGTTTAATTTTTATACCATTCATAGTTTATGGAGAAAGTATTGACATTTTGTATGATAGTTTTAATAAGAATGATTATGTAATGTTTAAACTTGTTCATATGTGGAATTCATTGGACTTAGTAAGTGACCGGTGGAGCCCTCTATAGCACCTCGATGAATCGGTAGGTCTCATGAGACAAACTATTGTCTTGGCACAAGGCATTGACAAAATCTTATTTGTAGTCTTGGAATAAGGCCTTGACTATGTGGTTATGATAGTCTGGCATTATTCATTTAAACATTATGAAAGTGGTTAGTGATATTGCATTTTATTATTTGACTATTAGAATATCCATGTGAATAAGTAAATAGAATTATTTCATGTTTTTTCTATATTATGCTGAAGTTTGTTTTTAAAAGGCTTTTGTTTTAGTTGAACATTTCCTTAAATGTTTATACTTATTTATGAAAGTTTCTACTCTATTGTTATCTCTACTAAGAATATGAGCTCACCACTTTCTATTTTTTATTTCTCCAAGGATGTGAAGAAGAAGTTTATGAATAACCTGTAGGGATAGTATAAGGGGATATGAGTGTGGAGACAAGATGTTGTTGTAGTTTTCACTTTATGATGTAATGTAAACTTTATGAATATATCTAGTGATTTCACAGATACTAAACTAATCAGACATTCGAGACTTGATATTTTGTGATCATCCCATTGTTATGTAATAATGCACCCACTATGGGTAACTGGGGTTGATGTGTTATAGTTGGTATCAGAGGAAGTTTAGTACAAACATTGGAAACTAGATTTAGATAAACTCTGAATAGAGAACATAGCCATAAGAGAGACTTTGAGGATTAGTATAGAAGAAATTCCTAGAATTTTGTTAATGTAGATATTTTGTGAGTTTTCTAAGAAAATACATCTCTTTTTAGATATGAGTAGGTAGAGGCGGCTCTTGTACAGATGGACCTAGAGGTAAAACCTAAAAACACCACTTTTAGCTAGACTCGAACATGTAATGGTGCACGAAAACAGGCCTTTCTGCACTATTGGTTATGACACACCAGGGGGATATGCTTAGGATAATTCTAATTTTCATTATAAATCATTATTAAGGGTTTATGAGTATATAATTTCTCAATGAAGACAACTTTATGATTATGTATTATATCCACAAACCATTAAATTTATATTAGGTAATTTAAAAGTTTGGAATTATTCATTGCAATTCATAAACTGACCTACTTTATTCCATTTTATAGAAATGGCACCCAGTAGAAGGATTGTGAACTCTAGAAACACATATGATCCAAAGAGTAAGAATTATAATATCATTCATGGTATTATACCAACATTTATAATGTAAATAGTCTCCCTTGTATTCTCAACATATGATGAAATAATATCATGTGTTAATATGATAAGTAAAATATTCTCTGAGTCCTATGGCTTTGAAGGGAATAAAGAGAAGAAATGGATGGAAGAGAGAAAGATGTATAAAGGGAAGAGGGAAAAGATGAATTTTTCCATATGTGATAACTATGGGATAAAACACCCTGCAACATGTCTGAATGGAATGAGAGTTTGTTATAAGTGTGGAGAAATAGGACACAATGTACATGACTGCAAAGGTAAGAAAAAGGTTTCAAATGTACAATGTTTCATCTGCAACGAGTTAGGACATTATGCAAAACAATGTCCAAATCATCATAGTATGGCCCAAATTATTCTATTGGATAATAATCAAGTTATGATACTACCACAGATTAGGTGGAATGATTAGAGTTCTTATGTTGTTATTATAGAATTATGTCATCTGAGTGTTGTATCAACAATTCACTATATATAATAATTAGGGATTATAAAAGGATTGTACTGTAGTAAAATTTCATTAAAGGCATGAGATTGTATGGAACCATGAAAAGTGACTCAATAACATATTAAATTTTTGGAGAATATATGGTTGAGAGAATGATAAACCATAATATGGTTCTGATACTGAGGTGGTGATTTTTGTAATAATACATGATTTATTTGGATAAAATATATTGGATATTCTTGAGTACCTTGAAACTGATTAATGATTTGTATATTATATCATTGCTGGAGTTTACAACATTTTTTATATAAGGATTATATCCCATATTTTAAATAGAATAAGGGATCATGAATGTAATTAATATGGTTTTATGGTAATTCAGGATGTTGTAGTGTTTTAAAAGAATACATGATGAAGGTGTTCACATGTAATGAAGAGGAAAAAAGAATCTTCATTGTGTTTACCTTCCTTATAAATTTTGAACTATGAGTATAGACAGATGTATTTTGGATAATTATAGTTTTAGATTATTTTTGGATTGCTATAAAAGGACAACTCAGAGGTCGGGCGACAACCCGTCGTGTCCGGCAAGGCCGCAAGACTTGAACCCGCAATTGAAGGGTGAAAAGGGTTTATCACCTACCACTAGCCCACGTGATGTCCTGGATTGAATAATATAGTCTTTTTAAAAAAATTCTGGTAGATTCATTATAAATCCAGTTTTTTGAACCCTATACAAATAGGAAAAATAGAATATTATTTTAATGTTCTATTATCTTTTAGAGGGAAAGATGAGTTTGTGGTAGAAATTAGTTAAAGGGTGAGACTCTAATTTTCATGTATATATTTTTCTACTTCTCTTATTCTATGAAGAAATTAAGTCTTATACTTTATTGAAGGGATCTTAAAACAAAAAATCTGTCATCCTAATACCATATGTTTTGTTGAACTGTTGGTATTTGAAATCATCATAGATTGTTGAATTTAAGGCCCTCAATTTTTACACATGATTGTGATTGATGACCTCAATAACTACCTATAAATATTTAAATTTTTCCTCCAATTACATGTCATTAATTTCCACCAATGTTTTCCTAATCGAGATCATAATTTGGTGGTGACCATTTCATTTCCCTTTTCCTCTTATTAAGACTAAATTTTATTAAATTAATTTCCGATGTGGGTTTTCCCAAATGTATTTTCTATTTCCAACCTTTTATTTACGAAAAATAATATCAAATTGTGAGGAAGAAATTTATTGAAGTAAGGTATAATGTTACACCCCAAGCTTCCATGGTACGCTTCTCTTTGAATAATAAATTTGTGTGTGTTGTACACAACTTTGAGTTCTAACACACAACAAAACCAATCAAACTAGCTGTTATGAGTAGTAATACCCACTTTTTGAGATTCTATACATTTTATCATTCAAAATGGACTTCATTTATTGATTCGGAATATATAAATTAGCTAAGGGTGAATTTTTGGTACTTTTCGGATAACATTCAAATTTTGATGAATAGTGAAAATTACCAAATTTTAATTATAAAAATCTTTTTTAATAAAAATAAATAATAGATATCAAAAATGGTTTTGAGTGATTATAGAGTATAATAAGATTATATTTTTTCTATTTAATCCAATGTTGGTCATTGAACATAATTTCACATTTATACTGGACAAACGTGTATGCCAATATTTTGATAGTTATTATCTCTTAAAAACATGCTTTTTGTTTTAACAAAGGGAAATAATTTTAAATTAATTTCTGCCACTTATATGTTTTTAATTTATAAAAATGGATTCCATATTTATAATCAGGAGGTAAAAATTTCGTAAATAGGCAACTTTTATTTTTATACATTTTGAATAATTTATTCGGTAAATATTTTATTTTCCATGGTTAAAGGGTAAATCCGGTAAATAAGGGTAAAACATAATATTATAAATATTCTAAATTACTCTAAAATGTGTCCTAACCAAATTGGTTGATACATGTCTGACCATGGGCATCTTTGGGTCGATTTTGGGACCCCATGGATCCACTTGTAAGTGATAATGACACATTATATTAATTATGTTAATGTAAATAACAAAATGACCTAAGCATATATCCTGTAGGAAGTTTTTTTGGTTATATATTTTATATTTTTGACTATAAATATTAATGAGAAATATAAAATGATTTCCTAGATAATGGTATTTTATTTATAATTTTTAGACATTGAATAATTAATTTTTTTATGACAAAATAATGATGTAGTATTTTCCTTATTAATGAAGGAATCAAAAAATTATTATTATAAATGTTAAAATAAATATAATTGGAATGTTTTGATGCCATCCAATAATTTTTTGGTTAATATGAAATTTTAGGATTGCAGAAATGAATTTGGTTCAAATTAATAATGTTTTTAAGACTTTAAAAAAATACATTATTAAATATTGTCACAATTAACATAAATGAGTTTTTTACAAAATATTACATTATTAATAGATATTCTATACCTAAAGATCTAATGATCGGCCAAAAGACTTATATAATTATTGGTGATTATTAATGGACCAGGTGGGGGTTTCTTGGATGTTTATAGTATGTTTATTGACTATATTACATGAAAATACTAAAAGACATGGTATATGTCAAACAATATAAATAAGAGTTAAATCCAAAAGATAAAGTTAATATTATGACCCAAAACTATCAAAAAACTATTGGTTGAGTGGATTTTGATCTATCCCTATCTTAACCTTTAAATAATCTACTTTGGAGCAATTATAAATTGAATATGAATTTATTATAAAATAATATTTCTAGCTTTTCCTATGGTGCTCCTCACCCCTCTTCTAAAAGGGCAATTCCCCTTCCTTCTAATTCACACCTTCAGAGACATTTGGATTGAACAAACCATTAAAAATATTTTCTCAACTCCCTCAATTCAACCTAGAGTATATAGTTTGAACATAAATCTATCTTATGAAGCCCTTTCGATCAAATCAAAAGAAAGAACCCGAGGAAGAGGTAATGTTTTCACAACCCTTTTTCAAGTTCCTTTCTTCTTCCACATATTCTTTATTTTTTATTTAGTTTCTAAAATAATATCCCCTGTATATTCTATATATTTTGATATTATTTTAAATATTTCACAACTATATTCATTATTCTATCCATCTTATGATTGATAATGTCACCATGCGTGCGTGCGTACGACTTACTGTCTCCAAGCCATGGTGTAATTTGTTATTCAACACTATATTATTTGGATGGATATAGTGATGAGTAATATGTATATAAATAATGAAAATAACATGATAATGTCTCTGTAAAATTAATATGCCATCCAATTCCACACCTTTGAGTAAATGATATTGTCGCTCGTGCGTATGTACAGTTTACCATCTCCACAACATTATGAGATTCATTTCCACATTAACCATTAATCGACGATTATAAAAATATATATTACTAATATGTTTGTAATATATGAGATAATAATGATAATAGATATATATATATATATATATATATGTACTTACATATATTTTATTCACTTAGTTCTGTTCAATACGTTATAAAAACGGGAACAACGTTTATGTGTACGTAAATACTACCGTCTCCATAAACGATGTTTTCCATTTCACATATATATATATATATATATATTATACATAATTATATTCTAAATAAATATGATATATAAATCATATTTTATATTATTTAAGTATTTAAATCATGATATAAGTGATAAAATCAAGAGTAACTAGTTAAAACACGTATGATAAAGAAAGCGATTATTACCCGAAATGTTAATTTAACAAGGAAATTATTATTAAATGGGTTTTAAAAAGTCATAAATGAATAATGTATGATTTCATAAATATTAATATTGATCTGTTATAATTTAATAACTCACTATGGTCTTAATAAATGAGTTTAAACACACCCTCAACTAAAGTAAATTATAAGGTAAGAGGTTTTCACCTCACTCCTTATTCCCGTGAGATTCATGCCATATTGTCACTATTACCTTTTGTGTGGTATTTGTACTGCCCATAATTTTATTCTTTTTGTAATACACTTTAATTTATGTGTATTTAAATACTTATTGTATGATACCTCTTTCATGGGGTATATGTTACGTAAGATACCAAATTGGTAAGGGTTAATGTCATAATCTATTTATTATCAAAGGTTGTTTATACTTAATTATCTACTGAGATCTATTTATCATCCACATCCATGTTTATTAAAAATTTATTTCAAATCATTCTTACTATATTATAGACTTTTTTTATGTCATTTAAACCCTTGATGAGTTTTTATAAGATGTTTATAAAGGAATCTTTCCACCAATTTCAAAAGAACGTCCTTTTTAACCTTTTCGACAAAATTAAGGTAAGAATGTCTTTTTTAACTTATATAGCAGGTGTGGATATTTTCCACCATTATAAAATCCTCAAAACATACCTTAAAATCTTATAATAATATTTTGAATTTAAATGATTAATTTTATAATTATGTGACATTTAAATGATTTCAAAATGAATATTTTACGATTTTTTGAAAGCTACTCTTTATCAAGATCAGAATATTAAATGTTTTAAAGATTTATCTTTCTAAATATTTTTATAAGTGACCACATTTTCAAAATTATTTTCAGGATTTATTTATATGGAAATTAATTTTTTGAAATGATATTTCTTTTCAAATTTTTAAAAGTAGTATTGGACTCTTTTATTGAAAAATCTATTTTAAATTTCTCCCTTTCTAAATATGTGACTTTTCAATGATTTTAAAAAAATATAGTTCTCTCAAATAGTTTTTATTTCATCTATGTCAACATAATTTGATGGATTTTATGCTCATTTGATGTTTATTTAGTATGATACAAAATTTTTTTATTGTATTGAAGGTTTTGTGATATGTTTGGCTGTGGATGTGTTATTTTTATACCATTCATGGTTTTTGGAGAAAGTATTGAAATTTTGTATGATAGTTTAAATACGAATGTTTATGTTATGTTTAAACCTATTCATATGAGGAAATCATTGGACTTAGTAAGTGACGGGAGGAGCCCTCTATAGCTCCTCGATGCATCGGTAGGTCTCATGAGACTAACAAGTGTCATGGCACTAGGCCTTGACAAAATCTTATTTCTAGTCTTGGCAGAAGGCCTTACTTATGTGTTTATGATAGTCTGGCATTACGAATTTCATCATTTTGAAAGTGGTTTGTGATATTGCATGAGATTATTCAACTATTAGAATATCCATGTTAATAAGTAAATGGAATTAATTCATTTTATTTTTTCCGTATTATGCTGAAGTTCATGTTTAAAAGGCTTTCGTTTTAGTTATATATTGCGTTAAATGGTTATGATTATTTATGAATGTTTCTGATTTATTTTTACCCTTACTGAGCATCTGAGCAAACCCCTTTCAATTTTTTTTCCTAGGATGTGAAGAAGTATTTTTTGAATGACCTGCAGGGATAGTATAAGGGGATATGAGTGTAGAGAAAAGATGTTGTTGTAGTTTTCACTTTATGTGTGACAACCGGGCCCCAGTGACAGCACAGCCACCCCACCTTAACATGGTTGTCGGGTCCTGGCACACCAGGTACCCCCAATTGCCCCGCCGACATGTGGGGCCCACCCCAGGGTCCACCCACATGCCTGAATGAGTCATATGACTAATATGATAGTCCTCACAGGTCATCACATGTCCTTTCTAGTGTGTTTTTTCCTCACTCACACACACCCTGAGAAACTTTCTAGGAGGTCACCCATCCTGATCACTACTCCAGGCTAACAATGATTAACTGTGGAGTTCTAACCGGACAGGCTCCCAAAAAGGAAGGTGCACCTTGTTGACATGAGTCATATCAATTAGTCATTTATCCCTTTATCATTTGAGGATGTTACAATCACCCCCCCCCCCTTTAGAGCACACCGCCCTAGTTGTGGGCCCTACATATCAACACAGGCAGTGCACTGCGCACTTAAGGCTGGGTTCCTACTCTGATACTAAATGTGTCAACCGGGCCCCGGTGACAGCACATCCACCCCGGCTTAACATGGCCTTCGGGTCCTGACAAACCAGGTACCCCCAGTTGCCCCGTAGACATGTGGGGCCCACCCCAGGGTCCACCCACATGCCTGAACGAGTCATTTGACTAATATGATAGTCCCCACAGGCCAACACATGTCCTTTCTAGTATGTTTTGTCCTCACTCACACACACCCTGAGAAACTTCCCAAGAGGTCACCAATCCCGATCACTACTCCAGGACAAGCACGCTTAACTGTGGAGTTCTAACCAGATAGGCTCCCGAAAAGAAAGGTGCACCTTGTTGACATGAGTCATATCAATTAGTCATTTAACCCTTTATCATTTGAGGATGTTACATTATGATGTAATGTAAACATTATGAATGTATCTAGTGATTCAAGGGATACTAAACTAATAGGTCTTTCTAGACATAATCTTTTGTGATCATTACTATGTTATGTAATAATGCACCGACTCTGGGTAACTGTGGTCGGGGTGTTACAATATAGAAAATTATCATCCTGTTATGCAAGAAGTTTCCCTTGAGGAACACCCAGCGGAATAAGTTATTCCTAATGTTATTCCTTCTGTTTAAGAGAGAATGGATCAAGACATTCAGTTAGCTAGAAATGAACTTGCTGAGTAAATTAAGGATGATTTTGTGGAAATAAAGCAGTGATATAAATCACTATCCAGAGAATGATGCACCTACTGAGGTGGACCAACCCCCTAATCTAGAATCTGTTGAAGTCCCAAACTAGTTGATCCAAGCCTAGTGGATACATGGTATAAATTCCCATGTTATTTTGTGGTGATTGATTCCCTGGAAGTCTCTAATAATGGAATTTATTTGTATACTATGTAATATTTGAAACTGGCATCTACACCTAAAGCAATCTATTCAAAGGAACCTAAACCTGTATCATCTCCTTTTCCCAAACCATCACAAGAATCTCCAAAAATAGTGAATTAGTAAGATCTATAATCATTTGGAAATACTCTATTGGATGGAGTTGTGAAACACATGATTAAAAAATCAGCTCTTGTAACCAATCTGAGTAAAATAGATGCTTCACTGTTGTTGGAAAAATTTATATGGGAGATTCAACCCAAGATTCTTCATGAGATTCAAGAAGACTGAGTTGAGAAAAAACTATTTAGTGATGATGTAAAAACACTAAGAATTATTGTTGAATAAATGACGAGAGTGGTTACCTCAAGACCAGAACATATTTCTTATTCTATTGAGGATATTGTTATTAATACCCCACATGAAGTAGCCTCACTAATTCAACCTCATCTATCTTTCTTAGCTAAAAATGTATCTGAAATAGTCAAAAAGATTGTTCAAGAGATGCATGAGCATATTATTGGTATTAAAATGTTAAATAGGGAGTGTTAGGGATGTATCCAGAATGTTATAAATCTACTCAAATCCCATACCTCAGCTATCACTACTTCTCATACATCTAGAAAATTTCCTCAACCTTTTTTAGATAGTGATCTACTTCGATCAATTGTCCAAGATAAACTTTAATCTATGCACAATGGATTTGATAAGGAATCTCTCTCCGAAGATACCAAGAACAGTGACTGAGTTTTTGATTTGGTGATAATTAATTCTAATAGTTCTATTGATTCTCAACAAGAAACTTCTAAGAAGGTGGACTTCTAATTCAATCATATATTCTCTAAGAATAATATGACAACCCACTTGAAGTACCTTGTAGATAATCTGAGGACCCCACTTGTAACTCAAGCATTCAAAACTCAAGTCCAAAAGCTACAAGATTTTTCTCATTTTTTGGATATGTTTATGGAAAAAAATATGAAATTAAGAAAGCGATCCATAATGGGGGTTATATCACTGCTGACATCATAAATCGTTTGTGGCCTTATCTTCATGTTCTAATTACTGCCATTGTCACTCCTTCAACTGCACTGTTGAGATCTGGTTTTCCTACCGTCTCATCCTCTTCCCTAGCCTCCACATCTATGACTATCTCTCAGGCTTGGAGTTATATCAGACATATAATCCTTGATCAACAGTTTACTCTATCTTCTATTGCACCTACCTTGGCCCCTCCTATTTTTGAAGGACTCCATTTTCTGTCTTGGTCCACTGGTTCACTCCCTTTATCCACTTTTACCTCTTCTCCTATGGCTTCTTCTCCTGATGTTGTTACCAAGGGAAAAGAGAAGACAAGCCAATATTGTGGAATAGTGATTGCTATATTTTGATGGGGATATTTTATTTAGTCATTTTCCTTACTGCTTGTACTTCCACTTTTTATCCATCTAATGAGTTGTAAACTTTTATTGTTTACTTCTTTTTTACTCATTTTGATAATCCAAAAAGTGGGAGAAAAATGTATTCTATATGAACTAAATGCACATTAATAAAGAAACCCATTAGCATAGAATACATCTCTCACTGATAGTATTTTTGATCATCAAAAGGGGGATATTTTTGGACTCCTCATGTATTAATCACCTTTTAATGATCACAAATCATATACATTCTATAAATAATGTTATTCATGTTTAATCATCCTATAATCATGTGTACATATGAGTAGTTTCATTTTTCCTTAAATAAGTATTGTAAACAATATTGTTTCTAATGAAAGTATCATATGAATGATTAAGTGTAATTCATTCTATTAATATCACATTTTATGTATGTTTACATAGATTTGACAATGTCTATGAAACTGTGATTTTTCCTCCAGCCGTGTTATTCTATCAAAGGACCCAGACACCATAACCATTTAAAAATCACAACCATCTGGACACCATAACCATCCAGAAACCATATCCATACAAACATTGTAACCATCCAAAAAATGTAACCATCCAGACAAGGTAACCCTCTAGACACCGTAACCATATAGAAACCTTAACCATGTAGACACAATAACCATCCAGACACTATGACCATCCAGACACTGTGACCATCCAAGCATCATGACCATCCAGACAGTGTGACCAACTAGACACCATGACCATCAAGACACCGTGACCATCATGACATCATGACCACACACCGAGATCCTAATACCAAATATGTGCTACTGGTTCCTTATCTCCTCATAGATATCTCACCGCTCAAATAAAATGAATGAGACACAGTTTTAAGGAGATATTGTTTCAAGGAGACACCTTTTAAATGAGAAACAATTTCATGGATACACCATTTACAGATAGACTGTGATACCGTTTCACAATCTATTTTTTTATTATTCAATTTAATTTATAATGTTTATATATGAATCTTTTAAGTGCACTGACATAATTAATGTCTCTTTGTAGACATGTTACCCAAAAGTACGAGATAAGAGGTAAAGAATACATGCATCATGTTGTCTCCCACACATGAATTCCATCCATAATAGGAACAATCTGGGCAGATAAAGAGTTTGTTATCATGGTGATTTTAGTGAAAATAGTGTAATAGAAAAAATGTGTATGCTTGATAATGAAGAAGCAAAAGATTTAATGCACCCCGACACTACTGAGGAACACATGAATCATTCTCAAATACTAGAGTCGAGAACCTTTCTTCATTTTCAACTCCATGTAGAACATGAGCCTGATCTAGCTGATTTACAACACTCTTTTTTCTACGAGAAGACTTGATCTCTACATTTGCTTCATCCCAAAAGTCCATAACTGTATAGAATAACTCATAGAGAACTTGTAACCATATCTCATCACCTCTTCTCCATTGTGTATTATTTTTATCTTTAGAGGACTGTGCATGTATGTATTATACATGAACTATCTCTTTGTTCAAACATAAGGATACAAGATATCATTCCTCTTAAATATTTTTACACTTGTGTATTCCCCTAGATATGGGTAGAAGTTTTCCATGTGTGACGTATTAGTTCATACCCACGAAGAACTATGTAAGAGGTCATGAGACTTGGAAATTCTTGTGTACTATTGCTAAACACGATATTGTGTGTTGATTATGTTTATTTATATAAACTTCTTTGTGGAAGTTAATCACCAAGTGGAGTGGATTAGGTCTCGGTTTGAGACTAAACAACTTATTTTATATCTGATGTGTTTTTTTACATTAGCTTTCTTTGTTTTACCATTTAATTCAGAAATCAATAAATTTACATTGATAGTTAAAATTGTAAAAAGTTATAATTATTTTTCCTTTTTAGAATAGCTTCAAAATTAATGTTAATAACTGATAATAACATTACTGAGAATTAATATATATTCTAAAAAGGTATTTAAATAGTCAAACAATCATAACAATATATTATTGATTGAATGGGTTGTATTCAAATTTATTAGGGAACATTTTTATGAATACTTTCTAAATAGAAAATTTTAATAGATTCTCAATTCCCCCCCCCTATTTAGTACTTTACTCCAACCAACAATAAGTATAAAAGAAGGATTATATTACTGAGGAAAGATCGTTTTTATATAAAGGGTTTAGAGGATTTTTTAGATTTTTAAATTTCTAATTGTTCTATTTTTGGGGAGAATAAGATATCCATGTCATTAATGTATATTTAGAATATGTTTAAAGATATATTAAGTATATGAACACTTGATATAGATGAAATTATCTGTTCAATGTTTTTTTATATTCGGCATATGGAATTGCACATTAAGAATGTTTTCGTACTAATGTAAATCGATAGAATGAGAAACCGACATCATCAAAAATGGAAAATGAAAAAAAACATCCAATTAAATGATGAATTCATAACTATATAAAAACCATATCAACATCAAAATAGATCAGAACAACAAGTTGTGTGGTCTAAAAATAAAAACAAGAAAAGTGATGTTTTGGGGACATTAGGACAACCAGATCGAGATTATAACATATCATTGGATCTTTTTATTCATTCTGTGGATATTAATGAAATATATGACTTGACTATGAAGAAAAATATGTTTCATGGTATAGTTGATGATGGGAATCTTGAGCTTTATAGTGGATGTCTGAAATATTCAAATCATTCTTTTCTGCTGATGTTTTTCCATATCAAATTCCTATGTAAAATTAAAAATAATTTGTTGTCCGTAATATAATAAATTATTTGTGATTCATTTCCTGATGATAATATCCCTGCTTCTTTTCACGAAATGAAAAAATTTATTAACATGCATGATTGAATTATACAAAAATAAATGCTTGTACAAATGATTTTATGATTTATTGGGGAGTTGAAACTAGAAGACTGGATTGCAAAAAAAAATGTTCTATTTCAAGATGGAATTCAATGGGTGATGATGATAGTCTAAGTCAATATACAACTCTGAAGAAAAAGAAAAGGAATACACATCTAAAAGTTTTCTATTACAAAACTGTAAAGCCTCAATTGAAATGATTCTTTGTGTCATCGAAAACCTTTGATCACATAATGTAGCATTCTATAGATTATATCAATGATTAGTTAATGTGACATCTAAGAGATTCACAATTTTGGATGAAGAAATATTTATTACATCTAGATTTATCATCTGATCCTATGAATATGTGATTATGATTGGTTGTTGATGGATTCAACCCATTTGGGACATTGAGAACCAGTTATAGCAATTGGCATGTTGTATATATCCCTTATAATTTTCCTCCATGGATGTGTATACAAAAACATATTTTATCATTTTGATGATTATTCCTAGAAATAAAATTCTAAGAAATTATAATGATATATAATTGTAGCCTCTAATTGAATAATTACATGAGTTATGAAGTCAAGTTATTGATGCATATGACATATATTCTAGAACAATGATTAAAATTCAAGATTCTCTAATGTGGACCATTAGTGACTTACCTGCACTTGGGAATTTACCAGGTTGGAATACTTACATGGGTTATCTTGTCCTTTTTAACTTTTATTTTTGTCTTGAATGACTACCTCATAGTAAATAATTGTTCTTATTATGTCATCAAATATTTATTAATGCATCTCATATATTTATATTGAACAAGAAATAATTCAATAGTTTTATTGATCATAGGCAACATCTAATGTTGTTGAAAGTATTCGAAATATTGACACAACATGGAAATATGGATATAGAATTTGTGAAGTTGAATCAGTTAAATGATAGTGGTCAATGAGTTTGATGTGCATCATCATGTTAAATCAAAACAGTACAATGGATGCAAAAATTATATTATAAAAACATTTATAGAGAGAATTTATTTTTTTTGTTGAATAATATTGATGTAATGTATATTGATAAGGATGTTTTTAAAAATTTGGTCTTCAACTGTCTTACTAAGAATGGGAAATCAATGTACAATCTCAGAGATTTAAAGGACTTAATAACCATGAACATAAAGATAGATATTTTGCTAAATGAAAATAGAATGTATGCTTCATAAATTTTTCTCAATAATAAATAGAAATAAATATAAATTACATAAAATTTTAGGATATGTGAAGTTATCTGATGGGTATTAAAGTAACATCTCAAGGTGTTGTGACTTAAATAATTATTGGTTGAATGGATTGAAAGGTCATGATTCACATATTTTGTTACAAAATTCACTACAATTTTTATTGAGTAAATTATATCATAATGAATGATACTTATTTTGTACTCTAATTTTTTAAACTCATCAGATAATAATGTTAGAAAAATAAACAACCATTTGAGCTTGAAAAACATTATGAGAGATTTTTATTGATTCGTTTTTGCAATGGAGATAGTATTTCTTCCATATTTGTTTTCTTTCATGATGAATTTAACTATGAATTTAGTTGAGGAAGAAAAATTAGGAGGCCCTATACATTATGAATGGATGTATCCAATTGAGAGGTAAATTATTTATATGTTTCTCATATTAAGTAAAAACATTATTGTCACTTTATTAAATAAACCATTATGTTGTAATTGTTTTATTTAATAGTTATCATGGCATTTGAAGTCATACATGAAAAATAAATCATAATGTGAATGTTCTATTTCTGAAGGGTCATTAGTAGAGGAGTGTCTAAACATTAATTATAGATACATGGATAATATTGCGACAAGATTCAATCCATTTTTATGTGTTAAAGACACATTAACTCAATATCAACTACATGGTAAATCAAAAATAATTCCTTCTGTTGGCTAATTAGTTTTGAGGCGCTGAAATTCTACACTGATAGAAAATGAATTATTACAGGAACATAGATATGTGGTACAATATAATGAAATTTTAGATTCATTAATAGAATATATTAAGATAAAAAAATGATAGGAATGATTATCCAAACACAAAATGATAATAATATAGAAAATGCTATTAATAAAGATCTTGTGGAATGGTTTACACAATGTGTATGTTTATAAATATTGAACTCAAAATGAATATTAGGTTGAAATATAAATTTTGTAAATATAAAAATGTATATTACATTATTAAGATCATGAATACTGATACTCCAGCTGAGTTGTTAGATGATTTGATGGTTTTGTCTTGAGGTCATCTAAAATATTCTAGAATGATCAACCCTTACATTATGAATGGATATAAATTTTATAAATCCTATCAAGAATAGGGTTTGAGAACATTAAATAGTTCTATTTTTATAATTTTTATGTAATATACAATGAAAATTTGAATTATATTGTCAAATTATACTTCCAGGGTATTTTTTCAACTGTTTTAATCAAATGATATTGGTTGGATATTATCAAGGGTGTTAAAAGAGATTCCTTTATACTTGTTACTCTGAACTTATCCCACTTCATGGATATTGGTAAACATGAATTACATGATCCATATATCTTATCATTTCAAGAAAAAATTGTATATTATGTAGAAGATATCACAGATAAAGGGTGAAGTGTAGTTGCTCCTGTAAAATAGAGAATTGTATGATATGGGTGATGAAGGGCGATAATTGACCCGTGACATTGAATCCCAACAATAGAATACAAAGTGAACATATTTTTCTATTATTCTGTTAAAAATATCAGTCTTTCAAGGGTGGAAGAAGTAGATGATGTAATGATGCCTCAGTAAAATGACATGATTGAAGGAAAATATAATTTTATGTACAATCATCTATTATTTTATGAAACACACATGTTATATGTGTATTAATTAATTATCAATGTTTTATATATACTTTTCCATTAGTGTACATATGTTATCATTTCGAGTTTTTTCTACATGAATTTTTTGAATATTACAGTGTACCGATGGATGATGGTGTAAGATTAATTGTCTTGTGCGAGATTGTTGTCATGTAATGAAAAAATCAGTAATAGAAGATAATATAAATATACTAGAAGAAAATTTCATCACTCGACAGAAATCATTGGTTGAATTATATCCTAAGATGACTAGAACTGTCCCCAGTGATATTGCATTGATGGTTGTTAAAGAAATGTTTAATCCCACAACATTAAAATCATTTAGTATAGAAATGTTTGTTCGTTTTATGATTAAATTTAAATATACACCACTAATTAATTTTCAATATAATTTTCATACGAGTGCCGGTAGTAGAAAGCAGATAAAGATGGGGAGTGGTTGTCGAGAAAAGTTAACTGGGTAGTGATTAGGGAACACTTTGGATTCTGAGATGTTGTAATTTTTTTGGCACTTTATGTATATTAGTTTGTACAGTTAGGGATACAACCTTATTAATACCCTTAATTATATTTTGTTCTTGATCATGTGTATTATGATATTATTAGATAATTTTTTGAATCTTATTTACATTAAATGGGATATTTATTAATGGTTATTAGAGGTGATATGGATAAATTTTTCTAGGTTATATAATTTTTTATTTTTTGTTGGATGTTTTGGGGTTGCAGATTTTGTAGCATTATTTTTTAAAACATTATTTAGCAAAAATTTTATATAATTATAAAGATGAAATTTTTTGGGAGGTATAAACCAACAACATATAATGTCAAAAATAAAAATTATCGATGTTTTTTTCATTTTAGTGTTGTTTATCCCTCCCAAAAAATCTCATAGATATAGTGTTAGTTTAAATCACTAATGTATCTGAGAAATTGTTTAGTAGGGAAAAACAAGACTAAAACCAAAAAACCATATATAAACAAAGGTTCTATGATGATTCCCAGAAACTGTTTCTTAATAGAAGAAAGTGACACATGTTTGGTGTAGACACCAAATTTAATGGTGGTTTTTGGAAACTATTAAATAAACATTTGGAAGCAGTTAAAACCTCCTAAAATATGTAATTTGTTTAAAATGTATGACCAGTGGGAGAGATCATACAAGCCTAGTGTCTTGAGCTTTCTCAATTATGACATCCAATTATTTTTTTATTGACATAGAGCCAATGAATGTATAATTTGGTTCCTGTGGGATCTTTTTTAGTGCACATCACCTTGTTATGTGTGGTATGATTGTTATGATTGTTAGAAAAAATTATTATGAGGATGGTATCTAGAGAACTCTATTATTTTTATTTTATTTATTTACCTACAGTAATTTTATTCTCAAGATTGGATTTATAGTTTAAATATTATTAATCTATATAAACGACTAGTATTCCATCTTTTATTATTATATATTACGTTGATAGTTATTTGGTTTGTTAATTTGTTTTATTTAATTTGGGTTATGACATGCTAATAATTGTATAGTCTTCTAATCCATGGACTAGGACCATCAATGCTAGTCAGCAGACCCTTGGGTATGGTTAGATATGCATAAGAGTAGGGGAAACCTTCAGATTAGACCTAGTGATTCATGTTTTGGTGTTAAAAATATGTAGCATTGTATAGTCCTATCCCATTATTTTTGGAGAAACCATTGATGTCGTATAATAGAGATAGTTGTGTGTGACTTGGGTAGGGTATTTTCCATGTACCCATCCATCTCATTTGTAAAAGACCTCTTAAGTACCATTTTCTTGATTGGTGTTACTATTTTAATGATATTTTGGGTGCATTCAGGCATCATGACTCGACATGTTGGTATCTATGCCGTATATATCTGTTATTGTGCTATAAATTAGTTCTTTAATTTAATACCTTTAATTTCAATATCTATTTAAAATAGACTAGAATTATCTATTGTGTGATATATCTATTTTATTTACTACTATGATATATCTCTTTTTAAGAACCAACCATTTTCAAATTGAATCCCCATTTGGATTTAAGAGATACCTTATTATGTAAAGTTTTTCTAGAAAATACATGCACTACAACGATTATTTTAGAAAAATTACAAAATATATCTCATTAGATTTAAAATATTATTATGCATATTAATTTTTCCAGATATTCCATTTCTATATTGACCAAAAAAAATTTATATATTAAGGAATATTATAAAGTCTAATTGATGAGGATGGAAGAAGTGACGGTCTAGATAAGTAGGATCGTACCGTACAAATGACATCTATCGAAACTTCCAAGAGAGCTACAATCACTATAATTTTCACTTAACAAAGACAAATCATAGATTCAATAAAAAAATCTAAAGAAAACCCATTTACTATAGAATTTAATGCTTATTGAGATCATAACACAACCAAATTCTTAGAATAACCCAAAGAAAGCACCACCACCACAAAAACCATACCCTTAGGACGTACGCTGAGGCAAAAAGGGGTTATGTATATATACCCTAGTAGTATGAATTATTTTTATTTCTATCATAATAAAATAATTAATAAATTTATCTACTTTTATTATAACTTTATTAATGATTATATAGTTTTTTCAATAAAAAAATGGTTTCGACATGAAGAAACGATAATTGTATTTTTGGGAAATAAATAATTTCAATTTATTAACATTATTGATAAACTCAAGAATTTTTTAATTAAATAATAATTTGATAAAATATTATTATTACATAATAATTATTTAAAAATAATTGAAAATATAATTTAATGAAGGCCAATGTAATTTTTAGAAGTGTTTTAAAGTGGTTAATATCGTAAAAACTAATGTTTTCTGGTAAATATATATTTTCATTTAAATGTGAAATTTTTTATATTTTTAATAATATTTTGATAAATTAATGATTTTTTTGAACAAAACACATAAGAATTTTCTAATGTTATATTTTTTATAATTTTATAAGGTAGTCACTGTTTTCTTTAAGAAATAGGTAAAGTATAAATATATTATTTGTATTATGACAACATAATGGCACAAAAGTGATGTAGTAATTAATATAAAAGGAATAAATGACCAAAAATATATTTCTAATTTAAAATAAAGTGTTTTCTATGTTATTTGATTATTTAATTAAACCCATAATGAATCCTCTAATCCTATATTATATTTTATGCAATTAATATCTGTTATTTATAAACATCACTCACTTCCATATCAACAATGGTGTTATATTGAGGATATTGGTTCTGGGACCTATAAAATCATTAAATACACTTCTCTTTGGATAAAAAATCGGTAAAACTATTTGAAAAACAAGGTTAAATACCCTGACATAGGTGAATCATTGTATGATAAATAAAATGTTCTATCCTTCGGATCTTATTTCGTCATTAAACAAAACACTCTTCTCTCCCTTTATCAAAGAAATATATGGGCATAAATGAAATCAAATATGAGATATAAAAATTATACATGGTTCACTGGTACTGTATTATATCTGATAAGTATAAAAATAGAAATTTAAATATGTACCAAATCCTCAAAATCACGTTGTTTTTTATAATTTTTGGAGAAAGCTCATTTTCCCACCTTTTTTATGAATAATCACACTAAGAAAACCCACTTATCTATCAAATAAAATGTAATCACTATTAATATAGATTATTTTTATTTTGACCACATTAATAAATATTTTTTACACCACATTGGATGCATCAATAAACTCCACTTTCATCCACTTGATGAATACCACATTAACTCAAAATTACTATATAGTCACTTATGATTCGCATAAGTTTCACTTTCATGAAATCTCTTTCTCAACCTTCAAGTAATTACAAAATACCTCACAAAAAATAATTTTTTTGAAAAACCCACAACTTTATTTAAATTCAAAACTTCCACAAATCTTACATAAATTTCATGAATGTTCAATTCTTTGTGAAACTGATGGTCATATGAAAACCTTCATAGTGGAAAAATCATTCACAAAACTCCTTTTAAATTTCATTGAATTTATATTTTAATAAAGGATTCCTCCCCTAAAATGAGGGTTTAATAACCAATTTATATATATTTCCTCCCCTTCATGAAACATTTAATACAACAACCTACTTTTCAAGAAACTAAATATTCGTTTTCACAAAAATCTTAGCCTTACAAACATCAAGGAAATGTTTCATTACTAAATATTCTCATAATCATATATAATTTAATCTTACAATTATTAATTATTCATATTTAATAAATCTAAAAACCTTAAAAAATTACTAAACATTTTCAAAACACCATACATTCATGAAAAAAAACATTAAATAATTCTATTCTCTTTCAGTATTTTCAAAATGTATCCCTGGATAAGAAATTTAAAAAAAATGAATCTTTCACGAAATTTTGGAACCTAAATATTAAGAAAAACACTACAATATATCACTGCCTTATGCACACAATGTTCAATACCACTACTAGAGCTTCAATACCTTTTCGTTACATCTTTTTCAACATACCTTGTCAACAATCTGATGGGAACTCCACACTAACCATGTCAACCTACATTGAAATAAATAAAATCATCCCGAAAAGCACAACAATGTTACCTTGATTGATTTTTCCCAGCAATCCACCCCTTTGGGTTTCATGATAACTCATTACCTTGTGATACCAGTTTATAACCACTTCCATCCTCTACCAAAATTAACTTCTTATGATTCTAGATAGAAATCAATGATTTAGTCAACAAAAATTCTAGTAGAACATGATCCATGCTCAGAATAAAAAACAACAGTATCATTGAAAGCTCTTCAATGAATAACTTCATTCCCAAAATAATTAATTTCATTTATTATAAAACCCATATATCTTAATATACTAACATTGATCAATATTCTTTAGGATCCTCATATTTAAAAACTAACCTTACTTTACTGCTCTCCCCATCAGCTTCTCCCCTTATTTTGATAAATATGTTTTCTCCCAATTTTTCAATGAACCCAAAGTTCACTCATTTGGGGATGCAACATGGTAAAGAACAGATATCAGCACATGAGGAAAAAATATACCATTACAAGGGTAGATGAGGTTATATATTCACACTTTTTCAAGTGTGGGGAGTTTACTAAACTCCAATATCCAATAGATATATTCAAATTATTCATTGGGTATTTCCTTCATTAGAATATTTCAATGTTGTAATTTTGTTGGAAAATACTCTAACATTACAAATAAATTATCTACCTTCTTCATGATATAATGTTACACGATTTAAAAATTATTTATCTAAGAGTGATGGAGTATATTTTCAATAATATATAAAACACATGAATTATCACAATTGATTTTTATCAGCGACAGCACCTCAACTCCCATATCAATACAAAATTTCTTTATCAATAATAACTATGTGAAATTTTGAGTATCCCCCACATATACCAATTTTATAATTCATAATAAAATAGAATCACGTTTATATCATAGCCATGAAATACAAAATATAAAAAATTGTAATGCATCACATGATGTTGATTTTCTTTCATCTACTAAACTGGCCCAATCATTATCTTTATAGTGAAATATTTATTAATTAGATTTGTCATTGTACGACAAATTAAAACCAATATTCACCTAATAATCCAAGGTATTATTTTTTCTACAAGTGGAATTCCTTGAGATTTCATTGATATCATGATAATTATTATGTGGAAAAACAATATCGGTTTATGTCACTATTAAGTATAAAAACTATCAATGATCTACCTATATTCTATGATATTATTCACTTTTCATTCATCATTTCATGATATTTTTATCCAGGTGTCCACTAGAGTTTTCATTTCAATGAATTATCTATTCTAAATCTTCTATAAACTACCTTGGAATATTTATATTGACAAATGAATGTTTCATTTTCTCCTGACATCACCTGTTGTAAAAGGAAAAAAATATGAGTTCATCAACCAATGACATTTTGAACTCACCTTACATGAATTATAAGAAATGTTGTCTCTATGCTTCATCTGACACACAAAATATTATGTCTTAGATATACAAAACATCATTATATTTTGATTACTATCATTGTTGACATGGAGATTATAGTTAACTATACCACACTAAAAAGTTTATTTATAATAAACATATCATGTGTTGAATAATATGCTCTTTATGATTTCATTAATCTATATAATGCCTTCTTCATCTGAAAAATTTTGTTCTCATCTATATTGATAAGATACTCATCTGGGTTTTTAATGTACACTTCTTATTCTAGAACCCCAATTAGAAATTCCAACTTACCATCAATTTGGAAAATATTCCATTTCATTATCACTTTATGGACAACAATAGGTGAATATTATCATACCTTGTGATAGGTGAAATTTAACATCATCATTGATTACCGATATCTATGAGTATCCATTTCCCACTCATCATTATTTGTTTCTAATTAACAATCTTGATTCATTAAGGTTTTTCTCAAAGACCCATTAGGTCATGATAGAATTATTATCTCAGAGTCTCAAATCAATATCCCATATCCAATTCTTCTCAATTTGGTCATGATCATCATTAAAATATTGAACCTAGTTCTCTTCAATAGCTAATTATTCAAAAAAACAACATTCATCACCTGATATAAGAGAGATTCATTCTATGAATACTTCATTCTCCATGTTAAAATTGGTGCATCCTGAACGCAAATTTTGTTTTTCCTGTCAATTTCAACTCGACTCTTCCTCTTTTATAGAGATATAGTTTGGACATCCTCGTTATCATCATTAGTATCATCTTCTGAATCAACATTCTCCAATTATAATCCCCTAAATCTCATAACATCAATAGGACCAAGAAATCTTTTATAGGGGATGGGTGAATCAAGGTGTCAAAATTTTCCTTTAAATGAGAAAGATGTTGTCCCCACATTTGTAAGAAACTATTAATCCTTTATCATCGAATCATTAAATAATAAAAACCTCAAATGAAGAAAAATAATAATGACTATTAGTTTTACTTGGTTCACTAATAAGGGACAATCTATGATGTGTACATCAAAAATGTCTTGGTCATACCTAAATCTACTAAGTTTATTTTTAAATTAGGGATTACAATTGTTTTTACCCATTCACTATGTCCCAGGAACACAACCATTCCCAGAATTTTAGTGATAGAATAGTACCTCCTCCAGATCACTTCCATCAACTCCACCATTCTCACTACATGGGGTGCAGTCATAGTCAATTTCTTTACATCAATGTCACTTATACAGATTGGGAATTTAAATCTATGTCATTGATTCGCATGAGACTACTCTTGCACCATAGTCCTGAATTGATGCACATAGAAACATTGAACACCAAAACCAAATGTCTAACACTGTTGTACGTGAAGCTTATAGAGTTTGTGAAACCCCATTTAAATTTCATGATGATTCCGCCTTTGTGAACTCACAACCTTTTTCAAAACTTCCATCATTTTTCATGCTCCCAACATCTATGTAACTCCAAACAATCAAGAAGATCCCATTCTTCTTGAAAACCCATTTTTCGAAATTCTATAATGTCAATTAGTTCTAAACCACAATTTTTGAAAACCATAAGTTCACGAAGAGTTCTATATTTTGTAAAGTATTTCATTCACAATGAAAATTATTAAAATCATAGTGTTTCACTATTTATCTATATGAAAATCCTGAACATTATCATAAATGGGGAATGTAGAGACAACATAAAACACTACATCATAAACCTCGGTCAAGGATAAGTACCAATACCCCATGAAGAAAAAAGTCCCATGATGGATTGGGTTGACCCACTAATCACATGTACAACTTCTCATGGGACTGAAACATTACCCAATGCCTTAGAGATATATGTAATTTTGTTCACACCCATCAGATTCATTTCATTCTCAGGGTTATGTGTGTCACATAGATCATAAAAAAATGGAATTCTTTATCATCACATTATATTCCATTATAAAATATTGTGGAATATATACATATATGTCCCAAATCTAATAATTATAAATAATTGAAGGTAAACACACTTTTTAGTAAATGGTTATTGGTATTCCCGACACAATTATTTGGCTTAGAAAATAATTGCAAAATTTCATCAGCATAACGGTGGTGTATTAATGTTGATAGAAGAGATTAATGATAGTGTAATGGGTCACTCAAAATTTATAAATAAAATGTACAATAAATCAGATATGGAAGAAACTATCCTATCATTATAAATTGGATATAAAATACATAATATAATTAGGAAAATTTCATAAAGTGGAGAAGGATATGACCAGTTGCTAAATTGTTGCATGGTAATGGGTTCACATAAAGGTATATGGGAGGGCTTAATGAAAGTGGAAGAGGGATCTCACAATTTTGACATTAAAAGAATAGTAAGGGGGTACGACAGAACATATCCCAACCTAATTAAATGGGGAATATAGGAATTATATAATGATGATACTTCAATAATTATGAGAGTGGGGGATCCCTTACTAAATTACGGTATGGTAACAGGTGTTCATAAAGATCAGGGGATGGATTATTGATAGTGAATGTTATATATTATCATTTATAACTCACATCATAAATAAGAGATATATGGAGGAACATATCATAAAATTATTAATTGAAAAAAAGTATAATAATTAATAAGATTCTATACTGAAAATAGGATAGAGAGGTCCCTTACCTTGAGAGAGTAATTCCTAAAATATTTGGAGGATCATATTGAGTAATTGAATGAAACTTATGAGGACTCTAGAGAGGTGAAGATAGTATAATGATGCGATCAATGATTCATTAGTGAATATAAATGTGATTATTAGTGGGTTTATATTGTAAATGAGTGGGGAATTATTTATTTTTTCTCAAACATTGGTTTTTGACTCTATATGAAAAAATAATGAAAATCACAAACCTTACCATGTTGTTTCTCTATGGTTTCTAAAAATGGGTGTTTTTTTATTATTTAAAAATTCCATGGTCCAAAATTATTGTAATATTAACCTGTATGGTGCGAATGTGAGTCATGTCCGTAATGATATAATTTTAAATACTACAAATATATATAGGTTTTTTAGGATTCATAAAGGTTTATAAATTTATTCAAATAAATGGATAATAATATTATTTTTAATGGCATATATATATATATATATATAAATTTATACCATTTATATTATTTATTACATAACATTTGTTTCATTAATGTTCCATAATACACAACGTATTTTTATAACATATTTAATTTTTACTTGAAAATCCAACTGTCTAATAAAATATGAAATGGCAACCATTGGATAATTTTAGTGTCATAATTTGAAAAAAAGATATTCATTTCTTCCAGATTATTTTATAAATATTTCAATTTTCAATTTTAAAATAAAATCCACATTTATTGAGAAACGTTGGGTTCTTTTTGACATTAACGTTTTTTGAACTCTTATAAAATTTAAATTTGACTTCATAAAAGTTATATTATCACTTTAATTTATGAATAATAATTAAATAATAATATTTTAATAAAATATAATTTCTATCAGAAATAAATTTATTCATAAAAAGGAATGTATTAATTGAAAATTTATATAACTCAAAAATACAATTTCTGTTTTATCATATCAAATTATGATTTTTGTGAAACTAAATAATTAATCATTTATTTAGTCAAAAAAATAAAGAATAAAAATAATAATCATTTTAATTAAATGAATACAAAAATAATATTATAATTAGGTCATCATTTTTTATATAATTTGGTAAATTCTTTTACCCTTAATTAACATATCTTTTTTTACTATAGTAATTAATATTTACTATAGATACAATTCATATTATTCAAAAATTTAGTTAACCTTATTAACTTATATTAATTATGATGAATCCAAATATTAAATCCATTTTATGAATGTAAATGTACATATTTTTACGAATTAAATTTAATACAAAACTTGTTAGAATGATGTAAATAGATTTACTGAAAAATTCTTTTTTTAATGAAAATATGATTATTCGTTAAATATATAACTACTAATCTTCATTATATGAATTTAAATTCATAAAGATAAGTATATAAAATAAATATCAATTTATATCATTTACAATTAGGCTTTATCTTAATTAATTTTAAACTATAATAATAATGCATATTGAAACAGTTTTTAGAAAAATGTGTTTTTGGTCCTAAAAATGAACTTACATTAATACCAGATATAAATATAATTAAATATAATTAATTGAATTAAATAAAAATAAATAATTATTATTTTTCTCTGAAATAATTTTTATATAATATTTAGGCTTTTATATTACATAATTTTTCAAAATAAGAGATACTTTTACTTAGAAAATGTATTTTTAACAATTCCCAGAAAAATCCAAAAAAATACCCATTTTTCACACAAACTAAATTATGATATAATCGTATAAAAAATGGATCAAATTTTTAAAAAATACATTTTCTAAATGTTATAGTAAATAATTTTATTATTTTTTCTATGAAAAGAAAAAAATATTTTTAATGTAAACAAATATTGAAGTACAAGAAGATATTACAAAAATTACTATTATTTACTAAGAATTAATCAATATATAGAGGATATATATATATATATATCATAAGTTAGTTATCCTACACGTATTCTTAAATTTAATGAAAGGATAAAATGGTCACATTAAATAATCATTGTTTTGGGTACATTGTTTTGGGTACATTGTTACATAATGCATAAGCTATGAATCATTGTTTTTTCTTTTACAATATCATAGCATTACATTATTCCCAAATTTAATTAATTTTTCTCTCTAATGTTAAACTTTATCTTGATAAGAAATTTTTTGACACTTGAAAATACTTTTATGGGATACTGACATCAAAAAAATGGTTAATAAAACATTCTCTTGAAAAGAGCGAAAAGGAAGTCTGAAGGTCATTAGAAAACTAGGTTTCCTAGTAGCAGATCCTTAGTGTGAAGTAAAAACATGGACATGGAAGAGAAAAAATTATTAAATTACTAATTTATGGTGATAGAGAAGATGATAATTAGAAATTCACCGACTAGAAAACCATACATCAGTGACAGATTAAATGACCATCAACTCATCAAAAACAATCATAATATGAAATCATTTTTTAAGATTATTTTCTTATAGAAGAGTAATTACTTTATCATATATAATAAAAACATAAGTAACAATAATTTAATTAAAATTATGATTAATTTATACTATAATATTATCTTTTTTCCAAACAAAGAGAAATAAAGAATATTATCTTTTTTCCAAACAAAGAGAAAACAAGATGAATTTTATTTTAACTCTTGAATCTCTAAAATAATATTTTAACAGCTCACAAAATTCACAAAGGAAAAATAACTTATTCCCACTATTTAATTCCAAATACTAGAATATAGAGACATTTAGGAATGACTAATTTAAAAATATTAAAAATTTATATGGTAATTGAATGACATTAAAGTTATACCTTATAAATTTCATTTATTATTTTACTTATGAATTTATATTCTTCAATATATATTATGCATGATCTATTTTCTAAGATTAAAACATATGGTAATTTTGGTTCCATTAATAATGGTTCATAATGAGATTATTAATTTTCAAAATAATATACATTATGAGTGTCCAACTAGGAGTATTCCAAGGCCCTTTGTCATTCACTAGTTCCTAGTAGTCTAGTTCAATGCCATGTATTCATGTTTTTTCCCTAGTTATATCTTTTCAAAAGCCAGATCAATTTTTTGTATCCATAATGGGATATATTTTCGTGGAAACAATGTAAATTATACATTGAACAAATTACATATGTCTTATTATGTTCATTCTTCTCCCTAAATATTTTTTAGTGCTCTATTGCTAATCTGAAAAAATATACTTTCCTTTGATACCAACTATGACAACCATTCTCAATTATTCATTATTTATTACATAATATTAGACATAAAAAACATAAAGATCGATAAGTACAGTGTATTTTTGGAATTATGTACACTTACATAACACTTAAAACATGGGATATGACAACATTATTGAAAACTTCCTAGAACTGCTCATATTATTCCTTCGTATTTAAAACTACGTGGGATAACCTAATGATATACAAAAAAAGTGGTGAGCTATAATGACCAGTAAGAAAATAAAAATTTCATAACATGATTAAAGTATTACATGTCAAAAAATAGGAATATCAATGTTGAATAAAATGAAAGAGAATAAAAAACAAGAATATTGCAGCATTATATATCATGATAGCATAAAAACAACAAGGGAAATGTGGAAACAACTTAAAACACTACATTATAAACATAGGTCAAAGATATCTGCCAATAAATCATGATGGAAAAATTCTTTCGGTAGATTATGTTCACTCTATAATATCATGAGTGAAGTCTTGTGAGACTAAAAAATTACCTAATTCATTAGACAACAATAAAATTTTGGGCACACCTATCACTTTAATTACTTTCTCATTCTTAAGTGTTCCACATAGATCATAAAAAAGAAATCATTTAAAATAAAATTTTTTCATGATCAAGGATTTTTCAATAAATAAATTTATATCCCTAATCAAATAATTATGTTTTCCTTATGTTGGTCATCCTTAATAAGAAATGGGTGTGGGTATTCACTACATAATTGTTTGTCATGGAAAATCATGATAATATTTTATCAGCATAATGAGGCGTATAAATGTTCACAGAATGGATAAATGAGAGTTTAATGTGTATCTCATAATTTATTAATAAAATGTAAATTAATGTGGATATGTAGAAAAAATTTCTTATTATTATTAATTTGAGATAAAATACATAAGATAATTAAGAAACATGAATAAAGAGAAGATGGAGGGGATCCCTTGCTAAATTTTAACATTGTATCCGGTGATTATAAAGGATAAGGGGAGGGATTATTAATAGTAAAATAGGTATATAATCATTTATATTTAAAATTTAATGTATGGTGGATATGGGATAACATATTATTGAATTAGGAAATGGAGATGAAAGACATAATATAATGAAGATGCTTGAATAAAAAATAAGAGTGGATGATCCCTTACTAAATTTTGACATGGTAACAGGAGTACATAAACGTTCATGGGAGTGATGAATGATAGTGAAAATTGTCTCAATTGATTTATAAATTTCATGGTAGTAAATGGGGTATGGATTAATATATCTCTACATTAGTGATTGGAAACAAAATGATAAAAATGTATAAGATTCTTGAATTGAAAAAGTAGAGATGGATGTCACTTACCATGAGAGTGTGATTCACAAAAGATTTATAGGAGCATACTGAGAACTTTGAGGCAACTTAATAGGACTATAGATAGGGGAGTGTTGAATAAGTATATGAACATTGTTTTTTTGTTAATATAAATTAGATATTGGTGTGTTTTATATAGGAATTGGGTGGGGAATTATTTATCATTTCTCAAACATAATTTTTTCACTCTATATAATAAAGTAATAAAAAATAGATACTCTTCCATGGGGTTTCCCATGGTTTCTACCATATTATATTTTTTTCATTGTTTTATAATTAGAAGGTCAGAATATATATAAATGTTAGACTTGTTGATTTTGAAGTGATTTATGTTTATAATGAAATGAATTCAATACCATAAAATATATATAGGTTTTGGAAGATTTTAAAAGTATCTAAAAAATTAATAAATTAAAAATAAATTCAAATTATTTTAAAATTGAAACATATATTTATTAATATATATCATTTATATTATTTATTATATCATTTTTTGTCATTATGACATCACATTACACGCTATATATTTATAACATATTTAATTTCTTACAAAAAATTTGACTATCTTGGAAACTATGAAATATTAAACATCATATAATTTGAAAATTCTTATTCCAAAAATATTCATAATTTTATAAAAATAATCATCTAAATATATAAATTAATAATTTTAATATAGAATCTAAATTTATTGAGAAATGCAGGGTTCTTTTGACAATGATAGTTTTTGAACACTTATAAAAATTGAATTTATCTTCATAAAAATTATAATATAAATTAAATTAATAAATAAAAAAATTTAAAAAATAATTTAATATAGTATAATTTATTTAAAATATCCAATAATTTATCAAACAGAATGTATTAATTGAAATTTAATATTAATAAAAAATACAATTTATGTATGGTTATATCAAAATATGATTTTTATCAAAATGATTACATAATTGATTATAATGTAATCAAAATAAAGAATAAATATAAACACCATTTCAATGAAATGGAAATATAAAAATTCATACTATTATTGTTACTTTGTTTTTGGAATTTCAAAAAAATTAATTTTACCCTTAATTAAACTATATCCTTTTTCTTGGTAATAAATATTTACTATAGTTACAATTCATATTGGTCAAAAAAGAAACTAGAATTTTTAGATAATATTAATAATGATAATTAAAAATATATATTCCATTTTATAATAATAAATTCACATAGGTTTTAGAATTTAATTTAATAAAAAACCAGCAAGCATGATAGAAAGTGGTTTTCAGAAAAATACATTGTTTGAATGAAAAATATGATTTTACATTAAATCTATAACTAATAATCATAAATATATGAATTTATATTTATAAAGATATAAATATAATCCAAATATTTTATTTACATCATTTATCACAAGGTACTACCATAATTAATTATAATTGAGAATAATGATGTATTTTATAACAATTTTCAAAAAAATGTGTTTTTAATCCTAAAATTAAATTATATTAAAATATAATATAAAGACAATTTAAAGTAATTTAATTAATTAAATAAAACTATAAAATAATTATGTCAACATTTAATAAAATTAAAATAATATAGGGACATTAATATTATTCAATTTATCAAAATAAAAAAAAATTATTTAAAATGGTATTTTTCAATATTCGCAGAATGATCAATTTTTTCTGAAAAATCCAAAATTTTCACACTATGTTAAATACGAAATTATAATTTGAAAAATGGAGATCATTTTACCAAATATTTTTTATAAACATTCTATTAAATAAGAATTATATTTTTTTCATAAAAAGAAATAAAAATCATTTTTGATGAAAAAATATTTTTAAGAAAAAAACCCATTACCAAAAATTTGGTGATTATTTACTAATAATTTGTAAATATAAATAATATATATATATATATATAATAAATTATTTAATACTACTCTTATCTATGAATTTAATGAAAGGTTAAAATATTCATGTTTAAATAATTATTGTTTTTTTAAACTAGGTGTTATGTATTGCATACGATATCAAACATAATTTTCTATTTTTAAAATAAGGGAAATTACACTAAAATTTAACTCCATGTAAAATGATGTGTGTGGGAACATATTTATATACAGTGTATATTCATGAAGGTTTCAATATCACAATTAACTTTCCATAAACACCTTTCAATTTTGTTTACAAAATTTATTTTCTTCATGAAGCATCGGTGAAATTATTCTATTCACAATGATTTTTGTATTCATATAGATTATCATCATCCCATAATGACTCAAAAAATTTTGTGATGCCTATTTCAAAAAACATAAAACCTCCAAAAGATTTAGATTCCTTTATATAGCTCTAAATCTTCTTGAAACGAAAATATTAAAAAAATTATATCTCTACCATATATTTGATGATTCAGTCATGGAGATACATTTTTTTCAAAATCATAATCCTTCTTTATGATTTTTTTCTCCTATTATTTTTAAAAAACTAGTAAAATATACCACATTAAATAAAGAATAATCCTACACCACATGATAACCTTTCTTACAGACTATCTGATCAATCCTATATGGATTGATAAAAAACAAAAACTAAACACCATTTCTAACTGTGAAACACCTCTATTCCAACAATCCTCCCTTTTGAGATTGTTGTAAATCTATAGATAAATTCAATATTACACCATCCTCGGTCAAAAACATGATAGAACTAAAATTTTTCATCCATAACTGTATGTCTAGATGATAAAATCTTGGTTAAGAAAACAAGAGTCAAAAATATAATTTAATGCCTCAATAGACCACCAACCAATCCTAAAAATGAAAATTATTTTAATTCCACTTATCTCCCCCTATGATAATAAACCCAAAAAACCATGTTTTTTACTTTTATTTCACAAAAAAAAACCACATAGAATATATCTTCCTCAGATACCTATATAAAATCCATAAATAGATTAAAATAGTTAAGGTAAATAGGGAGAGGGGATCATCTAGAACCTCTTCAAGCTATGGGAGCTGGATGGACACTATGGTTTATCTGTTGTATCTCATGAATTTTTGCTAGTATCATATTAGTCATAATAATACTCACTAGATCATTATTTCCAACATACTCTATTTGTAATCACACCATGATAAAAATTTTCTTTGATTAATTTATATTTGATCTCAATATGTTTGGTATGACAGTGTTGAACCATACTTTTTATAAGACCGATTTCACTCTTATTGTCCCGGTGTATCACCATAGGTTATTTCACCTCATAAAAAATATTAGTATGTTGAAAATTCATCCAAAATATCTAATTTATTTAATTATTCTAAGAGATATTCTCCTCTTAAATAGTACTCGGAGTATCCTTTTCTTGTTTCTCACTCAACCATCCCATATATTAGTTTTTAATAAAGAATTCACCACCACTTGTAGACATTCAATCCACCACATATCTAGCCCATATATCATCAAAAATTGATTATAATTCATTATCTCTTATTCTTATAATGTAGAGACCCGAAGCTTGAAGTACATGGACATTACACAAATTTTGCGGAATACTTAATACATAATAAAAACAGACACACAAAGACCGTAATAATTTAGTGTCTTTGGAAAGTCGGAATAAAATCTTCTAATCGTGGTGAAAGATCTTCAAAATCTCCCATAAAGATCTTCCCATTTTTTTCTTACCTAAAACCTTTCTTTATATCCTGGGGAAAAGAAAAAATAAAAAGGGTGAGCTCAAATGATCAGTAAGGGTAAGGATGGATAAAATAAAACATACTATATATATTTGAACTTAAAAACATGAACATAATGTTTAAACATAAAAATCCTGATCAATGACATAAAACATGGAAGTACGTAAGGAATAGATCATAAAGAAACATTAAGAATGATAAAATAGCATGGGAATAAAACATGAAATTATGGCAACCATTAAGCACATGATATGATTTCCATAGTAGCCAAGGCATTGCTGGCAAGACCATCTTAGTGGACAATGTACCTTTCTAAATCGATTTCACTCCTCATTCCAGTCCTGTATTACTGAACCAGTTTATCTTACCGTTCTAGCCATTTCTATCTCATGAGATATAAATCTTTAACCAATGCATTATAGGGTGATATAGGTCCCACAAATCTCATATTGAAATCATTCTTTCGTGTGCCACAACATAAACTTAATACATTCATCATAACCCAATGAATAAAATGGGTTTCATAAACATCATATTATCATCACATAATCCATATAAAATAAATGGATATTTCATAATAATAAAATTGAAAGTATGTAAACTATAGAGAAATTATACTTAAAACATACACATTTGAAATAATTTCATCTTATATGGAAAATGGTTTTGATAAAACACTTGAAATGAAATTTGAGGAAAATATCCATTCTTCATCAAAATCACTTTCTTTTAAAAAAAAATGGCATGTACTTATAAAAGAAAAGGGTTTGTTGAAAATAATCCTGAAAACTTGTAGAGGAAGCTTTATGAAAATGAGGCGTTATGAAACCGTAAAGATCCATTCACGCTGTATATGTTAAAAATAACATTTTTCTCGTACTTTTGTCGAAAAAGTCAAAAAGTACCTCGTAACGTAAAAAAAAGAAATATTCCTTACATACCATGTAGTAAAAGTCAAAAATGGGTAAAAATGACATTAAACATACCTGAAACCATTTTTCGAAAATATGGGCTTGGATGATAAAGATAACCCGAATAAATACTTACGAATAAACAATCTCGGATATAAATGAGATTGATAAATTATCCCTTACCTTAGGTCAGATATGCTATGTACATATCCAAACCTCCTGTATAATGATTTAAATAATGTCATTGACTTATTATAGAATCATATTCATATATATGGTTCACTTATGACTTTATATTACCCATTCTTTTGGAAATTCATGTTAAAGTAGTGTTTTGGGTAAAATCGTCTCATTTGTAATTCGTGTTTTAACTTGTAATTATTCATATGATTACATAGATTATGATTACTTAAATACAGAATGTAAAACATGATTTATATATAATATATATTTAGAATATACATATATATAATGGATCTATAAATGGAAAGAAATACACCACTCATGGAGACGGTAGGTCGTACGTACGCATGAACGCTATTTGCGTTTCCTTATTGAGATGAATGGAATTAAGTATATTACATACATTTGTATATACATAAATAACTTTTCTTTATAATGTCATATATTTCATTATTATTACTTATATATACTTTATAATCATTCTTTAAGGGTTAAATGGAGAAAGAATCTCATCGCGTCGTGGAGACGGTAGTCGGTACGTACGCACGAGCGATGATATCATTCCCATGACCGTGGAATTGTATTAAAGTGTATGTATAATATTTCAGAATCAATATCACTTTAAAATAATCATATATAGTCATTATTTACACCATTATACCCTTCCAAGTAAGGTGTTGGTGGAAAATAGATTACACCATGGCGTGGAGACGGTATTCCATACGTACGCACGCGTGGTGATTTCGTTTTCCGTAGGATGGATAGAAGGTGAAATAGGGTTGTTTCATACTTATAATAACATATCAGTATATTAGTGATACTTATGTTATTACTTCATAATGAAACAACTAAATAAGAAGAAGTGGAAGAAGAAATAAAGATGAAAAAACCGGTAACGGACATTACCTCTTATTTGAAGCGCCTCTTTGAGACCTCCTTTATGGCACTAAAATTGGTCTTTGAAGAAGACCATAACCTCTATTATATTTCTAGGGAATTGGAGAAGAGAATTTGGCAGGGGTTGGACGAGCTTGAGGGCACCAATTGGTGTGAGGAAGAGAGGGAGGAGATGCCCTTTTATAAGGGAGGAGAGGGGCACCTTTGGAAATCTTAAAAATATTAATTTATAATAAATCTAACCCCACTTAGAAACCTCTATAAATGACTCATATTCGAATATTAGATAATATATGGTTGTAATATCATCAACCAATAATATTTAGACATGTTAGGAATTTATTTTAATCATTATCAACTTGATTTATCCTTATTTAATCAATTTAATTTTATTTTTGGTAATAATATTATAAATTTTAAATTATAAAAAATAATTAACTATTTGTTGTGAATTTTCCATAATTGGATACCTAATAAAATTTTATACCATATAAATTTAAATTTATAAATTTTAATCATTTTTATGATTTTTAAACAATTTAATAATATGTTATTTTTATAAAATAACAATAGTGTCAATTTTGACACTATTAATTTATTTGAATTTAAATAAAATATATACAAATGAAATGTTCGAACTAAAGCATAATAGAATCATAAAAGGTCATATGTATCTATAAAATTAGTGGAGCACATTAAATAGTTCATATAATATTTAGTTTATTATTTTTAAAACCATTTATTTGGTTTATCTCTTAATAAAATAAGTACTACAACATTTTTGTATAATTATTTGATAGACTTATTTCTTTCATAAAAATTAAATATAAAATCCTATTATTAAGATAAATATATTATCATTCACAATCATAATTTTACTTTAATTTATCATCTTAAAATCAAAATATTTAAATGTTTATACTTATTAAATTATGAAGGTGGCAACTTTGGCATCATTTAAAATAAAATAATATAAGTGTCATAATTTCTTTTATAAGGCTCCAAATGGTCAAATAATAGACAATTGGATGATTTTGGTGAACATTTACATGACCAATAAGTTTTTGTCAGGGTTTTGTGAATTTTATGGTCACTATTAGTTTAATAAAAACTATATTCCTGATTTTTCACTAGGTAAACAATTTCTGCATCACTATTGTGTCACAATAAATATTAATTATTTAATATCTAAAAAATCTGAATAAATTCATATGTTGTAGATAATTTTATTATATTTCTGTATACTATTCATTTTAGAAGTTTCATGAAGTGTATCACTAAATTAAAATTAATATACTTATAAGATTTTAGAGAGTGACATGTTGTCACTTTCTTTGGTTTTAATAATAATTAAGTTATTTTCATGGAGAAAATTCCATTAAATGATTCTAATCCGACCCTTAGGTGATATGGGTCGACTTTTAGTCATAAAATAGGATTTTGGAAAGTGTTAGGGTAATTTTATAATCTTATATTTACCCTTAATTACCCGATTTACCTTTAACTATGGTAAATAAAATTTACCGTAGTTACTATTCAGAATGAAAAAAAATAAAAAGTAGCTTATTAACATAATTTGGACCCACTGATTCCAAATATGGAATCAATATTTCCAAATTCAATACACAAAAGTTGCATAAATTAAATTAAAATTAATCCCATTGTCGATAGAAAACGAGTTTTTGTTTAAAACATTGCAAAAGATTGAATTTATTTAACCTACGAATTCAATGTAAAATCAAGGCTAATGACATAAATTATATTAAATGGTAAAAATATATTCTATTTATACTTTAAAACCCTTTAATATTATAATTTAACCAAATAAATTATTGCGATGAAAAAAGTTGTTTTTAATTAAAATATAGCGTGTTTTTACTATTCATCAAAATATGAAAGTTACCAGAATAATATGAAAAATTTATCCAAAGTAAATTTTTATTTCATGATTCCAAAGAAGAATTTAATTTTGTCAAATTTAACTTATAAACATGTCAAAAACTATATTTAATGTGGGTAAACCATCAAAAGGCGACAAAACTGCATATTTTGAAAAATACTAATTTTACCCGAAATATTTATGTTGTTCTTATACCATGTTCTAGAAAATGTCTAAGATGAATAATAATGTTATAAAATTTAAAATTTAGTTAATACTATTCATAATAGCTAGTTCATAATAATATTATAATATATCGTTGTTTAGTAAAACCCGGTATTGCGTACAACACACGCTATCGAGGAAGGTCGCGATTGTGTGTAATGCAAGCCAAGTTAGGGTTGCGTGTTGTGCAAGAATCCTTCATTGTTTCGTATAACAGAATCCAACCATATTTCATTTATACATTGAATATATATATATATATACTCAATGTTGTGTAGAACAACTATTATCAAAATTGTGTGTAACACGATCCAAGAATAGTGTTGCGTATACTGCAAGATAATACGGTGTTGCGTATGGTGCAAGGTAATCTTGGTGTAGCATAAAACACAAGACATTAATTAAATTAAAAACAATATTTTTCATAAAATCTCGGGGTGTTACATTCTACCCCCCTTAAAATTAATTTCGCCCTCGAAATTCATCGGGGTTATAAATGGTTTACTACTCGAAAGATTTTTTAATAGAAACCCACATCGTAAAAGGAATACCAAAACCATTCTTTAAAAAAAAGTATGAAACGTAATAGTTACCCAAATTAATTAATCATTGGGTTTCCACATAGGTGAAAATATGGATATGGAAGAGAAATCTAACCATCATGTTCTGATGGAGAGTGGTAGAGAACATGGCTATGAAAAATCCAACAATCACAAAGCCATAAATTTGTGACGATCTAAGGTACCATCTGATTCATCAGATATAAGAGCACTAGGACAACATTTTTGGTTTTCAAGATCATTTCCCTAAAGTTGATGAAATTGGAATTAGAAGAAATACTTTCGTGATTTTGGTATAGTCACACCATTGGTCATTCTTTGGACAATTTCTACTTCATCTCTTAAAGAAATGAAGTTGAATTTGTCATTAGTGATGTGTTAGTAGATCATCTGATAGAATGATGGGTTATTCCATCTGTCTCAAACAAAAGGTTCGAAAAGTTATCAAAAAAAATACATAAGTCCATCTATAGTGAGAATAATCATATATGGTTCATAAAATGGACTTATACTTCAAATATCGTACTACTTAATATAATAAATCTAATTTCTACTAAATAGGGACTTCCTGTAGGCCAGGGGTAGGCGATAATGGACAGTCGCAATTCAGTTGTGGGTTCGATTTCCACAGCCTTGTCTGACGCGATGGGCTATCGCCCGTCTGGCAGGTTGTCCTTTTTCTAAAACTACCTTACTATAACATCCCATCAATAATATCGAAAAAAAGTTCTATCCTTAAACAATACTAACTTATGTCCAACATAATCCATTCTTATATTTAGTTTTATCTAAAATACTTCAGTCCAAGCTCATAGTATAAAGAAAATGATTACTTGAAATGTCACATAACAATCACATGAATGCCATCATTTATCCCCCATATATCATAAGATATATCTTGTTGGTCAAATTAAAAAATGTGAATACCCTAATCATGTATTATGTTGAAAACTGAATACCCATTTAACCTTAGTGAAAACATGAATGCTGTTAAAAGTTAACTCTTTTCCATATACCAAAATCCCAAAAATTCTTTATACTCAAACAATGATACCACTTAGTCCTTATATTAATCATGATCTCATGAATATTATCAAACATATTAGATTCTCTTTATCCCTTCATTATGTGCATATCATCTGCTTTCCAAAAATATTTCAATCACTTTTCAGTTTTACTGAAGCCATATTCTTATAGAAAACCACAATGGACCAATACATATATATTCCAATATACCATAAAAGTACATCAATAACATTATTCATGAATACCAATACATAAACACTTCAAAACATCATCTTCAAAGATTGTCGTGCAATAAGTCCTTCCTTAATTTAGAAGTAACTTTTTAGGTCAGGGCATTGAGTTGGGTAATGACCATGTTCTCCACAAATAAGACATTGAACTCCATAACAGTCTGTCACTCTATGTCCCTTTTCTCCACACAAATAACATATGTCCCTCCATTTGAGGTATTCCTCAAGGTTCTTCTTCCCTTCTTTATAAATATCAATCTTCCTTTCTTTATGCTCCTCAACATGCAAACATGCATAAAAGTCTATCTTCCTCTTATTTGATGAATTAGGCATACCACTAAATTTCACCTTATTAATCATATATCGCGATGACTGATTTGGAATAATCAAAATATATTTCTCTCTAGGCGTTACGAAATTTTGTTTCTCATTGTCACAAATTTGTCCATTGGATTCAATGCTAACCGAATTCTTTCTGGTTCCCTCCATTGACTAAAACACAAAAAGAATTCTGTGAGAGGTAAAAATCATACAAGGAAAATAACATAATCAAGGGGGAGTACCTTCAACATCTAATTTCCTAGGTTTAATTCTAATATTGTTACCATAATTCTAGGACTATAACCTATACGTATACTTAACCTTAGGGACATCCCTAGACATACCTTAGAAATATCTCTAGGGATCTCACTAATGTTCTCGCATCCTTGTTTCCAAAGGTTGACTAAACCTAACCTCTGATACCAATTGTAGAGACCCGAAGCTTGACGTACATGTACATTACATAACTTTTTCGGAATACTTAATACATAAGAAAAACAGACACAGATGGACCGTAATAGTTTAGTGTCTTTGGAAACTCAGAATAAAATCTTCTAATCGTGGTGAAAGATCTTCAACATCTCCCATAAAGATCTTCCCATTTTTTTCTTACCTAAAACTTATCTTTATATCCTGGGGAGAAGAAAACATAAAAAGGGTGAGCTCAAATGCTCAGTAAGGGTAAGCATGGATAAAATAAAACATACTATATACATTTGAACTTAAAAACATGAACATAATGATTAAACATCAAAATCTTGAGCAATGACATAAAACATGGAAGTATGTAAGGCATTGATCATAATGAAACATTAATAATGATAAAATAGCATTAAAATAAAACATGTAATTGTGGAAACCATTAAGCACATGATATGATTTCCATATTAGCCAAGGCATTGCTGCCAAGACCATCTTAGTGGACAAAGTCCCTTTCTGAATCGAGTTCACTCCTCGTTCCAGTCCTATATTACTGAACCGGTTTAACATGCCGTTCCAGCCAATTCTATCTCATGAGATATAAATATTTACCCAATGCATTGGAGGTAGATATAGGTCCCACCCATCTCATATTGAAATTATTCTTTCGTGTGCCACAACATAAACTTAAAACATTCATCATAACCCAAAGAATAAAATGGGTTTCATAAACATCATATTATCATCACATAATCCATATAAAATAAATGGATATTTCATCATAATAAAATTTAAAGCATGTACATCATAGAGAAATTATACTTGAAACATACAAATTTGAAATAATTTCATCTTAGATGGAAAATGGTTTTGATAAAACACTTGAAATGACTTCTTTCGGAAAATATCATTTCTTCTTCAAAATCACTTTCTTTTCAAAAAAATGGCATGTAACTTTAAAATAAAATGGTTTGTTGAAAATAATCCTAAAAACGTGTAGAGGAATCTTTATGAAAATGAGGCATTATGAAACCGTAAAAATCCATTCCCGCTGTATAAGTTTAAAATAACATTTTTCTCGTACTTTTGTCGAAAAAGTAAAAAACTACCTCGTAACGTAAAAAAAAGAAATATAGCCTACATACCATGTATTAAAAGTCAAAAATGGGTAAAAATTATATTAAACATACATGAAACCATTTTTGGAAAACATGGGCTCGGATGATAAAGATAACCCCAGTAAATACTTACGAATAAATAATCTCGGATTAAAATGAGATTGATAAATTATCACTTACCTTAGGTCCGATATGCTTCGTACGTATCCAAACCTCATGTATAATGATTTAAATAATGTCATTGACTTATTATAGAATCATATTCATATATATTCTTCACTTATGACTTTATATTACTCGTTCTTTTGTAAATTCATGTTAAAGTAGCGTTTTGGGTAAAATCGTCTCATTTGTCATTCGTGTTTTAACTTGTAATAATTCATATGATTTCATAGATCATGATTACTTAAATCCAGAATGTAAAACATGATTTATATATAATATATATTCCGAATATACGTATATATAATGGATTGATAAATGGAAAGAAATACACCGTACATAGAGACGATAGGCCATACGTACGCATGAACTTTGTTTTTGTTTCTTTATTGAGTTGAATGGAATTAAGTAGATGACATAAATTTATATATACATAAATCCAGTTGCTTAATAATGTCATATATTTCATTCTTATTACTTATATATACTTTATAATCATTCTTTAATGGTTAACATGGAGAAGGAATCTCATCACGTCGTGGAGACGGTAGTCCGTACGTACGCACAAGCGATGATATCATTCCCATGATCGTGGAATATTATTGAAGTGTATGAATAATATTTCAGAATCAATATCACTTTACAATAATCATATATTTTCCTTATTTACACCATTATACCCATCCAAGTAAGGTGGTGGTGGAAAATAGATTACACCACGGCGTGGAGACGGTATTCCATACGTACGCACGCGCGGTGATTTCGTATTCCGTAGGATGGATAGAAGGTTAAATAGGGTTGTTTCATACTTATAATAACATATCAGTATATGAGTGATACTTATGTTATTACTTCATAATGAAACAATTAAAGAATATGAAGTGGAAGAAGAAATAAAGATTAAAGAATCGGTAACGGACATTACCTCTTCTTTGAAGCGCCTCTTTGAGACCTCCTTTTACGGAACTAAAATTGGTCTTTGAAGAAGACCAGAGCCTCTAAGATACTTCTAGGGAAGTGTAGCAGAGAATTTGGTAGGGGTTTTCCGAGATTGAAGGCTCCAATTGGTGTGAGGAAGAGAGGGAGGAGGTGCCCTTTTATAAGGGAGGAGAGGGGCACCTTTTGAAATCTTAAAAATATTAATTTATAATAAATCTAACCCCACTTAGAAACCTCAAAAAATGACTCATATTCCAATATTAGATAATATAAGGTTGTAATATCATCAACCAATAGAATTTAGACATTTTAGGTATTTATTTTAAACATTATCAACTTGATTTATCCTTATTAATCAATTTAATTTTATTTGTGGTAATAAGATTATAAATTTTAAATTATAATCAATTATTACTTATTTGTTTTGAATTGTCCATAATTAGATACTTAATAACATTTTAGACCATATAAATTTAAATTTTTAATTTTTATACATTTTTGTGATTTTTAAAGAATTTAATAAAATGTTATTTTTATAAAATAACAATAGTGTCAATTTTGACACTATTCATTTATTTGAATTTAAATAAAATATATACAGAATATATGTTCAAACTAAAAGAATTAATATATTCATAAAAGGTCATATGTATCTATAAAATTAGTGGAGAACATTAAATAGTTCATATAATATTTGTTTTATTATTTTTAAAACCATTTATTTCTTTTATCTCTTAATAAAATAAATACTACAACATTTTTGTATAATAATTTAATATACTTATTTCTTGCATAAAAATTAAAAATAAAATCCTATGAAAACTATAAATCTATTAAATTTTACAATAATACTTTTACTCGAATTTATAATCTTAAAATCACAATATTTAAATTGTTATACTTATTAAATTTTGAAGGTGACAACTTTGGAATCATTTAAAATAAAATAATAAAAGTGCCATAATTGCTTTTATAAGGCTCAAAATGGTCAAATAATCAACAATTTGATGATTGTGGTTTACATTTACATGACCAATAAGTTTTGGTCAGGGTTTTGTGCATTTTATGGTCACTATTGGTATAATAAAAACTATATTATTGATTTTTCACTAGATAAACAATTTCTACATCACTATTGTGTCACAATTAATGACAACTATTTAATCCCTAAAAATTCTAAATATATTCATCTGATGTAGATAATTTCATTATATTTCTATATACTCTTCATGTTTGAAGTTTCATTAAGTGTATCACTAAATTAAAATTAATATACTTATAAGATTTAAGAGAGTGACATGTTGTCACTTTCTTTGGTTTTAATAATAATTAAGTTATTTTCATGGAGAAAAGTCCATTAAATGATTCTAATCCGACCCTTAGGTGATATGGGTCGACTTTTAGTCATCCAATAGGATTTTGGCAGGTGTTAGTGTAATTTTATAATCTTATATTTACACTTAATTACCCGATTTACCTTTAACTATGGTAAATAAAATTTACCGTAGTTACTATTCATAATGCCCAAAAATAAAAAGTAGCTTATTAACATAATTTGGACCCACTGATTCCAAATATAGAATCCATTTTTCCAAATTCAATACACAAAAGTTTCAAAAATTAAATTTAAATTAATCCCGTTGTCGAAAGAAAACGGGTTTTTGTTTAAAACATTGCAAAAGATTGAATTTATTTAACCTACGAATTCAATGTAAAATCAAGGATAATGACATAAATTATATTAAATGGTAAAAATATATTATATTTATACTTTAAAATCATTCAATATTATAATTTAACCATATAAATTATTGCGATGAAAAAAGTTGTTTTTAATTAAAATATAGCGTGTTTTTACTATTCAACAAAATATGAAAGTTACCAGAATAATATTAAAAATTTATCCAAAGAAAATTTTTATTTCTTGATTCCAAAGAAGAATTTAATTTTGTCAAATGGAACTTTTGAAAATGTCAAAAACTATATTTAATGTGGGTGCGCCATCAAAAGGCGACAAAACTGCATTTTTTGAAAAATACTTATTTTACCCAAAAAATTTATGTTGTTCTTATACCATGTTCTAGAAAATATGTAAGATGAATAATAATGTTATAAAATATAAATTTTAGTTAATACTATTCATAACAGCTAGTTCATAATAATATTATTATATATCGATGTTTAGTAAAACCCGGTATTGCGTACAACACACGCTATCGAGGAAGGTCGCAGTTGTGTGTAATGCAAGCCAAGTCAGGGTTGCGTGTTGTGCAAGAATCATTCGTTGTTTTGAATAACAGAATCCAACCATATTTCATTTATACATTGAATATATATATATATATACTCAATGTTGTATAGAATAACTATTATCAAAATTGTGTGTAACACGATCCAAGAATAGTGTTGCGTATACTGCAAGCTAATACAGTGTTGCGTATGGTGAAAGGTAATCTTCGTGTTGCATAAAACACAAGACATTAATGAAATTAAAAAATAATATTTTTCATAAAATCTTGGGGTGTTACATATAAATTATAATCCAATGTTGATATTACCTTGACCATACATCATGATTCTTTTCACCAATAGAAAATGAACTTGCTTTGAATTAGATTGAAAATGAATTATTAAAAATGTTTTAAAGGAAATATATGGTTGTGTTACATTCGAATATTATAATCTCCCATTGATTATACTATATAAGGTAGGATAAAAATATTTCTCATTCTCATGCTTTTAATTCTTTTTCCCCACAAAAATTGGATCCAGCGTTGGGTTGGAACCATGAATGATGAATTTATTACAAATTTCTATTGAAAACTATTCCTAAGAAATGAATTTGTATTCATAATTTTATATCACTTTTAGCCACAAAGGCTAATTGATTAAAATAATCATGGACATTTAAAAATTATATTCGATTTGATTAGAAAATTATTTCACAGATCCCTTCCGGCTTCCACAAAATATAATATCATCCACATAAATAAGAACCATAATTGATCTTCCTATGAATTATGTACATAGAGATTATGGTTGACACAACCTCTTTTAATTTTTAGCTTATTTAGATAACATCCATTAAAGAATAACACAGATGTGGTTCCTAAATTAGAACAAATATATCATTCTTTAATCTAAAATTAATTTTTTCTTAATTTCCAATCATAACTACCAAATTTATTAAATGTTTCCTTCTTCTTCAGGAACACCAATTATGAATATCATTTTGAAATCCATCTAATAACCTGTGTATTCTATTTGAATAAACATGTCTAGGAATAACATAATTGACTCTTGTGGAGCTAATAGATTAAATGTATCTTCAACATAAATTCCTTCAATCTATGAATATCTTTTATACACTAGGAGATCCTTGTTTTTGATCATTTTTCCAAAATCTACAAATTTGTTTTGGATGATCCATATTGTGATCTTATGATCTGTAAATAAGATCCCAAAATTGGTTTTTTTAAAATAATCTGGTTATTTATTCATGGACTTAACCCATGATTCATTAATTACTGCATCGTTAAATGAGGTCAGTTCCACAAATGATTTAAGGGAGAAATGTGTTCCATTCCATATTATCCTCATTTGGGTAGGATTAGTCCAATCCCAAATGATATTGGATATATTTAATTAGGATCTTTGATTTATTCAATGACCTTTTGCGAGGGTTTCTTCAGCAATGGTTTCCTCTTCTAATTCATCTTCTAAATCATCATCATTTTGAGAGCCCAAAATGTTTAGTAATCCATACTAAAATTTTGTTTTTCAATCCGTCCCTTGACCAATTTATTCTTCATTATAAATAATATCAACATATGAGCTCATAGAGTTATTTATAGATTTATCAATAAAAATCCTAATATCATTTATGTCCACAATATTTTTAACAAGATTATTTTAGAATTACTAGAATTTCGTATTCATTGAAAATCCATGGAACATTCCATATTATACAGCATCACCATACATTGTTTAATTAGATTCATTGTTTTGGATGAAATATTTACTTCAAAAAACATAAAAATACATCATAGAGGGATTCCTTCAATTCAATAACTCATATGGTGTCATGTAATCTTCTATAAATATCATTGTTAAATTTTTAGTGTACATTATAATATTTTTAGAATCCTTATAGAATGATGAAAAATAAAACTCTCAATCAACATAGTTCAAGAAAAATTATTCTCTTGTAGATTTATACAATCAATAACCCCATTTTGTTGAGGTTTTCTCACTTATGAATCTTCATGAATTATCCCATGTTTTTGGAGGTATTTTTAAAATTCAGTGGTTGTGTAATCTGTTCCATTTTTAGATCTTAAAATCATGATTTTTTGTGCAGTTTAATTCTCTACTATTCAAAGATAATTTTTCAAGTAGCCGATCACTTTCGGTTTATGGTGAATAAATATCAAACATACCATTCTATAATAATAATCTATAAAAATAATGAAGTGCCTATCACCTTATGTTCTATAAAAGTTTATTGGACCACCTATATCTATTTGGATGGTATCAAGTAGATTATATGACCTTTTTTACATCAAACTATAATAATTATATACCATATTTCCTCATATTTTGGAATCCCATGTCATTAATTAATTACCATTTAGATTCAGGATGTTGACAATGACCTTTATCCTAGATACGTTCTCCATGATATATTGATTAATTAAAACCAATGTTTGGTTCAATAAGTCGGTTTCCCCATAAATTATAAAGAAACAAATATTTTATTTACTATCAAGATATTATATATTATCATTTTCCTTACAACCTTTCACAGGTGAATTAATTGTATTTAAATTGTTCTATATCCCCTTGGGATTAAATGGAACAACCAGTCCTGAGTCACATAGTTGACTCCCACCCAAAAGATTGTGATGACAACCATCCATGTAGAGAAATTATTTTTTCATGAGCTCATAATTTGATAATTCTATATTTCCACTACCATTGATCATTAAAGAACCTTCGTTTTCAACTCTCACAATTTAGTCATCCCTTTTCTAATTAATTTTCAATAAATTTGTATTTTCTATCATGTGGGATGAGCATCCACTATCAGGAATCTGGGTTCTACTTTTCATATTTTGAGAGTGAATTCTTCAAGGTTATTATTCATTATCATCTTATTTTCATTCCATTAAATACCTAATTGAGTATGGGGGGCTATGTATTCTCCAAAATCATTTCACCATGCATTATTAAATAATACACACATTCTTGTTTTAAAAGAGAATGCCTATTTTGAAGGATAACACGGCATGGTTAAATATTATTTTTTGAGTCAATAAGGTTTTCCATGTGACTTTTCCATTCCTTCTTGTATTGAAAATAAAAAACACCTTATACATAAGATAATCTATATTTTAATTCTCTATGGAAAATATCATTCCTTAAGGAAATTTACCCTAACCTAGATTTCCTTATTCATATCAAAACCTTGGAATCATATAATACTTAGATATGAAGCAATCTATTTTAGAATCCGAATTTATGATATGAACTGTAATTAAGATGTACTCCGAATTCTGGATATGAACTATAATGAAGTTTCACTCTGAATTCCTGATATAAACTCTAATAAAGATCAACTCTGAATTTGGATATGAACTCTAATAAAGTTCCATTCCGAATTCAGGATACAAACTCCAACAAAGTTCCATTCCGAATTATCGTCACGAACTCTAACAAAGTTAAACTCTGAATTCTGGAAACTGAACATCTATGAGTTCGACTCCGAACCTCAATGAGTTTGACTCTGAAATTCTATGAGTTCGACTCAAAAATTCTATGAGTTCGACTCCGAACTTCTATGAGTTTGACACTGAACTTTTATGAGTTTGACTTCAAACATTTACCAGTATGACTCTAAAATTCTACAAGTTTGACTACGAGATCTATAAGTTCAGATTCTGAACTCTGGTGAAAACAGACACCAAATTTCCTTAAGAAATTCAGACTCCAAATTTCTACAGAATTTAGGTTCAGTATTCCTATAAAACTGAATCCAAATATCTTTTTATTATAGACTCAGAATTCCATTTTTGTTATACTCCAAACATTTATTTGCAAACATTCTGAACTATAGTTTTGCTTATGCTTACACTCGTTTCATTATAAAACGATGTCGTGCCTTCAGTTACACATGTTTTGTTATAAAATGATGTTGTCCGTTCTGTTTCTAACTAATGGTTGGTTGAGTGACACGTGTACAGGTCCCTCCAAAATTTAAGGAAAAATATGACCATTGGAGGAGGGAGCCGACCGTTCCAACCGAGCCTATAAGTAGGAGCTCATTTGAATGATCTCAAAACAAAGAACAAGTTGATCAATATAGAGACCACATGCTGTTAAGGTGATTTCTAGATAGAGAAGCATTTCATGCCTTGTGTGTACTGAAATGCACGTTCAGATTGCATCGTGCGACTCTGAATGGTGATGATTTCATTGGAGGGATTCTGGGGATAGGAAGACAGAGGTTCCGACTACCTTGATGTTCGAGGGCTTCCTTGCTGAGGAAGACAGATGTTCCAACTACATTGAAGTTGAGGGATTGCGGGGATAACAAGAATGAGACTTTGATCTTCGTATCGAGGGCTTAACCAGGTGTGGGTATGATATACTTTCATGAAAGTATAGATCAAGTGCCCTTTATCCAAGGTTGTTGGATACCCTTCTCTTTGGGTTAAAAGAGTTATTGTTTGTTACTTGTAGTTTTAGTACATGTTTTTTCGTTGAAATTTTATATCACTAAGGAAATTATAACTCTCTTATACTTCCTTACGTGTACTCTGATTTAGTTAGATTCTATACCCTTTAAGGTAGAATCTCATATTATAAACTTTGGTTATGTTTCATTTTCTGGATCCATATTTCTGGAAATGGTTTTTCGGAATCACTTTCCAGATTTATGCAAGTGAATAGAACTATAAGTTTTTAACTTCATACTTTGTCCCAATCAATAAATTGGTGTTAGAGGTTTTTTGAATTTTCATAGATTAACATTGTTAAACTTAGATATTTCCTTATTTGAAGAAATTTTTAAAACTGTACAATTCACCCCCCTCTTGTATATGGAGCATCTTCATCGTTATTTCGATCCTACAATATTTAGTTGTCTCAGTGTTTTTTTTATTGTTATGATATTCCATTGCCTATAAAGAATATCTTTATAGCCTATAAAAGAATAGTAAAAAAATATCCATATAAATTATTTATTCTCTATGGTGAAGGATATGGTCTCATTATGATGTTTTGACATCTTGGTGCATCCCCATTCAGATAGCTCCTCTCCTTTTCAAATTAATATATGTTGTGTCCCATAATAACATGGAATTGAAATTTCATTAGAGGAATTATATTTTCACTCTCATTAAATCACATGTACCCTTTTTATATGTTTTTATCAAACAATCCTCTCAGGATAATTGATCATTAATTTCACCTCTCTTTTCTTTTTGGTTAGATGTTATCTATTTTAGTATGTATGGAGAATATATGATATGTCGAACATTATGCTTTCCTTTTCATTGAATAATATTTTTTCTATACATTTATGTTTCTATATCATAACCAATTAAACTTTTTCTCATAAATTTAGATCGTTTATTATTCTTGGTTTTCTTTAATCCATCAGAACAATGTTAAAATAATTCCAAAAATATATACATCTAAAATCCTTTAAAACTATAGTTTTTTTATTTCCCTTAATTTTGATTTTGTTTATAATTTACAACTAAAAAAATGACTTCTTCTTCAAGTGCTTCAACTATATTAGTCTTTTCACCAATCTCGGTGTTAGATCATTGATTCATTTTTTCTTCTTTTCAATCTATACTGAAACTCCCCCAATATATTTTATTCTCTCAAGAGTTTTAAGATGATCTTCTTCCACTTCTTATAGTCAATTAATCTCATCTTTATGGTGATCGAGAGGCTCTGATGACTCTTTCAACAAAGATCATATATTTCTATTTTAATATCATTAAATGTTTAGATCATCAAGAGAACCCTCAATCTCCATGTTGAGATCTACAATTCCATTCAAATGATTATCATTAGATTCTCTAGTTTTACCTTTTCGATTATAGCAATCATGGAAGATTCAGTATCATATTTAAAATCTGAAACTACATCCTCCAAAATGCAATTATTATCTAGTTCCTCTTTACAAATGATTCTATTTATCTATAATTTCATTCCTGATTTGAAGAATTCCATTTTTGGTAACCTCCTCTATGGACTATTAATGGTTTTTAATTCACTTTTATACCATCAATTATTCTTGAGCACCGATCAGAAATGTTCCCTACGTTACCTCACTAAAAACAAGAGAACTAAAGCATCCCTTAAAATCTCCATATTCCTTTATTAAATATCATGGGAAAAGAAGAAAGAATTTCATCATATAATTCATCTCCATCATCACTACATTTGAAAATTTGTAGTGTTTTCATGGAATTTAATTCCATTTCTTTGATTACATGATTTGTTTTATCTTCTGGTTTGTCTCTCATTTCATAAGCCAACAGACTACACAGTAGCTCAATGAGATAGATGATTTACAAACTATTTACTCACGAGCTAACACTTTTGGACTTTACCACAGTGGGGGCCTTATCAATATTTTATTTATAATTTAAATATCCTTAATTTCTTCACCAAGTCCTAAAATCGAACTAACATCTTTAGTTATGGGATTAAAGAAGTTGTCTGCATTTTTTATTTATTCATTTTCACATTATCAAAATGATTTTGTTAGACTTGAATTTTGTCCTAATTTACATTGTTATATCCTTCATATATATTTCTTATTTTCATCCAAATGTTCTTTTCTATAGTGAAACTCCTCACCTTCAAATGGATTTGATCATATATAACTTTAGTAAGGGAATTTTGATCATTCCTATATGTATCTATAATTTTATTATCTTTTTTAGTCAGAGAAAGAAAGGTGAATCACTTACCTGAATCCACAAAGTTGTGTCATAGAGAACATCTATCCCAAGTAATCAAATATGAGATATAATTATATGGAATTATATATATATTTTTATTCCATCAAAAAGTGGAACATCAATAACATTTACTAAATTCTGGATAACAACATAGGAAAAATTTATTACCAATAATGTGTTTGCTCAAATACAGGTTTTAGGACCCTATAACACCCTGAGAAGGGAGGGGTGAATCAAGGTATCAACATTTTTACTTTGAATGAAACAAATCTTGTGCCATTTTGGTAGGAATCGATTAAAATTATCTGATGGAATCATGTAATTATTATAGATCGAGATGCAAAAAAATAATCACAACACATTTGTTTTACTTGGTCCATCAAGAAATGATAGTTTATGGAGAATATATTGACAGTATGTCGACCATACCTAAATTTACTAAACATCAGAATATATTATATATTAAAATGTTTTGTACATGGTCACTCTGTTCTATGAAAACTATCTTTACAAGACTTTTATTGGTATCACATTACCTCCCTCAGATCTCATTTATTGACTCCCCCATTCTTACAATCATTGGTGAAATCTTACTAATTTCTTCGAATTGAAGGTATCATTAACAGATTTGGAATTTAAGGAATTATCTATTATTAACAAAAGAATATTTTTGATACATATTCAAAAATCGATGCACTTGGGATCACTTTTCACAAAAACCAGATGTTAAACACTCCTATTATTGAATATCCTACCCTTTATAAAACCCAATTATTAATTCAATGATACATTAACCTTAAAAACCACTATATATCTTTATCCTCCCAGACTTTGTGGAACTCTATACAATCATTATGCTTCTAGTCCTTAGAAACCCCACTTTTTAAAATTCAATAATGTCATTTATTTCTAAACCATACTTTTCACAAATCATGAGTTCATGAAGAGTTCCAAATTTTCAAATGGATTTCCTTTGGGATTTTCCTTTTTAAAATCAGATCATTTCACACATTCTTCGAATTCAATCCATTTTAGTGATGTGTGTGGGTGCATATTTATAATCAATTCTGCTTCACAAATCTTTCTATGTTAATATGAAGTTTTCACAAACAACATTCATTCTTGTTCATGAAGTTTTTTTATAGGTGAATCATCATTGAAATTAATCTAATTTCAAATATTTTCAGAGTCAAAAAGATTATTGTTATCTCATCATGACTCATCCATTTTAAGCATATCTCATAAACCTTATATTCTTCATGAAAAAATATTCCTTTATAAATGTCCACATATTCATGAAACCCCAATCTTCTAGAAATCCATGACTTTAAAATATATATGAATATTTTGTCATGGAAAAACTCTTTTCTTGAAGCTTTCACCTTCCTATTAATTTTGATATAGAAAATATTGGGGAAATGATGGAAAAGTTGTCACATTAATCATTGAAGACTCATGAAATGTAATATCACTTTCCATGCAGACTTTGTAATCAACCCAATGTAGATTGAATCAGAAAACACAAACTGTGCTTTTTTCAGCTATGAAAAGCCTTGGTTCCAACACCTCCTCTCACTATGAGCAGGGAAATGTTGAATGTTTTTTGGAAACTTTTATTCATTATATATTACAATTAAATTATTGATTTCAACCAATTTTCCTATCCTAAAGCTGAAATAATTATATGATTTGATTTTTATTGAGTATCCATGGAATAACACCTCATCTCCCTTAGATTCATACATTCTTTGTTTCGGTATATTGAGAATAAAACACTTACTTACGAATATTTGAATGTATTGAAATGTTGGATTATTTGCATACCACATATTGAATAGAGACTATTATTCTTTCATTAATAAAAAATACCTATTATATATATTTCCCAACATCAAGACTACTTCCATCCATATTTTCACTATTATTTAATTTCCAATAAGCATTGTTCTATTCATGTTTTCTAATCTGATTTCTCGTCTCAAACACTCCATTTTTATGGGTTATCATTATAAAAACTTTTTTCCTTATCATATGATTCTTTATATAATATTCTACATTGTTGTTTTTAAATTCCATACCATTATCACATTGAAACATTAGAATATAATATCCAATCGTCATTTAAGATTTCCTATGATATTATCTTATGAAACTAAATATGTTATACTTGTGTGAAGTGAAAAATATCCATGCCATCCTACTAAAATAATCAACCATAATAACATAATACCTCTTCCCCTTAATTCCTCTATTTGAGATGGGTTTGGACACATCTTCAACAACTAATTCAAGCACTATGGTTGACTTTTTTTCTATTTCCTTGTACATATTTTTTATAATCTTCCATTGTTGAAAAGAATCAGACATGTGATTATGATCATGTCATTTAATGAGGACATGTCAAAATACCCCATATTTGAACAAATCATTTAGGAATGGTTAGAAAATATTTACAATACAATTATGCCACATCCTATTTTATTCCTCATTGAATTGAAAGCACATATAATCTTCTCCACTCACATGGTATAGATTATCTTTCATGTGCTTTCCCTATTAAAAAATCATACCATATTTTCCATTGATGATACACAAATTATTTGTAAATTTTATAGCATGATAAAGGAAAAAATTCACTAAAACATTGAAATTTTTGATTGGGACCTTCAATATCCACGAAATGCACACGTCTAATATCTTTCGCCAAAGTTTGGATTATTTTATCCATTAATATCAAGTCCATCATCATTTCCAAATTTTACAACATATTAATTTTTATATTTTTTTTCTATTAAATTACCATATTTCCCATCATATTATATGTTAATATTTTATCAAATATCTAGTCACCATCATGTTCAGTTACTTTAAAAGAAATAACTACAACAATTTCCTACATAGATCTTTTCTTTTTTATCTAAAACATTTAATTCATAACTATTGGGGAATTTTTTTTCTTGATCTTATTCAATGTTTGATGGTCCAAATTCATCTTGTATAGATGTCAATAAATTTAGTGTTTTCATCTCATTAAATGGTTCTTTGGGATACCACATATGAACACTTTGGGTCCACTTTGTCACATTACTCTGTATTGTTGATGACCACTATATATCCATGTTTCTTGAATCCTCCGTACTAGAGAAAGTGTCCATCAAAATCATTCTTGGAATATTTAACTCTATTTGGATTTATTTTCCTCTCTTCTTACCTTCAATACCTTTTGGATATGGAAAATACATTTTGGTAATGTATCATCCTTCCATAGTAATAACATATAATACGTGGTCAACTCCAATGATTCATTATTGTAGGATCAATTATTTCTTAGCTTCCCCTCATAATATGATTTTTATCTAAATAATCATTCTTCCTTATAGTGGGCACTTGTGGAGTGACATCAATAATTAGGGCTTTTTGTGTGTGATAAATACCTATAATAACCTTTTTATTTTGATTTTATTGTTGTTTATTTATTTGGATCAATATTCTTCACTTTTATCTTTAATATCATCTAAGTGATCTACATTAGTGATTTCATATTGGGATTCAAATGTATCCCCTATTTTTTTAATTTTTTTTGAAGATTAGAAACTTTTTATCATGTTCATCGATACATTTGATTGGATTTTTTATGTGTAAATCAAGCCATCGATCAATATTTTCTATTATTTAACTTTGATCTTGTACTAAGTGACCTTTTTTGAGTTATCTAGAATTAGATACTTAATATTTTCAATTTATTCCTTTATCTCAGACTTCTATTATTCATTTTACGACTTATGTTTTATTAAATCATGAACCTCTTTTTGGCCATTCATATTTTTTGGTTCTCCAAACATATATATTATAACCTGGAAATAATACCTTATTTGAATTTCTCTATCACTTCAATTTTCCTCTATTATCTACGAGATATATAATATTATCACTGTAAATTTTTTTCCAAGATCTATGTATGTGTCCATCTCATAAACCGTAGATATTTTTGATTTTTCATTTAAATATTATATGAGATTATTTTTTTTAAGTTGTTTCTCTTAAAAAATTTCATACATTTCAAATTTTATAAAGAATTATTCATGGGAATTTTTACTTCATATTCATTATTATCATAAAAAAATTAGGTCACCATACTGCAAGATTTCCAACTTTTCCCCTTCAAACGAAATTGGGTGGAAGTTTCCCTTTAAACATTATTTTTATTCATAGTATATTTGATGAAAGGAATGACATGACCTCATCTATATATTCTTCTTCTTAACTATACTCAGTAGTGAGATTCTTCATGGCCTTGAATGCCACCTATTTATAATAAAAAAACATTTCATACACTCATTACCATCATTTCTCACCTCATCTGTGACATGATTATTGTTCAACCTATCCAATTTTACCTCTTTTGGATATTTATCTTATACTTCATAAACATTTGAATTGAACCGAGGTGTAAGTATTCTCATGATTCACTTACTAGTAATTAAATAATTAATAATTCTTCTAGAAAGTGTATGTTGTAACACCCAAATTATTTAGGATATTTCTTATTTTAAATAATTTTAAATTCTTTGATAGAATATGTTGAATGAAATAACAGGTATAAATAAACCATGATATACTATTAAATATTATTATTTTAACACAAGGCATTAATTGGGAAGTAATGAGTCGTATTATCCAATTTATGAAATTTATATATTGAATATTTAACAAAAAAATATATATACATATATATAATTTTATAGTCATAATATAAGAATGAATCCAAATTTATGCATTAAAGACATATATTTTTAGAGGCAATTTTAACACTTTAAATGTAGAACACATTTTAAAGATGATTTTTTAAATTTTTATATAATTTATTTGAAATTTAATCTTATTATTTTAAATATAAATAAAAAAAATTTACTTTTGATCAATTTTTGGTATTTTTCTACGATGTTTTATTTTTGGAGGAATAGTGAAAAATACTCATTCATAGTTCCAAATACATTTCTATCTATTTTATTTATATAGTTAAATTATATTATGAATTAGTTTTAAAGTATAATTAGAGAAATTTTATATCATTTAAACTAATTTTAATAATTTGAAATAGTTTCATGTTAAATTTAGATATAATAGCCTACAAAACATTTGGACGTTTTATCTTTGACCTTCTATGTCGTCTCGTCTGTTGGATTAACAGTAAACATAATTTTTACACATCAGTGAATTGTATTTTGAAAAATGGAAATAAAATTTTGTTATAACTATGTTATTTTTATTCTAATAATATCAACTTATAATTTAACATAAATACTATTAAATGTAATTAAAATTAATAACAATAGTTAAGGGTAAAATGGGTAAATAAAGGTCAATATATTATAATAAGCATTATAAAATTACCCTAACACTTGTAATAATTTTATTTTATAACTTCTTAATACTAAAATCTTCCTTGGGATGATTTTTCCCCCTTGGATCCACATTTATGATGTGAGGTCTTTTATAGTATTTTATTCTACGGAATATCCAATATGTCACACTCTTGGTATTAATAAGTATTAAATTTTTATATATAGTTATTTTAAAGATATATTAAATGTAAATATAATTTTTAAATATAGAATTTTAGAAATCATCATGATTATTATTTTTTATTTCTGAGGGAATAAATAAATTAATTAAAGGTTTTAACAATGATTATATTGTAATTGTTTAATTTATAGAAGAATCAAATAAATGATATTAAAATATTAAAATAAACATAATTTGATATAATCAATGTTCATAGAAATTTTATATAATAATTTCACATATTAATTATTATTGAAAAGTTTTATTTAAATGATATTGTTTTGATATGATGTTTTCAAAAAATCAAGTAATGATTAATCTCTAAATCCACAATAATGATATTTTAAAATAAATATTTTTTTATTAAATGATAAAAAATTTATAAAAATTTATAATTTTGACAAAATATTTGTTAAAATGTTAATATTTCATCAATGGTGCATTTATAGCTCATTTCGCATAATAGAGTAACTATTCCAACCCCTTAGTAATAAAAACACAAGTCTTAAATTAAGAGTTAACGAGGTTATATATGGGTTCAATCCAAAAAATAAGAGTAAGAATGTGAAATAAACATGTCTAAAAATTAGTTTATATCACATTTTTATCTAATTGGATTTATTTAATGGAAATATTTCTTTGATAATGACTTATATATTAATTTAATCAATGATAGTTACAAAATGTCACTCTATTTGTATTTAATATCTCATCTATGTTCACATAGGGAGAAAATCATGATATGAAAGAAACAAGATTTATATTTTAAATCTTAATGAAATTATTTTCATTATATAATTTAATTTTTAATTTTTATGAACTATATAATTTCCTTAAATTTTCTTTCTATGCTAAAATATTATTTAATTATTTAAAATAAAAAATGAAACAATTGATTTTAATAGAATTAATTTTGATATATTTTGGATGAGATAATGTGCATAATAAAATTTATACACTTTTAGGATATAATAGAGATGCTTGGAATGATTGGATTCTAATTCCCACTTTTTCATTATCTATATAATGTCAAATTAAAAGAAGAGTTTCAATTTGGACATTAATGAACTTTTATTGAATTAATATATTCTAAAATTATTTAAAAATCATAGAAATATTAAATAATTACAAATGGGATATATTATGATCAAATATTTCTTAAATTTTTCATTTAATGTCCATTTAGAGGAATTTTTCTCTTTAATACCTATATTATGTTTTAATAATTTTAATATTTTCGAAATAACCCATCACGTCAATTATAAAAGGGTATCTCCTCCCTCACTTCCTCACATCAATTCGAGTCTTCATGCTCAAAAACCCTATGACTCTCTCACTCCCAAAAATACATATACATGTTTTATAGGTTATTTTTCTTCAAACATACCATCTCTAGATCCATAATTCAATGTTCTAAAGGACGTCTTACGAATATGAGGTAATCGTTTTTACTAACTCATTGAAGTTCAATTCTTATTCTACTTCCTCTTAATGTGTTGAATCCAAGATAAAGAAATAAATCCAATATTATATATATATATATATATATTAGTTGATATTATTATTTTGGTAAAACCATATTTCATTATATATCCATCCTTTGAAAAACATAAAAAATTGTGTGTTCGTACTTACGACTTACCATCTTCACACCGTGGTGTAATCTGTTTTCATGACCATTTTATTTTGATGGGAATAATGATAGAAATAATGAATATTTAAGATTATTATGTCACAATATTTATTCTATAAAAAATTAAAATACCTTCCACTTCTTCACTCTTTCACTATTAAAGGAAATGTATTGTCGATCGTAAGTATGTATGACCTACTATCCCCATGATGCAATATGATTCATTTCCCATGTTATCCATTCAAGAATGATTAAAAAATTTATATAATGATTAAATATAATATTTATGAGCTGATTTTTTTATAGATGATATATATATATATATTTATATATTCTATTCATAAGAAACAAGAATTACATGACAAAACATGCAAATGAAAATGAATTTGTTAACACACGAAACAAGGGTAATAATAGAATATTATTAACAAAATGTTTTAAGAATGCCATATATGATATCCAAAATATGGATATGGTTCTAGAATAAATTAATAAAATATTTAGAACCATTATACCAGAGGATAAACCGCATTCATGTAAATGAAAGGACAAGGTAATTGTTAATTTCACAATCTCATTAAATTTTGGGATTATTTATATATACGTATATATTGTGGAATATTCATATTCCATGTTCATGTTTCTAAAAAATATTTTCCTAATTATTTCAAAATTATCCAAAAAAATTGTTATGTCTTTTAAATATGTTATAATTTTTATAAAATAAGTTTTATAGGATTTTTTTAAAATTATAAACGTGGTGCTTTATGACATTTTTGGAAAAAATAATAATAAAAATTTAAATTTTAACTTATATGGAATGAAAATATTATAACATAATCATGTTGGATTGATGTTTTGAAGAATCATTTAATATTTAAAATGTTATTTTTTAAAAAAATTTATCTTTTATAAATGTTGAGCTTTTAAATAAATAATTAATTTTCTGTGAGTTAACCTGGCACAATCCTACAGTGCTTATTTTAAATAATAGTATGCTATTATTCCCCCATGCTCATCACGGGTGGTAAGGGTGGGGAGGGTTTGGTTTTAAATCTAAATTTTACAACTAAAAAAGAATACATTGGTTTTAATAATGAATATAAGAAAATATAAACTGATAAATTTTAATAGAAAATAATAAAAAACCAGTCAATAATTCTAGAATAACTGTTTATCACTTTATTTATAGAATGTTATCCTTCATTTAATATCAGATGAGTTTGTAGAATGAACCAATGATAATATCACATTATACTGAATTTTATACTTCAAATTCTTCCACCACATTTATTTGCATAAACAATAATGTTTATCAATAAGAAAAAATTTTATTGAATATTGAAATAATAAAATCAAAATTATGAATGTTAACATAATAGAGATTTTTTGAAATAAATAAAATATTAATTTTTTTTGTAAACATGTGGCTTTTTTACACATAATGATATGGTTTTTAATAACAATAAATTTATCAATACCTATTCAAAATCTATAGGCACTGAAAACATATCATCTACATCACTAGGTTTATCAAAAATCAAAAACAATTCTATCGTATTGACTAGAAGCCTCCATCATACTAATTTACTTCTTGGAATAAAATTATTCAATTAAGAAGATCAATGTTTAGAGTACTGGAAACAAAATATTTTTTAAAAAATATAGAATCTATGTTGAAGATTATTTTTCAATGCATATTATTAATATTAATGTAGTATCTCATGATAAAACATCATATTTTGATACAGATTTGACTTTATTGATTATAATGTTTAAAAATAAAAAAATATATTAAGTGTAATTTTTCTGTAATTTGTAAATCCAAATCATATGGGTGGTATGTTTTCAAGAAGTGAAAAGGTGTATAGATGTTCAAAAAATTGTACCATTTATATAAACATAGAATTTCCTAAAGACTTATATTTTTTATATAAATAAATAAACAAACTAGTTAAATTTGAATGTGTGCAGTAGAGACATATTATATATCCCAAAATAAAAATCTGTTTGAAATAAACCATGATTGATGAGTGATTTTAAGTCACATACCTATGTATAAGTGTAAAAAAATTAATCTTTAATTAATAGAAATATATTTTAGGAGATGTATGAAACAATATAAGACATGGTGCATATTTATAAAAAAATTATGACAACAGTAAAGTGATTTTCTCAATGTTTGATCTATGAACAAAGTAATGGTATTGTGACCCCTCTAAAAATCATGTTTTTAAATATTAATACACTTTATGATAAAGCTGAACTCATCAATTTATGATAAAAATATAAAAAAAATAATTTCATATATGAAAAATTACATTGAATCATTGTGATTATAGTTATGGGATTTCATGTTGCATACATGATAAAGTAACATAAGTAAAAAAATTAATTAGTATAAAAAGATATCAGGAGATGGAAGAGACAATATATGACAATGTGTATCCTAATAATAAATTACTGAGAATTGTAAATTGATTTTCTCACATATGGATCTATGGACAAAATAATTGTATGGGGATCCCAGTGAATAACATAGGTGGAAATATTAGTATTGTATCTCACAAAATCAACCTCATAAATTTATGAAAAATGAATTTGAAATGATAAAATTTCATGTCTGAAAAATTAAGATAAATAATAGTTTCCATTGTATTCAATAAATGGAGATGGTGATAGGGAAACTGAAATTAAATAATAAATGTAATCACATTTGGGAACCATTACAATGAGCATACAACAATCAAGCTATGTAAAAATAATTGAAAAAATAGAATTCGGTAGAACATGCATAAAAAATTGAAAAAAATATAAGATATAAAACCATTATGGGAAATAATGAACACAAAAAACGGAAAATGAAATAATACCTATGTTAATTTAACATCTTTTTTATGGGATAGTACCACAACCTACAAAAGTTCAAGCTCTGTATAGGCTCCTATTCATTAACCGCTCTATTAAAAACATCGGGGCACTGAAAGAACACAATATCTGAGAAAATATTCACCCATGGTGAACCATATGTCTATTAAAGAATATTATTTTTTTTAATTGTGGAAATATTGCATCAGTGCTGCATATGAATTTAAGGTAATTATTTAATAAATAAAAATATTAAATAAATTATATTCTTCAATATAATTACATTATGAATTTTTTTTAATATTTTAATTGTTTCATAACATGTTTTGTCCCTATGTGAACCCATAAGATATATTTAAAACAAAGAGAGTGACATTTTGTATCTTTTATTGATATAAATATTATATATGTCATTTTCAATGAAAAATGTCCATTAAAAACTAAATTTAAAGACTACGATGATAATGGAATAATTAACATCATAATATTATAATTATTATTGAAAATATATCTTTAAAACTTGTTTTTAACATAGATAAACTTGATTTACCCCTTACCAAGGTGATAAGGATTACTGTGGTACTATGCATACTGAAAAAAATGTACATATTTACAAAATGTTAACCTCCTTATTCTAAATATAGAATACATTTAATCAAATTCAATTTCTATAATTATTAGATATTAATTTGAAAATAAATTTACAACACAAGAAGCAAATTTCTTTTTAGATATATACATTTTTAAGTATAAAACAAGGTTTATTAATATCCTATGCTTAGAAACAATATTAAATAAATTTTAAAACATTTCATGTAATATATAATATACATATTTAATAAAAATCATTCAACAATAGTGATTAATTTGATATATTATGATAAAAATAAATTCTGATCAATGAAATGGTTTTTTAAAAGAAACATCTCTTTTACTTTCAACGTATTTGTATTTTTATTTATAATTCATTTTTTGAAATAAAATTAATTTATAAATTTGTAAAAATACAATTTTCATAGTTATTTTTGTCATATTAATACACTATAATAAATTTTTTAGTAAATAACAACAATTTAATAGTAAATTGTGGTTCGTTTAATCTTGGTTTTTCATGTAATGCAAACTATCAACGAAAATATATTTATTTCTAAACAATATATTTTATAAAATCATGGGTTGTTACATTCTACGTTCATTATATTTAATTTACCACCTTAAAATTATTACTATGATACAAATAATTAAACATATCTTTGTTCAATTACATCCTTATTTTCCTATATATCTTCTTCAAATTTTCATTTTCTGCAAAAAACATTCACCACATGAGTAGTCTTATTCCATAAACATTATTTAAATGATCTAAGGTTTATAATGGTTTCTCATAATATAAAATATCATGGCATAGTGGTACAAAATCTGAGTTTAATATATGTTACGGATTCATTATGTACATCCTCAAGAGATATATATTGACACAACGTGAACTTGAGAGATGTTTTATAGAATCCCTAAGCGATAAGATGACATCCCTACTCAATCACAAATATATATAGGGATCAAATTTCCCTTAATTATGAATATCATAACCTTATTAATTATATAAATAATCATAAAAACCTTCTTAATAAGTTAAAATTCTACGTCACACTAAAGATTCATAGCATAAATTTTTAGTCAATGTTAAGATGTCCTGTTGGGTTGTTGAATGGATCAGAAATTATCTACAATTTCATCAGATATATCAGCTCGTAATAACCTTATTTCTCCAATATCATCCCAATAATATGTATATATTAACATATTTTCATAAATTGATTCATAAGGATCTATATGAATGGTCAAGTGAAATCTATTACTGTGAGAAAACTCAATTAGAGGAAGGTTTTTATCCTAACCACCTTTCATAACCATTGAATAAGAATGTAACATATATCCTCCAAGGTTTGAAATATTTTATAAATATAATAATATGAATGAAAATGACATTTCACACAGAAACACTACTATATATCCATAACCTACTAAAGATATCATGCAAACATCGAGTTAAACCGCAGATCCTGATCACATACAATAGAATGTGATACTCCATTAATCCTTACAACTTAATAAAAATTATCAAAATATAATCCAAATATAAATATTTACTAATGGAAATGAATTATTATAATTTTGTATGTTTATATATTACAACCCATATATCAGGATTCCATTTTTGGTTTTTGGTCGGTCCAATGATAAAATCAGAGGAGATGTTTTCCACGTTTTGATTCTTATATGGGTAATAGTTGCAACATATCCACAAACCTTTATCTATGATACATACTATATCATATGACAATAATTGAGAAATATACTATTCAATATCTCCCTTCATTATTTCCCACCAAAAATTCTTTTTCAAATCTTTGTACATCTTCATTCTTCTAGTATGAATAGTGAATGATGGACTATGAGCCTCATCCAAATTCTCCTTCAGATATGGGATGTATAGGGTGCATAATGTCACAACCAGTCCCAGTGGGGCTCGAGTCGCAACTCCCCAATCCCACCTCCAATAGGCCAGGGGCTGGTGACTTGCACAGAGTGGGCATGCTACTAACATGGGAGGCATTGCCTAAAAAAATATACACACGCACACACATATCCAAGCCCACAAAGCTGAAAATTAAAAACTAATAAAGTGGAAAAGATGCATGCATACACTAAAACCCAACCACAGAGTACGATAGGAAAGTAAACTGCAAGAAAGTTAATCCCTGGGCCAAAAGTACAAGCCCACCAAAAGAAAGTCTGTAACAAAGTACAACCTATAAGGAAAGTACTGAGACTGCAATCTGTAGCTGTAGGAACACACCGTGGCCTGTCTGATCTCACTGAACACCATCCGGTCCTGGTCTGCCTAGAATCCTATCCAAGGCTTGCTCGTCTGCACAAGAAACGACACGTGCATGTAAAGCCCGTGTAGGGGTGAGTATAAGAATACCGAGTACGACACCGCAAAACCACAAAAAAAATACAACAAGGGAAAATATCACAAATGAAAGATACAGTCAGCTCCACACAGTATATGTCTACAGAACGTATCACAAGAATATCCCGATATACTCATTCATAATCGACTATCGCGAATACAACTACTAGGATCCAGCTCTAAGATTCCCCTAAGCATATATCAAGGAGAACACACTCCTAGGTCTGAAGAGAGAGGTACGATGTACTCATTCTAAGAGAACACCCTCCACAAGTACCTTGAGAACATGATGCTTAGATGAGGATCACAACCAAGTCATGGGGTGATTCCGACAACTCAGTCTGAGCTAATCCACTAAACATAGGATCAGCGCCTGAGTAATGTTGGTCACGTCGATACCAAGAACTCTACCTAGGGTTCCGGGAATGAATTGAGGATCTGGATCTAAATCTTACAGAGGGGATTCCAACATCTCTATTTAGGGAGTTCTACTGAAGGGATCATACTTCTGTGTAAAGGAAATGATACCGGAACCTTCAGGGAAACGACCAAGGGTATGAACCCTAAGAGAACTAGTCCATGTCACAGAAGAGAAGTGGCTCAAGTCAACAAGAAAAGGTTACACAGTGTGTAGTATGGTTACCCGCCATGTCCCTTGACCCCAGGTACTACCCATGTAAACGGCATGTGTCATTCGTTCAAGAGGTATACAACCAAACTACACGGCGTGTAGAAAAGGTACACGCCGTGTTCCTTGACCCTGGGTACTGCCCGTGTAAATGGCCCTTTTCATTTGGATTATTGGGTAGAAAGCAACTAAACAGCTTGTAGAAGAGGTACACGCCGTTTCCGAGCACCTGGGCTCACTCTTTGTATGCTGTCCATGTGACCGTACACGGTCTCTGCCCATGCCCATGTCACTTGCCCGTGTACCAGTACACATGGTATCCCAGGTATCTTGTCGGGTCTGGCTGGGGAGGGGTCTACATGGCTTGTCCTTGGCCGTGTACCCTACCTATGTCTATGTACTCTTGGATTAAACGTTATGAAATTCCGCTGACAAACACAAACCATGTATCCCATACTACACGTCGTGTAGTCGGGAAATTTACAGAAGCGTCGTCTTCCTCTGTGCGCCTTGGCTGTTGCTCTGGATCTTGACCCAACTGTCTGATGATCATGAAACATCAAATATGGGGTCATCCCTCCCCAAAGAAACTGATTTCGTCTAATTCGGGCTTCCGATCGGTCTTGAAAACGCATATCGATCCGTCTGCACGAAACGCTTGAAGAACGGGAACTTCCAAACCGCATAGATTCATCTGCCGCTGTCACCGTCACACCTCCGCTAGGTCACCTTGACGTTGGATCTTTGATTTTGCATAATTGAGTCAATAAAAATATGCGCAATGATCGATTTACTCCATGAACTCATATAACAAAATGAAGAACGTGAGGGGGAAAAACAAGAATCAATAAGAGGGGTGAACCTCGATCGTTGTTCGTGACAATCCAGGTTTGCCGTCGTTAGATTGAAAACCAAAACAATCTCAAGAATCAAAGCCTCAAATCCCTACATGAACCTGTCCCGCAAGAACTATTGACCTGCGGGCTAATCTGTTCAAGGATTAGTACACGTTCGTCATGGAAATCAAAAAACAGGGAAGGAAAAATCAAGACAAACATTCTACCTGGATTTCGCGGTGTTCGTCGGCGATAATCTGGTCGATACGTCGTCGTCGCCGTGTTGGGAGGTTTCCTCCAGAGCCTCCAGAGCCGCAAAGGGTTTCAGGGTTAAGGAAATTTTAACCCTAATACCCTGTGAAATCTCCATTTAAAAGATAAGGGGTATCGTTGTAACAAATATTTAAATAAAATATTTTAATAAAATATTTTATTACGGTTGCATCCAAAAACCAGATTTTACTACCGACCTACACCGGCTGATGTTAGGCCATGCCTAAGGTAAAAATTCTATTCTTAATGCAATGGTTCCCTTATAATTTTGATCCGAGAACCCATTTAGGAGTTATTCAACTTTTTCAATAAAACCGCACGCACGCGTTATTTAATTATTAAATTAAATTTAAACATTTGTTCCAGGATCACCGGGCCCCGGAACTGCACTCCGTCTCTGATCCTGGTCTCGAATTAATTCCCATATAATATTAAAAATAATACATGGATAAAATCTGAGACATTACATCACACCCACCTTAGGGATTTTACATCAACGAAAATCCAAAACAAGGATACTCAAAAAGATGTGGGTACTACACGTGAATCTGAGCCTCCCACTCCCACGTGCTCTCCTGGAGATTCCCATACTGCCACCAGACACGGACCAAGGGAATAGATCACCCATGCAGGATCTTCTCCTGTCGATCCTCGATCTCTATTGGGTACTCAGGAAAGGTCACTCCCTCATCGATGTCCAGCTCACCCAAGTCAATGACGTGCGATGGATCATGCACGTACCTCCGTAGTTGCGACACAAGGAAGACATTGTGTACCCGGTCCATCTGAGGTGGTAGAGCCAAGCGATACACTATCTCACCAAATCTACTCAGAATCTGGAATGGGCCAAAAAACCTCAAACATAGCTTGCCACCTCATCCAAATCTCCACAATCATCGTCGAGGTGAGACCCGAAGGAACACATGGTCTCCCTCCTCGAACTCCAAGGGCCTCCGCCTCCTGTCCGTATATGACTTCTGCCGACTCTGTGCAGTCTTCATATGCTCCTGGATGACCTGTACCTTTTTTGTATTGGCTCTCACCATATTTGGGCCCATGAGTGCTGACTCTCCCGGGTCAGCCCAGCAAAGTGGCCAACTGCAAGGATGCCCGTACAGAGCCTCGAATGGTGACATACCAATACTGAAATGATAATTGTTGTTATAATAAAATTCCACCAGTTTTAGGTAATACTTCTAGCTATGACCGAAGTCAAGAATGCTGGCCCGAAGCATATTCTCCAAGACCTGAATGGTCCACTCTGTCTGACCATCAGTCTGGGGATGGAACACTGTGCTCAAGTGTAACTGAGTCCCAAAAGCTTCCTACAATCCCTTCCACATTTGGTATGTGAAATGAGCATCACGATCTGAGACGATCATGTATGGAACTCCATGAAGTCAGATTATCTCATGTACATAGAGGTGTCACAAGATCTCCACTGAACTTTTCTCCCGTATGGCTAGAAAGTGGGCCGACATGGTGAGTCGATCAACGATCACCCTGATGGAATCATGTCCACTGTACGTATGTGGTAAACCCGTCACGAAGTCCCTGGATATCCCATCCCACTTCCACTATGGAACCTCAAGGGGCAGAGTCAAACCTACTTGCACCTGGTGCTCATCCTTTACTTGCTAACAAGTAAGGCACCAAGAGACGAACTCTTCCAAACCATTCTTCATTCCTAGCCACCAGAACTGACGTCAGAGGTTCTGATACATCTTTAATATGCTTGGATGAACCGAAAAAGGGGATTCATGGAACTCCCTTAGAACCACCTCCCACAATGATGCTGGTATTACTGTACACCCTCTGAAAAGAACAACGTTCTCCCCACTTTCTGAATATCCATCACCAGCATCTCCTAGGGATTTTTGAGCATGTAGAGTCTCACAGCTAGTATCCTCGCGTTGTGCTTCCATGACTCACTGTACGAGTGGAGGGGTAACAACCATCTACTAAAGGTAAGCACCCTCATATCCATCCATGATGGATACCTGTAAAGAGTCCAACTGACTTGTTGCCTCATCCAGTGACTGAGAACTGGATTTCCTACTGAGAGCATCCGCCACTACGTTCCCCTTCACAGGAGTATAAACGATCTCAAAGTCATAATCCTATAGGAACTCAAGCCATCACCTCTGTCTCAAATTTAGATCCTTCTGAGAAAAGATATATCTAAGACTCTTGTGATCAGAGTAGACGGTAAACCGCTCACCCATTAGGTAGTGCCACCACATCTTCAATGTAAAGATTACCATTGCCAACTCAAGATCATGGGTTGCGTAGTTCTGCTCGTGTGGCCTCAACTGGTGTGAGCCATAGTCAATCACTACTTACCTCTGCATCATGAAACAACCAGGCCCAGTTCTTGATGAATTGCAGAAAACTACATACTCGACACCCACCTCCGGTAACTTCAAGATTGGGGCACTTGTCAAACTCTGTCTCAACTGTTGGAAAGATTGATGGCATCTCTTGGTCCACATGAAAGGCTGCCCATTTCGGGTCAAAGATGTCATGGGTGCTGCAATCCTAGAGAAATCAAGGATGAATCTCCAAAAGTAGGCTACCAACCCAAGGAAACTCTGACCTCCATCACGCTCCATGGTGGCTCCCATGCTAGCACTGCCTATACCTTGGTTGGATCCACTACCAAACCATCTAATGAGATAACATGTCCCTGAAAGTTGACCTCTTGTAACAAGAACTGACACGTCGAGAGTTTCCTGTAAAAGTGGTGCTCTCAGAGTGTGTCCAGAACCATCCTTAGGTGTCTTGCATGATCCTCCTCAGACGTAGAGTACACAAGGATATAATCGATGAAGACCACTAAAAACCGGTCTAGATAGGGCTTAAATATCTGCTTCATGAGCCCCATGAACATAGCCGGATGTTCGTCACACCAAAGGGTATCACCAAGTACTCATAGTGACCGTAGTGACATCTGGATGTCGTCTACTGTATATCCTCCCCCCTACTCACAACTGGTGATAGCCTAACTGTAGATCAACCATCGAGAACCATCGTTCCCCTTTCAACTTGTCGAAGAGGTCATCAATATTCAGTCAGGAATACCGGTTCTTTATGGTCACCTGATTCATGTGCCGGTAATCCACACATAGCCTCAATCTCCCATCTGCTATCTTGGAAAACAACACTGTGGCAGCCCAGGGTGAAACACTGGGTCTCACAAAACCCTTCTTCTGCAAGTCGTCCAGCTACACCCTCAGCTCAAGAAGCTCGGTAGGAGCCATCTGATATGCTGATGTTGATGTCGGTGTCATTCTAAGTTACAAATCAATGCAGAAATCTATCTCCTGATGGGGAGGTAGCCTGGGGACATCCTCTAGAAAGACTTCCTCGTACTCATCCACTACTACTAGAAACTAGAAACTAGTAGCATCTGCTATGCCAAGGGATAGGCTGGCCAACTGATGTGAAATCGGTTGTGCCCTCCTACGCACGAGTCTATCCTACGCTGCCTGGGACACTCTTTCACCAACAAAAGATAACCACATTCCATCACAGCGAACACACTGCACCCTTCACCCAAAACAGTCGTTCAGGGAATGAACTGTGGATAGCCAATCCATAGCAAGAATGACATCATAAGGCCTTGACGCTACCAAAAAGTGGTTCCAACCGAAACACTCTCCTCCAAGGGTTAGGTCGCACTGTCTACAGAGTTGTGTGATCTCTGAATCTTCTCTAGTCGGTGTCTCTAAGCATAAGGGTCGAGTCAACTACTCAACTGGAATCTCAGGGTCTCGAACAAGATAAGGAACCGGAAAAAAATGACTATCACCTGTGTCTATCAATACGACAGCCAAGGTAGAAAAGACATAGATAGTACCTTTAATCATTCTGGGAGTACGTGGGTCATATGCCTCTGCCGCCTGCAGCTGTCCCTGTCTCTGTCCAACAGATCCCTAAGCTCAGGGTGGACCTCCATGGGGTGGTGGTGGTAAAAGATCAAAATATCGTCCACCTTCGGCTACTCTCCCAGCACCCATACCACTTCGGTCGACCCACGAATCTTCCTACTCCACACGTTGACTCTAACTCGGTGGTCCATCCACTACTCCTGTGTCAGTAGTACGGCGGGTCAAACAATCTAGAGCGAGATTTCCCCTTCCATCACATGAGTAGCATCGCCTCTCTAGAGGATGAATAGATGCGCCATGTGAACCCTGTACGAAGATCCCCTGTCCTGGGATCTCTCTGAAAACGTCTCCTATGCCTGGGTACCTGACGTCAGCTCCATGCTACCAAGTTCTCTACTCCAGGTCACCCACTACTGACATCTGCCGGTTGTCTCTGCTCGACCAAGAAGCACTCGACCACCAAATCCCGCTCGAGCACCCCAGCATAAGTTGGAATGATCATAGGGACGATGCTAGCTCAGATATCTCTGTGCAAGACCCTATTGAATGTCAGAGCTCTGAAGTACTGATCTATGACCATATCCATCGAGTACTATGAGAGTTCGTTAAACCTTGAAGAATAGACATCCACCGGAATGGTTCCCTACTGAAGCTGCAGAAGCTCCTGCATGTGTACTGCTCTCAGGGTAACTGGTGAAAACTCCTCTCTGAATAGAACTTAATCTCCGACCAAGCGAGTGTCGCCTCATCGTGAGTCTGGATAACCAAATGCCACCATCGTCCTACCGATCCCTGCAGAAGGCTCGCTGCCAGGATCACCATCTGGTCTGCTGGTGTCCTGACCAAATGGAAGACTCTAGCCACAGCCTCAAGCCAGTCCTCTACTGCCTGAGGGTCAGGCTCACCTTGAAACCTGAGGGGTCTATGTCTCTGAAACTCATGGAGTGTACTTAGCCTGCACTCCTCCTCCACTAGTATAGCAGGCACTAAACACTGCTCTATAGGTGGTGGGATAACTAGCACACCACCTGGTGGTAAAACCGGGGGATCTGGTCCTTGTATCGATGCTTCATCACTAAGGGGGTCATCCTCGTGGTCAAGCTGCTGGATCCTAGCGGGTGCGCGTCACAGAGGCATCCTGTAAGAAAACAAGATGTATCTTAGTCTGTGATTATATCTGGAGAGCTGACTCAAAAAGGACACGGAAACCACAACCCATTATTATATGTTGCATGTACCATTATCTTCCCGGTAACTAGGGTTCTCATGTTCTGAGTCAAAAAGAACATTATCAGAGTCCTGGTGTATAGATACGTTGTCCTCCCGCACCAACACTGGGGTCCCTGGCCAGAAAGCCGAACTCGAAACACATAAAACTGTTTCCCCAAACCAACTCACAATCTCTTGGTCCTAAGCTAGAACCGACCATCTCTGATACCACTCTATCACGACCCGTCCCAGTGGGGCCCGAGTTACAACTCCCCAAGCCCGCCTCCAATAGGCCAGTAGTTGGTGAATAGCACAGAGTAGGCATGCTACTAACATGGGAGGCATTGACTAAAAACTCATACACACGCACACACATCTCCAAGCCCACAAAGCTGAAAAGTAAAAACTACTAAAGTGGAAAAGATGCATGCATACACTAAAACCCAACCACAGAGTATGATAGGAATGTATAGTGCTAGAAAGTAAATCCCTAGGCCAAAAGTTCATGCCCACCAAAAGAAAGCCTTTAACAAAGTCCAACCTGTAAGGAAAGCTACTGGGACTGTAATCTATAGCTGTAGAAACACACATCGCCCTGTCTGATCTCATTGAACACCATCCGGTCCTGGTAAGCCTAGAATCTTGTCAAACGCTTGCTCATATGCACAAGACATGACACGTATGGGCAATGCTCGTGCATGGGTGAGTATAACAATACCCATTAAAACAACCCAAAATCACAAAGAAAATTCAACAAGGGAAAATACCACAAAGGAAAGATAGAGTCATCTTCACATAGTATATGTCTACCGAATATATAACAGGAATATCTAGATATACTCATGCACAATAGACTATCATAAATACCACCACTAGGATCCAGCATGAAGATTCCACTAAGCATGTAACAAGGAGAACACACTCCTAGTTCTGAAGAGAGAGGTACGAAGTACTCATTCTGGGAGAAAACTCTCCACAAGTACCTTGAGAACATGATGCTCAGATGAGGATCATAACCAATTCATGGGGTATTTTCGACAAAACAGTCTGAGCTAATCCACTAAGCAGAGGATCAGCGCCCAGGTAATGTTGGTCATGTTGATACCAAGAACTCTACCTAGGGTTCTAGGAATGAATAGAGGATTCGGCTCTAAGTCTCACATAGGGGATTCCAACAAGTATATTCAGGGAAATCTACTTAAGCGATCATACTATTGTGTAAATGAAATGACACCGGAACCTTCAGGGAAATGACCAAGGGTATGGACCCTAATAGAACTTGTCCAAGTCACAGAAGACAAGTGGATCAAGTCAACAAGAAAAGGTTTCACAGAGTGTAGAATGGTTACACGCCGTGTCCCTTGACCCCGGGTACAACCCATGTAAATGGCCTAGTCATTCATTCAAGCCATATAAAAACAAACTACATGGCGTGTAGAAAAGGTACACGCCATGTTCCTTGACCCCTGGTACTGCCCGGGTAAACAGCCCGTGTCATTTGGCTTGTTGGGTAGAAATCAACTACATGACGTGGAGAAAAGGTACACATTGTGTCCGAGAACCTGGGTTCACTCCGTGTACGCTAGCCATGTTCCCGTACGTGGTCTCTGCCCGTGTCCCTGTCTCCTGCCCGTGTACCAGTACACAGGGTATCCCGTGTATCTGGTCGGGTCTGGCTGGGGAGGGGTATACACGGCGTGTCCTTGACCGTGTACCCTGCCTGTGTCCATGTACTCCTAGAGTACACGTTATGTAATCCCATCGATGAACACAAGCTGTGTAGCCCATACTACACACCATGTAGTTAGAAATTTACAGAAGCGTCATCTTCCTCCGCGTGCCTCGGCTATTGCTCTGGATCTTGATCCAACCATCCGATCATCATGAAACTCCGGATTTGGGGTCGTCCTGCCCATAAGAAACTGATTCCGTCAGTTTAGGGCCTCTGATCAGTCTTTAAAATGCATCCCAATCCGTCCACATGAGACACTTGAAGAACAGAATCTTCTGAACCACATTGATTCATCTGCCGCCCCCGTCGTCGCACCTCCGCTAGGTCGCCTTGACGTTGTATCTTTGATTTCAGATCGTTGAGTCATCAAACGTACGTGCAACGATTGATTTCCTCCAAGAACTCGTAGAACCAAACAAATAACGTGCGGAGGAAAAACATGAATCAACAAGAGGGGAGAACCTAGATCATTGTTCATGACGATCTGGGTATGCCGCCGTTAGATTAAAAACCAAAACAATCTCATGAATCAAAGCCTCAAATCCACGCATGAACCCATCCCGCAAGAACAATCAACCCACAGGATAATCTGTTCCTGGATTAGTCCTCATTTTTTGTGGAAATCAAACATCAAGAAGGAAAAATCAAGACAAACTTCCTACCTGGATTTCGCGGCGTTCGTCGGCAATGAACTGGTCTCTGCGTCGTCATCGCCGCATTGGAAGGTTTCCTCCAGAGCCTCTAGAGCTTCCAAGGGTTTCAGGGTTATAGAAAATGTGACCCTAATCCTCTGCAAAATCATAATTTAAACGATAAGGTATTTCGCTGTAACAAAGATTTAAATAAAATATTTTAATAAAATATTTTATCACGGTTCCGTCCAAAATACAAATTTTACTACCTACCTGCGCCGGCCGATGTTAGGCCTCGCCTAAGGTTAAAACGCTGTTCTGAATGCAATGGTTCCCTCAAATTTCTGATCCGAGAACCCGATTAGGAGTTATTCCACTTTTTCAAGAAAACTGCTAGCGCGTGTTATTTAATTAATAAATTAAATTAAAAAATTTGTTCCAGGCTCACCAGGCCTCGAAACTGCACGCTGTCTCAGAGCCTGATCTCAAATTAATTCCCATATAATATAAAAAATAATAAATGGGAAAAATTCAGGACATTACACATACAAGGTTCCTAAAAAATATTATTCCACTATAATCATGTTTAAACAAAGGAACATTTTTTAACTTCTTTTATAGATCTATATCTAACTTTTATGCCTCTTTAATCTTCAAGTAGATGGATATTAGAACACTCATTTGAGAAAGATAATATTTCTCGCCTTCTATAAATATTTCAAAATAAATAATTTTAATATTCAAAAATATTTTATTTTTTCCCTTTTTATAGATAATCTACCGTGATCGTTTTTATTCATAGCATCTACCACATTGTTTTCATTACCATAGTAGTAGTGTATTTAGAATTCATAATCATTAATCATCTCCAACTATATTATCTTAACCGTATTCAACTCTTTTTGTGTGAAAATATACATTATAATTTTATAATCTATATATTTATTTCACCATTCCTTGAAAAGATAATTTATCTATATCTTTAATGAATATTTCACAGCAACTGACCTCAAATTATGAGTTCGGAAAATTTTCTCATGTACCATCAATTGGTATGAAGAATATACTATAACCATATTGTCTTCATGATAATGCATCAAAATACCGTATTTGACACATCACTATAGATTAAAAACCCTTCTCCACTATTTGGTAAAGTAATCATAAGTGCACTGAATAACATTATCTTCAATTCCTTGAAATTTTATTCACATTCTTCTATCTAACAGAACTTATCTCCATTTTGAGTTAATGTGGTTAGTTGATTAAATGTCAAGGAAAATTATCCATAAAGAACATATAATATTAATCGAAACCAACAAAACTAAGCATCCCAATAAAAGTGATTTGTCTAGTCCAAACTTCAATAACTTTTTTCTTTTAAGAATCTACTAATATACCATCACATGAGATAATATGGCCTTTTAATGACTCATTCCTATCATAAAATTCATACTCAGTAAATTTTTCAGAAATCTTGTCTTTCCTCAATTTCTTTTGTTTAATTCTCAGATGAATGCAATTCACTTTAATTCTCTTGGAATATATAATACTATCATATATAAAGACTCCCACAAATTGATCAATTTTTTAATGACTCTAACCCCAACAACCTAGAGTTTGTGCCTTAAATTATTACATTATCATAGATACAAAGGGTCAAATCCCAGAGGACCAATCAGATTAGATGTTGTTGAAAACTAGATATATACATGATTTGCATTTTACATAGGTAATTTGAAATAAAACACAACAAATTAAAATTCTCAGCATCCTTGAAAATCATTTAAATGTTTTATCTTCATAACCAAAAGAACGGAAAAAATTAGAGTGAGCTCAGATGCAAAGAAAGGGTTAATACAATGGAAGATATCGTGAATCAATAAGAATAATTCACATGGAAATATATTTAACTGAAAAAAATTCAATTTAATCATTAACTGGATTACAATATAGATAGAATAATTCATAATAAGTAGTTCCAAATAAATAATCACAGGAGATTAAAAAATTAACCATCGATATTTTAAATAATTGAATAATCAAATGTATTATCAATAATTGAATTAATAATGATGATATTCCTAAATTTTGTTGTCTTAACTATATTTATTTTTCTTTAAGATAGTTACAGTCATGAAATTTCCCCATTACAGTTTACTTCTGTGGGTATAAACCCATATGATGTGGCTATATGATTTGTCTTGTGAGACCCATCGTTGCATTAGGGGTATATAACGATCCCATACCTCTTCACACTATATCATATTCATTCTTCAACTGATATAGTTGAACCATAATCAACATAAACACTCATATTAAAAACTATCTTATGATATGTTAAAACATAACCCAATCAAATAAACGTAATCATAACCCATCCAGAATAATGTGGTGAATGGTAATAAAATAGTATATCCACATTCAAATTGATCATAAACCGTAAAAAATGATAAGGATTATATTAATAAAATATATCCCCATTGGATCGTAAGTTCAATAAAGGTTTGCTATAATTGATAAATAGAAATACAATAAAAATATCCTTAAAACATTCTTGAGGAAAATATAATTTTCATTTTAAAAATAATTTTTTAAAACATTAATTTTTTTCACAATAATATTATTTGAAAATAAAATTGAAAATAATAAAAATTATTCATTAAAACATTTTGAGGTCATGACAGTGGAAATTTATTTACATTCCATACTAGCTATAACAAAAATTCTATAATATTTTTGATAAAATAAAAACATGAATTGTTTGGAAAATGTAATAATATTTCATTATAAAATTAAAGAGTAAAAATGTGTAATATAAATCATTTATAATGGTTAAAAAATTTAATTTTTTTATTGAACATGGATTTGAAATATGCTGATTTTTGACTGAAGAGATAAATGATGTCTAATTTTATTAAAAACATTATATTAATTAATTTAAGAGCCAATGATTATAAATTGTACTATTTCTTAAAAAACAATGAATAAATATAGGATAATAAAATTAAATTGTTCTATTATGAAATGGGCATGTAGTTTCCATCAATTGATATTCATGAATAAACAGTCTTGATTAGAATAAGATTGTGAAATAAACCCTTAAAATGATCATGGTGTTGAAGGGGGAATTAAACATGAATTGTTTATGTTTATAAACTATAAATACACATAAATAAATTTTAAAAACCTCAAAATATAATAAAAATTAATAATATACATTACTTAATCAACGAAGTGTATTTTTAACCCAATGAGTTGAATTCGAGTTAAAAAAACCCTTACACCGTGCTTAATTTTTGTTTATATGTGCTTTAAAATCATGTATAGTAATTTAAAACAAGTTATTAAACTATAATATTACTATATTAATATTTATAATATCATATATGATACTTTTTGTAAAATTTTATAAGACAATATTTAATAATTATATATTATTTTCAAGGTTTCAGGAGGTAAATGCCTTGTTTTATTATTCATGTTTTCCATGAAGAATTTGGTTCTTTCACATATTAAATAGTTTCATGATATAAATAATAATAATAATAATGAAATAATTAACATATTTATACATCAATTATATATTTAAACAAAATCCTGAATGGTGTTTTAGAAAAATGAATTATGTTACGATAATGGAAACATAGGTCATACATACTCATTAGTAATGTTTTCCATTTTCTAGTGATCATAAATGATTGAAAGTGAGAAATATACTATATTTACAAAATTATAATAATATTATATATACTATATTATATAGTTATATATATATATATCATGTAGGTGGTGTGGTGATGAAAAGAGAGTCTTGTTCCATTGTGAAGGTGGTAGTCTACACGTACACGAATGACATTATCATCTTTACGTGAGGGAAAAGGAATGAAAGATTATGATATATATTATCTTTAAAGAATTATAAATTTTCCATTAAAATAATAATTAGCCCATTTATATAACATATAATCATTAACTCAATCCTTATCTCTTTCCACCTCAATCGTTAGTGATAGACGAATCACATCGCTTTATGAGGCGGTAGTCTGTTGTACACTCAAGAGACGTTATCATGTAACCTAGGGAATGGGAATTAATAAGTTATATATGATATAATGACTCAAGAGATATAAATATATTATAAATATCATATATATATGTATATTCTAAATATCCATCATAATATCCAACCTTGAAAAGTTGTAATTAAAAAACGCATGAAAATGATTTGTGAGGCGGTTGTCCATCATACACATGAATGGTGATTTCGTAACCTATTTTTTGTAATTGGATATGGTTTTAGGTCTTTAAATTATTAAAAAAAACTTCCAAATATATGTATTATAATTATATTATTATATCATAATGTTTATAAAATGTAGGGAGGTGCAGAAAGGAATAAAATAACGATGCTCGTTAAAGAATGTTACCTCTGCATTAGATATCCCCTTCAGGATTGCACTACAGACTTTCTAGTATGTTATTATGCTCAAAATAAGGATTTTTGGATTAGTATAAGGAATTTAGGAAGTGATTTTGGTATGTTTTTATCAATTCAAATTGATTTAAAGGTGTTAATAAGTGAGGGGAGTGAGTTTACTTTTATAGTTGAGGAGTTGAATTTTTTAAATACCCAAAAGTATTCACTATTGGGAGGTCTCCATTACATTATCTGACTCAAAAATAGATAAATAATTTAGGTAATGGTTATTTTATTTTATAAAAACCTCCATCAAAATAAATAAAACATATTTTTATCATGTTATTCTTTAGTCTTAATGTTTACTCTATTTTACCGTTTTATTTTTTTACATTGGTAACCTGCATATTTTAATTTTCCTAGATAATTTATATATTATGAATATAATTAAAATGGGATTTATTAGATAATTTATACGTAAGTATTAAAAATACTTAATCCAATTTATTAATAAAACCCTATGTGTGTAGAAAATTAATGTTAACCTAAGCACACCAAACATTCAAAAAAATCATTTCAACCTTCACCGCACTGACAGAGATTTTATGGTTTAGTAGTCCATACAGAAATTATGAAAAAAATTGTTCCGTGAATAGAAAATGTTTGATATTTTTTAAAATTACTAATCACGAGTTAGAAAAGATAATTTTTTGTAATTTTAAATCATAAAATATCATTTATTATAAATAACATTAATGTAAACTTTGATATTATTAATATAATTTGAATTAAACAATATCAAGATAATTATGTAACAAAAATATATTATGCTCAAAAATATAAAACATGATGTATATTTATCTAAAAATATAATTTAAGACAATAATTAAGTCAATTTACTAAACATTTTATATTTTTAGTATCATTTATCTTACTTAATTATTAACTTAATTTTAATTTCATTGGGGTTTCGTAAGAATTTAATGTAATCATATCATATAGAAAAAATCAAAATAAAAAATCATGATACAAAAAACTCCTTAATATTTTTAAATAATATTTATTACCTAACACATATTGTTATTTCACAGTCCAAAAGCTTTATAGATATTAAGGGGAAGGATGGTTCTTATTTGTCATTTTCTTTACATAACTTATTATATATTCCACCTTCATATAAAAGTGAAAAATAACTCATAATTACCATGAATAAATTTATAATGGTCTAAATATGGTGATAAATGTTTTTGGGAATATTCTTAATTCATTTTAACCTTTATTCCCTTAGTTTAACCCCTCTGATAAACATGTTTTTACCTTAATCTTAATTATGAATTTTAACTACTTTCACAAATCATTATGGCCAGAAATTAAGATGGACATATTAAATAATATAAATTATTCCAATACCAAATATATAATCTATTTTTCCAGATTTAAATTAAAATATGTGGCAGAATATACTTTAAAATTAATCTCACATATGCAATGAGAATGCAGTTTTTTAAAGTAAAAGTGTTCAAAAGCTTACAGTTTTTTAATATATAAAATCAACATGAAAATATTTTAAATTAAGTAAATTAGATTATTTGATATAAAATGTGACTAATTTTACTTTAAATCAAAAGAAAAAAATAATTTAACATAATAAATTATTTTTATGAAAATACTGTTTTCATTTAAAATATAATATTTTAATTTATTCATTAAAAAATGAATCTTTTCAGAAAAATCTCAAAAAATAACCCCAATATAATTTCAGTATTATTATTTAAATGATAATGTTTATTTTTTGAAATAAAATTTCAAACATTTTTAAAGATTAATTATAAATTATGAAATCGAAGCGTGAGTAAACCATATATTTTTAAACCTCGTGTTATGTGAATTACAAGCTATCAATGATATTTAATTAATTAAAAAAGAAATATATTGTAAATTATTTGTGTGTTTCATTCTCACAAATTTAAATAAATTTATTCGTTATAATTTAAAACTTATTGTGGTAGTGAATGATCTGATATTTTAAATTTTTTCTATTGAAAACACATATCATAAATAGAGTTATTAAAATTTCATATTAATATTAGAGGGAAGGTAGTAAAAAGGGAAAATGTTTAACAATATAAATAGGATTATATGTAAGAGGAAATGAGAAGATTGTAAATATGTTTAATGAGAAGAAAAGAGTAAATAATTATAGATAATAATTTAGGTTATTGATCACATGAAAGTGAATGATCAATGGAAATTTAAGGGTCTCAAAAATATAAATCATTAAGGATTTTAAACACAATATGATTCATCATATATGAATTTAATAGGATAACTTTTTTCAATATATTTTTCCTAAATATGAAGAATTATTTTATTCTATACTAATATAAGTAAATATACTCACCTAATACATTTCAAAATCATAGGTATAATTTGATACTTTGATTTTTCTTCGATAAATTTTAAATTCATCACTTACTCTAAGAAATGAATATCCAAAATTAATTTTTTTCCTGAATGAGTAAAATTTAATTTTAATAAATCATATGATCAATAAAATAGTGACATGTCTTTTTTTATCTCTAACTATTTTCCAAAACAAATATGGAAATCACATATTATCCAATATGTATAAATCTTCATATAGTGAAGTAATACAGTAATCTCTAAAATATCATTGAATTTTCAACATAAAATATTTAAAAATGGTTAATCGTATAGAACATCCAAAAGATTAAGATCTATTAATTTTGAAATAAGGTCTTAGTATTTCCAAAATAATCTTATCATTAATCTCCCAACAACATACAATTTCTCTTTATCATCACATACCAAACATGTGAATACCTTTATCATGTATTTTTTTCAAACATGGTAATAACTTGAATAACCATCAGAACTGATTGAAAAAATGAATTATTCTATATTAAATAATTAAAAAACAAAATATTGGATATATTCCTCAAATCAAAAAATTTTGTAAACTCCATCAATGATGGCATTAACAAATTTAAAAAAAAATACTAAATCAGTTATAAGGTAGTCAGTACTATCCTATTAACTATATCCAAATCAATCATATATTTATCCCAACTTAATTATCCCAGCAGTAGGAACATATTAAGGAGTATATTTAACCCAATCATGTGTTTTTTATGAATTTCAACTTCCAGTGAATCATTTTTCTTGTTCATTGTTATCGTTAAACATATTAATTAAAATTATCAATGAAATAGCTCTTTAGTATAGTCTATATACAATTTCATAATTATTATAACTTGGATATTATTGATTAAATTGTAAAATGAAATATTTATAGAATCCAAAAACAAGTACAAAAACCATTACCTTTCATATGTGGTAATATTATAGGATTAACCATGATCTATTAGCTTCTTTTGAGGTGTATTAATTTGATGCTAGAGACATTGATTTTCATAGTTTCACATCTCCTAGAAATCGAATCATTGAACATTTGGAATCTTTTTATTTCCCTTTAAATCAAGATCATGGTTAAATTTATCTTCACACTTGTAGGAAACTCTCATTCCTATTATGAAATCATTACTGTGTTTCTTTCCATAATTATAATATATTGGAAAATCATTCTTTCTCTTCATACCATTATTTATCTTTTTCCATTCCATCCTCTTCTTTTATTGGTTTCCATGAAATACATAATACTTAGATAATTCTTTCACTTTCTTTTTTTAACATGATTATATATCCTCATATGATGATAATTCTTTCGATAATGGTTCCCTTTTAAATATTAGCATAATCACATCAGAGAAATGATAATTTATACTCTTTGGATCATGTGCATTGATGAACTTTCTATTCCATCGACAAGGTTACATTTAAAAATAATTTCATAAACTAGGTTAGTTAATATCATTATGAAACATAATATATAATCCAAAAACTAGTGAAATATGTAACCTAAATTGTAAAATTTACTCCCATAAAATCTCATAATCATAAATATAGGTTCATTAGGTATATCACTATTTTAAAATACTTCATAATAGTTTATAAATAAAGGTGAATTATGCTATGAATAAATGCAGGGAGTGTCAAACCAGGTGCACATTAAAGCTTGTTGTTGTGCAAAAGGATACAATCTGGTTAATCCTAATGCACCCTTTTGGAATTCATTAACACTAGGTACCTTTGTACCAAAACCTTTTCTACTTATTTGATCCAGATAGATATGCATTCCAAGGAAAACCCACATAATATCTAACTTAATAAATCATTAGGATGTGATTCTATACATAACCTCAAATTCATATCTTATGGTTATGATTCTTATCAATATTTTCTTAAATCCAGTTCCCTAGGTATCTACAAAACATTCTCCTTTAAAAACTGTAATGATCCTAACTCTAGAATCCAAGATTTGTTTCTTTACTTTTTTACATTAGAATATATAAATGGGTTGAATCCTAATGGATTGATCGGTTTAGATATTTTGAATAAATAGATATATACTAGATACTCGTTTTTATAGGGAATACAACATAAATCATTACCAAAAGAAAATTCTTATCATCTATAAAACTCATTAAAAGGATTTATCTTCATAACATTGTAATAGAAAAAAATAAGGGTAATATCAAATGATTGGTAAAGGATACATTCTCTTAAATCTATCATGAATCAATCTGTATAATAAAAATTGTAGAGTATGTAACAAAAAAAATTATCAATGGAAATTCCCATACTATAATTATGACACATAAAATCCAATTAAGAAAAACAATGCCACATCAAGTTAAAATAAACTACTTAACATTGTGTTTCCATTTTATCCTTAACATTAAACGTAATTTTTCCACTTCTATGATTTGAATTTTAATAATCTGGCATACATGGTTGTGATCAATAAAACATTTGGAACCTTATTATACAAACATATCCTTTGGTGAATAGTAACATACTCTTTTTATTAGTAATATTACACTTCTGAATAGTAGTATGACACTTATGGATAGAAAATCAAGCCACTAAATTGTAACCATACCAATTAAAGTATACAAATATTTATTCATCTTACAAGTGATCATATGTAAAAATTATAGCATAGTATATATAAATAAATATTTTTAAAAAAGTAATAATTAATTGATGATATTTTTAAAAATATATATTTACAATGTTATGATCAATTTGATAATTTAAAAGAAAATTTATGTCCAAAAATAATATTCATAAATTTATATTTTTGACCTTATGATTTTAAGATAATTTTATCAGACCTTATGTAATTTTAAAAAAGTGTTATAAAATGAGTTATAATTTAAAAATCAATATATTCCATCTAAATGATGATTTTATTTAAAAATTAAATTACTCATATTTATAAATTTTTTTAAAAAAATTTAGTTCATTTCATAATTCAATATATTCAAAAATGGTTAGGGTGAATTTTTTGATTTTTTAAATACTAGAAATTTGTAGTGAATAGTAAAATTAAATAATTTATGATAAATTCTAAAAACCAGAATTTTTTAGTCATGCTTGAGTCCATCATGATGTGAGTGACCATTGGTTAGCAATCACATTCACTAATTATAGTATTTATTAACATTATTCCTCATTATTTATTATCTTTCAAAAAATAATAAACTAATGATTAAAATAATAAGAAAACAACCCTCTAATCCACTATAAATACCACTCCTCACACACTATTATTCTCACACATATCAAGATTTGAAACATTCATGTATTATTCCTATTACTCTTCCCAAATCCCTACCCCATTTCTAGGAGATCTTGGTCTCATCGAAAGTCCAAACCTAGGTTCTTTGAAGATGATCTCAAGAGGAGAATTAAAGAGGTAAATCCTCTCTCTTTTATTCTAATTTCCTTTCAATTAAAATTTCTTTTATTTTTAACTCCTCAACACCATTCATCCAAATGTAATGTTAACTCCATTAACACACAATTACTTGAATTATATCATGTTAATGGAATATAAATCATTAAATTCTTCCCTCTATCTCTCACACTCTTATTATAAATGAGAAATCGTTGCATGTTATGTGTCAATTTACCAACATCAAGGAAGATGTACATTAATTTTCCTTAAACATATTTAAGGATATTAATATGTAAATTAATTGGTTCAAAAAATAATTTTAATTGTATTATATAAAATAAATTTTTCTATAAATAAAATAAACTCATAATACTAAACGATATAATAGAATGAGTTCATTTTGCTCGAAAAATAGGCATATTTAACCAAAAATGATCATCATTAACTATTATCTAATGAATCATCCTCATGGTATATACCCAAATCCGTGAAAGATCATGTAATTTTATGGAGGATCATTAATATCATATAATAACAATCATATATATTCATTCTCATTTTAGTCAAACATCCATTCATTTATACAAACGAACTGGTTATGAAAACCATGAAAATAAATGCTCTCGAATGATGATATTATACTATATAACTCATCCAAAGGCCCATAAATATATAATAAAACCATAATGAATCATATTAATAATTTAGAGGAACTTTTATTTTTAACTAATGAATCTAATGTGATTATATAGGATAATATCATGTAGGAAACATTCGGAGAAAAGGTAAGGGGAATCCTAGAACCCAACTCTCTTTCATTCAGTTTTCCCTCTTTCGCATTATTTTCAGTTTGGTTATTTCATAAAAATAATTTACTCATAATTATATTACATTTTATTTGATATAAATGTATTCAACATGAGTTAATGATAAACACAATTTTATCCAAATGAACTCTCATTCCAAAAAAACACACATTTTACTTCTCAAGATTGTTTCCCTCACACATGGTTGATGATTTAGATATCATGTATTTTATTCCATTTTTATGTTGGGAACGCAAATGTTATGAATTTTTTCCTATTAAATGAATCGCATTACGTTCTATGGGTTATTATATGTTCAATATTGATATATGACCTATGTGGAATGCATGAAATATACATGTTTTCATGTGATATGTGTGCCCGAAATTATATAAAGAAATTAAACTGTTATGAAGTGGTGGGTGAAGCCAGAATTATATAGTGATCAAATACATTGGGTAATGTTAATAACATCATGAGTAATGTGTAATATGTGTGAACATGATGCAATATTTTTTCACAACTATGTGTTCTAGTTGACCATGAAGACATGAAATTTCATTTATATTCACTGCCACATTCAAAGTATTTTCTTAATGCTTGCTATCATGATTATGACCATATGACATTGTTAGGATGATAATGATTATTCTCACCCCATTTTATATTGTTTTATGTTCTTATATATCCCCTTACTGGGCTTTTATCTCAACCATTTTTGTTATATTTTTTTAAGTGACTAATTGTATTAAGGAGAATTCAGGGGACAATGAGAAGATAGAGAAGAAGGAATTAAATAAATATATATTTTTTATTTTTAAAATTTATGTATCGTTTTATTTTTCCATGTCACTAAACCTTTATATCCTTCTTGTGTAAAGTTCTTATATGGATTATAATTAAAATGACATAATAGTAATACAAGAAAAAGTATGATCGCTATAGTTGGTATTAGATGATGGTTTAGTTAATTTGACAATTAGGAATAGAAAAACTTATTGAAACTCATAGAATGAGAATAATTATATGTAATAACAAAATAAAATTTTATAGAAATATGGATCCCACAATATATTACATTTTAATTAAGGAATAAAAAATTTATTCATGACTTGCTAACTTATGTTTTGTTCTACCCTTTTATATTTTAGAAAATATTGGGAACAGGGACAAACCAGGACAAAGACATTTATGAAAGATTATGCAAGGATTTCTGTAAAGTCATCACCAATTCTTTTTGAGGTGGAGTTGAAAATTCCCAGGTAATTTTTACCCAATTATCTCAAATTATAAACAATAACCTAAATAATGTGGTACATCAACCTTCACTAAAGAGGGAGAAACTGGTTATCGGGTGTTTTATGCAGCAATGACTGCCAATGTTTTGTTGATCATCTAATCCACTAGTTTTAGAATAGTGGGTTAACATGATGACGACTATATTTTCTGGGATTCACTATTCTGAGATGGAGAATGCTACCCTAGCAGTTTATCAACAAGATCGAGAGGTTGACCAATGACGAGCGTTGATTAATAACACCAAGTTAAGGGATGTAATTGATGAGATGGGATGTGATTAATTAAAGATAATGCTTCTTAATAATTATTTCCCTTTAACGCTTCGTAAAATCGTAGAGATAGAATTCATAGAGATTAAGCAATGTGAATGACCATCTTTCATGTCTTTGAAGTAAATTTCACATGGCATGGAAGGTACGCTTTGGGTTTTGTTATCAATAATGAAAAAATAAATTGATAGATTATTTAGTGGATTGAAACCACACATTTGAAAAGCTCATTAAATCATAGACTCTAGGAATTATGAATAAGTTGTGAGATGTGATCTCAATGTAGAGATAGAGATTGGTGAATGGTCTTATGGATATAGTGATATAAAACTAAATATTGAGTTTCAAGCTATAGGATCACATGAGAATGGTGGAAGGAAAACACAACCAACCACATTTAAAAAATGTGGGAATAATTATCATAGGAAATTCTTAAATGGTTCATGGAAGTATATAATGTTTTGGGTAGAAGACCACTATACTCATGAATAATGAAAATACGTGAGGAAGCAAGATAATGTAGGGGAGGAAAGGAGAGCACCATCCTTGGTCAAATGTTAAATTTCTAGGGAGTAAAGGCACTATACTAGAAAGTGAACTAAACCTCAAGTACTCAAGGGTAATCATCATCATCAACCACCAAATACAAAGGATAATGGTAAGTCTTATGCCATCACTACTCATAATGTGGAGCAAGAAAATGAAGTCATATAATCTACACTTCCTATTCACTCAAGAATTGAAAAAGTCTTATTTGATTATAGTTCTACAAAATTCATTATATCCTAAAATGTTTTTATAACTATTGTATCAAAGACTTATAAACATGAAGTAGAGAAATCTGTAAATACCCCATGTGGTGAAATAATTGCAAACCAAGTGTTGGAATATTCTCATATTGGTGTGTCTAGGAATATTCTTCTAGGAAATCTCAAAATACATCCCTTAGTGTAATTCAATGCTATATTAGGAATAGATTGGATCTCATTTTATAGAGCACATATAAACTATTGGGAAAAACAAATATCTTTTCATATTATGAACCATCCCATGCTCCTATACAAATATAAGGAATATCAAGAATCTCCATTGAAAAATCCTTCAACAGTGTGGGTGTTGATTCCCAATGAAGAACCATACATAACTAAAATGTTTTATTCAAATGAAAGTATCAGTCTAGGGGAAATGCCCATTGTGAGGGAATATAGTGATGTATTTTCTAAAGAGTTACTAGTACTACTTCGAAATCACGAGGTAGATTTTTCAATATAACTCATACATGGATATACTCCTATCTCAATGTGTCCCTATAGCATGGATCCTATCGAACAAGAGGAGTTAAAGAAGTACTGGAAAGATAATTTGGACAAAGGATTCATACACCCTAATGCATCACCTTGGTGTGTGCCGTTTCTCTTTATCAATTAGAAGGATGGATCAATGTGGTTTTGTGTTGATTATTGGGAAATCAATTAGATCGCTATAAAGAAAAGGTATCCTTTTCCAAGGTTTGATATTTTTTAGATCAGTTGAGAGGAGATCAGAACTTTTCAATGGTGGATCTCCATTCTGGATATCATCATATAAAGGTGAGGAATGAAAATATTTATAAGGCTACCTTCCAAACAATGTATAGGCACTATGAGTTTTTGGTGACGCCCTGTGGACATACTAATACCCCTAAAATCTCATTCTATATAATGATTATAGTCTTCAGACATTACCAAAAAAATTATGGTAGTGTTTATTGATGATATAATCAACACCTCCACGATTAAGGACGATCATGAAGAACCTATATGTATTAGGTTGGAAAGGTTACAGAAGTTTAATTTGTATGCCATGTTTAGGAAGTCAGACTTTTTATGTATCAAATCACATTCATGGGACATGTTTTCACAAGTAAATGAATTTTTATGGACCTCTCAAAAACCATTGCATTTGAGGAATTTCCCAGATCCTCTAGTATCATAAAAATCCAAGGTTTTCTATTATTATCAGTGTAATATTGATATTTTTTCAGAAATTTCCCATGATTTTGATGGCTGTTATCTATGGTTACACGGAATGAGGTAATGTATATATAGAAAGAATAATGGGAGGAATGATACAAGGATCTAAAGAGAAGGATAATCACTTCACATGTACTCAAATTACAGAAAGGTGGATAATGTTTTTTGATATCTTTTAATGCATAAAAGAATGGCCTGGTTTTTAAACTCATGAAAATGATAATTTGATAGGATAAACCATATGATAGTTGATGATACTGGATTATAACTTCTTGAAGAATCATTTAGAGCTAGCCGTTGTGATTTTTGCCTTGAAAATCTGGCTACAATACCTATATGGTGAGAAGTGTGACATATATATCGAACTGAAGAGAATAAATTATATATTAAAACAATAAAATCTAAACATGAGTCAAAATAGATGGTCGGAGCTAATAAAATTCAATGATTTCCCTATTCACTATCATACAAGAAAGGCGAACAAGGTAGCAGATGCTCCAATAATTAAGGATCCATCTACACTATCCTTGATGTGGGTCAGGAGAAAACCAATCATCATGAATATGAAAACAATTGATATTTAAATTAAAATGGAAGGGAATACATCCTACCTTTCCCAAATTATGTCTCAACCATCTATCCAATAGAAGATTAAGGATGAAAAAGTGATGTTTTGGTGTTGCAAAAGAAGGTGAATGAAGTAAGGGATGGGAAACAACAAGAGTTATATATCGATGATGATATTGTTATTTGGTTTGGAATGAGGATACGTGTTCCTTCATCACCGGGGATAAAGAATGATCTATTGGAAAAAACACATAGCTTAATATTCTCTATACATCCTAGGAGTACCATGATGTACTTTGATATCTAAGAACTCTTTTGGTGGAATAACATGAATAATGATTTTTCAGAATATTTCTCTAGCTACTTAATATGACAGAAAGCTATTATAGAGTGAAAAAATTCCATAGGGATGATGAAACCATTTCTTATACCCTTATGTAAATGGGATAATGAAACCATAGATTTTTTCATGGGTCTCCCAAAGAAATCCAAATGAAATAAAGTGATATGTGTTATGGTGGACCAACTCACCAAGATGACCCACTTTATCTAAATTTGGGAATATCTCTCCCTTGAACAACTTTTAAATAATGTATGTGACGAAAGTGGTGATAGTACATGGGGATCCACTCTCGATTGTCTTTGATTTTGTACCCATATTCACATATATATTCTAGAGGAGTCTCTAATATTCCTTGTGTACTGAATTGAATTTCAGCATAACCTATCACCCCCAAATAGATGGAAATTTTCAATGGTCTATTTAGACACCTAGTGATATGATGAGATCCAGATCATTAAAAATTAATAGTGAATGGGATCAGTACCTACCATTGGTTGATTCCTCATTCAATAATTTCATCCACTAGATTATTCAAATGGCTCCATATGAAGCTCTATATGGAAATCGATGTAGATCTACAACATGTTCAGATGCAATTGGAAAAAGAAAGCTACTTGGAAAAGATCCTTTGCAAGAGATAATAGAGAAGTTTCATTCCATCCAGAAACATACCAATGCTACTTAGAGTCCGAAAAATATTTATGATGAAAACTATCAAAGGGACATGATGTTAGACATTAGAGATAATGTATTATATTAAATATCAATATAGAATAGGCTCATGCAATTTAAAAATAATGGGAAGATAAGCACAAGGTACATTGGCACCTTTGATATCCTTTATTGCATAGGAGTCATGGCTTATCTTCTTTCACTTTCACCGAATATAGCTAATGTTCATGATGTGTTCCTTGTATCACTCCTAAAGAATTATATTCTATACCTACCAGATGTATTAAACTCATAAGTGGTATAGCTATAAGATGATCACTCTTATGAGAAGCATCCAATAAATATTCAAGAAGAGAGTGATAAGTTTCTACGCAACAAGACAACACAAATTGTGAAAGTGTTGTGGAGGAACCATATGTATGAAGAAGAAACATGGAAATCATATAAAGAAATGAAGTATATGTACCCCCACCAATTTTATATAATGAATTTTCATTTGTGAAATTTCAAAAGGGGGGTGTGTGACAACCTAATGTGTTGTCATCGGAAATTCCCTTCTTATAATTATGTCACATAAAATCACATTAGGAAACACAATTACACATCATGATTAAATGAACTACTAAATACTATGTGAGTTTTATATCCTGATCTTTAAAGATAATTTTTCCACTTCCCTAATTTGAATTTAAAAAATATGAGAAACACAGTTGCGATCAGTAAGATATTTATAGTCTGATAGGACAAAAGTAATTTTTGGAGAATACTAACTTACCATTACGAATAGTAATATAACCCTTATGAATAGTAAATCAACCAAGTGATTAATAACATTACCAACGAAAGTATAAATAAAATTTATCTACCTTATAAGTGACAATATGATATAATTATATCATAGTATAAGTAAATATATATTTAAAGAAATTATTAATTAGGTGTTGGTATTTTTTAAAAATATTAAATAATAATTTTATGATCAATTTAATAATTTAAATGAAAATTAATTTTCAAAACATTTATTCATAAATAATTTTTTTTTGTATTTTGATTTTACGACAATTTTATGACATCTTAATTAATTTCTCAAAGTGTTATAAAATATGTTATAATTTTAAAATCTATTTTTTCCAAGTAAATGGCGATTTTAAAAAAAATTACATTACTCATTTTTCGAAAATTATATTTAGGAAATGGAGTTCATTTATCAATTCTACATATCCAAAAATGGTTATGGTTAATTTTTGGGATTTTTCTGAAATACATGAATTTTTAGTGAATAGAAAAATTAGTTATTTTAAGTAAAATGCTAAAAATAGAATTTTTTATTCATTCTTGAGTCATGGATGATGTATTTGATCATTGGTGTTATCTAAAATCAAATAATTACTCTATGTACTCTAAATAATCCTAAATATTTCTTTTATTGGGAAAATTAATAAACTAATGATTAAAATAATAAGAAGACACCCCTAACAACCACAATGAATACCACTCTTAACACTATCCTCTCCTCACATATATATAGATTTTACCCATGCCTATATTCTACCCAATACTCTTTCATAGTCCCTACCGTCTATCCAGGAGCTCTTGGTCTCATCAAAAAATCAATCCTAGGTTCCTTGAGGATGATCTCAAGAAAAAAAATTCAAGAGGTAAGTCTCCTCTATTTTCATTTAATATCCTTTCAATGTCTATTTATTTTCTTATTCCCTTCTCACTTCCCTTCATCCAAATGGCATGATAACATTGCTATTGTGGGTGGTCAAGAACCAACTAATTTTTACATTATTCATTAATAAATACTTCATCACATCTTGATTGTTCTTCTTCTTGACAATGCAAGTGATAATGTTCTAAGGATAGATATTTCACCAAAGGGTCATAGCAGATCCATGCAATGATGAGGAACTAGATGTTCCATAAAACTACTCTTGAGTATATGTTCTATGGCTGGATGATGTTATTTAATGGACACAAATAATACAGGCCATTAGGGGCGAGGGTTCATAAAACATTGATACGCCTTCTCATGGTGTGCGCTATTGGAAATATCTAAGAGAATATAATGAGAACGAGTCACACCAATAGGAAATCCACATTTCATAGTGTCATTATATGTTCCTATCTACGGGCGTTTTTTTTGGCCCTTAGACTATACTATTATTATTAATGGGTATAACAAATTGCACACTTAGATGTATTAATGAAAATAATGATGTCATACTGTTCGTGGTGAGGTAAGATATATTGGTTGTGTCTTGGGTAATTCCACATTAATAGATAATGTGAGAAAGGATTTTTCCTTTCTGTTCCATAATGGAAGTTTATATCTTAGTCCCTTTGATGGAATTGATATAGCATAAATAAATACATGGCCATGGTAAGAAGTGGAAAATTTCAATTATGAGAATTCAAAGAAAAAATAATTGAGCACATGGGACGATGGCACTATCATGAAACCTACATTATTTGAGATATCGAGTCAATGATATTAAATTACATAGTATGAGTTATTAGGAGGTGGCACGTCATTACTGTGTTAACTTCTTTCTCTATGGGTGCCTTGGCATGTTGTTACACGCTATCCTTGGACATTAGGTACGATCTGCCTAATGACACTATGAAAGATGTCTAGAGGGTCACACACTATGTGTCTCCATGTATCATAGTTAAATATTCATTTAACAAGTTGAATAAATATTATTCATGATTTTGGTAAAATAATTATTCAATGATGTCTAATTTTATTTATTTTGACAATAGTTATTCAAGAGAATAAATTTGGGTTGAAATAATATATTTATTAGCGAGGAATTCAGTTATAATTATTTAATAAATAAATAGTCATTATTCAGCGTCTAATAAATGTGGTCGAGGAAAAAATAAAAAATGAAAAATAAAAGTACATGATGTGCATATTAATATACACGTCGTGTAGTTATTCTGCATATTGGTGAGTAATAAAAATATTTATTTAATTTAATAATATTGGGTGTAATTTGTTGTGTGCATGTCAAGTAATAATAATAGTGAACTGTTATTATTAGACATGGGGTCTTACTATGAATTAAATTAAATGAATAAATTCTTTTGTGTAATTAATTCTTTTTATTAATCTAATTAATTAAAATCCCAATTATGTTATTATATATAGCCTCTCCATTCATTGGGTTATGAAAAAATAATCTGGAAAAGCTCTCAAGCCATGAGAGAATTATATTTCCATAATGAATGCTCTAATGTTACAAGAGAGATACTCTTCCACGAGATCAAAATGAGTGCATGGGAAGTGGCTCTCATGGAGATCGAAGGAAAACAACGTAAGTGAAGGCTCTTCCATGATAGCACCTGGAGCACTCTTTGGCGATGTCCAGAGATATGTGGAGCACATTTGGATCTTCGGTAGAGGAATTTTACACTTTCATTTTATGACACAACACTGGATCACATCAGATCGAGACTGTTAACATCAATGAAGAGATAATTCCATCTAGAAAATTATTATATTTTAATTAAATTATTTATAACCAAAATATGATGATCCTTTCTATGGTTCTGGGACTCTCCTATTTTCATTCATTCATCATTATATTCTGAATTTCCGTTGTTTTATTATCATTATTGATCATGGATTGATCATTATTAAATGAAAAATTACAGTTGGGTACACCAACCAACGCACTTCTATTCCACCAAAAACATACAAGTGGTGTCAAAGGGGTCATATCGTTGATTATAATTATTTATAATTTGATGATGATTTACACATTTAATAATTTAGTTTTTTGATTCATCTTAATTGTTCTAAAAATATGAATCTTGAGATATTAATTCCGCTTTCTTTTCTCGTTCACCATATAGAAACGGTCACTTCATTTAATTTTGTTTAAAATAAAACAGTGGATAACAACCAGAGGTGAAATAGATTCCTAGATGTACAACACCAAAACACATAGTGTGTATTCAGCTTTACACTACATGTAGTCTAGGATCCATGCACCGGAACTGGTTCACCAAACCATGTCATGTGATAGATTCTATCAATCTCTCAAAAGATTCTGTGTGTTGACCAGAAATAGGTGACACACTATTTCTGGATTTTACACGGTGTGGCCCACTAGACACAGCGTGTAGTCCCTTCAGGTTAGGGTTTTTCCATGTACCATGTACATGGATTTCCTAGCTAGAGACCATGTAATTTGACCAATAAATGGTGTGGGGCCCACTGGACACACCGTGTACTATAATGATTTTTGAAGTACATCTACACGCCATGTCCCCAGGCGTGTACTCGGATGGATGATGAACGATTATACACACCATTTAGATGTAACTGAACATTTTCTAATCATCAAAATTATGCATATTCATTAAAATATATTATTATATTATACAACCCCTTGAGACGTGTACCATAGTGTGGGTGTAAAGCTGAGGCACAACACTTGATAGGTGTTTTATATATGTGTGTTTAATTTAACATCTGTGTAATGTTCATATCTATTCATTGGGAAGTTATTAATGGTAAATCACCGTCTTTCCTCCATGTTAAAAGTTATATACAAAGATAAATTTAAAAGTATTTATTTGTTTAAAATAATGATGGAAGACAATCTCAATGAAATTTAGAAATTTGATTATGAAAAAAGGAATGGTTAATTAAAGATAATTAATTGATTTTAGCGAGATTTATCTGAAAAAATAACGAATAAATAATTGAATGATATATTTATTTAGGTGTAAATAATGTTCCATGCATGGATGATCTTGGGCTGGACTAGGACCTTTTTATGTGGATGGTTTCTTTTAATTTATTTATTTAATTTAAATTTTTTGGCCTATGTGCCTTCTCCTCCTAAATATTTAGGGCCTTTTTGACCACACATTCCATTATGTAAAACCTCATTTTACACCTCACCTATGTGTGAGATAAATTATATGTAATGTTTGGAGCTCCCAAGCTAGTGGAGGAAGCTACAGATAGAAGCCCCAATGTAACCTGTCCATGGAGATACAATGGTGGGCAGGGGGAAAGCGGGAAACACGATCCCAAAAAGGTTCAATATGTTTCACTCCTAGGTCATTGTTTAGTTTATCAACCTCTAGATCAACTAACTAATAGAACAAACTCATTTTCATACCATTTAATGATATTTCTGTCATTTCCATGGTTAATTGTTTGTTGGCGTGTTGTCACGATCACACAATTAATGAATTAAACAAGCATGAAAGATGAAACTAAAATAAGATCATCCAAGGATGAAATATTATCTTATACATGGTTAATCACTAAAGTATATCCCATATTATATAAACAATCATGTTAGAAAGATAATAAAATGGAAATTTACATATAAGGATAAAATCCCTCTAATAAATATTAAGTCAGTATAGCCTCTAATTATCTTGGCTAGAATAAAACTACAGTTCGAAGGGATTTACTAACCCATGTTGGGGTTCATTCAATTATTGGGATATTATAATTCTTATTATTAGGATGAAATGACTTTGTTAACATAAAGGCTTCACTACCTCAAATGGACATGGTGTGACGAAGTGGCAAAGGCTGAGAAAATCCAAAATAAAGAGTTTCTAGATTGGGCAGTCCCCTTAGTGGATTAAGGAACTTCAAGTTAATGCATTCATAATTTGGATTGTCTACCTAAAACGATTCAAGTTTATTGAAAAACCCTAGTTGGGAGATGGGTAATATGGATCTTTTCCAGAATAATTTTCCAGAAACAAAATATTTAGAACTCAATGGTGGGGGAAATTAAATTTCAATCAATTGTGGGAGATTAATAAGTATTAATTTATTTATTTGTCTAATTTTACCAGGATAAAGTACTAAATATTTTCTCATCATAATTTTTATAAATGGTAAGAAAAATGAAATCAAACATATCATTGAAAACCATAATTGAGAAGGAATACCTTCCCAGCACCACCAAATTTTGGGAATGGTAGAGGTGTTTATGAATCATCTTTTTCCAGAAGAAGACATTTGATGTGCTGAAAGACCCTATTCTAGTTGCGCCTAGAAAGGAGACAAGAGATGAGAAATTATCTCTCTATATGAAACATATGGATGATTCCTTAGATGTCCATTGTTTATTGCTATTAGTACTGTCTAATGAGGCCTTGATTAAAAATGAAATCATGGACGCATATAGAATGATGTCTCAGCTAAAGGATCTCTCTCAAGAGAAGGAGATACTTGAGAGATATGGAATCTACAATTAATTTTTCAGAACAAAATCATGGAGATTCTGTGACAACTAGGCCTTATGTATTCATGTTTATTGGCTACATTGAACACCTAGAAATCTTAGGTATTATGTTATCGTATAGGTTGCGTAAAAATGTCATCCTATCATCACTTCCCAAGTCCTTCCCTAGCTTTATTTTCATGTACAACATGAGAAACAATGAGAAGATTCTGTCGAAAATTCTGACCATAATTTTCCAGGTAGCTAAGGAAATGGGGCATGACAAACCCGAGATCCTTATAGTGAGAATGAAGAGGAAGGATAGTGAAAAGGGGTAAAAGTTTAATAAATGGTCTCAAGCCCCCGAGCAATGTCCCTCCAAGAAGGGGAAGGTCAAAATATAGCGAAAGAAATGGGTTGTGGAATATTTTTCATGTGGAATTCTATGCTAATGTAAGAGGAACTGTACCTATAGAAATGGTGATGATAAAGGTTCAATCATTATCAAGTGTAGTCAGTCTATTTTTAAACATAGGGTATTAGATATATCTTTTGAATCTCACATCTGTATTCAAATATAGGAACCATGTATATTTAGAATGATTGCGAGACGATATGTGGATCTTCGAGCAGTAATTTATGCAAGGCTGGCTGTGTTAGCCATTGTTCATTACCATCTCTCATTACCAATTGGAATGATTTTGTTTTTAAATAAATGATATCATTTTCCAATTGTTACCAAAAACATAATTTCGGTATCATTTTTAGATATGAATGGATTTATTTTCAATTTTGGAAATATTAGTTGTTTCTTTTATAAAAAAAATGAATTTTATTTTATGGAGCATTTAAATAATGGTTTGTATGTATTAAATTAGAAAAACCAAGAGTTGTAAATGTATAATGAAACAAAATCACATGACTCATACCATACTTAGTTGTGGTATCAGAGTCATGGTCATGTAAGTGAGATGTTCTTGAAAAATCTCTCCCAAGATGGTTATTTGGACTATACTGATCTAAAAACACTTTATATATGTCATTATTGATTACAATGTAAAATGACTAAGCTACCTATTTGTGGACTGGGATAAAGGGTTATTGTGCTTCTAGGATTGGTTCACATGGATGTGTGTGGACCATTTCTAGTAAAAGCTAGAGGTGGATATTTATACATTATTACTTTTACTGATTATTTTAGTAGATATAGATATATCTACTTAATGGGTATAAGTAGAAACCCATTTTGTCTCACACACATATATGGGGATGTGAGGCATATGTTAAGGCCTTCTCATGAAACAAACTTGCACCCACGGTCATGATGAGTATCTTTATAAGATATCCTAAGGAAATTAAAGGATATTACAATATAACCCTACATATAAGAATGTGATTATCTCCAAAAAAATTAACTTTTATGAGAGGGTGTATATCCTAAAAATTGATAATGGGACCGTGATGGACTTCATCAATGTTGATGCTCAAGATCCACATGATTTTTTACTGGAAAAACTTCCATAGGTCCTCATGGAAGAGGTTCCAAAGATAGAAGTAATATGTAGGAGCTCAAGAGAGGTAAGGGTAATAGATATATTTGGTTTCCTAGTGACCAAGGATGGTGAATAATTATTTTTCGACAATGAGGAACCTCTCTCTTACAAGGAATTATTATAAATCTCAAAAGCTTCAAGATGGCTAGAAGCTATGGAATTTGAGATGGATCCATGTTTCAGAACGAAGTCTGGGTTCTAGTTGATGAGCCAGTTGATATAAAGCATGTTGGATAAAAATGGGTATTCAAGAGAAAGCTGGACATGAATGGTCATGTTATCACTATAATGAACGGATAGTGGCTAAAGGATTCAGACAACATCAAGGAAATGACTATGATGAAACCTTATCTCTAGTTCCAATGTTTAAATCTATAAGAATAATACATTCCATTGAATATTACCATGACTATGAGATTTGGTATATGGATGTAAAAATAATATTTCATTACAGGAATCTTAAGTATGATATTTATAATACACAACCAGAATGGTTAGTGAATCTAGGTGAATCCAAATAGGTTTCAAAATTGTAGAAATACATTTATTTATTTAAGAAAGAATCTAGGTCATGGGAAATTAAATTTGATGAATCTGAAATGGAATTTTGTTTCATTAATAATGAATGTGACCGATGTGTTTATGAGTGGTTTAATGGGAATGTTGTCGTTATGCTAGTATTATAAGTTGGTGACATATTACTTATTTCAAAAGATGTATCATTCTTGGTGAGGGAATAAGGTTTTGCTTAATAATTTTCTATTCCTTCTTGTTTTTAAAATCACAAAAACCTTTCCCTTATGAAAATCAATGTTTTTACTTCTATAAGGAAAATTTCCCTCAATAAAGAATTTTACCTTAACATATATTTTCTTATACATATCAATATTTTTTCTTAAGTGTTAAAATCAGCCACATACCCAAAACCTCTGAATCATATAATTCTAAGATATGAATCATTCTATTATAGGATCCGAATTCTGGATGTAAACTGTAATGATGTTCCACTCCGAATTCTAGATGTGAACTGTAATGAAGTTCCACTCCGAATTCTGATGTGAATTGTAATGAAGTTACACTCTGAATTCTGGATATGAACTGTAATATAGTTCCAATCCGAATTCTAGATACGAAATCTATTAAATTTCCACTCAAAATTCTGGATACGAACATTTACTAGTTTGACTCTGAACTTTTACAAGTTCAATTCCCAACTCTATAATTTCATATTCTAAACTCTGATGAAACCAGACTCTGAATTTCCTAAGAAATTCAGACTATGGATTTCTACAGAATTGAGGTTCCCAATTCCTATAAAACAGAATCCAAATATTCATTTTTTACAAACTCCGAAATCCATTTTGGTTACACTCCGAACTGTTATTTGCTTATATTCCAAACTATAGTTTTTCTTATTCTTACACACGCTTCATTATAAAATGATGTTGTGCTTTCAGTTACACATGTTTTTTTATAAAACGATTTCATCCATTCTATTTCTAACTAACATTTGGTTAAGTTACACATTTACATGTTCCTCTTAAAATTAACGAAAATATGACCATTGGAGGAGGTAGCCGACCGTTTCAACTAAGCCGATAAATAGTTTCTCATTTGAACGAGATCAATACAAAAAAACAATGATTTTTGACAACTTGTGCTTACATGTCGTTGAAGTGATTTCTAGTGAGAGAGGCTCTCATTTACTCTCAACCTTCATGCAAAATGTTTGAACTACTTGTTCAAACTTTTCCTTTTGCAGATTTCTTCGTGTGACTCTGAATGTTGGTGATTACATTCGAGGGCTTCTGGGGATAGGAAGACAGAGGTGTGGACTACCATAAAGTTGAGGTCTTCTTTGCTAAGGAAGACAGAGGTTCCAACTACGTTGAAGTTGAGGGCTTGTGGGGATAGAAATATAGAGACTCTGATCTTTATATCGAGGGCTTACACTGGTGTGGGTAAGACAAACTTGATTGAAAGTATAAATCAAGGGACCTTTATCCAAGGTTTCAAGATACCCTTCTCTTTTGGTTAAAAGATTTATATCTTGTTACTTGTAGTTTTACTACTCGTTTTTGAGATGCATATTGTATTATAAAGAAAGTATAATTTTCTTATATTTTCTTACACTTGTAATCTGATTAATTTTGATTCTATACTCTTTAAGGTAGAATTTCATATTGTAAACTTTGGTTAAGTTTAAATTTTTGGATCCATATTTCTGGAACCCGTTTTTGGAATCACTTTCCAGATTTAAGAATGTGCATAGAATTAGAAGTTTTTTAACTTCATACTTTTCCCAATAATTCACTGGTGATTAGAGGTGTTGTGAATTTTCTTATTTTAAATTTTTTATACTTATATATTTTCTTGTTTAAGGGAATTTTTAATGTTTACAATTCACCCCCCTTTTTTATATTGAGCCTCTACATCGTTATTTCTATCCTACAATTTGTATCAATGGTTGGAAACCTCATACTCTATACCAATCTTACTTTTGGTATCAAAAAAGTTCTCTGAAATACTTTTATTCACATATAGGTTTTTCTTGCTCAGTTTTTTTATTCTTCTATATTTTCTTTGCTTATGAATATTTTACTTTGTTAGGTCCACAAAGCTGAATAACCAGAGAGGGGGGGTGAATCATGGTATGACTAATTTAAAATTAAATCCCGTTCTAATCTTGTTTCTCTGTTAAGAAAAACACTCTTCTCTATCATTCCTGTTGCACAATATAAACAGAAAGTAAAGCAAGCATAGGACACAACAACTTTACTTGTTTCACTAGCTGTTGATTACAAGGTTTGGGTACAGTCACTCTATACCAAGCTCACTGACATTACAAGATTTTGGGTCAGCTCACTGCTTTCCCAATGGCTACTCCCTGTTTCTCTCTCTCTGGCTCACTACCAGTGGAGAGGATCACCTTCTTCCTCTTCCTTCCCTCAATGCTCTGGAAATGATCCACTCACAGTTTATAGACCTGTAGGAATCTTCATTTTCATGAAGGAATGCATCTTATTCTATATGTAGGTGCTCTGTTGAAGTAAAAATTTCACGCGTAGATGAATCTCCCTTTGCACCAAAGGTATCAGGAAATACCCCAGCTTCCACACATCCCTAAATCACTGCTGGAAGTCAACATTACTTGGTACCCTTCTCTAATGCAGCGCACAAGTTTCAGCGTGCAAGTCAACATTGGGGTTCATGTATTTATTAACACATGCGTGACTCCAGATTAAGCTTCTACAAACATGCACAACCCACTTACTTTTCTGCCCAATCCTCCTCAGGCGCGCAAAAAACACTTGGCGCGCAACTTTCTTCTCTAGCGCGCAAGTCCCACTGGCGCAAAACACCACCACTTGTGCGGCCACCACAATTGCACCACGAGGGCTCTGAATATTGAAAGTGTTAAACTTCGGTAAGAAATGAGGGGGGGGGTCCAGTATTTATATGAAATTTGACCACAATGCGTGACGGCACGCAGGTCAACCCTCGGCGCGCATGTCTCTTCTGACCTCCTAGACACTTGCACGACCCTCTTTTCTTTTCTATATTTTTATCTTTTAATCTTGGAAAACAATATGCACACAAGATCTAAAGCTTCCAAGGCCTCGGCGCGCAAGTCACTTCCCGACGCACAAGTCACCTGCGTGACCTCACCAAAACATGCGCGACCCTTATCCCTTTTCCATATTTTGTTTATCTGATATTCTAAAACGTATGGAGCACAAGTTTCCTATCCTCCAAGACCTCGGCATTCAAGACTCTTTTCCAAAAAAAAATTTCTTCATTTGTCTATTTTCAGGCCAAGAAATTTGGAAAACACTGGAAAATGACACCACCTTATATCTGTTCTTTTTATTCCACCTTCAGATGATTCATTCCATTGTCATTATTCTTGAGTCAAAAATGGATTGTTGACCATAGCTCTTGAAATCAACATTCCACTATGAAATCCCCTTTGTCACAAAATTTGTATTTCATGGTTTTCTTTGACAACAATCACATCACTGATTTCCTCATTGTAAACAAACACAATCACCTCAAAAATGCTTCAATGATTCATTGAGGGATTTTTTTCCAACATCTCTCAATCTCCCCCTTTGGGTTTGTTGACAACTCTTCCATAAAAAGATACATCCTTGATTCTTCATCCACCATTCGCTTGATTGTGATTCTGATAGAAATCAAGGATTTACTCATCACATACTCTAAGCCCACATGAGTAGTGCTCTGTGTGAGAAACAATAGTAAATGAAAAGTTCATCAATAAATCACATCATCTCTGAAATCCACTATTAACACCAAACTGATACCAATTTTTACCAAACTGATACCAATTATTGGAAATCTTCTTACCACATTCCAACATCTCTCTTTTGATTTTATCATGATCCTCAGCCATCGTGATATCTATTCTTTGATCGATCACTTCTAGCATAGTCAGATTTCATTCGCTCCCCATTTCTGTTCACAGCTTCATCCCTTGTCAGCTTCAAAACCTCAATAGCCATATTTCTTGTGTTGTCCATGCTAAGCTCTGGCTACGCACATTCAACTAGCTTTAGATCCTCCTATCTGGCGGCTCCACCTATCAGCTTCTCCCCATATCATTCATCATTTATCAAATTTCCAAAATATATCCCCCTTGAACAATCACTAGTTTCTCCCCCTTTGTCAACGAACCATTAGGTCACTCCTTTGCAGTCTGTAACAGAGTTGAGAACACATATCAGTATATTTGGGAAAAACATACATCATACCTCGGGGAGATGGGGGGGATTCTATATCCACACTATTTCAAGAGCAGGGAGTCGGCTAAACTCCTAGGGCTAGTCGATGCCTTTCAAATGCTTCCTTGGGTAAAGCCTTTGTCAGAATGTATGCAACCTGTAGTTCTGTAGTCACATACTCCAACTTCACGATTCCTTGATCAACATTATCCTTGATAAAATTATACTTTATCTCAATGTGCTTTTTCCATGAGTGATGGACAAGATTTTTACTAAGATTTATAGCACTAGAGTTATCACACTGGATTCCGATCGGAGACATCACTTCAACTCCAATATCTTCAAGTTGCTGCTTCATCCACAATAACTATGTGCATGCTTAAGTGGCCACAATATACTCAGATTCCGCGGTGATCAATGAAATGAAATCTTGTTTCTTGATTTGAAAATAAATACACAATCCACCAATATAGAATGCACCACCTGACATTGATTTTCAATCATCCGCTGAACCATCCTAGTCTGCTTCAGTATATCCAAATAACTCCATATGAGAATTGTTAGTATATGTCAGGCTGAAATCCACTATGCCCTGGATATACCAAAGTATTATTTTCACTTCAATCATGTGGCTTTCCATGGGATTACTATGATATCTCGCTGCTTGGAATGTGGAAAAAACAATATCAGGATTTGTCACGATAAAATATAAAAGACTTCCAATAATTTGCCTGTACTCTATGATATTAACTGCCTTGCCATCCTCATCTTTTGATAATTTCATCCGGGTAGCAACCAGAGTCTTTATCTCTTTGGAGTTCTCCATTACAACCCCTTTGAGAACCTCCTTGGCATATTTGGATTGAGAAATAAAAGATCCATTACTTCCTTGGGTCACCTGTAAACCAAGGAAAAATGTTATCTCTCCAATCAATGACATTTCAAACTCATTTTTCATGAATTTAGAAAACTGTCTGCACTGAGCTTCATCTGATCTGCCAAATATTATGTCATCGACATAAATGAACACAATCATCCTTTGATTACTGTCATTGCTGAATAGAGATTGTAATAAACTCCTCCACGTTGGAAACCAAGCTTCTTAAAGTACTGATCAAGCCTTGAGTACCATGCTCTTGGTGCTTGTTTCAGCGCATACAATACCTTCTTCATCCTAAAAACATTTTTATCATCCCCATGAATGAGAAAAACATATTTCTGCTCAATATAAACCTCTTCTTACAGAACCCCATTTAGAAATGCAGATATGATATCCATATAGAACACTTTGAACATTATTTGCACTGCTATGGCAAAAAATAATCGTATTGCCTCCATCCTTACAACCGGTGATAATGTCTCATCTATATCTATTCCCTCTATCTGGGAGTATCCCTTGCACACTAGTCGTGCTTTGTTTCAAATCACAGTTACATATTCATTCATCTTGTTGCTATAGTCCAATTTAGTCCCGATGACATTCTTGTCTACTGGCCTCGAAACAATCTCCCATGTCTGGTTCTTCTCGATTTGATCAAGCTCTTCAATCACAGCCTGAACCCAGTTTTTATCTTCAGCTGCATCCGAAAAACATTTCTACTCCAGTTGAGATAAAAACGATGTTTGCTGTAATGACTTCATTCTTCGAGTCTAAACTAGAACTGTCTGATCACCAATGATATTCTGCCTATCAATTTCAGCTCAACTAATTGGATTCCTCCCAGAAAAAGACTTGACACTTTCTTGTTCATCATCAATATCTTCTTCTGAGTCAGCCTCTTCCACTTCTACTCCCCCTGTGTCGCTTACCTCATCATCACATTCATCCAGAATCTATTCACTAGGTCGTTTATTATCTTGTTCATTTTCGACAAAAGTGAAATCATTTCTCTCAACAATTTTTCCCAACCTTTTGTTGAAGCATTTATATTCTTTACTTTTCCCTGAGTAGCTAAGGAATTTCCCCTCATCTCCTCGTGCCTCAAACATCCAGTGATTTTCTTTGATGAGAATGAAAAACTTACTTCCAAAGATTCGAAAGTATTTCAACATTGGCTTCTCTCCATACCACAGTTCATACAGAGTCTTCCCTTGCTTCGGACACAATAGTGACCTGTTCAAAACATAGACTGATATCATAACTGCTTCCTTCCAAAATTTCACTATTAGGTCTTTTTTAATAAGCATAATTCTGGCCATGTTGTTGATGATCCGATTTCTCCTTTCAACTACTCAATTTAGTTGGGGAGTTCTTACTGATGAAACTTGATGCCTTATCCATATTTCTAAAGATATATTTCAACTTGACTGTTTGTGAATTCCGTACCATTATCAGTACGAAACTTCAGAATTTTCATCCCAAGTATCTTTTCTGATTACCTCCTATACTGCTTTATGAAACTAAACACCTCTGTCTTATGGGTAATGACAAATACACAGGACATTCTACTATAATCATCAATGAAAAGTACATAGTGCCTTTGTCCATTTATGGCTCATGGTGAGATTGGTCCACAAACATATTCATGTACCTGTTCGATCACTCTGGTTGATTTCTGTTCATTTGGCTTGTATGTTTTTCTGATTATCTTCCCTTGTTGAAAAGCATCGCATGTATGAGTACGATCACGTGAAAGATTGGGAAGGACTCTAGCAGCATCACACTTTACCATATCTTCCATAGATGGTTGGAATAGATGACCAAGTCGCTTATGCATAGCTGGTTTTCCTCCTCTCTTGATAAGAATCACATATCATCTTCCCAACTGACATGGTAAAGATTTACCTTTTCCCTTTTTCCTTGTAGAAAAACTTCTCCATATTTTCCTTTCCCCACACAAATTTTTTTGGTATGTCGGACAGAGTGACCAGAGTCACATAGTAGACAGATACTGAACAAGTTATGACTGAGACCCTCTACTACCAAGACATCAGCACGTCTCATTTCGTTTCCCCCAAACTAGGCTTTTCCTAAGCCAAAAATCATCAGGCCTTCATCGTTTCCACATTTGACAACTCCTTCTTTGTCATATTTTATGCCTATAATAATATCCTTGTTTCCTGTCATGTGAGACGTACACCCACTATCAAGAATCCACACACCAGAACGATTTAATGCTTTAAGGGAAATTTCAGCAACTACTGCCTTCACTTCTCTCTTCTTCTTTGTCCATATTTTTGTCTCCGTACTCGGTATAGATTGAGACTCATGATCATTCTTAGAGTTTGACGGACCAGCTTTATCTTGCAGAGCTGAAAATCTGTTCTGAACTTTTAACTCAGTTGTCGGTTTATTGATCTATTTCATATGAACATTTTGATTCTACTTTGGTTCATTTCTCTGAATGATCGAAGTGTAGTACTTATCCATGTTCCCAAATCCTCCACAACAAAAATATTTTCCTTCAAAATATGTTTTGGAAAACCGTTCTCTATTTGGCTGCCACCTCTGTTCCTGTTCCCTTCTATATCTCTTGGCTATGAAACACACAAACTGTGAATGTCCCATCTTCCTAATACAATAACACCAGATATATTGTGCATTTCTTTGTGTTACTTCAGCACTATGACTTTCCCTTTGGGATCTATGAATATTCTGATTCTGTTTTGTGACCAAATAAACCTTCAATTTCGGGACGGGTGCTTGTGGTCTAACAATTACTAACATAGATTTTTGCTTCTTATCAAGCCTTGAATCACCCTTAGCATTTGAGCTTTCTTGTTGCTCCACTTCTACTGAGCTATGATACTCCTCTTTTATCTTATCTATCTTCTAAATGGCCTACTTATCTGATATCAAATTGGGGGTCAATTTTTTTTTCTTAATGCTTCATTTTTCTTCGCAGATTGACAACTTCATATTCAAGATCTTTGATACATCTGACCTGCTCCTTTCCAGTGTTAGTCAAACAATCAATTTCCTTCTTTTGTTCGTCAATTTTATGCTTATGATCAATAATATTCTTTGATCTCTCTAGTGTTGATGATTTTAGTTTTTCAATTTCTTCTAACAGCTCAAACTTTTCATCATCATATTATTTCATATAGAGTTTGGAATCACGAACCACTTTATTGGATTTCTTGGTTTTGGCTCTCCAAACGTGTATCTCCTCAAGAGATGCTTCCATTTCAGCTTCCATATCAACTCTCCTTTTAATTTCTTCTTCTTCATCAGCTTCAACTGCTTCCTTTTTCTAAGAACTACAAACAATCCCAACCAAGGCATTTACCCCATGATCTCTGCAATTTTCTATCTCCTCAACCTCTTCATCCTCATACTCATCTGAACTTTCAAATTCTTGTGAATGAATATTCTTCTTCTTGAAGATATTTTTCTTGAATTGTTTCTTCCCTTTCACAAATGATGATGACTTCATCTTGGTAATTTCAACTTCATCGTCATCATTTTCTTCTTGAAACTTTTTGGGGAATCTTCCAGCAAGATGACCAACCTTTCCACATCAAAATCATGATGGTGGAAGTTTCCCTTTAAACTTTCCTCTTCCTCTTTGCAGATTTGAAGAAAGGAATGACATCACCTCATCTATCTCTTCTTTTTCTTGAGAATCTTCAATGGTGAGAATATTCATGGCCTTGAATACCACTTCATTGGATTTCCCCTTTTCCACAGCATCGTTATCATCATTTCTCATTTCTTATGCAACAAGAGTGCTGTGCAGGTTATCCAATGTCAGTTCTTTTGGGTCTTTATCATCCAAAACAGAAACTTTTGGATTGAACCGAGGTGGATGTTTTCTTAATATGCACATCACAATTTTTCTATCTTTGATAATTTCTCCAAGACACCGCATGTCTTCTAACACAACATTTACCCTATAAAATAATGCATCAATAGACTCATTCGGGTTCATTCTCAGATCTTCATACTTGTTCCACAACACTTTCAGCTTTGCCTCTCTCACCTTTGTATCCCCATCATATATATTCAATAGTTTTTCCCATGTGGAATGTGACATTTTGAAATACATCACCTTTGTATATATTGGATTGGATAGGGATCCACCTAAAGAATTTAATGCTTTGGAATTAGCATCCAGGTCTCTATGCTCAGCTTCTAATGATGCACCACTATTGATGTTAGCTGTAATACCATGCATTGCTGCTGTGAACACATCCATTCCTAAAGATTGGAAGTAGTGTTGCATCCAATTCATCCATAGCTGAAAAATTTTTCCGTCAAAGATCGGAATCCCTTTATGAGTAGTGACCTCCATTGAGAGAAGAACTACTGTCAACTATTCCTCTGATACCAATTGTTAGGTCCACAAGGCTGAATACCCTGAGAGGGGGGTGAATCAGGGTATAACTAATTTAAAATTAAAGCCCGGCCTAATATTGTTTTTCTGTTAATAAAAACACTCTTGTCTCTCTTTCCAGTTGGAAAATATAAACAAAATGTAAAGCAAGCACATGAAACAACAATTTTACTTGGTTCACCGCTAAGGGCTATGTCCAAGGAGCATACACCGACAGGTTTTTGGTCGTACTAATTCCACTAAACTTCAATAGCTGTGGATTACATGGTTTAGGTACAATCACTATGTCCTAGGCTCACTACCTTTACAAGATTTTGGGTCAGATCACTGCTTTCCCAAGGGTCACTTCCTATTTCTCTCTCTCTGGCTCCCTGCCAGTAGAGAGGATCACCTTCTTCCTCTTCCTTCGCTCACTGCTCTGGAAAGGATCCACTCATAGTTTATAGACTCGTAGGCCTCTTCATTTTAATGAAGGAATGCATCTTCCTCTATATGTAGATACTCTGTTGAAGTAGAACTTTCACCCATAGATGAATATCTCTTTGAACCGAAGGTATCAGGCAATCCACCAGCTTCCACGCAGCCCTGAATCACTACAAGAAATCTACATTTCTTGGAACCCTTCTCTAAGGCCGCACACAAGTCTCGGCCTGCAAGTCAACACTGGTGTGCAAATATTTCTTAACACTTGCATGACTCAAGATTAAGTTATCCAAACTTGCGCAATGCACTTCTTTTTCTTCCCAAAACACCCCAGGCGTGCAACAATCACTCGGTGCACAACTTCCTTGTCTGGCACGCAAGTCCCACTTGCGCGACACAACATTACTTGCACGAACACCACACCTGCGCGGCGGGAGCTCTGAATCTTCAAAATGTTGAACTCCGGTAAGAAATGAGGAGGTGTGGTCCAGTATTTATAGGCAATTTGACCTCCCTGTGAGATGGCATGCAACCCTCGGTGCGCAGGTCTATTCTGTCCTCCTAGACACTTGCGTGACCAAACCAAACACCTATGCGACCCTATTTACTTTGCTATATTTTGATATTCTAATCTTGAAAAAAATACGCGTGCAAGATCTCAAGCTTCCAAGGCATCGGCACACATGTCACTTCACGGCGTGCAAGTCACCTGTGCAGCATCACCAAAACATGCACGACCCTTATCCCTTTTCCATATTTTGATGATCTGATCATCAAAAACATATGGCACGCAAGTTACCTATCCTCCAAGACCTCAGCGCCCAATTCTCTTTGCAAATAACACTTTTCTTCATTTTTCGATTTTCAGGCCCAGAAATTTGGCAAACACTGGAAAACGGTGCCACCTTGTATCTATTATTTTTATGCCGCCTCCAGATGATTCATTACATTATCATCGTTGTTGAGTCAAACATGTATTGTTGACCACAGCTCTTGAACTCGACATTCCACCATGAAATCCCCTTTGTCAACAAATTTGTATGTCAGCATTTTCTTTGTCAACAATCACATCACTGATGTCCACTTTGTCAACAAACACAATCACCTAAAAAAATCTTCAATGATGCCTTGAAGGATTTTTTCCCAACATCCTTGAATCCAAATTTTTTCTTTTAACATGTTTTTGTGCAAAAAGTTTTTTATGATGGTAGGTGTAAATGTTGGTTCCATAGACAACCTAAATCCTACAAGACCACCACTTTTTTATGGAAATGATTATGAGTGTTGGAGAGAACAAATGAAGACTTTCGTTATCAATACTGTGGTAGACAACTTTGTTATGCCTACTAGAGGTTATGAAATTCATGATAAGGAAGTTACTGCGTTCACAAACCAAGAGAAGCATGATTATAAATTAAACTATAAGGTACACAATACTCAACTATGTTCAATGAATAAGAACATATATAACCAAATTTCTTCAACTAAAACAGCTAATTGTATATGGATGAAAATTGAAGTTACTCATTTTGGCACATCCAAAGTCATAGAGAATAGAAGGGCTGTGTTGAGAGCTGATTATCATGGTTTTAATTTTCCTTATGGAGAACCTATAAGCAATGTACAAAAAATGATTATGACAATAATGAAAAACCTACAATCTATGGGAGAGAAAGGTCTGGATGATGAAGCTCTTGTGTACATGATTATTGATATTATGCCCAATGAGTGGGAATCAAAGAGGACAGCTATTGATGAGAAGAGGAAGGTTACTGAAATTTCATTAGATGGACTGTTTGAATCTATCCTCCAACATGAAACAATGATGAAGAGAGATGATGAAAACATAAAAAAGAATAATGGAAATGGTACCATTCCTTTTACTACAACATAAAATCACATGAATGCAAAGACTCCTGAGAGAGTAACTAGATCCACGTCTAAGAAGGATACTATTAAATTTGAATCTATTGAGAGTGAAGTCTCAAAAAATGAGTTAGCTAATCTTTCTTGAAGAATGAACAAGATAGTTGGTCAATGAAATTTCCGATCTAGATATATGATGAAGGAAAGGAACGATAAAAATGATTCAGAGGTCACATATTATGAATGCATGAGGAGTGCACATAGAAGACCTGATTTCCCTATGCCAAAAAAGAAAGAAAGGAAAGAAAGGAATTCTAAAAGGAACAGGAAGAATTTTTACAATGCTAATGCTAATAAAATTTTGAAAGCTAATACTACATGGAGTGCTAGCTATGAAGACTCTTCAGAAATAGAATCTTTATAATATGATTCATCTACTCAGAAGAATATGGGATTCATTGCTAATACTTCTTTTCCACATACATGTCTGATGGCCAAGGTACGCTCTGTAGAGGCTTTAAAAAATTTATCTCTTGATAAGAATTACTATTCCGGAAATAGTACTTATAATGAAGATACTTCATCATCAGAAAATTATGAACCTTCATATGAAGAAATATCTATATTTTCCATGTTACTTGACGAAAAAAATTATAAAATTTCTAAGAAATTAGACAAGGAAATTACTAGGGAAGAAATTATTACAAAAGAGAATTTAGATCTTTCTTCAGATCATGACGATAAAGAAGGGCTTTTAGTAAAACATTCTAAAGACCTTGAGAATGAAAATTCTGATAAGGAATAACATTCTAAAGATCATAAGAATCCTATTTCAAATATAAATTTTTTTAGCAAAAATCTAACTCTAAGGAAATGATTCCTAAGGATAGGAATTTAGTCATTAGACTAAAATATGAAATTTTTTCTCTTAAGAATATTCTTACATAATTTACATTATTGAAGGAAAATTTTGACAACTTTTATTCTCAAATGAAACCTAATGGAAACACTACTGGAGTAGGTCAATCTCACCAAAAACCAGTTTTAAAAAACAAATATTTTATTCCTTCTAGAGCCCCTTTTTGCAGTAAGCGTCAAAGTGGTGGGTATTGGAAGAAAATTTTTTCTTTGAATAAACTTCAATCTCTTGGGTTTCATAAAGCAAATTTTTCGAAAAAAATGTGGATACCCAAAATTTTGTTATCTGAAAATCATGGATCCAAAAAAGTTGTGATTCCAAATGTTTAATTCCTTTCTTATTTTTAGGAAGATAAAGGAATTAACAACAACACTTGTTACATGGATAGTGGATGTTCCTGGCACATGAATGGTAACAAAAACTATTTTGAAAATATAATAATGATGAAAGGAGGAAAATTAACTTTCTGATATAATGCTCAGGGTGAAATTGTTGGTATATGTAATATTGTTCTTCTTGGTAAAACCTTAATTTCAATTGTTTTGTTTGTTAAGGGTCTTAAGAACAACCTCATTAGCAAAAGTCAATTATGTGATGAATGATACCTTTTCAATTTTAGGAATGATAAGTTCTTAGTACACAATTCCAAGGAATATTTTATTGTTTTTTCCCATGGGAAAGATAATTTTTACACTTTGAACATAGAAGATCTTAGGTGCCAAGACTTACCTTGACATAGTGAAATACAATATCATTCTTGGTTATGGCATATAAGGCTAGGTCACTGTATCCATATAAACTTATGAAAACTCTTTATGAAATGTTTAGTTAAGGATCTACCAGAGCATAGATTAGAATCATCTAAAGTCTATGATCCTTGTCAATATGGGAAGATACATAAATCTTGTTTTATGTCAATTGGTGAAGTCTCACCAACTGATGCATTACAGTAGGTTCACATGGATCTTTGTAGTCCAACAAAAACTGGAAGAATTGTAAGCAAATGCTATGTGTTTTTTCTAGTTGATTATTACACTAGATTTACATGGGTCTATTTTCTAGAAAAAAAAGTCTGAAACTTTTTCTTATTTAGAAGTTTTTAGAGCCCATGTAAAAAATGAGAAAAAACCTCCATTGAAAACTATTCATAGTGATCAGGGAGGAGAATTTCAAAATTCTGATTTTGAAACTTTTTATAGTAGAAAATGTATTACTCACAACTTTTCAACACCTAGAAATCCACAAAAAAATGGTGTAGTTGAAAGAATAAAGAGACTTCTTCCAGAGATAACTAGATCCATGTTGAGTGAATATTCTATAGCTAGACGTTTTTGGGCTGATGTTGTAAGTAATACTTGTAATACTATAAATAGTGTTTGATTAGACCTTTTCTTAATAAAACCCTTTATGAGTTATGGAACATTAGAAATCCTAGACATTCCTACTTCAAGGTTTTTGGTTTCAAGGTATTCATCCTGAATACTAAAGATATTCTACAAAAATTCGAACCAAAATATGATGAAGGAATTTTATTAGGCTACTACACAACTTCTAAAGCTTATAGAATTTTCAATAAAAACACTTGTAGTGTTGAGGAAATAGTGCATGTAAAATATGATGAATCTAATCCTTTTTTAAACCATCCCATCCAATATCATTAGATGTGTTTTCAAAAATTGATTATCATCCTTTGATAGAAGATCCTTCTGATAAGGAAAATGTTCAAGAAGATATTTCTGAAGCATTTTCCCCAGAAGACTTTCTACCCTATGTTGATGAACAAGTTTTACAAAACCCAAATCAGGTGTTTATAATGAATCATCTGAGTGGTAGTATCATTGGTGATGTAAATCAACCTGTAAGGACTAGAGGTTCCCTAAGGAATGAAGTAGAACATCTAGCATTTATTTCCCAATTAGAAAAAAAATCACTGATGAAGAATTTGGTGATGAATATTGGATCAAAGCCATGCAAGATGAACTAAATGAATTCGAGAGGAATAAACTCTGGACCTTGGTTGAAAGACTTAAGGAAACATCTGTTATTGTAGTAAAATGGGTCATCAGAAATAAGTGTGATGAAAATGGAGTCATTGTTAGAAATAAAGCTAGACTAGTTGCTAAAGGCGATAATCATCAAGAGGTAATAGACTATGAAGAAACCTATTTTTCTAGTAGCTAGAATTGAATGTATTCGTATCTTACTTTCCTTTGCAGCATTATTCAATTTTAATCTTTTTCAAATGGATGTGAAATGTTCTTTTCCTAACGGTTATGTTCAAGAGGATGTTTTTGTTGAATAACCTCCTGGATATGAAGGTAAAAAACATCCTAATCATGTTTTTAGACATACCAGAGCATTCTATGGCCTTAAACAAGAACCACGATCTTGGTATGATAGACTTACAAGATTTTTGCTTAAAAATAACTATGTTAAGGGAAATGAAGATCCAATCCATTTTATTAAGAAAGATAAGAATTTTTTTTATTGTTCAAATTTATGTTGATGAGATTATATTTGGTTCAACTCTGCAATCTTTAACTAATTCTTGTGTGGGTCTAATGAAATCTGAGTTTGAAATGAGTATAACGGGCCAGTTAACATTTTTCCTCGGTTTTCAAATTTCTCAAAAACCAGAAGGAATCTACATATCCCATATTAGTATATTAATGATCTTCTTAAAAATTAGGGGGTTGAAAACACTAAGAGTATAATTACTCATATTGGTACCTCAAACACACTTGATCATGATGATGCTGGGAAACCAGTAGATCAAACATCTTTCAGAGGTATGATATAAAGCCTACATTACTTGATATTTAGTCGTTCAGACTTAATGTTTTATATATGTTTATGTGTAAGATATCAATATAATCCTAAGGAATCTCTCTTAATGTCAGTGAAAAGAATTTTTTGCTATTTAAAGGGAACCATGGATTTAGGACTCTTATATAATTCTGGGAATGATTTTGTTTTAAAAAGATTTTCAGATGCTGAATTTGGTGTATGTAGAATGGATAGAAATAGTACATCCGAAACATGTCATTTCTTAGGAGATTCATTAGTTTCTTGGTCCTGTTGGAAGCACCACTCTATAGTACTCTCCACTACTGAAGCTTAATATGTAGCAGCTGGACGTTGTTGTGCTCAAGTGTTGTAGATGAAACACACACTAACAGATTATGGCCTGAGTTTTACTAAGACTAAATTTTTTTGTGATAAAACAAGTTCCATTGCCCTTAGTAAAAACCCTGCACATCACTCAAGTGAAAAACACATATATATTAAGATTCACTTTCTTAGGGATCACACACTTAAAGGAGATATCATTCTTCCTTTTATCAGAATGCAATATTAACTTGCTGAAATTTTCACAAAATAATTACCCTCCTATATATTTGAATACATTAAACATAAGTTAGGAATGATAACCATGAAGTAATCCTTCTTCATTAACATCTTGTTGAACAATTATCTTTAGAGTAATAAACCCCTTTTCATAGGGGGAGTACATTTTCTTATTATCATAATCAAAATTTTTCATAGTAAGATTTTTTTAAAACATTCATAATCCAAATTTTTCATAGTAAGTCTTTCCCCAAGATTTTGTAATCAAATTTTTGTAGTGATTTTTTTTTCAAACTTTTGCAACAAAATTTTTCATAACAAGTTTTTCAAAATTACCGGAACTGATATTTTTGGAACTATGATTTTTAGAATGGAAATTTTCATATTGGGACTTCTCAAAATGAAGTTTTCATACATACTTTTTCTTAATGATTTTTTTCATAGTAAGTTTTTCTTAGTCAAGTTTTTCTCAAGAAGAATATTACCAATTACGAACAATCTTTCTAGCCCATAAAAAAGGTATGACTTCTTTAATTATGTCTTTTTAATAATATTTTACTTGCTAGTGTTTTGTTAAGAGTTTTGTTTAAATTTTTCGGATTCTTGTTTTCTAAAATCATAATGTTTTTCCTAAAAACCGCAAAAGATCAGAGTCATGTTTTCCTTTAGGTTCATATCTCTACTGTTTGATCAAATCTTAATATATCTGAAATGTTTGATCAACCGTGGAAACTGATCCGTCATCCCAACACCTATATAAAGGGGACCCCTAAGGGTTGTCCCACATCAGGTTTTCAAAGCTTATGCATCTTGAATCCCTGACTCTCTTCTTAATGACTGTTATGATCTTTGTCAAATCCCATTACAAATCTTCCAGAACTATCCATTTCGAATGTCTATTGATGATACTTCCCATGATATGTCTACCTCAAAACCAATATCAAAATGGTTAGTTTATAGGGAGAGGTTGTTTCATCTGAGCTTCATCAAGTATGATTCTCTTATATCTAAGAATATAAAATAGAATGGTAGGGAGGAGGTATGCTTATCGAAGTCAGAGATATAGGATCCGGTTCATACAGAGTTTCTTATTGAGTTCTAGGAGTCTATTTCCTTCCTTGATGAAGATGACATAGATTTTTTTCTTTCATGTATTATGGGAAGACATAAAAATTATCCTACACCAAGGCTACAAGTTTTGTGGGTTTAATTTATGACTGTGATGCTGAGTTTTGATCACATAAGCTTCCAGATGAGCAAGGAAGTTTCAAAAAAGTGAAGGCATTAAAATGTCTTGGACTTAAATATGCCAGGGCTACTAAGATTGCTCATTTTACTCCAAATAATAGGATTCTATAGCTATGGGTATATGGTTTTCTCATACCTAGAAGGTGTGACAAGGATAATCTCAAGAAAAGTGGTATTTACATGTAATTTTTTTTGGTAAATCTAAGGAAGATAAATCTGACGAGGCTTGTTTTGATTACAGTTAAAAATATTAATGAAGGGAATCTGAATGCTAAGATCATAATGTATCCGTCCTTGCTTTATAAATTTATCATTGTGTTTCTTGATTCATTCAATGTTTATTGCACTTACAAGAAAAAAAAATTCAAGGTAATGCTGGGTAGTGATGATACTTTAAAGAGAATGAAGATGGGTTTTTCTGATGAATCTGGAGAATTATACCCTTTACGAGAGGAAGAGGATGAGGCCATTCTGGAAAATGTGGAGAAGGATGAACCGGGGAAGAATGTGACTAAGAAGAGGAAGCTTAAGGAAGTTGTTGCTGAAGACAAAACCACCAAAGTTAAGTAAACCAAATCATCACCACCCAATCCAAGGAAAAAAAACCTACCAAAATGAAGTGGCTACTAAGTGGTGGGAAGACAAGTAGAAGAGGAAATAAGGGGATCCACAGTTCGTATTGGACCATGCTGAGGCTAAGGCCTTAAAAATGGAGAGCTGCCGATGAGTTAGAAAAGCAAGCAAAAAATAAATAAATTGAAAAAAAGAAGTCAGAAGAAGCGATTGTTCAATCTATTTTGAATGCAACTGAAATAGATTCTGAGTAGATTCTGGTTCTAGAAACATTCCATACTGAACCATTACATGAGACTCTAGGAAATAACAACATCACTTCTGAAATGCTTAAATAAAAAGAAGTTGTTGAAAGGGAAGAAGAGGTAGTAGAAGAAGAACAAGATGAAGAAGGAAGTGCCGATCTCGATGACTTGATTAAGCAAGTAGAAGAGTATCAAGAAAAGTCTGAATCTGAAAAATTAATATCTATCGGAAAGGGAGATGAGAAAGAAGGTTAGAGAGATGATGTTGAGGAAGAGAAATAAAATGTTTTGTATGATGAGGAAGAATCCTATGAGAAGCATTATCTTGAAGAAAAAACACAGAAGGAGAAAATAGATGAAGTCCAGATTTTTCTACTTTCAGATAGTGAAGAAGAGTCTCCAGATGAACAACCCATTCCGAAAACAGATAAAGGTAAACAACTGCTAATGGTTACACCAGTAAAAGATATAATCAAAAAGAAAGAAGTTGGTGGTTCTTCAAAAAGTATGTTGGTTCATATTGAGGAGGAAAAATCTCCAAGAAATGTCTCTGATTCGGAGTCATCAGCACAGGGTCATGACTTTGTTGTTGAATATTTGAAAAAGTTGGTCGACACCATTCTTATATTTCCAATAATAAACTCTAGGTGTCAGATGCTGCAACATAGTTTGAATCATAAGTAATAATCCTTATCTATGGTGATGGATAAGTGTATAAAGATTGAGGCTGACCATAGAAATTTCCTTATCAATTATGATGTTCACAAAAAATCATGCAGAAAAATCACTTTGTGGTCTATGAAAATTGAATAAGACATGGATGAGTTTGATCACTTTCAGAATGAGTTAAAATATTCCTTTAACACCAAGGATAAAAAGATTAAAAATCTCAAAATGAGGTGATGATTGAGCAAAGTTATCAGAGTCAAAATGTGAAGGGACTAAACGATGACGATAACTCTCTTACTAAAAATTTTATAAGGTATAGAGATATTTGGATTGAGCTTGAGAAAATACTTGTAAAGCAAGATGAGTTAGTGAAGGTTCAGGAAGAGGCCATGAAGGCTCATGCAGAAGCTTTGAAAGCTCAAGATGAAAGGATAAAACCTGTGTAGAGGCAAGCTGAGGAGGATCAGATAGATTTGAAGAAACTGAAAACCTTATTGAAGAAGCTATTACCAAAGGAAAATGAAGACATATAAACTCAATCTGATCGTTTTTTGCTTTTGTCTTTCCTTGTAAAAATTTTCTCAACTCTAATGAAATATTTTCTTGGTTGTATATTGTATTGATTTATACTAATGTTTCAGGTACTCTATTTTATTTCCATTCCATTAAATTCTTTTTGAAAATCACAATGTAGGAGAAGGAAATAGAACTACTCAAAATATGTGAAACAAAAATTTAAAATAGAGAAGGAAAAATTTCGATGTAAAATATCCTTAATGTAAGGGGGAGTTTCTCGTTACAATGTTTTTCATTCCAATGATAATGTAAACTCCACTCCATAAATTCAGAATACAATCCTTAGAGTTACAATGCCTAAGGGGTAGTTATATGTATTCACTATCATCCATGAAAAAAGGGACATAAGTTGCAATTTCAAAGTCTAATGAAGATTTTCAAAATCCTTATATTCTTTTTTGTAATGATGTTTGTGCTATCCATAAAGGGGGAGATTGTTGATTCAATAATGTTTTACTTATGAATTTTCCATTCCATCATGTTTTAAAAATCACAAACACCTTTTTCTTACGAAAATATATGTTTTTTACTTCTATAAGAAAAATTCCCCCCCTTAAGGAATTTTTCCCTAACAAAGATTTCCTTATACATATAAAAATTTTTCTTAAGTGTAAAAATTGGATTCATACCCAAAACCTCCTAATCATATAATGCTAATATATGAAGCATTATGTTTTAGGATCCGAATTCTGGATGTGAACTGTAAAAAAGTTCCACTCCGAATACTGGATGTGAACTGTAATGAAGTTCCACCCTGAATTCTGGATGTGAACTATAATGAAGTTCCACTCTGAAGTCTGAATATGAACTCTAATATAGTTCCACTACGAATTATAGATACGAACTCTAATAAATTTCCACTCCGAATTCAGGATACAAACTTTTACTAGTTCGACTCCGAACTTTAAAAATTCTTACTCTGATCATTTACTAGTTTGACTCCGAAATTTTATGAGTTTGACTACGAACATTTACAAGATCGACATCGAACTCTATAAGTTCAGATTCTGAACTCTGATGAAACCAAACTCCAAATTTCCTTAGAAATTCAGACTCACGATTTCTACAGAATGCAGGTTCCAAGTTCCTATAAATCGAAATCCAAATATCTATTTATTACAGACTCCAAATTCCATTTTGGTTAGACTCTGAATTTTTTTTCTTACATTCTGAACTTTAGTTTTTCTTATGCTTACACTCTCTTCATTATTAAATGATATCGTTCTTTCATTTACACATGTTTTGTTATAAAGCGATGTCATCCATTCTGCTTCTAACTACCTGTTTGTTGAGTTACACATGTACTGATCCCTATGAAATTTATGGAAAATATGACTGTTGGAGGAGGGAGCCGACTGTTCCAACCGAGCCTATAAATAGGATCTCATTTTAATAAGATCAATACAAAAAAAACAATGATCTTTCAAAACTTGTGCTTACATGCTATTGATGTGATTTCTAGATAGAGAGGCTCTTATTAACTCTCAAGCTTCATGCAGAATGTTTGGGCAGATTGCTTCGTGTGACTCCGAATGTTGGTGATTACATTTGAGGGATTTCAGGGATATGAAGACATATGTGCCGACTACCTTAAAGTTGAGGGCTTCCTTGATGAGAAAGGCAGAGGTTCCAACTACCTTGAAGTTGATGGCTTGCAGGGATAGCAAGACAGAGACCCCGATCTTTGTATCGAGGGCTTACCCTGGTGTGGGTAAGATAGACTTGATTGACTGTATAAATCAAGGGACCATTATCCAAGGTTGATGGATACCCTTCTCATTGGGTTAGAATATTTAAATCTTGTTACTTGTATTTTTACTACTTGTTTTTCTGCTGCATAATGTTTTGTAAGGAAAGTATAATTTTTATATATTTCCTTACACTTGTACTCTGATTAATTTATATTCTAGACGCTTTAAGGTAGAATATCATATTGTAATCATTCATTAAGTTTAAATTTTGGGATCCATATTTCTGGAACCTGTTTTCGGAATAACATTCCAGATTTATGAAAGTGCATTGGACTCGATGTTTTATAACTTCATACTTTGTCACAATCATTCATTGGTTATTAGTGTTGTTGTGAATTTTCATACTTTAACTTTGTTAAAATTAGATCATTCCTTGTTTAAAGAAATTGTTAAAGTGTACTATTCACCCCCCCTCTTGTATATTGAGCATCTACATAGTTATTTCGATCCTAAAATTTTTATCAATTGTGGGAAACCTCATACTATATACCAATCTTAAAATTCATATAATCATTTAAGGACTGGTTGAACAAGTGTCTCTCCATGAATGACATTGGTGAAACATCTAATATTCTTGGGATCAAGATGAATCATGATAGATCCAAGAAGTTTCTCAGGACTATGTCTAGGTACATACATTAACCATATTGTGAAGAGATTTAGTATAGAACAATCTAGTAGGGTATTGGTTCCAGTGTAACATGGCTTACATATTTATAAAATAATTTTTCAACCAAAACTAAAATAGAAAGATATAATAAAAAATATCCCATACTCTTTGGATATATGATCAAACATGTATGCCATGTTATGTACCAAGCTTGATGTTTCCTATGCACTAATCATCAAGGGAATATATCAAGCATATCTAAGAGAATGGCTATGGACTGGTGTTATGACTATCCATAAGTTTCTAAGAAGAACCAAGCATATATTCCTGTTTTATGTTGCAGATAAAGATCTTTTCATCTAAGGGAATGCTGATACTATTTTTTAGACAGATCAGGAATGATCTGAAGTCGTAATCAAGATATTTTTTCTATCTCAATGGGGGATCTATGAGCAGGAAGATATCAAAGTATCCCATTGTCGCCAATTATATAGTGGATACCGTATATTAAGTAGCTAATGATTTAGCAAAGGAAGCCACCTGGATTTGGAAATTTATCCAGAACATAATGTGGTGCCTAGATATAGAGACCCTATCACATTGTATTGTGATAATATAATAGTAGTAGATCTTTAAAAAGAACAAAGGTTACATCAATAGACATAGATCAATCTCTCTAAGTATCACCTATGGAGGGATTTCTACCAAAGGGGTGGAGTTTCCGTTATAATTGTTTCCATAGAAGAGAACATAGAGGACCCCATGACTAAAGTTTTATCTCAAAAGAAGCATGAATTTCAAGTGAGAGCTAGCAGGTTAAGGGTTTTTAGCCGTTGTATCTTGTCCTTATGGGAGTCTATTGGAGTTTGTGGCCTTGAACAAACTAGATTGTAAATTATTCACTAAAAATACTTTATCACATATATATTGTTCTTTTGTGTGATAATTAATGTGATAATGTCCTAAGGATAGTTTTTTCACCAATGGGTCATAGAAAATCCCAACTATTATGGGATCCTGGATGTTCCATAACACTAATCTCAAATATATATTCTATGGATGGATGATTTTATTTGAGAGACACCAATAATACATTCTATAAGGGGTTAGGACTCATAAAACATTGAGTAACCTTTTCATGGTGAGCTCCCTTGGTAATATCTAAGAGGATATTATGACAATGAGACCCACCAACAGGAAATTCACATTTAATAGTTTCATTGGATATTTTTATCTGCGGATGTGTGTATTTGTCCTTAGACTGTCAGATTATTATAACTCTTCCACTTAGATTTATTGACGAAAACAATAGAAACACAATATTTATAGTGAGGTAAGATATGTTGGATGTGTCATGATTAATATTGCATTAATAGTTAATGTGATATAGGATTTCTCCATTCAGTTCCATAATAGGAGTTGATATCTTAGGCCCTTTGATGGAATTGATATAGCCTAAATAAATCTATTTCCATGTTATGGAATGATCAATTTTTGAAAGTCAGAGAATGAATAATTGAGCTCATGGGTTGATGGGACTAGCAGGAAACCTGCTTGATTTGAGATATCAAGACAAATAGATTACATTACATGGAAAGAGTTTGTAAGAGGTGATACATCATTGTGGCATTAACATCATTTTATATCAGTCCCTGACATGTTTCTTGTTTCTAACCTTGGATTTTAAGAAGGATCTTCCTCATCCTACTGAGAAAGAGGCCTAGAAGGTCACACTATATGTGAGCCCAAATACCTCAGTTAAATATTCAATTCAGAAGCTGAATAACGATTATTCTTGATTTTGGTTTAATAATTATTTAAGGATGTCAGATCATATTTATTTCAACACTAGTTATTCATGAGCATATATTTTGGGTGAAATAATATATTTATTGGCGAGTAAAGCATTGATATTTATTTAAGAAAAAAATATTCATTATTCACAATCATATAATTGTGGTGGAAGAAATAAATAAAATGGAATGGAAAAAAGAACATGTCATTTATATAAAAATAAGCGTCTTGTAGTATTTATGGGGATTTGTGAGAAATAATTTTATTTATTTATTTAAATAATATTAGTTGTAATTCGTTTGGTATATTTCATGTAATAATAATAGCCAACTGTTTTTATTAGACATGAGGTCTTACTAATAATTAACTGAAAAAAATAAATTCTTCCATGTGATTAATTTATTTTTTTATTATAATTAAATAAAGTCCCAATTATATTATTCTCATGATCTTATATATTCTATGTGTGGAGAAAAACGTATCTAGAAAATTCCTCATGATAAGAGAGAATTCCTTGCCACCATGAACTATCTCAGGTTATGAGAGATATCCTCTTCCATGGGATCGAGGTGAGCACTCTGGAAGCGAATCTCAAGGCGATCAAAGGCATAAATCATAAGAATATTATCTTCCTCGATAGTACCTTGTGATACCTTCAGCGATTTCCAGTGATACGTGGAGCACATGTGGATCACCGCTAAACGATTTCTAAACTTGGGGTCTACAACGCAATGAAGGATCACATCATATCATGACTGGAAACATCAATGAAGAGATAATTAAATCAGGGAATTTTTATATTTTAATTAAATTACTCAAAAACAACAATTATGATACTCTCTATGGTTCTAGGACACTCCATTTTTATTTCTTTCTTCATTCTATTCTGAAGATCCGATTTTTATCGTCGTGAAATATCTCAGATTGATTGTTGTTAACGGAATAAATAAATTTTTGTACACACACCAACACGCTTCCACTGTGCGTAGAACCTACAAACATCAGTACCATAAATATAATATTAATATGTAATCTTAATGCAAGATCCATCATTAAATTCATCCCTCACTGTACACCTTTTATCATAAAAGTGATATTGTCGCTTGTGATGGGTCAATTTACCAGTTTCATTAGCGATGAGATTTTTTCCTTAATCATATTTATGGATGTTAGTAATACCATTAAATGGTTCAAAAAAAATTGTAATTTTATTTTATAACCCTTTTTAGGTTTCGGAAATAACTTATACATATAATACTAAATGAAAAAACAAAATGACTTTGTTGTGTTCGAAAAACCGCCATAATTTACCTTAAACGATCATCACTAACTATTATCTAATGATTCATATTCATGTTATATAACCAAATAAATTAATAGATCGCTTAAGATTATTGAGGATCATTAAGAGCATATAATAAAAATCATGTATATCCATCCTCATTTTAAGTCAACATCCATTCATTATACAAATAAAACAATTATGAAAACCATTATAATAAATACTCCTGAACGATGATATTAAACACAATAACTCATGAAAAGGCCCATGAAAGAACATAATAAAACATTAATTAATCATATTCATCTATAAAAGGTTATGGAGTTTTTAATTAATGATTCTAATGTTATTATATAGGATATTAACGTGAAGAAGTATTTTAGACAAAAGGAATGGGGAATCCTCGAACCCAACTCTCTTTCATTAGGTTTTTCAGAATTCACCACATATTCTTTATGTTTGTACCTAAATAATAATTTATTTATTATTATATTAATGTTTTGGGTATATAGATGTTTTCTCATTGAGTTTATGAAAAAAATAATGTTTTCAAAGAGTACTATTCTTTCAAAAATCACACCTTTTTCTTCTTAGTATTTTTTCCATCACTCAAGGATAATGGTTATTATATCTATTATGGTATTCCCAATTTTTTTTGGAACCCAAATTTAATGGATTTATGATAAGGAAAGTAATCCAATTCCTATAAATAGGATATTATATGTTCAAGATTGATATATGTTCTATGTGTCCTGCATGATGACAGGTGTGCCTAGAATTATATCGCACAATGTAAATATCATGAAGTGACAGATGAGTCTAGAATTATATAGATATCTAATTCATTGGATAATGTTATGAATATACCGAGTAATGTGAAATATTCCTGAACATTATGATATCATAGATCACAATTATGTGTTATAGTTGACCATGAATACATGATGTTTCATTTTTATCCATTTCAAAATTCTAAGACATTTCTTAATTCATCTTCCCAAGATTGTTATATTATTACTATGTTATAATGATAATTATTATTCTCACCCAATGTTGTGTTGATTCATGTTCTTATCTACCCTCTTACTGGGATTTTAACTCCCCCCTTTTTGATGTATATCCTCAGGTGAGTACTTGTACCAAGGAGAATTCATGGGCCAATAAGAATCTTGAGAATAAGTAAATAAATAAATGAATATGTTTTTTTAATTTGTGTATGTTATTAGTTTTCCAAATACACTAATCCTTAGGATCCCCATTTTGTAAATTTGTAATGTTTTTTATAAATAAAATGATGTAATAGACATTAAAGAAAAAGTAGGGTCGCTAATGGGTATGTAATTGAAACACATGTCATTTAATCAATAACTTAAGAATGTTGTGTAAGGATAAATGATACTAATTTAAAGTCATATAAATAATCGCAAGGACATGTAAAATTAACCCTTGAAATTATAACTAATAAAATAATGACATGGAATATAAATAACTCAATTCATAATGATTTAATTTTAATGTTGGACATGTAAACTATAAAAAACTATCTTCAAAATAGTTACTGTCATGATCTATCCTTAATATACTTTATGTTTGTGGGTATAAACCCGTATGATTTGGCCAACCCATTTTTTTCCTAAGACCTTTCAATGCATTGAGGGGATATAATGGTCCCCTACCTTTATATACTAAGACTTATTCATTTCTCATATGAATGTGGTGAGTCATAATCGGCATAAAAATTTTTATTTAAAAATTACATATGAATTGTTAATACATACCCCATTCAAATAATAATAATCATAAATTAATGAAAATAATATATAGTGAATGATAATAAAATAGTGAATCCAGTGTGAAATTGATCATAATCCATCCAAATAAAAGATAATTATGGTATCAATACAACATATCCCTATAGTATCATTAATACAAAAAGGGTTAATGTCAATGATAAATAGGAATACCATAAAATAACCTTAAATATTTCATGAGGAAAATATAATGTTTATTATAAAATGATTTTGAAAACATATAAAAATTAAAAATACTATTCCTTGGAAATAAACATTAAAATTAATAAAGGAATCATTAAAAAATTTAGAGGTCATGATAGTAATAAATTATATACATGCCATAAAAGTTAAAACAAAGATTACTTTATCATGTTCAGTAAAATACAAATGGTTATTATTTCGAAAATGAAATAATATTCCTTTAAAAAAAATTGAAAGAGTAAAAATAGGTAAAAAATCGTTTTTAATGGTTAAAAATATTTTTTAAAACATTTCTAGAAAACAATGTTTTGTAAAAAAACAAATTTCAAGCCGAAGATATAAATATTGTTGGATTTTTATAAAGACAATTTCATAATTAATTTAAGTACCAAATAGTGTATAATTTGTAATATTACTTTAAAATATCATGAATAACCATATTAAAATAAAATAAAATGGTTTCACTAAAAAATGTTCATTTAAAATCATTGAAATGATATTCAAGAATAAATAATCTCGATTAAAATGAGATTGTGAAATAACCCCTTAAAATGATCATAATGTAGAAGTGAGAATTCAAAAATGGATAAATTATGTGTATCAACAATAAATACACATAAATATAGTTAAAATAGTAAAATATATAATCAAAATTAACTACACACATGACATAATAAACGAACATGACGTTTGACTCTATGTGTGGAAATTGAGTTCAGAAATCCCTTACCTCATGCTTTCCTTTGGTTTTATGTTCTTTAAACTATTTTATAGTGGTTTTAAACAAACCATTTAACTTATAATAGAACTATATTAGTTTTTATAATACCATATGTAATCCTTTTTATAACATCTTATTACCCATAATTTTATAATATTTTATTATTTTCATGGGTTCACGTGTTAATTTCTATTTTTCATTCCTGTTTGTCATGAGAGATTTTGTTATTACAATTATTAAATAGTTTAATCATATATATAATTATAATAATGAAATAATTATCATATATTTTCATCATGTAATCTTGTAAAACCAATCTTGATTTATTTTTTTTGGAAATAATGATCTATGTTTCAATCATGGAGATGGTAGGTCTGATGTAGGCTTGAGTAATGCCTTTATTTTCCTTTAATCATTATGGAAATAAGATAAATAATATATTATATTTTTATAATTTTAATAATATCATATCTTCCCATTATACACTTATATCTATCATCCATGAGTTATGGCTATGAAAATAGAGTTACATCACTTCATGAATGCGGTAATCCATATAAACACGAATGACATTGTCATCTTTGCGTTAGGGAAAAAGAGTGAGACAATATGATATGTATTTTATTAATATAATGATTAATATATAATTTATATCATTATTATTTCATTTATATCATATATAATCATTAAAAGTATCTTTATTAAATTCCATGTGAAGCATTATTGAAAGATGTATCACATCGCTTCATGAGGTGGTAGTCCACTGTACACACGAGTGACGTTGTCATGTCTCCTATGAAATGGAAATTAATAAGATATATATGATATAATAAATAAAGGGGTATAATTATGTTATAAATAATATATATATATTCTTTATATCCATCATTACAACCAACCTTGAGTGGTGGGAAAAGAAAAACAAACGACATTGGTTCATAAGGTGGTTGTCTGCATTACATAAGAACGTCAATTTTAAACCCCTTTCATTGAATTGTAGATGAATTTAGGTAAATAAAATATTCTAAAAATATCCCCTTTTATGTAATATAATTATTCAATTATATAATAATGGTTTTGTAAAAATTTAATGAGCTGGAAAAATAAATAAATTATAGACGCTCATTGAAGAATGTTATCTTTTCATAAAAAAATCATTTTAGGATTGCACTAAATCCTTAATTGGTATGATTTTTGAAATAAACTAAGAATTATAGATTTATTATAGGTAATTCAATAAGTTATTTCATTTTTTTATGGATGATTAAAATGGATTTAGAGGTTTGAAGTAGGGAGGGGAGTGAGTTCCCTTAATAGTTGAGGAAGAGTGGCATTTTTGTAAATACCAAATGTTATTCGCTATTTGGAGGTCTCCCATACATCATGTGCCTCCAAAATATATCAATAATTTATTATAGGGTTTTTTGGTTAATAAAATATTCCATGAATTGAAATAAAAATATTTTTATCATGTTATTACTTACTCTTTATGTTTACTCAATTTTACCCCTTTAGTTTTTACACCTTGGTAACTTGTGTCTTTTTATTTTCCTTGGTATTTTACCCATTAATAATATAATTAAAATGAGACATGTTAGACAACTTATACCTAATGATTCAATATATGATATAAAATTATTTATATAAATCTTATATGTGTGTTGAAATTAAATTTAACACAACCACATGTAATGTATAAAACCATCATTTTAAAAATAACTGTGCTAATATAGTTTTTAATATTTGGAGGTAAATATTATAATTATTAATGAAAAATCAGCCAAAACTCTTTAACATGATATATTCCAATAAATATTTATCTAATACATTATTTCAATAAATTTACTTTACATTTAATATTTTTAGTATCATTTATTTTAGTTAATTATTAACTAAATTATTATTTCATTGGTGTTTCATAAGCAATTAATATAAATATTTCATCTATGAAAAATTAAAATATATTATCCAGATAGAAAATAAACCATTTATATTTAAAAAATTTATTTATAACCAAAACTATCTCATTTTTTACCTATCCCAAAGCTTTATTGGTATTAAATTCAAGGAATGCTCCTTTTTCTTTTTCTATACATAACTTATTATATAGGTAAATTTCATTGAAAATATTCCCAAAAAACATAATTATAGATACTTAATTCCAAATGGTATAAATATGGACATAAATAGGTTTTGGAAAAAAATTTAGGTTATTTTAACCCTTATCTTCTTAGTTTAACCAACTCGTGAACTCATTTTTACCTTAATTGTGGAAATTAATTTTATAGACTTTAACTAATCATTATTTTAAAAAAATATACTTTACATAATTATATAATATAAATTATCTATTTCAAAATATGGAATCCATTTTTCCAAAATCAACTCACATAAGTTTTATAATTGAATTTAAAATTAATCCCATGAACATGATGAGAATGATATTTTTAAAGTGAAAATGTTCAAAAGGATACAATATTTTTATATCTACATCAAATATTAAAATTATTAAAATTAAATAAATTTGATTAATTTCTATAAAATTTAACTGGTATTACATTTAAACAAAATCAAAATATAATTTATCATTATTAATTATTAAAACCAAAAGGCAGTTTTCTATTAAAATCTAGTATTCACTATTCCTTTAAAAAATAAATTTTTTTAGAAAAAAACAACAATTCATTCAAAGATATTTTTCATATAATGATTCAAATAAATCAAAAAAATAAAAAAACATTTCTAATGTTTTTAAAAATTAATTATGAATTAATTGTGTAAAGTCCGACTAAATAGTATTTTGTTTAAACCTAGTGTTGTAAGTATTATTAGATATCATATTTATTAAATTTATCCACAAAAAATATAATGAAAATTATAAGGGTGTTAAAATGGTATTGTCTAAATAATATATTCTATATATCAATGATTATAGTGGGGTAATTATTATGACCAATTGGAATTACTATAAATTCATATTGTTTTTACCATGTTTGGAATACACTTATGGGAATATCTACCTTCTTCACCCATAATTGATGACATCCAGAATTATGTTCAATCATAGAAAAGTATATAATACCACAAATTTGATCAAATAAGTCATCAATATGGGGTAGAGGATTGTTTTTATCAATTATTACCTTGTTAATTTTTAATAATCAGTATAACGTCGTATAGATCCATCTTTCTTCTTAAAAAAAAGAACATGTGCATCCCATGGTGACAGAAATGGTTTAATTAATACAATGTAAGGATTATTCTTGAGTTAATTCATCAATTTTCACAACTCAAAAAGTTATATTCTATATGGAGTCTTTGATATGGGTGTAGTGCTAGGTATGAGTTCTATTTAAAACTCAACATCACGATTTAGTGGAAGAGAAGTAAACTCTTTTAAAAAGACATCAAAAATCTCCCACACTATATGAATATCTTCAATGTTGGGTTTCACCCCAACAATATGAAAAAACATCTCTTTTTAATCAGAATCAAGACCAATGAAATGTCTATAATTATAATCAAATTTTCATTTTTAATATTTCTTGGATATATTATCATTGGTCAATTTGGAATATCAAACATGAATTCCCTTCAACAAAATCATTATATCGTATTTATTTAAAGAAATAGAATCCATGAATAATATATCATCAAATTCAACAAAATGGAGAATAAAAAATTCTATGGAATTATATTCCTAAAAAATTCGACCAAAGAATAATCATAGACTTCAGATGCTATTATCATACCATTAAGGTTTTTTACAGCTAATTCATAATATAACTACTATGTTCGTATATTAATACCTTTATAAAATTATTTGTATATAAATGTGTGGGTATATCTTAAATCAATAAAACATTAGCAGTAATAGATTAAATGGTAAGCGTAACTATCACCACGTCCTTATTATATTCCTCTTTAAAATTAGTGATTTCAGGATATTTTCCTATGTATCTAGGCTTATGTAGTTTCAAAAAACAATCATAATAATTCAAATTAGGAATTGAGAACATTTTTCATAATGCCCATACTTCTTTCTATTGAAACATTGGTGTTTTGGAGGTTTCTTAGGTGGATCCCACTCTCTGTTCACGTAATTGGATAACATCGTCCCATCACATCTGTATTTAGTTGGCTGATGACCTTCCTTTTCTCACTTATAAACTTTTTAAATTAACTTAAGGAAATTTTCACCATTTTTTCTTCAACTATTAGAGAATCAATTAAATATCATCTTCTTCTCTCCATGTTATTTTGAATTCCATGTCACGAACTGTCCACGGGACCCGTGCCATGACTACCCCAAGACCTCCTCCCATTGGCCAGGGGCTGGCGACTAGCACCAAAGGTGTAAATCCTGGAAAAAGGGGAAGGCATTACCTTATTAAGTAAACAAACACAACAGAGTAAGCCAGAAAAAGTAAACACTATGTAAAACTAAGTACAATAGTAAGTGCGAAAAGTAAATGTTGCAGAATACAAACCCAAATTGAAAGTAATGTAAAACTGGAAAGAAAGTACATCAACTGAAAGAAAAGTAGCATTGTCGAGTCATACACTTGAAGTACCACCTGAAGTGTGGGTACAGATAGGCTCCTCAGCCTCTCGGGTCCAGCTATCCGCTCAGTGTACGTCCCGCCCAGTGGTCCACCTCCAGTTACTGACCTACTCCACAAGCCTCAACCACGATCAGCGTTGTCCGTCATCTGCATCCAACACAACGTAGTGTGGGCATAGCCTCTGCAGGGGTGAGTATACACTACTAAGTAGGGACCCCGAGACCCCCGATGGTCTCCCGGAATCCACAAAGGATAATCCAAAAAGGAAAGATACAATCACGAAGTAACATCCAACACTACTTAGGTATATTCCCATACAAATACATAAGTCATCAATTTCTATTAGGCTCCAACATCCGAGCCCTAGTTCGATCACATTGACACATGATTGTACAACCCAATCCACACAGGAAAGCACAACACAATCCACATAGGAAAGAAAGTTAATCAAATCGAAGATAATGATTGAAATTCTAGACTCTGTTCACACAGGTATACTTCTTCGTAAGGTCATAGAGATGATCAGATGTACTCATTTATTCATCTAAGCTTGGACCCACGTAGGATACTAAATTAGCTAGGCTGTCAGACCCATGTAGGATACAAGTCCAGCTACTCTTTCGAACCCACGTAGGATACTACAACAGAGGTCAAATACTGCCATACCAATGTAGGATACCAGAACAGTAATACTTCAAGACCCAGGTAGGATACAAAAATAGTAGTCATCACCATCGAACCCATGGATGATTTCAGTACGGTCTTCATCGCTATCAAACCCATGGAGGATTTCAGTGCAGTCATTGTCACTGCTGAACCCATGGAGGATTTCAGTGCAGTCGTCATCGTCATCGCAGTCGCAGCCAGCTCTAGGGTTCCCGCACACAGCATGCTCGTTTTCGAGAGGTCTTCTCCACGGGTCAAGGGGGTCGATAAATCAACATACACTTAGTCCGGAGTTGATTTATCCCAAAGTTTCATCTCATCCATAGGAACTCAACTCGACAGATGGCGTGTCAATTGGATGCCCAGTCTGAGAGTTATCGGCTTTTTCGTCCAAGGGGCCCAGTTGGTTTTTAAGTCAAAACCAACCTGACTATACTCCAACTACGTCCAAACATCGAGTGGATTACGACAAAGGTCCATCTCACTTTGAGGAATCCAACAAAGTCGATGACATGTCAATCAGATGTCCGGAGCTCAAGTTATAAGTGTTTCTGCTCTGAGGGCCCAATTATTTTCGTGTTCAAACCAACTCGGCCATCCCCAAGTTCCCTAAAAGCTTGAGTGTAATATACTGAAATGACCGCCTCGATCCAAGGGTCACATCTCAACTGATGGTACGTCGATCAGAGGTCTGTAACCCATGTTACAGGCATTTAAATGAACCTGTCCGGTATTAGGGGTTTTGGGGGATGGACCGACCCAGCCCAAGACCCCCTGGGGTGGCCTGAACCGGGTCGACCCCACCCGGGTCTAGGTCTGGCCCATTAAAGCGTGGCCCGGCCTAGTGGGCACTTCCCGACCAGGCCTGGGTGGCTAGTTGGCCTGGCGCAAGCGTGACCCGTGTGGCCAGACAGCTCGGCTTGGCCGAGCTGTCACGAAAGGGGGGGGGGGGGGGGGCGCTGCCCCCCTGATTGAAATGGCGGCCCCCATGTGGGGGTCGCTTCCTCTTTCTTCCACCCTGATTGAAACGATGAACCCCATGTGGGGGCCGCTTCATCTTTCGAGAAGGGGGTTACGAACCCTGGTTTCTGGATCTGGCCGGCCGTAACTGCCGGCCAGGGTGTCGCGCGGGACCAGCCGGTCCCATGCCCTATGCTCCGGCGGCCGGCAGCTCCGGCCACCCTCTCCTGCTCCACCGTGGACACATGCCATAGCCTTGGTCCGACCGGCGCCGCGCCCCTCCACCACTGCCCCGCTCCGGCCGCGGTCTCCTCATGGTTCTCCGGTGCTGCGCGACGGAGCCGCAACCTACACTGTGGCCCGACTCTGGCCACGGGTTCGTTCGGCCTCAACGGCGTAGCGTGAGGGTGTCGTGCTTCTTCTCCCGGATTCTCCATGATCTCACGTGGTGTCGTTGTACCACACTGCCTTTTTTCGTGCCGTAACAAGAACAACAACAAAGAGGGAGGAGGGTCGGTCGTGTTCATGCGGTCCGACCTCCTCCTGTTATAACGATATCAGGAATCCCAAAAAGAAAGTATTCTCGTCACGAAAGGACAAATTTAATGCATAATATTTGAACTCAAATCCCTACTCAAGGGGTTGTCGAACAATGGATGTCGTGGGGGAAAGGACGTCGTAGAAGATGACATCGCGGAAGACGGCATCGCAGAATGAGGCTCCGTACATGTCGTCGGTGAACGCCCGAAGAAGAGCGGCGTCTCTCTTCCCTTCACACGGGAAGAAGAACGAAGGATGGCACATCATCGTTCTTCGGAAATCAGTGTGATGGCCTTCTTCGTCAAGGTACAAATGTTCTTCACGGAAAATATAAAGTTCTTTCAATGTGAAGAATGCTCCCTCCTCTCAATGCAACGATGCTACCAAAAATAAAATAAGGCCTTTGCAGTATTTTATTACCTTTTCCAACATTTTTAAAATTCAAAAACATCATTTAATTAATTAATGAGATTAAATTAATTGAATGGGTGTGTTGGCATTCATTTAAAGAGAGAGAGAAGGTCAAAAACTTAAGGGGGGGGTGCTAACATTAAAGAGGGGTTTTAGGGGATTTGAATAGGTGGGCGATCCTATGGGCCCCACCTCACTAATAACCTCACATGGGGGTTTAGTTCCACCCAAACACCATCCTTAGGATTTAACCACTTAGAAGAAATACAATTAGTAGCACAATTTTATTTCTCTGTAGTCTTAATACACAAAATTTAAACAACTCTTCCCGAGGAAACACAACTCTAAAAAAGGTCTTCCTAAGGATATACTGCCACTGCAGTTTAATCGGTGCCCTCAGATTTTGACCCACTCGTTCGTTTATTAAACGTACCCGAGCTAAACTTCAGAAATTGATTCTGGGAACATTGGGTCTTGGAATCAGGTGCCGTCAGAAACTACGTACTCATAAATCCCAAAAAAAATTAAGAAAAAATTCCCTTGATATTTACGGGTCTTTACATTACTCCCACCTTAGGTATTTATGCCATCATAAAGATACAACACAAATCTAGGGGAACAAATGTGGATACTAATCATGAATCTGAGCCTCCCGCTCCCATGTTCTCTCCTAGAGGTTCTCATGCTACCATCTGATGCACATTAGAGGAATCGACCACCCATGTAGTACCCGCTCCTGTCGATCCTTGATCTCCACCGGGACCTCCGCAAATGTTTCTCCATCATCAATGTCTAGCTCCCCATGGTCGATGATATGTGTCGGGTCATGCAAGTATCTCCTCAGCTGAGATACGTGGAAAACGTCGAGTACCCGGTGCAACTGAGGTGGTAGAGCCAAGTGATAAGACACCTTGCTTATCCTACTAAGAACTTGGAATGGTCTGATTAAGCGTGGAGATAACCTGCCGCCCTGGCCAAATCTCCATAATCCACGTCGAGGTGAGACCCTCAAGAAGACGTGGTCGCCATCCTCGAACTCTAGTGGTCTCCTCCTCTTATCAGCATAAGACTTTTGTTGGCTCTGAGCTGTCCTCATCCACTCCTGGATGACCTGGACCTTCTTTGTCATGGCCTAGACCATCTCTGGTCCCACAAGTGGTGAATCCACAGGGTCATTCCAACATAAAGGTGATCTGCATGGTCGGCCGTACAATGCCTCTTATGGTTCCATCCCGATGTTGGAGTGGTAGTTGTTTTTGTATGCGAACTCCACCAAGGGTAGGTGGTCCTCCCAGCTATGAACAAAGTCGAGGACACATGCACGGAGCATGTCCTCAAGAGTCTAAATGATCCTCTCCGTCTGACCATCCATCTAAGCATGAAAGGTGGTGCTCAGATGTAGTTGCGTCCCGAATGCCTCCTAAAACACCTTTCAAAGTCGGGACGTAAAACGAGCATCTCAATTAGAGATGATAGATGATGTCACACCATGAAGCCGTACAATCTCTTGAATGTAGAGACGTCCCAAACTCTCTACTGAGCCCTGCACTCTGATGGGTTAGAAGTGGGACAACATGGTGAGTCGGATGAAAATCACCCAAATGGAGTCGTGACCTCTGGAATTACGTGGATGTCCAGTAACGAAATCCATAGATTTCTCGTCCCACTTCCACTCTAGGACCTCCAAGGTCTGTACCAAGCCTGCTGGTACCTGGTGCACCGCCTTCACCAGCTGGCAGCTGAGACATCGAGAAATGAACTCTACTAAAGCCTTCTTCATATCTGGCCACTAGTGATATCATCAAAGATCCTGGTACATCATCGCCACTCCTGGGTGTACTGCTAAAGGGGAAGTGTGAAACTCCCCCAATACCTCCTCCTGTAAAGAAGCTGGTACCATTGTATGTCCTCTGAAAAGGACATCGTGCTCTCCTCCTATAGAGAACACATCAGGTGCCATTCTTGAGGATATCTGTGCATGCCACATCTCATTGTTGACGTCCCCACACTATGCCTCTCTGACCCGCTATAGCGGTGGAGGAGGGACTGTGAGTGATTGAAGAAAGGCTGCTCCATCTCTATCTACGAAGGATATCTGCAAAGTGGCTAGCTTCCCTGTCGCATCCCCAAGTAGCTGAATGCCCGTCCTACTACTGAGAGCATCGACTACTACATTCCCCTTTCTTGGAGTATAGACTATCTCAAAGTCATAGTCTTGGAGAAACTCGAGCCATCACTGTTGTCTTAGGTTCAGGTCCTTCTTTGAGAAGATGTACCTGAGACTCTGGTGGTCAGAGTAGACAGAAAAGCGCTATCCCATCAGATAGTGTCGTCACATCTTCAGAGCAAAGACCACTGCTACCAACTCCAGGTCATGGGTAGTGCAGTTCTGCTCATGCTGCCTCAACTTTCATGATCCATAGGCGATCACTGCTCGCTCCTACATCAGGACACATCCAATCCTGATCCTTAATGCATCGCAGTAGACTATGTACCCTATTCCCTCCTCTGGTATCCTCAAGATATGTGTGCTGGTCAACATCTATCTCAGCTCCTGGAAGCTCTGCTGACATCTATCTGACCACATGAAGGGTTTCCCCTTCTACGTCAAAGCTAAGAGTAGTGCCGCAACTCTGGAGATGTCTGGCACAAATCTGTTGTAGTACACAGCTAGACCCATGAAACTCTGCTCCTCCGTCATGCTCCTGGGTGGCTCCCATTCTAGCAATGCCTCGATCTTCACAGTATCCACCACAACTACCACCTTAGAGATGGTGTGTCCTAAGAAGTGGACCTCACATAACCAGAACAGACACATTGAGAGCTTACCATAAGGATGGTGCTCCCAGAGTGTGTCATGTACAACCCCTAAGTGATAGGCATGCTCCTCCTCAGTGGTCGAGTATATCAATATGTTGTCAATGAAGACCACGACAAATCGATCAAGGTATGGCTGAAAGATCCTGTTCATGAGACCCATGAACACTGCTGGAGCATTGGTTACGCCGAACGGCATAACCAAGAACTCATAGTGGCCATACCAATATCTGAAGGTCATCTTCTGCACGTCCTCGTCCCAAACTCTAAGATGATGATAGCCTGACCTGAGGTCTATCTTCGAGAACAACTATTCTCCTTTGAGCTGATCGAAGAGGTCTTCAATCCTCAATAGCGGATACTTGTTCCTCACGGTCACCTGGTTCAGGTAACGATAGTAGACATAAAGTCGCAAGCTCCCATCCACCTTCTTGGCGAACAAAATCGGGGAAGCCTAGGTTGAAACACTAGGTCAGATGAATCCCTTACCCTGCAAGTCCTCCAGCTGTACCCGCATCTCTCAAAGATCAGCGGGAGCCATCCGATATGCTGGTGTGTATATCGGGGTTGTCCGGGGTACAAGTCAATATAAAAGTATACCTCTCTACGAGGAGGTATTCCTGGAACGTCATGAGGGAGAACGTCCGCATACTGATCCACCGCTGCATGAAAACTAGGACTCCGCACGTCAACTGATCCTAGGATGAGGCTAGCCAACTGATGATTGACCGGCTGTCCTCTCTTCTTCGTGAGTCCATCCTGTGCTACTAAGTCTCCTTTCTCACCGGTGATGGTGAACCTGCTCCCATCGGTGCGAACACAACACACCATGTTCCTAATACTGTTGATCTAAGCATGGACTGTAGATAACCAATCAATGCCGAAGATGAAGTCGTAAGGCCTCGACGCCACTACAAGAAGATCCCACCCGAATATCTCACCTCCTAGAGTAAGCTCGCACTGTCGGTACCAGTGCGTAATCGTCGAGTCTTCTCCCATAGGAGTCAATGGCTGTATGGATCGAGCCAACGCCTCCGTCGGAATCTCTGAGCTCCAAACAAGGGCAGCGAAAATGAATGAATGACTCACTCCAGTGTTTATAAGAATTGAAAAAATGGTGGAGTAAACATAGATAGTACCTCGAATCATCCCTGGTGTGCCATGGTCGTAGACCTCCGCTGCCTGAAAGTGAACCTATCTCTACCCGCTAGCTCAATGTGGTCAGGGTGGACCTCCGGGTGGTGGTGGTGGTAAAGCCTCAAAGCGTCGCCCACCACCTGCTGCTCAGCAAGCTCCACTTCCTCATCCTCCTGCTCCATGCAGACCGCCACGGCCAACCATCTGCCTCTTACTAGGTGGCCCTTCAATCGTCTGCTGCTCCTCTGCACGGTGAGTCGGGCAATCACGAGCCATGTGGCCCTACCCACTGCATGCGTAGCACTGTTTGCTCCTCGGAAGGCTGGAATTGCACCGTGTGCCCCGCACCTCTGAGCCAATGTCTTGATGTCATCTTCCTGGACCCCTATGACATTCATCGTCTGAAAGCTATAGACGACTCTGCTACATGCCACCCTGCGGTATGTCTCGATGCTGGTGTAGGCTCAGCAAGAAATATCTTTACGAGAAGGGCTCTCTCCAGTACTTATTCCTGTGTCGGAATGCTTAGGGAGATCATCGATGTCCTGATCTAATGCCTCAGTCCCTGGTCGAAGGACCAGGCCTGGAAGAATGGGGCTCATACCATGTCCGTCGAATAGCATGAGAGATCGGTAAATCTCGCCAAGTACTGGGCTACCGTCATGTTGCCCTGCCGTAGCTGTAGTAGCTCCTGAATGAGCACCACACGGAGGGTGGCTGGGAAGAACACCGAGCGTAAGAGGCTCTCAAAGTCTGTCCAGATAAGAGATACCTCATCGTGCACCTGGAGCATCATGCTCCACCATCTGCCTGCTGCCGCATGCAGGAGGCTCGCTGCAAGGATCACTATGAGGACAACTGGTGTCCCCACTAACCTGAAAACTCAAACAACTGCCTCTAGGGAAGCCTCGGCTGCCTGAGGGTCCATCTCCCTATGGAACCTGGGCGGTCTCTGACACTGAAACTCATGCAGTGCACTAAGGCGATGTGCACTCTTAGCGGATGGGGCTTGTGTAATCGGTGGCTCGGCGGGTAGTGGTACCGCCGGTGCCTCTGTTGAAAATGGGCCATACACCGAGGCCTTATCGCTCGGTGGGCTGTCATCTCGCACAGAGTTCGGAACCCTAGATGGCTGTCATCATGGGGACATCCTGAAAAGAAACAGGTTTTCCATGGTCAAAACAGTATACCTAGTGAGCTGATATAAAGTAATCACAAAGAAATCTTTTGAAACACACATGCAATCAATGTTTTCATGCATTGAGTCGGAAATCAGATGTTAGGGTCCTGGTGATTGGATACTGTGGCCACCGCACCATCACTGGAATCCATTGACTGATAACAAGACTCAATACCCTTAACATTATTTCTTCACATCGAAGAATGATCAGGGTCCTGAGTTCTACGTTAGAACCAAACTCCTTTGATACCAATTTGTCACAGCCATCCTCGGGACCCGTGCCGTGACTACCCCAAGCCCGCATCCCAAAGGCTAGGGGCTGGCGACTAGCACCAAAGGCATTAATCCCAGAAAAAGGGGATGGCATTGCCTTATAATGTAAATAAACACAATAGTGTAAGCCAGCAAAAGTAAACACTAAGTAAAACTGGGTACAATAGTAAGTGAGTAAAGTAAATGGGCTAGAATACAAAGCTAAACTAAACGTAAAGTACAACTGGAAAGAAAGTACAACAACTGAAAGTAATGTAGTAACGCCGAGTTGTCCACTGGAAGTCCCACCTGAAGGGTGGGTACTGATAGCCACCTCAGCTCCCCAGGTCCAGTCGTCCGCTCCGTGTACGTCCTACCCAATTGTCCACCTCCAGGTACCGACCTTCTCTACAAGCCTCAACCACGATCAGTGCAGTCCGTCGTCTGCATCCAACACAACGTAGTGCGGGCATAGCCCATGCAGGGGAGAGTATTCACTACTCAGTAGGGACCCTGAGACCCCTGATGGTCTCCCAGAATCCACAAAGGATAATCCACAAAGGAAAGATACAATCGCAATGTAACATCCAACCCTACTTAGGTATATTCCCATACATATACCTAAGTCATCAATTCTAGTTTGGCTACAACATCCGATCCCAAGTTTGATCGCGTCCACATAGGATAGTACAACCCAATCCACACATCAAAGCGCAACACAATCCACATAGGAAAGAAAGTCAATCATATTGAAAATAATGATTGAAAGTCAAGACTCAGCTCACATGGGTATACGTTTTCGTAAGGTGATAGAGATGATCAGATGTATCCACTGATTCATCTAAGCTGGATCCTACGTAAGATACTAAACTAGCTAAGCTGTTAAAAACACATATGATACAAGTCCAGCTACTCTATTGGACTCATGTAGGATACTACAACAGAGGTCAAATACTGTTGGACCCACGTAGGATACACGAACAGTAGTCATCGCCATTGAACCCATGGAAGATTTCAGTACGGTCTTCATCACTGCTGAACCCATGGAGAATTTCAGTGCAGTTGTGGTCACTGCAGAACCCACGGAGGAATTCAATGCAGTCGTCATCGTCGTCGCAGTCGCAGCTAGCTCTAGGGTTCCCGCACACAGCATGCTTGTTTCCGGGAGGGTCCTCTCCATGAGTCAAGGGGGTCGATACTTCATCTGAAATTTAGTTCGGAGATAATGTATCCCAAAATTCAATCTCATTGATAGGAACTCAACACGATAGACGACACGTCGATCAGACACCCGGTCTGAGAGTTATCGGCTTTTTCGTCATAGGGGCCAAGTTGGGTTTAAAGTCAAAACCAACCCGACCATACTCCAACTATGTACAAACCTCTAGAGGAGTATGCCAAAGGTATGTCTCACTGAGAGGAATCCAACAAAGTCAATGGAATGTCAATCAGATTTCCAGAGCTCATGTTATATGTGTTTCCGCTCCGAGGGCCCGGTTGGTTTTGTGTTTGAACCAACCCAGCCATACCAAAAGTTTTCCAAAACCTTGGGTGTAATATACTGAAATGACCGTCCCAATCCAAGGATTGAATAAAAACTAATGGTGCGTCGATCAGAGGTCTGAAGCCATTGTTATAGACAATTAAATGAACATGTATGGTATTAGGGGGTTTTGGGCCCGGACTGACCCAGCCCAAGTCCCCCCGGGTCGGCCCAAACCGGGGCTACCCATTCCGGGTCCGGCCCATTAGAGCGCATCCCAGCACGTTGGGCACAACCCAGTGTCATATGGGTGGCCCAACCCGGCCTGGGCGGCCCGGCCCGGCCTGAGCGGCCTGTTGGCCAGGCGCGAGCGCGACCTGCATGGCCAGGCAGCTCGGCTCAGCCGAGCTGTTTCGGAAAGGGGGGGGGTGTTGCCCCTGATTGAAATGGAATACCCCATGTGGGGGTCGCATCCTCTTGCCAGCTGGGGGTTATGACCCCTGGTTTTCGGATCTGGCTAGCCGTAACGGCCGGCCTGGGTGTCGCTCGGTACCAGCTGGTCCCGCCCCCTGTGCACCAGCGGCCGATGGCTCCGGTCGCCCTCTCCTGCTCTGTCGCGGAATGACTACGCGGCGCCCCTACGCTGTGGCCCCGCTCCGGCCGCGGTCTCCTCATGGTTCTCTGGTGCGGTGCGACGACACCCCACCCTTCGCTGCGGCCTGACTCCGGACGCGGGTTTGTTCGGCCTCAACGGCGCGACGTGAGAGCGCCGTGCTTCTTCACTGTGATTCTCCATATTCCCATGCGGTGACATTGCACCACACTACCGTTGTTCGTGACACAACAAGAACAAAAACAAAGTGGTAAGAGGGTCGGTCATGTTTGTGTCGTCCGACCTCCTATTATAACGAAATTAGGTGGCCCAAAATAAAAGTATTCTCGTCAAGAAAGAGAAAATTTAATCCATAATATTTGAACAGAAACCCCTACCTCAAGGAGTTGTCGAACAAAGGATTTCACGGGGAAATGACATCACGGAAGATGAAATATGGGAAGACGGAGTCGCAGAACGAGGCTCCGTACACGTCTTCAGTGAATGCCCGAAGAAGAGTGGCGTCTCCCTTCCTTTGACACGGGAAGAAGAACGAAGGATGGCACGTCGTCATTCTTTGGAAATCGGTGTGATGTCATTCTTCATCAAGGTAGAAATATTCTTCTCCGGAAAGATGAAGTTCTTCCAATGGGAAGAACACTCCCCCCTCCCAACATAACAGTGGAACCAAAAATAAAATATGGCCTTTTCCTTTTTTTATTACCTTTCCCAACATTTTTAAAATTCAAAAACCTCATTTAATTAATTCATGAGATTCAATTAATTGAATGGGTCTGTTGGGATTCAATTAAAGAGAGAGAAGGTCAAAAACTTAAGGGGGGTTGCTATCATTAAAGCGGGGGTTTAGGGGATTTGAAGAGGAGGGGGATCGTGTGGGCTCCACCACACTATTAACCTTGCATGGGTGGTTAGATCCACCCAACCTCCATCCTTAGGATTTAACCACTTAAAAGAAATAAAATTAGTAGCACAATTTTATTTCACTGTAGTCTTAATCCAAAAAATTTAGTCAACTCTTCCCTAGTAAACGAAACTCTGAAAAAGGTCTTCATAAGAAAATACTAGCACTGCAGTTTCGTCGGTGCCCTCAGATTTCGTTTTCGAGCATCAGTTCAAAAGTTAGGAAAACCCGCTCATTTTTTTACTGAACGTACCTAATCTAAATTTCGGAAATTGATTTCGGGCTCACCGTGCCTTGGAATCAGGTTCCGTCAGAAACTGCGCACTCATAAAATCCCAACGAAAATTTAGAAAAAAATTTCCTGGAAATTTACGGGTCTTTACATTCCATTTCAATTTTACCTTTCTATTATTATAAAATCCATGAGATTTATGGGTAAATCCAATCTCCATTTCTAACATAATAGAACATAGAATGATTTCTACATTGATTAATAAATCCCTTATTGATTATATCATTAAAATTCATGGTTTTAATCCACCAAAGAATCGATTAATATTACATTTAGGCTGGATGATAATACCAGGAGAATAGCTCAGAAGTCTTATAAACTATTCCTTTTAGGTACCAATGGATTAACCATCATTCTATTTTAGTTCATGAAATTACTTCTCAATTTTTTTTGAATAATAAAAATAAATTGATTATTGAGAAATAATCTCTTAAACTCATCCAACCCCATTGATTTAATTTATTTATGTTACTTAATATTCATTATAATATTACACCATTGATCAAATTCAACTTCCAAATAATAATGATCTAAAATAAATTTCTCATGTTTCAAACACTAGAGAACAAAAAATATAATTTTAGTGATATGGATCCATTGATTAGAAACGAGTGGACCATTGGACCCATTAAAAGAATGTTGTTGTGGCCTCGTGATGGACTCAATCAAACATTTTTAATTAATTTACACAATTGTAAGCTTGTTGTGATTCATATCATTATAAATTTCTGTGATCAAAGAAATGCTATATTTTATTCTAACACTTATAACACTCGGTTCCTCATGACACAATCATTACATTATCTATATCATTCATCATCAACTTGTTTTCTTTAGGTTAAGACCATATTCTAAAACCCAAAATCATATTCTAAAAAACAAAAATAAAATTAAGAATCAATAAAATCATGAAAATCATTTATAGGATGTATAAATTATGATACCTTCTTTTATAATGCATTAGTTATAACCTTGGATATTCATGATCATTACACAATCATTACGGATTTATATTTTAGTTAGACTTATCCCCAAGGTTCTTAGTAAACTTATCTCATCCAATTTTCCAAATGTTAACTTATCCATTCTCATATATTAAATATAATGAAACATATGTTTTGTAAAATTCACATCATAATAGATTAATATCTATTACATATCATTAAGATCCATGCCTGAATCATATATGTATAGTGGATTTTGAAGCATAAACTAATAAACAGTTGGTTTAAAAAATTCTACATAATATCCCACTAATTTATTCATAACTTGCACCTTTATTTGAAATATATTACTTTTTACATTTCTTAATAACCTAGTTAAATTAAACATAATAAGTGAAAGCTCATACTCATAGTAATGGTAAAAAATGGAGTTATCAATGATAACTTGTCCATAACATGAACATAAGGGTATGACAACATTTGAATAACATTTTTAAATCATACCTTGTATACCATATATCATAATATTTGGTATTTCTATACAACTTCATTGTTTATAAGACATTCATGATAATAGAATCAAATAAAATGATCCATGAGAGCATAATATTAGCATAATCCATGAGTTTGTTGCATATATATAAGCATAAAATATCATGTCATTAATAATCAAGGATCATTTTCAATATAGTAATTATGGAATAAGTTCACTCCCCATACATTTTTAGTCATCAAGGTTCACTCTCAATAATATCATAGTGGAAAAAAGTCCCTAAATGAAGTTGGTTCACTCCCCATTCTAGTCCAATTTTTATCATGAGAAATCAATCTTTATCTAATGCATTGGAAGGAGATAAATCTCCAGCCTATCAAATATTAAATATCATATATTTTTGTTCCATAAGATCATAAATCATTAATTATAATGAACCCATTAAATGAAATGGGTTTCATAAATATTTCATCTTATCATGACATGTGGAAAAGGAATGGGTTTCATAAATATTTCATCATTACACCATAGCATAAACTATAGAAAATGAAGGGATTTCATAAACATATTTAATCATAAAAATAAACATTCTAGAAAAATAATAATGATGGTATCATTGTATCATATACTTAGTAAATCATAATTGAAATCATGGGTTGATTTCTTTGATTGATAAATATACCATTAAAATATTATTAAAATAATCCTGAGGAAAATAACCATTCTATTTTGAAATCACAAAATTAAAATATAATATATTACAATATATTATGGAAAACATTTTATTTTAAATTAATCATGTAAACATGTAATTTAAACTTCTAATTATTGAGTTTTCATAAGGTTGGCAAATTTCATTCATTCCATATAATTTAAAAGAATATATTCCTTTTCATGATTGTAAAAAATCATAAAGTACCTGATTAAGAGAACAAAAAAAAGATTACTTTTGAACCATATTGTAAAAACTCAAAATATTTTAAAAATGAATTTTAATTATTATATGATATTATTATAATACATATTTATAAAAATTTAGAACATGGTTATGGAAGAAATTGTTTTTCAACCGAAGTGTGAAATATAATCGATTTTATTTAGAAGATATTTTCTATTCTTGGGAACTTAATTTGAGTCAAATTAAAGGTAAAATTCATTTTAATTAAATAAATATAGGGTAATTAAATTTAATAGTTTATTAACTGGTATATTATTATATTTCATCAGCATAAACATAATTGTAAGAAATATTAATAAATAGCAAATATATAACATAAAACCCTTGCCAATTTGGTAACTTTTGAATAACAATCCCAATGAATAAAATAACCTTATATGAATATGTATATCCCATAATTATAATGATAATAATTGTATAAAACATTCATGGTTAGTAAATACCACACACAAAAGGAACAATTTGTGCATAAGACATTTGTGAAACAATAATAAAAGTAAGACAAAAATACCTTACCTTTGGTCTGAATTCCTTCATATGAATTGTAAACTAATGTATACTAAATATATATTTATTATAAATATATTATAAAATCATAATATATATATATATATATAATACCGTTTATTATTTACTTATAATATTTTATCACCAATTTGTTAATAATTCTTTTTTAAAATCACTATTTATAGTGACATCTGCTTTCCTTTCCACATATGTTTTGATTCAGTAGTTTTAGTATTTTTATATTCATAATGGTTAAATAATATATTTGATTTTATTAATGATATAACAGAATCATTATCTACATGTGTATAGTTATTCATAAGAGTATATATTTAAAAAAGAACCACACTATTTTTGGAGATGGTAAGTCGTACATACGCATGAATGATGTTTTCATTTTTTGATTCATGGAATAAATAAAAGGTAAACAATGAATATATGTTAAAGAATAATTATTATATCATATATATATTACAAATTCATTAAATACATCCTTTTAACATCTATGTAAAAAATAAATTAAAAATATATCCCATCACTTCGTGAATGTGGTAATCTATACGTACGCCTGATCTACGATATTTTTTTCCAGTGATTTGGAAGTTAAGATAGAATATTTATATTATAATCAAATAATAATAAAAATAATTCAATAAATATAATATATAATAATTAATCTTTTCAAAATAATCATATATTAAATATCGTGATGAAAAATGATTGTATCGCTACATGGAGAAAGTAAGTCATATGTATGCACAAGTAATAAGACACTTCTCAATTAATGTAAAGAGGGTGAATAAATGTGGTATGATAATCATAATAACACATAATTATATCTTGGATACTAAATTTATTATTTTATCATAAATATAGCATATTTATAGTAGTTAAATAATAATTAAAAAGAATGTTATTGGTTGAGTTGATTACCTCTTCTATTAAATAACTCTTTTAGATATACAACTAATGGATCTAAAATTGTTATATTATGAAGAAAAAGACCTATATAGTTTGGATATGAGAGTGGAGAATATAAATTAGTGGGGTTTGGTAATGATGTAAGGCTCAAGGTGGCGTGAATAAGAGAAGGGAGGGGTACGCATTTATAATTGGGGTACGACCACTCTAGGAATTTGTGAAAGCATTAAAATATATTAAAGTCATTATCAAACAGAATGGTTTTAAATGGCCACTAAATGGGTAGTGGATGAAATTTAAGACAATAAAATATCCCCATTTTAATATTTCAACATTTTTTTAAAATTAATGTTATATTATTTTCAAAAATTATCATTATTTCCATTTCAGATCATTTTAATTTAATTTGACATTAAAGACATAAATAAAAAATATGAATTCAAATATAATTATTTAAAATGATAATAATATGTCATACTCATCCAAAATATTTATGGGACATAAGAAATCCCTCTAATTATATTACATTTAATAATTTTAAAATCATAAAATATTTTTTTATTAATTGAAGAATTACTGCATTGGTGATTCATAAGAATTTAATGTAATTATTTAATCACTAAAAATTATAAATAAATAATTATTATAAATATAATTTCATTATAAAAAAAATTACTATAAATATTAATTCAAAAATGGTTTTTTTATAATGTGAAAACCTAAGATATATCTAAAACATAGAGAGTGTCATATTGTAAATTTCATTGCTTTAATTATTATACAGGTGCTTTTAATGGAATTATTTCCATTACAATGTAAATTTTAAAAAAATTCTGATATGAATTGAACTCCATTAATCCAAAAATAATTAGGATGAAAAATTATGGTCTTATGAATTATTTTTAACCTGTATTAAATTGATTTTCCCTTTACCAAGGTGATACATTTTTTCATGGTTAATATTCATAATGACCAAAAATAAAAGGGTACTGTTTACCCAACCTGAATCTCCTGAATCCAAATTTTGAATCTATCTTATCAAATTCAATTTCTATATGTGAAAAAAATTAATCATAAAATAATTTTTCAACACACAAAGAAAACTATATTTTAGAGAAATACATTTTTAAGCATAAAACATAGTTTATTCTTCTCTTATGCCTATACAATATATTAAATTAAAGTTAAAACATTTAATTTAATATATATTAAATATATATACTTAAAATAATTCACCACTACTTATTAATTTTAATAAATAAATTACATTATGTAGATAAAAATATTTTTACAGAAAAATATCACTTCTACTTTAAATAATTTATTATTCCTATTTATAATTAATTAATACCCAATGAATTTATTTATAAATATATGTCATTAAATTATTAAAAGAAATTAGTCCCATTTACACCCTCAAATCCAATGTCCAGGTGACAACAATAATATAATATTATATCACAGGTCATTTAATCTTAATGTTTTATTTAACGTAAGCTATCAATGAAATTAAATCTATTTGAAAAAAATATTTTATAAAACCTTTGAGAGTTAAATAAATAGATGGGAATGTTAGGAAATAGTTCAATAATTTAAATGATTAGTAATATAATATCTTCCCAAATGAAGTCCCCATCCTGAGGAGAGTTGGAGATAAGAAATTTTAATAAATACTTTATCAATTATATCACGTTATAAATAAAAACACTTATCAAGGGGAAAACCCAAATCCCCCTAAGAAAGAGAATGTTAAAATTTAATAATTTATGTGATAATGGAATCAATCTTTTAGTGGATATTATGATCCCTTTATCAAGGAATAATGGAACTACTAAAGAAATAGGACATAAAAATCCATTATGGCCTCTGAGGTGAAATTCAAAAGGCTTACACAATACACATTCAACATTATCATTTTCCCTAAAAGTAAAATTAACAAATTAGTTGGTGGAATAATATTGGGGCTATGAAAAGTTTCGATGATTTGAGACATTTATATTTATATGTAAATTGTCTAATGGGCCTTGAAAATTGAAATAGAGATCAAAAAATCTCAGGGGTATCACAAGTATGTATATATGAAGTAGATAATTAAGTTTAATTTTTTTTGAAATGGAGAAATATGATTTGGGAAATAAATTCTATCACCCCACATATCAATATTTTGGGAAAAAGCATCCCATAAATTTCATGAAGGGGATAAGGAAATTTTGTAGTTGTGGAATGAAAGGGAACCTAGCCTGGGAATGTCAACAAAAGAATCCCATAAAATTTATAAAATAAAGTAATATTCTAGTAAACCCTCAGCCTATTTTCAGATGTTTCGACTGTAAATAATAAGTAAATAGTACAAAATCAATGCACTATTCCAAGGTTTATCGATGAAATCATACCCAAACAAACCTTCACTTCTTAGTAATAATGATCATGTTTATTATATCACAACTACTGAGATAGATCTCAAAAATTTTGTGGTGACAGGTACAGTCGTTATTAATTCAGGAATAGTGAGCATACAACCTGATTCTGGTTCTATACATTCTTTTATATCATGAATGTTTAGTAGAAATCATCAAACACCATCTCAAACCATGAAAGTGTAGCGATCTATGGAAATAGAAAATTGGTAAATTATATCATTCTATACATATAACTTCTACCGTATCCACATTTTTGGGCTAAACTTCTTTAAAAAACCATGTTATACTCCATTTAGTGGAATTTGATGCAATTATATGTATGGATTGAATTTCATTATATTGATCCAATATACAATTTTTAGTGAATAAAATCACCATATGTATCAATTTATTCCCTCTAATTTTATAAAATTGAAAGGTGGAAGATGGATATCCTTTTATACTAACATCTCAGTAATGGATATAATTATCTTATGAGCAATCATATATAAATCAAATTATTTTGACAAAATGATAGATCGTCCTTGATGAAATTTCCAATATAAGGGAATACGTTTATGTGTTTCCCAAAGAATTACTTAGTATTACCCCTTATTGTAAAGTTTATATCTTAATCAATATTATACTCAATGAATTTTAAAAAATCAAAAAAACAATATAGAGTGGAAACTATTGAACTTGGAGATATGAAGATGAAACTATAGGATAATTTCGATAAAGAGATTATATACCCAAGTGATTCACCATGGTGTTAATCAATCCACTTTCTAATGATGATGGACAGGTCAATGCACCTATGAACTTATTATCGTGAGATTCAAAATATCACATTAAATAAAAAGTATCATCTTCTACTAAATGTTGAATTTTTTAATTAGCTATGTGGATCATACTTCTTAACTAATGTGGATATTTGGTAAAGATATTATCATGTAAAGGTGAAGGAGGAGGATATCCCCAAGACTGATTTTCGTAAATGTTATGGGGGATATGATTTCATAGTGATTCCATTTTGACTCACTAATTCACTAGAAATATTCATGGACATAATGAATATAGTCATTAGGGAATACAACAATAAGGTTTTTGTAGTCTTTATAAATAATATTTTGATTTACGCCATAGTCAAGGAGACACATGAGGTGGATTTTAAAGTTGTACTGATGACCTAACAAAAGGAAAATATGTATGTGAAGTAAAGTGAATGTGAGTTTTGGAAGGAGAATGTAACATTCCTTGGGAATGTTATCACTAGTAAATAGATATCTAGAATCCTTAAAAATTTTAGTCAATCAAAATATGTCTCACACAAACATTAGTGATGAATATCAGTATTTTCCTTGTATTATTTCGGTACTACTGTCGATTAGTGAGAGAATTCCCATGATTTTCAATCACACAAACATAGAGAACATAGAATAGAGTGAGGTTTTTATGAGTATTTAATCTGAGGAAATATTTAAGGGGTTAAAAAAAGAGACTAATCACTTTAACCATGCCCAAAATACCCCCATTAAGGTTGGATATGTGATTTATATCAATTCATACCAAAAGGATTTGGAATTTTTACACATGAAACATGAAAAAGTGATAGTATATACCTCTCACCAATAAATATTCATGACCATAACTATGAAATGCATGATTTAGAATTGACTACAGTGATCCTCACATTGATTATTTGGAAAATTTATCTCTATGTAGAGAAGTATAAAATATATATATATCATATAATCTTTATGTAAATATTAACATAAATGGAGCTCAAAATCTTCCAACAAAGGTGGTTATAAATAATCATGTATTATGATTGTTCAATCCATTACCATCTTATGAACGAAAATAAAGTGTCTAGTGATCTATGTAAAATGGATCCTGTAACAAAATCAATGATAAGAATTGAAAGGGATCAAATATTATTAGGAATGAAAAGGATGCGAAATGGAATAATAAAAGGATATTAATCATACCTTTCTCAAATTACTACTGATCCATCCATTATTATCCGAATCATAGATACCATAAATGTTGATTTAGATCTGTATAAAATGTAATGAATATTATAGAGTTCAACTTTTCTAATGATTGAGTTATAATATCTAAAACAAGGATATATAACCGATCAAATTCAAAATTGAAGATGAATATTTTGGACGATATGAATAAATCATCCTTCTTTATTGATATAATAAGGATTAAAATTTATATATATCAAAAGGTAAAAATTAGGTGGGATAACATAATGGGGGACATTACAAAATATTTTTCCCAATGCTTGGTATTCCAACAAGTCAATGTTAAATGACAGAAGTCTAAGGTTATGATGAAACCATTTCCAATAAAATTATTGAAATAGGAAAACATATCCATCAATTTCATTAAAGGAATACCCATTAAATCTAAATGAAATAATTCTATCAGGGTGGTAGTAAATCGCCATATAATGTCTGTGCATTTAATTATAATCAAGAAATATGTAACTCTTGGAAAACACACAAATATATAAGGTAAGTAGTACGACTACATGGATTTTAACTTTCCATTATATTTGATCAAGATATTAGGTTTACATTGAGGTTACAAAATATAATTCATCATGTATTGCATAAAAATATCAATTTCATTACATCTTATCACCTTGATATAGATAATAAGTCTATGAGAACCATTTAACATTATATGATGTAAGGTGTTCCTTTATCGAATAAATTATTCATGTTATGGAAGAAGGGAACACTTAGCCTCAAATACATCATCCCCTTTCAGATCCTTAATAAAATCAGAGTTATGGACTATCTAATTTAACTCCCACATAAACTATATCAATTATATGATTTATTACTTGTATCACTCTTGAGAAAGTATACACCATATCCCTCACAATCAATGAATCTAGAGGTTATACCTTTGGAGGATGATAATTCTTATAAGGAGAAGCCGATGTAGATATTTGATCATGGAGACAAATTTATACAAAATAAGACAACTCACCTGGATGAAGTGATGTAATGGAACCACATGTTTTATTAAATAACATGATAATTAGAAGAGTTGATGAAATAGAAGTAATATTTTTGTACAAAAATGCACTACATTGGTTATTTAATCCAATTATATAATATATTATATTCAATTTAAAATTCCATTAATTATCATGGCCATTCATAGTATTGTTTTTGTTCAGTAATTTTTAAAATTAGTATATTTTAAGGGTTATGATAATGTATAATTGGTCCAGAAAAAAGAAGTGATGACCTCGAAAAGTAGGATAATACAACAACAATAAACTAGAGCTTTGGGGGAAGATGGAATCACTAGGCTTTTGTCTTGACCAATCCCAAGTATAGATTCAATAACTAAAGATAAATTAAATCTATTAATCATATAATTTCAAGCTTATCAAGATCACATCACAAACTATGTTCACTAAACCACCCTAAAAAATCCCCACCATCACACACCATCCCTTTATGGAATACGCTGGTGTAACAAGGGGATATGTATCTAGACCCTAGTGGTGCGGATTTTTATATTTCATTCTTAAGGAAATTGTGATTATATTTATCCCCTAATATTATTATTTTATTAATGATTTTATAATGTTTTCTAAGAAATTAATATTTTGAGATGATGAATTAAAATATTATTTTTGGAAAATATATAGTTTCAATTATGAAAAACATTTGATAAATTCAAGAATTTTTTAAATCATTATTTTTTTAATAAAATATTATTATTATATAATAATTGTTTAAAAATAAATGATAATATAATTTAATGATGTATAATTTACATTTTATAGGGGATGGGAAGTGGTTAATATTTTGAAAAAATAGTATATTATAACAAAAATTGATTTTAATACAAATTGAAAATTATTACATTTAAAATCATATTTTGATAAAATAAATATTACTTTTAACTCATTAGTTAAAAATAATCTAATGGTGAATATTTCATAATTTTTTAAGATAGACAATTGTTTGGGTAAAAATAAAATTCGATACAAATATATGGTATATATTGTGAAATAATAATTTCCCAAAAGTGATTTAATAATTTTCCAAAAAATGAATAAAAAACAAAATATATGATTCTTCTTTAGAATAATAAGTTTTTATGTTAGATTATTAATTTTGATAATCCAACAATAAATCATCCAAAACCTATATAATATTTTATTGTTTTTATATCAATTATTTAGAAATATGTATCATTTCCACATCAGAAATGTAATTATTTTCAGGATTTTTGTTCATATACTTATAAAATATTGAAACCCCCACTTATTTGGTAAAAAAATGGGAAAAAACCATTGTATATTGTTTTATCATATTCAGTCAAAATCCTATTTTTAGAAATTAAAAACACATTTTCCCATCTTTTGATATAAATACCCACCCATCCTCTCAATAATATTAACTAAAAACCAATTAATAAGGATTTTAATCTCCATATACCTCTATAAATACCTCCAAAGGTGTTCAAAAGTTCTTAATAAGCTCTTCTCAATATTTTGGAAACTCCCACTCAAGGTTGGAGATCCTTTCATCCACCTCTTTATTCAAGTATGTTATTTTAATTATTCCATTTTTATTTCCAATTTAACAGGTTGAAATATGTTTTATAAAATTATTTAATATCCTTATAATTTATAACTAATTATAAATCCCTTTTAACTATCATGAAACCCTTCCTTAAATGATTATGTACAACCATTATACTGCTGAAATTATCTTATGATTTTCTATGAAAAACATTGGTGTAGTGAATACCCATCATACATTCCACTCAAAGGTATATAGCTAGATGAACCTATCCTTAATTTATTGTAGAATTACATTTATTAAACCCCAATTGCATAATCTTTTGATTAAAATTGATTAATAAAATTATTATGTTGTAGGATCTATATGGAACACAGATTCATGTACATGATATGATTGTAACAGGTGGGCTCAGAAATATATAGCCCTCCAATGCATTGGGTAATATTTCTATTTCATGAGATACCATATATGGTTAATTATAGATTATACTAATCACAATATGTTATTATTTGTTTACTATTATAATTTACCTATGTTTATTATGTCATGTTTTATTTTGTTGTTTCATTCCTACGTTGCCTCGATGTTATCATGATATATCATGATTTGATGATCATGTGTGTAATTTTCACCCCATTTATGTCATCATTATATTCCTATTAGCTATCATATAATACATTCATCATGTTATTATTTGATTATTCACTAACATGGCTTTATATTTCACCCTTTCCATATATACGTCCTCAGGATATCTAGTGTAGTATTAGAAGTTTCATAGAATGTCATGTTATGAGATATTTAAATAATTTTGTTATACCCATGTTTCAAGTTAATGTTCTTATACTTGATTTCGGTAATCAAATATTACTCAATGTATTTGGGTTTTGGATTATGTGTATCATTATGTAATAAATCATTAATTAAGTTGTATTAAATATATGGGTTTTCATATCTCTACTAGAATTAATTAGTTGAACAAAGAATATTTTAATGATTAATTATATATATTATATCCCTGAATAATGTGTAGGGAATACGCTTTTTTTGTGGTGATGTCTATACCATAGGTTATGGGTATTCTTTTATGGAATCCTTTGTGTGATCCCTTAGGCTGGTTAAGATATAACAACTTATGTTCTAATTCCTAACATCATGTTACAAAGGATGCCACCTCATAAATGATTGATCGAAATTACAACCAATATGGGTTGGGGTGATCTTGATACCAATTTTCCTCAACCATATTTTATGAAAAATGATTTAGAGAATACTTCCACTCCTTCTCCATTGTTGTAGGTAGTAGGCCCACTCTAGTTAAGAGTCCTTCCACCATGTTCAGTGGTCAATGATGTCTGAGGTTTCTAGATTTAGATTCCTATAACATTTAGAGTAATTGATTCATTATAGGATGTTGAGAAATGGGTGAATATCATCAAAGATATATTTTTACTCATTTATACAACAATTTATGTGAAGTTTAAGCTATTAGAGTTCATTTGTACGGACCCACCAGGTGTTGCTGGGGAGTCAGGGGATAGGTTGGTTAATGAGAGGGAATCATATAGGAGGCCTTCAAGGTATTTTTCATTAGGTAATTATATTATGATATGATATATCTTGATATTTAATATTATTTCACCGAGATACATTAGTCTTTCATATAATTTTCTACTAATTCACTAATTTTAAATTGTTTTTTCACTTTGCATGTATTCTAGTGAGGAGTGTGGCTCAGAAAGCTAGGATGTTTTTTTTCAGACTTCATCCAAACATCAGATATAAATTCTTGAGCTTTAAACTAGAATAATAAATAAATGTTTTATAGAATTCCTTAACCATCGAGAGGATCCTAGAGGACAATTGAGTGGTTGTTCTTCTTCTACTCCTCGATGCTCGGGTGGGTATACCGCCTACTATTATAGTATGAAATTTTTTTTGAAGAAGGAAGATGAAAACTAGGGAATGGTGTAGGATTATTGGTGTATAGGTTGAGTAGATTTTGGTTTATTTTATTCTGTCAAGAGGTGACTCATATTTCCTTAACTATTGTATGATCATGAATTAACATAGGGCCTTCTTGGCACCTCATTAATAGTATAGGAAATGTATAAATATGGTTCATCTATAAGAATTTTTTCATATAGATTTTATTCAAGAATACATAAGTGGGAAAGGATAATGTGGTCTATGAACCAGGGATCCATACATGGTTCTTGTTATTAGACTCAGATGATGAAAAATATTGTTCATGGAACTTAGAGATACCGTCGCAGTGCTAAGGAAGGTCATGAATATATAGTGGATCAAACTCCAACAGATGGTGGGGAGGGACTATGTACTATATGTAGTATGTTCTTGGTCATGTATACTTTATCTACTAACATGATTGATATTGGTGATTATAATTCCTTTATATTAATATAAGTCATTTATATAATTGACTTATCAGACAATTTATCCTTAATTTACATTGATATATCATTGGGAAAGAAATTAGACCATGTTTATTAATTCCTAGAGTAATCCAATAATTATTTTTGGTTAAAAAAATATATGGGAGTTCATGATTAGGGATATAATGAGATTCGATGTGATTCTTGGAATGATCTTGTTTACCAACTTCTATGGAAGAACATTAACACTACCACAGATGTATGTTCTTGACTTCATTAATGGTATAGAAGTTTATGATGACTAGAGGGTAGGAACTTGGTACAGGTATAGTTTTCCCATACTTGATACAACTCGGTACAATCACAAAACAAATGGTGGGATTATCGCTTTCAGTAGGATTAGTAATATCCCCCATCATATTTTTCGTTAGTCATGGATCTCTATAAGGACAGCTTCTGTGATTATTTCATATGACTTACTCATTATAGAAGATTTAACTTTGATATAGATCTTATATCGAGTGTGCATCCTATTTTGATACCCCCTTATCATATGCATCCATTCAATCTGAAGGATCTCAATTAATCTGTGTATGACTTAGAGTATAATGAATTTATCAACCCAAGAACGTAATAATTTCATGCACTTGGGTTTTTTCACTAGAAGGTGGATATTAGTCCATTGACTATATGTTGATTATCGAAAGCTACACTAGGAGATGGTGATGAACAAATATTTTTTTTCCTAGTTTCAATGATCTTTTCGACCAACTATGTGGAGTTCAATGGTTCCACACGATTAATCTCCAATCGGGCCATCACCAACTATTGGTTATAGTGGAGGAAATTTCACATATGGGGATTAAATGAAGGTGTGGATTATACAAGTATATGGTGATGTCTTTTGGTTTGACCAATGCGGTATTAGTGTTCACGGATCACATAAACTCGATATTCCAACCATATCTAGACTCATTCTTCATGATGTTAATTAATGACATCCTCATATATTCATAGACCCCATAGATACATTCCAAACACCTCATGATATTCCTATGTATTCTTCGAGCACAGTGAATTTATGCCTATCTTTCGAAGTGTAACTTTTGGATTAAAGGGGTAATGATTTTTGGGAATGTGCTTTTTCTGGTATGAATATATTTTTAACCAAAGAAAGGGAAGATTGTGATGTCTTGGACATGTCCCTATAACATGTTCAATATCAAGATCATTCTGGTCTTAGTAGGATATTTCTGACATTTTATACATGACTTCACTAAATTATCTTGACCAATAAATTCACTAGTAATACATGGAGTGATGTTATTGTGGTGAAAGTAATGTAACAAATCGTTTCCTTATATGAATAGGAAGTTCACTATGGCACCATTATTGAAATTTATCATTCCTAGGATCATATATTCAATATACTATGATTTATTAGGCATCAGTTTGGGGGAGGTGTTGATGTATAGAGAGATGGTAGTTTCTTATGTGTTGTGATAGTTATAACCCCAGGAGAAAAACTATTCTTATCAAGATCTAGATATAGAATCTGTAGTTCATGATATGAAGTGTTGGGGATAGTATCTATTCTATCAGAGGCTTGTTTTCTACACTGACAATAAGAGCATCTATTACATATTCAAAAAATATTATATAAACATGAGGTAGTGGAATTGGGTGGATTGTCTATATATGTTTGACATTTAGATGATGTATTCCACTTGAAAATATAAGATCAATGTATATTCTCTTATCAATAATACATATGTATCTCAAGATCTAGATAAGAAATCATCTAAGGAGCAGTAGCGCTTGATGGGAATGTGAGATGATTGGATAATGGATACTTCTGAGGATCAGGGAGATATGAAATTCTTTCCAATAGTTTTCATATATTATCAAAAATATTGGTTAATGAATTTATAGGACACTGGACCAAAGTGTGGTGTGTTGTTGAAAAAGGTAGTTATAGGTGACCCAATTCCAATTTTATCATTCGGTGAAGATTATTTGATCATTGTTCATGTGAGAGTAGTGGTCACAACTTCCATTAGAGAGGATATAATTAGGGACTTCAATACCTATATATGGGTGGTATATCCTAGTGTGACACAGATGTACCCCAAATGAAATGGATAGTTCTGGTGGCCTGGGATGAAGAGTAAATCACTATTTTTATTTCCCAGTGCCTTACCTTTTAGAGGGAAAACAATAAGCACTAAAATCTTGGTGTTTTCCTATATACACTTCTAGTTCCCATGTATAAGTGTCATTATGTCACAATATAATTCTTATAGGGTTACCCAGGACCATATAGAGTCTTGGAATTTTCTGAGGGAATTTTGATCACCTGATATAGGTTTTCCACTTCTTACTGATCCAATAGAATATCTACTGGGATGATATTGGATTGAAGTATGTCAGTATGATAGTATAGCTACATAGATTCCCCTTGAAAATTATATTTTATGGGGATTCATATTTTATGTGCCACATTGGTAAGGGATTACTTAAATCCGTAGGGAATTAACTGATATTGAGAACATCATTCCATCTTTAGATATATAGATAGTTAGAGTATATAATATTCATACTAAATTATATGATTCAAACTTTCATCCTTGACTTTTATGAGTAATAAAATGAGAATATAGACCATATAAAGTTCTCTTGAAATTATATATTATAGGATTTTTTATAGTTGGAACCTTTAGAGGCTCTTTATAGATGATCATACTGATCACTACTATGTGTGAATAAGAGAGGTGGGGTTGTAATTGGTACTATTAGTCTGGTACAGGAGACCAAGTAGAGGGTTTAGTAGATCATGAATTGGTTAGTGAGTGTTCAAAGTATGAATTTATCATATGCATACCAAAGTATAGGACTTTTAGGGTTTGATGTTGGCAACTAAGTTTTCCTGCATGTGTCACCTTGGTTAGGGAATCATAATTTTTGAATGTAGGTGAAACATGAATAATGAATTGTGAAACCCTTCATGTCACTAAATAGGTGGGGATATTGTGATACCATTAGGATATTCTTATAAGTTATTTAGAAATTCATGATATGTTCCATGTCTCTCAGCTTCAAAGGTCTAGGCCCGATCCTAACCATGTTATTGAATATGAGGAAAATGAGTTGAAGGAATCCTAATGTAGATTAAATACTAGAGTGATAAGGTTATTTAGTGTATGATTATTCCACTTTTTTAAATCTTTTAGCATCATGGATTGATCCAGGAGGAGATGTAGGATCATGAGTCTGATTTTTAAGCTCAATGGCATGATTTGTTTGAGTAACAATACTAGAGACACTTCTCAAGGATGATATGTTTTCATAAGAGGATAATTGTAATTCTATAAATTATTATTTGTTATTTAAACCTAATTTTATTTATATTTTATTTTCCTCTTGAGTGAAAATTTAATAATTTCAATTTAATTCTTACCCTTACAGAGAAACCATTATTTCTATAGGTGTAACTTATCTTTTGTAATCGGAATGTAAGGGTATAAATAATTTTACTATAGGTTTTTAAAGAAATTTATACATTTATATGTGTTATTAGAGGGTTAATAGGATATTGGGTTATGGTAGACCTCTTATTATATGATTTTCAAAAGGGTAGATATATGTTTTTTTATACTGAGTATGGGTAACACTTTTTTATACAAGCTATGAAAGGGTTTCCTAAACATAGTGTAATGGTAAATACCATTTCTAGATACTTTTTAAGGTAAATTTAACCTATCTTAAGGTATCCATTAATATTAAAATTATTCATAAGGTTTCCTAAGCACTATATAAAGGTAAGCCTATGTTGTGTAAGCGGAACTCCTAAATTGTAAAGGATACGTATAGGTTACTTAACCCTAGTGTATGGGTTGGCTGATCAATATAAGGGTTACCATTACTTTTCAAATGATTAATATAGGAAAAATACTACTCCTATGTGATGGTTAGGAGTCATGTAAGGGTAAAAACACGTTTCCCATACCCAACACTATTTTGGAAAAAAAATATTTAAAAAACCATGTTTTCCCTTTTCTTCGACCAAAACAAACATAAAACTCATTTTCAATGATTTTAAAAATCGAAAATCATATAAATAAGTTATGTAACTCATTTAATGGTTAAAATACATTAATAATTTAATTTAAACACTCCACATTCAAGATACAATTAAAATAAAAATTTAATAGATTATTAAATTTGTGGGGATAAATGTTGTGATCCTATACACAATTTTTCCTTCTTGAAAAATACATAAATCATTGTACATATATATTTGGTTATTCTATTGAGTTTGAAAAACCCATTAATTACCATGTTCATTATTTTTTTTATCATTATTCAATAAATTCAAGTTCCATCGGTTTTCCCAAAGCTGTATTACCTCACCATCTCTCCATTATTCATAGGTGTTGTGTTTTTAAAAGATACAAATATGGTAATATTTCTATAAAAAATATCATAGTCATTTTGTGAATTATATTTCCTAAACATTATTAAAAAATAATAACGATTTCATAAATATATAATAACCAAAAATTATAGAAAATACTTATTATTATTATACTATTTATCTTATATTATTCTAGAGATAGAAAATTATTATCATATGTTGACTTATAATTTGCTCTAAATAATAATTGTTTAATATAGGTTTTATCTTACATTAATAATTTTTAAATTATCCAGGAGATAAAATCTATTATTTCATGTGCTGTTTTATTTATTTTTAGAAACAAAATATTTATAAATGATTCTATTAAACCATGGAAAGAAGATGAATTCAACAAGAATGTGGATGTGATTTAGGTGATGATTCCTTATAAATATATGATGTTGACATAAATAGCCATGAGGTAGAAAGTTACTTACCTTTTGGGGTTATCTTTTATACAGGGTTTCTCAGAAAAATTATTGTATTGTTGTACATTATTGTTTATGCTTGATTTTGATTGCATGTATGTGTGTGTGGCCCGTGATACCCATTATGATATTTGGTTTCATGAGTATTTCTAGAGTAACTTATTTCCATGTTTGATTGTGATCACTTGTTTTTATGTGTTGATACTATATTCATATGATTATATGTTATGATTTATATTAATGATATACCCTATTATGTGTTACCATTCTTCAATGGTTGTTATGACGACTTGAAATATGTCGTGTAATGTTTATTCCATATCGGGGGAGTGCGCAAGGAATGTGGAAATGATGATGATGAAACTGAGAACATGGTAAGGGTAAGATTTCTAGGAGGCTTATATAAAGATATTTTGTTTTGGGAAAGATATTTTGGAGTCCATATCCGAGGAACAAATGGGGTAAGATGGTCTGGTGGCCTGACCGATGGTGCAACTAGGATATGATGGTCTAGGGGGCTGATCTGACTCAATTCATTAAGACCATTGAGATATTTTTTACAAGACAAGTGTCCCGTTCTTGATCACTCATGAAATTCTATTATTACCCTACCAAAATGATTCCCAATGTGATTTTGGCCATGGGTAAGCGGTGTATTTCTTATAACATGGATACATGGTATGTGTGGTATGGTTGTTATACATTTTATAGGTTTATTATTACCATGACACACACCTATTGTACTTAAGAAAACTTGATTCGGATGAATTAGTGGTGTCCTATTGTTTGTTATTAATCATATCAAATATGATAATTTCTATTAGGATGAATAATTTATGCATACGGATTAGTAAGGTAAAGAGGCATGTGGATGATGGTAAAGCAATGGAACATGGGGCTAGTGGTGGATTTGGATAGTGTCTAGGGGACACTGTTTCTTTTATTTTATTTATTTATGTACTACAATTTTATACTATAGTTTTAATTTCCAATTTGGGAGCCCTTTAATATATCTATAAGACCGATATTCCATTTTTTTCTTTTTCATGTTACTCTAATTTTTATTTAGTTTATTACATTGTTTTTATTTTGTATTATGACATGACAGTGAGGCTATAGTCTCTCCATTGATGCACATAGACTATCTATTCTCGTTAGAAGCCTCTTACATATAGGGAAGCATGAATGAGGTTATGTGACACTCTATCATGGACCGAGTGGTTTTGGTTGGGGCGTTTTAAGAGGAGTGGATGTTCTGTTTTATAAGTGAGGTGTGTGGTACATCTATAATTATTCATTATTTTTTTAATATTGTAGCTTTCTTAATCATAGAAATGTACGCCATAAACAATTCAATTATAAAGCTAAGGTGAAAAGGTTAGATATACCATCATCAAATAATAATTAATATGAGAATTTTTGAACTTATTCTAAATTATTTACCTTAGACAGCCTATTTTACCCTTTTATCAATTTGAAAATATTATTACCATCATAAATATTCATTATGACCAAAAATGAAATTGGTCTCATTAATAAATTCAAAACTCATAATTAGAAAAATGTGATATATTTCTCAATATTAGATTTTTATAAGTATTGTAAATATATTTTTTTATATTTTTGGAAAACATAATGTAATTTTTTTATAAAAAATGTTTTTTTACACATGAAAATAATATTATACGCAAATAAAATGTAATTTTGATTCATTTCAGTTGGATTTTTCTAATTATTATTTCTTCATATATTATTTATAATTATATACCTCTCTATAGTCTTTCTTTATTTTATCCCTCAAAACATCAATTTCATCATGATTATTGTTTAGTTCAACCTTGCAGTCCAATCATCCCTCAACATAATCACCATCATCATCATTTTCCTTTAATTTTTTTTCTACGAAAACCATCAAAACATCTTTATTAAGTTCATTATAGTCCCTAACTTCTTCCAAATACATTTCTTCCAAGCTGGCATCTTTTTTTAAAATTAAGTTCACATTTTTTAAGAATTTCTTCTGTGAAATCTCGTTACCTATTTCATGATTATATGATTTCATTATGGGATCTTATTTATTTGGATTCATATTAGAATATAAACAGACATATTTTAGTGAGATGCAAAAAAAAATCCACATCAAAATCATGAACATGCAATCTTGACATTGAATATCCATTTTCTATATTTGAGGTTTGAATAAAGGAAATACATCCCCTCGTCAATCACCCTTTCCTCAGAATCATCCTCCACTATGAGTTTGTTCATTTCATTTAATTTCATTTCCTAATAATTTTCCTTTTTAATGGACTTGTTATCATCATTCCTCATATCATAAGTAATAAGTGTGTTGTGAAGACTCTCCAGCATCACTACCCTTGGGTTATTGTATTCAATCATTGATACATTTTCATTGAAGCCTAATGGTAGTATTATTAGGATTCTCCTAATGTCTTGACATCACCAAGGTATTCTATAAGACACTTTATATACAACATAATTATTTTCATTCGATCAATGAATGCATTTATATACATATTCATGTGCACACTTAAACGCTAATACATGTTCCAAGGCAATTGAAAGGTGGCTTCATGTACCTTGGAATTGAATTCATAGATATTGAGATATTTTTCACACATAGAGTGTGAGGACCATCATGACATAACATTCATTTATATTACATTGGATAATGTACCTCCCAATGGATTGACTACTTTGGAACCAACATCATAATCCCTTTGGTATTTTTTCAAAATATTATATGTTCTATATATCGATAATGATCCCATGTATGGAATCCATCTAAATATCAATTCCAAATTATCAAAGATATTTTATGCATCATATTCATCCATAATTGATAGTTATTTCTTTATATGATGGGAATCCCTTATGGTTGACCATTACCATCACTTATAAGAGAGAATACTCGATCAATTACCATCTTCATTGATACCTCATATTTGTCCCATTAAAAGTAAATACCATTAGTGGTGGGGTCAATATAGATGTGTCGATTTTTCTAAAATATTCCTCATAAGTAATACTTTTCCAAAATTATTAGGAACAGTCAACTACCACACAACAGATATAGACACTACATGAAAAGTGCATTTCACAGTAGTTTTTTTAACAATGGTTTTCAAAATCACTAATAAATGGTTTGTTTTAATTTATTTAGTGGTATTTTAAGATAACTCTCATAGTTTTAGGATTGTTAATAAATTACTTATTCCATTTAGAGATGGTTAAAAATTGCATCTAAATATGAAAATTTATTTATTGAATGTTTATTAAATTTTCGAAACATCTATTTAATAACTACCATGGAATTAATGATAAAAAATTATTAATTAAAACTTATTGACTTGTTAATAATTTAGGGTTTAAAATTATTTATTATTTATTATTTATTATTTATTATTTATTTATTTTATTTATTACTTATTATTTACAATGATTTATTAATTGAATTTTTAATTAATTAATATTTATTAATTATTTATAACTACTAGTCATTAAGTATTTAGAAACTAAATAAATTATTAAATATTAATTATTAATTATTTTCTAATTCTTAATTATTAATTATTAATATTTAATTAGTAAATATTTTTATATAAATATATTTACATAAAAACACATAGGAACATAAATATATATACAAATACACATATATATACATTATATATATATATATACACATACATAAAAATATATATGTATGTATGTATGTATGTATGTTTGATTGTATGTATGTTTGTGTGTATGTATTTTTTTAAAATATATTTATATTTATTGATATCTATATATTTTCATGTATATGTATATATAGTCATGTATATATATATATATTATATAGGTGTGTATGTGTGTGTTTCTATATATATTTTTGTATATATTTATATACAATTATATCCAATTGTATGTGTGTGTAGGTATATGTATTTATATATATTTATAGAAATTTATTTTTAGTTATATATATTACTATATATTTATATGTATTTATGTATGTTTATGTATATTTATATATATTATTTTGGTATATATGTATATGTATATTGTAACAATTCTTCTTTTCAACAATGATATAGATAATTTATTTTTCAATTGTAATACCTTAAAAGGGCATAATAAATATTTTTAATCAAGACTGATAGGTCATAAGAGTGTTTGGGTTTCGTTCGGAGCCCAGAACTACATAATATTAAAAATGGACTTGGCCGCATGGTTTTCTCCAACTCAGCGACCCAGTGTGCATGACCATGTGGCCGGTTGCAGATATGGGACATATCCATTCTCCATAATCTGAACATGTTTAGTTAAAATGTGTGCCAATCCATGTGGGGTACCCCTTCTCTATAGAAATCCATGCAAAGTTGGAATAGGGTTTGGAAATTGTGTTCCTAAACCATACACTTTGATATTTTGAAGAGAATTTACTATTTTCCCATGTTATAAGTTATAAGCTTATTTCCTTTTTTTCATTCCCCCTATAGTGTCCAACCAAGGTTCTTCCTCCTCTTTTGAGAACAAAATGTCCCAAGCAAGGAATTGAGCTATATTATATACTTGGTGTTGGTTCTTAAATTCGTTCGAAGCATAGGATCTGTCTCAATATGATACACTTGTCTCTCAACTCATATCAATGTTTATCCTTCCATCTATTGTATTATTTTGGTGCAAGATCATATACCATGTTTTAGTGCATTGGACCATTTCTCATATGTCTTCCATCCTTCTCTTAATCTAAAGTCAATACAGAGTGACGAGCCCTCTTTTTCCATGAGGTAGGTGGTCATTTTGTTTTCCCTTTGAGTTTTGGATGTTTCATTATTATGTCCCCATCCATATGTCTGCCTTTTCTGTGAATCCCAATTATATTGATTCCTACGTGTCTAATTGACCACTTTACCTAGAATCATGTTAATTAATTATAGTTTGGGGGATTAATTGTCATATATACCATATATAGTCACCCCATTGTTGGGCCATTAAAATTGGCCATTTTTTGTAAATTTTTTAAAGTTCCTGGAACTCCTTTGACCCTTATATAATAGCTTTTAATTGACATTTGTCTTGATGAGTTTGTATTTAATGGGAACCAACACACCTCTTAGGTGTTCGACCATCTCATGGTTGGAAATTCACATGTTGTAAATTTCCTTATTGCCCATGTCACACCATAAGTTACACATAAGCCTTATAAATAAAATTGTCATGTCTTAATGACTTAAATGGAATCACTTAGGCATGATAGATGTTATTACATAATTCAGTTACATGGAATTGATCAATGTGTGAGGGATTATGCTTGTTGGTTTGCTTTATAAAGGGAATTTCACTTAATGATAATTTCCCCATCTATGTTGTCACACCTTTAGTTCATCCACGAGCCATATAAACTTTAATTTCCATTCAATATTTAGTTAAACATAATTAATGTATTAAATGGATTACTCATATATATTAGATGGTAAAACCATGACATTTTCTTATGGATTAAAAAGGATTATTTGAATTTAAAGGTTTGTAATGGATTTAAACATCGCTAATGAAATGTATAAGAGTTTATTCCTTATGTATTTGTATTATAGATGTGAATATTCTTTATTTATATATATGGGATTATAAAATAAATGGATGTGAGGTAATTTCCCTGACAAATTATTAATAAGAATACACCTTTCTAGAGGTTGTGTATGATGGTAAGGGCTATTGAGACAGTAGGTAAATCACACTACAATACACCATGTGTTGAGCATTTCATCTCCCACCAGTGATATTATATGGGTGTTTGGATTTATTTTCCATGTTCCTATTTAGAGTGTTTTCATGGAGGATCACTATCTTTTATGACTATTGTTTCATGATGTCTCTCACTCTTCTTGGGATATAGGGAATGTTACCTATATCAAGGCCTTTTAGGCTCTTTTAGACTAGTTATGGATGTTGGAGTTATGCCTTAGTCCATACATAAAATATTATTTTGGGTTTATGGCCAGTAGGAATCTATAAACATATGGTTCATATAGGTGAATGTGATATATAGTTAAACTATATATATATATATTACTACTATATATATTTATTGTTCAAACCTATATTCCATCCCTGAGATAAATCAGGTTGACCCGCCATGTGTCCTATAGGAACCTCAGTGAGCTAGTTATTTATTCTGTATTGTTTCATTATTCTACTCATATGTGAACATTGTTTAATGATGATCACTACTCAAATTACACGTAGACACTTTTGGTGGTTGCTTACTAAGATTTTTATCTCACATCGTACTTTAGATGCATTTGATACCTGAGAATCCTATTTATCTAGAGGTAATAATAATGGAAAGTTCCTTCAATTGGCCTTTTGACATTCTTAGATTAAGTTTGATCTTATGAGAATGGAATTGGGCATTGGCTTGAGATTCTTATAGACATCATTTTGTATTTTTCATCTTTTTTTACAATAGTAAATCAATCAAGTATATATATGTTCTTTTCTATATTGAAAAATGTCATTTATTCATGTATCAGACACTACTATAGTGGCTTTTGATATTATTATCAGTAGTTCAGTTTTCTTTTTCTTCTTCTTCTTATTTATTAAGTTATCTGTTTACAGTTCCACAGTTTCTGGGTTTGGTCTATCTATATTATGCTTACATTATTGATTATATGATTTTTACCAATCTTATATGATGGTATAATATCCGCAATGTACCACCATTACACCCATGATGTTAGTTAGTATCCTCAGGCATTTGTAGAGGCACGCATGAGGCCATGTCCCCTAGAGGCTTAGGTAATGGGTTATGTGGATCCAAGGACAGTATTTTATAGAGTGGTATCATGATGATTCCATTCTTTACATATTATTTGGAAGAAATAGATTAGATATTAGGAATTCATGGAACATGGTCATAAGATATTCTTTGGCGTTGCGAACCCATGTTCGGGGTAAAGGCTGAGTCTCCTAAAGAATAATTTTTGTTCTATTTTTACCTATTATTGTTGATAAGAATTCACTATTTGGTGATGCACTTCGGTTATCATGTTATTAACATTGGTATTATTGATATTGTGATTTCTTTACTATGGACTAATGAAATTTGGTTGTTCCATTTGAACTTGAATGAACATTAAGAATAATTGGGATAATATTCAATGCATATTTCCATATCAAGTTTATTTTTATCATTCATTATCCTATCACATATTATTCGTGCCTTAATTAAATTGAACTGTGATGAAACTTCTCAAATGGATTGGAAAACATAATTGATACTTAAACAGTCTTACTCAACCTAAATGTGTTGTCCTAAATATGATAAAGTGGACACTGTATGAATTCAATTATGGAACATTGAGATATTAATCATCAATCTCATGATCTAGAATGTGTTATGTTGTTGGTTAAGGAAATTTCATATTTGTTTCATAAGAAATATGGGCTCTAGTGGATTGGACATGGAAACCCATTTAATTCAACAATCTATATTTATAGAATATTAAAAAATATAAATTTCAAAAAGGATATGATATTGATTTTGAATCAACCATATCATATATATATATATATAATATATTTAGACTTTAACTCGGCCTTAAGAGTGGGTGGTTGGTATCTCTTGTGTTCTCATGGTCGGTGCTACCATCTTGACCTATCTTTTGAGTGGGAAGAGAGGAATGATTATTCATTTAGGAAGGATTTATACCTATAATAATTTATTAAACAAAACATTTAAAGTTACTTAAATTTCTTCTCACTCATGGTCTTGGAATGGTAGTGTCATGCCACCCTGACATCCTTCTATCGTACACCTTGATGGAGGTGAATTCCATGCTCCTATGGTGGCGGGATTGCAGCCACTAGTTATTCCTCCTATAGTTCCACCTATAGTACCTCTTCTTATACCTAATGTGGGTATGCATTACCTATTCTGATAGGTATTCCTTCATATGATGCTTTCGATGCATGGTGTAGTTCGACAATCCCTAAGAATTGTATATTTTACTCATGAGTTTCAGCAGGAACATCCTCCCACATTTTTGGGGGATGGTGGACCACATGGTGTGGAGTCTTTTCTAGAGTCTATATTATCTATATAATATCATCTACAGTTTCCTCTAGAGTTTATGCTCATGCTATCATTTTATATGATTCTCAATTCAGCCAAGTAGTGGGGGATGTTATCACCCAAGAAGATTGGCACTAAGACATGGTCTGGGTTGGCTTCAAAGTGATCTATTATGAGTAATTCATTCCCCAAACTCTGATAGCTGACTAAGCTAGAGTTTTCATGAACCTTGAATAGTGGATCATGTTAGTTATGGAATACACTTCATGTTTCACTAAGATGTAGTGGTTTCTCCAAATATAGTTTTCAATGATATTATGAGAACTAATAGATTTTGGGATGGGCTGGTTTATGCTATATGGTCCTAGGTAAATGTGTTCATGTTGACTACTATTTATAAAATATTAACCCAAGACCTAATTATTGGGTGGAACCTGAGGTATATTGAAGGTTTTAGTCAATGTGGTTCACCACTTAGAGCTATTAGTTGTTTATCTTTTGGGAAAAAGAGGCACTTTGGGTCCACTCATAGAGGTAGAAATACTCAAGATCCTCACACATATAGCTTTCTTATTTTTCACTAGTGTGGGTAGCCATGACACATCATGTATCAGTGTCCCGAGGATCCAGTTTAGTTCAGATGCTATGGTAGGATAGGCCATATTCATCGATTCTGTTGGACTTTCCCTCCAGTGCCTATAGATTGTGTATCTACACATACTCTATTGTCAGGAGTAGGGATACTGGGATCACATCATGTAGACAGTTGGAATAAAACCAATCTATCAGGTTGAGGTGACGATTGAGATATAGGATGTTAGACTTATGATTCTCAGCACCGGTAGAGTAAAATTGCTCGAGAAAGTTAAGAAGTGACACTAGAATGTGGTAAAGGCCAGTTACACGCATTTCATCATATGTCAGCAAGAACAGTGATAAACTTTATAATGAATGAGATATTATTCTAGTAGCCTCCAATTTAGTGTCTACACTATTTGATACAAGTGTGTATCAATATTTAATATCAAAGACTATTAGGGGATGTTTGGGCCTCGAGATAGAACATTATCTTTGCCTTATGATTCTAGAAAAATCATTATGTATTCGATCAATGTGTGTTCTCTATTCTATGGGAATTCCCCTTTAGATCAGTGATTACCTTTTCATGTGAAAATTTTAAATCCTTAACTTGACATAATTCAACGTAATCATTGGGATGGGCAGGTTACTTCCATCTCAATCTCACATTGACTATTATTATCATAGGGTGACATTTACATCACCATATGGAAGTATGTAGATGCATAAAGGTGAGTGGTATGTTTGTGTGACATGAGCAGGACCCAAGAAGCAGAGGATAGGAAGTGTGAAAGCTCAGATTGCATGCCTTTTTCATGATGGTCATGGGTTACAACCCCTATTAATCCTCTTGTAGTGGAGTGTTCCAGAGAAATATTTCCAGACAACTTGTTTTATCTACCTATTGTGAGAGAGGTAGATTTTATTATTTATCTTACACCAATAGTTGAACCAGTGAACATTCCTCCTTATATGATGGTTCATAATTATTTTCTAGTGCTCATGAATATCTTGGATGTTCTGGAGGGTAAATAATTTATATGCCCTTGTACTTTTCTTGAGGTTTCACTAGTCCTTTTTTTCAAGATGTTAGGTGGTACCTTCCTTCTTTTTTGGATTAGCGTCAGTTGAATCGGCTCACAATCAAGAACTGTTATACATTTCATAGAATAAATGACTTCTTTGATCATCTATGAGGATAAAATGTGTTTTCAATGATATATTTGAGGTTGTTCTATCATTAGGTACATGTCAAGACATCCATCATACCTCACATAGCATTCAAAATTAGGTATAGTCTATACGAGTACTTGGATATATTGTTCAGACTCATGAATGAACCTGATGTTTTATGGATCTTATTAATTGGGATTTCCCCTAGTATCTGGATTCATTTTTTATTGTCTTTATAGAAGATATCTTGGTGAATTATTTCTCTAGATACGACCATGAAACCCATATTAATTTCTTGTTGAATATTTTGAGAGAGAACTATATCTATGCTAAAAATGATAAATGAAATTTCTCAATCTATAAAGTAAACTTCTTGGGATACATTATCTCGAGGTCAAGAGTTTCAATAGACCTAGAGAAAATGAGAGTTATAGTTTCTAGGGAGTTTCCCAAGAACATATGTGACATTCAGAGTATCTTTGGCATTTTGTATATTACATATGATTCATCTAGGATATCTCATTCCCTGAAGTGCCTCTCATTGGATGGAAAAAAGATGGGTTATAAATTCATTTGTTCAGAAGCTTGTGAATCATCCTTTCAGGATTTGAAGTAAAGATTTACTTATGTATTGATAATGATTCTTTGAGAGCCAAGTGGGTGCTATACTACATAATTTCATGCATCAAGTATCAGGCTAGATTATATTATGATATAGTAAGAGAATGTTTTTCCATTTGGGTCTTGTTAGTTGGGGCTTCACGAGTGGAATTACCCAACGCCTGACCACAATCTTGTGATTATTGACCATTCTCTATGTTGTTAGAGACACTATCCACAGTGAGAGAATTGTATAGTATCCATTGATCACAAAAGCATCAAGTGCATCTTCACATATTGGGATCAGAATCATATGTATTGTAGGTGGTTTGAGTACCTATAGTTTTTTGATTTCGAGCTCACCTACATGCCTAGAAATGGAAATCTAGTAGTTGATGAACTAATTCAAAAAATCATAGACACTGTAGGTTCAAGAATCCAATGGGAAAAGGTAGATTATGACCTTATTCTCAGAGATAAACAATGAGGTTTAGGATAACCGTTCTCAAACTATCCTCATATCCTTAATTGTTAATTCTTCTATTCTAGAACAGGTTATATTGAGACCGCTATCCGATCCTGAAGGCCTTGTCATGGGAGAAATGATTTCAAGTGATGATACATCTTATGGTTGAACTAAGGATGGGGATGATACCTTAATGTTATATGGCTATGTATGGGTCTTAGTAGACCTTATAGAGGAGTTTATGTGGAAATTCCACACCTCATCAGGGATTGCTCACTCGGGTGTCACCAAAATGTATTGAGATCTACAACATTTGTATTGGTGGCCTGGCATGAAACCTAAGATAGATGGATTCATCAATCGGTGTTCCACCTAACAGAATTGGTAGAAAAAACATCAGTGACCAATTGGGATTTTACATCCATTATCCATTCCTGAGCATAAATGTGACAATGATTCATTGGATTTTATAACTAGTCTGCCTAGATCACAAAAAAATCAATGATACAGTGTGGGTTTTCATTGATCATTTTGTTAATGTCTGACACTTATTTTCAATTTGAGATACCTTCATAGTACATGATTTAGGAATTTTGTACCTCATAGAGGTTTTACATCATCATGGAGATATGTATTCTATTATTTCTAATAGAGATTCACATTTCATCTCATGGTTCTTATAGGTATTTCATAATGGCATGGGTGTGTAGGTGTTACTATGCATAGCCCATAACCCACATACTGATGGACAGATGGATCATACGATTCAAATTCAATAGGACATTATTTATTCATGTTTCCTTGACATTGGTTGTTCTTGTGATAATCACAATATTTTTGTGTGGTAATCTTATAATAACAGCTTTCAGGATTCCATCAAGATGGATCCTTATGAATCTTTATTTTTTAGTCCTTTCTACTCACCTCTATGTTGGCTAGAGGTAGGGGAAGCAGCTGTTCTTGAAATATGTCTCGTGATAGAGAATATAGAGAAGGACCAACTATTCTAGATGCATATATTGATAGCTCAGTCCATAAATCATTCATATGCCAACAAGCATTGAAGAAATCTTGATTTCAAGTTTGGAGATTGGGTTTTCTTGCGAGTCTCACCCTGGTAGGTGCATATACATATTCGGAGGTAGGGAACGATATCACTGAGGTTCATTAGACCCTTTAAGGTTGTGAAATGGATCAAACCAATAGCTTACCGGTTAGAATTTCCTCAGAGATATCAGTCTACGAATAATTTCATTAATTTATCTCAGCTTCTCCAATACTATCCAAAACCATCACACATCTGTCATCCCGATGAGGTAAAATTAGACGTTGATACTTCCTTTTAGAATTATAATATTCATATAGTGGATCAGAGTGTGAAGAAACTCCATGGTGGGTCTGTTCCTCTGGTATGGGTGATATGGTAGTATAATTTATTACCGGATAACACCTATGAATAGGAAGGTAAAATACATTCTCAGTGGCTGGAATTCTTTGATGATGAATATTATTTACCTTCATAAAGCCAACTCAGTGATGATTTCCTTTTAATATGGGAGGTTGTAATGAACAGTCTTTTAAAAAGAGTTAAAAATAATTATTTTCTCAATTAGGATACCTTAAAAGGCCCTAATAACGATTTCTAATCAAGTCATAGAGGTTATGGGAGCATTCAGGGCACATTCAAAGCCCAGATGTCTAAAATGAAAAAATATACTAGGCCACATTGTTTGATTGCAACTATGTGACAAAGGGCGCATGTACATGTTTTCAGTTGCAGATATAGGAAAAATCCATTCTATCTAGTCTGTGCATTATTAGTCAAACAATGTAGCAAACTATTTTAGGTGAACCTACTCTACTGACAACCATGTATGATTGGTTCATGGATTGGAAAACGTTCTCCTAAACCACGAGCTTCGATATTTTGGGTGGAATTTACTATATTACCTCTATTTTAAGTTATAACCTTATTTCCTTATTCCCTTTCCTCTTCAAACATCCATAAAAGGTTATTCCTTCTATTTTTATCTCAAATCCCCCTAATCTAGGCTTTGTTCTAGATCCTCTATCTGCTACCTGTTTTTCAATCTATCAAATTCATTGGATCCATCTCAGTAAGAACCCCCCCCCCCCAAGTCTCCCAAATACTATAAAAGTCTATCTTTTTATCCATTATTCAAGTTAGTTTAGGATCATATTTTCTATTTTTTTGGGAATAGGACTATTTATTAGATCTCTTCTAACATAATCTATATTTGAGGCTGATACATAGTGAGTGGTCATCTATGACCTTACCGTATTTGAACACATTGTTTTCCATATTATTTTTGGATGTTTCATAATAATGACATCATGCGATATGTTTATTTTTGAACAGAATCACAATTATTTTGATTACTTCAGGATTAATAGACCCTTGTACCTAGATACATGTTATGTGATTCTCATTTGGTGGTTGAGAGGTTGTACATACCAAATATGGTCACCCCATGGGTGTTCCATTGAAATGGGCCATTTTTTTCAATTTATCAATGTTATTGGAACACGTTATTCCCTTTTAGCAAATCATTTTAGTGAAATTTTCATTGAGGCATGTGTATTTTATGGAACCCAAGACACCTCTTAGGCATTTTTCCAACTTATGATTAGAATTTCTCAAGTAGTCCATTGTCTTGTTGCCGATGTCACCTCATAAGTGAAACTTCATCCATAAAAATGAAATTCCCATTTCATAAGGAATTAAATAGAATCACATAGGGATGATAGGTTTTATTAATTAATTAGGTTAGATTGAATAGATCAATGTGTAATGGATTATGATTTTTAGTTATCATTATAATGGGAATTGACCTTGAAGGTAATTTACCCATATATGTTAGAACACCATTAGTGCCTCCATGAGTGTTATAACCTCTAATTTCCAATTATTATTTATTTTAATAGAATAAATGGATTAAATGGTTGAATCAGATATATTGGATATTGAAACCATGACTTTTGATAATGCCTTAAAAATGATTATTTGAATTTTAAATGTTGAAATGGAGTTGAATTGTGTTAATGAAAAACATAAGAAGTTATACCATATATATTGTATTATCAATATGAATATTCCATATTTATATATATTGCATGAAAAAATATATGGATGAGAGGTAATTACCCATTACAATTATGATTATGAATACACCTTTATAGTGGTTGTGTACGAGTGTTGATCCAGGAGGGAAATCACACTCCCTTTCATCGAGTGTTGAGCATGGCATATTGAAAATGTGATATTGTATGGGTGTTGGGATTAATCTTCCATTTTCCATTATAGAGTTTTGTTATGGAATCTCATTTTCCATACTAAGTGTTGTTTCATGATGCCTCTCACTCTTAAGGTGATGTAGGGGATTAACCATATTGTGTGATATTTTAGGCTCATTTAGACAGATTATTGATGTCTGAGTTGTTCCTCGGTCTAGTTAGGAACTAGTGTTCTAGGTATATGGAAATTAGGAATCTAAACGATCTTCATTCATATAGGTCAATGTAGTACACAATTACAATATATATATATATATATATATATATATTACTACAATATATAGTAGTTGTTAGACTTCTATTCCTTCATTGACCGGAAGCAGGTAGATCCACCAGTTGTCCTATAGGAACCTAAGTAGACTATTTATTTATTTCAGCATTGTATTACTATTCTATTCTTACATGTACACTATTTAGTTATGATCATGACTCGAATTACATGTAGACAACATTGGTTGTGGCCTACTGAGATTTTGCCTCACACCCTACTCAGGTTTCAATTGGTACCCATGAAGAATATTTTTCTATAGGTATGGATTTGGGAAATCAAACTATTATTGGTCTATAACAGAGTTACATTTAGTTGGATCATAGGATTAGAGGATCAAGCACTGGCTCAAGATTATTATGGAGTTTTTTTGACCTATTTTTGTACTATTGTATTACATGATTATATCTATTTTCCCTTACTATATTATTTCTTGTCATGCATTCGTGTATTAGACAGTACTATAGAGGATTTTTATATTTTTATCAGTTGTTTAGTTATATTTTTCATCCACTCCTTATTTATTCAGTTATTTGTTTATGATTCCATAGTTTACTGGTTATATGTATTTATAATATGATTCTGTTTTTTAATTTTATTCGCCTTAATCCACTATAACACTTTGATATGAGGGTCTAGTATCCCCAAAACACTACCATTACACCCTTGATTCTAGTCGGAAGCATTTGGGAAATGGGGAGGTGTTAATGAGGCCATGTGACCCACAGTCTTGTGGCACGAGTTAAGTTGATCTTCGGTCAGGATGTCATATATATTTATAGGTGTTTATATTACAAATATAATTAAATTTAATCAAATATATGTTTTTTTGAATATATTTATGTATATATATTTATAAATATATATATTTATTGATATTTATATTTATTTAGGTATATATATATACATTTACAATTACTTATATATACATATACATGTTTTTGGGTGTGTTTTAAGTATATTTGTCTGTGTTTATATGTGCAAATATATATATTTATTTATATACATAAAATAATATGAAATTATATATATAGTTGTATATATATATATATGGGTTCATCCATCCCCCCCACCGACTTCCCATTTTCCCCCATGATATTTGGAGGTAGGGGAGATCTTTTCCTACACACAGTGTGTGTGACATGTTCTTTATGGGTGGTGGGTTGGATGACACACGCTCGATGGTGAGGTGTGTAACCAGTAAGATGAGGCTTGTGACATATAGCATGATGTGTAATCTCTGTAGGAAGTGGAAGGAAGATGGTGCGACAAGAGGGGTGATTGTAAACATTGGAACTTCTATAGGAATAGGAAGGTGCAAAAACAATTAAGTTCACAACTTGGCTACTACTGCTTGCATAAATCATGGTGAAGAATTGAGAATACAAAATCCCTTTTGGATCAAGTCTTTTAGGACACATTAATGTAATTTGGTCTACGATAATCCATATATTAACTTATTTATGTCACGTGGTCTTCTATCTATGTAATGTATGGGTTTATGGGTCGTGTAAAAGGCTTCCAATCAGCCAAATTAAAAATATTATTTTCTTTAATAAAGGGGAATGAACTCGTCATTCTTTGATATATATTTATATTTATTTATTTATAATTTATATGTATTTATGTTTATTTATATATATTAATATATAAATTTTTTTATATTTATATAAATTTATATAAATTTATATATTAATGTATGAAAATAATTATATTTAATTATATGTGAGTGAATGTATTTATATATATTTACATTATTAATATATATAATGAAGTTATATGTATATATGTAAGTATGTATGCATGTATATATGTAATCATATATTTAATTATTTATATATATGTATATATGCATGTATTTATGGAATTTTATTTATAGTTATAGATATGTATATTTATTTAAATGTATTTATATACATTTATATATTTTTTTATACACTTATATATATATATATATATATATTTTCATTTATGTATATATATTTAAATTTATATTTATTTAATATAAATTTTTATAAATCTACATATATTTAAAAATTTATATATAAGTAAATTTATATAAATTTATACCTATTTATAGTATTATATTTATATATTTATAAATTATGTATATATATATATAAGTCTATAACTCACCAAAAGGTTGAATTCATGGAGTGGTGAATACTTTACCAAATACCAAATAGGTAATGGGATCAAATATCCCCCTATGCATATTTATGTCATATTTTTTAGAAACAAGTGTTTGATATTAAAACTACCACAATATGATTAAGATAGTTTTTAAAAGTGTTCTGAACTGATCTGTGATACTATAATACACTACAGGTTAAAACAAATAGCTAAACACCAAATAATGGATGCTAAATTTCATTTCTCAACATAGTTATACTGATATGTCATATAATATAGTGAAAAAATCATCTTTATTTGGTTCAAATAAATTTGGATAATCCAATGAGCATAAAACGATGATGTGTCGATGCACTAGAAATACTATGGGTGTTACCAATATTTATTGTTTTGAGTGGATGCACCAACCCTATAAATTTACAATACATTTTAAAAGAACTTGTTACCTTCAACCTCCCATACAACATATTACTCGTGAATGTTTTATAGTCTCAATCTTTATGAAAAAATAACATGTTTACACCAGCAACAATGTATCAATAAGATTCACTTCCATTCACTTGATGATATTCATGAATTTCAAGGGAGATAACCTAATGGGTCTTCATTCCTCCTCAAACATTCCAACACCTTCCAGAAATTCCTTCACTATTTCTATATTTTTCATTCACAGTTCTTTTTCATTCATTTGAAGAGAAATATATCATTCCTATAACATATCTCCTATAATCATTCTCTTGAATGGTGGGATTACATTACTTGGATTCAGGTGACATCCCTAAGATGCCAAAGGCTAGAAATAAATTCCAAGGGATTTATTAATAGTTGGGGGAACATTTTACCATTGAAAATAAAAAAAAACAAACAAGTCATAGCCAAATAAACCACTACATGTTGCATGATATAAATTAAAGACAACTCAAATCATACCATTTATATAAAAACCAACTATAAAAGAGTACCAAAGTAAAAGACAACAAAACAACAAAGTAAACCACAAAAGCCAACAACACAAAACTAAAAGACTCCAAAGACAAAATCCAAGGCTCCCATAAGCTCCATGCCCCAACTCCACCAAACTAACTAAGTATCATGAAGTGCAATTAAAGATGTGTGATACATTAGCTTTCCCCGTGTCTCAGTAAATGATATCTAAAAAAGCACCAAAGTTCCAAATAAGGGGTGGGTGATAAAATTCTATAGGTTTTTCTTAAATGACTTCCCTAATCACACCACTTGGATAGAACATGTTATCATATTAATATAAAACTATTTATATAAAACAATATCTAAAATAGTTTATATCGAAATATAAACAAGTGTTATAATAAAATAGTTTTCCAAAAAAGTTATAAAGTTTTATTAAAAAAACATAAAATGCTATAACCCATTTCATGTATCCATTTTTGACATATCTCATTCCAATATACATATCCAAACGTCTACACATTCATGATTCATTATGAATCATCCAAACACATGAGTGGTTTATCATCAATATATCAAGTCATTAAGAGGTAATTAAATCCCATGTCTCATTACAAATTTGGATTTAAGCACAAGATACTATTTTAATCATGCCTCAAAAATGCAATATGGACTCACACCAACCAATTATTCCAACCCATTCTAAATCAACAATTTCAACCATTTCAATAAAACAATTCTTTTATTGAAATCCTTCCAAACAACAATTTAAATAAAACAAAAAATTTACTAAATATGTTTAAAAAACTACTTAAATAACTCAAAAATTTATTGATAACCTTTTGCATGATTCAAAACCAAACTCTCATTTTAAAATAAATATACCAAAATCACATTCCACCAACACACAGAATTTTGATAAATACACAAACCATCACTCAAAAGGGTTTTAAATAATAATTTCACAAAAATACATGATCAATTTCAATATAAAATTAATAAATATGAAAATAATCTTACATGTTATAAATAGAGGCATCTATATTGAATCCACCAACCTTGGGTTTTATGGTGAGAACAAAGAATGACACTCAAACGCCAACGAAACCGATTTAAGACTCTAAAAAGATGTATTTGATCTATTCTCCTATCAACAAAAGCCATATCTAATCATTATTGGCATCCAATATCTCATATATATCCACAATGGACGTATCTCTAAGAAACCCCAAGATATAGAGTAGTTGATATATGGAAAATCCTCAAGAACGACCCAGAATGATAACATACCACATGAATTTCACTTCAAAACACCGATAGAATTATTCAGATCACATCTAGATTGATGAGAGAAGATTTTTATATCTTTATGAAGATAGAAAAACGAGTTAGGGCAGCATAATCGAAAAAATTATAGAGATATAGGGGAAAACTAGTGAGATCCAAAATTTTTAGGATCTCCCTTTTGAACTATGCAGAGTTAGTTACACAATTTGTTAATTCTGCGCTAACGGTGTACCAGCTTCTGTTCCAAGCAAGAAACCTCTCATGGTAGGATGGAATGGATTATACATAACGCACCAGTCATTCCAAATACCTTTGGACCGAGATACCCTAATTACATGGTTTCTACATGGTGGACACATGGTTTGGGTAAACCATACACCACCCATGTTCCCATACTTTTTCACATGCCTCACTGTTCATTGTTTCCTGTAGGTGTTGCACCATTTTACCAAACCGTGATCCAACTATGAACCTAGAGAAAATCCCCAAAAATTCCTTAAAATATCCACAAGCTCTCCAAAACGTGAACCACATAATTTACATACATAAAAAGTATAAACAAGGGGTTATTTACTCGAAACTGGGGGTTCTATATTCTCCACACCATTAGACATTATTTCCACAAAAAAGTAGAGAACAATTATTTCTCTGAAAGGGTTCTTCCCATTTCACATTCATTTCCTTCTCATCCTCCCTTGTCTCTTCCTAAATATGATCATGTTTCGACAAAAATTGCACTATACTGATGCTTTTTCCATTCAAGACTTTCTCTTGATAATCAAAAATATGCACTGGCATGTGGACCAATAAAGCATCTTCTTGATGTTCAATGTGGTTCCATTTGATCACATAGAAAAGATCAGAATAATGATTTTTCAAATGAGATATGTGAAACACATTGTGTACCGCACTAAATCATGGTGGTAATAACAAACGTTATTCCCCCTCACCAAACCAATCCAGTATCTCAAAAGGGGATATGTATCAAGGAGATAACAATACATAATTCTAAAAATCATGATGTCACAACCTTAAATAGATCCTAATAAACACATGACCACTCACCTAGAGTGATAAAGATAGTCGATGATGATCTGTATAGGATTTATAATGACACTTTTCATCTCTATCAATTTCGTGACCATCTAAATCTTCCCTGCCATTTCTTCAACAAGGCATGAAAAAACCAGTGAAGTTTAAATTGTTTCCACCCAAAAAAGTGTATACTGAAAAGGAATACTATACAATGCTTAATAAAATCCATATTTAGGAAGGATTGATAATATATGTTATTTGAGAACTCCACTAATCTCATGTTATCTTCCCATGAATTGGAAAAATCCATTACACAAGTCTGCAACATGTAATCCAACATTTGATGCATTCTCTCAGATTACACTTCCATATGAGGATGATATGTTGTTCTCATAATCAACTGAGTTCCAGTGTATTTTTCAATGGATTTCCATAAATGATATGTAAACCTAATATCTATGTCTGATATGATTGAAACTGGTATTCCATGTCTCTTTACCACTTCCTGGATATAGATTTTTAAAAAGTCCTCCATTTTAAGAGATTCATGAATAGAGATGAAATTGGATGACTTGGTATGTCTTTCTATTATCACCCATATGGCATCATGTTTCTGAACTGTTCTTGGGAGACCAATTATAAAATCCATTATTGTCTCCTCCTATTTACAAACATGGATAAGTAAGGATTCCAACAGAAATGTTGGTCATTGATTCCATGCCTAAACTTTTAGACAAGTTAAGAATCTTAATATAAATTCATCTACTTTCTTTTTCATGATGACCCACCAAAAAAGTGAATTCAATGACTTATTCATACTCTGTATTCCCAAAAGAAAATCCCATCTTGAATGGTGGTAATCATGAAGTAATTTTTCCTAAAATTCCATATGTATGCCCATCCAATTTCTGAACCACCAAAATGAACTGTCATCCAGTTTCCAAATCTCAATGGTCTCCCCAAAATTATGTTTTGAACTCATCACAACACATTTTGAATCAAACTTTTGTGGCTCTTTAACCATAATTACCAAATCAATAACCACATAAACTGATAAGAAAACCAGAACATTACCTCAGTATTCACATTGAAAATGTATGTCATCTAGGAATGACATCAAATGCCACTCATCTGAATCGTCTTTCTCCAACTGTGCATACAACATTATACTTAATTCATCGACTGCCAAATTTATTTTACTTGGTGTATTAAACAAGTCAAATTCAAACATTTGGGGATATTCCATCCATCTACTTTATCTCAAATTCAAATCCCTTTTTGCTAATATATGTTTCAAGATCTTATGATTTATAAACAATGTAACTTACTCACCAAATAGGAAATTATTACAAGACTAAAAAGAATAGACTACAACTGGTAACTCCAAATCATGTGTGGGTTAGCCATCCTCATTCAAGAATAACTGCCATGATCCATAAGAAACAACCTAATCTCCCTACATGAGAAAAAATCCCATCCTAGATCCAAAAGTATCACAATACACCATGTTTCCTTTCCCTAATTCTGGAAATATAATGATATGTTGTAATGTAAAGAAAATTTCATCACATTAAAGGATTTCAACATTCCCCTCTCTATTGGAATGGAACATTATTCTTTTTCAAAGCTATCATAAGTGAAGCTAGTATTGAAAAACCAAAAACAAATAATCTATAATAACCATGTAGACCAAGAAAGATAAATATCTCATAGACATTATTTAGTAGTTGACAAGTTATAATAGCATATATGTTATTTGGATCCACAAAAACTCCTCTTTTATAAATTACATGGCCAATAAAGCGTGCCTCTTATGTCCAAAAATCACACACTTATAATTTGGAAAAAAACCAATGGTCTCTCAATATTACCAACACTATCATGAGGTTCTTCTCATGATCATACCTTTTTTGTGAAGACACCAATATGTATTCTACAAACACCACCACAATAGAATCCATATATCTCTAAAACATTTGATCCATAACTTATTTAAAGCTATCAATTACATTCATAATAACGAAAGGAGTTACCAAATATTCATAATTTCCATATCTACTCTTGAATGTTTTTTTGGAATATCCTCCTTCCGAACCCCCAATTGGTGATATCCTGATTTCAGTTCAATCGTAGAGAACTATTATGCATCCTATGGTTGATCAAACTGACCACCAATGTGAGGAAGTGGATTCTAAATATTTATTATAACTTGGTTAAGCATTTGATAATACACACACATACATAGAGTTAATATCTACATTTTTCACAAATAAGACCAATACATCCCACATAGATGTGTTCTGAAAAATAAACACTTTACTTTCCAGATCTACGAATAGCACTTTCAATTAACTTAATTCAATTGGAACAAAAGGATATGATTGAAGTGATATAGTACTGGTCCCTATAAGGATATAAATTGTAAACTCCACTTCCCTTACATGTAGAAACAATGAGAATTTCTTGAGAAAAAACATCTGGAAACTAATCAACCACTACTAGAAAACTGTTATATTTGATCTCTTCCATTGATTCCAATGTCAAAGCTACCAACTAGAAAGAGATCATTCTAGCTACTTCTACAAACAATCTTGTTTCACCTCTCTTTTCATTCTTTTATCCCCTAATGATATGTTTGATGCCATCCTCAGTCTTGAAACTAAAAGTTCTTCAATAAGAGTCGATTGGATCATTGAATGTAGTCAGCCAATCCATACCCAAGATTACATCATAGATTTCTAGTTTATGCATAGATAAATTCCCCATTTTTTAATCTCCATCAAAATTTATAGAACATTCATTACACATAAGGTCTTGAAATTATCTTTTTATATATATGAGTTTAATATTTTATCATAGAAAGTATAATATCAACTTTTAATCATATAAAATAAAAATAATTAGAATCAATGAAGGAATGGGATTCACCTATGTCAAAAAATTCTTGTACAAGGGTAGATTTCAAAATAATCATACCTCAAAAGATTGATTGTCCATATTGATCATTCACAATAACCTACTCTACTCCATAATATTTCATTCCCTCTTCAATATACACTATTCTCCTTATGTCCCTATTGATATTTCACTACATGAGGTTTCATGGGATTCCTAGATTCTCGATTTCTAGCTTTGTTCTTTTTATGGGAGATATTATTCAGTCCTTATCCCATTGAATCATGTGATGCATACAAAAATTGAAAAAAGAAGTTTCCCAAATACCTAACCATGGATCATATTGATAATAACGCTGAATATTACCTATATTTTTAAATTTATCATGCACTTATTGGTGCAACACACATTCACTTTATGTGACTCATTGAAGCATAATGAAAACATCTAGGTTTGGTTTTGGGTCTTTGAGAAAGAATAATTGATCTTTTGGTGTGATTCCAATGTGTTCCACCTTCATGAGAAAAGGTATCCCTATTCCTATTTCCCTTATTGTAAGAGTTCTCACATCCTCTCATGAAGGCAAAAATACTTCACCCACTTGGTTTTTTAGAAGTGTCAGATATCATAAAAAGAGTTTCTATTTGATGTCCTAGAACCATTGCTTGAAAAGCATGGGTGATACTTTTAACCAGCTGTTGTTTCACCTACAGCTCAGGTGAAACAAAATTCACAATGGGATTTTATGATATGTTCCTAAGCTGTCTAATGGGATCAATTTTATATGAAAAAGTTAATCTCCATATGTCTCATTCTCTATCAATATTTGTCTTAGCCTTTTAAATTATTCCACATCATCCCACCACAATATTGCATTCCAAAAATCAATATTTATCTTGTTTCACCATTTTTTAAAAATGTCATCATGATTTTTCAAATAAAACAATTTTCAAAATAAGAAAACCATTATCTTTCAAAAGGCTTTCATTTTAAAATAATTTCAATATTGTTTTTAAAAAAATTACATTACACCTAATCATTTATCTTTACAAAAAATGAAATATGTGTTGGAGTTAGCGCCCAAGAACCAACTTCTATATACATTATGTTAACTAGTATTCATGGTTTTGAATATTAAAAAACTACCTATCACATAATTATTATTCTTTTGTGCCACATCGTTTGTGGTAATGTCCCAATAGTAGTTTTCATACAAAATGTTCATAGCACTTCTCCACTATGATGAGAACCAGAATATGCTATGACACTATTCTTGAATATATATTCTATATCCTGATAATATATTTTTTAGGAAACAAATGATATAGGCTAGCAGTGGTGGAGACTCATAGGAATTTGATAAACCATCTCATGGTGTACTCCCTTGGTAATACCTAGTATGTTATTATAGGAACAAGACCCTATAGTAGTAAATCCACATTTGTAAGTGTAATTGGATGTTCCTATCAACGAATGTGTGTATTGGTCCTTAGAATTTATGATTATTATTAATGGTAAGTATGAGTCATGAACATTAATGTATTTTTGAAAACCGTGATGATAAATGTTCATAGTGAGGTAAGATGTGTTGGGTGATTCAAAAATAATATTGCATTAATAAATAATTCAAGAGAAAATATGTCCTTTATTTTCATTAATATATGTTGATATCATAGGACCTAGGATAGAAATTATATGGACTAAATAAATCCATGGCCATGGTGTACTATAGGGAAGTTCATTTTCTAGAATGAAATTGAAAGATAAATCAAGCATATTGGTTGATAGAACTAGCATGCAACCTCCATTATTAAAGATCTTGGCATAAAGGGATTTTTTTACACAGTAAGCATATTTATGATAGAATATGTAATTAAAGAATTTAATTCTTTATCTACTGGGGTCTTGATGTGTTTCTAGATTTTAACCTTAGACATTAGGATTCTTTGCCTAATTCCACTATGAAAGAGGCCTAGAGGGTCAAACACTATGTGTATCTAGAATCATAATTAAATAATACATTAATTTTGTATTATTTAGCAAGTTGAATAAATAGTATTCCCACATGTGGTTTAATAAGTATTCATGTATGCATGATTTCATATATCCTATAAAAAATTATTTGAGATAATATAATGTGAATGGAATATTTAATAAATATTCATTTTTTATTTAGTAAATATAATATTTATTTATTTATCGGTGAGTAATGCATTGATATTTATTTAATATATAAATAGTCATTATTCAAGGCATGGTAAATATTATGAAGGAATAGTGGGTCGAGTTTATGGTCCCGTGAAAAATATCAATATTAAATATTATTTGATAAAATAATATTTAATCATAATTATCATGTTAAGATAATTTTGAGAAATAATATTAATATTATTATCATTTGACATCAGGTAATTCTATTATTAAATAAATAAATAAGGAAACTTTTGTAATAATTTTATATTTACCCAAGTGATATATAAACCCAGTTTTGTTATTTTCTCATTAAAAAAATTCATTTGTCTGAAGTGTGTACAACAAATTTGGAGAATCCTCTCAATCCTAGAGACTTACTTCTCTAAGAATGCTCCCCAGAATGGAAGGAAATCCGCTTCCACCAGATCAAAAATAATTCATTGGAAGAAATTCTCAAAGAAACCAAATATAGACAATTAAAACACAAGGATCTTTCAAGATATCACTAAGAGATTCCTTCAAAAATGTCTGAAGATTCATTGAACACATGTAGATCTCCTCTAGGGGAAATCTACACTTGATTTCAACAATGTAAATATTGTTGATTGATTACACATGGTGAATTAAAAACCTTACAATGTGTGTTGAACCACCAAGGTGGTGCATGGTACACTAGATTGAACTATGTGTAGCCCATGTATAGGACATTTAGTCCCTTTAATTCAAAGATGTACCATGTATTTGAATACAAGTAATAACATACTGGTGACTATGTAATTCTATTATCACACTACATATGTCCCATTGGACACATTTTTTACACTATGTTCGGAGTTACGATCTACATGTTGAGTCCCTAGGTGAGAAAATTAGATAGATAGTGAGAGTCCTACACATCATGTTCTCGGATGTACATGATGTCTACTTCTACCAAATTATTCTGATTTAAATTTTTTTAATAATATTATTCAATCCTTGAGACATGTTATTGCATGTGGTCATTATATTAATAAGACATGACAAGTGATGGGGTTTTTTTAATATTATATATAATGATGTTTAATTAATATATATATAATATTTATATCTATATATTATGTATGAGTCATATTACAGTTTTTAATCTATGTGAATTTAATCAGAACATATGACTGAGACATTATATAATTCGTGTGACCATTAAATTGATACTACACGTCAATATAGTACATGATAATTCATGTATGCCATATGTCCCCAGATTAATCATTATATGAGTATAATACATGTTTGGTACATTTGGACAGGTATTCCTCAAGTTTCCTCCAAGGTCTAGTTATGTACACAGTTAATTTTAAATGAACTTATTTAATTTGTCTAAAATGATAATGGATGAGAAACTAAAGGAAATTAAGATAAGAATTAACATAAAATAACTGATTAATAAAAGATAATAATTAAATGATTCGGATATTATTTATCTTAAATTATATAAATTAAGAATTTTATTCTAGATTTTTTAAATGCGTAACTCATTCCATGCATGTGGATGATCATGAGATAGACCAGCCCATGGTAAGTTATTGGTAACATTATTTTATTATTAAATTAAATTATTTTCATGCCTTCCTTCTCACATCTTATTATGCAGGGTCTGTGTACCAATGGTTTCTTTTATGTAAACCTCTTTTTCCACACACATACATATGAGTAAAAGGGATATGTAAAGGATGGAGCACCCAAGGTAGTGCAGGCAGTTCATGTTCAGAGCCAAGGTGAATCAAATCCAATGAGATATATAGGTGATATTTAGAAAGTCTCAACACAAAAATTAATTAGATTAAGATGTTTTTTCGAAGGTCTATGGATAGTTTATCAGACACTAGATAAACTAACCACTAGTAAAATCGTAGGATCATACAACTTTATTATTTTATTTTATTTTAGTTTCATGGTTATTACATTATATATGTCTTGTCATGATCACATAATTAATGAATTAATGAGAATACAGAATAGAACTAAAATAAATTTTCTTATGCGTAAATATTATCAAATACATGGTTATTCAATTAAGTATATTCAATTAATATAAATAGGTATGTGGTAACGATCATAATTGTAAATTTACCCATAAAATGATATAATACCTATATAAAATATTATTTCTGTGTGTCCTTCAAATAAATCATTTTAAATTAAATGACAGTTTAAATTTCTTGACTATCCCAAGTTTGAATTATTTATCTTATTAATGAATTCTAACATTAATTTTTGGGTTTAATTAACTTGGTTCACATCAAGGGATGACTGTGCAACTAGGACATGGTACATCTAAGAGATAGGGTTAAGGAAATCAAAATTAATGATTTCGGGATTGGGGAGTCCACTCAACAGATCAAGGAACTGTGAGTTAATGCAGTTGGAATTTTTAATACCTACCTAGAACTATTCATGTTCCATGAACAACCAAATTTGGGGTACTAATATGGTGTATATGGATCCTGTCCCCTATAATACCACAGAAACAAAATATTTCGAATATAATAGTGAGAGCTATTGGGGTTCTATAAAATAGTTGGAGACTAATAAATATAATATTTATTTATTTTTCTATATTTTATCATAAAAGTACTAAATTTATTATTATCTTATTTGTAGAAAAAACAATAAAAATTTCATGAATAATATCATTGTGATCCATACATGATATGTAAAACCTTATCGGCGACATAAATTACCTATAGTGTAAAAGTACCTTATATGTCATCATTTTCTATGAAAGTAAATTGTATGTGTTTGAAGAAGCTTTAACAATTGATCCTGGAAACGAGTTAAGTGATTAAGTGCTATATTTATTTTCAAAAAATATGAATGATGCTATAGTTTTTCAAATATTTATGTTTTCATCCATTTAAAATAATCATTTAAAGTAATATGCGGAGATTGATGGGTATTAAATGATGTATCACCTTCAAGATCTCTATCAATAGAATGTGATACAAGAGAGGCATGAGATAACTAATGCTTTGTTTACCACTATTCCTTGAGAGTCTGCAGCAGCTGGGCCTCCTGTATTTAAGCCTATTGGATACATTGAATTCCTAGATATCTTAGGGATAAATACATGAATGAGATACGTAAAAATCTCATACTTTTATCACCTCCCAAGACCTTCCCTTTATTTATTTATAATTACAATATACGAAATAATGAGAATACTCATTATGTAATTATTACATTAATTCACCAAGTGGATAAGGTCATGGGGTGTGAAAACCCCCAGTCATTGTGGTGAATAAGAAAATAAATAAAAGGAAAAGGATCATAAGGCTTTTAAATAGTCTAAATCTCCCAAGAATCATACATTCAAGAAGAATATTATCCAATGGTAGGGAAAGGATAATGTGGTAGTATGTTTTTCATGTGTCAAGTCGGGACACTAGACAAAGAAATACACCATGAAGCTATGTGAATATAAAAGTGCATTCGTTATCGAGTTTAATATTTCCATATCTACACATTTGGTTTCAGATATACCTTTTGGTTATCACATCTATATCAAAATCCAAGAATAATGTAGATTCTGAAATATTTCCAAGGGAGACGTGGATTTGAGAGATGATAATCGTGATAGGTTGGTTGGTCTTGCCATTGGTGACTATCATATCTCATTGCTGATTGGAATGATTTTGGTTTTAAAAAATTGATATTATGTACCTATGGTTACCAAAAACCTAATTTTGTATTATTCCTGGATACATATGGGTATTTATAAAATTAAGAATTTTTTTAATAATGAAAATATATGTTATAATATGGAACATTTAAATAACAGTATTTATGTAACAAATAGAAAAAACAATGTGATTAAAATTGATAAAAAATCATGTTCCCTAGAACCATATAACACCCTATTGTGCCAACACTGTCATGGTTATGAAAATGAGAAGCATTTGAAAATGATCTGTCAAGATGGTTATTTAGAATCTTATAATCTAAAAATACTTGACAGATTTCATGATTGTTTTCATTGTAAAATAACCAAACCATCGTTTTTTAGATGGTGTGAAAGGGACAAAAAGATTATAGTTTTGGAATAGACTGATGTGTCTGGATCATTTGCAGTCAAGGATAGAGGTGGATACTCTTACATCATAACTTTTACTAATGACTTGAGTATATTTAGATATTTCTAGATAATGAGGTATAAGTATGATTCCTTTGAAAATTCCAGCAATTCAATAATGAAGTATAGAATCAACATGTTAATAAGATATATTACCTTTAATCAAATTGAGACAAGGAATATCTTAACAAAGAGTTCATCGAATTTTTAATGTATTTTGGGATTCTATATCAACTCACTCCACCATATAAACCATAGTGGAATGGTTTTAGTTAAAGGGGGAAGTGTATATTATTAAATATGTTACGTTCTATGATGAGTCGTGCAGATCATACATTATCATTTTGTAAATATACCTTACAAACTAAAGCATAGGCATTAAACCGAGTTCCAAGTAAAGAAGAAAATGGAATTCCCTTTAATCTATGGAATCGAAAGAGACCCATTTATTCTCACACAGATGTATGGGGTTGAGAGGTGTTTGTTTATGCCTTCTTGGGAAACAAACTAGCACCCTAGAGCATGAGGTGTATCTTAATAGGGTATCCTAAGGAAACAGGGGGATGTTACATATAAAACCCATCATACATGAATTTTATTATCTCTAAACAAGCTGTCTTCATGAGAGGAAGGACATCCAAAAAAAATATAGTGGGAGAAAGATTGACGTTAATGAATTTGATGCTCAAGATACCTAAGAGTTTGAGAGATAATAGGTTACATAGGTCACTATGGAAGAATTATTTTTAGAAACAAAAATACTATTTAAAGCATAATATATGTAAAAGAACAATAGAGTTATGGTTTTTTAGTCACCTAATATGGTGAAAAAATTTTAAATGAAAATAATAAAACTCTCTCATATAAGAAAGATGTGGAGATCTCATAAACTGAAATATGGAATGAATTCATGAATTCTGAAATAGATTCTATGTATTAGACCCAATTTTTGGTTTAGATTGATGTTCTAGTTGATGTAAATCCCACCGGGTAAAAATGGATATTCCCGAGGAAAATGGAAATGATATGTAATTTAAATACCTAGAATGTAAGGATAATGGAAAATGTTTTTAAAAAACATCATGGAATTCACAAAAATGAAACATTTTATCTATTTTACATTTTTAAATCCATCAGAATTGTACTTGCTATAACATCATACCATGACTATGAGATTTGGAAGATGGATGTCAAAACTAATTTCCATAATGGGAACCTTTTCAAATAATTCTATATAGCACATCCAAAATAGATTGTGACTATAGGTGATACCAAGAAGATTTTAAAGTTATAAATATCCATTTATGCATTGAAAAAGGTATCCAAATCAAGGAAAATTTGATTCGATTAAGACATAAAATAATTTTCTTTCATTAAGAATTGAATGTGAGGCATGTATTTACAGTAGGTGTAGTGGGAATATAGACATTATCCTAGTAGTATATATTGATGACATATTACTTATTGGATGTGATATACCATCCTTAGAGTAACTTAAGGACTAGTTAAACAGGTTTTCCTCCATGAATTTATTAGGTGTTGCAGCATATATTTTAGGGATAGAGATCATTATGGATTGATCCAAGGGTATGTTTGGACTATGTCAAAGTACATATATGGACTAGAAACTAAAGAGATTTATAATGGAACAAACAATAAGGGATTGGTTCTAGTGTAACATGGTTTAAAAATTTATATGAAAATGTGTCCTTAGACATAATAAGAGATAGATAGAACGAGAAATATATCATATTCTATACTGATAGGATCAATCTTGTCTTCCATGTTATGTAATAAAATTTATGTTTCAAATGCACTGAGAATTATAGGAAGATATCAAGAAGATCCTAGAGAACACCATTGGACTGATGTGAAGTTTATCCTTAGGTATCTGAGAAGAGCTAAGTATATGTTCCTGGTGTATGGAGGATATGGGGAGGTTTTCATCATAGGTTATAATAATGTTGTTTTTCAAAAAGATCATAATGATTTTTAGTCGCAATGAGGATATGTTTTTTGTCTCAACGGATGATTTGTGAGCTGGAAGAGTTTAGAACAGCCCATTGTTACTGATTATACAATGAAACCTACATATATAGTTTCTTCTGATGTAGCTAAGGAATCCATTTAGATTTAGAACATTATCCTGGATGTTGATGTGGTACATTGTTTTAAATTCATTAACCCATTGTTCTGTGAAAATACTATAGTGGTGGCTCTTGATAAATATCCATGGTCACACCAATAGAAAGATCACATACTCCATATGTTTCGCATATTAAGGGATTTGTATCAGAGGGTTGATGTTTTATTAATCAAAGATATCATGTGAGAGAAAATGGTGAGCCCAATTAATAAATGAATATCTTTTTATAAGAATGAATACCATGTGAAATCTAGAATATTGAAGGTTGATAGCTGTTGGATCTAGTGAAAGTGGGAGTCTGTGGGATCTGGTGGCCTAGAACCAGATTCTATGTAATTAATGAAAAAATTATTATTGGTTTTGAATATTAATAAACTAATCATAATGTCATTGTTGTTCTTCCACATGACATAGTATGTGATAGTGACCCAATAGTAGTTATAACACTAAAATGTCATAGCAGTTCCCTATTATGTTGAGAACCCAAAAGTGCTACGAAAGTATTCTTGAATATATGTTCTATATCTTAATGGTATTCATTGAGGGACACAAATGATAGAGGATGTCAGGTGTGAAGACTCATAAGACTTTTAGGTAGCTTCTGATGGTGTAATCCCTTAGTAATATCCATATTGATATTATAAGAATGAGACTTACCATTAGGAAATATACATTTATAAGTGTCATTGGATCATCCTATATGAGGGCTTGTGTATTGGTATTTTGAAATTTCTATTATTTTTAATTATTATTATTATTCACATACTTAGATTTATTTATAAAATCCATGATGATAGATGTTTTTAGTGAGGTAGGATGCATTGGGTGCATCACGAGTAATATTGCATTAATGATTAATGCATGAAATGATTTTTTTCATTATATTAATTAACAGAATTTTATATCTTAGGGCCTTGGATGAAAATTATATATCCTAGATAAATCAATGGCCATGGTGTTCTATAGGAAATTTCAATCTTAAAGAATGTCAAAGATAGAGAAATCGAGAACATCTATTAATGGCACCAGCATGCAACCTGCTTGATTAGAGATATCGAGTGAAAGGGATTATATTACAATGTAAGCATCCATATGAGGTAACATGTCATTGTGGAATTAACATCATCCTCTAGGGGTGCCTTGGCATGTTGCTAGAAACTAACCAAGGAATTTAGGCTACTTCGCCTAATGCCACAAAGAAAGAGGCCTAGAGGGTCACACACTATGTGTATCCATAATCTCAGTTAAATAAAATATAATTATTTATATTTTAATAATTTAAATAAATGTTTATTATCTCTCATTTTTTAATATTTATTCCTCTATTTTTGATTGTAAATATATCATCACCATTTATTTTAGAGAATATAATATGAGTGAAGTATTTAATAAATAATTATTTTCAATTTAGTGAATATAAAATTTATTTATTTAATATTGAATAATGTAGTGATATTTATTTAATAAATAAATATTCGTTTTTTAGGGCCTAGTAAATGATGTGGAGGAATAGGATACTGAGTTAATAGTCCAATGAAAAATAGTAATAATAAATATTATTTGATTAAAAAATATTTAATTATAATTTTCAAGGTATGTGCATGTTGAGAAGTAATAATTTTATTATTATTATTTTACATCAGTTTTCTCTGGGATTAAATAAGTAAATAAATAACGACACATGTGCAATTTTTGTATTTTAACCATAGAGATATATAAACCCAAATATTTTATTTAATAAATAATCTAATTCATTTTCCTAGGGTGTGCATAATGGATTTTGAGAATCCTTTCATTACAATAGATATCCCTTCCCCAACAATCCTCCCACGATTGGATAGGAATCCACCTCCACCTGATCATGATGAATTCTTTGGAAGTGGTTTTTGAATTGATCAAAGGCAGACAATGCAAGCATAAGGATATGTCATGTTATCTCCTGAATATTCATTCATGGACAACTGCAGATTCATTTAACACATGTGGATCACCTCTAGAGAAAATCTACACTTAGTTTCTATTACGCAATAATGGTGGACTATATATCTATCACCGTATTCATCAATGATGAATGAATTACAACAACTCTTATTATTTATTTAATTATATTTATTAATGAAAATATGTGATTATCCTCTCTTTTGTTTGCATAATTATGATACAATGTCTATTTCATTGATTCATTTTTTCTAATCACATCATTTATCATCACATAGATCTCGGATTGATCATCGAATATGGGAAAAGACAAATTTGGGAACAGCCTACTACATGCTTCCACTGTGCCCGGAACCTACAACTGGTATCAAAGAAGATACACAATTATTTATTGTTATTTAAATATTTTAGGGGGTTTATTCATTTATAATTTATTTATTCAATTTATGGTAAATCGTTATTTTTAATCTGAATTGAGAAATTGTCTTTTTAATCCTTCGTTTCTCGTAGATGTAAGAGAAAAAATTAATTTTATAATTAAAATAAAATTAAAGAACTCATCCGAAGGTGAAAATGATTTTGGTCTGATAACATAGGATTACACACTTTGTAACCCAAATTGCGTGCCTTTTACTTGCATTCAATGCATCAAGTAATAATTTGGAAATTAATCTAAACCGTGTAAATCGATTACTCGTGGTTCATTAAATATGATATGCCATGTGTTTACAAGCCATGGTGGCACATGATAAATAGTTGTACACATTGTGTAGCCCATTTACATGGACTGTAGTTCCTTTGAGTCAATGATGATCCATTTTTTTCAAAACACAACCTACCTGAATGATGACCACGTAATTCAGAGATCACACATCATGTCTTCCATTGGACACTTTGAGTACTCTAGTTTCCAAGGTAAAATGTACACTCCAACTCGAAAGGTGTATACCTCAGATTGATACTATGATATGTAAATGTTGTGTTCCTGGATGTTCACGGTGTCCACTTATACTGAATTATATATTCATATTTAATATTTATTTAATATATTATGTAAACCATTCGATATGTTCTTGTGTGTTGTCATTAAAATGATATGACATTCAAAGTGATGTGTTGTTTTAATATTATATATATATATATATAAATTTCTGTTTAATTAATATCTTCATAATGTTCATATCTATATACAATGTATGATTCAAATTATAGATGTTACTCTACGTGCATTGAAGCATAATACATGACCGAAAAATCATGTAATTTGTGTAATCATTAGGTTGATACTATAACTCATTAAATTATGTGATAATTCATGAATTTCATATGTCATAAAAGTAAAAATTATACAATTATAATACATGATGTTTAAATTTATATGGGTTTTCACTGTGTTTCCTCCAAGGTACATTTATGTACATAGTAAATTTTATATTATTTCTTAAATCCTTTTTAAATTATAGTGGATTATAATCTTAGAAAAAGATGAATAATAATAAAGAAAAAGAATCGATTAATTAAAGATATTAATTAATTTATTTGAGTGTGATTCATCTTATCTAAGAACGATTAATAATTGAATCCTAGGTTTATTAAATGATTTACTCCTTGCATGCATGTTGATGATCATGAGCTAGACTATACCATTGTATCGGATTGGATTAATTTATTTTATTTTTATATTAAATTGTTGTTTAGTGTTCCTTATATCATCTTATTATGTAGGGCCTATATGTAAATTGTTTTGGTTATGTAAAGCACTTTTTCCCCTCACCTTCATGTGAGTGAAGGCATTCGTAATAGATGGAACTCCCATTCTAGTTGTGTCGGTTCATGTTCGGATCCCATGTGAAACCAATATAAGAAGATATATAGGTGGATAGGTGGAAAGCTAAAACATGAACATTAATTGGTTCAAGGTGTTTTTCCCGCAGTTCAATGGTTAGTTTATCAACTGCTAAATAAACTAACCACTAGTAAAATCTCAGGATGATGCCACTTTATTATTTTATTTCTATCAGTTTTATTGTTATTTTACTATAGATGTCATGCTGTGATAGAATAATTAATAAAACAACAAGCATGATATTTAACTAAAATAAACTAGCATATGCATAAATATTATCTTATACATGGTTAATAACATATGTAAATCCACTTAATATTATCACCATGTGCTGATGATAATAATTTTCAAATTAAGAATAAAAGGATAAAATAACTTTTTAAAATATTAATTCGACATATCCTTCCTCTACTTCAGTACAAATCAAACCATAGTTCAATGTACTTAACCTGTAACACCTCAATATTCTATGGTATGCTTCTATTTTAATAATACAATAGTGTGTGTTGTACGCAACATCGAGTTCTAACACACACCACAACCAATCAAACTAGCAGTTATGAATAGTAATACCAACTTATAGAAATTTTATTCATTTTATATTTAAAAATGGAATTAATTTTTGGATTTATAATAACTTAATTTTCTTAGGGTGAATGTTTGGAACTTTTTTGATAACTTTCATATTTTGATGAATAGTGAAAATTACAAAATTTTAATTAAAAACATCTTTTTTTAATCGAAATAATTAATATTGATAAATTATGATTTTGAGTGATTTTAAAGTATATTTAGAATATATTTTTACCATTTAATGCAATATTGGTCCTTATACATAATTTCACATTTAATCCAGACATAAACAAGTGATAATCATTTGATAGTTATTATTTCTGAAAAACACGCTTTTTGTTTTGACAACAGGAATTAATTTTAATTAATTTCTGCCACTTCTATGATTTGAATTTAGAAAGATGGATTCCAGATTTAGAATCATGAGGTCCAAATTGTGTAAATAGGTAACTTTTATTTTTAGACATTTTGAATAATTACTTCGGAAAATATTTTATTTACCATGGTTAAAGGGTAAATCTGGTAAATAAGGGTTAAAAATAATATTATAATAATTCTAAATTACAATAAAACGTGCCCTAACCCAATTTATTGAAACTCTTCCGACCATGGACATCATTGGGAAGATTTTGGATCCCCATGAATCCACTTTTAAGTGATAATGACACTTTATATTAATTAATTTAAAGTAAAAACAAAAATGACATAAGCATATATCTTTTAGTAAAACAATTTTTACATATGGCTATATATGTTATATTTTCAACAATAAATATTAATTAGAAATTTAGAAATATATACTACATAATGGAATTTTATTTATAATTTTTAGACATTGAATAATTAAATTTTTTTATAACACAATAATTATGGAGTATTTTCCTTATATATGAATGAATCAAATAATTGGTATTATAAATGCTAAAATAAATATAATTTGAAAGTTTTGATGACATAAAATAATATAATTGGTTTATATGAGTTTTTAGGATTTCAAAAATGAATTTGGTTCTAATTAATATATTTTTTATGAATTTAAAAAAATTAAATTATTAAATAGTGTCAAAATTGACATAAATGAGTTCTTAAAACAAATATAATATTATTAATTGATATTCTATTCCTAAAAATCTAATTATCGGACAAAGAAATTATAAAATGATAGGTCTATTATTATTGGACCACTTGGAGGTTTCATGAAAATATATATTATCTTTATTAACTATATAATATGTAAATACAATGAGACATGGTAATGTCAAACTATTTAACTAAGAGTTTAATAAAAACGATAAAGTCAATATAGTTAACCAATCCTATATAAAACCAATTGGTTGGGTGGTTTTAGACCTATCCCTACCATAAACATTAAATAATCCACTTTGGAGCCATTATAAAACAAATATGAATTAATTATAAAATAAAATTTCTATCTTTTCCAAAGGTGCCCCTCACCCCTCTTATAAAAGGGCACTCCCCCTTCTATCTAATTCACACCTTAAAATTATTTTGGATCCGTAAAAACCTGACCAAATATTCTCTCAACTTCCCTCTTTTCAACCTAGAGGTATTATTTTGATCATTAAACCATCCTAAGGATCCCTTTTGATCAAATAAAAAGTAACAACCCAAAGAAGATGTAATGTTTTCACCACCCTCTTTCAAGTTCCTTTCTTCTTCAACTCCATATTTATTTTTTATTTCCATTCTAAAATAATAACACCGATATCTTATATTTAATTTGATGTTATTATAAATTTTTCACAACTATATTCATTATTCTATCCATATTATTAATTATAATGTCACCATGTGTGCGTACGTACAACATACCATCTCCATGTCATTGTGTAATTTGTTATTCAACACAATGTTATTTGGATGGATATAATGATGAGTAATATGTATATAAAAAATGAAAATAACATGATAATATCTCTGTAAAATTAATATACCATCTAATTCCACACCATTAAGTAAATGATATTGTCGCTCCTGCGTACGTACAGATTACCATCTCCACGACGCAATGAGACTAATTTTCACATTCACCATTCATTGACAATTATAAAAATATATATTACTAATATATTATTTATATATGAAATAATAATGCTACTGGATATATATATATGTATGTATGTACTTATATATATTTTATTCACTTAGTTCTGTTCAATATGTTATGAAAACAGAAACAGTGTTTATGCGTACATACGGAATACCATCTCCATAAATAGTGTTTTCCATTTCACATATGTATCTATTATACATAATTATATTCTAAATATATACGATACATAAATCATGTTTTATATTATGGATGTATATAAATCATGACCTATGTGATACAATCAAGAGTAACAAGTTAAAACACTTACGATATAGAAAGTGATTATTACAGAAATGTTAATTTAACATTGAAATTATTATTAAATTGATAGTAAAAAAGTCATAAATGAATAACTTACGATATCATAAATATTAATATGGTTCTGGTATAATTAATAACATACTAAGGTCTTCATATAGGATGTTAAATATACCCTCGACTAAAGGAAAGTGCAAGGTAAGGGGTTTTCATCTCACCCCTTATTCCTGTGTGATTCATGCTATATTGCCACTATTACCATTTGAGTGGGGTATTTACTTCCCATAATTGTATTCTTTGTGTAATAAAATTTAATTTATGTGTATTTACATATTAATTGTATGATACCACTTTCATGGGGTGTATGTTTTGTATGTTACCAAATTGGTAAGGGTTAATTTCTCAATCTCATTATTATCCGAGATAGTTTATGTTTATGTATTTACTGGGAAATTTTTATCATCCATGTCCATTTTTCAGAAAAATGATTTCAAAATGAATATTTTAAGGATTTGTTAAAGGTACTCTTTTTCAAGATCATAATTTAAAATGATTTAATGATTTATCTTTCTAAATATTTTTTATTAATGTTCATGTTTTCATAATGATTTTAAGGATTTATTTATATGGACATTAATGTTTTGAAATGATAATTTGATTCAAAAGTTTCAATGTGGTATGAGACACTTTGATTCAAAAATCACTTTTAAATTAATTCCTTAATAAATGTGTGACTTTTTAATAATTCTACAAAAATGTTTTTTCTCTCAAAAATTTTTACATATCATTTTCAACTATGTCAGCATCCTTTACTAGATATTATTGTTGATTGAGGATGATTTATTACGATAAGAATATTCAATATAATATTGAAGGTTTTGTGATATGTTTTACTGTGGATGTGTTATTCTTATACCATTCTTGGTTTATGGATAAATGATTGACATTTCATATTCATGTTTTAATACAAATGTTTATGTTATGTTTAAACCTTTTCATATGAGGAATGCATTGGATTTAGTATGTGATAGGTGGAGCCTGCTATAGCTCCTCGATGCATCTATAGGGCTCATGAGACAATCTAGTGTCTTGGAACAAGGCCTTGTCAAAATATAATTTGTAGTTTTGGCATGAGGCCTTGACTATGTGGTTATGATATTATGGAATTATGCATTCCGTCATTATGAAAGTTGTTAGTGATATTGATTGTGATTATTCAACTAATATAATATCCATTTGAATATGTAAATGGTATTACTTCATTTTAATTTTACCATACTATGCTGAAGTTAAATTTTAAAAGGCTTTTGTTTTAGTTATACATTGCCTTAGATGTATATGATTATTTATGAAAGTTTCTGTTGTATTGTTACCCTTACTGAGCATATGAGCTCACCCCTTTCTAAGTTTTATTTTTCCCAGGATTCCAATAAGTGTATTGTGATTGATATGAAGGTTTAAGAAAGGGGATAATGGCGTTAGTGAAGGATTATTTATGTTTTTTTATGTTAATTAGTGTCATGTAACATTCATGTATGTAATCTATATTCCAATACTTATAAGCCGATCAGTCTTTCAGGACATGAATCCTTATAATCATTCCAATGTATTAAATTAATGCACCGAAACTGGGTAACTGGTTTTGGGGCATTACAGTTGGTACTAGAGGATGTTTAGTAATAACCTTGTAAGCAAGATTTAGATAAACGCTGTTAGATCACAAAGCCCTATGATAGAATTTGAGGATTGGTATAGAAGAAATTCCAAGAATATTCGTATTGTGGATATTTTTTTGAGTTTTCTGAGAAATACATCCCTGTATAGATACGAGCAGGTAGAGGTGGCTCTGGAAGAAATGTACCTAGGGGTAAAACTCAAAAACACCACTTCGAGCAAGACTCGAATGGGAACTGTTGCATGAAAACGGGCCTTACTGCACTCTTAGTTATGACACTCCTGGGGTATATGCTTAGGATAATTCTCATTTCGTTTAAAAACAATTTTCAAGGTTTTATGAGTATATACGTCCTCAAAGAAAACATTTTAATGATTATGGATTATATCCATAAACAGTTCAATTTGTGTCAAGTTGTTTTACAAGTTTCGATTTATGTATTGCAATTCATAAACTAATATAGTGTATTACATTGTATATAAATGGTTCCCAGTTGAAAGAATGTGAACTCCAGCAATACGTATGATTCAAGGTGTAAGAAGGATCATATCGTTCACGGTTCTAAGACAACATTTTGAAGGTAAATAATCTCCCATGTATTCTCAACATATGAAAAAATAGTATCATGTGTTAATAAGATAAGTAAAAAATTCCATGAGTACTATGGCTTTGAAGGGAAGCAAGAGAAGAAAAGGATGGAAGAGTGAAATACGGATAAAGGGAAGAGGGAAAATAAGAATTTACTCATATGTGATAACTATGGGAAGAACACCCTGGATCTTTCTGAAGGGAATGGGAGTTTGTTATATGTGTGTCAAAAGAGGAAACCATGTACGTGACTGCAAGGGTAAGAAAAATGTTTCAAATTTACAATGCTTCATTTGAAAGAAGTTGTGACACTACGCGAAACAATGTCCAAATCATAAGAGTATACCGCAAATAATGTTATTGGATTATAATCAAGTTATATTACTACATCAGATGAAGTGGAATGACTAGTGTTCTTATGATGTTATTTAATTTGAGTGTTGTATCAATATTATACTAGTTACATGAATTATGGAGATAAATAATGATTGTACTGTAGTACTATTTTATTGAGGATTTGAGATTATATGGTTCTAAAAAATGTGACTTAATAGTAAGCAACACTTTTTGGAAAATAAATGGTTGATTGAAAGGTAATCCTTAATTTTGGTCCTGATAATGAGGTAGTGTTTTTGGAATAATAGATGGTTGATTTTGGTAATTCATGATGTTGGGATGTTGTAAAAGAATACACGATAAAGGCGTTCACATTTAATTACCTGGAAAAAAGGATTCTAATTATGTTTCACATCCTTATAAATTTTGGACTGAGAGTTTGGATATAAGTATTTTGGATAATTCTAAAGGCTGGAATGGATTATGTTTCAAATTGGATGCTATTATTAAGGTTATTTTTGGATTGTCATAAAAAGGACATCCCATAGGTCGAGCGGCAACCTGTCACGTCTGGAAAGGCCATGAGACTTGAACCCACAACCAAAGTGCGACAAGGGCACATCACCTACCAATGCCCCACATGATTTCCTAGACTAAATAGTGTAGTTTTATTAAAATTTTGGGTAGATAAATTAAAAATTCATTTTTTGGGAACCCTATACGAATAGGATAAATAGAATATTTTTATGTTCTATTGTCTTTTAGAGTGAAAGATGAGTTTGTGGTAGAAATTAGTGAAAGGACGTAACTCTACTTTCCATGTATATATATATATATATATTTCCTCTATTCTTCATTGAAGAAATAAATTCTTAAATTTTAGATAAGGCATCTTAAAACCAAAAATGTGTTGTCCTAATACCATACGTTTTGCTGAACCGATGGTATTTTATACCATCATAGATTGGTGGATTTAAGGCCCACAATTCTATAATTGTTTGTGATTGATGACCTCAACCACTCCCTATAAATATTTACATTTTATTACAATTAAATGTCTCTAATATCCACCAATGTTCTCTTAATCGAAATCATAATTTGGCGGTGAGCCTTTCATTTCCCTTTTACTCTTATTAATACTAAATTATATTAACCTAATTTCAGATTTGTGTTTTCCCACAGGTATTTTCTATATTCAAACATTTATTTTTGAAAAACAGTTTCAAATTGTGAGGACATAAATTATTGAAGGTGGGGAGAATTTAACACCTCATCCTTCCACGGTACACTTCTCTTTGAATAATACAGTAGCGTGTGTTGTACCCAACTTCAAGTTTTAACACACACAACAACCAATCAAACTAGATGTTATGAATAGTAATACCTACTTATTGAAATTTTATACATTTTATCTTTCAAAATGGAATTCATTTTTCGATTCGGAATATCAAAATTAGTTTAGGATGATTTTTTTGTACTTTCAGATAACTTTCATATTTTGATGAATAGCTAAAAGTACTAAATTTTAATTAAAAACAACTTTTTTAATACAAATAATTAATTGTGATAAATTATGAATTTGAGTTATTTTAAAGTATATTTAATATATATTTTTAACATTTAATACAATTTTGTTCATTAGACGTAATTTCACATTTGAACCGGACATAAACAAGTGTATATCTTTTGATAGTTATTATTTCTTAAAAAAACGCTTTTTGTTTTAACAGCGGGAATTAAATTTAAATTAATTTATGCCACTTCTGTGTTTTGAATTTAGAAAAATGGATTCCATTATTACAATCATGAGTTTCAAATTGTGTTAATAGGTAATATTTATTTTTATACATTTTGAATAATTATTTCGGTAAATATTTTATTAACCATGGTTAAAGTGTATGTCCGATAAATAAGAGTAAATAAATTATATTATAGTAATAATAAATTATCTTAAAACGTGTACAAAACCTATTGATTGAAACATGTCAAACCATTGGAATCTTTACGTCTATTTTGGGAACCCTTGGATCAGCTTGTAATTGATAATGACAAATTATATTAATTAAGTTAAAGTAAATACAAAAATGACATAATCATATATCTTTTAACAAATATATTTTTACGTAGGGTTATATATGTTATATTTTGGACTATAAATATTTATTAGAAATATAAAAAGCCTTCCTACATAATTTTATTTTATTTTTAATCTTTAGACATAGGATAATAATATTTATTTATAACAGAATAATGATGCAGTATTTTCCTTATTAATGAAAGAATCAAATAATTGGTATTATAAATGTTAAAATAAATATAATTTGAATGTTTTGATGACTATAAAAAAATTTTTTGGTTAATATGACATGTTATTATTTTTTGAATGAATTTTTTTTGAATTAATAAAGTTGTTAGGACTTTAAAAAAATTAAATTATTAAATAGTATCAAAATTGACTTAAATGGGTTTTTAAAAAATTTATTATATTATTTATTGATATTCTATTCCTAAAAATTTATGGTTCGTCCAAAGAACATATATAATGATATGTGTATTATTAATGGACCACTTGGAGGTATCTTGTAAGCATATAGTATGTTTATTAACTATATAATATAAAAATACAATGAGACAAAGTAAATGTAAAACTATTTAAATTAGAGTTAAATAAAAATTATAAAGTTAATATAGTATCCCAAACCTTTGTAAAACCAATTCATTGAGTGTTTTTTTACCTATCCCCACCATAACTTTTAAATAATCCAATTTGTATCCATTAAAAACTAAATATTAATTTATAACAAAATAATATATCTAGCTTTTCCAAAGGTGCCCCTCACACCTCTTATAAAAGGGAACTCCACCTTCTCTCTAATTCACACCTTCAAAGCCTTTTGTCTCAGCCAAAACCAAAACAAATATTCTCTCAACTTCCCTCTCTTTAACCAAGAGGACTTATTTTGATCTGAAATCCAACCTAATGACCCTTTTTGATTAAATCAAAAGGACAAACCCGAACAAAAGGTAATGTTTTCACCACCCTCATTCAGGTTCCTTTCTTCTTCAACTTCTTCTGGTATTGTTATTTCCATTATAAAATAATATCCCCAATGTCATCTATATACTGTTATGTTATAATTAATATTGCACAACTATATTTATTATTCTATCTATCTTATTAATGATAATGTCACCATGCGTGCGTATGTACGACTTACCGTCTCCACGATGTGGTGTAATTTTTTATTCAACACTCTGTTATTTGGATGGATATAATGATGAGTACTATGTATATAAATAATAAAAATAACATTATAATTTCTTTGTAAAATTATCATACAATCCAATTCCACACCTTTAAGTAAATGATATTGTCACCCGTGCATACGTACAAATTACCATATCCACAACGCCATGAGATTGATTTTGACATTCACCATTCATCGATGATTATTAAAATATATATTAGTAATATGTTTTTTTATGTATGAAATAATAATGCTACTAGATATATATGTGAGTTTTTGTGTTTGTGTGTGTGTACTTACTTATATTTTATTCACTAAGTTCCGTTCAATACGTTATGAAAACAGAGACAATGTTTATGCGTACATACAGACTACCATCTCCATAAACAGAGTTTCCCATTTAACATATATATTTATTATAAAAAAGTATATTCAAAATATATATGATATATAAATCATGTTTTATAATATGGAAGTATATAAATCATGATCTAAGTGATAAAATCAAGAGTAATAAGTTAAAACATGTAAGATAAGAAAAGTGATTATTACACGAAATGTTAATTTAACATGAAATTTTTTTAAATGGGTAGTAAAAATTCAAAATTGAATCATGTATGATATCATAAATAGTAATATGGTTCTGTTATAATTTAATAACATACTACGATATTCATATAGGAGGTTAAATGTACCCTTAACTAAAGGAAAGTGCAAGGAATGGGGTTTTCATCTCACTCTTTATTCCTGTGAGATTCATGCCATATTGCATTTATTACATTTTGTGTGGTATATGTACTACCAATAATTGTATTATTTTTTTAATAAACTTTAATTATGTGTATTCACATATTCATTGTATGATACCTCTTTCATGGGGTGTATGTTTTGTAAGTTACCAAATTGGTAAGGGTTAATTTCTCAATCTCATTATTTTCCGAGATTGTTTATGTGTAAGGATTTACTGGGACATTTTTATCATCAATGTCCATTTTTCATAAAAATAATTTAAAAATGAATATTTTAAGGATTTGTGAAAGGTACCCTTTTTCAAGATCATCATTTTAAAAGTTTTAATGATTTATCATTCTAAATATATTTAATTAATGTCCATGTTTTCAAAATGATTTTAATTATTTATTTATATGGAAATTAATGTTTTGAAATGACAATTCTTTTGAAATGTTTAAAAGATGTATGGGACACATTGCTTCAAAAATCTCTTTTAAATTACTTCCATTATAAATTTGTGACATTTAAATAATTTTAAAAAAAGATTATTTCTCTCCAAAAAATTTACTCATCCTTTTCAACTATGTCAGCATCCTTTATCAGATATTATTTTTGATTGAGTTTGAATTACTATGATACAAAACATCCTAATAATATTGAAGGTTTTGTGATATTTTTTACTCTAGAGGTTTTATTTTAATACCATTCATGGTTTATGGATAAAGTATTGACATTTTGTAGGCTAGTTTTCATATGAATTTTTATGTTTTGTTTAAACCTTTTCATATGTGGAATGCATTGGACTTAGTAATTGATGGGTGGAGACCACTATAGCTCCTCGATGCATCGGTAGATATCATGATACAAACTAGTGTCTTGGCACAAGTCCATGAAAAAATCATAATTTATGTCTTTGCACAAGGCCTTGAATATGTGTTTATGATAGTCTGGCATTACGCATTGCATTATTATGAAAGTGGTTAGTGATATTGCATGTGATTATTTGACTATTAGAATATCCATTTGAATAAGTAAATGGCATTACTTAATTTTTTTCCATATTATGTTTATGTTCAAGTTTAAAAAGCTTTTGATTTAGTTATACATTGAGATAGATGTTTATGTTTATTTATGAATGCTTCCATTGTATTGTTATCCTTACTGAGCATCTGAGCTCACCCCTTTAAATGTTTTATTTTTCACTGGATTCCAAGAAGTGTATTGTAATTGATATGCAGTTTTAAGCAAAGGGATAATAGCGTTCGTGAAGGATTATTTACGTTGTTTTTTATGTTAAGAAGTGTAATGTAACATTAATTTATGTAATCTATTTTCCAATACTGGTAAACTGATTGGTCCTTTTGGATTGGATTCCTTTCAATCATGCCAATATAATAAATAATGCACTGACTCAGGGTAACTGGGTCAGGGCGTTACATGACCAGCCCAAGTTGGGGTTATTTTAATTATCAGGGAATTATAACATGTAATTTTGGGTTGACATAGATTGTTCAACATTAGTGGATGGCTTCCCTAGAAGGACGTGGTGTAATTGAGAGACAAGGGATTAGGAGATATAAATTAATGATATCATGATTGGGGAGTCCACTCAATAGATCCAGGAATTGTGAGTTAATGCAATTGGAATTTGTAATACCTACCAAAAACTATTCAAGTCAATTAACCAAACCAATTTGGGGTAATGACAAAGGGAATATGGATCCTTTCCACTAGATTACCCAAGAAACCAGATATTCCAAATCCAATAGTGAGAGCTATGAGGTTTTGATAAAATAGTGGGAGACTAATAAATATAATATTTATTTATTTGTCTAAATTTCATCAAATTCAGTTCAAAATTTATGCCTTTATTATTAAACGAAAAAAATGAAATCAAATAAATCATTGTGATCCATACTTGAGAAGGAAACCTATCTCACTGGAATGAATTTCTAAGAGTGGAAAAGGATCCTACGCGTCATCCTTCACCATGAATGAAGTTTTAAGTGCTTAAAGAACTGTTACCACTTTCTCTAGGTAATGAGGGAAGTGACGAAGAGCTATCTCTCTATGAGAATCATCTAAAATAATGATACAGATGTTCAGTGCAACATGTTATCATCAATGACCATTAATCGTTGGAATCAACATGAGGGAATGGATGTGTATAGTATGATGTCTCACCTTTAGTATCTCTATCAAGAGATGGGGAAACAATAGAGGTGTGAGATCTCAAATGATTTGTTCACAACTAATTTTAGAGAGTCTATGGTAACTTGGAATCATGTAGTAAATCTTATTGGTTAAATTGAATTCCAATACTTCTTTGGGATTAAATTATAGGATTAGTTACATAAAAATATCATACTTTCATAAGTTCTTAAGACCTTCACTATCATTTGTGTTAATTACAATTTGAGTAATGGTGAAAAGAGTCTTTCACAACCTCTTACATTAATCTGTTAACTGGATAAAGACATGTGGCATGAAAAACCACAATTATTATGGTTAATAAGATATGTAATAAAAAGTAAAAGGGTCCAATGATGAAACAATATTCTAAAGCTCACAAGCATCATCCTTCCATGATGAAAAAGGTCAAATGGTAGGGAAAGGAAAAGAAGACGTTATGTTTTCATGTGGAAATTCAGGCCAATGGAATAGGGACTGCACCCATAATCTAAGATAATCTAAAGGTGAGTTCATTATCGAGTGTAATATTGACATATCTACGCTTTGGATATTATATATAGCCTTTGGTGCTGACATCTATATCCAAATGTTTGAAACAAGTATATTTCGAATGATTTCTAGCGGAGAGCTGGATCTGAGAGCTGCACATGGAGTGAGGCTAGATGCTCTAGTCATTGGTGACCACCACCTCTCATTGCTGATGGAAATGATTTTGGTTTTGAAATATTGTTATTATGTACATATAGTAACCAAAAACATAATTTTGGTATCATTACTAGATACATATTGGTTTATTTTTAAATTTCGAAATAAAAGTTGTCTGTTTTTTAAAGAAAACATATGTTATGTTATGTCACATTTAATTAATTGTCATTATGTATTGAATTATGAAAATCAATTTTTGGAAATCGATAATGAATCATGTTCATATTACTCATATAAAACATAGTTGTGGTTTCATCATCTTGGTCATGTGAATGAGAAACATTTGATAAAGCACTACCAAGATGGATACTTAGACTCTTCTAAGATAAAAACAAATGATATATTTCATGCTTGTTTATAAGGTATAATGAATAATCTACTATTTGTTGGATATGGTGAAAGGGCCAAAGAGATTCTAGGATTGGTATACACTGATATGTGTGGACCATTTCCAATATATGCTATAAGAGATATTCTTACTTCATAACATTTACTGATGACTTGAGTAGATCTGTATATGTATACTTAATGATGTATAAATTACATTACTTTGATAAATTTATTGAATTCAAAAATAAAATATAAAATCAACTTGGTATGAACATAAATAAGCTTTGATTAGATCTAGGTGGTGAATATCTTAAGCAGGAGTTCATCATATTGTAAGCGGATTTTGGGATTCTATCTCAACTCACACCCTCTTATACACAATAGTGGAATGGTTTTAGTGAAATGAGGGATAATACATTTTTATACATGGTATGGTCGATGATGATTCATGCATATTATCAATTATCTTGTTGGATATTGAAATTAAAAATTACGGAATACATATTAAAATGAGTTCCATCTAATATAGAAAATGAAATTACCATTGATCTATGCAGTGGAAAGAAATTCATTTTTTTTAATACCCAAATATGTAAAAATAATGAACCTCTATCCTATAAAACGATAATATAGAGCTCAGAAGCTACCATATAAAAATAAGATATTAATTCTGAAATATATTACATGTATCAGAACCATATTTGTGTTCTGGTCCATGGTCTAGTCGATGTAAATCATGTTGGATGAAAGTTGTTATTCAAGAAAAAAATAGACCCGAGAGATAAATTAAATACCTATAAATAATTCCTAGTAGCTAAACAGTTTAAAAATGTAATTGAAATGACTAAAATGAAATTTTCTTTCCATTTTCTATTTCTAAATCCATTAGAATTATACATTCTTTAGAATTTTACCACGAGTATGAGTTTTTGAATATTGATGTCAAATTGTATTACTTAATGGGAACCTTTATAATTATTTCTATATGACATTACTAGAAGGGTTTATGAATCCAAGTGATTATATGAGTATTTTCAAGATGTAAATATCCATTTATGGATTGATGCAAGCATCCAGTTCAAGGAACATTCAATTCAATGAATCCATAAAATAATTGGGTTTCATTAAGAATGAATGTGAATTGTGTGTTTATAAGTGGTTTTTTGGGAATGCGTTAATTATCCTAGTGCTATATATTAATGACATAGTACTTGTAAGAAATGAGATACGAATCATAAATTTAGTAATGGACTAGTTAAAAAATAATATTTCCATGAAGGACTTAGGTGAAGCAGCCTATATTCTAGTGATCATGATCATTCATGATACATCCAAAGAGGATGTTTTGTCTAATTCAAAAAACATATATTTACCAGATACGAAAGAGATGTAGTATAGAATATTCTAAGAGGCAATTGGTTCCAATGTCACATGGTTTTCATCTTTCTATGAAAATGTGTCCTTAGACACAATAAGAGAAAGGCAAAATGTGAAAGATCTCATATGCATCAGTAATAGGATCAATAATATATACCATATTATGCACTATATTTAAATTTTCATATGTACAGATAATGTTATGAAGATATTATGTTGATCCTTGAGAATATAATAAGACTTATATTATGTAAATCCTTATGTATCTGAGAAGATATATGGATATGTTTCTGGTCTTTGGAAGAGATGAGGAGCTAGTAATCAGGCTTTATACTGATGCTTGTTTTAAGAAATATCATAATGATCTAAAATCACAATCCATATATGTTTTCTCTATATATGGTGAATCTGTAAGATGTAATAGTTCAAAAAATTTATTTGTTGTTGATTCTACAGTAGAGTTTGAGTATATAGATGCTTTTGATATAGCGAAGGAAGTTGTTTGGATTCATTGTTTTTTCTAGGAGATTCATGTTGTACCTAATAGTAAATACCCAATCAAATTTTATTTTGATAATAATGTAGTGGTGGATAATGCAAAATAGTCATGGTCAAACCAATGGATAAAGAACATACTTTGAAAGATTCACTAATTATGAGATTTTGATCCAATGAGAAAATTTACAGTAAGTAGAGTATCCACAAAAGCGAATACGGTAGAACCCTTGACTAAATGACTATCTCAAAAAATCAGGAATATCATGTGAGTGTTAGTTGAAGAAAGGTTGTTAGAAGTCGGCTATAGTGAATGTGGGTTTCTGTTAGAGTTGGTGCCTTAGAACCATCTTCTATGTACTTTATAATAACAAGTATTCATAGTGTCCAAAATTAATAAACATGTTATTATATCATGATTATTCTTCAACATGACATAGTATGGGATAATGTACCAAGAGTAGTTTTCATACTAAAATTTCATATACCTTCCCTACTATGATGAGAACCCAAAAGTGCTATGACATTGTTCTTGAATATATGTTCTATATCCTCATGATAAAATTTGAGGGACATAATTGATACAAGCTATCATCAGTGGAGTCTCATGAGGCATTGAGGCACCTTCTTGTGGTGTATTCCGTTTTGTAATATCCAGTATGATATTATAAGGACGAGACCCTTCAATGGGAAATTCACATTTATAAGTTTCATTGGGTGTTCCTATTTTTGGATGTCTGTATTAGTAGATATACATTGAAATTATAATTGATGCACATTCTGAGTCACACACATAGATTTATACCTGAAAACTATGATGACATGTGTTCACGGTGTGGTAGGATTTGTTGTGTGCATCATGAGTAATATTTAATCAATGAATAATGAAATAAAGGATTTGACCCTTATATTCATTAAATGAAGTTTATATCTCAGTCCCTGTGATGGAAATAATATGTACATAATAAATTAATGGCCATGTTGTTCTATTCGATAGTTTAATTTCTAGAAAGTCATAGAAAGAGAAACTTAAGATATAAGTTGATGGCAATAGCATGAGACTGACTTGACTAGAGATATCTTGATAAAGAGATTGTATTACATAGTAAGCAATTTTATGAGGTAACTTGGAATTGTGAAATTAACTTCTTTCTCTGTGGGAGACTTGGTGTGTTGCTAGACTCTAACAATGGACTTTAGGTAATTTTACCTAATACCATTAATAAAGAGGCCAATTGGGTCACACACTAAGTGTATCTAGAATATTAATTAAATAATATATTATTATTTATTATTTAACAATATGAATAAATATTATTCCCACACATGGTATAATAATTATTAAAGAATGCTTGATCGTATATATCTCATCACCAGTAATTCCAAATAATATAATGAGAGAAAAATATTTAATAAATATTAATTTTATATTTAGATAATATAATATAATATTTATTTATTTATTTGCGAATAATGTAGTGAGATATATTTAATAAATAATGTCATTATTCATGATCTACAAAATATTTTGGAGGAATGGTGGACCACGTAAATGGTCTGTTAAAAAAATAATATTAAATATTATTTGATTAAATAATATTTAGTTATTATTCACAAGATAACCACATGTCTAGAAGTAATAAAATTATTGTTATACTTTGATTTGGGTTTTCATTAGGATTAAATATATAAATAGGGGAATTTGTGTAATTATTTTTTTTAAGATTAGTGATGTATAAACACAATTATATTTTTTTCTCATTAATCCAATTCATTTGTCATGGTTGTGCACAAAGGATTTGGATAATCCTCTCAAGCCTTGATAAATACCTTATCAAAAAATGCTCACAATAATATAGATCAATCCTCCTCCACCGGATCATGGATAATCCTTTGGATATAGTTATCAGAGGTATGAAAGCAGGACAACGCAAGCCTAAGGATCTATTATACTAGGATCTGCAGATTCCTTCAGTAAAATTTGGATATTCATTCAACATGTGTGGTTAATTGTTAGAGAATTTATTCATAAGGTTTTTACAATGTGACAATTGTATACTGCATATCTATCCCCAAATTTATCAAAGAACTAAGAATTTCAACCGAGGTAATTATTTATTAATTTAAACTAATTATAATTTATATGTGATGATCCTATCTCTCTATCAGTTCTGGTGTAATTTCCCATTTCCTATTTCTTTGATTCAATTTTGTTTTTCATGGATCTCATCATTACATAGATCATGGATTGATTACCGATTATGGAAAAAAGAAAAGTTGTCCACTGCCCATCGCATGCGTCAACTGTGTTCAAACCCTACATTATATACATCTAGTGGGAATTAATTTCAATAATTCATGTAATATTCTTCTCATTTTCTAAATTGATGATAATGAGAGTCCAAAATCCAATAATTTTCTCCAAAATTCTTATGTACCCAACACCCTAGTAACTTGATGTTCTACATAAAATGGTTATCTATTTCTTTTTATTCATTAAATTTAATTCCCAAAACTTCTACTCATTTCTACAAACCTGACCCAAAGAATTGATCAGAATGAATTTCAAATATACAACTAGAAAAACTGATGACCACTTGTTCCACAATTGAAGGACCATGTTGATATCACTTGTCTAATGGAAATAAAAACCTTCCAAGACTTATACCATTTGTAGCATCCATTCCCTTATAATAGGATTGTTAATATAGGAAGTCGTTCCTTGGCCTTAGGTGATATCATGAAGATTCCAAAGACTTAAAATAAATTTCATTTGATTCATTAACCATTTGGGGTGATTATTACTTTGAAAAAAATCAACAAACCAAACAATTCATAAACAAATTAACAACTACATCATGCATGAGATATAGGAATGACATCTCAATGCATAACATTTATATAAAAACCAACTACAAAATTGTACCATAGAAAAATAATACAAAACACTAAAGTAAACAACAAAGTACAACATCACATAACCAAATTACTCTAATGGAAAACTTCAAGGCCCATTCAAGCTTCATGATCTTACTCCACCAAATAGCATAAGTATAACAAAGTAGTTCTAAAGATGTGTGATGCATTACCTTTACTCATGTCATTGTAAATGGTATCTGCAAAAGAAAACATGTTCCAAAATAAGGGTGACTACTGAAACATAGTAGGGTTTTCCATAATGACTTTCCTACTCACGCCACTAGGATAATACATGTTAGCACATTTATATAATACAATTTATATAAAACTTTTTCTAAAATAGATTATATAAAAATATTGACAAGTTTCATAACCAAATTGCTTTCAAAATATTATATCTAGTTATAAAGAAAAAACAATAATTCTATAAAACATTTCATGTTTCCATTTTTTCATATCTCATTCCAACCCACAAATCCACATATCGACATATCTACACATACATTCTATGTTATGATAGTTCCATTATCGTGAGTGGATTCTCATCGATCTACAATGTAGTCTCAACGTAATTAATTACAAAGTGACATTAAACATTTGAAACTGAGCACAAGATCATATTTCAACCAAGCCTTTTAAATTCAAAATTAAATCATACCAACCCATTATGTCAAACTATTCCAAAATCAACATTTTAACAATTTCAACAAAAAAAATATTTTATTGAAAATATTTTAAAATACCATTTCAATAAAACCGAATTTCATTTTAAAACTTTTCAATAAACAATTCTAATAAAAAAAAATTTACTGAAAACATTTTATGTATTGAAAAACCAAACCATGATTTTAAAATCATAATTTTAATGAGAAGTTAACAAAATAACTTTCCTAAAAAACACACAATTTCGCTAAATCCACAAGTTTTCACTCAATATGTTTTTCAAAAAACATTTCATAGAGAATATTTAAAAAATTTAATTCAAAAAAATTGAAACTAATCCTTCATGATGAAAACATTGTAGTGGAGATTGAAGACACCAATATTGGGATTTATGGTGAAGAAGAAGAATGGCACCAAAATGCCAAGGGAACCGGGTTGAAACACCAAAAAAAATCCATAGATCTACTCTCCTATCAACAAAAAATATAAATATAATCATATTTGGAATCCAATATCTTAGGTATTTCCACAACATTAGTTTATCTAAGAATCAAAGAGAGATAGAGAAGTAGATCAAAAGAAAACCATAAAGAATGACCAAGAACCATCACTTACCCTATGAATCCTGATTCGAAACACCATGATAAGCCTTTGTATCACCATCAAATCAATTGTAGAAGATTACTCTTCCTTTGGGAAGAGATAAAAAAATTATTTAGGGCCACATAGGAGAAAAAAGGATATTTAGAGTGGAAAATGAGTGAGATCCACATTTTGAGGATCTAGATTTTGACATGTGCATGGTTAGCCACGTGGTTTGTAAATTTTACATTAACCATGTGCCAGCTTCTATCCCAACCTCACAAGATTTTCTCTCATGGTTTCCAAATCATGTTTTAGTCGTTAAAAATATCATTATCTCAATCTTCCCCACTAATCATGGATTCTTAATAGTGGATGCATGGTTTTGGAAAACCATGTTCCACCCATAAGCCTTCACATTACACCTTTCTTCCTATGCACAGTTTCCAATAGGTGTTTCATGGATTTTCAAAATCATACACCAACTGTGAACCTATATAAAATCCCCAAAAACACCTCAATATTTCTAAAAACACTCCCAAACATCACACATTTACTTTAAATACTAAAAAATCATAAAGAAAGTGTTACTTACATGTAAACAAGTGGGCTTTATATCCTCTCTCTTAGTGGAATAACTAGATTTCCCTCTTAATCTATCATTAATTACCCTTACATAAATGGGGAATATACATTAAAATAATTTCCTCTAAACTAAATCATTATTTCCCATTTCATACTAATATATTCCAACTTATAGATAAGAAATATAAATATAGCTATGTTAACATGTCATTATCATAATGTGAATACCAACATCATGATGTGATTCCTTCACACAACTAAAACTATAACAAAGAACTATTAAAACTCTATAATATATCATTTTATATTTTTATTTTAATACGTAACATCTCAACAATAATTGTTTCACCCAAAAAACACATCATCGGGACTACATCAAAATTCTACATTGACCTATACACACTGACATGGAAATTATCATCATGGTGCCAAAACCTAAACTCTAGGAATAAAAACTCCATCACGACATGTATCCTCACCAAGATAATACACCGTGTTATGAAAATTATATGATGGTAGATGCATTGAATTTTACCCATGCCACATCCCAGTATGACGTCACCTGTCATTGATTGATCCACACAATCATCCTCAGATAGCTAAGAGTCTTTGTATGGCCCTAGTGTATGATAGGGTTCATCTTTGTTTTAAAAATTGGTTAAAATCCTACTAAATGAGATAATTGAACTTTTACCTTGATAAAGGAAGGTCCCAAGGTGTTTTGGATGAGGATAAATTGGGAAAAGGGGTATACAATGTAGGGATCATGGTTTCTATATGGTTTTCTAAAACCATACAGGTGGTTATGGAAAACTATGTGGCCGAGATTTACTTTGGATTGTGATGGTGTACCACTTCTACATGAGTTTCTAAACTATATTTGTTCCTCCAGGAGACTTTAGGGCCTAGTTCACCTAGATAGTGGAGAGCACATAGCCAACACACAGTTTGATAAGCTGTGTATATAGTTAGGAAAATCATGTGACATAGTATCTGCTAGGATAGATGGAACTACATGGTTGGTGTAGAGCTTGGAAGATAAAGTGGAAAAACTATGTACCTTTTTAAAAGTTTTATTCTACGATTTTTCTCTATTGACCATTAAATTTTTCTTCCACAAATTTTCTCCCCATTCAACCCCCAGTAGATTCGTGTACAAACCAGCACCTCCCACCTTATACATGGATGTTTCTCCCTCTATTATTTGGAAAATTGAGTGTCATTTATTTTCAATTAATGATTCTGTTATGTATTTAAATCTACTTCTTTTTTGAATAGTATTGTTTATTTTCTCCTCTATTTTTGAAGATGATGAAACCTACATTTTAGTGTTTTATTCGGTATGGTGTTTGAGTACATTTTATTTTATACCAAGGGCCGTGTATAGATGCGTGGTTGTCCTCAAGCCTGAGGTAGGGGTCAACGATATGTTTCACATAGTCTTGATATTTCTCTTGTGTATGTGGTTTTTCCCTTTAGTTTCCTTACTGGTTTTTTGTGTCAATAAATAAGGAAAGTAAATTGAACATGTAGTTGATGTCAGATAATCTTCACAGACCCTATTAGGTGTAGTTATGATTTTACATCGGGCCTAGGGCTACATATTGGGTATTTCAAACCCTTTAAAATGGTTAAATGAATTGTTTAATATTGATATTTGGTGATTATGAAAGTTAATGGGTTATAATTTTTAATCGGTATGTGGTAATGGTTAAAGGGATAATTGAAATGTTTATAAGCTAGATTTTGTGAAATTCTAAAGAGGCTTTTAAAATGGTTTAAATAATGTTATTTTAATATTTTTGAATAGGGATTTCTAGTAAATAAAATGATATTTTTATTGTCATTAACATTTAAAAAGGAGGGTTTGACCATGATATAATTATAATCGGTTTCTTTTTAAAATTAAAATGTTGTTTTGAATTGTGTATTTGGTTTACCACTATTGAAAATGAAATGGATGTTTCTTCAAATTAATTGAAGGGAATTGATGGATTCTGGAATTGTTTTAATATTAAAAAAGAAATACCCATTTTAAGGGTAGTTTTGATGTATTTTGATGATTTTAGTGGTTTCCTTAAGCCTCCCAAATTGTTTTAAGTGCTTCATTATGAAATTATGAGACATTGTTTGGGACTTATTGAGATGTGGTCAGTTTTAATGGGTTTTTAGGACCCTAGTAAATGCTAAATTATAAAATGTATTAGTTTTCTGATAAATTATGTGATAAAGAGGGAAATTATTGTTTATGATATGGTTTTATAATTTTTCACTAAGGCTCCACTCCCTAGTTTTTTTTGGTCCAGACTAATGCTACAGGTACCCTAGTGCACCATGGTTTTCATAGGATTGACTGATGCCCCTAACTCCAAGGGTGTGGACATGGAATTCCATATCATTGTAGGGATGGCCATATAAGACCTTCTGAATCTTGGGTGGATAAATGGACCAATTATCCATGATTTCCAGTCTATGGAGCCTATAATTCATGGTTTGGATGGTTATAAATTATTTCCTGAATCATGTCAGATACCTGGACTGATGATCCTTGTTGCTAACTAGTGACCCCGATAATAAATGGTTAGTATGTTCATACATAAATTTATTAATTTGGGTTGGATACATGGACTAGTGATCCACATTTAATATCCAATTAACTCTATTGTATTTGGTTTAGATGACTAGAATGGGATTAATAATGTTTGATGTATTAATAAATCTCTAAAAACAATGACTAACTATTGTGAAAATAAATATTTTTCTATAACAAAACCTATTTTATTTATTATTATCTATAGATTATTTTACCTCTATATTCACTTTTATTTTACTCATTATTTCTATAAACACAATTGGTGGTGGCCAACTGAGTTGTACTCACACCCTACTCAGGTCGCCATGGTACTCAAGTGCCCAAAAAGATGCTACATATTTTTAGGGGAATGTTCGGGATATGGACCTAGATATTGGTTTATAAATTGTTTAATGGATTGGATCATGGGATGTTAGGACACATTTTTTACTCGGGACCTCATTTGGTGGTTTTCATAGTTTTTTATTTAGGTTTTACCAGATGATTATTAGACATTTAGAGTATAAATATAGTTATTTTATCAGGTATCGCTTTGGATATTATTGGAAATTTCTATTTTTTCATTTTTCATTTATACTGGTTGTTATATATTGTGATATTTTTTTATTTATTACTCTAATAAGTGGTTATAGTATCTCCATTGTACATCTATAGAATTGTGATTCTATGTTGTAGCCTCTGGAATATTGGATGGCATGTGTGAGATTATGTGAAAATATGGCTCGAGGCACTAGTTATAGTGGAACCCAAGCTGGGGCATTTATAATGTTGTATCAGATCTTCTGTATTTTTTATTACTATTAGTGCATGGTAGGAATGTGAATTGGATATTTCAGTGCTTGGAAATTCTCTCATGTTTGGGTTCCATCACATACATAATTAGGAGAAAATCCAAGTTTCTATGGGTGCGAGTTGATGTTTTGCTTTCTAATTATACCATTTATTTGTTTTCCACCTGGAGTGGTTCACTTGGATGTGATGTTATCGATTTATGAAGTTTTATCTCTTGTCATGGTTTAAAAAGAGAGGGTGTATGGGTTCTTGCATCATGATAGGCACATAGGATAGATAATTCATATGTATGTTTCTTATGATTGAATTTTAAATGACATGATATATAACTAAAAGGTATAAATATTGAAATTGTATAAATCTAATAATTTTGAAATGTTGGGTAAATGGAATGTTTTGAAAATTTTGATCTTTGGTTTATAAATGGTGTAGCTAATTAAATAGGAATGTATAACGACGGGAGGTACACTAGGGAGAGTATCCCTAGTATTATGATTGGACCCTAAGTAAGGGAGGTATGGGTTGTGTCAGTGCCCTAGTTTTGTGACGTTGTTTTATTAGATATTATACCTTGATGGGTTTGGATGTGAGGAATAGTGGAATGATTTTTTTGTGCCTTTGGTTAGGTTGTGACCTTGTTATTTCGAAATGTTTTATATTAATATGGATTTTGTGACCCTTGTGGATTGAGACATTATGAGTTGTGTTTTGGACCCAAGTGTTGGAGTTTGTCTTGTAGTATTGATGTTTGTGCGAGTGTATCTTTTCTTGTGGCACATAGTGTACTTATTTGGTTTTTTGTGTGCTAGGGGATGTTTGTTTTGGAATGGGTGTAGTTGTGACGCCCATAAGTAATAGATTTTATGGGGTTCTATGTTTATGGATTTGGGAGTGTGACTCATGTTGTGGCCCTGAGTAGGTGGCACGAGTAATTAAAGTTAACCACAAGGATGGTTATCCCAATTTTGTATATTCTTTGTAATGTGAAGCATCTATAAATTCATTAGAGGTGTATTTGATGAACGGTTGGTTCCATCAAGTTTATGTAAAGTCTTGGTCATGTCTTGGGTTCTTTTCTGAAGCAATAACAGTGAGTTCATGTGGTTGGAATTAAGGCCTGTTTTGATGGGGTAAGATCATATAGATATCTAACCTGGCTATTTTGGTGATGTTCGATATGATGACCGATGTTTTATTTAGATATTCAAGTTAAGGCAACTGTAACTATTGTTTGGATAACTACTTCTAATCTAAGAATGATGAATGGGGTGATGGGTGGTCAAGAGGTTGTCCCTAACTTGTGGTAATGGTCATATTATTGAATTGAAACATCAAGGATTCCTCGAGATTGATGTGGTTGTTGTGTCTTGAGACATGGCCAGTTGTTTGAGTGGGAGATTGAGGTCAGTTCTGGTGATGTATGACTCATTGGTTTTTTATTCAGGTTTAGTGAATAGTTACTGGAAAGCATGTGACTGAGGTTTCTGGTATTATTAGTTTGATAGGAACATATTGGACATAACAATGTCAGTTGTGATATGTGAAAATGTGTCTTAAAAAATTCAACTATCATTTTTAGTTAAAATAGTGGTGATGCAGATCATCTATGTGTGAGACTATTTGTATAACATCCCCCAATCAAGAACTCTATCATGTGGCTAGAAAGGGTTGGTTAAGAGACCTCATGAACGCCTCTACATATGACAAAGGCTACCAAATAGAAGAATGGTTCTGAAATTTATAGTGGGGAGACTATACCCCCCTAGTATGAGTTGTTCTGCTAATAGAAAAAATCATTATAAAATTGAAATAATAAAAGTAAATACATAATGAAAATAACCATAAAACCCAACTGAATAATTTATTAAGTAATAAAGGAATATTTTAATGACGTTTTGTATTGAAACAATATGTCAAGATTGAACAATACAAGAAAATGAATAGTAAAATCAAATAAATGACGCAATGTCCTGCATCCCAAACCCCATGTCGGACCCATCTCTAAACTCTATCCCATCCATAAACTGTCAATCAATATTTAGGTATTTTCCCTTGTCAAAACATCAATCCACACAATCTGCTCAAGTGCCAACTGGCAACCAGAATAAGGTGTGAGTATAACTCGTTAGGTCGAACCCACCACGTCTAAACTAAAATAGTCACACAGTAATTGTATGTTATAAATAGATACATTTTTTATTAATTATTTCACCAATTATTAAAATAAAAAACAACCTACTTCAGCTCCATTCTTGTACATATCAGATCAAGTATTACAAGCATGCCATCCACCACCATATAACCATGGAATAATAACCTAATTCAATTCCATAGTGGAATATCTCTGAGCATGTCTTATGACCATTGTATCCACATCTATATAACCCTGGTATTGTCACAAAAATCTTTGTCAAATCCCTATAAGTATTACAACATACGAGACAAAGCCATATAATCATTACATTATGGGACTAGGCATAGCCCACTCTCTATAAGCATTACATCATGGTACTGGGTCGAGCCCACTCAATATCAACATTGCATCATATAAGTGTGCATGTTTTAGGGCCAAGCCTGGTATATAAGCAATATAACGTTGAAAAAAACATTATTATACAACATGGATATCATAATATCACCTCAAAATTCTTAATGATTATTTATTTGAATTACCTTTCTTCTTTCATATGAAACATTCAATTTAATTCAAAATGGATTAAATATTATATCAATATGAAATAATCCAAAATTTTGGGATACTATAATAAGAAATCACCCTAGGTCACATGTCATGCTAAACATACTTTAATTCACTTTCTAATTATATCATAATCATGGTTCTCTCACCCCATGACAATCCATAATCCATTTAAAAATCCATGTGTTACCAATGGACTCTAAGGAATAATTAAAATTGTTTATTTGATTAATTTGTGTGGACATATTGATGGAACAGTCGAAATATTTCATAAACATGGAAATTATAAAACCATAGGGTTAGTATTTAGACCCCCTACCTTTTGCCAACGATCCATAAATACATCTAACAACCAATTCCCACATGGAAGAAGGACCGATTGATTCCAAAGATGTTTCTAGCTCAAAAATAACCAATATCAAAACCTATAATGCAATTGGTCAATGGAATTCACTAAAATGGTTTCAGAAGATGGAAGAAGAGGATGAAACCTAAAAGAAAATACGTACCCGGGATAAATCCCAAAAACGGGACATCTAGAAGGGAATTTGGCACCCCAAAATCTCTTGGAGAAATCCATATGGTCAGTAAAAGAATAGTTTTATCAGATAAAATTGATAATTCAGCCACACAACATGTTTAAAATAGTGGGTCTAGCATTTACATGGTGTTTATTTTCATTTCATGTTCTGTAAATTTTTTTAATGGAATATGTTGAAAAACTCGTCACCTCATATTTATTTTATTAAAACCCTCAAACAATTACATGGAATGTAATAACATTATAGGTTATGTAAATGATCATTAGTGGACTTTGCATCCCATTTTCTCTTTTAAACAACCATGACATATTTTAATTCTTCTCAACTCACAAGAAACCTATGAAATACGTAATCCATTAATACATGGAATTCATTAATTCAAACAATCATACATCCCTGAACATTCAGTAAATTTTTCTGAAAAATCACTCCTCACAGATACTCTCTTGTACATCCCATGTTTTATTTACAACCCAAAACATCATTTATTCAAATGAATGACTTTCACGTTGAAAATACAACTAGAAGAAATGATTAATGGAAAACTCATAGAGAGACATACATAGAAAAATACGGGATCTTACAAACTCCCTGCCTTATAACATATCATACCCAAGATGCTCCCAGAAGCAATTTGAAGTCATAGAAAACATGTTCGGCCATATTTTTCTTTTATCAGACTCCATATCCTGGGTCTCATCCTAAACTCACCCATGATTCCACTGCACCCGAACCAACAGTATAGTCTTACCCTGAAGATATTTCTCAATAAAATCCATAACACATATCATATGGTCCTTCACGAACACATCAACAAAAGTATTGATGTATTTTATGTCAGTCACATGGGAAGGTTCTCGATAATATCTTTATAGTTGTGAAATGTTGAATAATTACTTCATGTCACTATAGGATTATTGAAGGTCTAAAAGACATTCCACTGGACTAACCCTTCCCACTATTTCAAATGACATCACAAACATGGTTAATAGAATTTATATTTCCTGATGTCACATTGACCCAACCTAGGGGAAACCCAAATAAAATATATTGACCCACCTTGAATTATAGATTTCATCATTAATAGTTAGAATAATATTTCTTCCAACTCTGAACAGTCATCAACAGTTGTCTGATCAACTAAACTTGTTCAGATGTCTTCTATATGAGACTAATCCTAACAGGTGATGACTCACCTACCACCATCCAACAAAGATACAACCACGATTTCACTCCATACAAATCCTCAAAATGATCCTTTTTGATCAATGACTGGAAGCTATTATTATATTAAAACTCCATAAGGGCCATATGTTTCTCCCATGATCCACCAAAATTGAAAACATAGGCTCGTAACATATCATACAAAATCTGAATAGTCCACTCAAATTGACCATTTGTATGTGGATGATAAGATATTCTTAAAATAACTCTTAATCCTATGAATTTATTAATACCCTTCCAAAAATGATATGTGATGTAAGGATCTATATCTGAAGTGATACTCCTTAAAAACTGTGCAACATAACCTCCTCACACACGTAATGATTGACCGGATCATCAACTAGGAATGTTTCTTTAATAGGTAAGATGTTAGCTAACATAGTCACTCAATCCATAACAACCCATACAGTATCATTCTTATCAGTCATCCTAGGTAGTCATTTCAAAAAATACATTTTGACATCATCCCATTTCAACTCAAGAATGAGTAAAGGCAACAAAATCTTAGCTGATCTCTTATGCTCATCTTTCACATGTAGAAAAGGGAAACATCTAGCCACAAAGCATGCCATCTACTTCTACATTTCTGACCACCAGTATTATCTATGGATATCATGATACATATTTGTTAAACCAAGAAACACCACCCATCTAGAAGCATGAAACTCTCTCATCAAAAACTCACACAAACCCATAGAAATTCATACTCACCCACGAAAATTAAGAAAATTTCCACTGCCAAGAGACCATCCTATTGGTGTCATCATACGATGTAATTTTTTACAATGAAATAATCCCTCCATGTTAGGAAACTACTCGGCCTCAATCTAGTTCAAAATCATATGTATAACAGAGGTCAATGTTTGAGCTACTCAACCCTAAGATTCTTAAACATCCAAATGCATGTCTAAAAAGATGGCCATTATCCACTACTCATCACAATACTCCCATACTACCTCTTTCTGTGTCCTTCATCTCAATGAATCGAAAATAATGTTTCCAATTCTTGGTGAATAATATAATCTAAATTCTAATTACATATTTAATTGACCCACCTCCTCTATAGAAGGTTTAGGTCCCACTAGGTAAATGTGTACCTAAGGTTCTTGTCATCCATGTATACCAAAAACCTTTCACCTGTAAAATTTTATCTCTAACATGTCATGACATGTACCATTGTCTCTAACTATATTTCATGTGTTGGGTAATTCCTCTCAATTGGTCTCAACTACCAGGATCTATATGAAACAACTCGATCCTCTTGCATTAGAACTAATCTGAGCCCAAATTTAGATGCGTCACAATACACGATATATGATTTTCCCATAATATGTAATTTGAGGATATGTGATTAGGATAACCTACCTTAAATATCCAAAAAGTACCTCTGAAAATAATTATATTAAACAATCATCAACCATTTCATGGTCATCCAAAACATTGGTGCTGCCATATAAGAGAAATATAGGATAAAAACTCATTAATAACCTAATAATCCTAGAAATATGTGAACATTAAAGACATTATTCAGTTTTTCCCAAGATATCAAGGTTGTGAATTTTTCTAGGTCCAATTACACGTCTACCTCTTAGATGATATAACCCATTAAGTTAACTTCATTAATCTAGAAACTATATTTGGTTAGGTTGGCATAAATATGAATCTCCCTCAAGGTAATAAATATGATTTAATGATGTTTATCATGATAGTCTATTGACTTGGAGTACAATAAGATATCATTGATGAAAATCACAACAAACTAATCTAGAAAATGATGAAAAATCATATTTAGTAAGGGAATGAATATCATAGGCACATTATTCAACTGAAACTGAATCACTATGAATTCATAATAACCGTAACTTCTCCTAAAATCATTCTAAGGTACATATAATAGTCTAACCATTTACAAATGATAGTTGGATCTCAATTCAATCTTAGAGAATATCTTATCACCTCTGACCTGATCAAAAATATCATCAATGTGTGGTAGAGGGTGTCAGTTCTTGATAGTCATTAGGTTCAACCTTCGATAATCCACACATAAGCTCAAAGATCCATCATCCTTTTTGGAGAAGATAATTGGAAAACCCCATGTAAATGTACATGGTCGTATGAATCCTTTAGATTCTACATATTCCAACTAATCATTCAACACACTAATATCTATTGGTGGTATTTGTTATAGAAATATAGAAATTTGTTCTTCTCTAGGAACCAAATCAATCGTGAACTTCATCACATGATCAAATAGTAAGACATAAAACTCATCAGGGAAAACATCTTTCCAATGGTCTACCACTAGAGGAAAATAATACCGATAAATTCTACCATTAACTATAGTAATATTGGTGATCTAATCCATGATATAATAAAGTATTAACAGAAATCATCCCGCACAACAATCCTAAATATCCCACTCACCCTATTAAGAATAGTATCTTCTCATTAGAGATAGGAAAGTAACTATCCTATTATAATAGTCAATGTGATCCTTTTATAGGAATAAGTAATCAATACAAAGAATCAAGTCAAATCCAATCATTTCCAGCCCAAATGGTTCCCAAAAGAAATGGTAACCAGTTATCTCTAGATGACACACCTTGAAACTTTGGATATTTTCTGACCACACTCCAATGGTGTGTTGATGGTTAAAACACTATCCAAGATTTCCATATCCATGACCAACCCATTTAAAATAAATGTATATAGAAATTAATGTGATCTGACTATATCAAAAAAACAAAAGATAAGGAAGATGATATAAGAATCGTACCTATGACGATATATAGTTATGTGTCCACATTAACTTGATTATTATACATAACATTTAAATAAATTTTCCCACTACCCAGGGGTCAAGTATGACTACCCTAAGCTACATCCCAATATTGTAATTTTTTCTCTTGAACTGGGGTACCACATCCCCTTCCTCGAACTGAACGACTTGTGGAACAACAACTACTACCTTCCTGATTGGTAGATGAACCCCTTCACAACTGTAATGTTTTTCCTAATCCTCTTTAACTAGTATAATATTGGAAAATCACACAGAACCTCTGAAGATGAACTAGTCTCCCACAAATACAACACTCGACTATGGGGTAAAGACATTGTGGGTTATTGTAGCCAAAATTTCTAAACGATAGAACTGGAACAGATCATGATATTGGGATAGTTTTCACTACCCTGAATTCTCATCCCCTTACGAATTTTGTGAAAACAGTCATAATGACACTTCTTACAAATTGAACAAGAACTCCGAGATCACCCAAAAAAAATAGGTTGGCTACAACTTCGGGCCTCCCAGAGATTCCCTTCAGTGAGGAGTTCCTGATTCATCCTGTCATCAAAGATGCTTAAATTGAAATGCATACCTATGAACTAATTCCTAAAGAATACTATCCTGAAAACATATCACCATGGAAATATCATCATATACCAATGATGGTACAAAGTGTTGAAGATTAGTAAAACATCTAGTTTAGTTTGGTACTAAGAATACCTCTTGCGTCAAATGCATGAACTCATGAGAATTTTCATCCATAAAGGTCTCAGGATAGAAATATCTCAGTAAATCTCTCTAAAATCCTTCCAAGATTTCTCATCATGCTACCCTTCTTCCTCTATAATATCCCACCAACACTTGTAAGGTCCACGAATCATATACACAACAAGCATCACCCTCCAATCTGTGGGTGTCTCTAGATGCTTGAGGATCGTTTGGACTGAATAAATCTAGAAATCGGCTTCCTAGGCTCCCACTTCACCAATTAACATAGGAAGATGCTATAGGATCAAATTTATAAATGTAGATTCTCAATATAAAAGAGGGTGGGGGTGAATTGTATACTTTAGAAATTTTTATTGGATCATTTAAAGATGGTAATGTTTAATAATGTTAAATAAGGTAAATTCACAAGACCTCTTAGTTTTACAAACATTCTTGTTTTCAGAAATGTGGTTTCAAAAATGAAACTTATGAAATGTTTACAAGGACAAAGGTTCAACCTTATAGAATATAGAATTAAACTAATCAGAGTACGAGTATAAAAATGTATAATATAGTTATACTTTTTCTATCAATCTAAATGTAGTGGAAAACAATGTTCAAACAATACAAGTAACAAATAAGAAGTCTTTTAACAACAAAAGTAGGGTATCCAATAATCATGGATAAAGGTCCCTTGATTTATAATTACATGAAATTTTGTCTTACCCAAACCACGATAAGCCCCCGATATGAATATCGGAGTCTATCTTGCTACCCCTGCATGCCCTCAAACTTCAAGGTAGTCGGCACCTCTGTCTTCCTATCCCCCGAAGCCCTTGAATGTACTCAGCAACTTTCAGAGTCACAAAAATAAATTCTGAACAAGATGTTTAGTACAACTAATGAATGGGAGTATCTCTATAAAAATCAATTCATCATGTAATCTCTAGTTTTCTAGAATGGTTTTCTGTTATGAGATAATTTTAATGAGCTACTATTTTTAAGAACATCATCAAAGGTCAACTCCCTACTCAAATGGTAATATTTTCCCTTAAATTCAGAGGGACCGATACACATTTCACTCAAACAATGGTTAGTTAGTAATATAATGCACGACATCATCTTATATATCAAACATGATTAAGTAAAAAATTGTTTCATAACCAAATTCATTTTTCAGAGTCTATGAAAAATATAAAAGCTCCGAGTCTAACCAAAAAACCATTCAATGTCTATAATACATGAATATTCAGATTCTGTCATCTAAATAATTCGGAATGTGAATTCAATTGAATTATGTTGACTAAATTTCAATGAAATTTGGTGTCAGAATTCATAAAAATTCAGAGTATGAATTCAGAGAATTTGGAGTCTGAATTCTAAATAATTCGGAGACTAAATTCACAAGAATATGGAATCTGAATTCATAAGAATTCGGAGTCTATATTTATAAAAATTTGGAGTCTAAAATCATATAATTCGGAGTCTGAACTCAGAATGTTTGGATTCTTAATTCAGAGAATTCGGAGTCTGAACTCAAAATGTTTGGAATCTGAATTCTGAAAATTAGGAGTCTGAATTTAGAATGATCAGATTCTAAATTCATAAAATTCGGAACCTGAATTCGGATCCTAAAAACAGAATTCTCTATATCAAAATTTTTATACGATTCCGGGGATTTAGATTTGAAACCGAATTTTATACATAGAAATAAAATGAGTTAGGTTTAGTGAAAATATGATATGAACAGTGAAAACATTTTAAGGATAAATTTTCCTTTTTGAAGGACAATCTTCCTTTTGAATTCTTAAGGAAAATAAAATTTTTCTTGATATATAGTGTCTGTGATTTTCAAAACATGAATGAATGGAAAATTCATTAGGAAACCTTATAGATTCAAAAATATCCTCATTTTTGGAAAGAAAAAACATCCTTACAAAAATGAATATGAGGACTTTGAAAATATTTTTCTAGAAATTGAAAAAAAAACATATCTCTTTTAATACATGGTCAATGATGAATATGTCTTACTCCCCCTTAAGATTTGGAAGCACTATGGATCATATAATTGATTTTTGGATAGAGACATATCATTTTATTGCATACAAAAATAATATAGGATATGAACACCCCCTTAGATGAACTCTCCCTTACATAGGGAAATTTCTTCATTACTTAACATTCTATTCTCTTTCGTTGTGATTTTCAAAAAGGAATACAAAGAATGGAAAGGAAAATACGGCACATAAAATATTAGTAATAGACAACCAAATTAATAAAGAGAAACCCAAAATGTTATTATTATTAGATTAATTTATACAAGGAAGAAATACAACAAAATATTGGATTTAAACAAGACAATAATTCCTTCACTTTCGGGATCAACTTCATCAAATTGGTGTTTAGCTTCTTGAGATCTTTGTGATTCTCCTCTGTATGTTTGTAAAGCTGATCATGATCTTTTGTTTTCTTCTGTAAGGCATTGATTTTTTTCTTATTGAGCCTTAATAGATTCAACCTGACCCTTTAGAACTTTTACTTGGTTAACTAGCTTCTCTTCTATCTCAATCATCGGATTTCTTTCTCAATTCAAACTCTAAGCTATTGAATATAATTTCCTATTCAGATCTTTCACTTCTTGCTTCCAATTATTTTCATCAACAGATAGAATTTCTTCAAAAGAATTGGGGAGATCTTTGAACTTACTATCTTTGGTTTCAAAAGAATCCCTGATATTATCTTGGAACTCATCAAGAATTCTCATGTCTTATATTTTTTTTATTTACCAATTAGTTATCTTCTTGCAAGATCTTTTATGGGATTCATTGTTTATGAAAAAGGTTTTGAAATCAGCCTTGTAACAACCCGATATTTTATGATAAGTATTATTTTTAATTTATTTGATGTCATGTGTTTTATGCTAAAACAAGATTATCGTGTGCTATACGCAACACCGTATTAGATTGCAGTATACGAAACACTATTCATAGATTATGTTACACACAATTTCAAGTTCGTTGGATAGTATTCATTCTACTCAACATTGAGTATATATATATATATTCAATGTATAAATGAAAAATGGTTGGATTATATTATAATGAAACAACAAAAGAATATTGCACAACACACAACCTTATCTTGGCTTGTATTACACGCAATCGCGACCTTCCTCGATAGCGTGTGTTTTACGCAAAACTGAGTTTCACTAAACAACGATATGCTATTAAAATATTATTAAAACTAGCCTTTATGAATAGTAATAATCACTTTTTGAAATTTTGTAAATTTCATCTTTCAAAATGGACTTCATTTTTGGATTCAGAATATTGAAATTATCCTAGGGTGAAATTTTTGTATTTTTCTGAAAACATTAAATTTTTGATGAATAGTGAAAACATTGGGTTACTATTTAAAAACCGAATTTTTATTTAAATAATTATTTATTTTATTTAAATTCAATTTAGGTCAAAATTGATACATAATACCTATATAAGTTCAATTCAATTCAATGGAGTCATTTTATAATAATTTTATATGTATAAATATTTTATTGAACTTTTCACCGTCTTTTACCCACATCCTAAGAGAATTTCCAAATTCACATAAAACTTAATTTTACCTCTTCTGTGAGTGGAATTTCAAAAATCCGAGAGACACAGTTGATGTCAGTAAGTAAAATGTGGTTCAATGAGATGAAAATAATTTCTGGTGAATAGTAACTTTTTACTTTTTTTACCACAGTTAAAAGTAAATAGGGTAATTAAGGGTAAAAATTATATTATTCTTACCCTAACACATGTCCTAATTCTATTGGATAAGTGTAATTTGACCAAAAAAACCTTAGGAATAAAATATGACCATTTAGACCTACTTGGACTAGATTAGGACATTTAATATTAATTTATTTAAATAAGGGTTAAAATAGTTAAAATCAAAGTTCAATAAGTAAATAATTTTTAATATAGGGTTATACATAAGATAATTTTGATTATAAATATTCATTAGAAAGCTAAAAAGTTCCCTACATAATGGTATTTTATTTATAATTTTTAGACATTAATTTATATAATTTATCTATGAAACAATGATGATGCAGTAATTATCTTATTAATGAAATATTGACATAATTGATGTTATAAATAACCAAATAAATGTTATTTGAGACTTTTTATGAATTACACTAATTTAATAGGTTAATATGACATGTTAGTATTGATTTAATTAACTTTTTTCGAACTAATCATTCTGTTATGATTTTCACAAAAATCAATTACCAAATAGTGTCAAAATTGACATAAAATTGGTTTTAAAACAAATATTATATTATTAATTACTATTTTTTTCCTAAAAATCTAAGTTTCAGCCAAATGAATTAGATAAGGTTATATATATAATAAACAACTTGTGGTTCGTTTGGCTTGTTATAGTATGTTTATTATCGTTATAGTGTAAGAAAACAAAAAGACACGGTAAAAGTAAAATTAATTAACATAAAGTTAAATCTAAATGATAAGGTTAAAATAGGAACCTAAACTAGTCTAAATTCTATTGGATGAGAGGATTGCGACCCATCCCCACCTTAGCTTCGAAATAAATCAATTTGGAGCTATTTAAAACTGAATATGAATTTATAATAAAATAATATTTTTATTTTTTCCTAAGGTGCCCCTCTATTCCCTTATAAAAGGGCACCACCATCCTCTCTTCCTCACACCACTTTGAGCCTTCAATCTCGGCCAAACCCTGCAAAATTCTCTTCTCCACTTTCCTAGAAACATCATAGAGGTCTTGGTCTTCTTCAAAGACAAATTTTAGTTCCCTAAAATGAGGTCTCAAAGAGGCGCTTCAAAGAAGAGGATGTTCAGATACGTACGAAGCATATCGGTCCTAAGGTAAGGGATAATTATTCCAATCTCATTCTTATCCGAGATTGTTTATTCGAAAGTATTTACTAGGTTTATTGTTCTCATCCATGTCCATTTTTCCTAAAAATGGTTTCATGTATTTTTAATGACCATTTTACTCATTTTTGACTTTTACTACATGGTAGGTATGGAATCATTCTTTTACAAGGTACTTTTTCACTTTTCCGACAAAAGTATGAGAAAAATGTTTTTTAACTTATACGGCATGTACAGATTTTTACTGTTTTATAAAGCCTTATTTTCATGAAGCTTCCTCCAAAGTATTTCATGACTACTTTTAACAAAATCCTTTTCTTTTAAAATTGCAAGACATTTTGCAAAAAGAGAATGATTTTGAAGAAGAATGGATATTTTCCTAAAGAATTCATTTCAAGTGTTTTATCATAACCATTTTTCATCTAAGATTACATTATTTCATATGTGTATGTTTCAAGTATCATGTATCTTTGTTTTAAATGGTTTCACTTTTCTTATTATGAAATGATATCCATTTCTTTTATATGGATTATGTGATGATGGGATGATGTTTATGAAACCCATTTTATTTATTGGGTTATGTATGTTTATTTTGTGGCACAAGTAAGAATGATTTCATTATGAAATGGGTGGGACCTATATCTCCCTCAAATGCATTGGGTAAAGATTTATATCTCATGATATAGACATGGATGGAATGGTAAGTTAATCTGGTTCAGTGTTATAGGACTGAAACGAGGAGTGAACTTGATTCAGAAAGGGACATTGTCCACTAAGATGGTCTTGGTAGAAATGCCTTGGCTACTATGGAAATCGTGACATGTGCTGAATGGTTTCCACAATTACATGTTTTATTCCCATTATATTTTATCATGGTTGATGTTCCATTATGATATATGTGTTATATACTTCCACGATTTATGTCTTTTCTCAAGATTTTGATTTTTAAATTTCATGTTCAAGTTTTTGTTTTCAAATGATTATGGATTGTTTTATGTTATCTATGATTGCCCTTACTGAGCATTTGAGCTCACCCTTTTTATGTTTTCTTTTCCCCCAGGATTAAAAGAAGGATTTTAGGTATCGAAACAAAAAGTGGAACATCTTTATGGGAGATGTTGAAGATATTTCACCACGATTATAAGATTACATTCTGAGTTTCCAAAGACATAAACTATTACGGTCCTTGTGTGTCTGCTTTTGTTATGTATTAAGTATTCCGAAAAAGTAATTTAATGTCCATGTACGTCATGTTTTGGGTCCCTACAGTTGGTATTAGAGGAAAGGTTTAGTCTACCTTTGGAAACTATGATGTGAAAACGTTAGTGAGATCCCTATAGAAATTTCTAAGGTATGTCTAGGGATGTCCCTAAGGATAAGTATATGTATAGGATATAGTCATAGAACTACGGTAACGATCTTAGAATTTAACCTAATATGTTAGATATTGAGGGCACTCCCCCTTTACTATGTTGTTTTCCCTAGCATTATTTTTGCCTCTCACAATATTCTTTTTGTGTTTTAGAAAATGGCTGGAAACGGGAGGATTCACGATAATGGAGGATATGATGGATAATGGAATGATATTCTTCATGAGAAACCAATTGAAATTGGATCTGGAGTTCCACATATCGTTATTATGCCTAATCAGAAATCTCATAATATGATCAATAATTTCAACTTTGGTAAGTTTTTCTGAATCAGCTAATAAGAGAAAGATGGAGTTTGATGATGAGCATAGAGGAAAGAAAGTTCAATTTCCCTCATGTAAATCATGTGGGAAGAGGCATACTGGAGAATGTTTCAAAGGAACTAGAAGATGCTTTGGGTGTTGAAAAGAAGGACACAAAGACAGTAAGTGCAAAGGAAAACGTTTAGTTAACACCATGGATGAGGATAATGGTATTGCTACGACATCAACAATGGTTAAATGTTTTAAATGTGGAATGTACGGGCATTATGCAAACCAATTCCCTAAGAGAAAGTCTCATGAAGGGAATCTGTATGGTCATATGGGTAGTATTTATGTTGATGATTATGAACGACTACAAATGATATGTGAGATGAATGAATTGTTGAAGCTCGGTCAATGGTTTAAGAAGGTAGTGGAATGATTACAAGTTTATCAAGTGTAATGTTGTATAAGTAATATCATGATAATATGGAATAAAGAGACATCTACGGAATGTTACAATGTTGTCTTTTCTTATGTTTTGAATGTGTATGATGAATGGTACCAGTAACCATGAAAGGATATTCAGATATTATTGGAAAATAGATGATATGCGGATAAGGAGAAAATTAAATGTTTGATAGTATTCATGAGCTCTTGAATGATATAAGGAGAAGGTTATATCATGGTTTGAGTATATAGAATTTTTTGATTTTTGTATGTGGAAGGTGTTAACTTTTGACAGCATTCATGTTTTCACTACGGTTGAATGGGTATTCATTTTTTAAGAGAATACATGATTAAGGTATTCACATGATTGGAATGTGACTAGAAAGATATATAAAGGATAAATGATGGTATTCACATGCTTGGTTGATGACATTTCAAGTAATCGTTTTCTTTATATTATGAGATTGGACACATGTATTTTGGATAAGCCTAAATATTGGAATGAATTATGTTGGACATTAGTTAGTATTGTTTAAGGATAGAATGTTATTTTTGATATTATTTATAATTTAGTATTAAAAAAATGACAACCTGCAGGACGAGCGATAACCCGTCGCGTAGGACAAGGCTGTGGGAATCAAAACCACAACCGAAGTGCGACTGACCTTTATCGCCTACCACTGGCCTATAGGAAGTCCCTGGTTAGTGGAATGTAGTTTTATTTTATTAGGATGTATTATAAATAAATTATATGTCCATTTTTGGAACCATATATGATTAATCTCACCATAAGATGGACTTATAACTTTTGTTATCCATATGTTTGAAATAGACGGAATGACCCATCATTCTATCACATGATCTGTTAACACTTCATGAATAACAAATTCAACTTTATTTCTTTAAGAGATGAAGTGAAAATTGTTTAAAGCACGAACAACAGTGAGATTGTACCGAAATCAAGTAAGTATTTCTTCAAATTCAAAATTTTCAACTTTAGGGAAATGATATTGAAAACCAAAAATGTTGTCCTAGTGATCTTATATCCGATGAATCAGATGGTACCCTAGATCATCAAAAATATATGGCTTTGTCATTGTTCGATTTTTCATAGCCATGTTCTCTACCACTCTCCATCAGAACATGACATGTAGATTTCTCTTCCATATCCATATTTTCACCTATGTTCTCCTATATGGAAACCCAGTGATTAGTTAACTTGGGTAACTGTTACATTTCATACTTTAGTTTTTAATGTTATGTTTTGGTATTTCATTTTACGATGTGGGTTTCAATTAAAGGAACTTTCAAGTAGAAAAACCATGTATAACCCCGACGAATTTCGAGGGAGAAATTCATTTTAAGGGGGGTAGAATGTAACAACCCGATATTTTATGATATGTATTATTTTTAATTTATTTGATTTCATGTGTTTTATGCTACAAAATGATTATCGTGTGCTATACGCAACACCGTATTAGCTTGCAGTATACGCAATAGTATTCTTAGATTGTGTTACACACAATTTCAAGTTCGTTTGATAGTAGTTATTCTACTAAACATTGAGTGTATATATATATATATATTCAATGTATAAATGAAAAATGGTGGATTCGGTTATAATGAAACAACAAAGGAATCAGGCACAACACACAACCTTATCTTGGCTTGTATTACATGAAATCGCGACCTTCCTCGATAGCATGTGTTGTACAAAATATTGAGTTTCACTAAACAAAGATATGCTATTAATTTTTTTTTAAAACTAGCCTTTATGAATAGTAATAACCACTTTTTGAAATTTTTTTAAATTGAATATTTCAATATGGACTTCATTTTTGGATTCAGAATATCGAAATTAGCCTAGGGTGAAATTTTTGTATTTTTCTGAAAACATTCAATTTTTGATGAATAGTGAAAACACTGAGTTACTATTTAAAAACCAAATTTTTATTTAAATAATTATTTACTTTATTTTAATTTATTTTAGGTCAAAATTGATACATAATACCTATATAATTTCAATTCAATTTATTGTAGTCATTTTATAACAATTTTATATGTATAAAAATTTTATTGAACTTTTCACCATCTTTTACCCACCTCCTAGGGGAATTTTCAAATTCACATAAACATAATTTTACCTCTTATGTGAGTGGAATTTCAAAAATCCGAGAGACACGGTTGATGTAATTATGTAAAATGTGGTTCAATGAGATGAAAATAATTTTTGGTGAATAGTAACTTTTTACTTTTTTTAACCACGGTTAAAAGTAAATAGGGTAATTAAGGGTAAAAATGATATTATTCTTACCCTAACACATGTACTAATTCTATTGGATAAGTGTAATGTGACCAAAAACAACTTTAGGAATAAAATATGACCATTTAGGCCCACTTGGATTAGAGTAGGACATTTAATATTAATTTATTTAAATAAGGGTTAAAATAGTTAAAATCAATGTTAAATAAGTAAATAATTTTTAATATAGGGTTATACATATTATAAATTAAACTATAAATATTAATTAGAAAGATAAAAAGATTTCCTACATAATTGTATTTTATTTATAATTTTTAGACATTATGTAATTTAATTTTTCTATGAAACAATGATGATGTAGTAATTATCTTATTAATGAAATATTGACATAATTGATGTTATAAATTCCCAAATAAATGTTATTTGAGACTTTTTATGAAGTACAATAATTTTATAGGTTAATATGAAATGTAAGTATTGACTTAATGAAATTTTTTCGAACTAATCATTCTGTTATGATTTTTACAAAAATCAATTACCAAATAGTGTCAAAATTGAAATAAAATATGTTTTAAAACAAATATTATATTATTAATTGTTATTTTCTTCCTAAAAATATAATGTTCAACCAAATGACTTAGATAAGGTTATACGTATAATAAACAACTTGGGGTTTTTTTGGCTTGTTATAATAAGTTTATTAACCTTATAGTGTTAGAAAACAAAAAAGACACTGTAAAAGTAAAATTATTTAACTTAAAGTTAAATCTAAATGATAAGGTTATAATAGGAACCTAAACTTGTCTAAATTCTATTGGATGAGAGGATTTAGACCCATCCCCACCTTAGCTTTTAAATAAATCAATTTAGAGCTATGTAAAACCGAATATGTCTTTATAATAAAATAATATTTTTTGTTTTTCCTAAGGTGCCCCTCTCCTCCCTTATAAAAGGGCACCACCTTCCTCTCTTCCTCACACCACTTTGAGCCTTCATGCTCGGCTAACCCCTGCCAAATTATTTTCTCCAATTTCCTAGAAACATCATAGAGGTCCTAGTCTTCTTCAAGGATAGATTTTAGTGCCCTAAAAGGAGGTCTCAAAGAGGCGCTTCAAAGAAGCGGAGGTTCAGATACATTCGAAGCATATCGGACCTAAGGTAAGGGATAATTATTCCAATCTCATTCTTATCCGAGATTGTTTATTCATAAGTATTTACTGGGTTTATTGTTCTCATCCATGTCCTTGTTTCCTAAAACTGGTTTCATGTATTTTTAATGTCCTTTTTACCCATTTTTTGACTTTTACTATATGGTATGTATGGAATCATTCTTTTACAAGGTACTTTTTGACTTTTCTGGCAAAAGTACGAGAAGATTTTTTTTAACTTATACGACATGAACGAATTTTGACAATTAAATAAAGCATTATTTTCATGAAGCTTACTCTAAAATATTTCATTACTACTTTCAACAGAATCCTTTTCTTTTAAAATTGCATGAAATTTTGTAAAAAGAGAATGATTTTGATGAAGAAAGGATATTTTTCTCAAGAATTCATTTCAAGTGTTTTATCAAAACCATTTTTCATCTATGATGACATTATTTCATATGTGTATGTTTCATGTATCATGTCTATTTGATTTAAATGGTTTCAATTTTCTTATTATGAAATGATATCCATTTCTTCTATATGGATTATGTGATAGTGAGATGATGTTTATGAAACCCATTTTATTTACTGGGTTATGTATGTTTATTTTGTGGCACAAGTAAGAATGATTTCATAATGAGATGGGTGGGACCTATATCTCCCTCCAATGCATTGGGTAAAGATTTATATCTCGTGAGATATACATGGATGGAATGGTAAGTTAATTCGGTTCAGTGTTACAGGACTGAAACGAGGAGTGAACTCGAATCAGAAAGGGACGTTGTCTACTAAGATGGTATTGGAAGCAATGCCTTGGATACTATGGAAATCATGACATGTGCTGAATGGTTGCCAAAATTACATGTTTTATTCCCATTATATTTTATCATGGATGATGTTCCGTTCTGATATATGACTTATGTACTTCCACGACTTACGTCTTTGCTCAAGATTTTGATGTTTAAATTTCAGGTTCAAGTTTTTGCTTTCAAATGATTATGGATTGTTTTATGTTCTCTATGTTTGACCTTAATGAGAATTTGAGCTCACCCTTTTTTATGTTTTCTTTTCCCCCAAGATTAAAAGAAAGTTTTTAGGTAAGGAAACAAAAAGTGGAAGATCTTTATGGGAGATGTTGAAGATCTTTCACCACGATTAGAAGATTACGTTCCGAGTTTCAAAGACACTAAACTATTACGGTCCTTGTGTTTCTACTTTTGTTATGTATTAAGTACTATACAAATGTAATGTAATTTCCATGTACGTCAAGCTTCGGGTCTTTACAAGCCTCATGATGGACACAATTATCCATCACCATGAATATTGAATATGATTTCTGATTTAAGTTATGCGGAAGCATCTGACATCTCGAGTGTATGACTGGATATAAAGGGATAGAAACAACAAGATTTTTCAAAGACATGACTACAAAATCATTTCCAAGAACGGATAATTCTGAATCATATATTCTTCTTGGTGAGGTTTCATTTTCTAAATTAGCATCATTCCCCTTCGATGAAGCACCCAATTATTTCTTCTTCACCACTACTCTCCTAGGTGTATTAACAACCACCTGTTTTCTGTTATCATCTTTCGGAATGAATTATTCTTGATTGGCTGATTCATGTTCACTATCATATATTTGAAACTGTCTATTTTCCACTTTCTTATTCAACATCCATCATATCAACATATGCGATCCTTGAGTTATATATATTTTTTATACTCAATTATCTTAATATAATTTCTCTATATAATCTTTCTGAGATTATTGTTATAGTATTTATATTCATTAATCCTCATTTAATATCCATGGAACATTCCCTCATCTGCTACGTAATCATACCTTCGGTGATTTCCTTCTTTATTTTATATGAAACATTTATTTCAAAAAACACAAATATATTTTAATGAGTGATTCTTTAAATGCCATATCAAATATGGGTTCTTGTACTCTCCTATACATAGCCGTTTTTATTATAATTAATATTGAATCCAAATGTTTGGAGGAAGAAGAACAAGGGGGAAATCACTGGTGATGCCACTTGAAGCCCTTTCATAGAGCCCCATTTCCCTGTTCCCTCCACAGAGCAAGGATGCAGGATGATCTGTGAATGAATCTGATATTCATGACCACGTCGTGGAGCGAGGAGGCAAAATCACACATGAACCCCTATGACATTCATGATCCCACCATGGAGGATGAGGTGGGATCCTCTGTGAATGATTATGATGTTTTCGGGTCCACTGTAGAGTGAGGAGGTAGGATCCAACATGAACTGATTTGACATTCGCGAACATTCCATGGAGAAAGGAGTCGGGTGGCTCTATGACCGACATTGACGTTCGAAAACCGCTATGGAGAAAACTGTGTCTTCGCACTGAGAAAGCTCTACATTACGGTGCCTCTTTCCTATAAATATAAGGCTCCCTCAATCCTGAATGATGGATCCTCTGACCTTTCACCTTTTGAGATCTCAAATCATGAAGCACTTCCTACTCTACGAACCATGATCTCTTCAAGGTACTTTTGATTTGTGATGTGCCTACCATTTTCATTAATTGAACCCCTCTTCAGAGAGGGATGCCTTTTACGAAGCCCACAAGCCTTCAAAAATGTAGGAGACCCCATAGGGACATAGTTCATTTCAATGTATTTATGCTTCGTGAAACACCCTCCACACACACATGACCCACATGCTAGGGAAGGGTCATTGTGCTTCGTGAAGCACATTGCTTCACGACACATTGCTTTGCGAGGAACTCCTTCTTCATAAGGAATTTATTTGAATATCCCTTTCAACTTTGTGATGCTCCTCCCATATGCACATATTCCCTAGGCCTAGACTTGGAATCTTCACATCGCGAAGCACATCCCTTCATGGATCCCCTCCACTTCCTAGAGCACGAGAGCTTCAAAAGGCTTCTACCAAAGGCCCCCTTTTCTCTGAAACTTTTTTTCCTATGCGGCCCTTCAAGTTTGCTCAATGAAAAATAAATTTCCCTTTGATGATACTACCCACTTTATCACTTTTTCTCATGCTTCTTTGCATAATCACGCTATCGACTATTGCTTCCTAGCATAGACATGAAATCATGGACCCCTAACGGGATCACCTCACGACAATCCATAGTCACGATAGTACTGATTCCTTCTTACCCCCATGGGTAGGTGGGTATTGGTTATTTAAGTCCTATGGGTGCGGAGCACACCAACCACATCTGAGAAATAAGACATTAATCTTCCTAGAACTTTCTTCCACAGCCCATTACGTTACACTGATACCTCACCACATGCCTTTCACGGGGGTGGGGGGTGGTCTCAGAAATTCTGTACTCCCACTTATCTCCATGGAATTGAAATCAGTCATCACATGGAATGAAATCCAATTTATTGGAATAGCTTCTGTATGCAGGGAAAGGGAAACCACACTGGTGTAAGCCCCCTCGATTTTCTTGTGGGAGGCAGAACCCTTGCTCCTCCAATATTCATGGGTGACAAATCCCTCTACTGTTGGGCTTTGTCACCACTCGGGCCTCCAACCTGGTGTAAGCCTCAATCTCCATCTCCTTGGGCTGCGAACCGTGTGTAAGCCATTTTTTACCCTATGGGATGCAAGCCACACGTGAGCCCCACTCCACTTCCCATGGACACAACTTTCGCAACACCATCAGTAGGCCTTTTTTGTCTCTTGTTTCTCACACCAAGAAATATTCACGTGGGATTAGAGAAATAATCGACCATGATATTCTTTTCGGGAACCCTATAGTGTAAACCCCACACCCAACCTGAACTATGTGGTATTTGATCCTTGTTAAGGAAAATTACGTAGGAATCCTCCGGGAGGTACAAACCCAACAACCCATTTGTTTAAACCATCTTCACGTCAGTTTTCACACCCAACCATGAACTAAGAGTTAATTGATCCAAGCCAAGTCAAGGTATGCAGGAAGCCTCCCTGAGGTTCAATCCCACCATCCATTGGTTCCAACCACCTTCACGTCGGTTCTCCTAACTCAACCATGAACTATGAGTTCATTGATCATTGCCAAGGAACGTTATGTAGGAAACCTCCATGAGGTTCAATCCCACCATCCATTTGGACCCCATGTCCTCATTCACATTGGTCCACTGACCCCCATCCCATATGAACTACGTGGGTTGGATATTTGTTTCCTAGGTAGGGTACATTGGAATCCTCCAGGAAGATCAACCCAATCCAGTGGTAAGCTGTTGTGACCTCAATCATCGGTAAGCCATTTTGATCCCATCCAGTGGTAGGCCATTGTGACCTCAATCTGTAGTAAGCCGTTGTGGTCCCTCTGGTGGCAATTCGTAGTGACCTCAATCTGCGGTAAACTGTTGTGACCCCGTCCATTGGTAAGTCATTGTGACCCTATCATGTGGTAAGTCGTTGTGACCCTATCCAGTGGAAATCCATTGAGTCACCAATTCAGAAAAAATTCATTGTAATCACCTTTTCTAGGACCCTCATCTTGGGTCTGTCCTACTGGCGTTAGACTAGATTGGGCTGCTAACCATGAGTGATCCTCATACACTTCATCGGTTTGTCGTCCTAGGTGTATTTCCCAATTCAAGTCCATTTTCTGGTCTTCCCTTCTAACCTATGTGTTTCAAGAAGTTCATGCCTCATCCTGGAGTTTCCACTTCCTCCGGGTCCAATACATGCATCCATTCTCACGGGCCACCTACTTTGGCATCCCTTCTCCCTACCTAACTATGTAGACAATGATTCCATTTCCACGGGGATATGTAGGAAACCTTCTCGAGACTCAATCCCAACATTACTGTCGCCCTCATGGTAATTCCATCCCATTCACCATCCACTTCATTCAAACACTCCATTATCCATCTTCATTCTTACACCGACCACCACATCCTATTGAGGTGATGATAGCTCACTCCCCCCCAATATAGTTGTGTTACCTCCAGGGGTTTCACTCATCTGATCCACTCTAATCCATGTTCTGATCAGTCTAATCTGTCTCCTTTAAGTGTTAATACTATATAATACACATTGTTAAATATTGGAAGCTGAGGAAAACCTCAGAAACATTGATATGTCATATGATGCCCTACATTCGATGTGGGATGCTTCGGTCTTCTTCTCCATCAAGAAGCCCTATAAAAAGGGAAAGAAACCCAGACGTGCCAATGTCTAGGCGCCCAGACATGCCAGTGATGTCCAATGTGACTACTCCAACGACAGAAGGTTCATGCCCTGACTGGACGTTTTGGAATGTCCCAAAACAAGCAGTGTAATTAACTGGTGGCCAAGAAGATATGGCACTATGAAGAGTTTCACGAACAACATCTTAAACCTATAAGAGAGACCCAAACATGATGAAAGGTTCCAAGGTGGAATCCATGAATGGATGAACTGACATCCCATCATCCCCTTTCAATCAAGGAGAAAACATCCATGAATAAGGAACATATGTCTCCTACCATTGGAAAGCTGGAATGTAGGGAAAAAAAAGTGTCATCGTCCCAAACAAGACGGAACCACACAGCCCGACGAAAATGTAGAAAATAGAAATGGTGAACCCAAATTGAATATCTTCTCCTCAATATAGTGATCAGTAGAATTTGAGACATCAGTGGATTAGTGTGTACCTAGATCCAGCTATCCAGTGCCGGGTTTTGCCATGAAAATTACGAGCCTAGTGTGAAACTCCCCCGAAGTTGGGGCAATATAATGTTGGACGTCTCGGTATATGACGTTGTTAGCATGGATCTATCTTACATTCAATGGAAGACAGAATGGTGTGGGGGAATTGGTCATCTATTCCCTTTTTCTTTCAGTACTGATGAGTTAATCTCCTTGCTTTCAGAAACCAAGTTGCTGCACCCAGAACACGATCACCATCTTCCCACCAATGCGGGGGCAGGGGTTGTACATGCATGACAGTCCCACATAGTTCCACCTCTTCTATGATGGTCTCAATGTCCATGATAGTTGGGCACCCCCGCCCCATCGCTCCCTCAGAGTTCATCCAACGAATGGTGATCGTTGACCTCATACACCAGTACGAGGAGGGTATTATCCCGACTCAGGATATGGCACACCTAGATTTAAAGGCATCTATGCTTCATCATCAATGTTGTCCCTGAGGGTCATGTAGGGAAACAATGCTCCCACTCCGACATATAACCATTTTGGGAGCATCTCCCCTGAATGTCTCGACAACTCCTTGCCCTATGTGGATGAGGTAGGGGATATCCGGGAAGGCCTAGCCCAGATCCCATTCCACAGTCTCCAAGAAAGGGCTCCCACCAGGCTACATCAGTGCTGCCACCCAGTATTTCTAGTAGAAGAGATGGCCAGCCATGTACCTACACCAGCTGCTCCATTCCTTGTAACCTGAAACCAGCATCGGCTGAAAGCTGAAGAGGATATCCGCCACAGGGCATCAACATCATCTGCTAATGTGGCCCGCGCCACTGCCGATGCATATCACCAGATCCACACATATGATGAGTAGGCGAATTTATATTCCCGAACTAGATTTGAGGACCCAACCACCCAACAGGAAGTCCTGGTCGACTCTCTTGGTCACCGGAACAGGCTGTGGCCACCGCAGACTAACCCATGGCAACGAAACCTAGCACAGAGGTCATCCCATTACCACTACTATGGATAATGCAGATCTTACCCACATCCATGTTCAGCATGGGGTCCACACTATTCCTCCTTTAATCAAAAAGTAGGTCATCCCTGTGGTGACGATGCTTAGTACGGAAGTATCTCTCGTTCCCACTACACCAGATATGGTGTCATTACTCGTGCCACATACCATTGGTATGGGGACATTTCACATCTCATCCCTCTCCAACATGGGGACCCTCCCCATCTACTTATAGTAGCTGGAGAAGGTCCTCCTCAACCCATCAATCAGAGGAGGGAGGGCCATCTTCACATCACCAGCGCCCAGCATAGTGTTCCTTACCATGTTCAGCTCGACCAGTATGAGGAACCTCCTCATACTGATGTCACCATGGGAATCAAGCATGGAGGTCCCCCCATGTTTCTACTTGTTCTAGAAGAGGCCTTACCCACTCTAGTGATACCCATATAGGTCCTCCCTAAGCTCATAATAGTTCCATCAGAGGTCTTAACCACTCCATCACTACCCGTAGAGGTCCTCCCCATGTCCCCTTTAATATATGTCATGGTGATCCCTGCACCCCAAAAAACTCAGGTTGAAATCATCTCTTCCCCAACACCTATACGGCCGAAGGACCTCTTCGTGTCAGAAATCTACCATGTCCTGTAAAGCCATCTAGGGGTAGGAAGGTGGGTCATCCCTACCATATGAAGAATTCAGGGAAGGTTCGAACTGAAATCAAACTAGTCCACTTATCAAACATCGAAGAAGAGTACGACTCAGCGTGAGAACCCTCCCCTCACTCCTCAGAGTCAAGGGATAGGTTGGGAAAGATGTGCATCGAACTATTACTCCTAGAATGCGATTTTCATTAGATTCTAGCCTCTCTTCGTAGTTATATCTATGAGAATGAAAATTCTGCAACCCCATAGGTTATGGTCATGAAATCCCAATCGTCATCACCAGATGGACTTTCTACCTCGACTAGATATCCTAGAGAGAGATTCTGGGGACCGATGGTGAGCGAGAAACAGCACAACCAATCGCCAGTAGCCCCATCCCCCCAGACCAGGAACAAATATCATTTTCCCATCCTACATTGATGTGGTGGATTTCTCTCTACACTGTTAATAGGAAATCCCGAGTTGTGGAGGTTTTTAGGCCCGCTCATCGTACTCTGTAATGGCCAGCCTATTGTCCCAACAGTCTACATAGGTAACGCTACTGGTTCATCTGCCACCTCCGGTAGATGAGTGGGTTAATGAATGGATAGACCCTAAATCTGAGCCACGGAGATTATGGAATATCCTCGTAGTGGACCACTTCCTAGTATTGTTTTGGCCCGTGGTAGCGCCAAATTTCCGTGCACCGGAATCCCAACCCCTAGTGGATGTTGAGTGTTTCTGTCAAACCCTCTGGGAAAATCACTTTCGCCTTCTTCAATATCAAGTGGTATATCCTAGGATCCATGAAAATTTTGATGACATTGGTGAGAAATTTTGTCCTATTGATTTGGCCGCACTCCCTGTGGCCCAGAGCCCGGAGTCACCAGGTCACCATAGGGGCCTCCAACAGAAATGCATTCAGAGTTTCAAGGTACTCTGCAAGGTTATCAAGGAGGGTACCCCCTACCTGAAAATATGTGGCTAGGGGAAATATGATGCCCTTATCTTCAGTTCTATTTGACAGTAACCTGACTCACTATGTGACATTGAGGACATTTCCCCAGGTAGAGTCACTGTCAACATGGCCACCAAAACAAAATAAGAAAATGATAATGAGATTCTAGACTGGTAACTCCCCCAGGAAGGTGTGACACAACTACTGGACCCTTCGGGTAGGGTTACTTGTCAATGGAGGAGCCTGTTGGGTCTCGTTGTTCCCACTAAGGCATTAGTCCTTAGCCGAAATCACGGTATTGGAAAAGAGCAACTAATAGATGCCAAAACCAATTACCCCGTATTTATCCATGTAGAATATAGAAGATGACCCAAAATAACCGCATTGCATGAGCGACATACCGAGAAGAAGAAGTTGGCCTATGACCTCCTGGCTAAACGGGCTATAGACTAAAGACTAGACTACGATAGTCCTAGGCCAGGGAAGAAGGGGCAAAAACAACTTTCACTTGTTGAGCTAGCTAAAGGTGACCCTGAGCAGCCTACCCCTGCGGACAGGGTTACATCTAGAACTTATAGAAAAAGGCTTGTTATGTATTGCCAATCTCTCTAGTAAGACGTGACAATCCAAGGGACCCAGCTCAGGTTCCCCCAGCTACACAAAGGGTCATTCCACCAGCCACTCCACATGACATTGGGCATGCATACCATGTTGAAGAACCTGCCAATGCAAATGGGGTTTGGGATCTCTGCCATGAATGGTACCCCCACCTAGATGATTCAATGGCATCTCTCATCACCCACCTCTAGGCATTGGAAATGCGGCATTAGGCACTCCCAACTGATGGAAAAACCTATCTGGCTTTTGTGGATGATATGCCCGCACCCTCGGGTTTCGGAAATCCCTGCTTCTCCCCTTTAATGTTATGGGTGACCCCCCCCCCCCCCCAGTAGCATCTGATCCAATTTATTTCAAGGTGCCAGTCCATGTAGGGAACCCTGGAGCAACAAGAAGCTACCAAGCTCTGCTGTTTTGTAAAGTCATTGGAAGGGCCTGCAATCAACTGGTATAGCCAAATCCCCATCGGGACAATAGAAGGATGGTAGGATCTTCATAGCCAGTTTCTGTACTAGTTCTGCTCCACCACTTGGAATATGAGTATCACAGACTACTTCAAGTGAAAACATAGGCCTTTTGATCAAGTCATACACTTTATCGTCTGGTGGAAAGGGCTTGCATACTCTCTTGACATGCCACTGACTCAAGAGAAATTACTGACGATGTGTGTAGGGAATGATAAAATGGAAATAGTTCCCACATTGATAACCCAGAACTACACTTGATGATTCCAAGACTTCTCTATCAAGGCCCAGTGCCTCGAAGAATCCCTGCAAGGGACCATCCAGGCACGTCCGTTTCCCCCTGTAGTTCCCACGAGGTGGGTAGTCATAGTCGAGCCCACCATTGTGGAAAAAATAGAGGCCCCAAAACAATTGGAATTATTACTAATGGAGGATCCTATGCAACCTCACAGTGGCCTACCACCATAGGTGAATCCTCTAGCCCAACAGTGTCCGCCTCAAAATCTGCAGGTTCCACTGCGCCACGCACAACGACCACCCAAGCAGGATAATCAGGCTCGCCCTCCTCGATAGGACCATACAACTCCTTTTTAGGTCTTATCTCTATGGTCCCCCTTTCTGGAAAGAAGAAACTGGTCCTACTCATTCAATGTGAATAAGGACCTAGACTATTTCTGAAGTGCCTTGGTACAAAGGATTGTGCATTCGACTAAGTGTAGAAGGCCAGAAGAGGCGAACCTCACTAGTCACCCCAATTACTACCCCTATCTGGATCCTGTGGAACACTCTCATGATGTGCTATGTGTTCAAAGACTGGCTCCATGACTAGGTCGAAATCAACACAGTCATGTTGGGCCTAGCCCCGATGCAGGTTGCATCAATATTTGTGAGGCCAGACAGCCCCAACGATATTGAGGGGGAGTGGCATCATGTTTCCAGATTCACATTCTAGAATTATGACGACTGGATGGATTGTAAAACAGTCTCTAGTGCCCATGGTGTCATCCAGTCAATCATGAATCGTCCAAAGCCTTCCAAATCTACAACCCCCACTTCTGAATCATTGTCTCAGCCAACCTCTTCCCAGAAGAGAAATCACGGTTGATGCAAGGGAAAGAAAATTACCCTACTGATGCCATCATCATCCTGCACTATCAGTGACTTCATGCCCTCATAGATGGAGATTCCTCCAATAACCTACCTATTAGTGGATGAATATTCGATTGATAGTCAAGGGAATGATTCGGTAAACATCGTGGATTTGGTAAACCCCTACATGACTCCCGGCGACGGGGAGCGTCAGATTGATCTCCCCAACATCCCCTGTCGACGCCAACATCGGTAGAGCCATGGGCATATGGGTCATAGAGGCACATCAATTATCACTTCCAGCAATTCCATGCATGCCAGTGAAACCAGATTGGAGGACCAGCGCAAAGCTCAGCATGCCCAGCCTCCTCATCTGGTCTCATCAGGCCCACCTCCACCATCATTTGTGCGACTTGGCCAAGCAGAGCCATGTAGGCCTCACTATGATCAGCCACGCTCCACACTGAACCAATCCGAGTTAACTATCCCTAGTATGAAAAGTGCTCAGAATGCTTCAAATAGTAAGCAGCGATATATACCTAGAACCAGTTAGCCACCGGTCCAACCAGCAGGGCCTGCCATGCCTCCTATCACAGAGGGGCCTCCAGCAATCATAAATTCATGTCTGGAGTATAAGTACGATGTTTTTAAGAATAGTAATAGTATTCCAGAAATTCTATACATCCATGAGGCCCTTCACCTATCATTTGATATGCATGAGGCCCTCTTTGAGTCTTTGAGAAGCCCCCTCCAGTTTGAGATGAAGCTAGCAGGTGCAGATACCTTTCATGTTGTGGCGATCGAGAATTCTGAATTCCCAGACATTATCCTGCTCTATAAAGAAGATGAAGGCTCCCCCATATAGGAGAACATTCTCCCACTGTACATCACCCTCCAGTTCAATTGTGTGGAGGTTCGTCACTGCCTTGTCGATACGGGCTCAAAAATTAATCTAATCCCGACATGGAGACTACGAATGCTAGGGTTTTTTGAAGATGATCTGAGTCCCTCTGAGCTAAGAATCCAAGGTTATGATAGGATATAAAAATCATCAGTCGATAAGATCTGTCTGATGACCCAGTTTTGTGGCCTAGTTTCCAGCACATAATTTATTGTAGTCTCCCAGGACACCACCTACAATACGTTAATGGGGAGGAAATGGCTCCACCTTCATGAGATGGTTCACTCATAATATCATCAATGCCTCAAGTACTTCTTTAATGGTCTAGTGAGTGTGATTCAACGTGATACATCTCCCTTTGATTTTTTCGAGGCCCAATATCTGGGCGCCAACTACAAAAAGGCAATGAAAACCAGATTCATACCAATGAGATCAAGCATGCCATGGTTGTGACTGACCCATGGATATATCTTGACGATTCCAATGTTTTTCTAATCCTCCAATTGGAGGCTACAACTAGGGAGAGGAAAAATTCTTGTATGTGTTTGGGACGAAGGGGGAACTCATTCCCAAGTATATGAAATGGTGAAAAATCACCTCGTACTCCTATAAAAATCAGTCTCAGGTGATCTCGGAGCCTCCTACCCTAATAAGGTATTTGTTTGTCTGCCCCATGGAAACGACAATACATCATACATGATCGTTCCACTAAGCTAGAATTAACTATCTTAAGACAACAATATTTTATTGCTTCGATATCATCATGCATGGAACATTGGGAAAAAGGCCTAATGGGATCATATCGATAGCCTTTATCGCTATGGTTGCGGCAGCATAGGAGTTTTCCAATACAGTTTCCATTACCACTTCAGCTGGTTCCAGCATCCCGTTAGGATATACTGACTCAAAAGTGACTCCTATGGCTGAGTGATCCCCCTACACAAATGGAGATGAAGGTTTAAAGGATCCAACCTGCATTTAAGAGGAAATCTATACCACAGTTGATGAGTTGGTACATGTGAACATTGGTAATGAGGTAGACATGGGACCCACATTTATCAGTACAACCATGTCCTTCTTCGAGGAACTGTTGAACAAAGACTTCCTAAAACAAAATCATGATGTGTTCCATTGGATTTATGATGAGATTATAGAACTAGATCCTTAGGTTGGCGTCCACCTCCTTGCTCTCCCTAAAAATCATCACAGTCTCAAGCTGCCTCCCAGAAAGATGCACAATTCTCACGATGCCATGGTAGATGTGGAAGTTTATGAGATCATCAGAGCCAATTTTTTAAGGAGGTCCAGTACCGAAAATGGAAAGCTAACATTGTTCTGGATAGGATGAAAAACCGACAGATTGGGCTTTGTATCGACTTCTAAGATCTCAACCGTCAGTGCCCAAATGATGATTTTTAATTTCTAGTGATAGAGTTACTGATTGACATTATGGCTGGGTTCTATGCCCTTTCCTTCATGGATGGATATTCCAGATATAATCATATCCAGATGGCCCTAGAGGATGAGGATTATACAGCCTTCAGGGAACCTCAAGGTATGTTGTGTTAACAACTTATACCCTTCGGCTTAAAGAATGTAGGTGCCACCTATTTGTAAGCCATGCATAACATATTCAAGCCAATCCTTTGGACATTGGTGGAATGCTATGTGGACTATCTAGTGTAAAAATCTTGACAGCGTCAGAACCATCTCAAGGACCTTGAGAAATTTTTTGGCTTCCTCCGTTCTCCCCACCTGAAGATGAACCCATTGAAATATGACTTCGGGGTCACCTCTAAGAAGTTCTTCGTCTTTTTTGTCAAATACTGGGGTATAGAGATCGACCATTAGAAGATCACGACCATCAACCGGATGACTCCCTTGACCAATATTTGGGAACTTCGGGGATTCCAAGTCCACTTTTCCTATATACGTCGATTCATTACGAATTTGGCTAGAAAGTGGATGATGTTTTCTCTACTCATGAAGAAAGTCACTACTTATGAATGGGATGATGAGTGCCAGACTGCATTCGAGGAAATCAAGAAGTATCAGCTCCGGCCTTTGGTCTTGATGCCACCTGCCTCCGGAAAACCACTGGTCCCTTATGTTACTTCCCTGGAATGATTTCCCAGCACCCTTCTTGGCCAAAAGAACAATGAGGGAACTAAAAATAGCCTCTACTACCTTAGTTGCATGCTCCTCTATACGAAGACCATATACTCATCCATTGAGAATAGTTTTCTTGATCTTGTATTTTCTATACAGAAGTTGTGACATTGCCTGAAGCACAAAGAGGTATAGATGTTGTCTTGAGTAGACCTGATGATGTACATCTTGAGTCATCCCATGCTGAAATGACACCTGGATGGGCGGGAATTAATCCTCCAGTAGTTAGACAGCGTGTTTGTCCCCCAGAAGTCTATTACTAGTCCAACAATGGCAGATTTACATTCTTCTGATCCAAAGCCCATAGACCAGTCAATGTTCCTTGATATTCATAATGAGACAACCCTATCAGTAGATCGTTGCATCCCATGTTAGAAAATTCATTTCGATGGTGATTCCCGGAGCCCCACGACACAAGGGTCAATGATCCCAGACTCAATAGAGTTGGCACCGATATCATCTTCATTACCCCAATGCAATACATTCTATTGTATTCATTCTTATTATCACAAGGGTGCACCAAAAATAAGGCAGAGTATCATGCTCTCCTCACTAGCCTCGAGATGGCCCTTGAGATTGATGTGCCCCATTATTATGTGAATGGGGATTCCAAAACTAGTTATTAAGGTGATCAACAGTGACTACGTCATCAGAAAGACATATATCAAACCATTTTTGTAGAAAAATCTTTAGATAATGGCCCAGTTCTCATCTCGGCCGAAGGTTACTCATGTCTCTTGATCTTAGAACAGTCGATATGACGCTCTAGCCAGCCTGGCTGTATCACTTGCAGAAACCATGTAAGTTGAAATGATTATCCACGTGGTTCAATGGAGGGTCATTGCTCCTGTCTCCCCAGATGACGATAATGGCTTGCAGGTGAGCCATTTTACCACCAGATCCTCTACATAAGGACCCCCATATGCAGTTGTTTATGTGAATCCTAATTAGAGATCCCCCTTTTTCTAATATCTCCAAAATGGGTATCTCTTGACTGATTGGGTCAGGAGTGAGAGAATCTGACATCACAGGCTATAGTTTACCCTCAATATTCATCCTAATCTTGAGCATATTCACTAAAAACATGGGTTGTATGTTTTCCTCCTCCTTTTAATCTTCAGAGTCGATATTTCTTAGGTCATGCAATATGTTCATGCTGGTTTCGGTAGTGCCCACTAGAGTGGGCCAAAGGAATCTCACCAGATCTAGAGACTGGGGTACTTTTTTCCCTATATGATCCATGATTTCATTGAGTTTTCCAACGGATTCCATACATTCCAGGTTCATTTTATCTTCATTTATCAGCTTCCAGTCCCTCTCTACAATACCAAGTACTCTGGGCCCTTCGCATTCTGGGGAATGTATGTTGGGGGACCATATCTGCCAGATACTGCTCCCCAATGTTGGTTTATCCCGACTGCTATGGATTTCATTTTTATGTGGGCGAGGTAGTTCCACTCATGGATGTCAAGTACCGTTCTATCGTTGACTTCATGTGCTCCAATAATATCTACCAATTTTGAGTCTTTCACACTATCCTCAATAATAACACAACCAACTTCTAGGTAGCTGAGTTGAAGAAATCATACGCCTAGTACATCTTCCATTATAACCATACCTCTTTCCACCACGCTCAAGAAAATGGAAAAATCGAGGCGTTCAACAATACCAACTCAACATTTTGCAGAAAATGGTTGGTCAGATACAGAAGTGTTGGTCGAACAAGGTCTCCAATGCCCTCTGGGATTATCAGACAAAAAATCATAAGTCCACCCAGGTGACTCCATATTCCCTAGTATATGGAACTGAGGTCGTCCTACCTATCGAGATTCAGTTTCCCTCATTACACATAGTGGTCTATAATCAGCAGACTCCTGATATGGTAGATGAAATTCGTCTGGCTGAGTTGGATTCACTTGATGAAAATAGGCATTGTGCCCTATACAATCTGGATAGTCATCAGAATAAGATAGCTAGAGCTTTGAACAAGGAAGATCTCCTCATCTCATTCCTACAGGGGGATTTGGTCTTTTCCTTGATGAATCTAATGATTCTGGTACAGAAGCCAACAAAATTGGAACCCAAATGGGAAGGATGATTCATTGTTCAGAAGGTTTATCGTAATGGTGAGTACTCACTTGTAACCATGGATGGTGATGGAATGACTCCTCCCACCAATGCCATGTTTCTCAAGAAATAATTTTCCTGAGCCAGCCGATCCTACATAACCCTAAAATGTCTTTTTTGACATGTCCCTAATATAATAGGTCATGCATGACCCAAAAATATAGGGTCCGACATGACCCTAAGAAGTTTAGTCCTACATGACCATAAACAGTCGGGTTTGGCAAAACCCAAAACTGTTCAGTCTTGCATGACCCTAAATTGCCGGGTCCGGCATGACCCTAAACTGCTGGGTCCGGAATGACCCTAAATTGTTTGGTTCTACATGAACATAAACTACCTTGTCCTGCATGACCCTAAACTACACGGTATTGAATGACCCTAATCTTTCGGGTCCTACAAGACCCTTAACTATAGGGTCTGACATGTCCTTAAACTGTATTGGGTCCTTCAATACCAAAAATTGCTATGAAATGTCCCACATGACGTTAAACGACATGTCTTTCTTCATGAAGTTAAACTGAACCCTTAAAACTATGTGTGGATTGATTTCTATATGCATGGGATACATAGGGACACTCAAACATTTCTCCTTGAGTATATCCCCAAGACTCTCTTCTGTTCCTATCCCACCTGGTGTAAGACCTCTTGGAGGATCCTTATACGGCATAGTGAAGGCTTCTTTGGCCCTGCTCAAGTCAGGATTATGATGATCCCACCCTCTGCTCCCTCCACTTTCTTCGAGTCTCCCACATCCTCACCACACGACATTAAACATCATGGCCTTTAAGAACTACAAACGACTTGATTCCATTCACCATGGGATACATAGGATCAACTAGTCATCTTGTCTGTAGGCCCACTCAAACATCAAAATTCCCCCATTGGTCGGGACACATGGTATGTTACATTATTTTCCCCCAATTCATGTCAATATCATCTTGATCCTACCATAAATCCCACTCACTAACGATATCCATCACATTCCCCACCCTTATTGACGTTAAAATGCATGGGAAAATCCATGCTTCACCCACCCATTTGATTGGGACTCTTCATCATTCACATCCATAAGGGCCCTCGAATGGCATGGACACTTATCCTGAGGGCTCTCCTACCACTTCGGGCCAACGCCCTCAAGGTTGTTGGGCAACAAATTGATACAAGTCCTACGTTGCAAATATGGTCAGCAGTTGATGCTCATTTGTGCTCCCATTTCATGTCACACTCTAAGGACACTGTGTTTTGAACTTTCTCAGTGGATATCCTTTGTCGTTGAAACCTCCCCCATCGATCCCAAACATTGAGTGTGGTGGTTCATCCTTCCCGCTATATATTCAAGTTATGATTCCCTTCGGTAAATGCCTGCTATAAGACCCATATAAAATCGGGAGATTTGAATCCGACTCCTTGTTTCCCACACCGATCACTACTCACGTTAGCTTAGAATGTGTGATGAGGCGGTAACAACACAAGCGGTCTTATGGCTAGAGTTATCTGATATTTCTATCCTCAGGACCTTTGACCCCATCGGGCCCCTAACCCAAGTTCTCATTTAGGATAGTGTGGTGGAGTATGGACTCATGTCCTCATTCATGTCGGGCTATTTCACTGTGCCACAAATTTCCACTTGAGATATCCCTCCATTTATTAATTGTCCTTCTTTTGTGCACATGCCCTGATATGCTTCGCGACCCCCATCATTTGGGTTTCCATCATCTTCTATTTACAAAAGGGCCATTTAATGGTATTGATGATCTGCCTAAGGGATCTCTTACCATTACAGGATAACATCCTCGAGGAATGCATGCGGAAAAATAATACAAGTCCCGTGATACGAATATGGTCAACTTTTGACGCTCAATTGTTTTCCCCGACCTGTAGTCACACAATGATGGAAGCTGTGTTGTGAATCTGGTTAATAGTTGTTCTATGCCACCACTAGTGATTTTAAATGAAGCATCTGTTGTATGAGTTCTATGACCGTAAACAAACATCACCTTCATCCTCACCACAAGACATTAAATAGAAAACATGTCTGGACTTCTCATCCAAGGCCCAGCCTTAAGCCCATTGGCCTTTTCGATCCCCTGGCCCATGTTCTCATTTAGGCATGTATGGTGTGGTATAGGATTATATCGTCGTTCACATCGGGTTACTCGTCACGTTGTACACAACCCTGGATGAGGTACCTTACCCCTACCGTCGTTCTCACTACAAGACATTAAACTAAAAACATGTTGGGACATTCTGTCTGAGGCCTAGCCTTAGGACCCTTGACCTTCTCGGGCCCCTGGATCAAGTTTTCATTTATGGTTTTATGGTGTGGTGTGGGATTATGTCATCATTCATGTCGGGTTACTCGTCATGCCATACACCTCCCTCGTTGGGGTATCCTACACCTATCGGTGTCTCTTCTAGAACTACATGTGGCTTGATTCCCATCCCAATTGGATACGTAGCACTTCCTGAATGTCTAAACATCTGGTCTAGCCCATATCTTAGATATCTCCCACTTTTCTAGGCCCCTTGGCCTACATTCTTCCCTGAGAGGGATATATGGTGTGGTAAGGTCTTATGTCCTCATTTCACGTCGGGATTGTAACAACCACTCCTTGTACCTTTTTCTCCTAAGAGTTACTTATCCCCTTGTTCTATATTGATTCTTTCAAATCAGATGATATCAAGTTGAGCCCCTCAACACTGTATGGTGATTCATCAATTGGACCATGAGTACCCTGCTCTAGAAACTGGAGTGTCAGATTCTACCTGGACAAGTTTTCACCCATTTGTTCAGGCATCCTATTTCCCTTCATTTGGGATTCCATTATCTTTAACATCTAAAGGGACCCTATATTGGCATTGATTCAAGGCCTATGGGCTCTCTTACCATTATTGGACAATGCCCTTGAGGGTTTCAGAGAAAAAGTTGATACATGTCATGCATAGTGAATATGGCCAGCGGTGGATGATCATTTGTTTGTCCCCATTTCAGGCTAATGTGATATTGATGCTGTTTTTCGATCACATTCAATAGTTATCCTCTACCATCATTCCATCCCCTTAAAGCCCAAAATATCGGTCGCATGATTCACATCATTTTCCAACTCATCATGTCTTAGAGGAATTTTGACACTCCTGGAACTATCCCTCAGTGCACATTTTCATATAAGGAGGGAAAAAGTCATGGTGGAGGCATCATTCGGGGCTCCACACTGACTTCCCTTTAGTGTGTGTTCTAGGTACTGCAAAAAAACCACTTCCACCCTTGTTTCCCAGACCGAGATTGACTCATGTGGGCTTATGGTTTGGGTTGAGGTTTGAGACTACTTGGAAAGATTCCACCCCTCTATATTCCGATCTCTAAAACCATCAAATAATATCTCTTTTATAACTATGTATAGCTTGATTTCCATTCCTATGGGATACATATGAACCCATAAACATCTTTTTTTTGGGTCCATCATGAGTTCCACTGATTTATCTCTTTTTTCTGCCTTCAAAGCATTAATTCTTATGGGACTGCGTGGCATGGAATGGGACTATGTCCTCATTAACGTTGGGTTTGAATTAGGCACACCACGTATTACCCTTTCTAGGAGTTAAGCCCCCTACTTCCTATCCCACATGACATTAAACTGTATATTGTCCCGAACGATGTAAAAAGTAACTTTCAAGATCAATTTACAGCTCCATTCCCATACCCATGGGATACATAGGCACACCCAGACATCTCGTCTTTAGTTCTAGATTAGTTGTTGGCTACCCACTAATGTCCCATAGTCTCTAGCCTTATCCGACCCCTTGGCCCGAGGTTTCACTCATGGAATTTCACGCAGTGTGATCTGTACCTTGTCCTCATTCATTGTGGGTATGCTTTATCACAAAATGCACATTCCCTCTAGAACCCCATCTCCCCTATATACATCTAAGCCATATGACATTAAACTATGTCACCTGGTCCCTTCACATAACCCTAATCAGTGACATTATCATCCTGGCTGGATAATGGAAAATGGCGTTGGATACTGATATCCTCACTTGAGGGGGGAATCTGTTTATGCCAAATGTTGGGATGAAGAAGAACAAGAGGTAAGTCTCCAATGTTGACTCATGTATCCCTTTCATGGATCCCCATGGCCCTAAGCCCGCCACACAACAAAGAGGGGGGATGCATCGTGAATGACTCTGACATTTGTGACCCCACCACAGAGTGAGGAGGTAGGAGGCTCAGCGAACCCCAACGACATTTGCAACCCTGCCGTGGAGGGAGGAGGCAGGAGGCTCTGAGATCGAATATGTCGTTTGCGATGCCATAGTAGAGAATGGAGGTGGGATCCTCCCTAGGCTGATTTGACATTTTTGACCTCGTAGCAGAGCAAGGAGGTGGGAGGATCTATGTCCGACTTTGATGTTCGATACCCACCATGGAAAATACTATGTCTTCATGCCGAGTAAGATCTACTTGGTGGCACATATTTCCTACAAATATAGGGATCGGCTTGAGCCCAAAAGAAAAATCATTTGACCATTCACCTTCTGAGCTCTCAAATAGCAAAGCACATCCTGCTTAGTGAACCATGAGCTTCTCAAGGTACTTTTTTTTTGCGAAGTGCCTCCCCATTTGCTTTAATTGAACCCCTCTTCTGAGATGGATGACTTTCACAAATCCCATCGACCTTCATTAAGGAAGGAAATCCCCACGGGGACTCGAGTCATCAGGAAGAGTTTATGCTTCATGAAACAACCTCCATGCACACATGACCCACATGATAAGGTAGGGACTCTATGATTCGTGAAGCACATTGCTTCATGACACATTTCTTCATGTGGATCCCCAATTTCAGGAGGTATTTCTTCACAAATTCCTTTCAACTTCATGATGGTCCTCCCATATGCACCTATACCATATGCCTTGCCAAGGTAACTTCACTTCGTGAAGCACATCCCTTCACAGAGCCCCTCTACATCAGGGAGAACCATAGCTTCACAAGGCTTCTACCTATAGCCCACTTTGCTCTGTAACTCCTTTTCCTGTGGGTTTTCACTAAGAAACTTCAAAGTCCCTTGGATGATACTATCTGTTACGTCGCTTTGCCTCATGCTTCTTCACATAGGAATGCTAACGACTATTGCTTCTTCGAGTTGACATACTAACATGGACCGCCTAAAAGATAACCTCACAAAAATAACTAGTCACGACATTACATATGCCTTACTTCCCCCAAGGGCAAGTGGGTATCGGTTATGTATGTCCTAGAGATGTGGAGCACACCCACATCATCTGATCTGGGAGATGTTAATATTCCATGTACCTTTGTCCTCATGACATGACGTTAAATTGTGACCTCACCGCGTACCTTGCAAGCGGGGTTCCCCATATCGAACTTTCTCTACACCCACTAGTCTACATGGGAGTGAAATCATTCCTCACCTGGAATGATATCCCCTTTATTGGAGCAGTTTATATCTATGGGGAAAGGGGAACCACCCTGGTGCAAGACCCCTAGATTTTATTGGAGGAGGCCACACCCACGCTCCCCATATCACCTTAGGTGAAAAATCCATCTCCCATTGGGCTTTGTCACCACTCGGACCACCACCATGCTGTATGTCCCAATCACCATATCCTTAGCCTATGAATCGTGTGTGTTCACCTGTTTCCTTTTTGGGCCGCTAACCACATTTGAGACCCTGCCCACTTCCCACTGATGCACCTTTTGTGATGTGATCATCGGGTCTTTATTGTCTCTTGTTTCTCCCCCCAATCATGACTCATGGGCGCTTAAAGCAAACATCGACTATAACATCCTCTATTGGTAGCCTATGGTGCAAGCCCCACACCAAACCTGAACTACATGGTCTATAATCCTTTCCAAGGAAGGGTACACAGGCTCCCTGAGGTTCAAGCCCAACACCCTATTGGTTTCGACCACCTTTACGTGAGATCCCACACCCACCCATGATCTAAAATGTATTTGATCCTTGCTAAGGAAGGTACATAGGAATCCTCCCGGAGGATCAAACCCACCATCCATTGGTTTTGACCCACTTCACATCGGTTTAACAAACTCCAAGATTAACTATGTGGTCTTTGATCCCTGCTAAGGCATGGTACATTGGAAGCCTCCATGACGTTCAATCCCACCATCCAATTAATACACAGGTCCTCATTCACATCGGTCCACTGACCACCATCACATATGAACTACATGGGTTTGATCTTTGTATCCTATGTTGGGTACTTAGAAATCATTCATGAAGATCAACCTCATCCAGTTGTAAGCTCTTGTGACCTCATTCAGTGGTAATCCATTATGAACTAATCCAGAAGTATGTCATTGTGACCTCAATATGTGGTAATCCGTTGTGACCCCATCCTACGGTAAGTTGTTGTGACCTCAATCAGAGGTAATCCATTGTCACCCCATCCAGCGGTAATCCGTTGTGACCCTATCTAGTGGTTAGACATTGTGATGCAATCCTGTGGTAAGCCATTGCATCCCCTATTACGCAATAATAAGTTGTAATCCCCTTTTATGGGACCCTCATCTTTGGTACGCCTAGAAGTGTTAGACAAACTTGAGATGCTATCCATGTGTGATACCCACACACATCATCAGGATGTCATCCTATGTGAAGTCCCTAATTCAATTCTATTGTATGGTCTACCATTCCAGCCTATGTGTTTTGGTAAGGTCATGCCCACACCCAGATGTTCCACTTCCTCCGAGTCTAATACATGTGTCCATTCTCATAGGCCACCTCCTTAGGCATCCCCTTGCTCTACCAAACTACGCCGACATTGATTCCCTTCCATGAGGATACATAGGAATTCTCTCTAAGACTCAAGTATAACATTACCATCATCCCCATAGCCGTTCCATCCCATTCACCATCTACATCATTAATACACTCTATCAGCCATCTTGATTCTTATCTAGGTCACCACATCCTAGTGAGGTCATGATAGCTCATCCCCTAATATCAGTGTTCCCTCCAGGGGTTGCACCCATATGATCCACTCTAATCAGTGTTCTGATCTATATGATCTGTCTCTACTAGACGTTAAACATGTTGCATACCTTGTGTTAAACATGGGATGCTAAGGAAAACCTCATATACATTCCTATGAAATATGATTCCCCGCATTCAATGTGGGATTCCTCAGGCTTCCATGCCCTTGAGATTCCCTACAATAATAAAAAGAATCCAAGATGCACCATTGTCCCTACATCCAGACACACTAGTGATGTCCAACGTGACAACTCCCCTGACCGAAGGTTCCTGACCTAACCGGACCCTTTGGAATGTCCCGACCGAAGCATTGTAATTAATTGGTGTCCATGAAGATATGGAACTATGACGAGATTCATGAACCACTTCTAAAATCTATATCTGAGACCCATACTAGGTGATGAGTTCTGAGGAGGAATCCACTGAAGGAATAACTAGCATCCCATTATCCCATTTCGATTATGGAGCAAACATACCTGAACAAGGAATGGATGACTCTTGCCCTTGAAAACCAAGAATGTGGGGAAACAAACAGCACCTCTGTCCCCAAATATGACTAACGCATGCACCCCAATGAATGCAATGGAATCTGTTGTACACTGCAAATTGAACATCCTCGTTCTTGTAATGATGAGAATCCCAACACTAAATTAGATTTCCTTTGGACCTATTATTCACCTATTGATTTTTGTGTTCAATGACCCCATTATGTCGTGGTGTTTTCAGTAATGAAACATCATTCTTGAGCCCATGTTTTTTGGGGTAATTTTTAAATTAAATGGATGTGTATTCTATTCCATTTTCACATCGTAATATCTTAAATTTGTGTTGGGTTTCGTTCTCAACTCATCAGTGATATCTCTTTATGCAGTCAATCAATTCTCATTTGTGCTATTTAAACATCACATGTTCCATTCTACTATAATCATAAGCAAAAATAATTAAGTACCTCTCTCCATATGTCCCATCAACATTTATTATACCTCACACATCGGTGTGGATGAGATCAAATAGATTCTATGCCCTCTTGTTCCTTAACTGATAATGATTTCAAAACATCTTTCTTCATATGTAAGAATCACATGTTTTTTCTACATCTTGATTCAGATTGATAATGTTGACCACACTCTTTACTATGGTTAAGTTTTCTATTCTCAGTTGATTAATGTGAACCAACCTCCAATTCCATAATTTGGTTTTCTCATCAATTTTAAAGAAAAAATTGTTTTCGTTACATTCTTCCTAGTATAAATTACCATTTGTTCTACATCCTTTAATATGATAATTAAATATCTTCCATTTTATAGAGTTCCCCTTTTGATTAAATTTCACTACTAGTCCTAAGCTATGAAGTTGAAAAACATTAATGATATTTTGGCATAATCTGTCCAAATACAGTACTTCTATTCTCATGAGATCATTATTTTCTAAATTTGTATTTCCACTATTATTTATCATTAAGGCATCATCATTATCGAATCCCACTATTCCATCAACCCTATCCTTATCATTTTTCAAACTAATCATTTCCCTTTATGAGGAATGAGGATACTTTATCATGTATCAAAGTGTTATTTTTCATTATATATTTGATAGTGATTTTTCCAAGTTTTCTTTATTAATCTTTTTATTTTACTTTTATGAGATACTAGATTGAGTGAAAGAAAAATATAGATTCTCTGGTCTCTTTTCAATGTGAATGGTTGATTCATACTCATATTAGTCTTCTATGAGAGAATAACTATTATCAAGGAGAATTATTCTTGGAATATTGGTATTGAATTTTCAAAAAGTTCTGAAGTTATAGTTCTCACCATTCATTTGTCTAAAATGGATAAATTTATAGCCAAAGTTAAAACTACAAAAATAAAATCCATATAAATTATATCTTATATATAATGAATGATATATTATCATTTTATTTTGATAAATTCAGGGTGATTCCCATCTAGATAGCTCATTGTCTATTCATTGTAAGACATGGTATGACCTAGAAATACATAGATTTGACATTTCATAAGAGGAAAAATATTATCACTTATATACCATCACATTTCTCTTATTTTGTAGTGGTATTTTACATAAGATCAATTATAATTAATTGAGTAATATTTTCATCTCTCTTCGATGTTTGGTTCAAAGCTATCTCTGTCAGGACATCAGGCGCCTTGGTGATATGTCCAAATTTCCACTTACCTTTTCTTGGGATCATTATATTTCTAGCCTTTGATTTTTTATATCATGTCCAATTCCACTTTTTCCCCTTTATTTAGAAATTTTATCATTAAAGGCTTTCTCTTCAACTTCAGAATCATTATTAACTCTTTTCAATAGGGCTATATTGAAAAAAATTACAAACTATAATTTCTTCTTTATTTACATTAATTTTGATTCAGTTTCTATTTTATTTGATTGAGAAACAAATTAATCTTCAATGCCCTCAAATATCATAGCCTTTCCCTCTAGACTAAATGTAAGGTCATAGGTGAATTTTTTCCTTCTCTTCAATCCAATGATTAAACTGCACAAGCTCCTTTGAGATTTCGGGATTTTTCAATTGTTCTTTTGAAACTCCTTGTAGTTGACCTGTCTCTACTTCATGATAATCCACATGCTCTGATAAATCATTCAACAAAGCTCTCATATTTCAATTTTTCATTCATGGAACGTCAATATCATCAAGATCACCCTCATGTCACACCTTGATATCTAAAACACCATTTGACTTATGTTATTTATCCATTTTTTGTTCTACTTTTTATACTGTAGCCATCATGGAATCTTCAATATTAGATTTAAATTATGGTTATATATCCTTAAAAATTCATTATTATTATGTTTCACTTTATAGATGAATCTATTTATCTGTAATTTATTTCTTGATTTAATGTCTCCATTTTATGTGAACCTCCTATGAAGCATTTACATGATTCATACTACAATTTATACATCGTTGAATCTATTTAAGCATCAAGTAGTATTGTTCCCTACATACCACATCATAAATAGGCTAAGGGAATCTTTCCTTTAAAACCCCCTTTTCCCCTCATGAATTTTTTGGTAAAAAGAGAATGAATTTTGTCATCCACATCATCTCCATCCCCTATTACATTGGAAATGTAATGATTTTCTAGGGATTTGAATTTCTTTTCTTTGCATACATTAATTATTGTATATTCTCATTTGAAACTTATTCCATAAGCCACCAGAATTCTGAGAAGAAAATCAAGAGAAATATTAGACATATGACATTCCTCAAGGAAAAAAACTTTTATGTTGTACGTAGGTGGGATCCTTCTATGATTTTCTTTACATTTTCAATATGCTTAATTTCTTCCACAATTATTGAATATATCCAAATTATTCAGTAATAAAATTAAAGAAACTGTCTTAAATTTCTTCTAGATTCATTGTTAGATCATCTAATTACATGTGAAAAACATGAAATTTGGAATCCTTCACTTTATTATCACCTTTATATATATTTTATAGTTTATCCCACATAGACATGGTTGTAGGTAAAATAGTCTCCTTCAAATATATTTTATCAAATAGTGATTTAGTAATAGAATTTTAATATTTGAAATCTACATCAAGTATTGTATTCTCTGTTTCAGTCCTAGAAAGACTTGTCACATCACAGACATAAAACCCATGAATAGTGGCATATAAAACATTGGTCTCATGAGGTTATATTAGATATCTCATTCGATTATTCCAAATCTGGAAGTTTCTTCCATAGAAAAGTGATGATCCCTTAACATTCACCAAATTCTCCGTGAAAACAATAATAGAGTATTGATTTAATTACTATAACATATATTCTTTGATACCACTTATAAGACCCTAGAACACCCTAAGAGGAGATGTGTGAATCATGGTGTCAACATTTTATTTCAATGAGATAGACCATTTCTCCTTGTTTGTAGTAAATATTTAAACTTCATTTATGGAATTGTGAAATTTTTAAACACCTATATATATAAATAGTAAAAAAACAATTATTTTACTTAGTTCAACACTAAGGGAGAGTCCAAGGAACATATTTTAGCAATGTGTTGGTCGTATCTGAATCCACTAAGCTTCACTAGATATCATGAATTATAGTAGATCTAGCACATTAACTCTATGACATGCACACTATATTTACAAAAAATTTAAGATATAACACAATACCTCCCTTGGATCACTTCAATTTAATATCCATTGTTAACTTCTTTGGGTGAAGTCGTACTCATTTTATCAACCTGAAGGTCGCATCAATTGATTGAGAACATAAGTCATTATCCCTGATTAGCATGAGACTCTTCATTCCCCATAGTCCAAAATTAATGCACTCGAATGTACTATTTACACAAACCAGATGTCCCATACATATTGTTCAAATAAGTAACATTTTCAAAACTCCCAATTTAATGAATACAACTTTTTGTTTCAAATATCTCGTTGATTTTATGAAACTGAATACTTTCAAAATGCTCCCATCCTTCCTGATGTTTCTAGCCTTCATGAAACTCCATGATTTTATGAAACTCCAAACTATCACGAAACCCTTGGCATTCGAAAAACTCACATTCCGGAAATTCCTTATCATCAAAGAGTCCATATCCATTCTCTGCATGAATCTTGTGTTACCGAGATATGAGAGATTTTTCATTTATCTATACTATCTCGAAGTCTTATAAGATGAAAGTCCACCTTTTTATAGATATCTTCTCCTTCACGAATCATTCAATCTCACCAGATCCTTTCTATGAACCTCCTTATTCATGTTTGTGAAGCTCCTTTTCTTTGTGATTCTTTTTTATATTTTCCAAATCATGATGATTTTTGTAATTGTGTACCATACCATCATTCCATTGAGCCTCATACCTTCTTCATGAAACATCATTCAAGAACCTTCATACTTTCATTACTCTAGATACATTTGCAAAACCCCACATCATCACAAAAATCCATAATTTTCAAAAATCTTGCCTATTCCATATTTTAATGAGAAAATTTTGTAAATCCATCTTTCATGAACCATTTCCCATCATATGGATCTTTAGTACCAAACATTTGTAAACACTTGGAAATGGCTCCAACATCAACACTAAAGCCACCTACATTGTAAGATCACATAGCTTGAAAACACCATGATAAACATGGTGTCGATTGACAAAAAACACAAAAACAATTTGGTTAAATATTTGAAAATCCTTGGTTCCACCCCACATCAACATTTAAATGATATCATATCAACATGTAATATACATTTCTTTATATATCGCAGCTTGACACCATGCACTATGGCATGATGAGTTAATTCCTCCTTCAATTTCTTCTAAATTTTAAATCCATTGTTGTGTGTTGATATTCTTCATGGCACAATCAACTCTAACCATTATTAACCTAAAAAAAATTAAATTGTCATGATTAATTCTATGAATCCTGATGTATTCCATGTGTTGTGTTCTAAAGTAGGATTATTCATTTCCAAATCAATATCTGATTACGGTGTGATGAGTCTTGTCACATTACAATGTACATTATTTTTCAAATAGATCTACATAAAATTTTCATGTAGTGTGTTATAATCTCTTTTTTTAATCCATACATTTTTTTATGACTCCAAACAATGTGGCTTGAGATACCTTATCCTTCTCTTGGTTGATTTATTCACAACCACTTCTCACAACATAGTCTATATGGTTGCACTATGGTCTTCTTTTGCACCATAGGAACACCGTAAAACATGCATTAAATAACTCTATCTCTCCAAACCTCTAACAAACAACTCTAATTTGACAAATAATCGAACATTCTAACATTTTTCTGTCTCACGGGTTGATACAGGATTAGAACTCCATGCATGTTCTTGCTTTAATGGGGTTAATAACTGGCCCCAAGAAAATTGAAAACATGTTTGGGGTGATGTAAATGGCTTGACACCGACCAACAAGCCATTGGTTGGTCATGTCATGTCATGATGTGAATTAAATTATAAATAGGTGTGTACATGTAAATTTAAATAGAGTGTGACTTTTGTGAATATATGATGACATTCCATTGAGATTTGATGATTTAACTTGTTTTTATATTCCATGGTGCCATTTGTATACTTCAATAACATTAACTCATAAGGGTTATATTAGAAGAACCTTCTATGAATAATATATACTCACCCCCATGTTTATATATAATTTTTTAGATTTTCATGATTATGTTGGAGGTGATGTTATATTAGTATAGAGTATGATATGTTTACCTAGAGTTGGAGGTGTCTTATTTTTTTGTTTACTTTTCAATGTATTTTTAGGATTATGGACATGGGGTTGTTTTGATATTAGGTTCATTTTATATTTGATTGGTTGGGTGGCATGGACAAGCATGTTAATGCTTTGAGATTTTTTCATATGGTTTTATCATTGTGTTTGTTGTTGGTGATTGATGCAAGTATGTTATATATGTTATCTAATATTGTAACTATTCATGAAGAGTGATTTCAATGAAATGTAAATGATACATCATCTACAAGTATTTAGGGAGATTCGATCTAGAGACCTCCCACAAGACCCACAGAGACACAACTACTAAACAACAGCCATGGGAGCAAATTTATCTAATATAATCATCATATATTATAGTCTAATATATAAATGATTGAAATATATTGAATGATGATTATATCTGACCACCATGACGTATAATGGTCTTATATGGTTATATATTGTGTTTTTCAAAACCATATAGGACTTTAATATTAGATAATTGTCATATATATATATTAATATATGATTTTTATATTATATAATATTCACACATTCATTAGAAATATCCTCTTCCAACAAAATAAAGTTGTCGCCCATAATATTTTAACCTACAAATATATAGGGGAGTTATTTGTAATCCTATTTCTATCACTAACATAATAAATGATTAATTATCATGGGAATCTCAATATTTGGTTGAACATCGCTAGGGAATCTAGTGCATACAATTTGACTTTATAAAATGAATAAAATAAAATATTATTACTTATGACTATCGTGTTACCATACATCATATTTTATTAACCGGGGTTATTTCCTCGTACCCACACCATTAGGGTTAAACACATAAATTGTTCACAAATAAATTATTCCATTTGATGGGATCAATTAAAAAATGATTTTATTTTTTCACTAAAATTAAAACAAATGATTCAATCCACATAATTACTTCATGTTTTTACATTACAATATTGTAGTATCCATCATTACAATAAAAAAATTTATTATGGTGATATATGATTTTTTAAATAGATTTTTTTATTTTTATTTTAAGTTGAAAAAATGAAAAAAATTTCTTTTTCCCAAATATCCATCCATTAATATGATTTCTTATTATCATAAATCAACAATATGACAAACGTGGTATTTTTCAACGTTCATTTCTATGCACTAAAATAACACTCACAGATATGTGTTTATGAAGCATTAATTTTTATCAATACTAATAAAAAATGGTGATAAAAGGGAGATCATTATGAATTCTAACTAAAATTGTTGATAAAATTGTAACTTTTAGTGGTGTTTTTCTAGTGTTGATAAGGATACCAGTTTATGAGAGTTTTTCTTAAAGGTGATAATACTTACTCTTTTAACAGAGCTGGTAAAGGGCTCCGTGAATGATTTAATTTATCAATAAACATTTATATATTTTTTAATATGATTTATTTAACAATATATATATATATATGTAAATATAATATATGAATATGATTTATATAAATATAATATAATAAATAATTTTTAATCAATCTTATATTCATAATTTAATATATAAAAAAATATCAAATTTATATTAAATAATAAAAATGTTCAATAATATATTTACATACATTGATTAATGAATATATATATAAATATAATATATATATATTTTATTAAAAAAAATTATATAATTATATAAATGAATATTTATTTATTTAAATTATGTCCATGTTTGAATCTTTATAATTATATTGATATTATGAAATTTAAAATATTCACATATATTTGCATGAGTGTGTATTCATGTGCATTTATGTGGATATATGTGTACGTCTTTAAGTACATGTATATATACGTACGTTTGTGTATGAATTTATGAGTTTGTATGTGTTGTGTGTGTACATATGTGTTGGGTGTGTATTTGTATAGATGTATGTTTGTTTATGTGTATGTAAGTTTGTATGTCTGCATATGTATCTGCATATGTACATGTACGTGTATGTGTATTCATGTGGATGTATGTGCATTCATGTATTTGTATATGCGTATGTGTATGTGCATGTGTATGTGCATGTGTATGTGTATGTGTATGTGTATGTGTATGCACGTGTACAAACACACACACACACACATATCTATATATTTTTGTAATTCATGTAATTAATATTATGAATCCACTTTTTTTAAAAAAATATTTTTGTAATTTGTTAAATTATATCTATTTGATTTTAATATTATTTTTTTATTTGTTGATATTTATTGATTTTTATTATTTTGTGTGTTTATTTAATTTTTATAATTTAAAAAATGTTTATCTTCTATGTTTTAATCAATTTATTATGATAGTAATTTATATGGCTAATATTAATTCAATTTTAATTTATTTTTAATACTTTTAATATGTTTGAAATTTATATAATTTATTTATATAAATGAATTTTAATTTTAATTTTTTAAATTTGAATTGTTAATATAATTATTTTGAAATAATTTTGTTATTTGTATAATTAATTTTATTTATTTGTTCATTTTTATTAAATTTATATATATTTCTAATTCTTGTAATTAATTTTACATATTCACCTTTTAAATATTTTTGTAATAAATTCAATTTTAGTTATTCATTTTTAACTGCCCATGGAGTGTTAGTCGAGTTGTACTTGCTGGTTGTACCCATCAATCTCTATGGAAAATGGCACAGGTTCATGTCTCGCCAAACTCAAACACAATGTGTAGTATGCACAAGATGATTTAAATTCATTGTCTAGTCATGGAACATGTGGCACACTTTGGACTTGGTTGAGGGGATGGGAGTTGAGTGTTACCTATACTCATGTTTGTAGTTGGGGTATTCGTCTAGTGGTTAGACAATCCGATAATACTATATCAAAATGAAGGTTCAAATTCACATAGTATCCATTTATGGAAAATTTATACAGGGTGGACGTGTTGATGGGGGAAGACTGCACAGAGTGGGTGGCGTGTCGAGGGGGGAAATCTGAAAGAGGATGAAAACATATAATTGGGGGTTGATTGTGGGGAGGGGTGTGCTCATGCGTAGAATGTGGTGAGGGATGCCGATGGAGAACCTCGCTGGAGAATGACGCTCCTGCGAGGCTGCTACCATGGATGACATTGGGTTGACTCGATAAGCACTCGACACATATGATGATCAAGGTTTCCCATGGTGGTCCAAAATGGTGATGATGGATCTGTTGGTGGAGGCAGATGGCACAAAAGATGATTGGGCTGCTAGAAGATGATGACAACAGAAGATAGAGATGGGAACGCCACAAATGGTGGAAGGTGATGCCAACGGTGAGACATGATGGTGAATGGGTGATGTTGGGCAAGGTGCCAGTGAAATAGTTATAGGAGAATTCCAACATGATTTCCATGCATGAGCTATGAATCCCAAAAATGGATATGTAATGACATCCCTCTTCCCAAAAATACCAGAGAGTCCCTCTATTTCAATAAAAACAGGACTTCCTCCCAGTATTTAATTTATTCATTTTTAATATTCTTTAGTTTAATATTATTTATATTTTTTCATATTAATTAATTTTTAATACTTTTGGAATTTATTCATTTTTTAATATTTATTTATACAAACTCATTTAATAATTATTAATATTTTTAATATGTTTCTAAAGTAAATGAATAATATTTAGTCAAATTTATTTTATAATTTTTATTATTTTTGAAATGTTGGAAATTTATAAAATTAATTTTCATAAATACATTTTTAATATTTTTGTAATTTATACAATTAATATGATTCATTTTTAATAATTTTCTAATTTATAAAATATATATTATTCATTTATTTATTTATTTTCAATTTTTATTTGTTAATAATCCATGTAATTACTCATACAAATTCAATTTCATAAACATTTTTGTAATTTTTTAAATTTAATTCATTAATATTTAATATCACTTCATTTAAAAAATTGAATAAATTTTTAATAGCTAATAATAATTAATTTTTAGGAATTTATTCGTTTTTTAATATTTGTTTATACATATTTATTTAACATGTTTTAATATTTTCAATATTTTTGAAATTTATATGATTAATATTTATTCAATTTTGTTTGTTATGTTTTCATATTTTTAACATGTTAGAAATTTAATTAATTAATTAATTTAATTGTTTTTTGTGTTTTGGTAATTTAAATAGTTAATATAATTAGTTTTTTTAATAATTTTTTCATTTATATAATTAACACCATTTATTTATTCATTTCTGATCATTTTTATGTGTTTTAAATTTATGTTATTAACATTAGGAATTCACATTATTTTAATATTTTTTCAATTTATTCAAATTTATTTATTCATTATTAATATCCATTATCTCAATGTTATTTATTAATTTTTAATATTTCATACCATTTAATATTTTCGATATTTATTCATTTTTAATATAGATTTATACATATTTAGGTATTAATATTTAATATTTTCAATAAGACTATAATTTATATTAATAATTTATTTAAATGCATTGTTTAAGATTTTTGAAATTCAAAAGGTTCATATAATTTATTTTTAACAACTTGGTTATTTATATGTATTAATATTGTTTATTTAATAATTTATATTCATTTTTTTTATTTTGGCCCTTATTCGATTAATTGCCTATAAAATAGTATTTTATTAGCTCTAAAAATTAAGCACTGTGAAATAACAAATTTTTCGACATTTTTTAGGGATATTAAATGTATTAATTTATCAGTGTTAAAAAAGCATTGATTCTTTTCTCTATGCTTATATTTTTTGAATTGATAAAATAATATTTTATTATCATTTCTCAGTAAACACTAAAAAAACCCTTCACCCATTTTAAAATGAACCATAGTAGATTGATTCTACTTTCACCACATTCAAGAAATTGTTGTACCAATCATTTGTAGTGTCTAAAGTCATTTTTTTTTGGAAAAATCAAACAACAAAACCACATATATGAAATTAATTTTTTTTTCAAGGAATGTCACTTGACATTTCTTGTGTTTTTCATTATTTTTTTGGGTTTTTCTTTACTTGTTTGTTTTTAGAAACCAGACTCATTTATGTTTGACAAATTGAACTTCTTAACCGAATCCATGATATTAAAATCTTGTTTTTAAGGATTTATAATCAAGAACTCATGTGGTTTTCAGGATTTTTTGTGTTTATCTTCCCTTGTTTGTCTGTTATGGTTCTCCCCCTATGTGTTTATCAATAATCAGTTATGTACATTTTTCTTCCATATATTTTGGATGAATTTCCCGTTTTACGGCGTTTTCTATTTTGTTTCACTTATTTTGGTTGTTTTTCCATTTTTTTGGTTATTATTCATCAATGTTAATATAAATATAATCTATAAATAGGTATTTAAAAAAAATTAGTTTTTTATTTTATATTTATTGAAAATTTATAGGGGGGTTATTGAAATTAATATTATGTTTATTGATTGGGTGGTGAATAATAGTTTGGGTAATTTTTAGATAATAAATCAATGTTATCAATATTATAAATAAATATATGTAATTGACTATAACTCACCAGCCCATTCCATTGTCAAAAAGAAGGTCATGAAGTGTTCTGGAGGGTAAAATGGACTTTTCCCACTCTTTTCAGAATATTCTAAATACACTCCGTATAGTGTGAGTACACGCTGTGTACCACATTGTCGGGTATACCCCGCGTTGAAGTCGTGTCCTTTCCATTGAAATAAATGAGTACACACTGTGTAGCCCATAATACACGTCGTGTAGTCCCTCCCTGCGTACGTGTTTCCCTCAAACCATGTGTTAATTAGTCAATGACAGTGTTCCGTGTTGAAGGCCGTGTTGGAAGCCGTGTGGCGACCGTGTGAAATGGCCGAGTACATGTCGTGTACTAGAAAGTACACGAAGTTTACATTAGTTTTTCTTGCCTATAAAATGAGGGGCCTCTCCTCCTTTTCAAATCACTCCTCTCATCCCTATTCCCTCAAGCATAGCTCTCCCGAGAGAGACTCAAAGCTATTTTCTTCCATAAATTATTAGTCCGAGCTTTGAATTACGATCCGTCAGTGGCCACGAGATCATAATGATGAGGTGGAACATCTGAGATTGGATCAGTTGTCTTTCCCTCATCCTTTCCTTCCCAGCATCCACCAGAGGTGGTTTTTCTAGGATTTGACAGAAGCAACGGGCGCCGATGGACTTCTTCTAAAGTTGATCCGGGGGAGCGTTATGATCAGAACCTATTGAGGTAAGGATCTTACCTTCGTCTCTCAAAATTGTGCATCATGTGTCATGGGTATCCTCTTGTTTATGTGAAACACATTTGAACCGGTTTAATAAAGACAATAATCGGATTAAAGAAAGGGTATGGGGATGTTATTATGTCTATATTTATTTATCTTATTGTTATGATGTGGATTGAATAGGATTATTCCTACTAAAAATCACAGTCGGTGGGGGCCTTTTCTTGTGAAATTAAATGCTGCCCTATATTTTTAGACCGTTTATGGATGAAAACTTTGTGGAATATGGGAATTGGTTAATCAGGTAAAGTTGGCTGACAAAATGAATAATTAAAACCTTAGTTTGGTCACCCTAGTTGAACAAAACTGAAATAATAATCATGTGGGTGCTGGTTAGTGTTTATATATGTGAAGGGGGGTGTTTTGTGGGTTTTTTTGGATCGGGTAAGCAGTGGGGCTGCGGTGGGCTTGGTTGTGGGTTGGTGTGAATGCTATGTTAGTGATGGGAAGTGGGGCTATGATAAATGGTATAAAGTGGTGTTGATGTATGGGTTTCGGTGTGTTTGTCATTATGGTGGCTGGCAGTGGTGCTGTATGGCTGGGTATTAATGTGAACGAACTATGGGTAGTGAATAATAAATAAAATGTGTAAGAGTTAATGAATGGTGGGCCTTGGTAATGGAATGGGATTAATAATCAGTGGGGATTGTTGGTTAATATGATGGGACTTGTTTGTATTTCTTGTATTTTCATAACATGATTTGTGGAGGGCAGGGATATGTTTTACAAATGATTGATATGGTTGGTTGTGCCTAGTAGTTAAGGAACTAATAAACTAATTCTTTTGAAACATGAAAACATAAATGGGGTTGGGGTTGTTTGTTGTATGCATGCCTCGACATGGCTGTGCCGAGGAACGTGCTCAATTTCTCTGTTTAGAAGACATAGGTTGGGTTATGTGTTTGGTATACATATATATATATATATATCTGTATCTTTGTGTTTTTTCGCACCCCACCCATGTTGAGCACTTAGTGCCAAACACTCCCATTTCATGAGAGAGGGTGTTTTCCCCTTAGTTACTAGCTCCTTCTTGCTCCTTCTTCCATAGGTTGTGATGGATTGATGTGACCTTATACCCAAGACTCACGGGTAGGTTTTTTTTGTGGTGGTATTAGCCCAAGACTCTTCGGACAGGTTTACTATTTCCCAAGAATCTTCGAGATGAGGCCCAGGTGTGTGCGGGCGGGATGTGTGGTTGTGAGGCCCAGTTGTCTGTGGGTGTGATACGTGGTTGTGAGGCCCAGGTGTGTGCAGGCGGGATACGTGGTTCTGATGTCTAGGTGTGTTCGGGCGGGATACGTGATTGTGAGCGTGGCTGGTGAGGTTGGGTTGATAGAATTCCTTTCTAGGTTTTGGTTTCTTCTATTCTCCTCACGGGACAATAGGATGTCTCCCCACTAGTGCCCGAGAGCTTTAGGTTTCCCTACTGAGTATACTTGTATGCTCACACTACATTTACATTCAGGTTTCCAGGAGGACTACCAGGGCAGTGTGGGACCCTACTAGTCGGGACAGTTGGAGTTGTTGCAGTTGTTGTAATCTTGTTTCTTTTGATATTGTACTTTTGATCTTTCTTGTACTTGTACCTTGGTTTACAATTATTTAAACATGCATGTGGGATTGGTTTGGTTTATTTATTTGTTCCTTTTTCTTTTGGTTTTTGAATCATCCTATTTCTCATTATTAAATAATAATAGGGTAATTCCACACATATGTGTGAAAAATTTATACCCTTGGTGCTAGTCGCCACCCCGTGGCCTACTGATGGCGGGACTCGGGGGTCATTATCTCCCTTTCACCATTTCTAGCTCAAGAGGGGCATCTTTGAAGGATGGAAGTCATGAAAGAATGGTATCATAGGATGATGGTTGATAAATAGGATGGAGTCTAGAGTTAGGCATAATGAAGATTTCATTGGATGGTAGGGTGACAGTGTTGGAAGATATTGGTGCATGACATAGGCAAGGGATGACCGACTAGGACATGGGATTTTTGGGCCCCCCGTGATCTAATGCAAGGACTCCGAGCCTAACAAACGACCAAGTGGTACTGCATTAATTGCGTGGTAGAGACCCTAAGGAAGGTATATGAATTATCAAGATTGTGTTTTACTTTATTTGGGTGTTCTAGGAAGGGAATTGAATAAAATGATAAAATGAAACCTTGAGAAATTTCCTTACTACTTGGGATTGGGCGATATTTGTTTACCGTACAGCTATGGCACCTGGAAATCATCCCTGAGTGGCTCAGTCAGCCAAGGCCCAGCTGATTCAGGTAGTTGATCAGATGAGGATTAACTGAGAGGAGGAAGATAGCCAGTGGCAGATGACTCTCCATTCTTTCTAGCGGCAAACCCTCAAGAAGTATGAGGGTAGTACTTCAGATATGTAGATGGAGGAGTGGCTTGAGAAGCTAGGGATCGCTTTCAATTTGATCCGTGCTCTGAGGGAGTACTGGGTTCCCCTAGCAGTCAGTCAGCTGATAGGTTTGGAATGTCAGTGGTGGACGGTCTACCTCGGAGAGAAGACAAAGGCCGAGGTTTCGTGGGCAGACTTTGAGAAGGAATTCCGAGAGGAATTCCTTTCTTCCATGATCAAGGAAGAGAAGCGGTAGGAGTTACTTTCCCTGCAGGGGAGTATGTCAGTACGAGAGTTGGGGATCATGTTCAAGGATCTCCTACACTTTTCTGCAGATATCTTTCCGGATGAGGAGTCTCAGGTGATACGTTTGGAGGAGGCGCTTCGTCCTTCGATCCAGTATGATGTAACCCCCTTCACTCTTCTGATGTACTTGGCAGTACAAAAGAAGGCATAGGTTGTAAAGAAGATGCACTCGTAGGGAGGTGAACCATGAGAGGGGATCCAACCGGGTTCGTCGAAGGGGAAGGCAGTCAGCATCAGGTCTTCTGCAACAGGACCTTCCAGATTTAGGCCAGTAGGGAACAGGCCCCAGCAGGTCCAATTCAGTTCTTCGGGTCCTTGTCCCTTTTTCACAAGGCCAGAATCAAAGTGTTTCTCTTACAGAGGTTTCAGGAACATTCAGTGTCGGTGCCCGACCGCAGCTCAGTACGGTGGAGGTGGGCAGGTTCAGTGCCCGCTTCAGCAGCAGCAGTTTTAGGTGAGGCCCTTCCAGTTGCAGCAGGACCCTGCTCCTCTGAGGGTAGACTTTGCTAGAGGAGGCTGAACTCAAGGTGCTCCTCAGGGACCTCGACCAGGACGTGGTCGGGGAGGTGGTCGACATTAGAGAGTTTAAGGAGCTGGGCATGGACATTTTCACACAGTAGAGTTGATAGCTCCGGCAGGACCAGAGGTGGTGCGAGGTACGATTTTTTCGTTCAGCACTCTCATTTCTTCTTTGTTCAATTTAGGAGCTTCACACTCCTTTGATGCACCCGGTTTATCCCATGCTATGGGTCTAGACATAGAGATACTTTCCGTACCCCTGGTGCTGAGTACACTAGTTAGAGGCTAGACCAGCTTATATTGTGTTTTCTGGGGATGTGGGATGACGTTGGGACCACATCGATCTACTGGGGACCTCTTTTTGCAACAGATCCAGCTATAGAATGTCATCTTATTAATCGACTGGTTGTTTTCTGTTAGTGCCATTATCGACTTCATCCGAAGAAGGGTTGTGTTCTCCGATGTGGATGGGAAGTGTGTATATTTTGTTTGCGAGAGGAGCTATCAGGTCAGAAGCCGACATGTGAAGCCTTTCCTTTCCTTGTTAGGTTGGTTATAAGTGGTTTTAGCTGATATAGAGATGATGGATGTCCCAAAGGTTTTTGGGGAGTTCCTCGATGTTTTTCCAGAAAAGGTTCTGACTCTACCCCACCGACGTGATGTTGAGTTCAGGATAGACTTATAGACTAATGCCAGTCTGATTTCTATGGCCCCTTATCAGATGGCACCTTCGGAGTCGTGAGAGTAGAGGATTCAGATTGATGATCTTATGGAGAATGGTTTTGTTCAACCCAGCGTGTCGCCATGGGGTGATCCAGTTTTCTTCGTAAAGAAGGCAGATGGTGGACTCAGGTTATGTATAGACTACCGAATGTTGATTCAGGTAACAGTCAAGAACCGTTATCCCTTCTAAGGATAGATGATCTCTTCGACCAGCTGAGGGCAGCAGGTTGGTTTTCTATGATTGATCAATGATATGGATATTATCAGCTGAGTGTAAAGGACAATGACATCTTGAAGACGGCTTTTAGGTGTAGGTATGGACACTTCGAGTTTTTAGTGATGAGTTTTGGTGTAAAAAATGAACCAACATTGTTCATGGGACTTATGAACCTTGTATTCTGAGAGTTTCCGGACTGGTTCGTCATTGTGTTTATCAATGAAATCCTGATATACTCAATATTTGAGGAGTAGCGCGTTGTGCATATCAGGGTAGTCTTGGAAGTCCTTCGCCACCACCATCTTTATGAGAAATTGTCAAAGTGTATGTTCATGACATAAGAAGTACACTTCATTGGGCACGTAATTTCTCAGCATGGAGTATCAGTGGACCCGTCGAAGGTGGAGGCAGATGTTTCTTGGGCAGTACCCAAGAGCAAGGAAGAGGTTCGTAGTTTCTTAGGGTTGGCAGATTATTATCGGGGGTTTGTTTCGGACATCTCTTGAGTTTTTGCTCCATTGATGGATTTGACTTGGAAGAACCAGGACTTCCTATAGAGCGAGCAATGCCATAATTCTTTTGACTACCTAAATGAGAAGTTTGTCAGTGCTCCAGTACTCAGGTTTCCAGAGGAAGGGTTTTTGTATGAGGTGTTTTTTGATGCTTCTGGCCTTGGTTTGGGGTGCATGTTGATGCAGAAGAACACTGTGATCTATTATGGGTCTAGGCAGTTGCGCCCTCATGAGCATAACTATTCCACCCATGACCTAGAGCTTGCAGCAGTAGTGTTCACAATGATGTTCTGGTGACATTACCTCTTTGGGGAACACTTTGTGGTATTCTCAAATAACAAGATATTACGTTATTTTTTCTTACCAGTGTGACCTGAACATATGGCAGTGAAGATCGGTCGATTTTCTCCAAGACTATGACTTCGATATATCTTACACTGAAGGTAAGGGAAATGTTGCGGCTGATTCCCAGAGTAGGAAGTCACATAAGGTAGTGGTTAAGGAATCCGTTGATGCTTGGATAGCAATGGGGGAGTTGGCTGCCATGCACTTGGATCCAAGGGTAGAGGGTGTTAGATGCATTTTTTTTCAGATGACGGTGCATTCCTCCATGTCGCAGCCGGTGGAAGAGTCTCAATGGGGAGACTCTGAGGAAGAAGTAATACGGGATCGTATCGATCTAGGAAACACTCTGGAAGGATGATTAGAGTACAGCTGACATCAGATTCTTTTTCATGGAAGGATGATTGTTCCAGAGGCGATGCATGAGAGAGTTCTATATGAGTTCTATAGCTCATCCTTGGTGGTACATCCAGGAGTTTCATAAATGTTTCGAGGCATGAGGGAACAGTTTTGGTGGCCCGGGGTAAAACGGGCAGTGGTGGAGTTTGTGGCTAAATTCCTACTGTGTTAGCAAGTGAAGGCTGAACACCGTGTTCCCAGTGATTTTTTGCATCCTTTAGATGTCCCCGAGTAAAAGTGAGATGAAAACTCATTGGAATTCATCACAAGACTACCCAGAGCTCATGGTGGTTATGATGCTGCCTGGGTAGTGGTGGATCGACTGACGAAATCAGCTCACTTCTTAGCAATTAAGGAGTCGGGCCCGGTGTGTACCTTAGCACAAAGGTACGTAGATGAGGTGTTGTGGTTGCATGGAGTTCCGAAGAATATCATCTCAGATCGGGATACTCAGTTTACCTAATGAGTGTGTAGGGGGTTACAACAAGCTTTTGGAACCCAGCTACGCCTAAGCACTACATTCCACCCCCAGAATGATGGGCAGACAGACTGGACTATCCAGACGTTGTAGGACATGATATGAGCATGCGTTCTGGATTTTGGAGGATTATGGGTGCGACACTTGCCTTTAGTATAGTTTTCCTACAACAACAACTTCAACTCTACTATTTGCATGGAACCGTCTAAGGCTTTGTATAAATGTCAATGTCGTTCACCCATTTTCTGGGCAGAGGTTGGGGAGACAAGTGCTCTTGGGATTGAGGTAGTATAGAGAACCATAGAGAATGTCCAGATTGTGCGTGAGAGGATGATAGCGTCTTATGACTGACAGATGTCTTATGTTGATAGTTGGAGGAGGCCCTTGGAGTTTGAGGTGGGAGATCATGTGTTCTTGAAGGTTTCCCCTCGACGGGGGCAACATAGATTTGGGAAGGAGAGTAAGTTCTCCCCTAGGTTCATCAGACATTTTGAGGTGTTGTGGCGAGTCAGTGAAGTGGCATATCAGCTAGCCCTACCACCTCAGTTGGAGATGGTTCATGTTGTCTTCCACGTCTCCCAGAATCATTGGTAATTACATGAAGACTCTCACGTTATCGGTTGGGGAGAGTTAGATATGAGATATGATGTGACCATTGAGGAACGACCAGTCAGAATTGAGGATCGTAGAGTGAATGTGCTCTTTGGACGAACCATTGCCTTGGTTCATGTGTTGTGGTGGCATGGCGGCCTCGAGGAGAGAACTTGGGAGAAGGAGGACCCGATTCACACTTAGTACCTGTAGTTGATCTGACATATGTTTTTTTGTTCTTCTGAGCTTTGTTTTGATGTTATACTTTGTACCTTTGATATATGGAATGCTTGGCTTGTCGGATGTGAGAATTTTTTTTCCTTGATCTCTGAAAGTGTGTAACATGTTCACATGTGTGGGGAAAGGGAAGAACATGATCCTTAATCGACTCACATTAATTCGGATGCAATTGAACTCGTGCAGGAGAGTCAGTGACTTCTAAAGCGTATAATATCTTGATATAGGAGAAGGAATTTCCCCACACCATGTGTTCGGGAATTGTGTTGGTTGTGCTGTGTTGGGGGTAGTTCAAGTTGAAAAAAAACCTATTGTATAGAAGTGGGAAGACCCAATTCTTAATCAAGATGCATTAATGGGGATGCAATTAAACCCGTGAAGGTGAGTCAGTGCCACCTAAAGCAGATAATATCTCGACATAGGAGAAATAATACCAAACACATATGCTTAGGGTTGTTAGATGGGTTCCTATTATAACGAGAACCCTAAGAGGTATCTTGTTGGGTTCCTCTGGGTTGGATTTTGATTTATCAGGGACGAGAATGATTTAATAGGTATCTGATGTAATGGACCGAACCACTCTGGCCCATTCCATTGTCTAAAATAAGGACATGAAGTGTTCTGGAGGGGAAAATGGACTTTTCCCACACTTTTCAGAATTTTTTGAATACACGCCATGTAGTGTGAGTACATGTCATGCACCACCTCGCTAGGTATACCCTATGTTGAAGCTGTCTCCTTGACGTGTGAAATAAATGAGTACACCCCATGTTTCACATACTACACGCCGTGTAGTCCCTCCCCATGTACGTGTTACCCTAAAACCGTGTGTTGACCAGTCAACGGCTGTGTGATGTGTTGAAGGTCGTGTCCTTGACGTGTGAAATAAATGATTACATGCCATGTAGCCCATACTACATGTCGTGTAGTTCCTCCCTGCGTACGCGTTACCCCCAAACTATGTGTTGACCAGTCAGCAACCGTGTGCCACGTTGAAGGCCGTGTTGGAAGTCGTGTGGCGACCGTGTGAAATGGCTGAGTACACGCCGTGTACATTAGTTTTTCTCACCTATAAAAGGAGGGTTCTCACCTCCTTTTCAAATCACTCTTCTCCTCCCAATTCTCTCAAGCAGAGAACTCTTTAGGGAGACTCCAAGCTCTTTTCTTCCATAAATTCTTCGTCCGAGCTCCGATTTACGATCCTCCATTGCCACGAGATCGTAACGATGAGTCAGAACTTCTGATCTTGGATCACTTGTCTTCCCATTGGCCTTTCCTCCCCAGCACCCACCCGAGGAGTTTTTTCTGGGATTTGACAGAAGAAACGGGTGCCGATGGGTGTCTTCTAATGTTGACGTGGGGGAGCGTTGTGATCAGAACCTATTGAGGTAGGGAACTTACCATCGTCTCTCTAAATTGTGCATCACGCAGGGTGTGTATCCTCTTGTTTAATTGAAACACATTTGAACTGGTTTAATAAAGATAACAACATTATTAAAGAACGGGTATGGGGAAGTTATTATGTTTATCTTTATTTATCCTATTGTTATGTTGTGGATTGAATAGGCTTATGCCTACTGAATATCACGGTGGTTGGGGGACTTTGCTTGCGCAATTAAATGTTGTCGTATCTTTCTAGACCATTTATGGATGGAAACATTGTGGAATGTGGTAATTGGTTAATCACTTAAAGTTGGCTGAATAAATGAATAATCATAACCCTTGTGTGATCACCCCGATTGAACAAAACTGAAATAATAAACATGTGGGTGCTGGTTAGGGATTATTTATGTAAAGGGGGTGTTTTGTGGGTTGTTGTGGATTAGGTATGCAGTTGGTATGTGGTTGTCTTGGTTGTGGGTTAGTGTGAATACTATTTTAGTGATGGGCAGTGGGGCTGTGATAAATTGTATCAAGGGGTGATGATGTATGGGTTTTGGTGTGTTTGTGGTTATGGTGGTTGGCAGCAGGGCTGTAGGGATGGGTTTAAATGTGAACGAACCATGGGTTGCGAATAATAAATAAAATGTAGAATAGTTAATGAATTGTGGGGCTTGGTAACCGAACAGAAATAATAATCAATGGGGCTGGTTGGATAATTAGAAGGGACTTGTTTGTACTGCTTGTATTTTCTTATCATGATTTGTGGATGGCAAGGATATGTTTTACGAATGATTGATATGGTTGGTTGTGCCCAGTAGTTAAGGAACTAATAAAATAATTCTTATTGAACATGAATACTTTAATGGGGTTGGGATTGATAGTTGTATGCATGCTTCGACATGGCAGTGCCGAGGTACGTGCTCAATTTCTCTGTTTAGAATCCATAGGTTGGGATGCATGTCTGGTATACATATATATATTTGTATCATTCTATTTTGTCGCACCCCAACCATGTTGAGAACATAGTGCCGAACAATCCCATTACATGGGAGAGGGTGTTTTCCCCAAGTTACTAGTTCCTTCTTGCTCCTTCATCCATAGGCTGTAATGCCTTGAGGTGACCTTACACCCAAGACTCTCGGGTAGGTTTCGTTTGGGGTGGTTTTAGCCCAATACTCTTCGGACAGGTTTACTATTTCCCAAGAATCTTCAGGATGAGGCCCAGGTGTGTGTGGGTGGGATAGGTGGTCGTGAGGCCTAGGTGTGTGTGGGCGGGATACGTGGTCGTGAGGCCCAGGTGTGTGCAGGCGGTATATGTGGTTGTGAGGCCTAGGTGTGTGTGGGTGGGATACGTGGTTGTGAGGCCCATGTGTGTGCGGGTGGGATATGTGGTTCTTAATTCCTAGGTGTGTGCGGGTGGGAAGAGTGTGGTACCATCAGGATGTTTTCCATTAGGAAGAGCAGCAAACTTATGGTAAATGGTGCGGGGTACAAAATAATTATGTTCTTATATATTACTACCTGTTGTTTTGTGTTTTTGGTGAGCGTGGCTGGTGAGGTTGGGTGGATAGAATTCCTTGCTAGGTTATGGGTTCTTCTGTTGTTCTCATAGGACATTAGGATGTCTCCCCACATGTGCACAAGAGCTTTAGGTTTCCCTACTGAGTATACTTGTATGCTCACCATACATTTACTTTAAGGTTTCCAAGAGAACTACCAGGGCCGTGTGGGACCCTACTAGTTAGGACAGTTGGAGTTTTTGTAGTTGTTGTACTCTTATTTCTTTTGGTATTGTACTTATGAGCTTTCTTGTACATGTAACTTGGTTTAGAATTGTTTAAACATGCATGTGGGATTGGTTTGGGTTTATTTACTTCTTCATTTTCTTTTGGTGTTTGACTCATCATATTTCCCGATCTCAAATAATAAAAGGGAAATGCCTCCCATATTTGTGAAAAATTCATACCCTTGGAGCTAGTCTCCAGCCCGGGGCCTACTGAAGGTGGGACTCAGGGGTAATTTTCTCCCTTTCACCATTTCAATCTCAGGAGGGGAATCTTTGATCGAAGGGGGTTGTGACAGAATATGCCTTATAAATAATAATGTATTTACTAATATTTATTGAGTTATGGTGTGGGTTATACTAGTGACTATATTTGAAATGGAAATTATAAATGAGTATGAATATTGTTTTTTATAGAATCATGACTCGAGATATGATGTTTTCTTATATAAATAAATATGTGTTTCATTTTTTTACATGTATAAGTATAAATATATATATATTTATTTATTTATTTATGTGTATTAGAGTATTTTCGTATCTATGTGTGTCTATATGTGTGTACGAATATATGTCTATATTTATAGTAGTTTATATTATATTTAAATCAATAAACCTCCATGAAAAAAACCATCACATTATATCATTTTATTATGCATGATGTTACATACCTAATGATAGGAAAAAAATTTCCACCAAGCCAAATGTTTGATTTTTTTCCAAAACACAGTTGTGATTATATCATCCCATATGCATGTGAATCAACTAGTACACAAAGTAAGTGGTGGTTTATTGTACTCTAATACCTTCACATATAATTTTAGTATATATAAATATGTATTTCAGATGAAACAAAATATATTGAATCATTGAAATGATCCAAAGTATCCAATAACAATGTAAAATAACTAATCCTAGAAATGATATGAAATTCTATTAACCAAATTGAGAGAGTGAATGCCTAAGTGAAGAGTCTACCATCCATTTATGTTGGTGTGGTATTGAATCATAAACCACTTATTCGAAAATACCACAATATAATGGTGTATTAAAAGATTTTTTTGTTAAATATGATTCATCTAATGATGATTAAATATTGACCTTATTATATTTATTTTTGATTATGATCCAGAAACATTAGAAATCACAATTAACCAAGTTCTATGCATGAAAACTCAAAATACACAATATGATTTGTAGAATTGAAAGTATGAAAATATTTTAAAAGTTTTTTTTTCATCAAGGTGGCCACCAACAAATTCCAATGACATTGATGACATTTGGTGAATTGAATTGACTGAAGACAAAAATCTATATTTTAAATGTTTATATTAATATCTCCCCAAATAAATCCATTTTAAAAATGTATTTATGATATGATAATTCATGTAATAAAGAATATAAGTGTTATAATACTTATATATAATATAATTATTTTCCTTTATATGTTCTATTACGTTGTTGTTTAATTAACAATTTATAGATAATATGATGACTATAAATGTGTGTGTAAAAATAATAAACTATTATGATTCTAAGAACACACCTTCTGTGTATTTATTTATTTTGTTAAATATGAATATTTTTGAATCAAATAAGATGAATATGAATAAAAAATGGATGAATTTCAATTGCATGACAAAAGAGTATAGTATGAAGTTAAAGAGTTCATCATGTTTGCAAAAGATCATTTATATAACTTTTATCACACCCTTTTCCCAGGTTTATATTTTTGTTATTCAAGACTAATTTGTTCATAGGATTTATAAGAACACATGATCTATCCTAGAATAGATCGAAGATATTAATATTGGACTAAACATGGGGAAGAATTAAATGTTTCTTGTTAACGGGATATAACTATATTTTATGGATCTTCTAATATGACTACACGTGTGAATGAAAATGAAGATCATATTGGGGATATGATTACAGGAGGAAACAATGGTGTAAATAATATTTAGGAAATGAATATAATTGATAATGATGAACTTCATGATTGTTCAAAGCTATTTTAGTAGTTAAATAGATATAAAATGATTTCATTTTATTATATTTACTCTAAAAATACAATATTGTCCTTAATAATGAAGCTATATAATGTAATATCAAGAAATAAATTAAGTGACACCAACTTTATTGAATTACATTATCTCATGAATGATACACTACCATAAGATAATGAGATTCCTTAATGAAAAATTGACACTAAATGAATGCTATGTTTGATGGGTATCATCTCTGGAAGAATATAACCTATCTAAATATCTTTTAACTATTTCACAAGGACCATGTATCAAATAAGAAATTACCAAAGTGTGGAGAATCTATATATAATAAAGCTGGATCAAGTCCTTCGAAATTTTTATGATAGTTTCCAATCATTCCATGATTTAGATAAATATTTGGAAGTGAGTAGATTGAAATATAATTAATGTGGATCATAGATAAAGGAAACAAAGAGGAGAAAAATCATCACCCAACAAACTCTCCTTAGTGGATGGAAATTGATCATGAGTATACTGATCTATGATACCATTGTCTTGCATTATCTAAAAATCGAGTGAATCCATTTGGTGTACAGAGTATCAGTTACAACACATGGAATGTTATGTTCTTAAAATATAACTTAATATAATGATTATAAATATTGTGAAAATAAATCATGTTGTCTCTGATTATATCAGGGCCAAAAAAATCAGTAAATGATATTGATGTTTATTTTTCTCCATTTATAGATGATATGAAATTAATATAGGATTCAGGTGTTACGTTGTATTATTGTTATAAAAATATTGATTTTAATTAATGATCCATATTATTTGGTATGATAAATGAATTTTATGACTATATAAAATTTTCATTATATAAAATTAATAGAACTAATGGTTTACCCATTTGTCAACATGGTATACCCTCAATTTTCATGAATCATTACCCAAGGACTGTGTTTTTAGGGCATCACAAATTTCTACCCTGACAACATATATACTGATCTTAGATTACATCATTCTAAGGTAATTCAGAAGAAGGTACAATATAATCTCCAAAAATAGGTGATCAACTAATTTATAGAGTAAAATATATGGTTACCACTTTTGGTAAACCTTATTTGAAAAAAAAATTACTAAAATCGATACGATAAAGTGATCAATTTTTTTTAATTAACATATATGAATTGTTTTCAAGTAAGAAATTTTCCTAATGTATCTCATGTAGGAAAAATGTTTGTAATAGTGTAATTGTAACATTACTAAATACACTTAACGAAGAAAATTTTGACATTAAGGGTAGGTTGGATATAATTTACATGATGATTCATGAAGAGTTTGTGCCAACAAAGGGTGAACAAGAAAATTTCCTTCACTAAGTTTTTACAATCTTTCTATGAAAAAGAGATAACAATTTTACAACATCCTAAATAATGTAAAGGTTTTAGATGAGTATTAATTAAATATCAATATTATCATGTCAATTATTGACTTACAGTTAAATGAAATTAAATCACATGAATGTCGTGTTTCAATATAAGATTTAATGTCTGGATCCTTACATTGCATTTTGCATAAACATGTCATCCCCGAATCAACCAAGCATTGTATCTTTTTAAAAACTATAGGTATTATAGTTACAGACCTGAAAAATTTTCCAACCATATTAAAGGAAATTAATTGGATATTATGTGAATTAGAGATTTTCTTCCCTCCATTTTTCTATGATATGACATTTTACAAGATAGTTCACTTGGTTAGAGAGTTCTGGTTATGTGGTCCTATACCTTATAGATAGATATACCCCATTGAATGATTTATAATTATTTTGAAAGGGTATGTCAAAAATTGAAGTCTTTGAATATAATAATTTTATATAATTAATGAATCCAATAAATTATATAATTAATTCCTATTTTGATGTAGAGAAGATTGGTCTACCAAAACCTTATCACATTGTGTGACTTGTGGGTGAAGTAATTTATGGAATATATTTTCTTAAAATTAACATTTAATAGTTTTATACTCAATTTTTTTGTTTTATATAATATTTTACAGGTTGTTACATATTTTGAAACCCACTATGTAATTCTTAGGCATTTTAATCCTTCGAGGGTTGAAATCTATATATCAAATAAACAAAATAAATAATTTCTATAATGGTTTCGAGACCATATTTTTATGGAGTCAACTGAAAAAATGAATTCAATTTCCAAATGTTTATGATGGCTAGCTAGAGTACAATGTGTGCTGTTATTATCTTATAATGGTTATGTAAAAAATGGTTACACATTCCATACAAAGAAACATGATGAATACAGTACCATAAAAAGTAATTGAGTAAGTATTGTTGTATATGTGATGTAGGTGTCTATTATTAAGGTCATAAATTTAATTTCTGTAAATATTCCATACATTAGAATCATCAAATATATATATGATAGTTGGATTATAAAACATTCCAAGTGCTTATTTTTTAAAACAATCTTGTTGATAATAGGAGTGCATTCAAAATTGATTAATTTAGATTCATGAATGTGGATTTTAGAACGGAAGGGTACAATGAAGAAAAATTAATAAAGTAATCACAGGAAATATAATTATTTTATGACCAATAACGTGAAAACAAAATATTTCAATTTTTTCTGTTCAAAAGCACTACATGTTCAAATATCAATTCAACTGAGCAAAAACCTTTCATTGGGATGTCATAATCATTTAATAGTTGTCCCAATATAGATGATTTCTTCTATGTTATAGGGGAACATTATTAGAGGATTTTGATATTCAATATAGGTGTCAAATCCGTTCAACATTTAAAGAAAAAAAAGAGGGTTCAATATTTTAGTTATTTGTTTTATTATACACAGCGTTACCACATAGTATCATGTGTTCAAAAATTCATTTTTGTAATTTAAATTAAAATTTCAAACAATAATATAGATAATGTTTTATCTTTATGATGATTCTACCAATCCTGGGGATCAATGGGTTTATCTACATGATGATACTCTCAATCCATAGGAATAACAGGTTTTACATATGTTGTTGATTCCAATCACGATAATATATATATATATATAATGTTGTAACTGATTAAATGGTGGATGTTTAAAAATCAATTTTTGAGAAAAATAGGAGTTTCATTGAATGAAAAACAGAACAAAAAATAATAATCTAAGAATAAGAGGCATAAAATTCAATGTTGGATGGAATGCACATGGTCGACCTATTAACCACAACAAGTCTATTATCATTACTTACTTGGGGAACACCACTTGAATGAACATGTAGATTAATGTATATATAGGGCACAATATTTTTCCAATGTTGATGGATATAATTTTGTAAAAGATTTGGGTAACATTGTGACATTATTTCTCTGTATTATTTTAAATTCAAATAATGAAATGTTTATTTACACTTTAACATCTTTCTAAATTACAAAGTGTATTTATACTAGATGACTGTAGAATGAAATTAGTATTAATTTTATAAGAATGACTCATAGAGCCTATCATATAATTATTACAAAGAATCATCTCAGGGACACCAAAGGGAAATCAAACATTCACCCATTATAGATATATACATGTATAATAACCTAATAAATGTGGATTTTTTTATTGTCCATTTATAGGAGGTATCATTTCAAAATCACTATGATTGGTAATACTTTACATGGAAATACATATATTAATCAATTTGATTATGAACTATTAATCTTAGGGAACAAAATATGATTGTTCAAAATAAGATTCATTCATCCAAACCAACATACCTCTATCGAATAGTGACATTGCATTGTTGTGCATGCTCTCAAAAATATTTATAGCTAAGTGCAACAAAGGGGCTGACCTAGGTCATTCTCTTCATGAGATTTTGTGGTTTATAAATCACTACTTCTAATTAAAATTTTTTATATTTTAATTATTTATAATACAAAACTAAATGAAACTATGATTTAATATATGACAATGCAAGATAAAGAAAAGTAAACATGCATTACATAATGCAGACAGAATGAATGCAGACAAAATGATGTCAGAAAGAAAGGAGGTATTTTTGAGAGAATCACCCAGATTAAACCTTCATCATCTCATTATTAGTTTCTAATTTAATTAATAAAAACAGTCCATCGTATGTGTCAATATCCTCCTTTATATGTTGTTGTGAATATACAGTGCTCTCAACGATCGCCAAGAGACTGCATATCCACCTCCACAATTGAGGGAAAATATTATAAAAGAGAAAGTTAATCCTCGGCTGGCATGTGGAGACACAAAGGCACCTTACCCACTAAGATACACCTCCACCTAACTCTAATTAAATAAAATCAATATATATGAATGTGAAAAGACTTGGGTTCAACCCTGGATTGATCCCCAGGGATGTTCCTTGGGTTCGTTACTAATGATCACGAGTATAAGAGATCACAGTGGAGAATGATGGGGTGGAAGAAAAATAAGATAAAAAATTGAGAATGAGATGTAGAAGAGAAGAGAAAATATATTAAAAATGAATATTACTATTACAATTTAAGGAAACTACAAAACAATGAAAAATGGCCACACAGAAGTGACAATGCATTGAGAGGGGGTGATGATACATATTTATAGGGAGATGAGGTGAATGAATTCTCTCCAAAATAATCCTCCAAATTATGTCATGTGGATATCCCAATTAGTTTCCAAATTTGTAACAGATTACTTCATAAAATATGTTCCATTATGTATCCTCCATTCACCCTCCAAATATGAGATTTATTGGTCATCTTATGTAAGAGTTATGACTGATTCCATCCGAGACATTTAATATGTCCATTTGATTCACTGAATTTTCAATTCTTCAACTTCTTGTGACATTATAGCCCTCCAAACCGTCGATTTACATGTTGCTTCCTTAACTAAAGTTGTTCCAAATGTAAAATTGCGTCTCCAAAAAACAAATGAGCCATTTTGGATGATGTTTCACGGTGCTATGAATTTATTACCCAATTGAACGGTTTCTGCCCGGTCAGACGTTTCGTCTTCCTTATGTTGTGAGAGTTACCATAATTCCTTAATGGGGGTAATTTGACTTCAAATCTATCATGAACGTGGAATATTTAATCCTCTTTAATTTAAAATGTAATTAATTCATTGGGAGGTGTATTCACTGAGTAAGTCATATGTTACGTCGGTGGGTACCATTCTGTCTGCCCTGAAAACACTTCAACTTCATTGAATTCTTACAGCCACTAGATGACAGATTCAACCCCTGGTATTGAAGAAAATAATTAAGGAAATTACATTAGAATTCTACAAAAATTTTAATCATAAACTTTGGACATATATTTAATGTTAAATGTCCAAAATACCCATGTGATAACAATCTGTTAAAATTGCAGAATTAGGCCATTTTTGCATTTACTCTCAAAATAACACTAAAACCTAAAAATGTGACAATTACCCATATAATAACACTATAGTGGGATTATAAAAAATTATTTATAACATAAAATATATGAAAATATGAGCTTCATCACCCCCCCCCACTTAAACATTTCACTTATGGGCAATCATCTTACATCCAAATCAAATTCCACACAACAATCAAAAATGAGAAAATATCAATGATCTTATCCAAAGTAGAAGTCCATCATGTATCATATATGAAAAATAGTCCTCTCTAATTTTCATTTCAATCATTAAAATTTGTTCAACCTCATTAATCAATCCATGGCCCAATCACAACCTACCTCACATTGAATTTTATGTCCCTATTCACTCAAGAGAAATTGAATCTAGAGTTATACTCATAGTTGAAAATCACATGTATGACCATAGGTTTAGGAAAATTCTCATTTCTCCACATCGTGAAACATGAAAATGAATTAAAAAATTAGGTCTTTAATTAATGGTTCAAATGATTCTATGGCATATGGTTGGTGTTAAAATGATTGAAAATGTTTCAGCCTAGAAAGAGGAGGATTGACTTTTATATACAATGCATGATTAAATCAGGTGAAAAAACAAGAAATTACTCACTCAATACTAATTGAAAATATGAAAAACAACATGAAACCCCTTATATGACATTTTACATGAGACATTATGTGATTATAACTAATGATATCATCTATGTTCTTCTTTTTTTAAAGCTCCAGAAAGGCAAAAAATAATTCTCTTTTTCCTTTTTTCATGGAGGATGAGCTGAAAATTGAATACAATGAATGAATGAAAATTCATGACCTTGATTTTTGAGAGGTAAAAGTGTCATAAAACAATATTCAATGAGTAATTCGATCACATCTCAATTTTTTTTCATTTTTTTTTAAGTAGAAATGGATGAAACAAATAAAGCACAATGAAATGATGAGACATGCCCAATTCTCTTATTGTCCACTACCCAAAGTATTGACACACTCCTCTCACCACCCATAAATAATAAAAATCCCAATGAAAAAACATGATTGTCCCTTCCCCCACACTCAAACATTAAATAACCATGCAAAAATACTAAAAGTTCGAGTAGGTATGGAAAAATTGGCTTGTAACGTGGTTGAAACCTATAAGGAAATTCATGGCATCTAAGGTCTTTTGAATAATAAATGTTAAGATTGGTCTCAAGATAAAATTTTTCTATCCAAAGTGTTTCCTCCATAATTTTACATACATTCCATGAAATCCAAATCTCTTAAAGATAATTATTCAAAAAATTTGGTTCTCACACAAAATTCAAGTTTCCCTCATGAAAGTGTCGGTATTAGGAAGAATATGAAAAAGTGGTTTATAATACCTCATAGGATTGGAAAAATATTTTGAGTCCGTGTTTCATGGTCATGGATTTAAATAATTTGTCATACTCATAAAAATATTTGATAAACCAATTCAAGAAAAAAAAATTCACATCAACAATCATTTAAAATCCATTATTTCAAAAATCATTTCAAATGTTTCAAAATAAATTGATGTGTGAAAAGTGATAAAAATATTCATTAAAGTTCAAATATCCTAAAAATATAACAAAAAATGAAAATAACACAAGACGGACTAATATGGTTGACACTCCCCCACAATTAAATTTAACAACCCTTATTTCAACTCAACAAAATATAAATATAAAGGTAGAAAAACAAATAGAAGGAAAGATAAAACCTGACATTATATTAGAGGTGGATTCCTTGAGTTAAACTCTAAGAAGCTGTCACTTTAAAACTACAAGAATTTAATGAAAATACCTAATAAAAATAGATAAAAATAATTATAATCGTAAAATAAAAGAAATAATTCTTGGTTTAGAACCCCAAGCGGGTTCTAGGTTTTTACTGCCCTTAGTCAGGTAGTTTCAGTAGATTATCCACAATAAAAAGGTGGGTGTGGTTTCATTGAGATGAACAACCACATGTGAGTTTTCCCAATTTCCATGATTAAACACTGAAAGTAGAGAACTGCAAATAAGATAAGAATGTTCCTAACCACCGATAAAGAATAAAGATGAAATTTGAGGTTCAAATTTGGAGGGAATAAAAGATAAGGGTGTTTCCAGTTAACATCGGTGGTTTCCTCCTCCATGTTATATGAATGTTGATGTAGAGGAGGTAGTCACACCACCACCATCTTCTCCGGCTCTTCTTCCTCGATTACAAACACATTGGTGGTCTCATCATAAAAATACAAGGTCTGATCCATTTGTTTTGTATCTGAAATTTCATGAAAGGAGAATTCAGCAAACAATTCAGTTTGAATTAAATTTAATCATGAGGAATCAATAATGAAATCTTCCATTTCAAGTAAGTCAGCTTAGAAATTGATTTATTTTGACCGGACCATTGGCAACTCCATCTTAGTAGGTGCATATTCTTCTTCATCTTCCAAAGAAAGACTGAGGTCAAAAGGTACTGATTGTTCAATATCATGCAATGGAATATAAAGTTTCATGTTATCTTTGACAATGTTATTCCAAGATTCTTCGAAAACAATTTGACTTCCCACCAGTGCATCAGTTGGAATGTGTACTTTTGCGATATCCTAGAGCAATGGTTGAGTGTGGGTTGATGTGATAAGTTCCGTTAGAAGTTCATCCTCACTCGCCTCAGTTTCATTAATGTAAAATGTGATTGGTGAAATCTTTTCCACCACTCGTTCTGGTTCAGGTTCCGAATCAGGTTTCGGCTCAGGTTTAGGTTTCTCCTGGGATGTGCGTACATATTCTGAAATCAATTCTATTTCGATCTCCTGGTTTTTCACTTTATTGCTAATCCTATTAAACTGAGCACCAAGGTCATTGTAAACATTTTCTGGAACTTGAGATTGGTCAGTCCATGCATAATAATCATAATTTCCATACATCATGAACAAAAAAGATTTTTTTTAATTTTTGAAATTTATGATTAATTTTAGTTTTTTTTAATGAAAGGAAAATTATTTAAATAAGTGAATAAAAAAAGTGAATGAAAAGCACTTGTATCCCCAGAAAAAGTGCCAATTTGATGAAGCATTTTCATACATACTCTCAAAAATAACTATAGTTATGTGCAGTACAGGGGTTGACCATTATCGTTCTCTTGAGAAGATTTTGTGGTTAATAAATCACAACTTCTAGTTAAATTTTTTTATATTTTAATTATTTAAAATAAAAAACTAAATGAAACTGTTATTTTAGAAATGATAATGCATGATAAAGAAATGTAAACATGCAATGCATAATGCAGACAGAATGAATGTAGACAAAATGATGTTAGAAAGAAAGGACATATTTCCAAGAGAATCACCCAGATTATACCTTAATCGTATCATTATTTGTTTCAAATTTAATTACTAAAAACACTCCATAATATATGGGAATATCCTCTTCTATATGTGCTTGTGAATATACAGTGCTCACAACGATTGCCGAGAGACTGGACGACCACCTCCTCCATCGAGGAAAAATATTATAAAAGTGAAAGTTATGCCTCGGGTGGCATGTGGAGACTCAAAGGCACCTTAATAACTATGATATCCCTAAAACTAACTCTAATTATATAACAAACAATTAATATGAATGTGAAAATACTTAGGTTCAACCCTAGATTGATCCCCTGGGAAGCTCCTTGGGTTAGTTACTCATGATCACGAGTATAAGAGATCGCAGTGGAGAAGGACAGGGTGGAAGAACAAAAGATAAAAAAATACAATGAGATGATGAAAAGAAGGAAAAATATAAAAAAATTCATAATACTATTATAATTTAAGGAAACTACAAAAAAATGAAAAATGGCCACACAGAAGTGCCAATGTTTTGAGAAGGGGTGAAGATACATATATATAGAGAGACGAGGTGAAAGAATTCTCTCCAAAATAATCTTCCAAATGATGCCGTGTGGATATCCCATTTAATGGCAGAATTAGTAACATGTTTCTTCATAAAAGATGTTCCATTATGTCTCTTTCATTCACCCTCCAAATATGAGATTTATTATCCATCTTATGTAGGAGTTATGACAGATTCCATCCCAGACATTTAATCTCTCCATTTGACTCGATGAGGTTTCAATTCTTCAATTTCCTTTGACATTATTTTCCTCCAAAATTTCAATTTACATGTTTCTTACTTATAAAAAGTTGTTCCACATGTATGTTTGCGTCTCTGCACAAAATATGATCCATTTTGGACAAAATTTCTAGATTCTATGAATTTATTACCCAATTGAACCGTTTCTTCCCGGTGAGAAGTTTCGTCTTCCACATGTTGTGAGCGTTCCCATAATGCCTTAATGAGGGTAATTTGAATTGAAATTCATCATTAACATGACATAGTTAATCCTATTTCTATTACAACTGTAATAAATTCATTTTTATGTGTTTTCACTGAGTTATTCAATCGTTACGTCAGTTGCTACCATTCTTTCTTCCCAGAAAACTCTTCAACTTCCTTGAATTTTTATAGCCACTATATGATCGATTCATCCCTGGGTCTAGAAGAAAAAATGAAAAAAATTAGATAAGGATAATAAAAAAATTTTAATCATAAAATTTGGACATATATCTAATGAAAAATAAACAAAATACCCATGTGATAACAATCTGCTAAAATTGCAGAATTAGGTCATTTTTGAATTAACGCTCAAAATAACACTAAAACCTAAAAATGTGAAAATTACCCATATAATAACACTATAGTAGGATTATGAACAATGATTTATAACATAAAATATATGAAAATATGAGCTTCATCATAAAGCAACAATGGGGTAATCTTCATTTGATATGAAATGGTATGTAGTTTAAATTTTCTGTAATAATTTTATGTGGAATCAAAAAAACATAATTATATTCTTTTATTTAAATATAGATTGTGTAAAATATTTGGCCTAATTGACCATTGAGTTGAGTGGGGAGAATAAATAGTTTATTATAAAAAATTCTTTGTCTTTTGAATTCAAACTCATGAACTTGTTAAGGTACATGATCTACTCAATAATATCTCTCAATTTCACCTTATGTGCTATAGTAATAATAGGGAGATCAACACACAATTTTTTAATGTATTCGATAGAAATCCTAGTCCATGATATAATTAGCTATTACCTTCAGCTACATATCATTCACTTTAAAACAAGTGATTATAATTATCATGATTCAGTTGAGAGACTCTATTTTTTTCATCTCCAACCAAAAAAATTCCAATGATTAATGATTTGAAAAAAAGATTTATTATGCTCTTACTCCAGCCTAGAGAGTCCTTCTGTTCTGAGCACCAACCAAAATATATCACATGATATCAAACATAACAAAGAGACTTAACCTTTGTTGAAGTATTTATCCACTGTATGATGATATTTGATCACCCTCTATTATCTTTTAGGATATGATTTTCTAGTGTACTCTACAAGTACCTTCAACAAACTATGAATGAGTTTGTTGGCCTTGACCAATTAAATCTGATCACCTGTAGATAATTAGTTGCCATAGTGTAGCAAATGCTGGGGTTGTAAATTCTTCTTTTTCTCATGAAGACTCAACCTCACATAAATGTGTGCAATAGATTATCACACTTTATTCTCGTATAATTTTATGCATGATTAGCTTCCACAATCTCAGTGTTCTTCCATTACACTTCATGAATATTGAATAAATTTCAATGTTTTATCATCCAAAACCCTAACAAACATAAATATATTCTTTATTAAAATTATCTAATATATAATAAAATATTTTGGGTATCTCAATTAGATGTGCAAGTGTTTTGGTAATATCATGCATGAGTTGTCTTTAATATTCACGTATTCATAAAATATAATGAATTAAATCTCTTCAATAGCTCATATACTCTACTCTATCATGAAAGTCTCCAAAAAAACATAGTACTTTTAATTTTCACACACCCAAGAGGTTTCTTGATCATTCAAATAGAAGAACAGTATCTTCTGTTTTCTCTACACAAAGAGACTGATTAATATATTTGTTGTCTCAACACAGATTTTGTAATAAGAATATGAGAATATCAGGTTCATCATGAAATCCATGTAGGTTACATGTAATGGTATTTAGCTATCTAAATTTGATTTATAGAATATGTTCTTCATGATGAAAATAGAGCGTTATTTTCACAAGTCGAATTCTTGTGACCTTATCTTCCCCATGTAAGAAAAAACTACATATAAACCATATTATTCATGAAATTATTATTTCAAAAAGCAATGTTGTCTCTAAAAAACTGAGATCCTCTCAAATATTAGAACAACTCTTTCTGGTATGGTTCTTCTAAATTTATAGATGAGATTAACTCCATTTGAACCACCATTGAAGCCAGCTAAATCAACCACCACATGTCTAAATATATGTTTTGATTGTTATACAATGTCATGGATAACTAAACCCTAAATATGTCAGTGTATCTCATATATATTACACCAAAAATCATGTAACCTCTTCCTTCATGAAAAAATAATCACGTTCATACTTATTATGATATGATCCTTCTATTCTGATAGTTCGATCTCATTCACATAGGCTTCTTCAAATTCTTTTACATTTGGATGAATATTGTTCCTTGATATATTACTTATATGAAATATTGATATTTCATGAATGATATCAAGATAAATCATTCTATACATTTTCCATGTGGGTAACAATCATGATAGATGGTTGGACATTGAGAGCTCCAAACAGTTTCAAACCAATGTCATTCGGAGAGGCCGTATGTTAAACATATGATCATAAGATGATGATGACTACATGGAGGGTGGGGGTCATCAAATCATGTTATATCAGACAAATGATGTCTATTTATATACTTCAAACATAAAGGAATAGTATTTCATTCATTGAATCCCACATGAAAAATATGACAAGGCATTGCTTAACTTTATAAGAACGTTTGGTTCTTTAAGTGGCCAGAATTTAGTATGATGTCCACTCCAATATACTACCATGTCACACTACCACCCCTCCTACACAACATACACTATAAAAAAGGTCATTAGTGGTGTAATGTTTTATAGACTAGAGGCGGTTTAAAATTGAAACCTAATATAATAGCCCCGATTTATAAAACCATTGGGTATTGATGGTTCCTAGTCATTTTGTGGTGGTTTTTTCATTTTACAAAATTTTTCGTATTTTCCTTTTTTATAAAATTTAGCGGTGGTTTCATGTTTTTTTATTAGTGGTTCTTTTATTTAAAAAATATCGGGGAGGGGGAATATAAATATAAATAAACTAATCACTGTTGATCATATTAGAGATGGTTAATTGTAACAGCCCCTAAAACTTATTTTATTTAATGTATTAAGAAACAGTTACAAAAAAAACTCTGCTAAAACATATTTAGTTTGCAATTATTTAATAAAGAACTGATCATATAGATTTCATTTATCTGAATTCATATATAAAAACTGCCCAAATCATCATAACCTCAGTCTCAATCAAAACCACACATCTATCAACCAATACCTTGGTTATCAATATATATATCTATATATATATATAACATGTCCAACAACAACTATTGTCCAATATACATCCATGTCTAGACCTTCACGACATCTTTTTGCCTCTATAGCATCTCATAAAAATAAATTGACCACATCATATCATAAACAGTTACCAAAAACAAAAAAAAATTAAAACATATAATTATTAATAAAAACAATAGTAGAAAACTAGGAGAATTTCGTAGATCAGAATAGTCAACCTCTTGCCTTCTACCGATATCTTCCACCTACAATGAAACCATAACATCTAAAATTTAGTTTATGGAAATCCTAGGAAAACAGTAAGATGGAATGAAATTCCATCAATTCCTTCATTTCACAATTAAATCAATGGTCGATGCCCCCTAATTTTAGGGATTTTCGACATCATTTTATACGTTTTGTCACCCTGAAACTTATTTTTAAAGACTTTTTAACCATTAAAAAGTTTTTATCGCGTAATTATGACAAAAATGCACATTGGATTTTCGTTTTTTCTATGAGTACACATCCAAAAAATCATCCATGGTTATACCTTGATATCAAATAAATATAAGGATGTTACTAATTTTTTGGATAGTTCCACGCATATTTTAGTGTTTGAAACACTAAAAATGAATTTGCGGAAATCCATGGAAAACCATAATTTAGAATGACATGACAATAATTACTACGCATCATAAATGAATCATGGGTCTTTTTTTAATGTATAAAGACAATCCCAATGAATTATATTAGTTATGAGTAGGTTATCTGGCCTTTTAACTAAAATTGATAACAATTTTAAATAAAATGATGCACTTGCAGCCATACCAGGATCATTGTGTATCATATTGAGGTGAGGTTGATTCCTACAAATAAATATTTACATATAGATAATTATCATAATCTATAATAACAATATGTATTATTTTTCTGTTTTATTAGGTTATTTGTCCTATTTACTAAAATTGATGTCATTTTTAAATTAAAAGAAGCAATTGGAGTCATACCAGTCACACCATGTTTTAGAATGTGGTGATAATGGATCCTACACATCTGAAATGACTAATGGATAATTTTAATATATTATGAAAGTAATTCAAATGTGTTTTCTTTGATTGTGGTACATCAATTTTATTTTTTTCTAATTTTTCATTTTAAACTAGAAACACAATCATCGAATCATACCGATTACATCATGCATTGGATTGACATGAGACCAATTAATAGACATTAAAAATGACTTATGAATTTATTTTATAAATTATAAAGAAAATCTTAGTGTGTTTTCCCAGTTTTAAATGAGTGACAATATTTGAACTAAAATATCAATTTTAAACTAATAAATGAAACTTTGAGTCATAACGGGAACATCATGTATTAGATTTGGGTGAGGATGATTTCTACACATCATAAATGAATTATGGATAACATTACTAAAGTCTGAAAATATTCTGAATGTGTTTTCTCTGTTTTGAGTTGTTCAGTTTTCATTTTTACTAAAATGGATGTTAATTTTAAATAAAAATATATAATTGGAGCCATACAAGGAACATTTTGTATATGATTGTGATTTATTTGATTCTTACACATCAAAAATGGAATATGCATCATTTTACCAAAGTATCAAAATAATCCAAATACGTTTTCTCAGTTTTGAGTAGGTCATTTAACCATTTTCAAAAAATTGATTTTATTTTTAAATAAAAATAAACACTTGGAGTCACACCCATTACAATACACATCATATTTAGTTGAGGATAATTTATAAACATCTCTAATGAAAAATGTATCATTTTTCTAATGTGTAAAAACAATTTTATTGTATTTTCACATTTTTGGATTTGTCACATCATCATCATAAACTATATTTTTATTAGTAGAATGAGTAAACAAGGGGTCAGGGGGGAAAGGATATGAAGGTCAAAAATGGTGAAGACCGAGGGCATCCCCTTGGATGATGTCCGTACCTGCTGGTGTCAGGCTATGCAGGTCGTGAATGATGAGGCTCTCCATTCCATGAATGTTGTAGGAGACCAAGAAGTCTTCCGCTTTGTCACCCTCCAGTAAGGTGTGGGAGATTTTTATGTTGTTGTCAAGGAGATCATGGTATCTCCGGATAGTGTACTCAATAGCCCATGGCGTGTCACCCATTCCCTTGATGGCATTATGGACTATGAGGGAGTCTGTTTCAGCTTCTCCAAGGGTGATCCTCTTCTGCTTGCTAACCAAGAGGCCCACTAGAATGGTGTTTGCCTCTACAATGGGCGACAAACCATTGCCCATGCGTATGGAGAAGGATAGGATGACTGAACCATTGGTGTTGCGAATCAGCCCTCCACCGCGCATCAGCCCCGTAGCATAAAACCCATTGATGTTAAGCTTGAGGCCCTGTGACGGGGGGTGCCACATGACCCATCTTCCAGCAGAGTTACTGATAGCTAGGATGTGAGGGTTGTGGGTGAATTGTTGCATGGTGGGGGTGTCCCTGCCGATGTTCACCGCTCTAACCAAGTCGAGGAGAAGGTTTTTGGTTCTAATCACAGGTGCATGGCTGGAGGAGGGCACTCCATCCTGAATGCTATTAGTCCCTTCCTGCCAAATGAACCAATATCCTACTTGGAGGACCAGTGCGCGAGCTTTCCCCTCCAACACTTAGGGCCCCGATCCGTGGAACTAGCGAACAAGGAAGGGTTACCCTGCCAGAACAGTAACTGAGAAACTAGTAAAATCACCAAAGATAGACCAGAGGACTTTTTCCCAGTCACTTTGGAAGAATAGATGGTTCGTCCCCTCTTCATTTTACTCCTTATAACAGACAAATCAAGAGGCCATGTACACGCCACATCACATAATGTTTTCGCCTGTGGGGAGGGCTCTATGGAGTATCCGCCACGTGAGGAAGTTGGGCTTGGTTGTAATGGCATGATCCGAAAAAACGTCGTTCCATTCATCCTCCCCCCTGCATGTTGGCGATGTGACGATAATCCTCCGCCAAGAAAGATCCAGAGCTGGATGAGGTAAAGACACAGTGTTCTGGATGAGAAGACATCTCAATGACATGAAACGCTTCCAATTGGTCTTTATTAAGGAATATGTTGATGAAGGGTGGATGACAGCTAGACTCTTTGAAGGAAATGCTCATGCCTGTGCAGCATGGGTAGCTGATAGTTCCCCCGCACCAGTTGTCATGCCAGAAAGAAATCTCCCCTGTTCATATAATCTAGCGGGAGTGGTTCTTAAGCAGTGTGGTGAGTGGAGCGAGATCACATCAGAAGGGGGAGGTGCGATGGATCCTTTCAGCCCAACCTTATCATTAAAAAATGACTTATAAATCAATTCCCTAAATTGTCAAGAAAATTAGATCATGTTTTCTCAGTTTTCATTGAGTGACACTTTTTGAACTAAAATGTCGATTTAAAACTGAAAACGTACACATTGAGTCGTACTGGGCACATCATTTATTAGATTGAGATGTGAATGATTAATAAAAATCAAAAATCACTTATATATCATTTTCCTAATGCATCAAATCAATAAAAATATGTTTTATCATTTTCGAGTATGTCATTTGTCATTTTTACTCAAATTAATGTCAATTTTCAATAAAAAGAAGCACTTGGTGCCATACCAGGAACACCATGTGTCGGATAGAGGTGTTTCTGATTCCTACACATAAAAAATTACATAAGGATCATTTTTCTAAAGTAAGAAAACAATAAAAATACGTTTTATTAGTTTTGAGTAAGCCAATTTTTTCTGTTATAGTTATTGATGTCATTTTTAAATTAAAAGATGCACTTGGATTCATAACAGTCCCACTGGGCATCAGATTAAGGTGAAGCTAATTCCCACATGTTTTGAATGTATTACGATTCATTTTACTAAATTATTAAAAAAATAAAAAATCATTTTATTGGTTTTGATTATGTCACTTGTTTTTCATTAAATTTTCAATTAAAACAGGAAAAATTCACTTTTTCATTTACCAATCGCATCATGTGTAAGTTTGACACGAGACCAATTGCTACATGCCAAAAAAAAATTATGTATCAATTTAATAATTTATCCAATAAATATTAACATGTTTTCTCATTTTTCAATGATTAAAACTTCTTGAACTAAAAAATAAATTTAAACAAATAATAGAGATATTAGAGCATAGCAAGCACATTATATATTAGATTGTTGTGTGGATGATTCATTCAGGTAAGAAATGAAATATTGATATTTTTATTAAAGTATAAAAACAATTAGAACATGTTTGATCAATTCTGTGTATGTCATTTGTCATTTTTAATAATTTTAATGTCAATTTAAAAACAAAAGAAGCACTTAGAGTCATATCGGTCACACAGTATGTTAGATTGAGGTGTGGTTGATTCCTACATGTCTCATTGTCTCAACAATATTATAATTTCCATTATTTCCACAATTTACATTATATTACATTGCTGAACATCCAACATTGCTTATTGAATCGATATTAATATCTAATAAATGTTTCTCATTGTTGAAATCCAAAAGAGCAGAGGAATTTCATATGACCATTATATCACTAGAAGACACCAAAATGGTCACATGAGAATACCATAATCTTATGGATTTCAATAATGAAAAAAGTATTTTGTTTAATAACATCGAATCAATATGAAGTATTCACAGGTTATGAAGTAATGTTAATGAAAATGGAAATCATAAATACATTAGTAGAAAAAAAAATGTTTTTTCACTTTTGTGACTTGTTTTAAATATCTGAAAGTAAAATATTACATCCCAAAATTTCTATGAAAATAAATAAACAAGTATTAGATAAAAATGATAATTAAATTAATGTAAAAATAATAGATATTATTATGACAAAATAAATTTTATAATTAGTAGGAATTCAATATTTTACGATGATTGAATTCATTCGTAATGCATTTCATTATTGTAATTATCTCAGTTGTAGGCTTCAAGTTCAATCTCTTATGAGCATAAGCATTTCAAAAAAACCACACCATCTCAAACAACAGAAAACACCTATATATGAAAAAAATTATTATGTGAGAAATGTTAAAAAGAAATATTGTAAACATAAATATGAAAAAATATATTTAATTACAAATAAAACCAATGAATGTTCTAAAATATATAAAACATGTATTACTAATTTGAATTTAAAATATGAAGTTACTTCTTTAGTAAAGATAAAATCATTTGTTCCTATATATTTACTTTTTAGTTTTTTATTTTCACTATCGTAAAATGCCTTTACCTATATAAAATATGTTTTACTAAAGATAATAAATAACCACTATGACTAATTTTGTTTGTGTTCATCCTTAGATTCATTTTATAAAATGTATTTGAGTTTATAGTCATGATAAACAGACATTTAAATTTAAAATGTTTATATATTTGAAAAATATTTTCTGTAGTAAAAAATTATTTTTAATATTAATTTTTCTAAATATTATAATGTATTCATTATCAATAAAATTTTTGTTAATATAATCATATAAGTTTTTAAAAATTAATACGGTGTAATTATTTTAAATAGATAGAAATAATTTATTAGTAAAATGTTAGAAAACATTATAAAAAATTCGTACAAAATAATATTTTCATCATTACCATGGTCATCAACATTGAACATAATAATTATAAATATATTCCCAAAAATGATACTATAATTATTACATAATATGATAATATAATTTCAATAGGTGAAGAGAACTAATTTTCTAATTTAATCGACTAAATTACTATTTTAATTTAAATATTACATATGTTTTAAAAGTTATACACAAGTGTTTTTTAAACACAAAAAGTATATTTTTTGATTTATTATATCTATATTTATATAATATTAAATTTCATTAGAAAATTTAATCCATTCTTCCATTATAGTAATGTAATGAAAGTAAACATTTCATAAAAAATGTTATTTTTCACTATTTAGCTATAAAATAATAATTTATGAAATATATGAAAAATTATTCATAAGATTATATTAACATGTAATAATAAAAAATGATTTTTATTTTATAAAATAAAAATTAATAATATTAATAATAAAAAAATTATATATTTAATGAAATGTGTTTTTGTAGGAAAATTCATGTTACAAAAACAATTAACTCTATATGATCTCACAATATGTAAAGAATATAAAAAATATTCATCTCTATATATCATCCATGGATATAAAATATAAAACACCCCATCTACCACTATAAATGATGCACCACAGAGAACCCTATCTCTTTAGGCTATATTTTTTATGTATATATCCAATTTTAAAGATTCCATGTATTTTACCAAAGAAAATTTTTATTTCATTTTTCAGGAAATCCCACTTTGGAAAAAAGCATAAAACCATACAAAACTGGAACAACGCCATTGAAATAGATAACCAGAATATTAAACCAACACTATACGTCACTGGATATGCTATCCAGCTAGATCAACAATGTACATCCATGCGAAGTATCTACCATTAGTATCTAGGTGTGAGGGGATGAAACCCTATAAATTGATTGCAATTAAATCAGTCAAATCTAGAAAAATTATGATGAAATAATGATGATTTATAATTAATGTGAATGTTGAAAATTATATTGGCCCCCAAATATTCCCAATTGGTTAATATTGTAGTTGTATAATCAACCCATTTTTCTATTATATGGAAGAATATATCAAATGATATCAATATAATTAATAAATTTAATGAATATCATATATGTGTGATAATAAAATCAATACACATAACACCATTAACTACCCTGCCCTATTCTATATGTAAATAGACTCCCTCTGAGGGTGTTTTCTAAGAGAAACTACAAAAGACGCAACTAAAATGTCCTATTAACTAACCAATAAATTGTAATCTAATACTATTAATATATAAAATTAGAATTGCAGAGAGAAATTAAATTAAAATAACCCCATTTAGGAATAAAAGATTTAGGAGATTATGGAGAGGAGGATGAAACCTTTAATGGAAGGTCTATGTTTCTACCAATGAGGGGATCTGAGATGAGGAGAGGGAGGTCATAGGGGAGTTTGTGTCACCACTGAGTAGTGGAACTAAGATGGGGAGAGGGAGGTCGTAAGAGGATATCAAGGGGTCAGGGCCTCTGATGGGGAATAAAGAGTAGGTGGTTGATGGGATGGGGGAATGGGGGTCGTGAGGTTGGGGTCACCGCTATGGAATGAACAGGATGAGTTTGAATGGGTTGGAGGGGGGTTTTCAGGGTTAAGGTCACTACTGGGGAGTGGAGATGAGAAGATTGAAGGTGTGGGGGGAATGGGGATCACAGGGTCAAGGTTTCCACTGGGGAATAGAGAGGAGCATGGGGGAGAGAGGGGTTAGAATGTGGTAGGGCCGCGTAGAGGGAGCGTGGGAGGTGGGGAAATTGTGGTTTTTTAAACATTTAAGGATGGTTTAATTAAAATTATCTCTATTTGATAAGGTAATAAAAAATAGTGGAAATTTTATAAAATCTATGCTATATAATATATATCTTTTAATAGGATTTAATTCATGGTTGTTTCAAGAAATGATTCTAATAAAATGGCGCTATGAAACCCTTTTTTGTAGTGACAGTTCTCACTTTGAAGTCCTATACACATCCTTCCCATGTTCCTTACACATATATATTCTCTTGTGGGATTAGATGTGGCCCAAACATACAACTACCACCACACAAGCTGGCTTGGGCTCTCTCCCTTGGCTATGGTGAACCTCCTGGTCCCATAGTTTCATGGTTTAGCCTTTCCCAATGTCGTATTATGTAGTTGGAAATTATTATTTTTATAAAATCTCCATACAAAGAATATATTTTCAATATATACTACCTCAACATCTTTTACTCTGTAAATATTATTCATGGAAAATGTAAACATATTTTTCATAGAATTCTATTAAATTACTATTGTAATGCTCTTCATGCATGGCCAACATCTATTATTATTCTCATCATTAAGATTAATATTTGCAGCCTCATACATTATTTTATCCATTTTTCATTTCTTTAAAATAACCTTTTATCATTTCATTTATAATTAAGATCAGTCCAATCAATCATCACATTTTTTTTGTGGAATTGATCAAGCCTTAAATCCAATGTTATCAATTTAGTCTATTAAAATTCTCCAAGTATCACGACTACACCCACAAAAAGTTATTGACTCGTTGAAAAAATGAAATAAAAAGGAAACATGAGTTCCAAAATATCCCCCTTTGTATTTTGTTGTCAATATCAATGCATATTATTCAAATCAACATGTCTTAAAAAATTTATACCCATTATTATAAACTAAAATCAAAGCATAAAAGAGATATTCTCCTCAAATATTTATTCCAAAAACATATTCTCTGCCATTTTAAGAATATTTCTTGAAATCCATTGAGCAAGGGATGATATCACATGGGTATCATAGCATAAAGAGCCTTTAGTAAAAAAATTATAATTATAATGGGGAAAACCTAGTGTAATAATAAGAGAGATACAAAAAATGTTGTCTGTGTGGTCCATAAAATACCATTAATGTGAAATAATACTCATAAATTCTAAATCTAAATGTGTGAGTATTGAAAATAATTATATTTAAAAATGAAATGAAAAATCCCACACAAACTTCAAAAACACATAAGAAATGTTAAAGTAAAAAATATATATCTCACCCTTTGTCTCATTTTGTCATCAACAAAGACTCCACCTTAATTTATATGATTAATACAATTTTTAATGAGGTATGAATGTGTGATTTTTATACCGTGTGCTAAAATTTTAATAATCAATTCATAAGTTACACATTCATTATTTATTATTTTTTAACATCTTTTTCTCATAAACCCCCCTTAAGGGATGCATCCATTTTTTATATCATAGTTGTCTCTAGAATCCATAATGTGCAATATACTCAACCTATATAAAACCTACCTACTAAAACATCCCCTTAATAAACCAATATTTTCTATTCAAAACACAGAAAATTAATATGGAATAAGGACGGTCCTCTTGGTTTCCCATAAAGAACATTCATACTAGGATCTTCCTCACAATCTATGTCATTTTTTCTACAAATATCAGCATGATAATTTTTTTGGACTCGTATTTTTATTTTGAGTCTCGTTATTTTAAATATCTTCTTTCTTGCCTTGTTCGTCTTTTTGTTAAATAAAATTTTTAATCTTATTATTCATGATCAACATGTTTCCACCTATTGAGAAATTCTCATCACCTTTCAATCATTTTATGACATCAATTTCATTACTTTATATTAAGTCGGTTTCCCAGATTTCTACAAATATTTAGATAGTTTTAGATAATGTATCCAAACAACTAGTTATTTTATCTTGGAACTCTCAACCTCCTAATAATATACATATGTATTGAAATTTTTTTTTACATTTATTCCGTTTCTCAATATGGGGATGTTATTCCTCCAATCCTATCATGCATATCTCAACCTAGTGACATTCCAAACTGCATCTTCCACAAATTTCATTCATAATAAGAAATTAGTTTTGTGTTGTTAGTTGTGCTACAAATATGGTAACATGTAGTTTTCATTGATATTTTGTCCTCAAATGATCATTGATACCAACATTTATTCTTGACTCATTATTTGTAATGACATGTAAATCTAATAAGAATATGCATTGTTACCATGAATACCACAAAACAAACAAAATCATTGAAACATTATTTTTGTGTGTTGATTAAAGATAAATACAAAAATCTCTAAATATTGTCTTGTTGAAAATTGAGCCTTAGATTAATTAGGGGATTGTGGCCTTTTTATTTTATTCTTTCCTCTCCATGTTGTGAAAGATTGAATCCCATTCCTCTTAGCCCACATATCCTCAGTTTTAGTTTTAACTTCAACACTATTAGATATGATTGTTCAAAAATAATTATTAGATATAATTTTACCATCCTTCTCTCTATATTTAGAATATTATCCCTTGTTGTCAATTGAATTATTAATTAATTTCTCAGATTATTCAACTCATTTTCAACTATGACAAATATCGATTGTGTCTCAATCAACACTTATTCTATAAAAGTCAAATTGTCTTTAATATCACATATCATATTTTCTTGTTCATCAATTTGGAATTTTTTTTATATTTATCTCATTAAAAATGTACAACTCATTCTTGAAAAAATCATCCTTTTCTTCATCAACAAGAAATATTTCTTCCTTATTCTTTTTGGAAATATATTTCTTAATTTCTTTCTCAACAATATTAATTTCTTTCATGGGATATCGAATCTTCCTCAAGAAGTATTATATTATTTATTTCATATTCCACTCAAGTTATATAATTTATTTTTCATCTTTAATACTACTTGATGCATTATTTATTCTATTTTAATGAGGAAAAAACTAATTTCATCATTTAAATAAAAACATTATGATGAATCCGTCATCTGTTTTTTCATAAGAATAATCATATTTATACTATAGCTTTTTCTTCTTCTTAAATTTTTTTTGTTTATGATATCTCACATTATCTAAGTCTGATTCTAATTATAATTAGTAATCCTTCCTCTTTGGAAACATCTTTGAAATAATTACTATATTAACCACAATTATATCTTTCTGATTGTTTAATACTCTTTCCAATACACTTTCCATTTCTAAATCATTTCTGATATAAGGGAAATGACATTATTGAAGTCATCATCATCCCCATTAATATCTTGATTCTTATATTATTCATCTTATTCCTCCCTAACTTACCCCATTTATATATATTTATAATAATTTTCAATTTTTTCTTTCATTTTGAATGTTTTAATGTTTATCATCTCACAATCTACGAGAATATCGTGTAATTCACCAAGAGATAAATCATCTATTTCGTTTAGGGATAATATATATGAGACAAAATGATCTATAAAATCCACTATTAATTTATCGAAAATGATATAGTTATCCATCACCACACTAAATCCACAAAGGTTATTGTATACCTCATTCAATCTATTGAAATAGTCATCAATATTTTATTCATCGGTTAATTTGATGTCTTTAAACCAACTCCTCTAAACATTCAGTTTAGATTCATTAAATTATTTAATATATAACTTCGTCATAGTTTTTACCAGATACCCTTGGTAGTCTAGATAATCATGACCTTTTGGTAGACCATCTATGAAAGACCCATAAAGATAGAATTTTGAGCCTTTACATAAATCCCAATAATTTTATTATCAAATATAATCATAGAATCATATTAGAAAATGGGTGGAAAAAAACTATTGTAGAATCTATCACTCCTAGAATGAGTCATATGAGATATGGTAGCATACTATTCCTCCATCTATGATAATTATTCACATCAAATGTGTGAATATGTCCACTATTGAATGAATTATGATTATCCATATATAAGAACACTTCATTGATATTTAGAGGGAACCTTACATCTGATACCACTTAAAGCTCCCCATGATAGATTGACCACAGAGAGGGGTGAGGTGAATTAGTGGTTTATTCTCATGAATACATTTTATTTCCAATTCAACCTCTTGACCTTGTTAAGTTTCAAGATCCATTCATTAATATCTCTCAATGTCACCTCACATGAATTATTAATAGTAGAGAGAGTAGCACACAACATTTTACATGGTTCAACAGAAATACTACTCCTTAAAACAACAAGTTATTCCCCCCACCTTTAGATTCATCACTATAAAAAATTGATTAAAACTCTCCTTCTTCAACTCAGAGACTCTATTTTCTTTTAGATCTAATTTAAACACTTCCATTGCTTTTATATCCAACCGAAAAAATTATTCTACTCCGACTCCAACTAAGATACACTTTTTACTATTTTATCCAACCATAATACTTCATTGGATCGCAATACTAACCATAATACTTCTTATTTGTTAAATGATTGATCTAAAATATGATGATCTTTGGTATTTCACCATGATCTTGTAGGATCTCACTTGCTCTTATACTCTTCAAGTACCTTCAACAAATACTAAACAATTGTCTTGGTCATTTTCAATTAATTTTGATCCCCCATAGTAAATTAGTTTCCTTAGTTAATAAAATTATTAGGATGTAATTATTTCTTCTACTATGGAATTACTGGCCTCACTATGTTCTGTGAAAGATATACACAAACATTCTCCCCTTATAATTTTATGCTACAATAACTTGTATTGTATCAATATTCTTCATGTAAACTTCATGTTTGTAGAATTAATTTCATGTTGCTTTCATCCAAAACCCTTGAACACATAAAATTTTTATTTATTAATATTATGTGCTACATCTTGAACTATTTCATTCATATCATGTGGTTATGCATGTGTTTTGATAATCAAATGTATGAGATACCTTTAATATTCACGTACGTAAGAAATATAATGCATACACTGGCTTCATTGGCATGTGTTCTCTCCTTATTCATTCATGTATCAAAATACCACATCACTTATCCTTTTTTTTATAATTGATTTTGTTATAGATCATAAAAATAGTATCGCAATATATTCTATTTAATTCATGAAAAGAGATAAATTATTGTATTCAGTTCCTCAACACACTTCTTGCAAAAAGTATATAAAAATATAAGGTTATTTTCACAATCTAGGGAGGTTACACATAAGGGTATCACACTATCCTGAGTTGCTTCACAAAAAAATTTCTCTATGAAGAAAATCAAGTGTTCTTTGCACAAGATAAATTACTATGACCATCTCTTACTCATGCAAGTAGAATCTTCATATAACATTCTTCTTCTATAAAATGGTGTTGGAAAATGCTATGATTACATTGAAAAACTAAGAGCCTCTTAAATATTACATCATCTCTTTTTTCATGATGCTTCTCCTTTTATAGGTGAGAATAACTTCTTTTTCACCACCATTTAAGCATGACGAATCATCCACATGGGGGCTGAAAAAATATTTCGATCATTCTTCCACATTGAGGTTATTTACACACCAATGATTTCAGTATATCATAGATATATTACTCCAAAAATCTGAACACCTATAACTTCACAACAAACTCCACACATGCTTTTTTATTATCACATTCTCTTTTTTCCTGAAATCTTGAACTCATCTACACAACCAACGTCAAAATATTTTTCATTCGACCGCATATTATTCCTTGATATATCGTATGAAAGTATGGCGGAAATCAAATTATTGATAAGGATATAACTCATTATATATTTTCTCTATGCTGTTAACAATCACCATAGATGGCCAGGTGTTGTGTGATGAAAACAATGTTGAGCTAGTGTCATCGAGCATGAGCATTAGTGCAACAGACAGTCATAGGTTGATGATGACTATATAGAGGATGGGGATTCATCAGATCAATTCAGATCATACTAACGTGATATTTCATTATATTTTAAGCACATAGGAAATTTACCACATCATCTACATCCCAAATTGAAAATCACATACAGATTCATGTCACTTTTTTAAAAAATTCAGTTCTTTTATGTGGCCAAAGGTGAGTACGGGGTCTGATTCCATTCATTACGTTGTCTTCCTGCCACCCCTACAACATAATCCAATTTCTCTCTGTGAGCCTATACATGGATTTACCATTAAACATACATAGAGGTGTGATCATGTGGGATTATATATGAAAAACCCTTACCTCTACCACCATGTAAGATAGTTCAGGTTAGCTCCCTTTTGCATGGTGGACCTCATGATCCCTAAATGCATTGGTTTATCCTTGGACTATGATGGATTGTCTTGTTGGTGCTTATTTTTTAATTAGTAAGCTATACATACATTATATTCTAATTATAAAATATTTTCTCTCACAATAATACTTATTCAAAATATCTTCATCCTTAAGTATGATTCAAGTGAAAATTAAATATTATTTACCTGGGCTTCTATTAAATTCCTCTTCTAATACTACCCATGCATGATAAAATTAAATTATTATTCTTATCATCATAAAAATTTATATTTTCATGGTCTTCCAATGTTTTATACATAGAAAATTTTGTTCAAAATTATATTTTCACATATCTCAGACAATTTTGAAGCTCAATCAATCATGAAATTTGATATGGATAGTTGCTCGAGCATGATATCTAATGTAATCATGTGGGTCAAAAACAATTCTCTAAGATTATACACTACATCAACCAAAACATATTTACTCATTAATAAAAAATTATACACGAAGGGAACATGGGATCAATATATTGAGGAATAAAAATCCAAAGACACTTCCATCTTGGGTCATGTTCTATGGAAGGAGGCTCATGAAAATAATGATAAAATACTAGTAGATGAAAACACACAGGGTGTGGGAATCATTTGTAAGTATGACGTAATAAAAATATTTTGTTATTTAAATCAGTATTATATAACACTGAGTACTTATTTTCCTATATTTTATATATAATTTATACATAATAACCAGCATTAATTATACGCAATGAATAAATATGCTTAGTGTCCTTGAAGTGGCTAAAATAATTTGGTCACATCAAAGGTGTGGGTTCTGGAGTGTAGACTAAGACATATTTGGATAAATGAAGTGAAAAATGGGATAAATATAAAAAAAATTATGATATTTATTCATATATAAATTTCCTAGATGAAAATTTTAATTGGTAGTCTGAGTAGTAAGAGAATGTTATAAGAAGGAATCAATGAGATGAAACAACAAAACAATCACCACTACATAAAGATACAAGCCCCCAAATTTTTGGTAATCCATTACCCTCAATGTTATACCTTACCAAAAGTAATTTATTTTATTATACATGTTTTATTAAATTTAATTCAGGCTGATACTAATTTCATTTCTGTACTAATATTCTATAGCATTAAATTTATTGTGATTTAAATCTATCAACACCCAACCAAAAACTTGTTTTGAGGGGTACATGGTAAACTATCCATGTAAATATTAAACACACAAAAAACCATCAAAATATTATCTGAGTGTGTAGATTCACATAACTCATAAGCTTTTAACTGATCTATATATTCCCCTTAATGATATGGATGTCAACATAGTCGAACATGCTATCAGAAGCATCACCGCATGGCTATTTTATTTTTCTCAAATACATGTCGGTAATAAGGTATTTCCTTGGTAATTTTATTTTTGTTACAAAACCATTAAGAATTAAGGAAAAAATACCCGAATTGAGGACTTTTATTTCATATAGTGAAATGGAAGGGGATAAAAAAGGTAAAATCAAAACAATCTAAAGGATAAAAAATTCAATAAAAAATATATTTATAGTGTACCATTACGCAACCCGTTCAGCTATCATATTTACTAATATTGTTGTTTTATACTAATACAACATTAAAATATGGTAATATGAACACAATAAATTATAATGAAAACATGTGTGAAGATACCATTATAGAAAATCATTGTCTTTAGAATGTAGATAAAATCCCCATGTATATATGGATAAGAGTCATGGATTTAAATATATACAGGAGTTGAAATTTTATAATAATGTTGTCCAATAAATGATCTACTAGTTTAATTATAGTTAAATTTTATTTATATTTTTTAAAAGAACTTGTATTTATAATATTTTAAGGGAAAACCCTGAAAACCAAAATTTAGACAAATTAATCCTCATATTACTTCTATAATATAATTTTCATTGTAAGAAAATTATTATTTATAAATAGTGGACAAACATGCCAAAATATTTTAAAATAAAATAAAATATGAAAAACTATTCTTAATACCAATTATTCATGGGTAAAACTCTACAATCTAATCATATCAAATATATTTTCAATTTTTCCATTACTTATTCGTTTTCATTTTTTAGTGAGCATTGGTTGATCATTGAAATCAATATATATACTCCAAAGATTAATTTATTTGATTAAAAACATAGATTACCAATAAGTAGACTATACATAATGATGTTTCTAAATTTATAATACACTACATTTAACATTTTACTAATAAACGTCATGATATGTGTTTTATATTATGTTATAATAATTTTTTATGATATGAATATTTGTCATTATCAACAAAATCATTGTATGAGGACGGTCCATGATAACAAAAAGCCTATAAAATTATACAACTAGATAAGTATTAGGGTATATAAAATAATTTTCCACCATCAATACATCCATAAAAATTAAATTATTTCTCTCAATGTTTTTACAGAATCTAAAACTAACTAATATAAAAGATTGGGGTTAATATGTATGAAAATTTATGAAAGATATCGTATTCCACCATCAAAATAGCATCCCTAAAGTGGTATTTTTTTTATTATAATTAAAATTTTATTTAATATGTTTATTAATTAGTTTTTTATTTATGTTTTTCTAGTATTCACATGACTGTAGACAGTACATGTCTTCAAAATAATAAATAGTTTTTTAGAAATAAGTGAGAAGAATACATGGTTATAGAATGTATATAAACATCATAAATAGGTGACTTAAAACTACATATTTTGTTATTTTTCTCATCAATTTATATACATATTATTTTCATTAAATTTTTTTATCATTTTTATCTACTTATTATTTAATAAATTTTCACATATATCATGATGAGGATAAATCTTCGAGAATTGATTTTTCTCTTTACATTTTATGCTCTGTGAAGGGAATAAAATCTGAAGTAAAAAAATTTATAACATAGTATTTAAAAAATTTGATGCATTGAGGTAACATTTTTTCTCTTTATAGAGCTATTTTTCTTTATTTTTTCATTTAATGTTTAATATAATGTGTTTTTAGTGTATAAATCACTCAATTTGTGTGTTTTCAGTTTACAAATGAAATTTTAGTTAACAATGTCTGTCACTCAAAAAAAAACTAATCAAATAAGGTTAAATATTGAAATAATTTATCAAAATGACCCATAAGACATTTGTTACATTTAGGAATCAACCACACATCAATACAACATATAGTGAACCTAATATGAAAAATTGTTTATTTTTTCAAAATAATTGTTAAAATTTTAGTTTAAATTGCATGAAAGTATTTAAAAAATATCAAACAAACTTATAATATCTTTATAAATTAAGAAAATGATCTATTAGTCATTTTTAATTTCTTGAAATCACCCACACATTAATCTAACATACGTTATGGATGCTATGGTTGAATGTTCATGTTTTTATTTTAAAGTTACTATTTAGTTCAAAAAACACATCACTCACTAAAAAAGAATAAAGCATTTTCATATTGTCTTTATACATTAAAAAAATTGTCCATAATTCATTTTTTATATGTTAGAATCAAAAAAAGGTCAATCTGACACACACTATAGTTGATATTATTGAAAGTGCATGTTATCTTTTTTAAAAGTGGAATTTTAGTTCAGAATATAATTAAATCATTGAAAAATGATAAATCAAGATCATATTTCCTTGAAACATTAGGAAAATTATCCACAAATATTTTTTGACATGTAGGAATAAACTGAATATCAATTTGTCCCATGTTGTGCATAATATGTCTTGAAATTTTTGTTTTCACTTTAAAAGGGGAATTTTAGTTAAAAACAAGAATAAGTCATTGAAAACCAAGGAAAAAATCTTTCAAAGTGATGATAACTTTTGAAAATTTTGCATACACCATTTTTGACATGTATGAATCAACTGAACATCAATCTGACACTAGGTTTTTCTGGTGTGACTCAAATTGTGTGTTTTCATTTTAAAAATGAACAGTTAGATAAAAAGGTTCTTCCATCACTAAAAACAATGAAAAAATAGTCATATTATATTAATATTTTCAAAAATATTCATAATCCATCTATGAAATATAGGAATTGGCCACATGTTAATCAGACCCATTGGGTTCCATATTACTCAAAGTGGATGTTTTTAGTTTAAAATTGATAATTTGAATTAAAACATGGGTCATATAATAAAAACAATGAAATCACACATGGATATTCATGATAATTTTGGAAAACAATTCATATGTAATTTTTGATTTTTAATAATCATTCATACATAAATTTGATATACAGTGTTCCCAGCATAATTTAATGTACATGTTTTGATTAAAAAGAAACACTTTAATTCAAAAAACACATCACATAATAAAAACCAAGAAAATGTGCTCGTATGACTTTATAATTTAGAAAAATAATCTATACATATTTTATAACATTTTAGAATTATCCACACATAAATATGAACCATGGGGTTCTTGACATGACTCTATGTGCTTGTTTTCAGTTTAATAGTAAAATTTTAATTCAGAACATTTATCACTTAATGAAATAAAAAAACAAATGAATTATATTGATAATTTATAAAAATGAGTCAGAATACATTTTTGACATATAATAATCATCCTCACATCAATATGAGATACAGTTTGGATGGTATGACTTCAAATGTGTTTTTTTTATTAAAAATCTACATTTTAGTACAAAACACACTTCACATACTGAAATTTAACAAAAAATTATCAGATTGTATTGATAATTTATGAAAATGATTCGTGAGTATTTTTTGATGTGGAGGAACTATAAACATGTCAATCCAATACATTGTGTTCCTAGTATGACTCAATGCTTTGTTTTTTTACTTTGAATGTAACATTTTAGATCAAAACACATGTCACTAATTGAAACCCATTAAAATGCACTTAGATCGCATTGATAATTTAGGAACATTATACATAAGTCAATTTTGATGTATAGGAATTATCCTCATATCAATATAACATATTGTGTGGAGGGTATTACTGAATGCAACACCCTCATATTTTAAAAATAATACTTTGTTTGATTGTATATACAACACAAAACAAGGAAATTAATGAGGCCTTAAAATATTATTATTTAAATGTGACAGTGATAAACTAGCCCTGAAATTGTTTTCTATGAGTAACAGTAACATTATATTAAAGTAATATATATATAAATGTTTTATATAATACAAATTTAGAGATTAATTCATAATAAATAAGTTCTAAATTTTTAGTAAAGTTATTTTAAACATTAAAAAATACATTTTATTGGGAAATGATTTTATGGTTTTCATGTGAAGAAAATATAATTAATAAATAATACTATTATAAATAATATGTTATATATATTATATATTTTTTAAAATAATCACATCAAAATTAACATAGGATGCAATTTTGGGAATATTTTGAAATGATTGTTCTTTCAATGAATAGTGAAAAATAATGATTTTTCAAATTTGGAAAATTATTTTTATTAAATAAAGTAATTGAAATGTCTAATAATTTTCAATATTTGGTATTAAAGTAAAATATGACCCATTTTATTTATAATAATCTAGTTTTATCAATAATTTTTATGATTCTGATATAAGTAAATTTTTGTTCTTAGAAACTTATTTTTCTAAAAAATTTGTTTAATTTTGTTTTACACATTTTTATTAAAATCAATTTTCATAAATTATAGAAAATAAATCATGGGAAATTAAAACCATATTTTTAATCATATGTTAATTTTTTTTAAATATTCAACTTTTCTTTTTAGGCATTATGAATGGTAACAATTGTAAAATCTATCACATTAGTAAAGGGTATATTAGGTAATGAAGCTCAAACAAATTTGATAAGTCATGAATAATCTACCCAAAACATTTCATTATTTCATTTTATTGGATTAATTCATCTATAGACATCCAAAATTATAATATATATCATTTTGGAGCCATTTGACCTTAGTAATGAAATTTATATTATTTTAAGTAATTTTTTTAAATGTCCCTCTTTTGCTTTAAATTTCATTAATATGTTCAAATAATTATAATAATATGTTATAAATGAATATAAAAGTTTAATATGAAAATAATTTTTTTTATCATAGTAAATGATTTTTAACTGTTAGTGATTGAATAATTGTCCTAAACTGTTATGCAACATTGATAAAATATTTATTATATTAGTAGAAATATATAATGAATGATTTTAAAAACATTAAAAGTAAATCAATTTGGAATAATTATACTATACCATGAATTTAATTGAAAAATATGGCATATTAGTGATTTTTTAGGGTATTATATTCAAATTACATGTTTTTATGATCTTTTTATAGCCAAATTATATGAGTATTTTAAAAATGAAATTAATGATATTTGGTGAAAATAATATTTTATTAATTTATTTGAAATTCATAAAAATATTGTACTTGGAAAATTGGATAATATATGGTCTAAATATTTTCCCCATGGACATTTATGTGCCAATTTTCATTTTATGGTGAATGTTTTGACCCTTAAAGTGAAGAAATCATTTATACAGCGGTAATTGTAAAAATGGTTAATAAGGATTAAAACTAGTAGTAACAGGCAAAAATATAGTTAAAACAGTTAAATTTTTATTATGAGACAATTTATACAAATCCTCATCATATATTTTAATTTTCAGAATGTTTAATATTTAGACATGAAAAATAATTTTAATTAATTTAATACTTTATGAAATTCCACGAATGCGGCACCCTACACTTATAAAATCCCAAACATATCTCTTTTCTTTAAACCAATTTGAGAAACATAATGTGGCCAAAAATTGAAAATTTATCTTCTGAAAATCATTATCCAAGTTTTATAGGTTCTATTCCTTCTGAAATACAAACCTAATTCACTTTATATGGAGATCTATAGGAAGTCTAACATAGATGTGCTAATGGTCTTTACCGAGTCGTTAAAATTTCTCCCTTGTTTTACTTCTTGTGAATAAATTTAAACAGATTGAAAATAATGAATAAAATATATTCTATATAATGGGATACTATTATGAATATTGTAAAATCATATTCTATATCATTTCCATTCAATAAAAAGCGATAACATCGATCTAGCGTATATGCCATTTACTGTCTCCACTTACAATTGTAATTCATTTTTCATCCCCACTTTACTGGGATGGTTATAAAGATAGATCCTATGAATATATATATATATAATATCTATTACATAATCATATTTTGTAAATTAAAATATCAAATCTACCTTCATTACATCTAATCCATTGGGAAATGATAAAGTTGCTCGTCCTTACATTGAACTGCCACTTCCACTATGCGACCTAATTCATTTCTCATTTATTCATTAAATGGATAGAAATAAGGATATATTAAATGAATATATATAATATATAGGATATAAATATGACTCTATAATGTCAATTATTATTTACATTTCTCTCACTCTATCCATTGAAAAGTTAAAACAATGTTCATGTATATATACAACCGTCCATCTCCATGAAATGTGTAATTCCTTTTTATGAATCCATATTTTATGGATGAATATAAATATGTATATAAATATAATATTTATATATGAAGGTCCTCAAAACACCATGAAAGGCGACGGGTGAATAAGGTGTCATATTTTTCTTTTAAATGGATGGATCTTGTTTCCATTTTGGTATGAACTTCTTAAACCTATCTAATGTAGAAAATAATAAATCACATACAATGTGAGGACACAATAATTTTTACTTGGTTCACCACTAAGGGCTACATCCAAGGAGCATATGATAAAAATTATTCATTCAATGTATTGTTCCCTAATATTCACTAGTTGTGGAGTAAAAACGTTTAGGGAAATAACTCTATACCAGGCACACAACCTTTAAATATTTTTAGAGATAACACATTGCTTCCCTCAGATCACTTTTATTGACTCCCTTAGCTCACTAGGTTGGTAAGTATCTTGTAACGCCCTAAAACTTTTATAGTATGTTCTTCATAAAAACCTTATATTAATTAAACACCCTATATTTCATGAAGCACTAAGTCATTTTTGAAACAAAACATTATAAGATAAGGTTATAACATATCCTTAATACTTAAATTTTCCACTTCTCTATTTTGAGTTTCAAATAATGGCCACCTGCAATTGTGCCCAGTTCGTTATTTAGAGTCTGATAGAACCAACTTGTTATTTCATGAATAATATAATACCCTTATTAATAGTAATATTAAAGGTAATATTAACCTTATGTATAGTAAACCATATTATTATTTTATTTTCTTAAGTTTATAAGGCAATGAGTTGTCGATTAATTTTTCAAGATGTTGAAAAATGAGTTATAGATTTAAAATTGTTATTTTTGAAAAAATTATTATTTTATTTAAATGTTAAATTAAAAATATTTAGGAAATTATTTTCCAAAAATCGAGTTTATTTTTGAATTCTACACATCAAAAAATGTTTAGAGTGAATTTTTGAGATTTTTCTAAAATACTTGAATATTTTTTGAAAAGTAAAAAAATACAATTTTGAGTTTTCAGTAGTATAATGAAATCATAATGATGTAAAAAATTTATATAAAAGATTTTTTGACTTATGTATTTTAACATTTGTCAAGAGTTGTCCCAAGTGTCTAAAATCAGGGGCAAGCCCATGGTTTTTTAAAAACCACTAATGCGGTGTCCCTTCTAATTAATAAAAAACTCATTCTTATTTAATATAAATACCCACTCATATATTCTTTTAATTAATTATAAATCTAAAATCCTTGATTATATGGTAGTTTTAACTCCCTAATAATCCTCCCAAGGTGTCCTCAAGGCCCCAAGGTCCCAACCTTCTTGTTTTGGAATGTACTCTTCAGGGTAAGGAAATCTTCCAGAACTCTCTTCTCCTAAAGCTTTCATTATATGTTTTCTCTCTTATAATAATTTATATTATATTGAAATATGTCATTCCATAATACCATTTCATTCCATATTATGTAAGAGTAATGAGTTACCCACTTTATCTCATTAAACAATTTTATGAAATTTTAAGTGACGTTGTTAGGCTGCCGAATTTTTATGAAGGATTTCTCAATTTTTCATTTATTTTGAGTTCCTTTATTTTTCTTCATTATTCATATAGACTCATCCAAATTATATGATAATTAAATTACCTTAAAAAACTGGAATTCCATTTTTTTTTAATTTGATATTTAACCATCATCTCTCTTTCCCCCTTCTCTTATACTAAAAATGAAAAGAACGTCTGAGATGTGTTAATTTATCACATTCAAGGATTACTGGTTTTCAATTTTCATTAACATCATAAATTATTGTCATGAAACCATTTTTATGGTTGAAATAGATAAAAATATATGTATTTAATCTCATTAAATGTTCTATAAACCATACACACTTGTAATATAAAATTATAATACAAAACTAGTTCATAATGCACCAAACTTCAAAGTAAATCAAGCGTTTATCATTATATTTTATAAAAAAATTCATCCTCAAGGTATGTAAAATAATTATTATAAGGTAATTTATATATCTGTAAATGACACTAACAACATGTATTCACAATTCAGGATGCTTCACAAAATAACAACTGAACTTCCATTCATGAATACAGGTAAGTTGAACATGGAAACCATGGTTCAAAATGCTTCCAAATTAATAAAATTGAACCTCTCTAACCCATCAAAAAGGCCATGATTGAATGTAATAAGGTTATAAGAAATAAATTAAATATCTAGGAGGTCATTAAATTATTAATTAATGTGTCTAAATTTGATTATTCAGGTCATTAAGATCATTCAAAGAACACTTTCATACATAAGGTAATGGGTTTCTCATGTGATTTTCATTTATGTGAGATTTACATTGTTCGACACTTATTAATTGTATGTCATGAATGAGTACTAACATTTTCAATATAATATTTTGATTAAATTTATATTAAGGGTATTAAATAATTCATTTATGGTTATTACGTTTTGGTAAAAATATTCCATATATTTTCATAAGGTAAAGGACTTTATCTCAATTTTCATTTCAATGATACCTTCTTGGTATTATGCAACTTATATTTCTTATGGGGTGTATCTACAACACATTTGAGATTTTTTCTATTTTATATTTTAAATATATTATATATCCATATTATGGTATCATGTATATAAGTATTGTCTTATGCTGTATACCATTTTACATAAGATGTTTATTTGTAATGTTGTTTTAACTATGGAAATATTGATGAATAAGTATCATATACTCTATAAGGATATTGAGAAGGAATATTTTAAATTTATAAAATTTATTTATAAATAATTATTTGGACTTTTAGTGGCAGTTGGGGCCTGCTATAGGTCCTTGATTCATCTACCTGTCTAATGAGACAACTCAGTTGGTGAGAAACCCTTCATGTTTTTTTCAAAAAATCGGACAGGTTTCTACCCACAGAAATAAACTATTTCAATGGTATAATGGTTTCATGTGAAAGATACATGGCACAAAATTAATTTTCAAATATATTTATTCATTTTTAGTTATTACTATCCATGAGGTTTTTCACTATGGAAAAATCAATGGAGGTAGTTTCATACTCAATTTATTAATGCCACGTGTTTTCTATTTATTCTACATGCCATATTGATTATATAATATTATTTATGATTCACTAATTATTTATTCATGGATCCTCTATATGTAACCCTTAATGAGAATTTTAGATCTCCCCTTTTATTTATTTACCTTCAAAAGGATATGAAGTGGTGACTATTTATTCGGTTCTCTTAGTTGATGTTTATTAGTTTTTTTTAATGTATTTTGTTACCTTTTCAAATGAAATTTGAGATACATGTATGTATCTAAATTCATTAGGAATACTAAAAATATTGTTCATTTTTCATTTTCTTTCCTTATAACCATTCCAATGTAACAAGTAATGCAATGTCATTGGTCTAGAGGGGCCAGGATGTTAAAACTCTATATTCAGTTTATTGACATGAATGATTCATCATGGAGATTGCATTAAATCATGAATCCTAAACTACATATATATATATATATTCTCTTTTGAAGTCTTGTTTTACCTTGTGGATAAAATATACTTTTTCCCATACTATTCATTCACAATCTTATCCTCTATTCATTGGCCTTATTCCTCTGTGTACTCGAGTGGTCCATGTATCACCTTCAAAAACTTCTTCATTAAATTATGACCTCATACCACCTTCGCTAACCATTTTTGCAAACTACCTTCGCTTCTACATTCATCTACTATTTCTTTACATTAGACCAACTTCTCCTCTATGAATTTTCTATCATGTACTTCCTTCCATTACGTACTACCTTTCCCCACATATGACCTCATTTTCTTCGTGTACTGCATGACCACAACAGATCGAGTTTTCCCTCCTCATATAGAATCTCATACGTGTACCGCTTCCTTAATCAGGCTGATTATTCCGTGAAATATTTTTCCCCACATAATATCTTTTGTGAAATGATGTAGATATCACCAAATTCATTTTAGATTTTAATTAAATTAATTACAGGGTTGTCTTGAGACGATCTACTTCAATAGTTATCCAAATTCTTCCTGGTTTTTTTAATCTCAGAGCAACACACTGACGAAAAGATTAATGCTACATATATAGAAAAATAGATCTGCATAATATGAAAAATCATGATTTACGAAATTTTCGATACCACACTGCATTTACTTAATATTTTTCATCTCCTGTGTAGCAGATTCCCTACATGGTCTGTGTAGTGCCATTCTCTATATGCAGTGACACAAATCACAACCTAGTTTCCTCAATCGACACCCTTTACAGTGGCAGAATTATTCTATGAACCTCTCCCCCTTTTTATAACAAATTACACCCCATCCCATGAATTTTGATTCCATCAACATAATGTGAGCATTCCCACAAAAATGAAGACTTCCCAAAATCCTTCATCATTTTGTGAACTGTCCCTTCTAAGCAGTCTACATACCATTCCCACTTCATTGTTCACAATTATAAATTCACTATACTATATTTCATGATCCACAAACAATTCCCAGAACATGATTCATACACCCCCATTACTTTTCTGAAACTCATCATTTTCCAAAAAAACAAATTCCTGATTTCGAGGCCCAAAAATTTGGAAAACACAAGGAAGTAATTCCACCTTTAATACTGCTTTTAGCCTCAATCGTAAAACTACATTTCATACAAACTACATGTTCAAATCAATGTGGATTAACAAAAAACACAAACCATACTCTATATCCAATAAAGAACAACATTGGTTCCAAAAATCTCCCCCTTTTGGGTTATTGGAAATCTAATGATAAATTCAATGAAGAACTAGCAAAAACATGATAAAAAAGAATCAACTCATCAAACTCTCTATTTCTTTCTGAGAAAATAACAGTGTTAAAAATATAGGGGAACCATGAATTGTGTATTCTTGATTCCAAACTAGAAAATGGTTCATTCTCATTGTCTCCATACTTTTCTCCATTTGTAACACATCATTCTACACCATTATACCATTTTTGAATTCCATTATTCTCCATTGTCATTTCCCATTTCATCCTCCATATATGAACCATAAAAAATGAATTCCTCCATTTTCCAACATTATAAATAAACACCAAGAATCAAATTTTTACATGTAGAGAGTAAATCACACTCCCCAAAATCAAATACCCCCACGAACATTCAACAAATTCACAAAAGGATTAAAAATAGTTAATACAAATAGGGAGAGGAGAAACATCATAACCTCCTCATTCAATAGTTGGCGGTCGAACACGGAGGTTCAACTGATACTTCTAAAACACATGAACTGACAAATGATTGGTCAGTATGTCATCCACTTGATTATCAGTTCCAACATGATCCATTTTTATCATTACTGGTTCAACCTTCTCCATAGTGAAGTGATATCCTATTTAAACATTATTCATACAAGAATAATGAAAATGATTATTCATTAGATACATTGCACTCTAGTTATCAATGTGAATCACCATTGGTTGTTTCACCTCATCACCAATATCAGTCAGTTGTTACGTCATCCACAACATCTGAATGTAAGCATTTGTTTTTTATATATAGTTTTCTTCAATAGTACTAAGAGAAGTATTTTCATATTTATTTCTCAAAAAAATCACACATTATTTCCAATAAATAATTCTCAGTCACTTGTGGCCATTCTATAAAAAACATCTCTAGCCTATCTACATTAGAAAATGTTTATAGTTTACTATCACATCCTGCAAAATAGTATAATCAATAATTGTGAGTTCCTTGAATGTAACACATAATTTTTTCACTTCTACCATATGTTCATCTTTCATATTACTTTCCAAACAGGCCACTCATCATGTCGCATAGCCAATATCTGGCTGTGTTGCAGTCAAGTACAATAAAAATCTAATGATTCTCCTGTATAGTATGGGATCTACAGAAGTCCCATCCTCATGCTTTCCATTATTATTTACAACTATAATTAGAGTCAACATTGGTTTGGATTCATGCATATTGAATTTTTATAGTAATTCTCGTGCATAATTTTCCACAAAAATTAAATTCGATTCTTTCCTATGAATCACTTGAATCCCTATAATGTATGTGAGTTCACCATTCATAAACATTAAAAAAATTATTTCATGTGACTGAAAAACTCAACCAATGATCCATTCCTGCTTCTCCAAATATAATATCATCTATATACATAAGAATCATGAACTGATACTTCGGAAATTTATTCACATATATATTGTGATACACTCCTCCTATTTTAATTTAGATCTTCATTAGATATGAATCAAACAAATACTAACATTCATGATGTGCCTATTTCAGACCATATAAAGCCTTATTTAATATGAAAACCATAATTTCATAATTACTAATATGAAATACCACTATTTGATCAATATAGATATCATATTCAAGAACATCATTTAAGAAATATATCTTATAATTCATTTCACACATGTTTTATACTTTTTGAATTTCAATGGCAACAAATTGTCTAATTGACTCCAGTCTATCCCCTAGGGAAAATGTTTTTTAAACATTAACAACTTCAATCTATGAATAGTATTCACAAAATAGTTGTTCATTATTTCTAATCTCAATTCCATGCTCATCAAATCAATTTTCGAAAATAAACTTTATACCAATAATATTGTGGGTTTTAGGTAACTTAACTAGATCCCGTATGTGGTTCTTATCTACCTGATCCAATTATTCATTCATGTTCTTAATGAATGATTCATCATTTATATCTTATTCAAATGAGGATTGTTACATAATTGAGAGAAATGAATATTTTAATGTATTACTCATACTCTTTGTCTGTGTGGGAGCTATCCAATCCCCAATGATGTTATATTGATAAATTTCTGCTCTGTGTTTTCTCCTAAGAGGTTCAAGAGAATTTTCTTCATCGATGGTTTCTTCATCGAGATCTTCTTCTCAGTCAACATGATGATGTGAATCCGGAATGTTTTTCATGACTTCTTCTAATTATCTATTTAGATATATTATATGTCCAAATTCTACCTCATATTATATCACATCGGTAATCAAAATCTTTAATCAATTTTTTATTTTATATTCAATGATCATCACATCAGTACTTTCCAAAATTTTTATAAGTTGTTTATTAAAACATTTATAGGATTTTCTATACATTGAATATAAAAAATAATATTATTTCATCAGAAACATCCCAATAATTTCATTGATTTCATTCTTTAATTCATATAAAGCATTTACTTATGAAAAAAGTGAATACTTCAATGAGGGATTCCATTCATGCCATAACTCATAGGGTGTCTTGGGTTACCTCATATAACACTATGTTTGATTTTGAATATAAACTTTAGCTTGAATAACCTATTTCTAGTAATGACAAGAGATACTACTCTCAACCAGCATTGTTCTGACCATACTGTTCACTGGTCAATTTTGGTGATCAATAACTCCATTTTACTAGGACGTTCTTAAAACATCTGGCTCGTGTTGTATCCCATGTTTCTACAAATATTTTTCAATCTCAATCGACGTGTACACTCAACCATTATCAGAACAAAGAAATTTGATTATCTGTCCAATATCATTCTCATCTATTTGGTTATAAATTTTCATGTAATCAAGCACTGGTCTTTTCACGAGTATTACCATTGCACAATCAATTCTACTATAATCATCAATGAAAATAATGAACTACATTTATCAATGAGTTCCCTCAGCATTTATCTTACCACATAAGACTTTATGAATATTATCAAGAAGATTTGATTCCCTTTTCTTCTTGGACCAATGAGAGCTATAGAATATCTTCCCTCGAATAAAAGAATCATAAGACTTTTCCTATTCATGCTTCATATTGGGGATATCCATTAATATATTTAGATTTTATATCTTTTCTGTGTATTTTTTATTGATCTGTCCAAACCACTAATTCCACAAGTTGTTCTCTTATTCATCAATCATGTTGAATATGTTCTCTCTACTATCAACTTGATATAGGTTTCCATATGTTCTGCAATATCTCATAATATAATCCCATATTCTTCCATTTACTGTGCACCCCATTTTATTAAATGTTACTATAAGTCCAAAGTCACATTGTTGATTCACACTCATGAGATTGTGTTGAATCCCATCAACATAATGAACTTTGGTCTTCTTCATCATTATATTGATTATTTCTATACATCCACTTCCTTTGATCATCAAAGCACCATCATTATGGAATCTCACTGTTCCATTGAACATTTTCTTTAAATTTTTTAATAGGGTTTCATTTCCCATCATATGGGATGATCAACCACTAATAATAATCCAAGTGTTGGTATTCATGCTATCATTGAGAGCTACTTCTACAAGGTTTTATTTTTCAATTTTTTTCTCTTCCAATATGAAATTTTAGTTTGAATGTAGGATAAATATGTATTTTAAAATAACATTTCAATGGGCATGGGTTCATCGTAATCACACTCTTATTCTCTATGAGAGAACGTATTTTGTATGAATAACATCATCTAGTTGTAAAGTACTTACTTTTCTCTGAGTTCTATATAAATTTATCATGCCATTCCTCTACCTACAATCAACAACTTTATAGACAATGTTAGAATAGTGATAAAAATATCCAGAAAAAGGATTTCTCTGGTAAGAATTTGGATATAAAATCATTATCCTTTTATGACATCCTAGATCTTCCCTATTCAAATATCTCATTGCCTCTTTACAATATGACATGGTATGTCCTGGATAGCCACATAATTAACATTCCATAAGTGTAAATGCCTTTTAAATTCGTTTCCTTATAATTTCAACATTTATTGAATAATGTTTTGACTGTATATCATCTTAGGAAACTCTATGATGTTTTTCATTCCACCTTTTTGTTAGATTTGAGATAATTTTTTTGTACTACATGTATCTTTGTGATATGTATGACTTTCAACATGACTTCATTTTTGACCACTTTACTCATAGATTTTGATTTTTATGTGTTAAAAAAATTCTTTTGTTTCCCATGAATGGGGGCCTTTGATTATTTAGATCCTTTTGAACTCCATCAGAAACGTTCTTAATTCTCTCTAGCACCACAACATCAATGAATATTCCAAAAATAATTTTCTTCTTTGTTTTATTTGGACTTGATTCACTTTCATTTTTACTCTTAAGAGTATCAAATTCTTATTCATGTCCCTCAATTGTTTTGGAATTATCCTCTATTAAAGATGTAAGGTAATTAATGAACTATTCTTTTCCTTCAATTATAATATTTATTTCCAATATAACTTTTGATATTTCAAAATTTGTTGAGTGTTCCTTTAATATATCGTCACGTCAATCATTTTCAACTTCCAAAATATCAACATATTCTGAGGACTCTTCAACAATTTATTTCCACTTTTTTCATGTCTTTAATCAATTTTAATGCTTACAAAAATCATCATTAAGTTGAAGCATGTGATTGAAATTAGTGGTCAACTGATTATTTTTAGATTCATTTCCAGATAGTTATAATTTTTCTACGGTAGCCATTATTGGCACGTGGGTACCAAATTTAAACATCGGTTCTTCTTCCCCAAAGAATTCACTATTATCATTTTATTCATCATCAAAAAAAACTTTTCTCTGTAGTCTCTTACTAGACTTAAAATATCCCTTTTTGAAAAAACATTTACCAAGACTTCTACATGTCTCCAACTTTAATTTCTTCATCATCGAACTTTCTTGTGCATCGAGAGGCAATGTTATCAACTCTTCCACAATGAAAACAAGACACAGGTAAAATTCCTTCAAATTTACCTTTTCCCTTCATGAATTTATTGTAAATGGGGGAATGAATTTCTTTTTCCTTATATTATTAAGAAATACAATTTCTTAAAATTTTATGTTTTTCATTGTCTTTGAATACCATTTTTTTGCTTACGTGAGTCTTTGCATCTTCTGTTATGACTCTTATCTCATATTCCACTTGACTGCTCAGATGATCATCCAAAGAATGTTGGGAAGGATCCCTTTACTCAAATGTGAAACATTATCATTATAAAGAGGTGGAAGGCTTCTCAACATTTTATTTATAATATAAATTTCTTTGATTTCTTCACCAATTCCTTTTATTCCTTCAACCAATTGAGTAATTCAATTGAAAAAGTTATTTTATTTTTCTTCAGGATGATCTTAAAATAATAAAATATATTGTGAAAACATGTATTTCTTTCTCCTCCACTTTACTATCACCTTGATAAATAATCTATATTTTTCCCACATAATAATTTATTATGTACAACTCATCACCTTTAGATGTAATTGATCATAAGGTGCTGTTGTGAGGACATTCTGGGTTTTACCATCAGCATTGTGCATTTTTCTATATATATTAGTCATAAACACTAGATTTGGATTAGTGAATTTTATTTATTGTTCATTGGAAATCAGGACTTTCATTCCAATAGATCATATAAGAGATCTCAACCTTTTCTTCCAGATATAAAATAGACTTCCATCAAATAGGGGTACTCCTCTGACTTTTATTGCATTCTTTATTTTAGAAATGAATAGAAAATTTAACACTAGAAACATTTATGCTATAATACGACTTGAAGGAGCCTAAATCACCCTGAGAGGTGAGGGGTGAATAAGGGTGTAAAATTTTACATTTAAAATAATGTATCTTGTACTAACATTGGTAGGAACATGTTAAACACGTATGATTTTGAAAAAAAACAATCACATGCAATATGAAGAAACAATAATATTAACATGGTTCACCACTAAGGGATACCTATAAGGATAATATGCCAACTGGTTTTCGGTCATACCAATTTCCACTAATCTTCACTAGTTTTGGAGTAAACAAATTTAGCATAGTCACACTTTTCTAAGAGAACTACATTTATAAGGATTTATAGATAACACACTATGTACTTCAGATTACTTTCATTGAGATACCATTTCTCTCTACATTGGGAAGAATTTGATCTCAGTTTATATATTTAAAGAGTGATTTAAATAGTTGACACTAATTGATTCATCTTCAACTATAGATAGATGTTTTTTTGAAGTCTAGTTTTCCCCTACGGATGAAATATTCTTTTCCACGTAATGTACAATCACAAACTTTTCCACTGAGAATTGGCCCTCTTTATCCACTTACTAGAGTTCTTCACATACCATATTCTCATAAAACCCCTTAAATCCATGACCGTGTACCACCTTCGCAAACTGTGTTCACAAATGGACTTCAATTCCGCTCTCATGTACTATATCTTCACAGCATACTAGCTTCTCCTCCGTGAACTATCTATCATGAAATTACTTAATTTCTATAACTCCTGACTCCATGTACTACATCATATTCTTTTCATACATTATGGTCACCATCGACAGACTTTTTCCTCCACGTACATAATCTCTTATGTGTAACACTTCCTTAAGCGGGATGCTTCATCGGTAAACTATTTTCCCCAAGGAATTGTCTTCCATGAACTATTCTAGACATCAAGTAACTCATTATAGATTTTAATTAATGTGTTTGTGGTGTTTTTTTCCCGCAAAATGCTTTAAATTTTCTCTAAATTAATCTCAAATTTTTATTCTAATATATTAAAACCAATGAAGTTATTTTTTCTCCTTACATAGACACATAGATCTGCATAATTCTCAAACCCGAGATTTACCAAATCTTTGATATGACACAACCATTACTGCTACCATTCATCTCTTGTGAACAAAATTCCCTACAAGGTATGCATACAACCATTATCCCTACACAACGACACAAATCAACACCTTGTTTCCACAAACGACAACCTTTATAGTAGCCGAATTCTTACTCAAACGTCACCACCATGATTTCATGAACGAAACCCATTCTGTGAACAATCATGCCTTCAATGTACTATGATCCATCCCATGAACCTCCTTCACTCCATGAAATATTCTTCCAATGTAGTCTATATACTGATCCCGCATTGTGGTTTTTGGTTCACCATTCCATGTACCGTATTTTGTGATCTAAGAAAATTCCATGGAACATGGTTAGAGGTCCTCCATTCCTTTCCAAAACACTTATTTTTCCAAAAAAACAATCTACAGATTTTGCGGTCCAAAAAATTAGCAAACACAAGGAAACTTGGTAACTTTTAATATTTCTTCTAACCTCAATCATAAGACCACATTCCTTAAAAAAACCTTTATTAACCCAATTTGTATTTACAACAAACACTAACCGTAATCTATATCTGAAAAAAGAAAAAACATGGTTCCTAAAATATAATGATTAAAATTATAGAATATAATGAATTATAATAAATGTAAAAGGTCCAAACATAAATGAAAAAATATGCATGAGAAAAAAAATAGTTAACACCCAAATAATGATAATAAAGAAAGGTTTTATCATATGGGTGATACGATATTATAAATAGATCATATAAAATATAATAAATATTTATACATTTTTTATATAATTATAAATAAATTATATTTATTAAACAAGGGGATAAAATCACTTTTGAAGTAAGATGAACATGAGGTTAGGTGTTTATTAACTCTATTTCCTTTCATTAAAATATAATTATACTTCATTAACTATGTTATTTCATGAAAATTTATGAAATGACATATTATTGTGTAATGTTTTATTTACAACTGTTTTATGTTGATTTTCATTTGTTACACACAATAACTTCATTTATTAATTACCACTTCATTAATATGATCATTGAAAAGGATTTCATCTCAATTTCCACTCCATCAAGACATATTTGGTATCATGAGCCTCTTTATTTTTATATGGTGTATATATTACCAATTTTATGTTTTTAAAGTGAATATATATTTATTAATGATGATTTAATTTTCATTTCATGTCTATTATTTCAAGGGGTTATAATTGAAAAGTGACCAAATTGGAAAGAATTTATTTTAAAATATTATTTCTCAAGGATTGATCTATTTTTAATTAATGTTAAATTATAATATATCATTATTAAACAATATTTATATTATTATCATTTATATATTTAATGTATTTACATATTTTATTCTATTTTTTCCTCTTATTTTCACTTGAATAAATAGAATAAGTATTTAAAATGAATGTCGATCTTATTTCACATTTGATTAGATTTATTTTTCTTTCATATCAATATTTTTCAAAATTGGTTTTAAAAAGTCCATCCTATTAATCAAATGATTTATTAAGAAAATTTTATGTTATCCGAAAATTTTAATTGGATTAAAATGAATATTTATATGTTTTCCCTAAATGATCATGTTCAACTTTCTCTAGAAAAATTCAAAAGGAATGTTTTCTTTTTAAAATATAATTTGATAATAGTCTTTCCCACCAACATTACCGTTTTAAACCCTTTAGATTCTTATATATGTTTTCAATGGTTTTAAATTGAAAAATATTTAATGAAATATTATTTAATATTTATCTTTCATTGTAATTATTTCTCCTAAGGATATGATTTTATTAAAAAACTAATATTTCCATTGAATCGATTGTAATTTCATATCTCTAATATATTTTGTTCGCCATTAAATTTTTCATGAAACATTCAAATTCTTGTGATACTTAGATATTAATTTTTTATTAAATATATATATATATATTTTAATCATGGATATTATTATTTCATAAATCGTAAATCATCTCTACATATAGAATTTTACATTGAATGTTATTTTATTGATTGGGGAAATATTGATATTTTGTATTATTTATTAAATATAGGAATTTATTTATATGGAATATTATTATTGAATTAAATTGATCACTCAATATATAGGTAATGAATTAAACATACAGTATTGGGTGAGGTTAAAAATTATATAGTCCATCAATGCTTCTACAGGTCTCATGAGACAAATCAGTTGGCCAAATGTATTGAATGATTTTTTGGTTTATGCTTACACATAGTATAAATTTTCTTAGTTTAAGTAATTATAGATAAGTAGGTAATTATTTCTGAGATCCCGATGTCCAATATTAATCATTTCCTTCATTGATAATTTATTTATTATCTTCCATGAGATTACTAGATTGATACTATCCATAGATGCATTTACAGATCATGTTATTGATTAAATGATAGGTGTTTCTAATTATCTATTATACCATATTGATTAAGCCTTATTTAACCACAATAGCTTTTATTTTCCTTAACTATTACTAAGAATTTTATCTCACACCTATTTTTTCACCATTTTCCAGGATATGAAGAATAAATATTTGAATCACTTTTAAGGATGAAAAAAATTCTTTCATTGTGTTTTATATTTTATTTTGAATTTAAAATCGGAATAATGTATATATCTAGTTCTTCAAGACATCTAAACTGATCAGTCCTTTAGGATGACTTATCATTTTTTTTCCAATATAATAATGTAAATATCAGCTATGGGTTACTTTAGTTTGGGTCTTTACATTTAATGTGCATGTTTTTATTTAGAATAATTATTTTTGTGAAAAAAGCACTTCACATACACAAAACTATGAAAAAAACTCATACATTATTGACATTTTGGACTATTATACATTATTTATTTATGTTTTGTATGAATTATTTGAATGTCAATAGAAAACATGCTATTTTAGTTATGAATCAAAGTTCATTTTTAGTTTAAAACTCTCAATTTTTGTTCAAAATATGTAAGTCATACACAAAAAATGAGAAAACCCACTCAAATTATTTGGATAATTTATTAAAATGATCCATAAGTCACTTTTCATGTATAAGAATAAAAAATATATCAATCTAATACATTGTGTGGCTGCTATGACTTGAAGTGCATATTTTCTGCAAAAAAGTTACCTTTTAGTTAAAAACATGCACGAGTCACTGAAAACCATGAAAAAATCCATACTAATTTGATTCTTTGGGAAAATCAATTTGTTATGATTAGAAAATTGTTTCATGTCAATATATACATGGTGTGACTCATATGAATCAAATTGCCCGATTTTATTTTAAAATGAAATTTTAATTAAAAATATACCACTCAACAAAAATATAGAAAATCACTTTTATGGTATTCAAATTTTAGTAAAACAGTCCATAAATCAATTTTTATGGGTAAGTTTCTACCATACTTCAATAAAACAAATGATGTGACTGGTTTGACTCAGTGTGTGTATTTTAGTTTAAAAATAAAATTTTTGTTATAAATTATTCTACTCAATAAAAATTAATAAAGAAACATAAATTTTTGCAATATTGTTAGTATTTACAATTCATTTAAATATTTTATCACTCTTAGTTGTTTTTATAAATTAATATTAAAATAATTTTATTATTTAATGAATTATTTTAAAATTATATTGTTTTTTATTAAATAATATTTTGATTATAATTCTAAAAATTTCTTTATAATTTTTTTAGATTTTATTTTTTATACGTAACATTTTAATATTACATTTTTTTCTATGTTAAATTTTTTTATTTAAAAAATATGTACCATCCTTGGTGATGACCTAGATATCCTTTAAATGCATAGGGGATCCTTTCAGGTAAACCAGAAGGGAAGGTTAGCTGAAGGTATCCTCACAAGGATGATTTGTTTTTATATATTTATAGTTCAAACCTAGAGCATGCATGGCCCATGTACCCATGTTGTGAGCCCATAGGAGTAGAGATGGTATAGATAGTCCATCGAGTGTGTGTGTTGTATTTAAATCTAAACAAAGGTAAGTGTACCTTCTCTCTTATACCACTCAGCCTCCCTATGTCAAATTTGATGTGTGAAAATATTGTAATGTTTATTATTCACATATGTTAAATATTGGAAATCAGAGATATTTTTTTTCATTCATCCATTCAATATTTTTCATCTATCCTACAAGATTCAGTTTAACTCCCATGAATTAAACTTTTAACAATTCTACATCAAATTATTTTAGTGTCAACTTGAACTCTTCTGAACTAGTGTTCTTCAGTACCCAAGTTTTTTAGCATTCTATAATCTTTTATGGGTTTTAGCTTCTATTTATAAACCATTATTCAAGTTTCATCAGTCTCTTCATAATCATCTTATTTTTCAACTCATCATTATACACTGCAATTTATTTCATATTTATTGTTTTAACTGAATTATTTTTATTCTTCAGTTTTTTTTTATTTTGGTTCGATGTTTCTTCTACATGTTGGTTGTTTTTTGACTCGTTGTAGGAATATACTGTCAGTGGGTGAGTCGAATCACTATGGGAAAATACCAAGGGTGGTTAACCGACTCAACATCAGAAAATATTCAATGGTAGGTAATTATACATCCCATTGGAACCCAATAGTAGTTCAGTGACCCACCATAATTCATAAATGGTGGGTTGTTTTACCTATGGATGAACATCTACAACAAGTGATTTTTCCTTACATTGGACATCAGTTTGGTGGTATTTTTTACCCACCGTTTACTTATTTCCATTGCTGAATAATCCTTGTCCATATATTCGTAATTCTCAAATATGTACATTTTCATTCTATTTATTTTCTTTCATCCTTCTACTATATAGATTGTTATTTATCCTCTAATATGATCATTTCAACTTCTTTTTTTCAATTGCATTACATTAATTTATTTATATATGTAGTAGTTTTATGATATAATTTTTTCAACTGATTATCATCTAATGTGTATTTTTATAAAAATTTATAAAAATTTTAATATTTTGTTTTTTTAATTGAATTTTAGTGATCCACTATTGAATTAATGAAATGGTGGGTCCTGAATCAACGTTGGACATCAAAGGATGAGAAAATTTTTATTTCTTCATAACAAGCCCTTGGAGGCATAGATGCTTAGAATGAATTTATTATTTTTAATTCATTTAATTTTTTCTTAAAATTATAAAGATATTTAGTAATCTATTTACCCACTGTTGGAACTCAATAGTGGGTCATGAGTCACAGTTCTCTGTTCCAACAGTAGGTCAGTAACCCTCCATTCGTTAAAATTTAATATTTATAAAATTTAATTTTTTTTAGTTTTTTATTCATAAAATAATTTATTTTGATAAAGGTATTATTATTTTTTGTTGAAATATTTTTTTTATTGTTTTAAAAAATGAATTTAAATTTATTTTATGATATTTTAAACATAAAGATTAAATTTCATATGATGCTCTTTTCTACTACACTTTTACTGCAGAATAATATAAATAATAATTTTTTATTTCATTTTTTAAATTTTAAATTTGTTACAATAGTTTTACATAATATATTAATTATTTTATATTAATATTTCATAGAGAAATATAAATCCTTGTTGTTATTTTTTTATTCAGGGCGGAGTTAACAATTTATAGGTAACCATCATAATATTAAATTATTATTCTCAAATATGCATCATGATGATATTGTACATGGACTCTATCCTAGAGGATCTTGTTTTAATGATTTGTGAGATTACACGGAGAATTAAAACATATATCTATTCAGATCATTCAAAACAACTATTTTCAATACTTCTTCAATGTTATTCTTCTCAAGATTTTTGGTGATATTTTATAAATTCTATAATTTTTCTGTTATCACCAATGGACTCCATCTACGACGTTTGTTCCTTAAGTGATTAAAAATCATCATGATTAAACTTTATCAAAATTCTAATCATCTTATGCATTTCTAGTATTTCTTTTATTTTTGTAATCTTTTTAATTTATGTTAGTAATATCTTGTGTCTAGTTTGTGATCTTCGCATAAAAATAAAATATAGCTCTTTCTCTAGTTATTCTACATCCAAAAGGATGTTTGGATATTTCTCCAGGTCCAAATGCAGGTAAGAAAACTAAGTTGGTCTTAGGAATCATTGACTAGGTTGTGCCTCCGCGTTGTATAAAAGGTAGGGTATGTAAAAAAGGTCCTCCCACCATTAAAAGTGATTCTTTATTGGGTAAGTGTCTCCATGAAGAGAAGAGGATATTGAAGAGTGTACTATGATATTTTTGATCTGAACAACTCTAAAGCTTCTGTTAATTTATTGTTTATTTTGGATAGATCTTTAATCAATAACATTTAACTCCATACAGTATAATATTTTATAAACTCTAATTGTTTTTATCATTCATTAAAATTATTATTCACCCCGATATTCATTGTTTCCAATAATAATGATACAAAAAATTTTATTATAGTATCGGTCTTTGAAATATTATTATTTTTACTATTTATTATTAACTCTATTCTAATTAGTTATCCTAGAAATAATAGTTTAAGGAAACAAAAGAAATGTTTTCTTTTATGATGGAAGGTTTCAATTCCAAATATGGATGGATACCACAAAACTGACATTCTTTGATGGGAGTTACTATGTATACTGGAATGATAGAATGGAATCCTACTTAAAACAACTGTGTGTGGATCACTAGACCATCATGGAAAATACATATGAGCTACCAAAAACTAATCTAGGTTAACTAGTAGGTAATGACATGGTAGAATATGTTTTTAATAACAATGTAAAAAATATTTTGTATTGATCTATGTGAAGATGTGTATATGACCGTGTTTTAGCGTGTAAGATAGCCCATGTCAAATGTAGCATGCTACAGGTGACTAAATATGGAACTAGAAATATAAAGTTAAAAATGCTACGAATTCACTAAGATTAATACCAAGACATAAATTTGGGATAAGAAGAATATTCAAATTAAATGTTCTATCAGTTCACTAGAATCACCAATCATATGAGTGATCTTGGAGAGGTCATGAACCATAATGATCATGTGCAGAGACAACTAAGTTCTCTTCCAATGATATGGAATGAAAAAAAGGTGTCCATTTATAAATGTAATAATTTCATGAAGTATACATTATATGAACTGATAGGATCTTTACTTTAATATGGATTAGAGATAAAGTATATATCAGATGAGGAGTCTACTAAAAGAAAATACATTTCATTTTAATAAAATGTTGTTTATAACATTAATTCATGTGAATATGAGTTTTGAGAATGTGATTATGGGATATACAACATCAGTAAGAAGTTTTAAAAGTTCATGAAAATCAGTAGTGGGAAGAGTAAACTCAACATGAAGTCTAGAAAAGACGTTATGAAGGGTAATGCTACTAAGAAGAATGATGTTTCTGAATTAATCAGTTATGAGTATTGGAAGAAGGTCACATAAGGACTGAATTACCTAAAATCAAACATACATATAAAGTGAAAAATAAAAGAATAAATTAAGAACAAGATTTTGTTAGGGGATTGATCTGCTCAGACTATTTTGTCACAAGTAGGGATTCTATATGTGAATGGGATACAAGGAATCATTCCCTTATGGGTATTACATGTGAGGTAAATGATTATATTTTTACATTTTTAATAACTCTTTCCAGTTATGACCCTAATTTCTTATCTAAAAAAGAAAATAAATTTATTTCTAACACATTTAATGAACTAATTCTATAAATTATAATGTTAAACAATTTTTAATGAAAATAAATAATTAAAGATAGTTGGAGAGAAAATAATATGAAAATTTTCTTGAATCTAAAATCAATAATAATTATTTGATTAAATAAAATGATATAATTATGAGGAAATGTGAAAAAATTAAAGTCTATATTTCTCAAAATGAAAATGTAAAGAGGATCATAATCCGTAAATACTAAAATTAATGGATGAAAATTAAAAGGATTAAATAACAGTCAATATGTTAATGTTACAAATCTAGATAGTATATTTAATTTAAATTTAATGATTCAATTAAATTATTAAATTAATATAAGAAATTAAAATATGAATTTTTTTAATAAACACACAATCTGGATCCAATAATTTGATCATTACAGATTTGGAAACTGTTCAAAATGATAATGTGGTTTTAAATAATTAATATGTTAATATTAAAGTGGAAATATTAATTTTTGTAATTGTAAATTAACAATATGATAGGATGATGTATTTAATGAATCTAAAAATTATTAATAATGGTTTTGGATATAGTAGTACAATTACATGTTTAATTAAAACTATCTTTTTTTCAAACACTCTAAAGGAAGTAGTTTAACTATAACCTTCATTAATTTCTGAATGAAAGGACATTGGAATCGAGTGTTCACTTAGGATTACACAATATATTATTTATAATATAAGTTTAATTTCTAATTATTTAACATTTAATCATTCCTAAAGTAAATGATTTAAATATATGTGGTTCGAAACATTTTTACTTCTAATCTACTAAGATCCAAGATGGCATGGGTACTAAAACTATCTAATTGATGGATTAATTTCTCAAAATATTCAATATAATCCTTAATGAATCATGGTATATAGATATTTTCTGATATAGTAACACAAAAAATTGATATATTAAAAGTTATTATCTTTTAAGTCATTTGAACGTATCCTTATCACATTTAGAGACTACTCTACAGGCCAGGTTAAAGGTATAGATGAATTTGGTTTTTCAAAAGAAGTTATCTTCTCAAAAACATTATATAGACATGAGATAAATAAAAATCTCCAATGTAAATAAAAGTTATGTAACGATGGATTAAAAGTTTTATTTGACAATGATATATATTCAATTCTGAAAAAATAGTTTTATTTTCTATTAATAGAAAATAAAATGAATATATTCTCGATTTTTCTGATTTAACAAAAAAAAGTTTAAGTTTCACAATGATATAGAAGTTTATGAAATTCTATTGAATAATTGACTTAGGATTGAATATTTCAGACTATTTCTCTAACTGTTTTATCATGAAAGTGTTATATAACCTCACATGTTGCATACAATCGAGTATTTCATGTGTGATTCTTGTTTAAAAGGTAAACATCATAAAAATGTTTAAATATATAAATTTTGTTATTACTACTATATTTATAGAATTAATGCATTTTTACTTATATGGACCTATTAATGTTAATAGTTTTGGTGATAAAGGTCTGTTTTTTTACATTTTAAATATTATGGTAGATTTTTAAGGATTTATTTATTATCTTATAAAAATGAATCTTTATCCAAATTCTATGATTTTTGTAATCTTATTCAATATATAGAAAAATGATTCAATAATCTCTATCAGAAGTGATAGAGGTAAAAATTTTGGAATTTAGAATTTGATAAATATTATGAACCAAATGGATATAAATACTATTTATCATCCCCTATGACACTGTAAAAAATGCTGTGGTAGAAATAAATGAAAGTTATATTCAAGAAATGTATGGACCAATGGTAATGGAATATAGGGTACCTAATTATTCTCAGAAGTGGCTGTAAATACATATTTACATGTTTTAAATAGAGTTTCAATTATACACATCGTAAATAAGACACCTTAAAAATATTAATCTGATATAAACCTAAAGCTGGTTATTTCATGGTCATTATCTATAAAGTGTTCATCTTAAAAACAAAATATAATATATAAAAAATTGTCTCTAAATAAGATGAAGTTATATTTTTTATATATACAAATTTTATTAAATCTTATGGAGTTTTTACTAAGAAAAAATTAATTATTCAAGAACCTCTGAATTTTATGTTTAATGAAAACATTTCTAATAAGCCGGATTCTGAATCATTCAAAGAAAATGATGATTTTAGATAATTAATCTTTAGTGAAGATAATGACATAAATAGTGATAATTCATCAGTTGAGGGGGATCATATGTCTTCTAAAATTGATCCAAAAGAATAAAAACATCTTAAATAACTACTGATTTAAATGGTAATTAGTAATATAGAATCCTGAATTCTAACTAGAAATTTCATTTTACATTACTGTTCTAATTCTTCTTTTGTTACTATCTTTGTTCCTGTCAATATTGAAAATGATTTAATTGATTCAAATTGGATTAATTATACTTGTGAAAAATTAAATCAATTTGATAGGAATAAATTTTGCGATTAATTTCTTTTTCAAAATTAAAATATATATTAGGAACTAAATGGAATTTTTATAATACACTTGATGAAGTTATAAAAATATATAAAAATAATTCAAGGATAGTAGGTCATGGTTGTTCCTAGGGAGAGGTAAGTGACATTGAAAATTCCTTTTCTCCTATTTCTTGGATGGAATCCATTCAAATTATATTATCTTTTTATAGTTTTCAAAACAACTAATTATATAAAAATTGATGTGAAAAGGGCATTTTTAAATTAAATAAATCCTGAAAAATTTTATGTATGAAAACCATTGGATTAGAAAATGATAATTTCCCAAAACATATTTTTAAAGAAAATAAAGCTTTATATGTTCCTATACAAGCTCTATGGTCTTATTATGGAATACATACAATGTTTTTATTAAAAAAATGATATTTTAAGCGTATGGATGATTTAACCGTATTTATAAAAAAGGTTTCTAGTGATCTACTGATAATACATATATATGTTGATGATATATTTTTATCTCAATAAATTATTCTATGTGTAATGTATTTTATAATCTTATAAAAAGTGAATTTGACATGAGCTTAATGGGAACTCTAAAAGATTCCCTTTCTCTAAAAATTAATCAATGATAGTAAAGAATTTTCTTTAATCAAGCCATGTTTCTATAAGAACATTTAAATGTATTTGGACATTATTCTAGTAAAACTATTAAGGCACTAATGAGAAGTAATTCAAAATTATACATAATTAATTTGGTAAGTGAGTTTATATTAAAAAATATAGGCCCATGATACGTATCCTACTATATCTCAATACTGATACACCATACATCATGTTTTTAGTTTGCTTGTGTTCTAGGTTTTAGTCAAACCCAAAGATGTCACATTACTGATGTTAATAGAGTTATTAGATAAATCATGGGTATCGGATGATCACTTTGGACATGATAAGACTCTGATGGTTTTTCCCAAAATTTTGTTAGATCATGGTACCAGAATTCTCCATTAAAAATATCTATCCTATGTAAAAATTCATTTCTCATTTCCCTGGATTCATAAGAGGATTTCATTCATAATTGGTATGTTATCCCCACTCGCTCAATCGATGGAGATTTTTCCTCTCCTAATGTTCTATGGTTGTGCATTAGAGCCGAGACTCAATTTTGAAGGTGTTGTGGGTTAAGCTCCTAGGGAATCTATTTCCCGTCTAGAATGCATCATTCATGGAGAAAATAGTGGAGTCCCATGGTGAGTTCTTGTATGATGATGACCAATATATCTTCCTTTATGATACTACTACGACTCAAATTTGTTTTGCGATTGATTTTTCTTCTCCTCCTCAACTATATATTCTTATCATGGTTGAGTATGATCTTGAGTGGATGAATCTACTTCTTTACCCTTCAAAGTCTCTCTTTTTTTGAAAATGTCATATTATCTTCCATTCCTTATCCAATTAGAGAAGATTCACCTCCGACTAATAGATGTTCCCACAAATCAGTCCTAAATCTCCTTTCATAGGCTTCTACTTCATGTGCTTTATCAGTCCTGACTTCAGATATTGTTGGAAATGGTTGCACTCAGGTCCTACCTTCGCTCCTATTTTGTGTCGTTCTTTGCCTTCCTCACCATTATCCTTCAATGAGACTCCTCTTCCTCTAGGCATTGACCATCCACCACCTTTGGCCATAAAACAACATCCCTCCCCCCATGTTTTGTGATTTTCCCTTCCATACACTATTCTCATCCTTCCCCTCATCATCCTCTTCCAATCCTTGATCCTTCCCTTTCTTCATTTGGGATGGATAAAGGGATATTGGAAGCAAGAGTTGATCTATGATCTCATGTATCGGTGTTCAACAAATTTCTTATGTTATCGCATATTCTAGAAATCCCTCCCCATTACAATCTGACTAAGAGGTATGATATTAGAGTTTATAAGGATTCAAAGAAGGCTTTAGGATGGTTCCCCTTGTCCGACTCTCTTGTTATTGGAGTGTTTACTTATTTTTTGTATTGGAAAATAAAACCAATTTATTGTGCACAAGTTAGCTGGCCTAACTCACCGGAGAATTGCACTAAGAGTTATATATTTTAATGTTATCAATTATTATCTGGAATTTCTTGGGCCTTAAGGTATATGATAAATTGTACGTCCTATATAATTATGCATCCATTCATGATTTATCACTTATGGTTATTCTAGAGCTGAAACCAAACCCATTCGAATCGGGGAGTTCAAATGAAATATGGGAATAAGGTTTCATTTTATTGGTGTCCCTTTGAATTGCCACATTTAGGTGTTTTGGAAGGCCTCTATTTCAGTGTAGATTTTAACAGTAACTAATTATATATTTATTATAATGTTTCTACTTGTAATTGGATGTATTATTTCTCATTCTTTATGTGAAGTGTGAAGCCTGAATTCGGGATTATTTATTTCTTGACCTTAGTTCCTGTAATCTAGGTGTTGATCCTAGGTTTTGTGGGTGGGGATTTCAATATGGTTATCCATTATTAAGAGAAAAAATGGAGGATCTTCCAGTCAAAGCAGTAATATAGATGCCTTCTTTTGGTTTTTAGCTTAATAGGTTGTCCAAGATCTGGTTACACTGACGGTTGTTATACCTTGTGTAATAATAAAAGAGGCTAGTGATAGACATTTTGTAGACATTAATGGTTCTTTGAGAATCTTCATGTGATTTCTATGTTTTCAAAATCTTAATTCCATCTCTTTGTTCATGAAATTTTTGACCACTCCCCCATCCTTATCTATTTCATAGCGAAAAACTACAAGGAACAACATTTTTCCCTCACTAACCGGTGGTTGAATCATTTAGACTTCCCCAATATGGTGTAGAACTCCTAAGAGGGCCCATTTTAGGGATTCACTAGACCAACTTTCATAACAATCTACACACGCTTAAAAAGAACTCATGCTTTGGTTTAGTTCCCTTCCCTTAATGTTTTTGGGTGTGAATTAAATTATGAGAAACACCAATCTTTCGGAAGCTAGACTTGAGTAGTATTGGAATGATGGGCTACTAGTGTCCATGGGGGTTGTGATGTATCACCTGGATGAAAATATTTAGGTACAAGAGAGGAGTCTTTGTGTGAGATCACATTCTACTTGGATTAGGTACGGTGATCAAAATACATTATTTTTCCATATTTATATAAAGAAGAAGCATTGATATCACAGCCTGAATATCCTCCTTGAAGATGGTTCTTAAACCATAAAATGGAGATTATGGGTATCATGGTGCACTATCATTTTGATTCTCCTATGTGTTTCCCTAACCCATTCATTTAGGATATGTCATCATATGGGTAGGTTTATTTTCATGAATCAATTCTAAAAGTTCCCCCTAGAGCCCAATGATCTTTTATTGGAAAGGTCACATAGGTGGAGAGGTGTGGGATGATGTCTTCTCCCTAAATAAAGAGATTTACCCTAGACTTGTTGGGTTTCAATGGGATTTCTATGTCACTGCGTGGGAGATTATTAAGAATGATTTGGTTGTAGCTATTCCATATTTTTTCTGAGGAGGGATGCTCCCTCGGGTCAACTATGCACATATCGGGATACTTATTTCCAATAAAAAACACCCATCTACAATTCCTCTCTACTGGCCCATAAGTTTGTGCAATTTGTCTAATATTTTTATCGACTCATTGTTCAATAGGAATTTTTTTCCTAACTAGGTATCTAAGGAACAGCATACATTTATTCATTGGAAAAAAATACATGGGGCAATGTGAATGTCCCATGAAAGGGTTGGTGAGATTAATAGTAAGGTTTTGGGTTCTAATATCAAAACAAAAGTTGATGTGGATAAGGCTTCTGATGGGAGGGAGTTGAGTTTCAACATTCGGGTTATAAGACACATCGGATTTTCAGAATGGGTTACTGATCTATTTTTTTACTGTTACAGCTCTTCGTGGTTAAATATTGTGTTCATGTGTAGAAAATGTGGAATCATGAAATTGGTGAGAGGTATCAGGAAAGGAGACCCTTTCTCTCCATACATATTTGTCTTGAACCAAGATACCCTTAGTAGAAATTTTTCTCCCAATATCTAGCTAGGTATTCATCTTCCTTATCACTATAGTCACCACTTATCAAGAGTGTTCTTCCTTCTTTTTTATGATGAATTAATCTTATTTATAAATTTTCAAAGCTCATATATCAAGAAGCAATAGAAGATCATGAGAGAGAACTCCAAATGGAGTGTCTAATTAATTAATTCTGACAAAAGCGGTTTTTACATTCATCCTTATTTTCCAGATGGATGTAGATGTAACATTGGGAGTAAATTGGGTGTATAGAATAATTGCCTCCCTATTGAATACATATGGGTTCCCATTACTCCTGAAAATATTCTTATTAGATATTTTGATGGATTGGTAAAAAAATTATTGATCGATTTTACAATTGGAAAAATCAATTTATTTCATTTGGAAGAATAATTACCCATGTAAACTTTGTTCTTTATTCTTTACTACTAAATATCCTATATATTGTCACAATGCTGAAAAAATCCTTAAAAATATTTATAAAATCATAGAATACTTTATTTGGGATGATCAAGGAGTGTGTAGGTTCCACTAGACCTCTTGGAATAAACTAGCCAATCCACTAGAGAATGGATGAAATACTTTTAGGAGTTTGAGGGGAGCTATGTTTTGTCTTCAAGAAAAAATTTCTTGGTAAATAATTTTGCGCCACTCCTTATGGATTATATTTATTACGACAAATGTTTGGATATGGTATTATGGATAAAATAGTGAGAGATTAACCTCTTTTTAATTCTATCTAGACTCATTTACCAAATCTGCAGTATCAATCACGGTGGATCATTGGTTATGGGAACATTAATTTATGATAGTGAAACTAGGGAGTGGAATTGCAGGTTTTTCAGGCTACCTAGTTCCAGATATGAAATTCATCTAATTTTTTTGGGTTTCTTACATTCACCCATGATATTCTTAATGACTCTTAGGGAAGGGATTTTAGGATAATATAGATAGAAGAGGCAGTAGACCGGTGCATTTTTATTGGGCCCTCTTTAGTCATTTTTCTACCAAGACCTAAAAAAATTGTTTTTATGTTTCTACTATAGATCCATGGGGATGTATTCATTGTTGTAATGTAATACTATTGAAATTAAATTTATTTATCTGGAGGATTATTCATTTCACAGTTCCATGCAATGATCCAGTCTGACGAAGGGGTGTTCAGATGGATTCTAAATGCTCTTATTGTTCTATTCTAATAGAAGAGTATGCAACTAACTTATTATTTTAAAGTGACATGGTGAAAATGTTATATAATTGGAATGTGTAATTCATGGATATCTCTCATCGGGTGGGTTCTTTTGAAGATTTTTCTCTTATGTGGTTTGTGGGTGAGAATGTAAATTCAATGGAGGTGTCAGATCATGTGGTACTTGTTGTTTTAGGCTACTAGAATCTCTAGAAGGTTCAAAACCTAGTTAGACATAAGGGACAACCCCCATCCAGTTTGGAAGTAGTGGTTTATGAAATGTCCCTTGTAACATAATTTGAAGGACTCCTTATTAATAACGAGGTTTTCCCTTCCATCAAAACGTTTTTATTGGATAGGACATCCCCAACCACTTATTCTACATTCCATTTAGGCCGCTAGGTATATTAGACCCTTCCTTCCAGTGGTTTCAAACTCCTTTTATATGGGGGAATAAACTGAGGGAATATGTGGGGTGGAGGAGTGGTTTTCAACCCTTATGGATCATTTTGGTATTCCTTTATCTCCATCTATGGGGCTGGTGACTCCATTAAGGCTAAGTCGTTGGATTTTTTTCTGGTCTGGAAATGTGTATGACTAGGAATTTCATGTTATCTACAACTGTGACAGAGCCAAGGATTATTTGGAACTCCCTAAAAGTTATGACTTTTACCCCTGTCCTGTTATATATTTGTTCCATAAGTACAAAGCACTTCCTCATAATGAAATTTAAATCTTGCATACTTGATTTGAGGGGAACCGAGTAGATTATTTCTTAGCATTTATGTACTTCCATGATGTCCCCATCTTAGATTATTCAAGTTTAGGATCCCTCCCTGTAGGAGGTTCAATGATTACGTTATGATACACCATTGGTCTTTATTTTTTTAGGCCCCCATGATGTACTATTTTTTATTTTCCCTTAATAAAATTTTTATGTTTTAATTGTGATAAAAAAATGTAAATTTGAAAAGTTGAAATTAAAATTTTGTATAATTGAATTTTAAAATCATTCTTAGAATAATATTTTTTCTTAATTTTTTTCATAGGTTCTATAATTGAAAATTTTATCTTCTGGCCTGATTAAATAAAAATTAGTTCTATTTATTTAAAAATTCTTTGTTATCCAATATGATTGAATTATTTTTAAATTCTTTTATATTGTAATTTTGATTTATTTTTTGATAAATTTTAAAAGGGTTTTTTTAGTATTTAAATGTTATGTAAATGTTTTTTTACTTCAAATTGTTTTGATAAATTACTATTTATTAACATTTTATTAAATTCACAAATATTTTAATATTCATGTTTTTTGATAAAATAATCTATTTATTATAATTCTAAGAATAGTTTTTAATTTTTTTAAATCTTATTTATTATACTTAATATTTTAATATTACTTATATTTTTTTGTTATGTTTAATTTTTTTTATTTACAAAATATGTACCATCCTTAGTGAGGACGTAGCTAGACCTCAACCACATAATAGAACCTTTTAGGTCAACCTCATTGGAAGGCTAACTGATGATATCCCCACAAGGGGGATTTGTTTTTATACGTTCATAGTAAATTACTATAGCATGCAAAGCCAATGAATAAGGCCCCATGATGGGTATTGGGGTTTAATCTGAACTGAGGATTAGAACACCATGGATCATATACCGTCCAGCCTCCCAATATCCAATTAAATGAGGGATATGATTTTTATGTTTACTTTTCACCCTAGTTAAATTTTTTCAATCATGTCACTCTCTTTTTTTCTTTCATCCATTAATTCTTTCTAATCACTCCCACACACTACATTTTAACCCTTGTACATTCTACTTTTAAAATTTATCAATAAACTTCTTCTAGAATACACTCAAACTCTTGTGAACAGGTGTTCTTCCGTACACCATTTTTCATTTTACATTCATCTTTTAGGGTTTTTGAATTCCCTTTATAAACCTTCAATTATGTTTCATCAGTTTCATCATATTTGTCTTCTTCTTCACCTCATATTTCTTCAATGACTTTTATTTCTTCTTTCTTATTTTTACAGATTTCTTCTTCAACTTCATCATATTTTTCTTATGGTTTGATGTTTCTTCTCTCTATTAGTTGGTCTTTTCCACACCATTGGAATATACTAATGGTGGTTGAGTTTAATCACTACTATAAAATACCAATGGTGGGTAATCAACTTACTACTGGAAAATTATCAGTGGTAGTTAATTATACACACTTTTAGAACCCCATAGTGGGTCTGTAAACCACGTACATTCATTAATGGTGGGTGATTTGGCCCACCATTGAACCTCAATGGTGGGTGATTTGACAAACCATTAGACATCAATGGTGGTTTATTTTTTACCAATAGTTTACATTTTTCAATTTCTTTATAATATTTTTCTGACTATTCTTCAATCCCTAATAAGTGATTTTTTATTCTATTTCATTTGTTTCTTTCAAATTCTATACAGGTAGATCTTCATGATCTAAAAGGATAATTTATTCTTCTTTTCCATTGCTTTTAGTAGATGTATTTATATATATATGTCATTTTTTGTGATCTAATATTTTCAACTGATTTTCATATGATGTTTGTTTTTATAAACATTTTTTCATCTATAAATCTTTTGTTTGTTTAGAAATGAATTTTTGTGATCCACCATTGTCTTTATGCAATGGTGGGTCATTATTCACCATTGGAGAAAATATTTATTACATCATAAGAAACATTTTACTGCTTAGATGATGGGAATTAATTTAAATTTGATTAACTCATTTTGTTTTTGCATATAATTAAATTGTAATATGAAACTTTTTTTAGCCACCATTTCAACACAACGGTGGGTCATGAGTCATTATTCTCTATTCCAACAGATTTCCAATGAAATACCTTTTGTTAAAATTTTATATTTTTAATATTTTATTTCTCATTTCTTTTTGAATTAAATATTTTTTATAATATAATTATTACTGTAGGTTGAATTACATTTGTAGAGTGTAAAAAAATAATTGTAACATTATTTTATGATATTTTTTACATGCATATTAAATTTCTCCTAATTCTCTATTTTGCTACATTTTTATGCATGTATAATAAAATCTATATAATTTAATTTTAATTAATTTTTTTTGAAAATTGGTTACAATTGTTTTACTTAATAAATAAAGTATTTTATATTAATATATCATGAAGAAATAAAAATCCCATTTATTATTATATGTTTTTTAGAGAGGAATTTAAAAACTATAGGTAATGGTTATGTTATTATATTGTAATTAATTAACATGTGTTATCAAGATATTGGCCGTTGGTGTAACACCCCGAGATTTTATTAAAAATATTCTTTTTAATTTCATTAATGTCTTCTGTTGTACGCTACACCAAAAGAATCTTGTACAACACGCATCATTAACTTGTCTTGTACACAATCGCGACCTTCCTTGATAGCGTGTGTTGTACGCAATATCGAGTTTCGCTAAACAATGATATACTATTAAAATATTATTAAAACTAGCCGGTATGAATAGTAATAACCACTTTTTGAAATTTTTGAAATTTTTGTTTTCAAAATGGACTTCATTTTTGGATTCAGAATATCGAAATTAGCTTAGGGTGAAATTTGGGTACTTTTCGGATAACTTTCATATTCTGATGAATAGTGAAAATTACTAAATTTTAATTAAAAAAAAACTTTTTTAATCGAAATAATTAATAGTAATAAATTGTTAATTTGATAGGTTTTAAAGTATATTTAGAATATATTTTTACAATTTAATAAAATGTTGTTCATTGGATGTAATGTTACATTTAAACCTGACATAAACAAGTGTCAATCTTTTGATAGTTATTATCTTTCAAAAACACGCTATTTGTTTTGACGATGGAAATTATTTTTTAAATTAGTTAATTTAACTGATATGTTTTGAATTTGGTAAAATAAACATCATTTTTTAATTCATAATATCAAATATAGCTTAGGCCAAATTTTTGGTATTTTTCTGGAAACTTTCATTTTTTGATGAATAGTGAAACCACTACGTGGTAGTTAAAAAACTGAATTTTTTATAAAACTTAATTTTACCGCTTCTGTGAGTGGAATTTAGAAAATCCAAGAGACATGGTCGATGTCAGTAAGTGAAATTTGGTTCAATGAGATGAAAAATATATTTGGTGAATAGTATCTTTTTTCTTTTTTTTACCACTGTTAAAATTAAATAGGGTAATTAAGGGTAAAAATGATATTATTATTACCCTATCACATGTCATAATTCTATTGGATAAGTGCAATTCGACCAAAAAAAACCTTAGGAATTCAATATGACCAGTTAGGCCCACTTGGATTAGATTAGGACATTTATTATTAATTTAAATAAAGAAGGGTTAAAATAGTTAAAATCAATGTTTAATAAATAAATAATTTTTAATATAGGTTTATTAATAAGATAAATTGGACTATAAATATTCATTAGAAAGCTAAAATTATTTCATACATAATGGTATTTTATTTGTAATTTTTATACATTAAAGAAGTTAATTAATTTATGACACAAAGATGATGCAGTAATTATCTTATTAATGAAATATTGACATAATTGATGTTATAAATTCATAAATAAGTATAATTTGATACTTTTTATGAATTAAACTAATTTTCTAGGATAATATGACATGTTAGTATTGATTTAATTAACTTTTTTAGAACTAATCATTCTTTTATGATTTTCAAAAAAAATCAATTACTAAATAGTGTCAAAATTGACATAAAAATGTTTTTAAAACAAATATTATATTATTAATTGTTATTTTATTCTCAAAAATCTAAGGTTCAGCTAAATGACTTATATAAGGTTATAGATATTAATAATAAACAAATTGGGGTTTGTTTGGCTTGTTATAGTATATTTGTTAACCTTATAGTGTAAGAACAAAAAAGACAAGGTAAAAGTAAAATTATTTAACTTAAAGTTAAATCTAAATGATAAGGTTAAAATAGAAACCTAAACTTGTCTAAATTATATTGGATGAGAGGATTGCGACCCATCCCCACCTTAGCTTCTAACTATCTCAATTTGGAGCTATTTAAAACCGAATATGACTTTATACTAAAATAATATTGTTTGTTTTTCTAAAGGTGCCCCTCTCCTCCCTTATAAAAGGGCACCTCCTTCCTCTCTTCCTCACACCACATTGAGCCTTCATTCTCGGCCAACCCCTGCCAAATTCTATTCTACACTTCCCTAGAAAAATCCTAGAGGTCCTGTAATACTTCAAAGACCAATCTTACTTCCCTAAGAAGAGGTTTCAAAGAGGCGTATCGAAGAAGAGGTAATTTCTTCTATCGATTCTTTCAAACTTCTTTCATCTTCAACTTCTTCTTATATAGTTTTTTCATTATAAAGTAATAACATCAGTATCACTAATATACTGATATGTTATTATAAAAATTAAAAAACCCCATTTCACCTTCTATCCATCCTACAGAAAACAAAATCACCGTGCGTGCGTACGTACAGATTACCGTCTTCACGCCATGGTGTAATCTATTTTTTCACCAACACCTTACATGGATGGGTATTATGGTGTAAAGAATAACTATACATAGTTATTATAACATCATAATGATTCTGATATATTTTTTCATCCACTCCAATCCAATCCAATAATTATGGAAACGATATCATCGCTCGTGCGTACCTACGGACTACCGTCTCCACGATGCGATGAGATTCATTCTCCATGTTATCCATTTAAGAATGATTATAAAGTATATATAAGAAATAATAATGAAATATATGACATTATAAAGCTACTGGATTCATGTATATATATATATGTATGTCATCTACTTAATTCCATTCAACTCAATAAGGAAACGAAAACAGCGTTCATGCGTACGTACGACCTACCGTCTCCATGAACGGTGTATTTCATTCCTTTAATCGATCTATAATATATATGTATATGATGAATATATATTACATATAAATCATGTTTTAAATTATGGAATTAAGTAAATCTGGTTATAAATAATAATATCAAGAACAACAAGTCCAAACATGTATGATAAATAAAACGATTTTACCCAAAACACTCTTTAACATGGAATTTACAAAATAATGGGTAATATAAAGTCATAAGTGAACCATATATGATATCATAACAATGAATTTGATTCGGTAATAAGTCAATGACATTATTTAAATCATTATATAGGAGGTTCGGATATGTACGAAGCATATCGGATCTAAGGTAAGGGATAATTTTGCAAATCTCATTTTTATCCGAGATTGCTTATTCGTAAGTATTTACTGGGGTTATTTCTATCATCCATGTCCATGTTGTATAAAAGTGTTTTCATGTATTTTTAAAGTCCTTTTTACCCACTTTTGACTTTTACTACATGTTATGTAAGGAATATTTCTTTTGTTTACGTTACGAGGTACTTTTTGACTTTTCCGAAAAAAGTACGATAAGAATGTTTTTTTAATGTATACTGCATGAAAGGATTTTTATGGTTTTATAAAGACATATTTTCAAAATTCTTCCTTAAAAATATTTCATGACTATTTTCAACAAAAAACTTTTCTTATAAAATTTCATGACATTTTGTGAAAAGAAAATGATTTTGAAGAAAAAAGGAAATTTTCCTCAAGAATTCATTTAAAGTGTTTTATCAAAACCATTTTCATCTAAGATGACATAATTTCACATGTGTATGTTTCAAGTGTAATGTCTCTATGATTTACATGGTTTCACTTTTCTAATTATGAAATGATATCCATTTCTTTTATATGGATTATGTGATGATTGGATGATGTTTATGAAACCCATTTTATTCGTTGGGTTATTATGAATGATGTATGTTTATTTTGTGGCACAAGTAAGAATGATTTCATTATGATATTGGTGGGACCTATATCTCACTCAAATTCATTGGGTAAAGATTTTATATCTCATGAGATAGACATGGCTGGAATGGTATGTTAATCTGATTCAGTGTTACAGGACTGAAACGAGGAGTGAACTTGATTCAGAAAGGGACTTTTTCCTCTAAGAAGGTCTTGGTAACAATGCCTTGGATACTATAGAAATCATGACATGTGCTGACTGGTTGCTACAATTACATGTTTTATTCCCATGATATTTTATCATTCTTAATGTTCCTTTATGATCTAAGCCTTACGTACTTCGATGATTCATGTCTTTGCTCAAGATTTTGATGTTTAGATTTTATGTTCATGTTTTTATGTTCAAATGTATATGGTATGTTTTATTTGATCCATGCTTACCCTTACTGGGCATTGGAGGTCACCCCTTTTATGTTTTCTTTTCCCCAGGATGTAAAGAAAGGTTTTAGGTATGAAAAAAAGAAGATCTTCATGGGAGATGTTGTAGATCTTTCACCACTATTAGAATATTACGTTCTATGTTTCCAAAGACACTAAACTATTACGATCCCTGTGTCTCTGTTTTTGTTATGTATTATTTTTTCCACAAAAGTACTATAAATTCCATTTACGTCAAGCTTCAGGTCTCTACAATTGTCCACTCATAGAGGTTATTGTGTTAATGATTATGGAGATTTTTTTAAGATTTAATACATATACCTGTGAAGATCATTCAAAACAACTCTTTTCTCAATACGTCTTTGATAATATACTTATATGAATTGTTCATGATCTTATGAAACTTCTAAAATCTTGATGTGATCACCTACAGAATCCATCATCATCATTTTTTCCTTTTTGTGAAAAAAATCATCGATCTTAATAATTATTGGAATTTTTATCATCTTTTTCATTTCGTATATTCATTATATTTGCAATATTTTTAATTTATGTTTTTAATTTCATCTATATTGTATATGATTTCCCATAAAAATCAATTATTTCTCTTTATATGTATATTCTACCCCACAGAAGTATTTTTGGGTTTTGACTCTAGATAAAAATTTTGGTAAGAAGACCATGTTGGTCTCTAGTATCGAAGACTAGGTACTACAGTTACCTAGTTCAAAAGAAAGGATCTATAATTAATGTTGTCATACCTTTAAAATTGAGGTTCTTAGTGGTTACAAGTCTCTTTGAGGATTAGAGGAGATTGGGGAGTGGACTAGGATGTTTCTGACCTAAACCACTATAAATATTGTGTTATTTTACTTTATATTTAAGTTACATTTTAACTCATGAATACTACACTCACAACAGTTTAATATTTCATAAAATTTGAATGGGTATTGTAATTATTTTTCAAATTGACTATTCAACACGCTTGATTAATATTTTACATCAATTATTATCTAACAAATACTTTATAAAAATGATATATTACTAAATTTTTATTTATAGGAATCAACCAAATGTCAATACGAAACACAATATTCATGGTATGACTTAGAGTGCATTTTTTTATATAAAATTTCCCTTTTAGATCAAAATATGATTTTTATAATAAAAACTAACAAATCACATTCCTAATGTTTCTATATATTATTTAAATGACAGCGGAGTAATTTTTGATGTGTAGCAATCATCCTCTCCTCAATCTGATACATTGTCTTACCACTATTAATCAAAATTTGAGTTTTCCTATTATAATATACATTTTAGTTAAAAAAATCTCACTCAATGAAATCCAATAAAAAATATTAGTATTATCCTAATACATTATAAAATTATGCATAAATCATTTGTGACATGTAGGAGTCTACCACACATCACACTGATATATGTTGTTCCCTAAATGACTTTAAATGCATGTTTTATATTTAAAAGTCACATTTTAGTTCAAAACACACATATCATAATCAAATCTAATAAAATATTTGTATATTATCTTGGTAAATTATTAATGTAATATATAGGTTACTTTTGATTTGTACGAATAAACCACACATCAATACGACACATGGTGTTCCATATATTACTCAAAGTTCTTGTTTTTAGATTAAAAGTGTCGTTTTTCTTATAAACATGAATCACACAATAAAAAAAATAAGATACATGATCATATTTACAAAATACATTAATAAAAAAAATCTATAAGTAATTTTTTTACATATAGGAATCAATTTGATTTCAATCCTATATATGGTGTTCCAGGTACGACTCAATGTGTGTGTCAATTTAAAAATCACATTTTTGTTAAAAAAAACATGTGCCACTGAATTAAATATAAACAAAAGCACTAATATTTTCTTTCTTTTTATAAAAATGATCCATAACTCATTTTTGAAATTTAATAACTATCCTCATTTCATTCTGATATATTATATGGATGATAAGACAGAATATGCATGTTTTTATTTAAAATCAACTTTTTAGTTCAAATCACACATCAAATAATCAAAACTTATAAATCAAGCTCATATAGTCTTGATTATTTATAAAAATTATACATAAATTATTTTTGAAATGTAAAAATTAACCACACATCAATATGATGCACTATGTACTTGATATGACTCAAAGTGAATGTTTTCAGTTTAAAAGTAACATTTTTGTTTAAAAAATTATATCACTCACTAAAATCCAATAAAACACACTCTTGTTGTATTGATAATTTTAAAAAAAAAATATAAGTCATTAGTGAAATATTGTAATCAGCTTCATATCAATCAGATAAATGGTGTGCCTAATTTGACTCAAAGTTTGTGTTAGTTTGAAAATCACATTTTTAAAATAAAACATGTGTCACTCATTAAAAATTTAACCAAACCACCCATATTTTCATGATATGTTTTGAAAATTATTCATAATTTATTTTTTATGTTTAAAAATTAATATATCAGTACGTACTTTTTATACATAGATAATACATCTTATAAGATAAATATTCATTAAATATCATACCGATGCACGAAAAAATCATATAGGACTATTATCATTAGAATCCTATAATCATAAGCAACTAGTTTATAAGGGTTTCACATTAATTTATTTTTAAATTTCATCCTTCTTAGTCATATCATACTCAAAACCTTTATTCATAACCTAGGGAAAATATACATTGGAAATGGTGAGCTCAGATTCTCAGTAAGGGAAAAAAATGAGATATCAATGAACAAATAAACATAATATGAAAATAATTGTATGAGAACAAGATAATCATATTTAAAAACTACACCATGCATAAAAAATATCATAATATTGTTTAATTTAATAAATATTTGTAGTTTACAAGACATGAATCATAATTTAATCCATTAAAATGAGCCATGATAGCCTAACATTGACATAAAACCTGGAAATTTGGAATACACATAAGCATAGAGAATCATTTCCATAGTATACAAGTCTAATTTTCAAGGATAAAATAATGGAATGTGTTTACTCCAAAAAACATATTAGTATTTATGGTTTACTCCCAAGAAAATATTAGTGGATAAAGACCCTTACTGAACTAGGTTAACATCCCATATTAGTCATTTTTATCTGATGAGATATCAATAATTACATAATGCATTGGTGGGATCAATAATTCTGATCCCACTCATTCATCGTTATAAAATAACCACCATCCTTGGTTATAATGTAACCACAATCCTTGGTTAAAACATAACCACCATAAAATAATAAAAACCATTCATATGTTTTCCATGATATCAAAAATCATTTATCATATAATCCAATCATAACCCATGTAAAGAAAATAGATTTCATAAGCATTTCATTCATCCATCTCATCATAACCCCTGTAAAATAAACAGGTTTCATAAAAACCACATAAACCTAAACATTAACCATACATATAAACTATAATAATGTTATCATTAGATCATATCCCCATAATATCATAATTAAAATCCAAAGATTTTATCATATATGAAAATTAATTTAGAATATCACTAAAATATTTCATAGGTAAATAATCTTTCCATTTTTGAAAATCACATTTAAAATAAAAATTTCCTTAATATTATGGGAAAAAAATTATTTGAAAAGAATCTTTGAAACATGTAATGGAATCATCAAAAAATTGAGAAATCATTATGATGATAAATTTTTTGGTACTGTATATGTAAATAGAAAACATTTCTTTTTTACATTAATTATAAAAAATGTCAAAAAATACATTGTTAGTAAAAATAAAAAAAATATAACATTTAAAAACATTTAAAAAAAAATAAAATTGTTAAAAATTATTTTTAAAAATAAAACTAGAATAAACAAAACATTATTGATAACATTTTAAAACAACATCGATATAAAATAATAAGGTCATTAAACAAATAGTAAAACATAGCCAGTTTTCCTTACGATGTTCATTCGGTATATTGAATAAAGAGTGAAAAGTGAAAGTGAAAATATATTATTCTAAAATAACAACAGTATATAAAAAATGAAAATTATTAATCACATAAGGATCATATAATTTCCTTTAATGTAAATTCAACCATAAACAATCCTGATTAATATAGGAATGAAACATAAATCCCATACCTCAGGTCTGAATTTATTCATAAATGGTTGAACCACATGTATAATAAATATATATTAATTATGTATATATTAAAAAAACATAATCATATATATTATAAGTTATATGATTTACTTATAACCTTTTATCACCCTTTCATCAATAATTCTTTATTAACATCCCTGTTCCATGAGATAACTCCATAATTTGTGAAATATGTTTTTGATTAGTATTTTTTTTTTGTAATTTGATCATGGTTATATTATATAAATACTGTTGATAATTACATAAATATCATATATATATATATATATATCAATTATGATTATATTTACACTCTCCCAAAAAATTTAGAGATTGATAAATAAATTGTACCATTCATGGAGATGGTGGATTGTATGTTTCCTTCATCACAATTTATATTTTTAATCTGATGGAATAAAATATAGTAAATTATTAACTCACCATTATAAAATAATTTTTATATAATATATAAAATATATATTCATTAAATCTATCTTAATTACATTCAAAGTAACATAGAAATGAAAAAATCACATTCCTTCATAGAGGTAATAGTCCACACAAACACACGAACGACATTATCATTTTCTAAAGAATGGAAGGTAATAAGATAAATATGATATATTAATTATAAAAACATATTTTTATAATTAATATCATAGATAAATATTAAAAACATCATAATACCCATTCTTAAAATATTGTAATGAAAAATGAATTGTATAACTATATGGAGAAACTAAGCCATATGTACGCACAAGAAAAACATTTACTTCCCATTTATGTAAATAAGTATTAATAGTGTTGCTTTATGATAAAAATAATAATTTAAATATATTTTATTCTTTAAATAATGTTTATAATCCCACCTATTTTATATTTTATCGATAATTATCTTATTTTTATGTTTTTTAAAAAATATATGATGAATTTTTGAATTCATTGAAAAATTAGGTTTCTATATTTTTAATTTTATTGAAGTGACATTATAATATAATATTTTATATGAATAATATTTTCCAGAAATTTTTAATATTATTTAAAACTAATATATATATATATATATATTTTATATACATAAGTAATGATGGATCTAACATTTTGGGGGAGAGAAGTGTCCATGAATTAATCGCTGATGTGGATATGATTGGAGGGGTACCTCCATAATAATTTGGAAATAAAATTATATAAAATTATATTATTATGCAGAAATATTTAAAAATAATATTAAATTATGTGTGTTATTTTATACAACTGGAGTAATTTCTTGTTTGATCATTTATATGGTAAAAAATACATGTGAAATCAATGTCTCCAAATTCAATGAATCTTCTAGGATGAAAATATTTTTATTAATCTTATGGCCATATATCTATTAATATGAGGCCAATGGACATGATATTTTTTTGGTTGAAAAAATATATATTGGAGAAAGTTATAATAATTATTAATTATGATATTCTAAAATGAAGTTATCCAAAAACACATGTATATTTGGCGCATTAAATTTGGAATTTTTTTATAGATAGAATGATTTTATTTATTGATACAGACATAAAATATTTTATACATGGCCTAAAAATCTTAAAATTTTAGTTAAGGAATAAGATATTAGTAAGAAAAACATTAATGAAGACATCATGTCTAGATTTAGTAATTTATTAGTAAAAAAATGTTTGATATTTTTTAGGACATATTTGGAACAAATATTTTCAACCTCTCATGCCTATAAATATGTACCTCCTCTTCCATTCAATGACATAAAAATTTGTATTTATCCTTTTTGTAGTATTAATTTGGTAATATTTTTATATTTTAATAGTTTTAATGATTTTTAATTCATGTTATTTCTTTATCTCTTCAATTTTATTTTACCTATTCTGTTCATCCTTTTTGACCTTCTCAACTCCATAAAAATGGAGAACTAACCTCATCCCTTATTCAAGGAAGTGAGTGGGAATGATTGAGTTAATTAAGCTTATATAAATTTAATTATTTTATTCAATTAATTATATTAGTGAATAAAATACATTTTTTGTAGGGTTCACCCCACTTTATCAACTATTGTGTTCTTCTCGTTCATATATTTTCCTCTTCATCATTATTATAATGTTGTTTGTAGAGGGTAAGTGTAACACTGTAGTGATGATGTATGATATATTATCTTTTATGATGAGGGATAGTGTGTGGTAATAAAAGAATTAAATTTGAGGCTGTTGAGTGACAGAGATGATGTCAACAACAACTAAATTATTAAGAAATTATACCTTTAAAGAACCATGATAGCATTCTTGTAAACTCCTAAGAATAATTAATTAATTATTCTATAAAAACATCTTCATGTTTTTTTATTAATTAATTTTTTAAAATATATATATAATGAATTTAAACCCCATTAAATTATTATAAAATTTAGTTTTCAATTATTTTGGTGTTAAATTACATGAATTAAAAATTGGTTCCTGTGACCAACCTCCTTGAGAGATCGATCATAAGCGCCCATTATATTGTACTATTTTGTATATAAAAATTTATATATCTGGGATTAATGAAAAATAAGGTGCATTAATTTGGTTACATTTACAAATAGGAAAAATCCGTACACACGTTGTTTTTAAAAAAACAAAAAAAATACATATATATTAAAATCCCAAAAAAGAGGACTTTATTACAAGTCATTCTTTTCTATAGTCAAAGATGGAATTTTGTAGTGACTTTTCTATTGGTTGGCCACATTTAAAATTTTTTATAAATCGATAATAATTTTATCTTAGAATAATCAATTAGAGGAGAATGGAAAAATTATTTTAGAATTATGGAATAAAATATTATTTATTTCAACCACTTTGAAGGAATTGGCATCTTAATAGTTGGCATGGGAATATGAAAAATAAAAGCCTATTTATACAACATCTTCAACTTATGAACCATTTAGGTAAGACATTACGATGGAACTATCATGAATCCTATTCATACTATTTCTAGAGAAGGTTAATGAATAATACTTTCCATGTGATGCAGATGTTGGATATCATTATGAATTGGTGAATTTTTGGATTATTTAATAGCACACTATGTATTTACAAATAAATATAATATTGAATGAATGAATAAATGAGTCTATATGAAGTAAAAATTGTTATATCCTAGCTGATGATCATAATTTTTCCGCTTTTTTGATTTGAATATCAAAAAAATAATATACACGATTGGTATCAGTATGATATTTAGAGTCTGATAGAGTCAACCTACATTTTTTGTGAAAAGTAACTTAGCCTTATAAATACTTTCAAACCCTTATTAATAGTATTTTACCCTGATGAATAGTATCCTCACCCATGTAATTATAAATAAAATTCCGGCACCATATAAATTATAGTGAATATTCAAAAAAATTAATAATTAAGTGTTTGTATTTTTTTAAGTTATAATATTTAATTACAATTTTAAATTAATAAAATAATAAAATTATTTTTCATAAAATATATTACTAAATAAATAATTTTTTCGAATTATTTTAGAATAAATTTATGATACTTCAGTTAATGTTTGAAAGTATTATAAAATCATTATTAAATTTAAAATATCTATTTTTCATGTAAATAATTATTTTATTAAATAAATAATATTTTTTTATTTAAAAAAAATATTTTGATAAAATTGAGTTCATATTTTAATTATACATATCAGAAAATTTTTATGGTGAATTTTTTGGATTTTTTTAAAATAATTGTCTTTTTGGGGAATAATGAAATTCGATTATTATCGAAATATACTAAATAAATAAATTTCTGCATCATACTTGAGTCATGGATGATGTAAATGTCCATCATATTGACATAAAATGAATTTATTACTATTTTAAGTCATAATTTTCAATACTATTCAATGTCTTGATCCAAAATAATAAAATAATTATTTAAATAATGGGAAAATCATCCTCTACTACACTATAAAAACCACCCCTCAATCCCTCCTATATTCACTCCTATAAGACAAGAATATTGTAATAGTTCTTAAAAAATATTTTTCCATAGTCCCTCAATACATAATATAGGTCTTGGTATTTCTAAAAGTCTAAAACCCCTTCTCTTAAGGAGGTTCTCAAGGAGGGGTACTCAAGAGTTAAAATCCTCATCCTTTTTTCTATCAAATTTATGTTATGTTCATAATTTTATTATTATCTCCTCACCTCCTCTATCCATATAATGATGATAAATCTATTATCATTTATATACTATTATTATATCATGATAATTGAACATCCATCATCAATATCCTTACTTTCACGCATTTATTTTAAAAATCAGAATCATCATTTGGGAGGTACTGATTTACAACAATCGTGGATGATGAACCTCTATTTTTCAATTTATCCTTTAAGTATGGTCATGAATTTATTTTAATGGTTGAACTAAACTATAATATATTTATTATAATTTATTTAATTTTATATAACTAGTATATATACATAATATTAATTCATACGACAATACTAGTTCATAATAATCGAAATAACACCAAAATGATCTTCATTAAGGTCTCATCTAATAACTCATCCTCATACCATATGAACGGTTGAATTATATGAAAATATAATATAATTAATGTTCATTAGTATCATATAAAATCAATTATGGAGCACTATATCCATTCTATATGAACTCTGTTACTTATAAAAAAGCATAATTATTATGAAAACCATGAAAACAAACACTATAGAATGAAACAATTTAATCATATAATTTATCAAAAAGAAATTAAATGTAACTAAATAACTATATTGAATAAATTATATGAATATAATGTTTTTATTTAATTAATTAATGTATTTAATATTGATATAAAAACATTATGATCAAGAGAAGAATATATTTTGACATACGGTAAGGGTTTCCTCATCTCACAATTATTTTTTTAGATATTCCATATTCCACACTCTTTATTGTGTATGGATTATTTATGCTTCCCATTTATATATCATATCATGAATATATTTATTTTCATGCTATTAAATATATAATTTGATATTTATTAGTTTTTGGGCATATGATTTTATTGATTATAAAGTGGTATGAGATTCCACTAGAATATTCAATTTTTTTTCAGGTTATTCCTTCACCATCCTTAACCAAATGTAATGAATTTTTTTTCATATTATATATAATTTTTTAAGGATACCAAATCATATATTCAGATAATTTCATCATTTATTTTTTTAAGTAATAGTGATGCCTCATTCAATGACCGAAGCACATTTTATTGAATAAAATAGTCGAAAGAATTAAAGGATACGTAAAGAACGTATTTTTTAAAATATTTATCAAATATCTAAAGTAAATCCAGGGGAGGGATTCCATCTAGGTCATGGTCTAATGAACATCCTTATTTGGAATGGAATCAACAACATTGTTAGACTCATTGAAGGTATGCATGGCATTGTAGTCTATTTCATGCCGAGATTCCAGGCACTACATCCAAAGATTGATCAATTTCTATGCAATGTGAGTCACACCATTCCAGATTTCCTAGATAATTGTGGTAGAATAAGATTAAATCCATAGTTTCCTCTAGCCTTCTATAATGGTAAACATGACATCATGAATTACTCCCATCATTTAGGCCTCCAAGGACGAAGCTATGCTGTAATTTCCAAAGAAACAACCATGAAACTTGCTTGCAGAATCTCTGAAAATGGATCCACAAATGGAAGGTCGAGGATTCCCCTCCAAGGCACCATCAACATTGACTTTGATCCGTCCCAGCTTTTTTGTTTCCCAAAAACATCAAAGGTGTGAAGAGGTTTATGGTATATTCCATCAACCCGGATCCTGTACAAAATCTCCCAGTCACCAACCAAGTTGTTTTAGTGAGCTTCTTGATTCGATGCAACTTCTTGAATTTTAATGAGGATTTGTTCTTTCCCGACATTAAGATTTAGTGAGCATTTATTGTGTAGAATATAATTTCTCTCATACCTGATCACAAGTATGTTCTCAACATGAGGAGCTAGAAAAATGTTCTTGATTTTATTAGAGGCTTGGCGCTGCACACAACATTTAAGAAGGGTAAAAATTGTGTCGGGGGTATGCCATCTGCAATAAAAAATGTCAAAAATATACTTCCAAAGAGAAGAGGATATGGAAAAAGATAAAAATCGATGGTTAGTGTCTTACCTATGTTGATTACATAGGTGACATTTTGAGAATTGTTGGATACCAAAATATTGACTTCATACTTATGTGGGAAATATTGTAATGGGAATTGCCATAAATTAGAGATATTATAGTAGGATTAATCTATTTCTTGTTGAATGAATTTAACCAATGAAATCTAGATTCATATCCATGAAATTTGTGCATATAAGAGGATTTTGTATCAAGAATAGCATTCAGAGTGGGTTCCTAGACAACAAAATCGTCACTGTTAATAAAAGCATAGATATCAATGATCTGAGAAATATTGTTTGGGAGATTATCCCTATGGGAATGGAGAACATATTTAATAGTTTTAGTGGTGTCACCAGAGTATAATTAGGGGGAATCATCAAGGCCTATGGAACACCAGTTCCATTGTCAAGCCAGAAATTTATATTAGAGTCGACGCTCAATATCCATCTAGAGTTTTCCATGATTTTATGATAAGTGTACCTAATAAAAGGCCATATCGAGGAAGATATATTATTGATGTTACCCTTTATATGTTTTAGATGAATCTATGTTTGAAAAATTCAATGGAATTCGATTTAGTATTGACGAGTCTCCAAGTAAGTCTAGGTTGAAGAGCATCACTCAACAACATGACGTTTTTAATACCAATACCCCCTTTTCCAAAAGTTTGCAACATGTTTCTTAGGGAATGGTGAAAATTTATTTTTGAATGATACTTGATGTCTAGATGAAGTTGATAATATAGGTTTTAATTCTATTGAAAATACCTGCAGGAAATTAGTAAATCATAAGGTAGTATACCATTTTTGAGATAATGGTCGATTTGACCAAGCAGATTCTACCAACCATAGAGAGGGACTTTCCTTTCTAATTAGAGAGTTGATTAATAATTTGATCCACTATGTTAGAAAAGTAAATAGTTTTAGGTCTTCCCCAAAAATAAGGTACCCCCAAATAAGTAAAGTGAAGTAACCTTTTTTAATACCAAGATCAATGGTAATAGTGTTTTTCCTCTTCATGGAAAATATTTTACCCAAAAAAATGTGTGATTTATTCCAAGAAATGGCCTTACTCAAGACAATCTCATCGTGAGTAAGGGCCTGTTTATGAACATGAATATTCTTTTAGTCCTCTAAAAGAAACAAGATTATTTAATCAGCATATAAGAGATTTGTAGGGACTCTATGATTTCTGGCCACATGTATTGGTTTGAGTTTATTTTGATTTATCAAATGAGTGAGAAACCTATTGAGGTAATAGATTGTAATTACAAATAAAATTTACGAGAGAATGTCTCCTGTTCTGACCCCTTTTGTGCATTTGAAGAAGCCCATGGTGGTTCCATTGACCAAGATGGATATAGATACATAGTTGAAAATTGTTTTTATCATCTTGAAAAAAGTATCATTTAAGACAAATACATTAAGAACATTAAAAATAAATATCCATCAATAGTATCAAAATCCTTCCAAATTTCAAGTTTGATAGAAACATTTCCTTCTCTAGTAAATTTATTTAAATTGTTGGTGCATTCAAAGGAAAGGCAAATACAGTCTTGTATATAACTTCCCTTAATGTATCCAAATTGATTCCATGAAACTATTTTTTTCATATAGGAGAAACCCTATTAGAAAGAATTTCGGAAATGATTTTGAAAAGTGTGTTTATAAGCGCAATAAGCCGAAATTGGTGTACCATAGATGCATTTTCCACTTTGGGGATCTATGTAAGAAATTGAGCATTATGACCATGAGGGAGAAAGCCATTGGGAAATAAAGACTTCACAAAATTACAGACATTGTGATGAATAACATCCCAATTTTGCTGAAAGAATTTATTATTGAAGCCATCCTGACCAGGACCACTGTCCTGTTTTAAACTAAAAATAGTGTCTCTAATTTCATGGTCTAAAGGGATACATAAGAGATATGAATTATCATTTTCATCCACCATCCTTGTGATGATATCCGGTCTATCATCAATATTTATGTCTGGACCATTAAAAATATTGTGATATTATGAAACAACTTGGTTGGAGATAGCTTCCTCAAAATCAATAATCACATCATTAGGTGAAAGATTAGTATGGGGTATACTGGTTTTTCTAACCATTTGTAGTGAATTATAGGAATCAGTGTTTCTATCACCATCTGTTATCCATTTGGTTTGAAGATTTTTTTCAAATATTATATTTTAATGTGAGAAGAGAATTGAGTATTTAAGACATCCTTATCTTCGTTTGGGGATCGATGTTAAAAACCAAGTTGGTATTATGATTTTACTATTGATCCAACAATTTTTCAAGAGAGGAGATATCAATGTCAATTTGATTACTTTTAGTTCTACACCATCCATTTAAGGCAGGTTTTAAATTTTTTAGTTTAAACATGTAGGAAAAAGAATCTTGATGATGAATCATAATAACCAAGACATTTGTGATGAAAGAAACACATTTAGGATCTTTAGACCAAGAATAGTTATATATGAAAGGCAGAATAGGCTAACATTTGTTAGTGTGAATATTTGCTAGAATAGGGGTATCTGAATTCAACCTTAGTATAATGATACTAAAGACATTATCAAATTTACCTAGAGCATCCATATTAACGAAATCTCAATCTAGTTTACTGGCAACAACTTTACTATAATTCCTCTTATACTAAGTATATATAGCACCAGTTAGGTTGATTTTTACAAGGTTATTATCATCAATAGCATCTCTAAACTCCCTTGATGATATAGACAGATGAGTCGGTCCAATTTTTTCATTATAAGTGAGAATGGAATTGATGTCACCCATCACAATCCAAGGGACAAGAATATTATTGTTCAACATAGACAGATCATGCCAAAGTGTTCTTCTATCTTGATTTCAATTTTTGGCATAAATCATTTTACAGAAGGAGTCTTTACCTTCCCAATAGTAGTCACATGTAAAATTTTTATCTGAATATAAAACCAAATTCATGTTTTGTAGGGATGTGTGTTAAAATTTCCATATTGTTTCTACCGAGGAGCCATCATTGCATGCTCCTAGAAAGACATAATTAATAGCACAACAATTCTTGAATTTATAAGTGATGTTTGTTTTAGGTTCTAAGATAGAAAAAATATTGGGTTTATGGGTGGTTAATATCCTCTTAAGAACAAATAATGTGTCATCATTAGTGATACCCTGACAATTCCAAAAGAGAATATTCATTTTGACTTGTGTTTTGGGTTAGATCCCTTTTTTGGTTTTTTCTGAACCTTTATTCCTCTATGATCTTCTATATTTTTGGGAGGGGCTTGGTTTGTGTTTCTTATAAATAAGGATAATCTCCAAAATAAAATAAGGGGTATCATTACTAGCAACAGTTCAAGTGTACCCAGGGGCAGTTTGGGTAGTGTTTATGATGTGAGCATGTGTCATTTCAGAATTATGTTCTGAAATAGAAACCAAAACAGACTTCATATCTGTCTTTGTTCAGTAGTGGGAGAATTCAGTGTTGGGGGAGTTTTTGTTTCTACCGTATACACTTTTAGAAGAGTTTTGTGTGTAATGTTCATGTCAGAGGTTAAATGGGGATCAGAAATGTGATGTTTCAAAATAGATTCTATTTTCAATGCAAGAAAAACAGATTGAGTAATAGGTTCCATTGAAAAAATACTACATATAACATCATATTTCTTAGAAGTAGGAGGGGGCATGCAGTTACATGTTTCAGTATGTAGAATTCTATTATGATTTAGTTCAGCTGAAATTGGAGTATCAAAAGTAATAGAATGCTTAGAGGGAGGAAACTGAGAAGTTACCAGACCCCTGCCAGAGTTGGTAAGGGGAATTTCGTTCAATTTAGTCCCACGATCTGTCCCACAATCAATCGCTTGCATATCCAGAGAACCATTAGAAGTACCTACATAGTCCATTGAGATAATACATACCTCACCTTTTGCATCCAAGGATGATTTATTTTTTGATTGCATTCGAATTTGTTCAACACAATCACATGAGCTAGGGTCCTATAAAGTGTTATTATAAAAATAAAGTACAGGGGAAATTTTATTCATACTAGTAGTACTATTCATATTCCCAGAGTGCTCTAGTAGTTTTGAACACTTGTACTGCTCCATGGCTTTATCATTCAGGGGGTGTCCCTTCTCTTCCTGTAATAAACATTCATCATTTTCATGGTTATGAAAATCAGAATTTTCCATGGAATGAGGATTTTCAAGGATTGATAAAACATCTGAGTCAATAACATCATTAATGTTTTGATCTATGATTTCATTTTCAAGTTCATCTTCTAGAACTACCTATGATTTCTTGTTCCCATGGTCAGTTTTTACTTGTGTAATGAGTTTTTAAACCCATATTTCCACCATTTTCTTTGTTGTTTTAGGTTTATCAGGGACATTATCATTCCCCCTCTTATTATTATTAACTTCAATCCATTCAGAATAGGCTACATATGGTGGATGTTTATGAACAATCCCACAATTTAGTATTGAGGGTCCCATAATTTTACCAGACTCATAGTACATGGGCATCTTTTCATATTCAACATTCACTAGAGAATTATAATCTATAGCATTGAAGGAAACTGATTTGGGTATCTTGTTTTTTTAAAATCCATTAAATTAACACTCTAGCAAACAATCCTAGTTCACCATTAAGTGTTCTCTGGTCAAATATTACTGGAGTACTAATACATAATTCTAGATCATATAGTATTTGAGAGTGCTAGAACAACCAGTTAAAGTTGTGCAAACTTACCCACACTTGAGCAGTGCTATTTTTGTGATTATTAGGATGAAAAAAATACCATTCTAAAAGTTTAAGAATACATTGATTAAGATGAAGATGAAATATTTTCCACACTTTATCAAGGTCTGTTTGTGAGGTAAATAGTATATGAAAGTACCCTTTCTCCAACAAAACCAATTAAAAATTGGTAAAACCCCATAGCACAGCAATATAGGGCTTCAGATCTGCATATGACCATGGTTCATTACACTTGAGATATGATATACGACCCATAATGAATTACTTTCAGAGATCAGATCATTGTTGTAACACATCTAGGTCAGTGTCTATAGTGTAACTTCCATCATCAACTTTTCGAATCCTTAACAGCTTCTGTGCTTGATATTCTGTAGGATTAGCACCCGTCCTGGCTTCAAGAATAGAGATTCGTCTCATTCTGAGACTTGATGTAATTGATGGATCCATTTTATCTGAGGCTTCCACTACCTTTTGCCTTTGTATTTCAACCCCTTTGGCTTTAGTGTTTCCACCTCCTTCTCATGTATCACCCAGATAGGATCTAGGAAGCATATGGTTGGAGGATTGAGATGAGGGTGAATTAATCATTCTCTGGTTTCAGGAAGCAAGAGGTCTCACAGTAGTGTTTCACATATGAGATACGTTCCATCATTCTATGCTCTTTATCATCTGTATAACTAGATCTTATCATTCATTTTTGGTGATTATATGTTTTAAAATATTTTCCATCTAAATTTATCCCAATAAACAGGCCTAATTCAAAGAAACTTCTCGAATTCTTACCCATTTTCAAGTACCCTATAAATTATATTTTAATACATATTTAATTTTCAAAACCAAAACTTTTATCATGAAAAACTATCTTGTTTCATTTATGGTATTATTAAAATAAAATTACCTTCCTCTTTATAATCTATTTACTATTTTTCTTGAACTGCACTGAAATGTTTTATTTCTAATGCATCTTAAAAAAATCTTAATTTCAATTTAGTGAGACAAAATTTATACCTCAAATATAATTTCTATGTAATTAAATTATCTTTTATGATATATATATGTTTATAATTTATTTTCATAAAAAATACAAATTATTTTCCGAGAGAACTATTCATTCCAATGTAAAAAGGATTCATCTCTTATCACGTTAACATTTCAAAGATATATGCCCTATTCATCCCATATTCCTCGCATTTGGTGTATGTAATAGCCTATGGTATATCATATAAATTTTCACTTTATTCACATGATTTTTTAAAGGATTTTGATTTGATTTTTTCAGGGTGGTATAGGTCACTTCGGAATGTTTAAGGATTTTTTCCTCAAGATATTTTCAATTGTCTCATTTAAATGTATCATCGTCTATGTCAACATATTTGGTTGAATATTTTAATTCATTGAGGTTTTTCTATTATATATAATATACTATATTTTTTGAATGGGTTATGATTAATTTGATAGTGGATTTGCTATCTTGATACCATTCACTATATTACTTCGAATGGATAGTGTTTTTGTTTAATGATGGAGAAAGTTGTTTACCTATCATATGTTTTTTTATATATGAATTTATAATTTTATTATGTTCACCATATTCATATGTGGAATTAATTGGACTTAATATGTAATGGGTGTGTCCAGATATATCCCCTATATTCATCGATAGGTCTAATGAGACAAACTAGTTTCACGTTTTACCCATTGATGTATGGTCTTGTCATGAGGCCTTAATAGAATTATTATGATGTCAGACATTGGAAATTCTATCATTATGAACTAGTAATTTATATTCCATGTGGTTTTTAGACTAGTATAATTCTCATTGTTTGTTTTTATATGGAATTATTTATTCAAACCTTATTCCGTCTACATTATACTAATGTTTATTTTTCTAATGGAATGTGTTTTTTAATATTCACCTTGCATAATGATTTAGTTTATGATATCTTACACTACATTAATTACCCTTAATAAGCATATAATCTCACCCCTTTCTTAGGTTTTATTTTTCCTAGTATAAAAGGAAGTATATTATGAATGAATTTTAGTGTTAAACTTGGAGTTTTGTATTTTTCTAGTGGAATTTATATAATGGATTTCATTTAAAATTGTAATGTTGAACTTATGTATATATATTGTTTTAAAATACTATTAAACTACCCAGTCCATTTTGATTTAATCCCTTCTAGTCATTCCAATGTAATTAAATAATACACTGGATCCAGGCAACTATGTTTGGGGCATTAAAGTTAGTTTTAAAGGAAGTTTACCATGATGCTAGAAAAATTAATTTTGAAAATGTACATTAGTGAAAAAAAACATTAACATAGACTTTGAGGATAAGAATGAAAGAACATACAAGAATTTTAGTAAGGAATATATTATATGTATCGACCTAGATAATACATTCATGTTGGGATACTACAATTGGATGTGGTTCTCACACATATATACCTAGGAGTAAAATCTCTGACAAGGTGTTCCAAGCTTGACTAGGGGTAACCTGGAACATGAAAACGGCCCTTATTATGTACCTTTTTTGACACACCAAGGGGATATTCTTAGGATAATTAACATATAATTTACCCACCATTATGAAATATTTATTCCCCCAAAGTAGCCAAAGAATATGGTTTTAGGATTTACAATGCATAAATTAATTTTAGGTGATAAAAAATGTTTAGAGTCATAGAATGTTCATTATTTTATTAGATAATATTGTATATGGAATTAATTATAAATGGTTCTTAGTATAATGAATGATAAATTCACTAAAGCATGTGATAAAAAGAGTAAAAATTATCATATATCCCATGATCTTAATCCATAATTTTGAAGGAATATAGTATCCCAATTATCCCCATAATATGTGTAAATAGAATCAAGTGATAACAAGAAGTGTAAATAATTATCTATGTCATATGGTTTTGAAGGAAATCAAGATTAGACGAGGATGGAAAATAAAAATATAGTTATTGGGAATAAGTGAAAGAAGGGATTTACCACAAGTGATAACTATGGAAATAATAACCCTGGTAAATTATGGAAGGTAATGGGAGTTTTTTATATGTGTTGAGAAATAAGGAAACTAATATCATGATGTCACTATTCAGAAAATGATTTCCAATTTAAAACGCTTCAACTACAAGAAGATGGGACACTATGTAAATCAATTTCTTAAGTGTCAATAGAATATTCCACAATTGATGTTACTAGATAATAATCAATTTATGATACTACCATAGATGATTTTGAATGACTATTATGCATATTCAAGAATCATGTCATTTGAATATTTTATCAACAATGTAAAGATTATAAGAATTATGAAATATTGAGGATTATATTGTAGTACTTTTTTATAAAGTAATTGAGACCATAAGTTTAATAGTATAATGATATGATAATTAGTGAAAAGTAATTTTTTTTTGGAAAACATGTGATTGGGGGAATGAAAAACATAAATATATTTATGATGTTGAGATTGAGATCAAGAAATGATTTTTTTGGATAAGTGTGGACTACCTTAGCTCTGAATATTGACTTGTAAACAAGTGGTCTATAATATAATTGAAGGAAGTTAATGGATGTTTCCCATAGTTCTAATTTCTCTATACACTATTGTAGAGCTATGATGTATAAATATTTAAATGAACATTTTTGGTCAGAAAACTTCTAATTGAAAATTTCAGAAAATGTATCAAGATGTTTAGTCTGTTAACTGGTGAAGGTAGGAAGACAACACCATATATGGGTAATACGACCTCTACCTATTCATACATTGAAATGTGATGACATCAAATTGGATTTTGCCACTAGATTACCAAAAACTCCAAGTAATAATGATGTAATATGGGTGATTTTTTATCGACATACCTAATTTTCTCATTTCCCCCTTATAAGGGATGATTTTTCACTATAACACCTTGTTCAGATCTATCTTAATAATTTAGTAAGAATTAATTTGGAACCTTTTCAATATTTTTGATCATGATCCCCGATTTTCATCCAAATTCTATAAAATTTTTCAAAAATATTTGGAAAATGAGCTTCAATTGAGTACCACTTATCACCCTCAATCTATCTGGAAATCGGAAAAGATGATCCAAAATTTAGTAGACATGTGGATATCAAGTTCACATGAATTTTAGGGTATTTGGGATCAATATTTACCTTTGGGGAAGTTTCACTAGAATAATAGATTCATTTATAGTATTCAAATGGAACTATATGAAGCATCACTGTGAAGAAGATATCGTACACCAATATGTTAGGATGAAGTTAGTGACATGAAGATTATGGGATGAGATCTTGTGGAGGAAACAACAAAAATGGTAAATACTATTCAAATCCATATCAAATTATTTCAATGTAGGAAAAAGATATATACTAATAATAGAATGTAGGATTCATAATTTCAATAGGGAGATTACATATTCTTGAAAGTATATCCATGGAAGGGTGTTATATGATGTGGGAAGAAAGGGTAACTGATACCTAGGTACATTGGCACTTTTCAAATTCATGATAGAATTTCATCCATGTCTTATCTTTCAGAAATGTTTCATAGCCTATGTAATATACACAATGTGTTCCACATGTCACTATTGAGAAAGCACATGCCATACCCAAAGCATGTCCTTACTTACAAGGGTATAAAACTGGGTCTTGAAATATCTTGTTATGGGGAGCCGATGTGGATTCTAGATACTAATGAATTGGTGTTGAGGAATCAGATGACTTAACAGGTAAATTTACTTTGGAAAAATCCTAAATTTGAAGAGACAACATGGTAGCCTGAGGAACTTATGATGAAGAACTACCAAAATATTTTTATAATGTATCATTATGGTAATTTTGATGAGGGAATTTTTGTAAGGGGTAATGATTGTAGAACCCCAAGAATATTCAAATAAATTTAATATTGATTGCACGAAACATTTAGTCTCTATGAAACAACACTTTGTTATAAACTAGCCAATGAACATTTTTCATTGTGATTTTGGGGTTTATATTTTGAAAAACACGACATACACATTTGTGATCAATAAGATATTTAGATTCTGATAGTATGAACATACATTATTAATAAATGGAAACATACCCATTTGAATAGTAACATATGCTTATGAATAGTAATGTATCCTTATGAATAGTAATATACCCTTATAAATAGAAAACTCACCCATGAATGTATAAATAAAATTGAGGTACTATATAAATAAGAGTGAAAATTTATAAAATTAATAATTATGTTTTGGTATTTTTTTAAAGTAATAAATAAATAATTATAACATTAAATTAATAAAACATTAAAAATATTTTTATTAAAATTTATTCTGATTGAAATATTTTATTGTCTTATTATTTTATGATAATATTATCTGACCTTAGTTAATGATTTAATTTATTATAAAACTAGTTTTAAATTTAAAATCTGTATTTTTCACATAAATAATTATTTTATTTAAAAATAAAACATAAATTATATATAATTTTATTTTGATAAAATAAAGTTCATATTTTAATTCTACACATCTAAAAATGATTAGGGTGTTTTTTCGTAATTTTCTGAAATATAATAATTTTTGGTGAATATTGAAATTTGATAATATATGAAATATTCTATATAAATGAATTTATGCAACATGGTTGAGTCATGGCTAATGAAAATGGACATTGGTTCGAAATAATAAGCAATTATTAAATTTTTTAGTCACAATGATCAAGAATATTCATATTCTTGAGCCAAAATAATAAAATAATGATTACAATAATGTAATAACCCTCCTCTCTCCCATTATAAAACTACCCCTCACCCCCTATTTTTTTAAATCCCCTTAGACATTATGATTTGAAAATTTATTCCCAAAAAATATTCACTAGTCACTCCACAGAGACAGAAGATACTTTTAATTCCAAAATTACAAAACCACTTCTCTTAAAGAGGTTCTCGAGTAGGAGTTTTCAATAGGTAAACTCATCTTCCTTTTTCCTGTTAATTTCTTTTCAGTTCCTTATTTTAATATTATAACCTCACCTAATCCTTATAATTGATCATGATAACTCCATTATTATATATATAGAATAATTATATCATGTTAATGAAACATCCATCACCAATCTTTGTTCTCTCTCTCATTTAGTTGAAAAATGAAATAATCGTCCAGGAGATGTCGATTTACAACCTTTGTTGACGAAGAATCTTTGTTCATCCATTTCTAATTCTATTACTGTCAAAAAACTATTTTTATGGTTAAAAAACTATAATATATTTATTAATACCCATTTAATATCATGTAACCATTATATATATATAATATTAATTCATACAACAAAACTAGTTTGTAATATTCGAAATAGTGCCAAAATGATTTTCATTAATGTTTAATCAAATAAATCATTCTCATTCCATATAAATGAATAAAATTTATGAAAATTTAATCTAATAAAATATTATTAGTATCATATAAATTCAATTATGAATAATTATATTCGTTCAACATGTACTTCATTACTTATAATCAAGAGAACCAACTATGAATACAATGAAAAAAACACTCCAGAACGACAGAATTCAATCATATAACTTATCAATAGGGACATGTATAAACTCAAAAAATATAATGAATAATATATATATATATATATAAAGTTATTAATTAAATAATTATTTAATGGATATAATTTTATTATCCAGGACATCAATTTCAAGAGTTGAATATATTTGGACATAAGGTAAGGGTTTCCTCATCTCACTACCATATTTTGACATATTCTTTATTCAACACTATTTCTTCTGTATAGTGTATTTATAATGCCCATTGATGTATTATATCATGAATATATTTAATTTAATACTATTCAATGTAACATTTTATGATTATTAATTTTTTTTTCATATGATTCGAATGATTACCAAGTGGTAATGGATTCCACTCAAACCATCATCTTTTCCTTCGGGTTATTCCTTCAATATCATTACCAAAATATAATTCTTTTATTTTTGATTACATATTAGATTTATTTTTTATTTACTGAAATCATATATTCATATCATTTCAACTTTCTATTATGGTTATTATATATTTTAAAATAGTTTCCTTCCTAATTCTTTCTGATAAACAAACCTGATTCAAGGGAACTTCAAGAATAATTACCCATTTTCAAGTTCACTTTATATTCTATTTTAATCCATAATTATATTTCTAAAATCTGAAAATTTATCATTAAAAACAATCTTGTTTTATTTCTTGTTTTATGAAAACAAACATTCCCTTATTTAAATTTTATTTACTATTTTCCTTAAACCGCACTAAAATATTTTATTTCTAATGATTATTTAAAAACTCTTTTAAAATGTTTTCACTTCAGTGGGAAAAGATTTATGACTCAAATATAATTAAAATGTACATAAATTTTATTTTCAAATATATACATGTTTGTAATCTGATTTCCTGAAAAATACAAATGATTTTCCAAAAGAACTCATCTTTCCAAAGTAAAAAAGGTTTTTTCTCATCTCTCTTTATCTTTTATGAGATATATGCCTTGTTCACCACATATTAATTTCATATATTGTATGTACAACACTTTGGTATATTATATCAATATTCTCTTTATTCACATGATATTCTATATTATTATTATTTTAATGTTTCAATGTGGTATGAGACACGTAACTATGTCTAAGGATTATTTCTTCAAAACTTTTTCAAGGGACTCATTTCAAAGCATTATTAAATATATCAATGACCATTTTGGAATTTACACTTCATTGAGATTTATAAATTGTTTTATCATCTATAATTTTTTTATGTGTTTCTGATTAGATTGATATTTTATATCCTATCACAATACCATTCTCTACATTACTCCAAATAGTTAGTGTTTATGTTAAATGATTTGTAGAACGTTATTTACATATCATATTTTAGTTTAAATATGAATGTATATGTTGTTTATGTTCAAAGGTTTGATATGAGTAATTCATTGGACTTATTAGGTGATTTTTGGGGACCTCTATATCCCCTCAATTCATCTATTGGTATAATGAGACAAACTTCTTTGGTTTTTTACCCATTTATGTATAGTCATGGGAAAAATCCTTGAAATAATGATTATGATGTCCTATATTATTCATTAACTCATTATAAAACTAGTAATTGATAGTACATGTGGTTATTGAACTAGTATAATACTCATGGTTATGTTTAATTATGAAATTATTTATTCATCTCATATTACTACCATGTTATACTCATGTTTTTTTAAAGGCACGTGTCTTTTATTATTCACCATTTCAAATGTTTATGATTATGATTTTGCCCTCTATATTGATTACCCTTACAGAGCATCTAATCTCAATATTTTCTTATGTTTCATTTCTCCTAGTATACGAGTAATTATATTATAAATTAATTATTGTGATAATATTAGATTTTTGGATGTCTCCAGTGGAATTTATATTATATATTTCCTTTCAAGTTTAATGATGAATTTTTTTTATATATATGGTTTTCCAAAAATACTAAACTACAAAGTACTTCATGATTTCTTTCCTCATATTCATGAACATATAACAAAATAATACACCGGCTCCGGGAAACTAGGATCGGGGCATTACATATGCTTTAGAAGCTAGAAATATTTGTGATTCCCCTATATTTATCAATGAAAAACTAATACCTCTATAACTATCACTATTTTTAGAAAAAGAAACAACCCATGTGGGTGTAATATGATGAAAAATTAGAGGATATTTATTACCTTCCTCCATATACCACAAACTGACTAAATGCATCACTATATGAAGAAAAATAATTGAAATTCCAGATTACTCAAGGAGAATATTTTATCATGAACCCATTTTATTATGATTTTATTGAAAATAAATTTTATATTAACTCCATATAATAAATTTTTTTAAATTTATCAAATAAATTAATGTCCTTGGAAGATGTTAATTATAAAGATGAAACACCTGAAGAAATAATTTTCCTAATAGCCTTTCCCAATTAAATCATGTTACAAGAAGACCTATATGAAGTGGAATATTTATTTAATGATTCATTATGTTTTAATCATTTACAAGATGAATTGCTTTCTGAATTCACTTTTACTAAACATTCTAAAAAAATCACATGAGAAATCCCTATATGTAGAATTTGATGAGGCCTCATTAGTAGTGGGTGTAAATAAAGTGGACAAATATATTCTCTTCCCCAACCGTGAAAGTTTTATTACACTTGTTGACGCTCCTTTCGTCACGGAATCTAAAGTTCGGAAAAGGGAATATCTGAGCTCAAAGTGATTAATCCTTTGAAGAAACATCAAAAATCGACAAAGGGATGAAAAAGGAGAACATTGCCCATAGGTCGCGCAAGTTCCCTCTTGGTCGCGCAAGTACACTTGCGCGCCGCCTCAACACTTGCGCGACCCCTCATGGTCGTGCAAGGGACTTGCGCTACAGATCTGGTAACCGCCCAGTAACCGCCCGGGGTCTTCTTTTGCCTATAAATAGACCCTGTGGGCCCCCCATTCGAGAAGGATCTTTTTCCAGAAACTCGGATCAAAGCTCCCGACGCCCAAGTCTCTTCTCAAAGCTTCCGGAACACTTCTAAGGTAATTTCTTACCTAGAAGGGAAGATCTAAAGGGAAGAAGGAAGGCCAAGTGTTGAAACTTATCAAACACTTGTGCACCGACTTAATTCCTTCAATATAACTTGCGCGTCCCCTCTCTGGAAGAACCTCAAGAGGATTATAAAGGGTTTAATAAAGAATCGCTCAAGTATTTCAACTCTGGTTGAAAATCGCGCAAGTATCTCTCATGTCACGCAAGTATACTTGCGCGACCAAACTTGCGCGCCGCCGCAGGACTTGCGCGACTTTTAATACTTGCGCGCCCCTATCTTTTTGGGTGCCCACCTTGCCCATTTTTACCCCTCTTAAGCCATTTCACCCTTCCTATTCAAGATTCAGTCTTCAAGATACTCTTCAAAGCCATTTATGGCATGATTTCTTGGTTTGACATCCTTATCTGAAAGGAATTCTGTGAAATACCTCTCAACACCCAGTGATTTAAACATCTTTATGTCACCAAAGATTGAGAGTTCATTCATTTCAACCTCATCCTTTAAGATGAGAGAATTCTAACCTGGGTCTCCTTTTCAGGAATAAGACTCAGTCATAACCTTGGGCTTCCTTTTCAGGAGTAAGCCCCAAGTCCCCTTACCTAGGCTTCCTTCTCAGGAATAAGTCCTAGTCATAAATCTTGAGCATCTTTCTTAAGAGTAAGCCTCAACCCCAACTTTGGGCATCCTCCTCAGGAGTAAGCCCCAAATTCTTAAAAGTTCCCAAACTTGGGCATCCTCCTCAGGAGTAAGCCCCAAACCTTAACCCCTAACATGGGTCTCCTTTTCAGGAATAAGACTCAGTCATAACATTGGGCTTCCTTTTCAGGAGTAAGCCCCAAGTCCCCTAACCTGGGTCTCCTTTTCAGGAATAAGACTCAGTCATAACCTTGGGCTTCCTTTTCAGGAGTAAGCCCCAAGTCCCCTAACCTGGGTCTCCTTTTCAGGAATAAGACTCAGTCATAACCTTGGGCTTCCTTTTCAGGAGTAAGCCCCAAGTCTCTTAAAATTTCTCTTAACCAGTCATAAATTACCTTTGATTTGGGTTTCCTCTTTAGGAATAAAACCCAATCATAAGTCCCCTCCTAACTTGGGCATCCTCCTTAGGAGTAAGCCCCAAGATTAGAGTATTCAAATCTCCATGAAGCACATATAACTTTGTGGACCCTGTTCTTGGATTTTCTCCCTAAAAGTAAATCCTAAACTTTCGTCTATCTGGGCAGTCATCTATACATAAGCCCCAAAACAAATTCTTATGATTGCATCTTTTATGGCACAATTTTCTGAATTTTACCAATACCTCTTGTTTCTCACACCGAGCATGACTCACGTGAGCTTAGAGTGTAAAAGTAATTATGACATTCATCTTTGAGCCATCAATCATAAAACATCATATCCCATTCCTCGAACTACGTGGGTTCTGATTCCTTTTTCAAAACAAAGGATACGTAGGTAGCCCATTTATGGGTTCGATCCCAACATTGAAATAATCTCTGTCCTTCTAAATGACGATAAACTTCAAGTGCCCCACTGAGTGGCTTTAAAACCAGCCTGGTCATCAAAATGACCAAGAGACTTTTATATAAATGTTTTGAAGAATACCATTGACCAAGAATCTCTAAACAAATATAGATGATTCTATATTGATGATGAACCTCGAATACATATAAAAGATTCTCTAAATTTCTTGCATATTTAATCATTGATTGTTAAAACTAAAGGAAAGCTCATTTTATACTTGGTAATGTAATAAGGATTCACGAACTTAACTTAAATCTATAAAGAGAGTCCCGGAGTAGACAATAATTCCCCTCAAAAAGGTGTGATGAGTCCGACCTCCCATCCTCTCGACCAATGCAAATTCCTAAGCCTCATTAGCCCACAAGCTAATGAGCGCCTGCCTTTGGAAAGTAGGTCCAAACGGATGTGGAATCATTGGATGTTTCCGATTCTACGAACAAACCCGTTAGAAACCGATCGGAACGTTTGAATCTCCCGTCCAGGAGGTCATCCCCGGATTCCGCGCGAAACAAAAATGGTGAACCCGACGTGAATCCTTAACCAAGTTAAAGTGATGTTCTTCTTATCTGTTAGGCCCTTTGGGCCAACAAGACAATCATTGACATGTGCTCATCCAAAAGATGCAGTGGCCGGATTCATCTTGATTATGTCTGTTACATGGAACAGGCACTCTTTTTTCAAGATCTTCTACAAAAATGGCTTTCCTTAAATTCACCCCTGTGAATACTGCTGCTGGGAACACCTCTACTGTGAGGTCTACTGCTGTGAAAACCAATGCTGCTACTCCTGCTGGAACGTCATCCGCTCTGAGGATGACATCACCAACTCAGCGTCTTCAACGCTGTGTTTCTAATGCACTGGTTAAGGAGTACCGTCGCAAAGGTACTATCCCAACTCTGGAGACCGCTCGTCAAGCCCTCCAAGTTAACAATTCTACCTGGTCGTCCGGACAACGGCGACCAGCAATCAAGAAGCAGACGGTGCTGACTACCGTCTCCAACCGTTTCGGGTCGTTATCCCCGGAACGCAATTTCCATTCACTCCCTTATTCCGAGGAAGTGAATGAGAAGGTCCCACAGGACCTTAATTCAAAAAGACAGGAGTCCTTCTCAAGGGCTCCCATCAACAATCGCCGCCAGACTCGTGCGGTAGTGCGCCCTCAACATGATGAGGGTACCGACTCCAGGCGTTCAGCTCAGGTTCCTCGAACCCGAGCAGGCAAGATGAATCGCCAGAGACGGAACCCGGTGAACAATAGGCAGGTTGTCATCCCTGTCATCTCCGGAGAAGTCCACCAACCTAACTTGGTGGAAAATAACGAGCAGGCATACACACCTGTTCGTTTTAATCCCGCTGTCCAGCAGACTCGTCTGGCAGCATCAAGCCGATCCCGCCAGGCAATTCCGGCGGAGTACCATAGGCAGGAACATACACCTGCTTATACATCAGCAGTTAGTCAGCAGGCTCGTCTGACTACATATGATGGATCTCGTCAACAGCGTTTGGCGAAGTGTAATCAGCAGGCACATACACCTGCTAATACTAATCAAGCCTACCAACAGTCTCGTTTGGTAGCGCACGGAGAAGTCAGTCGGAAAGCCCCGACGACAAACAGGAGGCAGACTAAACTCTCTGCCTCCACACTTGAGTACTGTCAGGATTCACTGACAGGAAAAGGAGGACAGGAGCAGGCACATACACCTACTCCAAGCCCGGAATGGACGTATATCCCTGTTCCGGCGGCTGAAGTCACCAAACATATTTTGTCAATGGTGAAAGAGCAGAAGCAAATTCCTGCTCATATTCTGGATGCTTGCCAGGATATCATAACAGCTTCAGCATCATCTCAGGGACAGACACATAAATCTATCCCTAGCGGTGGAGTGACACATCAACAATTCACTCCGGAACAGACACACACATCTGTTCCAGTCCAAGAGGGTTGTGGGGCCTACTCCCCCATATCATATGGACAACCAAGTCAGGCACATACACCTGATTTGAGCGATGATCGTCAGCCTAACCTGACCATCTTTCCTGATCAGGCACATACACCTGCTCAGAGCAATCACTTTCGTCATCAAGTGATTTCTAAAACGAGTAAGAAGGCATCTAAGAAAAAGATCCACCCAGCACAGTCAGGAGATCAAAGGCCAATCTGCAACAAGGCCTTGCTCGATGCTGGAGTTCTTGAAGCCCTCAGACATTTATCTGTCGGAATTCAAGATTCTACTCCCTCAGTTCCCAATAACAGGAACATTAATCCCGAAGGTCTTCAACAGACACTTCCTCATGAAGACTTGCTTCATGAAAATTCAGTCAATCTTGAAGTTTCTTCTTCAGATGAGAACCACAGGAACCCTCTGTGTGGTCAGAAGACCAAGGAGCAAGAGATCTCATCTTTTGCTGTAACCCATCATGAAGGTCCTCCTCATGGTGATGAACTTCGCTGCGAAAGTCCTCTCCGCAGTAGTGATTCACATTGTCTCGAAAATTCTTCAGAAGGCAATGTAGTGACGAGAAAGCCCTCCTATCTCGAGGCACTTGCAAACGTAAAACCAGTCATGTCTGAAGTTTTACTATCGGCAGGTGAAACTCTTTCTCCATCAGAAGATAGCTTGGGGTTCAGGTTATTCTCCGAACCTTCCCTGGGTCATTCATCTTCCAGCATGAATAGTGATTCCTCTACCAATCTTGTTGAATCCGATGAAGCAACAAGGAAACACCAACTCTGGTCCAAACAGGTAGAAGAATCTTCATTTAATGATAAAGAGGAAATTCTGAACATGAGGAAAAACTGGCAAAAGGTGAAGTACCAGTCATGTTTTGGCCTTTGGCTGACTCACAGTATGACATTCCAAAGATGTTTACAGATGATGGAATCCATGATATTCGTCTCAACATATGGAAAACTCTTTTTCAATTAAAGAAGAAGGTATTATCTTACGATGAATATGAAAATCATCTTAAGATAATAGAAGGGTTACAATGCCAGATTGATTTGGCATCTCTATCAGTCTCTCGGTATCCGAAGGCTGAAAAGCAACAGAGAACCCTTCAACGTTCATGCCTTGGCGCACTAAGAAGGTTGCGTCAGTTAATTTCCAATGCTCCATCTAATGTTCATATCAGAGGATGGGGTATTCACGGAGCACTACATTTCACAGTTCTTTCCGGTCAGCAAAGCCCGCCGAAAATGGTCTCATGCAATGTTATTGCCCTTGGCCGGCCACAGTCAATGGGCTTTGTTCATAATCAAAATATTGCTCGAGATCAATCTTCAACTAGTTCCTCTCAAAGTCAAGTATATAGAGAACAGGTTGTTGAATTGCTCCTACATCAAGCAGGCGAGAATATTGCGCAAGCCTCTCGTCTGGAGCAAACACGTCATCAAATGACAGAAGTTTCGGAAATCATCCAACGGTCTGTTGAACCAGGTGATAAAAGTGGATACAGGTTAATGCATCCAGCTAATTTCCGAACTAAGATCCCCAAGATCAAGAGAGATTTCAAGAAGATCTCAGACATAGCATGTCAAGAGACACCCCAGCTTGCCAGACTGGGGACTTCTCTAACCCAACCCTTAGAATCAACGAATGTTATTCGAGGAGTTGAGTGGAAGAAACAGGAACACCCCTAGTCCACCGGACTGGGGACTTTTTCAAATCTTCAATCCCTCCCTCAGAGAAAGTCAGTATTCTCTCGATTAGGGAATAAACCTCAAGAGGAACGAAGAGCCAAGATGTCAGGAGATTCTCTCCAAGTGACGGTTCACAAAGAAATTCCTGAGGGGTCAAGTCAACGGAATTCCATGTTTCATCATGAACATGGAAGAAGACAATATCACAGAAATGCTGATAGAAAGGATTCCATGAAATATACATCCATTAATGTCATCACTGCCGTTGCTGCTGATTCACCAGATGAGGCTCAATCAGAGGGATCAGATGAAGAGGTTCCTGCTCAAGAAGTTGCGCACACAGACCTAAATGAAGAAGGTGTGCGCACACGTAATCAAAGGCTTACCCAAAATCTGGGTATTCCTTCAAGTAACCCACTTCCCCCTCTCCGAAAAGGATCCAATAAGGGGAAAGGAAAGAATCAGGTTACTTCTCACCCTTCCTCTGAAGGAGGTCAATCGCTCTCATTAGAGCAAAGTCTTGCACAACAGGAGGAAGAAATGAAAGAATTAAGAAGGTTGAATACAGAACTACTTCAGAGTAGTCTTCTTCTTAAGAATGCTGAAGTCCGACAGCCGAAGGAATTTGTTGTAACTACTGAGATGGATCAGGAATATCCTCCTTTATCAGTACACCCACAGAGGTCTAATCCTACGGGTCAAACGCAACAACGGTTGGCAGCACTACCATTAGTTGCAGCACCAACCTCCACGGCTGTCCAAGCTCCATTCATTGCACCTACCCAAAACCAAGTTCAACCTGACGTTTCTCAAAAGTTAATAACTACTATTAAGTCATTAACAGCTCGGTTAGAAACTATGGAAGGGAAACGGGTGCAAGTTCAACCTGAAAAGAATGTTTACCCTGAATGGGTAGATTCAATTTCTCCTCCATCCAGTTTTGGAAACCCTATTTTCCCTACTTTCAATGGATCAGGCGTCCCTGAACAACATTTGACGCATTACGTGTCTTGTTGTGATCCTATGATGGGAACTCCAGAACAACAAGAAGCAGTGAAACTCAGATGCTTCGTGCGAACCTTGCAAGGACCAGCTTTTGTCTGGTATACAAGCTTGAAATCCCGGTCAGTCATCGGATGGGAGGATCTTCGTCAAAAATTCCTTCTTCAGTTCAGCTCAACTTTGCCAAAAACGACAGTTTTTGATCTTACAAACTGCAAGCAAAGGGAGAATGAAAGAGTCTCTGATTTCATTGCTCGTTGGAAGGGATTAACGTATTCCTTGAGTTTATCACTCCCTTAGGAGGAATTGTTGCCAATCTGTGTGGCAAATTTGCGTGACGAATTACGCACGCCATTGATCCCTGTGAAATACACAGGAGGGTTTCGAGACCTTACTTCAATCGCTCAACAGATTGAAGATTCCCTTATGCAGGCTAAGGTTAAATCTCGTGTAATTCCATCAGCTCCAGGAAGAAGAATGGGTAAAGCAGAAACTGCTACAGTTATGCTTAAACAGGCACCTGTACCTATTTCTACTTCAAAACCTTCATCTTCTCGAAGGGCTCCACCTCCTGAACGCCAACAACAAAGGCTGTTTCGTCCAAATGATCAAAAAGATCAACGACGAAAACAATTTGAGGATATGAAGAGTAAAACATACTCTTTCCGAAGTGAGCAAGTTCCTGGTTACTTCATTTCAGCTCTGGAAAATAATTTGGTTCAATTACCAGTGCCGAAGAGACCAAACAAGGAAGGAGATGAAGACCGTCCCAATTATTGTCCCTTTCATCAAATGTTGGGACATCCCATCCAAGAGTGTTTTGTCTTTAAAGACCTCCTACAAAAGATGGTCGACTTGGGACAAGTCAAATTGAAGGGTTCTTCAGCTCATGTAGCGTGTATTACCGCTACAGATCCAGAGGAAGGAGGCGAGTGGCAGGAAGTCAAAAGCAAAACTACGAAAAAATATGATGATTGGATGGTCAGAAAGACAATCAATCGGACCCATTCCATTTTGCGAACACAATTGAAGAAGCCAATTGTGTCTCCTACAAAAGCTGCAGTAAAGCCTCCATCAAAAGACAAATCCTCAAAAGGGCAGAGCAATTCAAAGAAGAAAGAGGAATCAGAAGAAGATGAGTATGTATCAAAGCCTAAATTGTCTTTGACTCTGGCAGATTTCATGCCATCTACTTCAAAGCCACGGGCACCGTCCCACCAAACGGCACAACCTAAACAGGCTAACTTGGCAGAGTCTTTATCAGACGAAGAATTGATCTTTGGTTCTGTTAATATGATTCAATTAACAGATTCATATTCCAGTCTTGATGAGCCTGAATTCCCTGTATCAAATAAAGGAACCCGAGGAAGTTCTAGAGGTTCAAGATATAGGGGAAGACGTGGATCTTTCCGAAGCCACTACTCTAATTCTACCCCTGCTAGCACTGTATATGCAGCAGAAACTCGTGGTAGAGCCCTTCAGCGAGCTCAAAATGAACAAGAAAGTTCTTCTGCCAATGGCCAACTCAGCTTCGGCACAGTTATTTTGGAAGACCGATTAAATGTTCTATCTTCTTTATCTCAGCAAGTAAATGGATCTAATCAGTCTAATTTTCCAAAACCAAAGATGTTGCCAACTTCAATACAAGAGGCATCAGCTTCCAAAGCATCTGCTTCCAAAGTACCTGCTAAACCGCATATTCCTATTGGGAAACGCAGGCCTCTAGATCAAAAGTATGACATATTGAAACACTTGGCCCAAGTACCAGCCAAATTATCAATTTTGGATGCTTTGAATCTATCAAAAGATCTTCGGGAAGCACTCATCGAAGCTTTGTCAAGTCCTCAGGAGTTTGAAGCTGAAATTGCTGCAGCTGAAATTTATCACATAGAGAATAATCCTGCAGAATGACATGCAGTGATATCTTTTACTGATAAAGATGAAGATGATGTTGTGCATGGGCACATAAAACCTTTGTACCTATCTGGCAAAGTCAATGGTATAGATGTTCGAAGAGCTTTTATTGACAATGGTTCAGGAGTCAACCTCATGCCCATTCGCACACTTCGTCGATTGGGCCTCACGGAATCTGATTTATCTCCTTCTACCATGATGTTGCAAGGATATGATAAAAATGAACAAGAACCACTGGGAGAAGTTACGCTCAGAACTCAGTTTGGAGATCTTGTTTCCAATTCAGATTTCATGATTGTTGATCAAGACTCAGCTTTCAATATTTTGCATGGAAGACCCTGGTTACATCAGCATGCAGCTATTCCGTCATCATACCATCAATGTCTCAAATACTGTTTCGATGGTCAAGTTGGAACATTATATGGTGATAAGGCCCCGTTCAAAACATGTGAGTCTCAATACATTGAGGCGGAATTTTATCACATGAAGGGAAGAGAAAAATCTACAATGAAGGAAATTACCAAAGTTAATGCTCCATATGGTTTGGAAAAAATTCCAATAAATCCATTTTCACATGTGAGTACAGATTATGTGTTACCTATCAGTCAAATTGACAAAATAGGCCCAAATCAAAATACTCTTATGGAAAGATCCATAATGTCAATTATGGCAATCGAGCCAGACAACATGGGAGAAATTGGTAACTTACCAAGCAGTGATGAAAGCATAAGTGGTGACGTTTTCATTTCGTCTGCTGAAATCCAACAAGTCTATACTTCGCTAATCAGGCCAGAAGAAGTTATAGCAACATCAGAGGTGAATGTTGATGTCGATTCTCAATCCATCATCTCCTCTTTATTTCCCAAAGAAGACCCTTTTTCATCAATAGGGTCGGAAATGGAAGCTTCTTCTTCAAAATGTGAAAATTTTGACATCTCTTATGATCATGAGAATTTCGTTTTTTCATCTACTTTGCAAGTAGAAACGGAAGATATAACACATGATGAAGAGGAAGAGGAAGATCTTAGAGATGCTCCTCTAGCATTTGAAGAGGGTATCTCTACCACTGTGGATGAACTCAGAGAAGTAAATCTGGGTACAGAGAAAGATCCACGCCCCACTTTAATTAATGCGGCCATGACCCTTGAAGAACAAGAGATGTATATTTCTTTTCTAAAGCAAAAAAAAGATATCTTTGCTTGGAATTATACAGAGATGCCTGGCCTTGATCCTGATGTTGCCACCCATCATTTGGGTTTGCCAAAAGAACATCGAGGATTCAAGCAAGCCGCGAGAAGAACACACCCAACCTATGCTTCCAAAATCGAGGCTGAAGTGGATAAGCTTATCAAAGCTAACTTCGTCAGAGAAGTTCAATATCCCAAGTGGTTGGCTAATATTGTCCCAGTAAAGAAAAAGAACGGACAAATTAGGGTTTGCATCGATTTCAGAGATCTTAATCGGTATTGTCCCAAAGATGATTTTCCAGTTCCGATTACAGAACTCTTAATTGATGCGACGGCTGGCTATGAAGTACTTTCTTTCATGGATGGATATTCTGGATATAATCAGATCCGAATGGCCCCAGAAGATGAGGAATATACAGCCTTCAGAGCTCCTCAAGGTGTGTTTTGTTACCGGGTGATGCCCTTTGGTTTAAAGAATGCAGGTGCAACATATCAACGCGCCATGCATCGTATCTTCAAACCTTTTCTAGGGAAATTTGTTGAATGCTATGTAGATGATTTGGTGGTTAAATCCAAACAACGTTTTGATCACTTGGCTGATTTGGAAATCATATTCCACAAGCTTCGACAACATAATTTGAAGATGAACCCCTTAAAATGTGCTTTTGGGGTAACCTCAGGAAAATTCCTCGGCTTTGTTGTACGCCATCGTGGTATTGAAGTCGATCCTGAGAAGACCAAATCAATCCTTGGTATGTCACCTCCTCAGAATTTGAAAGAATTAAGAGGACTTCAAGGACACTTAGCCTATATTCGGCGTTTCATCGCCAATTTGGCAGGCAAAAGTTTACCTTTTACCAAATTATTGAAGAAAGGAGTCACTTACCAGTGGACTAAAGAATGTCAAGAAGCATTTGATGTTCTCAAGAAATACCTCTTAAGTCCACCAGTACTCATGCCACCTGTTGAGGGTAGACCTCTTATCCTCTATGTGACAGCTTTAGAGCGATCATTGGGTGCCTTTCTCGCTCAAAAGAATGATGCTGGGAAAGAAAATAGTCTCTACTATCTCAGTAGAACTATGCTTGAAGCAGAAACCCGGTATTCGAGTATTGAAAAATGCTGCCTAGCATTAATCTTTGCAGTTCAGAAACTGAGACACTACCTGCAACATCACGAAGTCCAATTGGTATCTCGTAATAATCCACTCAAATTCATCCTTAGTCGTCCAATGCTTACAGGACGTCTGGCAAGGTGGGCGGTTATTCTACAGCAGTTCGACATTCAGTATGTGTCTCAAAAGGCAATTAAGGGCCAAGCTCTGGCTGATTTCCTGGCTGAACACCCTTCAGTGGAAGACACGTATTCAGATATCGAACTCCCTGATGAGGAAGTTTTTTCTATTCAAGAGAATCCTCAAACATGGGAAATGTATTTTGATGGTGCTTCTAGACGTCCAACAGGGAAGAAAATGGAAAATCCTAAATTCAACAAAGTTGGTTTAGGAATTGTGATCATTTCTCCAGATAAGGCAGTGTTACCTTATTCCTTTTTGTTGTGGGAAGGTGGTACCAATAATGAAGCTGAATACCAAGCTCTCATTGCAGGCTTGGAGTTAGCGCTTCATGCACAAGTGAATCACTTAAAGGTGAAAGGTGATTCAGACCTGGTAATCAAACAAGTCAATGGGGATTATGCCATCAGAAAAGAAGAATTAATCCCTTTGTATGATTACGTCAGAGAGTTAATGTCGGAATTCCCTTCAGAACCGACATTTTCTTATGTCCCAAGATCACAAAATGCTCAAGCTGATGCACTGGCTAATATAGCCACAGCTTTAGAAGATCCAAATCGGGACGAGACAACCATCTGTATTGCCCACCGTCGTGCAATTTCACCTTATGTTCAAGTCAGAATAGAGGAAATTAATGAAATTAGTCCCATTCCTGAACCATATGGTCATACTACAGGATGGATGTCACATATCAGGGAATACCTTCAAAATGGAACACTTCCACCTGATAGAGCCGAGAGAGAACAAATTCGGCGACGTGTGGTCAATTTTACTCTTTATGATGGTCCAAACCACCTTGAGAAAATTCTCTACAAACGTGGTTTTGATGGAGTTCTCTTCAGATGTATTGATGGTGAAGAGACAATGGTTGTCATAAAAGAAGTGCATGCAGGAGTCTGTGGTGCCCACCAGTCTGGACATAGATTGTCTGATCAAATTTGAAGGCTTGGATACTTCTGGCCTTCAATGATACAAGATTGTGTTAATTTCACAAAGAAGTGTCATTCATGCCAAGTATATGCCAATTTCATTCATCAACCTCCAGAGTTGCTTCATACAGCTAAATACTCATGGCCATTTTCCACATGGGGAATGGATGTGGTGGGACCTTACCCTTCAGCTACGGCCAAACAGTTTAAGTACATTCTTACTGCTACTGATTTCTTTTCCAAATGGGCAGAGGCAGTACCTCTCAAAGAAGTCAGTTCTAAATGCATTGTTATCTTCATCAAGTCTAACATCATTACTAGATTTGGTGTCCCTCATACCATATTGACAGACAACGGCACCAAATTCTGTTCTTCTGAGGTAAAGAGATTGTATCAAGAATACAACATTAAGTCCAACCATTCATCTCGATATCATGCAGCGGCTAATGGTCAGATAGAGGCCTTCAACAAGACTCTTTCAAATATACTGCAAAATATGGTGGATAAAGATAAGAGGTCATGGCCTGATAAACTCTATCATGCTTTATGGGCTTATCGGACTACCACTCGCAATGCAACGCGGTCTACTCCATATTCATTGGTATATGGAACAGAAGCAGTCTTGCCAATTGAAGTTCAATTGCCCTCACTCAGAATAGCCATTTGTGATCAGTTATCAACAGATGAGCAATCCCAAAAGTGTTTGAATGAATTGGAACAGTTAGATGAGAAAAGATTGTGCACTTTGCACCACTTGGAAATCTATCAGAATCGAATAGCACGAGCTTTTAACAAAAAAGTTTGTCTTCGTTCATTCATTCAGGGAGAATTGGTATTGGTTCTCAGAACACCAATGATACCAGGAAAGAAACCTCCCAAGCTTGAACCAAAATGGGAAGGACCTTATTCAGTACATAAGGTCTACTCCAATGGAGCGTATTCTCTAATCTCAATGGATGGAGAACACATCACGACTCCAACTAATGCCATATTTCTGAAGAAGTATTTTGTATAAACACAAAATATTGTTCCTAGAACCAAGACTTACAATTGGTTCATACAGAAAAGGTCTGGTATGACCTTAAACTACACCAAGGTCCGGTATGACCTCAAACTACACCAAGGTCCAGTATGACCTTAAACTACACCAAGGTCCGGTATGACCTTAAACTACACCAAGGTCCGGTATGACCTTAAACTACACCAAGGTCCGGTATGACCTTAAACTACACCAAGGTCCGGTATGACCTTAAACTACACCAAGGTCCGGTATGACCTTAAACTACACCAAGGTCCGGTATGACCTTAAACTACACCAAGGTCCGGTATGACCTTAAACTACACCAAGGTCCGGTATGACCTTAAACTACACAAAGGTCCGGTATGACCTTAAACTACACAATGGTCCAGTATGACCTTAAACTACAACTTCGTCCAACATGACGTTAAACTGTGTCACCTTCAATGTCCGAGATGACATTAAACTAAATTTTGTCCCTGCAACATGACATTAAACTGTGCAGCACCAATAGTCCTAACTGCAAGACTTTAAACTGCATAGTCCCTGATTTTGTCCTACATGACAATAAACTGTATAGAAGTTCCTATATTTTATCCGAGATGACATTAAACTATATTTTGTCCTAGCGACATGACATTAAACTGTGTGGCACTTTCATCGTCCAGCATGATGTTAAACTGTGTTAAGTCCCTTATTGTCCTACATGACACTAAACTGTATTCTGTCCGAGATGACATTAAACTATATTGTGTCCTAGCAACATGACATTAAACTGTGTGGCACTTCCAACGTCCAGCATGACGATAAACTGTAAAAAGATCAGAACTGATATCCTCATATTGATTCACCTTAGTCTTAGCTACATGACTTTAAACTGTACAACATCAGTTCGTCCTTGCTATATGACGCTAAAACTATACAGCAATGGTCCAGTATGACTTTAAACTGCAACTTCGTCCCACACGACATTAAACTGTGAAAAAGTTCCATAAACAGTCCAGCATGACCTTAAAACTGCATCATTCCTGGTCCATGTATACGACCATAAACTATTTGCAAATATGTCCAGCAAGACGTTAAACTGTGACGTCCTAACTACATGACGCTAAACTGTATAAAAGTCCCTCACGTCCGGAAAGACGTTAAACTATATAATCATCAAAAGTCCAGCATGACATTAAAACTGCACAATCCCCCTTTCGTCCAATATGACGTTAAACTGTATTGTCCCCATCGTCTTAACTACATGACGTTAAACTGTACAGAAAGTTCCTTTTTTTTATGTCCTACATGACATTAAACTGTACATCGTTAAGGTTGTTATTACCTCTTGTTTCTCACACCGAGTATGACTCACGTGAGCTTAGAGCGAACATCAACCATAACACTCCCTTTGGGCCACTAACCATGTGTAAGTCCCAACAACATTTTTTAGATCATTGTCCACAAGAACAACTTGATCATTAATTCATTCTTTAATTGAACTACACGGACTTTGATCCTTGCCCTCCAGGCTGGGTATGTAGGCAACCTCCCAAAGGTTCAAGCCCAAAAACAATCTCTTCACATTGGTTCACCACCATCTCATATGATGATGATTTGTGAAACCACCCCTGGAATCAATATCTTTACATTGATTCACTTTCGTCCTTGTTATATGACGTTAAACTATACAACACTTTTGTCCAGTATGACAATAAACTACAATATTCTTTGATTTCCTCATTTGAGAAGGAACCATTATTAACATTGATTCTTTTTCAATCATGGTTTTCATTTTCAAAAAGACTACGTACATACATGGTAATGCCTAAACTTTTTATCTTAGGTTAAAACCATCATTGCACTAAAGTCCCTTTTCACCCTTCACATGTACGAACCAAATTTGTACAAAAGGTAGTTTCTAGAACTACGTGGACTTGATTCCCATCTTTATGGGATACGTAGGAACATTCGAGTGTCCCTCGAATCCAGTCCCAAGTATTTTGGGCCTAACCCCAAATTTCACTTTCAGTCCCTTGGCTGAAAAGTCCTCATGAAAACACACACTGTGTATTCATTATTATGGTCCGAATTCTATGACCCCAAAAACTAAGATCACTCATCCTTTCGTCCTGCACGACGTTAAACTGCATTTCAAGAACTACGTATGGCTTGATTCTCATTATTATGAGATACGTAGTGAAGTCCAAGTTTCAATTCAGGACCCAGCCACAACATGATTATGGTTTTTATTGACCTATGTATCTCTATATACATTGGAAAATACCCATCTTTATGTATTATAATCCTAACCTTAAATATTTTCAGATCTTCATAACCCTTTTCATGACTTATAGTCACAAAAATGTCAAACTTCTGAGAATTCTTTTGCCTGACTATGCAGCACGTGCCCATAGGTGGCCTTGCATAAACAGTCCACATAACAGACTTGTCAGCCAAGAGATGCTATTTATTTGACCATGCAGCCAATGCCCATAGGTGGCCCTGCATGTTTTCAACCCCCTAACGGGTTTGTTAAATAATAGTAACTTCATTCTTGGGAAGAATGCCTCTTTTGTCCTTATTTGTCTTAAACGACAGTATGTAGGGATCCGCAAAAATAGCCATCCTTAACATATTTGTCCCATATCCTTTTTCATGATCTGAAAGTATTCAAGTCTATGGTTTATTCCCCTTCCCTACGTTTGGGTCAGACCTTCGGAGGAGTGATATTCATCCAGTTCTTCGATATTCTTGTTCGGAAATATCCTTTCCATATTCAAGTACCTCTTTCCATACAACAAACTCTATGCTTTAGAAAATTTGAATCTCCATAAACTTTCACTGGCTTTTAGCACTAGGAAAGTAAATTTCCGAGAGTTCTTTTGCCTGACTATGCAGCACGTGCCCATAGGTGGCCTTGCATAAACAGTCCACATAATAGACTTGTCAGCCAAAAAGATGCTATTTTATTTGACTATGCAGCCAATGCCCATAGGTGGCCCTGCATATTTCAACCCCCTAACGGGTTTTGTTAAATAATAGTAACTTCATTCATGGAAACTACTTTTTCTAATGCCCTTTTAGCTCTTTTTCATATCATTCCTCAGATTCAAATATTATTAAGTCATAGTTTACATATTTTCTCTCATACTTGAGTATGGTAATTTGTTTTCAGATAAATTATCAAGGAATTGAATCCATTTTAATCCATTTTTCGGTCAAAGCTATTTCGACCTTAAACATTAGCCTCTTTATGTCCGGCTTGCATGACTTTAAACTGCCCACACAAAGGACAGAGGAACTATGAATAAAAGTCAAGTTCCAGCTCACTAAATATACATTTTTTGTATGATTTAGCTAATATTGAGCAGTTAAAAGATTCAAAGTTTGTAGGGTTATTTGTAATAATCCTAGTAAAAATAAAACTATGCTTACTAAGCCCATTGGCTTAAGTAAATTTGAAGCAGGTAATGGAAGAATGCAAGCACAAATGATTGAAGACAAAAGTGTTTTTCATTAATACACAAGAGTTAGAAGGACATCCACAGATTGGAATCTCTTCTCTTTTTCAAGAAATTACAGGAGATTGTCAACAAAAGTCTTCATTTGATGTATAGCATCCTGAGCCTTATCAACAGTTGCTTGAAGCTCGTGCACTTGACCAGCTTCACTCTTTTCAGCTTGCTGAAATGCCTTCTTAGCATCTGCAATGGCTTTCATGCCATTTATATGAGTTTCATCCAATGATTCATTAAGCTGATCAAGTTCCCCAGTAACAGCATCTAACTGTTGCTGGAGTTGCACCTGCTGGACGACCTTTTCTTTGATTTTTTGCTTCAGATCCTTCATCTTGACAACATGATCAGCTTCAGCCTGGGATATCGCAGCCTCAAATTCGCCTATGTTGACTGACAATTTCACTCTGGTCAAATCTTCGCGACTTGTCTGCATTTGCTCCCTCCTAAAGATAATCTGTTTCACTGCAGCATGGATCTTTTCATACCCAAAACCACCAAGTCCCATTATAACAAATTGGGATGACAATCGGGAAATTTTTTATGGTAGCTCTTCTAAGGGCACCCCCGATATGATGTTCCATATATTGTTCCACGCCTTACGTCGTGAAAAGCTGAACGCTTTGAGCATCTCTGGATCTGATTCAACATCTTCGTCAGAAGGGGGTATGTAATCTGGAATTAACATGCTTAAGGAAGTGCCTCGTTCTGCTCTTTCCCCTCTGACATGGGCTTCTTCACTTTCAATTCCCGTTGGGGCAGAGGCTGAAGCCTCATCTCCGGATCTAGCCATTACAGTTGATGGCCCTACATGATCAATTGAAAGATTTTAGTTGAATCTTAAAGGATAACAAAAGAATGGATTGTCTTGCAAATAAAGTACAATCACAAATATTGTTATCCCTTACCCAATGGTGGTTCAGCAACATGAGAAGACTTCTCCCCATCTTTCCCGGTTTCAACAGGATTTTCAAGATGGGTCTCAGGAGAGTTTATTGGATTTAGCTCTACTTGAGCTAATGTTTCTGCAATGATAGGGTTGACATCAGTGTCCACACCCTCTTCAGGCATTGGCAGTTCAGCAGCTTCTACGGAAGAAACTGCATATTATTTTACATCATGGTTAGAAATATTTTCTTTTAAAAGAAAAATTTGGGCGAAGGGTAACACTCACGCCCAAGGTCTTCTAAATCACATGACAATCTAGCATGATCATAAAATTCTTCAAAAGTCATTCCTTGATTCATCATTTCATCCAATGATACTTCAGAATCTTGGTTAGTCTCACCAGTGGGAGCATTTGCTATGTCTTCTTGCTGACTTATGTCCTGCAACCCCTGACCCTGGACAGCATCTTCAGTAGTGGGAGGGATACTGGGAATGGATGGCAGCTCTTCTCCAGGAGCTACCAAGTCAGCTTGAGTTTGTGGTTGTTCTACAGCACCCTCCACGGCCTTTGAAGAATGATCAGTCCCTTCCCTCAAGGGGGAAATTGAAGAAGCCCCTGCAATCCTCAGAAATATGAGTAACCATATGATTATGGGTATAAAATCATGATTGTTCGAAGGACTTAACACTGCTAATGAAACGTTTAGCTAAGGATTTCCTCCTTCGTTGCCTTGGCTTCTTTTGCTTTTTTGGAGTTTCAGCTGTCTCCTTTATTGGCACTTGGATTGGCGAATGAAAGGCTATGTCCAGTGCCTCATTCATGGCCTGCTGGCCTGGAGATATCTCGCCTGGTTCGCGAGGAGAATCAGCAGCAGCCCCAACAGCGGTACCACCAGGGCTATATTGTGGCGAAGGAACCCCGGTCCCTTTCTTTGCAAGCTGCAAGATGAAGAAAATAACTTCCTTAAGTAACAAAGATTCAACTGAAATCAAGTTGCAAAGAAAATAAGGAAAGAAAACTTACAACTTCAGGAGCCACGTACTCTTGCCACTCCTCATCTCCAGAACCACCAGCCCCCTTAGTGGTGCCACGATCAATCATTTCCTTCACCCGCCTGGTGATAGGAACCGAATTATCAGTGGCATATATGAGCATTTCCAGCTCTCTGATATAAGCCCGCACTTCATTGGGGTTATCTCCGTATTGAAGGTCTTTGGAAGATAGAAGATATCCTATCCCAGGAAGTTGTAGACCCTCACACAAATCTAGCCAGGCGGTTTCAGTATCACAGTATAAGCTCTGCCATAGCTGAACAGCCTCTGGTCTTAGATATAAAGGCTGTGAGGAAGGTCCTACAATTTTTGATTTTAATTTCTTCCCAACTCCTGCAACTACAGATAGAGAATAAGAAAGTGAGACTTATTACTTTATAAAGTAGCAGTGATTGAAGTTATTACAATCAAATAACTCACCAGGAGCTGATGGAGTGGGTCTTTTAACTCTGGCCGGAGGATTATATCGGGCACGAAACCGCTTTTCTGCCGGTTGTGCCTCATCATCCCCATCATGATGATCTGAGGAATCAGTTCTAGAAGGAGGAGTCTGTTGAACCTATTTCAGGAGGAGAAGCATCACCTTCATGAGGAAGAGTTTCTTTCTCTACAGTCCTCTTCCTCTTTCCCACTTGATATACAGGATGATTCAATATCCCTTTGGGGTATGATGCTATCCAGTGTTCGGCATAAAATGTAGTCAGATAATGTGCCGCTTTTTCAACTGGTAGATCAAATACTGCCCCAGTCTTCTCTCTTGATGTCAGCAACCATAGTTGTCGAGCAACCATCGGATGTTGCTCTAACCTGACATGTACTGGAGGGGATACAACAATCTGTTGCAAATATTTGAATTGGCGTGCAAATCTATATGGAGCATAGGCCTCGCATATGATTTCTCCATCAATCCTGGCTACTAACACGCCATCCCTGCAAGCTAGCATGTATGCCCTCAAATCCAAAGGGGCTTTCCCATCATCAACAAACCGCCCAGATGGCGGACTTCCATAAGGAAAGAAGTTGAATTCCTTATACATGCTTAGTCTTACTTTTATGTCATAACCATTGACATCTAATGGAGCAATTCCAGAGAATGCTTGCACTGACGGTCTGAAAGAGCTTCCAGGAATTTGTAATCCATTCTGTACATTGTAAGTCCTGAAGTGAGTGGCGATCCATCCCCACAAAACCTGGAATGGTCCCACTATTCTTAAAGGAGATTTACCCTGGAAGACGTGAAGTAAACTCCTGTGGATCTTTGCTAAAATGGGGGTGGCTAACCCAACCATTTTTCCCTCAGCTTACTTGGCCGCAATGACGAAGGTCCCTGGCCTAACGCCTCCCTTCGAATCCCTGACCGGCAAGAGGTAAATACTGAGCCACATTGCCAAGAAACCCGCCAGACGAGTTTTCTTTGGAATTCTTTGATTCACTTCATAGCCCCATTTTTCAAACTCTCCTGCTTCTAGAGTTGGCCAGAATGTTCCAGGAGCTCCTCTCTTCTCAGGTTTTGGGCAAGTGGTAGGACGTCTGGGCCGGGTATCCTTGGATTTCCTTTTCTTGGATCCTTTTTCCTTTGGCTCCATCCCTTTCTTCTCAGTAAGAAACACCTTCATCCATTCTTTCGGATGGATATCTTTTCTGAAATGAGTTAATGAGGTCTCTGAACTCTTGAGCTTGTGAAAGATTTTGAATAATTCTCGAGCCAAAGCAGGAGTCTTCTCTGGATCATTCCAAGTCACCTTGGGAGGAATGAATTCATCATACATGTCACCCAAGATTGGAGCTCCTGAAATCTTGTGGACATCCCACAAACTGATACCTACTTCTCCATGAGTCAAGTGGAAAGAATTAGTCGCTGGACTCCAGTGGCTGAGTATCTCTGGCACGAAGATATCATGTCTGTAAATATATGTCTGCCCAACCCAAACAGCTTCATATATTGCAGCTCTCTTCAGATCCTCAATAAACTCTGCGCAAGTCTGTCGCACCCAGTATGCCCACATCCAAGTTGGCTTCACACCTCCCCCAGGGCGGAAATCCCAACTTTTCTTCCAGCCTTTGGACTGATCCATCTGAGCATCTCGGAAGATTGAAGGATGACAATGTGGTTGAAGCTCAGGTGTATGTTTTTTCAGATCTGGTGTGCAAGGGCTATGATGCATCACATAAGCCTTCTCTACTGTTCCAGCAGTTTGAAATACTCCTCCGCCTGAGATATTTGCTGAAGCAAAATTGGTATAATTCTGAAACCAAGAAAATGGAAGATAATTCTTTACTTCTGGAATAATGACTTCTTGCAGATGACCATGACCATACAAAGGTAGATAAGTGCAGTGAGGAAAGTCGTAATGATATTTCTTCAGATACTTAGCCAAATCTGGAAGAGTGCTGTTTTTTACAGTATAGTAATCAGGGCCAATGATATTCATAATATCATCTATCCGCTTGCTAGCCAGTTCATCAAGTAATCCAGGTCTAAGAGCCATTGAATCTGCACAGGAGTTGAATAAATTAAACTCTTAAATGGGTTTTATTTTTCATAAAATTTGTGAAAGAATTTTAAAAAAAATGGCTAAGGCATTAAGGCGCGCAAGTATGGAGATGTCGCGCAAGTGGTACATGTGCCGCGCAAGTTTTGGTCGCGCAAGTATTACCGCGCAAGCCCTATTACCTTGAGAGTAGCGCGGCTACGAAGAAACAGCGAAAACAAGAGACTTGCGCGACGAGGAAGACTTGCGCGGTGAGAGCTCTAGAAATCCGGAACTTCAGATGCCATCTACGGCCGGAAGCCGTGTATTTATAGGCCAGTGGGCCTATCTGCGCGCCGCATCCAGAGTGCTCAATGCCTGCGCGACGAAGACTTGCGCGCCGACTTCTGTGCATTTGAAGACTTGCGCGCCGCCCTTTTCCTTTAGAGGGATTCGATTTCCTCAGAGTCAAATCCTCATTTTCTCTCCGGTTCCAACTCTGAGGGGGGACTTTTGTTGACGCTCCTTTCGTCACGGAATCTAAAGTTCAGAAAAGGGAATATCTGAGCTCAAAGTGATTAATCCTTTGAAGAAACATCAAAAATCGACAAAGGGATGAAAAAGGAGAACATTGCCCATAGGTCGCGCAAGTTCCCTCTTGGTCGCGCAAGTACACTTGCGCGCCGCCTCAACACTTGCGCGACCCCTCATGGTCGTGCAAGGGACTTGCGCGACAGATCTGGTAACCGCCCAGTAACCGCCCGGGGTCTTCTTTTGCCTATAAATAGACCCTGTGGGCCCCCCATTCGAGAAGGATCTTTTTCCAGAAACTCGGATCAAAGCTCCCGATGCCCAAGTCTCTTCTCAAAGCTTCCGGAACACTTCTAAGGTAATTTCTTACCTAGAAGGGAAGATCTAAAGGGAAGAAGGAAGGCCAAGTGTTGAAACTTATCAAACACTTGCACGCCGACTTAATTCCTTCAATATAACTTGCGCGTCCCCTCTCTGGAAGAACCTCAAGAGGATTATAAAGGGTTTAATAAAGAATCGCTCAAGTATTTCAACTCTGGTTGAAAATCGCGCAAGTATCTCTCGTGTCGCGCATGTATACTTGCGCGACCAAACTTGCGCGCCGCCGCAGGACTTGCACGACTTTTAATACTTGCGCGCCCCTATCTTTTTGGGTGCCCACCTTGCCCATTTTTACCCCTCTTAAGCCATTTCACCCTTCCTATTCAAGATTCAGTCTTCAAGATACTCTTCAAAGCCATTTATGGCATGATTTCTTGGTTTGACATCCTTATCTGAAAGGAATTCTGTGAAATACCTCTCAACACCCAGTGATTTAAACATCTTTATGTCACCAAAGATTGAGAGTTCATTCATTTCAACCTCATCCTTTAAGATGAGAGAATTCTAACCTGGGTCTCCTTTTCAGGAATAAGACTCAGTCATAACCTTGGGCTTCCTTTTCAGGAGTAAGCCCCAAGTCCCCTAACCTAGGCTTCCTTCTCAGGAATAAGTCCTAGTCATAAATCTTGAGCATCTTTCTTAAGAGTAAGCCTCAACCCCAACTTTGGGCATCCTCCTCAGGAGTAAGCCCCAAATTCTTAAAAGTTCCCAAACTTGGGCATCCTACTCAGGAGTAAGCCCCAAACCTTAACCCCTAACCTGGGTCTCCTTTTCAGGAATAAGACTCAGTCATAACCTTGGGCTTCCTTTTCAGGAGTAAGCCCCAAGTCCCCTAACCTGGGTCTCCTTTTCAGGAATAAGACTCAGTCATAACCTTGGGCTTCCTTTTCAGGAGTAAGCCCCAAGTCCCCTAACCTGGGTCTCCTTTTCAGGAATAAGACTCAGTCATAACCTTGGGCTTCCTTTTCAGGAGTAAGCCCCAAGTCTCTTAAAATTTCTCTTAACCAGTCATAAATTACCTTTGATTTGGGTTTCCTCTTTAGGAATAAAACCCAATCATAAGTCCCCTCCTAACTTGGGCATCCTCCTTAGGAGTAAGCCCCAAGATTAGAGTATTCAAATCTCCATGAAGCACATATAACTTTGTGGACCCTGTTCTTGGATTTTCTCCCTAAAAGTAAATCCTAAACTTTCGTCTATCTGGGCAGTCATCTATACATAAGCCCCAAAACAAATTCTTATGATTGCATATTTTATGGCACAATTTTCTGAATTTTACCAATACCTCTTGTTTCTCACACCGAGCATGACTCACGTGAGCTTAGAGTGTAAAAGTAATTATGACATTCATCTTTGAGCCATCAATCATAAAACATCATATCCCATTCCTCGAACTACGTGGGTTCTGATTCCTTTTTCAAAACAAAGGATACGTAGGTAGCCCATTTATGGGTTCGATCCCAACATTGAAATAATCTCTGTCCTTCTGAATGACGATAAACTTCAAGTGCCCCACTGAGTGGCTTTAAAACCAGCCTGGTCATCAAAATGACCAAGAGACTTTTATATAAATGTTTTGAAGGATACCATTGACCAAGAATCTCTAAACAAATATAGATGATTCTATATTGATGAAGAACCTCGAATACATATAAAAGATTCTCTAAATTTCTTGCATATTTAATCATTGATTGTTAAAACTAAAGGAAATCTCATTTTATACTTGGTAATGTAATAAGGATTCACGAACTTAACTTAAATCTATAAAGAGAGTCTCGGAGTAGACAATAATTCCCCTCAAAAAGGTGTGATGAGTCCGACCTCCCATCCTCTCGACCAATGCAAATTCCTAAGCCTCATTAGCCCACAAGCTAATGAGCGCCTGCCTTTGGAAAGTAGGTCCAAACGGATGTGGAATCATTTGATGTTTCCGGTTCTACGAACAAACCCGTTAGAAACCGATCAGAATGTTTGAATCTCCCGTCCAGGAGGTCATCCCCGGATTCCGCGCGAAACAACACTGCTAAGGGGAATGAATTGTTTCACTATATTCATAGAGTCCTCTATAACCAATAAAATGGAATTTTAATTGTAATAAATATGATTTCGTGGTTTAAATCAACTAACCACATCTAGAATTCTTTTTCAGTTGACCAATGGGACATTCCACTAAATCTAGTAAAACAATGATACCGACTTGGAGGTCCATACCAAGTTTTTCCCTCTTCTTTTCCATTTATCCTTATTTTTAAATATTTTTCAAATGGTTTTATTGATCATTCATTCTAGTTCTATGTGTTAGTTTCTAGATATTAACATAATATTACCACTATATAATAATCTCATGTTTGGTCTATCTAACTCTTTTGTTTTTTTTCCCTTATTGGATTTATTTTAATAAAATTAAATAAAGGGTGGTTAAATTTATGTGTGGGGGGAGAGTAATTCTTCTTGGTATAAAATTTTGGCAATTTGTTGTGTTTTTTATCTTTTTAAGAATTTTGAGGATCAATTAACATTAATTATAATTTTTATCACTTTAACAGATTTTGAGAGGGGTTTTATGATTTTGGATAAAATAGAGTTGTAATGATTATTGATGTAGAAACATTTTCTTCAATTTTTTTTTCAATAATTTTTATGAGTTTTAATATTTTTTTGAGATTCGTGTCCATAGAACATAGATTCCAATTATTTTTCCTCATCCTATTAGTTATTATGAACCCTTTGGATATATTTTTCATAAAACCCACACTTTTTAAGGCAAAATTATATTTTTTAGTCAAACTAGATCAAATAATTATTTTCCATAAAAGATATAGATTTGATGAAATATTACAGATTTGGTTGTGATATTGTTAAAAACAATAAAAATTTATCTTGTGACCAACCTTTTACATCAATCCTTGTTAACCCTTAGAATCTGTGAAATTTCATATAGGTTTAAGCCACATTACAAGATTATTTTCCCTTACATACCACAACTCGTAATATATATTCATAGATATTACTAGTTCGAGTGTGGGGGAAGGTATTTTCCCATGTGTTGTTCAGGATATATCTCACTATATTATGTGTGATGTGTGCATAATTATTATGTGCTTTTTATTAATGATTATAAGTCGATTTAATTCATTTTTATTCATTTCAATCATTTTTTTCTCCAATAAAAATTAAAAATTAAAACATATAATAAAATTTTGATGAGACTAAATTATTTATTATGCCTTCATTTATGGCTGATGGACCTCTAAAAAATAGAGGTAATGTTTTTCATTATTTCATTTTATTTTATTATCATCCCAACCTCTACAAAAAAAATGAAAAAACAAGGTTTATTTGGAATGTAAAAATTTACCCTTACCAAACTAATTACTTTTGGATCATATTTTGCTGGATGATAGAAGTGAGATTTTTTATTATGAAAATGTTTTGAATTTGTTTAGAAAAAAAATTAAAAGGGGAAACTTGCAACGAAACCATTCATTATATTTAATTATTGACTCATGTGTCATGCCAAAGTGGGTGTTGTGTATCTTGTTTAAGGTGAATTAAGGGAGATATATTACAAATTTTATCACTTTATAATTCAGGAATTTATATTTAAGAGGTCATCCCACTTGTTAAGGATTATTTTATTCATTACCCACCCACATGATGTATCTGAGTCATTTTATTATTAATGAAATGTGTAATTACCCCATACCCATTAGTCTATAGTCGATGCCTTACTTTACCACATTGGCATAATAAACAATGAAATCACATCCTGAAGGACCGAATAGTTAAGTAGATTTCAAAATCTAGATAAAAACATTCGTTTTACATTACAACATAATATGAAAAACAACATTGTAACTCCATTTAAAACAACCATAAATATTATTTTCATATCTTATCCTAGATTGTCAATACTAAAATAAATATTTCCATCTGGGGGAAAAATGAATAATAAGAAAGGCGTGGGATCAGATTCTCAGTAAGGGTAATAAATATAGAAGAAGATAACATAAATAAATAAAATCAATAATTAAATGTTAATAAAAAAATTTCATTAATGCATAATTTTGAGCATTATATTGTAGGAATAAAACTTTATTATATAATGAAATATAAATAATAATATAATAATAAAACAAAACCATGTAAATTCTGCTAGTCGAATAATCTCATGGAATAACAATTACTAATCTCATAATGATATAATCAAATATCATGGACATCTTAAACATAATGTTGATTCCTTATCGAAGACATTTGAAAATAAATAGTTAAGGCCTCAACCAAATCCATATATAAAAATAAATGGGTCATGCATCAAACATTTCAATATTTGGATTGTCTCATGAGTCATATTGAGGAATTGCGGGGCTATTAAAGGACCCACATGTCTGTTAAGAAATATAATTAATTACTCATATGAATAATGTGAAACATAAACAAAATACACATGAAATGAAAATAACTTTCCCCAATCATTACACATAATCACTAACCATTCTATGTAATATGGTGAGTGGTATCAATATATCACATCCATAGTCAAATTGATCATAAATAATTTATAAAAAATTTGGTATATGATATCATATTAGATAAATCATAATTAATAATATTATTTAAAAAAGGGTCATGAAATAGATGAAAAATGCTCTAATAAAATCATTGATTAATTCTTATCATAAATAACCTTTTTACCTTTCAACGATGTGTTCTTTTGGAAAAATATTTTTTTGTCATAAAATTATATTTTAAACAAGTATATCCAAGAAAAGAAATGGGAAAGAATAACAAATTATTTTTTAGGAATAAATTATATTCAACTAAAGTGAAAACATATAAAAATATTTTCTAATAAATATTAGAAATGGTCAGCTTCAATGCGATTGGAGTGAAAATATAAAAGAATCATTAAAATAGAAAAATTTATATTTTCCTGTATAAAAAAAAATAAACCAAAATAGTTTTTCATGATATAATTAGTGATTTTATAAAAATAATGTTTTCTTAATGTAGAATATAGAGTTTACTTGAAAGTGGGTAATAAATCATGATGTTCCCTTTAATCGGGCTTGATTATCCGGATGAATTGAATTTGGAACATTTTAAAACATATAATTCCCCATAAAATAAAGATTAATGGAAATGGATATATGATTTTGGAATGTATAAACATAATATATAATAATTATAATATAAATGATGAATAATTAATTTGAGGTAAATAGAGATAAATCATAACCCAGATGAAAAATGGTGGTTCAGAAAGAATCCCTTACAATTTTGCAAACAGTCAAACCATATTCCCCATAAAAATAATGATCATAAAATAAAACATTGAATACAGAGAATATAAATAGATTCGTGATATTATTTTTCAATGGGATATATACATACACCACATACAAGAAATTCTGGTGACTAAGGCATATCTCATAGAAATAAAAGTGATATTAGAAAACCCTTGCCTTATGTCTGAATGTGTTATTCCATTGCACATCATGACATAGATAATGAAATTAGATTAATTAATAATTTAATTAAAAAGATATTAAATATTTATTTTATTTATTATAAATTTATGGTATTCAATTATGTCCCTTTTTTATGAGTTATAAGATTCAATTTTCTTATTTTGAAGTTTTCATTTCCTTGGTTTTCATGATTGGTTCACTTGTATACATGTACGAAAGATCATGTGAACTGAGAATACTGATCCTGAATTGAAATTATATTTTATTAATGAACAAAAAAAATTAAATGAACTTTTTTTTATAATTTTTTTTTCAGATGTGAGGATGATACATTAGATAAAACAAAAATGATAACTTTTTAGATTATTTTGGCATTGTTTTATCATTATGCAATAATTTTGTTATAGTAACTAATGTTAAGTACATAAGCACATTTATGAACATTACATAACATTTAATTCACATATAATATTCTGTTTGAACTATAAAAATAGTCTTCTAACCTTACATGAATGTGGTATTAGAAAAAAAAAATAATCATCATCCATGACAGTGGGGAATCGACAACTCACGATCGACGTCTTCATTTTTTTACAAAAAAGGGGAAGAGAAAAGAATTGATAGTGGATGTACCATTATGATAATAAAAATCCACTATATATAATATACGATATTTATCATTAATTTTTTTATATCTGAGGTAATGAAAATATAAGAAAATAATATAAATTGAATGAAATTATAATAATGAAAGGGACTTTTACCTCCTGAATTCCTCTCCCTGACAACCTCATTATAGAACTTTGAAATAGTATTTTGGGTGATAAAATAAATAATAGAATGTGGGAGATGAGGTTTGGGAGTTTTATTGGACAGAAATTGAAGAATATTAAAGGTTTATAAGGTTTGAGGATAAGGGGTGGTGAGGGGTGGTATTTATAATGGATGGGAGGAGTGTTCATTATAATTTTAATCATTAATTTATTATTTTTTATCATGACAATCAATAGTATTGATTCTGGTGACTAAGAATACTTTTTGGTGAGTTCAGAATAATGGTTCCTAAATTATCCATATATTATCCATTACTCAATAATTCATGTATTTAGCTAATACTATAAATTACAATATATCACTATTCAGTAAAATTTAAACTATTTTAGAAAAATCTTAAAAATTCTCCGGAACCATTTTTCAACAAGTAGAATTCAAAAAATATACCTATGTTTTAAAAAAATATTCTACATATGGGAAATTTAATTTTTAAATAATATCATCTTTTTTTTTAAAAATACCAATTTTTAAAATATAACTGATTTTACAACAATTTGAAATGTTGTTTAAGGTCTCATTAAACTATCACATAATCATTATTAAAAAATCTATTAATTTATGAATCAATTTTGTGAAAACAATTTTCTTTTAAATCATTATATTATTTATATAATTATAACAAAACATTAACACTTTAATAAAATACCAACATTTAATTTATCATTTTAGATCATTTATTAAACTATTATATAATGTAAATATATTCTATTTTAATTCAAAAGGTATGAAAATTTTTGTAAAATTTCATATATGAGGTTAATTTTAAAATCATAAATAGAATATTAATATAAAGAAAACTAATTTTTTTTTAAATTCATGATATTTTACTATTCAGTGGAAAATTAATATTTAAAAAAAAGACAAAAATTTAACCCTAAGATAATTTTGACATTAAGATTTAAAAAATATTATTTTCAATAGATTTTATAATAGTGTCAAAATTTAGTTTTAAAAAAAAATTGTGGCTTTTAAATTCAGTAAATATGTCATTAGTAAAAATACTGTCTTTAATGCATGAACATAGATTTTTCTATATTATGTAAATTAATTGGTAACCAATGAATTAATTTATTGAATATGTTCAAACTATATTTTCAAAATTTTCATTATATCATTCATCCCCGCCATCCCAATGTCTATAAGATAACGATTACCACAACAGTATTTATTAATTTTTTATCTCGGTGTTCTCTATAATGTACACTATTGAATAATAATAATTTAAAAATAGATATATCATAAAATCAAGGAAAGTTACACTCTCCCATACTTCAATAAATTGTATCCATTAAATTTAAAATTGAACTTCAATAAAAAATTGATACTTGAAATTTTATTTTTTGAAATCCGACATTATGAAGACGTTTTATAAAACATCCACATAAAAAGTGGTAAATATAAATTTGAAGTCACCGCGAAACTAGGATTCCAAAATAGGAGAACAGTAATTAAAATATGATCTGGAAAGATAATTCCAAATATCATTTTATTTTTGATATTGATAGAGAATATGTTCATTATGAAATCTACCACCATAAAATCGTAAATTTTTAAATAGTTAAAAGACAATTGATTTATCATAATGAAAAGTGATCGAAATATGTTTTTGTTCAAAATAATTTTCCAAGAGTTGAGGTATTTTTTTAATATCCACATAAGAACTTGTGAAAATAAACATACTCGATTCCTTTCCATTTCATTAGCTCATCCTTTGGTTGTGCTTTGATCTATCTTTTCTTCATTTCATAAAAAATAATATGGATATTTAAGATGAATTTCTATGCCTAAATTATTTTAATGAAATGATCCATAAGTCATTCATTCCAATATTAAATATTTACTAGAATAAAAAATGTTTGCATGTTTCATCTAATATTATAAATCACATATTAATAGTATTCAATGATATCCCTAATCAATTCAATAAGTAGTTATCCTAAATACCCAACCAAAATATGTTAATCCTAATTAAATGACCAAATATTTAGAAGAAAGGTTTCATAACATAATATTTTCTCCAAAACAATATACTGAATTTATAATTGTCATATAAAAAAATTCAATACCTTTATCACCTTTAATAAATATTGAAAACACGAATTCCTTCAAAAAAAAACTAATGTTGTTGAATATATTACTTAAATCCAAACATCGAACAATTCTATAATAACATAAACCATTTGATCATTAACCACATTCATGATCACCAATACTATTCCATAAAAATCTATTTTTTATTAACTCATTATAAAGAACGTATTTAGGTTTATCATTCCCAAATCATGTGTTTTACAAAATATAATCTTATAATTGAATCACTTCTATTTGTTACTAGTTATATTCATGAAATGATTCTAATTACCTAAAAAAATTCATTGATTACCATCCTCATATATCCCATTATTATTATAACTAGGGAATTATTGATAAAATACTCAAATAACACAATTCATGAATACAAACTATGTACTATTAATCATTTCTCATCATCCGTGTTAGTAGCCTAAGCTTAAACATGATTTGTTATCCTCTTTTAAGATATATTCCATTAATGCTTGAGATATTGATTTTAATTTCGTACCATCTTCTTGAAATTTAAGCATTAAACATTAGAAATCTTTTTCTTACCCTTGAAATCACAAGCACTATGGAATTTTTTTCTACTCATGTCAAAAATCCACATTTCGTACATGGAAGTAATAGAGTGTTTCTTTCAACAATTATCACATTTGGGAAAAAAATTCTTTCTCCCTATTCCATTGTCCATGTTTTTTCATGCATTATTACTATTCTCATGCTTCCCTCTTAAGAAATAATACTTAAATAATCATTTCATCATCTTAGCAACAGATGATATTATTCCCTCATATAATGAAAAAAAAATTAGAGACTTGTTCCCTTTGAATTATTAGCATATGAAAATAAAATATATGATCCTTCTTACTCTTTGGATAACTTCCATTGCTTAAGTTCCCATTTCTTCCAATACAATCTATTTCAAAATAATCGTTTACATTAAGTTAGGTTACAAATCATAATTCATAATTTCAAACAAGAAAAACACATAACATAAATTTATAATTAGTGCATAACTAATCTCACAATAATAATCATGGATTGTTTAGGGATATAATTAATTTTAAATCCTTCATAATGGTTTCTAAATTAAAAGTGAATTATCCAAAGTGTATCCCTCAGGAGTGTTAATCCAGGTGCATAGTAAAGCTTGTTGACATGTACCGGGTTATGCTGAGTTATGCTCGAAGCACCACGTCGGAGCTATTAAACCTATGTATATATTTTCTAGAACTATATCCACTTATAGTTTCTATATGAGGATGTATTTATATGAATACACACATAGTATATACCTGAACGAAATTATAGGATGTTATTCTATGCTTATCATCAATCTCTATCTTGGTGTTAGGTTCCATGATGTATGTTTAATAAATATAGTTTCAAAGGTTGATACTAACCTCAATTTGATACCAATGGTTATCACCTCAAACCCAGTAGCCAGGATCTGGTGCCTTACATTATTACATCAACATAATAAACAAGGAAATCGAATCTGGAAGGACTAAATTGTTTAATAGATTTGTGAAACAAGATATAATATTATGTTTTATATTACATAATGAAATGGAAAACAACATAGTTAATCAATTAAAAACACCCTTGAACTCCTATTATAATAGTTTATACCTACATGTCAATGAAAAAAATAAATTTTTACATCCTGGGAAAAAATAAAACATAAAAAAACTGTGGGCTCAAATTCTAATTAAGGGTTGCAATACAACATTATTTAACATATATAAACATAAAAAATGAAAGGATAATAACTAAAAAAATGTCAAAAAAAACATGATCTTGATCATTACAGGATATGAATAAATGGTTATTACATAATTACTTATAAATAATCATACAAGAATGATACTTAACCATGTATATTCTACTAATCATATAATCACATGGAAAATAAATAACTAATATAATAATGATGGTATGCAAGATATTGGTCATATAAAATATATTATCAAGGCCTTGACCATGAAATTTTAAAATAAATGGTTTTGGCCCCATCCAAATCCATATATGAAAATAAATGGGAAATTCTATGCTGAGGTCTGTATCTGGTATGTTTCATGAGACCTACTGATGCATTCATGGGATATAGAGCGTCCCACCTATTGTTTAATAACTCCAATTCATTCCACATGTGAATGAGGCATAACATATAAAACATATATATATATATATATATATGAAATGTAAATAACATTCTCATATCTGTAAAAATAATCACAAACTATTCAGAGTAATATGGTGAATGGTATCAAGATTGCACATCCATAGTCAAACTAATCATAAACCATTTAATATAATATACTGGATGATTTCATAGTATATAAATACATGTTTATCATAAGATTAAACAAAGGGTGTTTAAATATATTATATATACTATAATATAGTCATTTAGTAATTCTATAGGGAAATACCCATTTTACTTTGAAGAGAGGAGTTCTTTTGGAAAAATCATTTGTAATTGTTAATAAATAAGATTATAAAAAATTTGTGCTAGAAAATTGAATTTTAGGAAAATTAAATTATTATTTAGGAATATATTATATCCAAATGATGTTAAAACTTTTAAAATTGGTTTTTATGAAATTTTTTAAATGAGACACTATAGTAGAGTTTGAGAGAAAATATAGGTGTATTTAAAAAAGAAAATGTCATAATTGTTTGTGTAAAACTAAAAATAATCCAAGATTGTTTTTAACGATAAAATAAGTGATTTTAGAATAATTGTGTCTTAAAACTGATTATGTATTGTATTTGAATGTGGGTATATGTTTGAGAAGTTACCATTAATCGGGTTAGATTATTGAGAAGAATTAAAATGGGAAAATTATAAAACATATATCGCCCCATAAAATAAAAATGAAATGATATGGATACATGAGTTTGGAACATATACAGATAATTTATAATAATTATATAAAAATAATTTAGAATTAAATTGGGGTAAAGAGAGATAAAACATAACTCGAATGAAAAATGGGGGCTCTAAAAGAATCTCTTATCACTTTTTAAAAAATCAAACCATATGCCCCTTAAATTAATGATCATTAAATAATACATTTACTAACAAGATGATAAATATATTAATGAAATTATATTTCAATGGTAATTATATATAAAAAAATATAAAAGAAATAGTGTTTAAAAGATCATATCTCACAGAAATAAAAGTGAGATGAGAAAAGCCATAAATTTTGTGGGAAAGTGTTCTGTACTTATAATTAGTATAATGAAGAATTAAATTATATTCTTTAATAATTTTATTAATAACCTATGAAACACTTATTATATTTATTACAATTTATTATGTTCATTTATAAAACTTTAGTGAAATTCTAAGATTCAATTTTGTCATTTGGAAGTGTTCATTTCCATGGTTTTCATGACTGGTTCACCTGTATACATGTATGATGGATCTTGTGTAATGAGAATAGTTCTCTAGAATTGATTTTATATATAATTAATGAGTTTAAATAATATGAAATTGTCTTATGTGTAATTTTTTTAGACATGTGTATGTTTAAATAGATAAAACGTTAATGATAAATATTTAGATTATTTTTGTTTTTTTTATAATCATGAACTAGTTTTGTCATATTAATTAAATTTATGTACAAAAACTAGTTTCAAAACATTAAATATGTTTTAATAATAAATCATAATATCTTTAACCAAACAAATTGTTTTATGACCATCCTTCATGGTGGTATTATAAAATGAATGAATCATCGTCCACGAAGGTGGTGAATCGACACCTAACAAACTACGTGTTCATTTTCAGAAAAAAGGGGGAGAGAATATAATTGATGTCTTATATACCATTATCAAAAAAAATTCTAATGTATATAATATACTATATTAATCATGATTTTTTGTATATTGTAGTTAAGAAAATCGTAATAAAAGAAATGAAATTGAACAGAAATTAAAATAACGAAAAGGAATTCTACATCTTGAATTCCTCTCCCTGAGAACCTTCTTAAGGAATATTGAAATTATATCTTGTGTGAGAAAAAATACCAGATCTTGGGTTAGAGGTTTTTGATAGGGATTTGGAAGAAATTTGTCATGATTCATGGCTTATATGTTGTGATGAAAAGGGGGTAGTGAGGGGATGTTTCTTGATTATCTTTATCGAAAGCTTATTATTTTAGATCACGAATATCAATAATATTGATTCTTGTTACTAAAATAGTATATATTTATTGTGATATTGAACTAATGGTGCTTAAAACATACATACATAATCCATTACTCAATAATTACGGTATTTAGCTAACACCGTAAATTACAATATTTCCATACTCAAAACAAATTTCAACTACTTTAGGAAAATCCCAAAAATTCTTCATTGACATTTTTCAATGTGTAGAATTAAAAAAATGGACTCCATTTCATGACAAAAATTCTACGTTTGAGAAATTAAATTTTTAAATAAAATCATCATTTATTCAAAAATACAAATTTTAAAATTATAACCAATTTTACAATACATTGAAATATTAATTAACATATTATAAAATTATCACATAATCATTAGAAGAAAAAAAAATTTATGAATATATTTAGTAATGAAAATTTTCATTTATATAATTATATTAATTATAAAATCCTAAATATACATTTACACATTACAAAAATTCCAACAGATAATATATCATTTTAAAAAAACATATTAACTAAATCCATGATATAAATATATTATATTCTCCTTCATAAGATACCAAAATTTATGTACAATTTCATAAGTTTTTTTATTATTAAAATAATAAATAATCGATTAATATAATAGAAATGGCAGTTTTAAAAAAATATGGATTTTTCACTATTCACTAAAAAATAAATATTTTTAGAAAAATACAAATAATTTTCCATAAAATAATTTTTACATTATGGTTTCAAAAATAATTCTTATTTTTTCAATACCAGGAATGTCTGAACCAGTCGAAAGCCTGATCCCGCAAATTTATTGAAGGAAAAGTGCAAGTAAAGACAGAAGGAAAAACATCATCTTTTATATGTAAAATTGGGTTTACTATTATATTAATCTTATAAATATTATTTTTTCAATTTTAATAAATTTAATTAAAAATGTAACATATATATTTCATAATTAAATTTCACTATCTAATATTAATTTAATTTGTTAATACAAAATTCCATTGTGGTTATAAAAAATTTTGTTTATAAAAACACTTATTTTATGTTCCATTGATTTTTAATTTTATTTACAATTAATTGGTAACCGAAGAATCATTTTTATAAACATATGTATACTATATTTTCATAGTTTACATAATATCTTTCATTCTCTACATTCCTATGACTAGGTGATAACTATTACAATAATAATATTTAATCATTTGTTTAAGCTTGGTGTTCTGCGTAATGTACACTATCAAGGAAGAAAAATTTAAAAAGAGACATACCATAAAATATTTGGGTGTTAAAAAAATTACACACTATTGAAATATTATTTACATATCACATTATAGAGATATAATAATTTCACAAGCATACAGTTCCACACACACATTCTAGGTATGAACATTGCTCTTGATTTGATTTCTCTCAAGAAAAGAGTGATAGGAATTTCAATCTGTGGTAGCTGTGGTTGGGCCATAGATATATATTTCTGGCTACATTAATTTTAATGTGATAGAAGGAAATTAAAATTTATTTTTCTCAGATGATACATGATGAAATTTCATTTTGTAAAGGATCTTCTAAATTTTATTTCTTTTTTATTTAGATTTATATTTTGATTCAGATATTTAATGATTTCACAACAATGAAATGTTTATGTGTGGTGGATTGAGTAGTCTCACAATTTAATATATTTTATTATGTAAATAAATTTTATAATAAAACTAATTTTATATTTTATGAGTAATTAATATATATTTATGTTTTTAAATAATATAAGTTAAATTTGGGAATTATATGAAAAAAGAGAATGTTTTTTAGTATACTATTGTATTTTTATCATAAAGTACTTTATACGATGAATTATTTTTTTAAAACATTAATGGGAATTTATAATAATAAGTTGAAATATTTATTTTAGATATGAACAGTTTTATTTACCATTTAAGGGGATTTATGTGGGCATGAAGACAATATTGATGTGGATCCATCTAGACAGGTCCAACAACAATAATTCGACTTTAAAATTATTTCCCATACTTTTATTGATATTAAATTTTAATATAATATATAAGATATTATCTATATCATTTCACCTAGCTATATTAGCTTCAATTTCAATAGTTTTAATGGTCAAAAGTGGATATCAATTTGATGCATATTGGTTCACAGTATCTACCATGATGAAAATATTTTCATTAATCATCCAGTCATTTATCCATCATTATGTGGCGAATAGACCAAATATTTTGTTTGTTGATGAGAAGTATATATGGTAAAAAGTTATAATAAGACCTTATTCCAATATTCCAATATTAAATTTTCTAAAACACATGTAAATTTGGTGAATTTACTCTTAATTTTTTTTTGGGAAAAAATAATTTTTTCATTGATTTGATGATAAATTCATCAATAACTAAAAAAAGATGCTGAATAATTCACTTACATGAATCATTTATTCACAAGTTCATTGATAAAACTCATGAATATAATGTTCCTAACGACACTCACTTCTAGGGTGTAGTAATGAGGTAGTGAAGTTTCAAACTCACAGGGATCACTGATAGGAAACAAAATACATTAAAAAACCCTTTGAATGTATTATTCATGTTCAATATTCGAGAATGGGTTTTCCTAAATCATGGAATGATGGACTTAATTCATATAAATAAAAAGTTATTAGGTTCATTTTCAGGGCTCTTGGAAAAAGATAATCCAAATGGTATCTTAAAATATTTATATGGCATAAGCTATGAAGTTATTCAAGGGTCACCAATTGTTTTTTTCCAAAAAATTAGATCTACCAATAGATCTACTATACCTTGGTCTATGTATAGATAAAAACCTAATTTTTTTAAGAATCTCATCAACACAAAAATATTCATAGGCTAATTTTCACAGCCATCTTAACTACAACTAGGTTAGGATCATTCAATTACACCTACCATGGCCATTGTTGTACAAGAGAATGCGATGAATATTTAATTTCAACAATATTACTATTTGTAGGGTTATCATGGATCAAATAATATATTTATTGGCATAATAAACACCCCTAATCTAGACCCCTAACCCTATGTGGATTATCCTTCCATGGCTATTTTGATCAAAAAAAATAGTTAACATGCTATGGATAATCATAAAACAAATAAGAAATAGGTAATCCAAGATTAAAACAATTATAATTCCATGTTAAAAACCTTTAAAGAAATTAAAATATAATAAAAAACATACATGGAATGAGGAAACAATGAATTAATAGTAATCTTCGATAAATAAAGGAAATCATTATTGAAAGCGGGCATCAAAAAAAAATGTAAAAGTGTAATAGATGTAGAATGTATGATAAATTAAAATCAACGTGAAATAATTTAATAAATAATTATAATAAATGAAATAAAACTAGTTTTTAAAGGTATAAATAAGAAAAATATAGAACAAAATGATATACTAGTCATAGTTCTCAACTTCTAAGAGAGGCAGAGGTGATAGAAAATGAATAGTCTTGAATAGTACACAACGTATAAAGCCTTGACATCCTGTATTATCATTTTGTACATTTTTTCTGACATATTCAAGTTGTGTAACCATGTTTCACATCATATATTTGATATCCATAATCTTATTCATAAAATTGTCTTGTATCCTTGACAGAGTTGTCTCTTTGACATCGCTTGTCATGTAACCTCCGGACATCATGTATTTGATTCACTTTACAGAAGGATTCTGATATTGAAATACACAAAGCATGTAATGTATGTAGACATACTATATGACCTTTATGTCATGTAAAGTATTCATGGGTTGGTATTTTTTATGTAGGGAATCTGTGAATGAGGGATACACACTATGTATGTTCTACATGATGTGTAGATCTTGTTTTTTCAATATTTTCATCATTTCATCTTTTGAGTGAAAAAGTCCTAATTCCTACAAAAAAAACCAAAATTCACTTGATTATTGATAAAAAAATGAAAAATACATATGTTAAAGAATCCTATATTTATATATAAATTAATAATACAAAATTCTCCCACACTTGAACAATTTCATGGCCTCATGCTAAAATTAACCCAATAGGGATTTAAAAGGAAAAAATTTTAAAACAAGAAACAAGCATTTCAACATGGAAAATAAAACTAAGTGTAAGAATAAAGATTATGTTCTCTAGAATCAATCCTATATAGAAAATAAATTATACCTTATAGTTCAGTTCATTATCCATTCATTATTCCTTTAATGTTATTTTCATAATTGTTCATTAAATAGTATACCCATTTTTCAGTATACCTGACAATAATATATCTCCCTGCGCAAAAGGTCAAATGTATCGGGAATTATGAACATACACTATATACATATCCATTCCCATATACATAAATTGGTTCTAACATCTCCACTTCATAGAGACAAATACAAACTAAGTCATGAGGGCTTCAACTATAATGTTCGAATGGCACTAAGAAAAAGGAAAGGTGGGTACAAAATTAATAATCAAGATAAAAATTTGGGTAAAATATAAAAGAATAATGCATAGAAATATTGAATCATGAATATAAGTAGATCAACCTAAAAAATTGGTCAATTACAAAATAGATCAAGGTGGGTCCATGAGTATATCAGGTAAGTGAAAAAATATTCCCTATTAATATTTTTATTTATTTTTCAAAAATTATGTCTAGGATGGGTCTCACATCCATCCTCTAACCACATATGATAAATCATAGAATTCATCAGTTTTATAATATTCAATTTTTAATGTATAATACATATCATATTTTTTCATTTTCTTTCATTTTCTTTTTTTATAATTATTTTTTCAATGGAACATGGTGAATGAAGAAAATTCAAAAAGTAAACATGGACCCCATCATATCAGTTTAGTAAAATTGCCACTATAAATTTCCTCAATATTAAAATACCATGTTAATTAGATGTGAAAAGACACACAAACTCATTTATAATCCTATAACAAGTCATTTAAAAGAAATTTCAAGAATCTAGAATTATAATTAATATACTAAACTAAAAAATCATACTAAAAATACAAACAAGATTAAAAAGGGGTTTCAACCATCAATAACCTATAATTTAATTTTATTTAAATGGTTTTAATCATATTTCAACTTTAAAATATTATTTCAATGAAAAATGTCTCAAAAATAAGTGAAAAAATACAATAATCCATGTGTATTGACAATAAAGTATAACAATGTCTCCCCCACACCGAAAATGTGCCAGTGTCCGCACTATTCTTGAATACATCATGGGAGAGATATCAAATGAAGCTTAGATGATAATTAAATGGTAATTTGAAATTGAATTTAGGGAATCAAGAGAACCCTGTAAATAATGTCATGCCATGAATAAACTTTTTGTATGATGATTTAAAATTGGGATACCTATAAACATTTTCTAAAATAAAATACTTACACCAGATAAAACATTAGTCCACATGGTTAACCAATTTTGAAGCATTAAACTAGAAGGCTAACATAGATGATAGTAGTATAATTTAACATAAATAATTGAAATAGTGGTTTACAATGAAGTTAGAGATGACCTATGAATAAAAATAAAAGAAGGACTAAGATCATGATCATAATAACACAATTGAAATAAAAAAAATATGATTCCTCCCATAAAGATCTAACAATAACTTCATTACATAGATGGATGGAGAAAGGGACCAGTCAAGGATTTCCATCTACAAATAGGTCCACTACATCAAACAAGAACTGGTGGATGTGCCATCGAGCTCATAGGGATTCTTGGTGGGATTATCCACCTCAAGAGTGTAGAAAGCATGAATATCATGAGTCCAGAATAACATCCATGCTCATCATGATGGGGAACATACTGAGCATAGATCTTAAGGGATCTCTCATTAATATAGAGTTTCTGTCACCATGATGTTGAGATATACAATGTATGAGGGAATATGGTGTCAGGATTGGTCCATCTATAAAAAAAGGTGGAAGAAGAGCTACCCATGGCTAATGTAATTTAGTAGTGAAATGAAAAATAATCAATCAAGAAATGAATCCAAAAACAATTTCCCATCCATTTATATAAGTAATGATGTAATAGGTAAAAGTGAATATGGTAATATAAAAATATGGATGCCTAAATTTAGGATAAAAGAAGGAGGGGACCTAGATAGAAGTATGCAGTAAACTCAAATTTGTCACGGTCCACATCAGTATTCCCCTCTTAAAATAAATATAATTATATTTTTTCCTCCAAATCAGTGTCATCAAAGGAGGATGGAGCTGGGGGATTGATCATCATGGTGTGTTCCATAGTGCTGGTAGCTGGAATAGTTGATGATGGTGGAGTTAAGGTACCAATCCATATTGTGGATGTGTGCCTAGTTATTGGATCAATGAAGGGATCTTAAAATGGAGATGAAATGGTTCATACTTTCACCTCTTGGACTGATTTGGATGTTACGTATTCTAATATTCATTTTTGGTATGATTATGAGGTAGGTCAGATGATGTGGAATGTGGTGTGGGAATAGATGAGGAATATCTGGATACAGGGAGGGTGGGGTTAGTGATGTATGATGGGTTGATGTGTAGAACATATAGATGATTAAAGAGATTTAATTTATTCTCCAATATTTCTTGGATAAATTATATTAGGTTTATGGGGATAGATGTATTGGGGCAGCATATTCATAAGTTATAGTTTTGTTGGTTGTAAATATAGGTGTAAGGGTGGTAGTGGTGGTGGATGTGGTAGTAATATTGGAGTAGGTAATAATGGAGGTGGTAGTTGGAGTTTTCGTGGAGGAGGTTGGTCCATATATGGGTGAAACGAGGATATATGCTTGTTGGGATGGTGCCTCATCATTAAACTAAATATATCCAGACACCCAAATTTATTGGATTCACTCTTTGTGATCAACCATATCTTATGGAGAAAAGGGAGGATGATGCTTTCTATTGGGCCAACAGAGGTGTGGAGTTGGGCAGCCACAAAGGCATTTTTATTTTTAGATAGATGTGTAATGAAGGAGCCTCCCATCAACGTACCTTGATTCCTTCATTCATGTGTATTGTAGAACAAACTAGACATTTTAGGGTGGGTCCACACATGGATGATGTGGGGATGAGATCCTTAATCTAGATGATGATCCTATGTGCATCACCGTGTGCAATCCAAACATGACCTAAATCTGGTGAAGGATCCGAATTTCAGTACCACAGAGTGTTTTTATATTTTTCATACAAGGATAATAAATTATTTATTGGAATTTATAGATCCTCACATAATTTTAGGAAGCATCATCCCTATTAGGATCGTGTTTTATGTTCGAGAAGACTGTTGTGGAGGCGAAGTTAGCAAATTAGACACCAAATATAATAGAAATGTTGACATGGTTGATTTAACATGGTCTACCACTGAGTCTAAACATGGTGGAATTTATGGCCAACATTAATATTGAAATTAATATGAGGAGGATCTCGTTGAATGTCTCCTCTTGAAATTGGGTGATGAAAAAGAGGTGCAACAGGAAGAACAGGCCATGGAAATCCTAATGAATGTGAATATTCTCAAGAACTATGAGGTCTAGTTTTTTTGTTAGTCCTTATAGGACTCACCTATAGATGGAATAACCTAAACAGGTTCTCAGGTGCGGTGACATGCTGGTAAGGGTGGAGGTGTAGGAAGGCAGCGCGCTGTGGCCCAATTTATGTAGAATATGAATCTTTAGAGGTGGAATTGAAGGAATATGTAGAGATAGATGAGGATGTGGAAGGGCTTGCAGGCAGTGGTAGAGCATCATTCCACTGCTTTGGTAGAGGATACATCTCATTTCACTCAGGCATGTGATTAGTGTGAGGGGTGTTGATAGTTTTAGTCTGGGCCATGTCAGAATGGAAGTAGAGATGAGAATGAGGAGTAGGTGACACCAGACTGAGTAGAGTATGATGTAGGAGGGAGTAGTGGATTGTGATAAGGGGGATAGAATGTGGATCGATGGAGAGGTCGCACACGTAGAGGAGAATGAGGGGGGTGAACCTATAGTTGACAACATTTTAATGCCCCCCATAAATTACATGTCTTCTATTGGAGACAAGACATATAAAGCTCATGTTTTATTTTTTTGGGATGTGTGACATTAACCTGTCACGTAAACCGTACACAATGTGTATTTTCAATTTTCACCCCTTTTGGGCCTGATCCATTTTAAAAACCTCCATCTATGCTAAAACCTTCGTAAACACTAAACTATCCTAATCAATCCTATTAAACCTACTTTGGGTTTCCTCCCAGTAAGTTATTTATTTATTATCTACAGATAGGCTAGTTTCGATATAGAATACTTCAACATTAAGGTGACACCCTTTATAGAATGATTCTTGAAAATATATGGAATTAAAGGTGGTACAACATTCTTCATCATAGTTATATATAAATTTTTGTTTTTTAAATCATTTTATTTTTTTCAATAGTTGGGAGTATCTTTTTTCCACTCTTACTAGTTACATGATCATCTTATTTTTTAATAAGAGAGATAGTTTGACAATTCAATGAATCGTCACTTTTTTAGTGGAATTTACCAAATTGAACACATAGTTTTCTTCACCAAACCTAAATATCAATATCCCTTTCATAACATCAACCAATTAAATATAGTGGCATGAAATGGTCTTTCTATAATTAGGGGAATATCTCCTTCTTCTTCTATGTTTTTTATGCGGAAATCAGTAGGGAAAATGAATTTGGAAACTAGTACTAAGACATCCTCATGAAACCCTTGAGGGGGCTTGATTGAGCCGGCAGAAATTTGGAGAGAAAACATTGTTTGTTTTAGTTCACAGAGCCCAATATCTTTGTAAACAGACATGGGAATGATATTGATACATGTGCGTAGATTTCGTATGAGTTTTAAAAATTGTGTGTCCCTGTAATTCATGTAATTGAGATACATCTAGGGTCTCACATTTTTTGAGGAATAATATTTTGAACAACCTGAGATAACTCTTCACTTAATTAGATGACTATAAATTACTCTATATTCGTTTTACATGAAATAAATTCATTAAAGAATCTTTATATGTATATATTTGAACGATTTATTCACCAAATATAATGTTTATGTGAATTTGTTTTAAAATTTAAATTAGTTTTTATATTTTCCCTCATTTGGTTTTTTTATCATTTTTGGAAAGGGGATATGTGAATTATATCATGGTGGTTCCACATAAACATTTTTCTTTTTTGGAATGTCCTATATATAAGCATTGTTAGTTGATTATATCCCGTGAGTTTTCCAGTAATCTACATTATTGGATTCTTATTAATTGTTTTTCTAACAGAAGAATGTATTTTTAATGTCCAACATCATTACACTTCTCATAAATATATTGTTAGCCTCCTCCCAAGGATGAGCTTTTATGTTACTGGTAAATGTACCTGGTAGCTGATCAGATAAAGTCTTAGAGATCTACCCCATTTGGTGCTCAATGTTGCATAGGGAATCTTTGTGTATTTGCATTTCTATATCTTGAGTTTTCGTACTAATGTTTAATTTCTACCTGCGAATAGGTTTTCAAGATAGGACAAGAGTGTTTGGGCGTGTTTTGGTGGCCTTATTAGAGATTTTTGATATTATTGTTGCTGAGAGGGTGGAAACTACATATGTATAGGAAATGGTTGTATGAATTTTTGATGTGGTCAAGAAGTTATAAATTTTTGTGGGTACCCATGTGGTCTCTAATTATTTGGTGGACCTTCTCCACTCCTATTAATATAATAACATTGGCTGGGTAGCTATGCGTATTGAGCTAACCTCTGATGACAATCTTATTATTGATATTTTTGGGGATACTACTGCTAATTATTTTTTTCCTTGTAATTTAAAAAATTACAATCATTGAATTTTGGATCCTATATAACTATCTTATTGTCATGGTATGGTTGATATTTTTTATACATCTCACAATATTTAATTTCCAACACCGGGGAAGGAGGGGGAGGTGGTGTAGTGTTTAAATAAAAATAATATAGCTTCTTTATCATGGTCCCTACTTGGTAGGAAAAGAAGAAACTTTACACCACCAAATGGATTCCATGTTGATGTATTCCTCTATAACTATAAAAAAATTTGGAACTGTAGTAAAATTTATGAAAAATGTGTCATCTCACATCTAGATTATTAAATAATTATTCCACCATTAGGAGAGACATCAAATATATTCCATGCATCTGGTTTATGTCCTTGGTAGAATGTTTTTATATTATATCAACACTTCTATCCATGATGGGGAAACATGAAAGTCTTCTTCAGAAACTAGTCCTATACATCCCATGAAGATTCACTATCAATATAGGTGAATTTGTGAGTGTTATTTATTAACATGAACATTCGGATGGGTGGAAAATATTTTAAATGATTTTCTTAGCTAGATCATACCAAGTCATGACTAAATCAGAGCCTGGTTTTTGAGCCAATCCTTGGCTCAGTTGTGTATAGTGAAAAAGAATAAATAGAGTATTTTTACATCATATAACACACCTTGGTTGTTAATATTATATAAAACCTAATTTTTTTCAATTATTCTCAAGGGGTTCTTCACTTTGGTGCCCATTTAATTGACCAATGTTATGAATAATTATAATGACTACATTCTTAATTCTCTAAGTGTGCACCTGAATGGGTGGGTGTAAAATGATAGGTGAAACAACACTTATGGAAAAAATCCATAGTCCATTATTTCATACTCATGTAGTATCGGATTATATTATAGATTTCCATGTAGAAAATATTTAATATTTTATTTCTTGGGTTATGCAAGATTTATATGATCATTCATTTTGAAGTGAAGATGTGCAGTTAAAGAATGATTGATCTCGGGATTGAGTGAACGAAATTTGTGAATATCAATTATCTTTAAATGGGTTAATGGACTCTGATTCATAAACTAGTAAAGAAAGAGAGACAGAGAAAGGATATAGGTGTTCCTGAATGAAAATAAATTAAAAGAGGGGTAGGAAAAATAAGAAATCAGTTGAGGGTGAGGAAATCCAAGATTTGATATGAAATCTATTGTGCTTAAGAATCGTTAACCAAAAAAAATGGTGCCAAAATTTTATGTTCCATCACATTTTGTTGAATTTATGTGGGTATTGATCATATTATAAATCAATAGTTTCTAATTAAAGGTAGTAATATGCCATAGTAAAGTGGATGTGTGGGGTTGAACCCACATGGATCACAGGTAGGAAAGAAACCATGCCAACAGAACCCTTTGAAAGGATTAAATTCATTCACCCTTCAACAGAGGGTTTTTATAAAACTAGGTTGTTTGGATTTAATTTAGATAACTAAGAAGGGATCATAGTCAATTTTAGATCTCCTGATAGAAGGTAATCAAAAATCAAGATTAGTATAGTCCTATGGATTAGGCTACAAAGGTGTAAAAGGGTCACCAATTGGTTTTGGTCAAACAAATTGGACATACCTATTTAGAAACCATCCATTAGTTTGGGTATAGATAAACACCATGGTTCATTTGTGTTAGCATCTATATAGAATTCATCACAGGATAATAGTTATTGTATTCTAAACTACAACTACTTTAGGTTTATTCAATGAACCTCCCATTGTAAAGGTCATGAAAGTGAATGTGATGGAAAATTTTTTTAACCTAATTACTAGAATTAGGGTTTCCAAGGTTCAACTCATAGATTCCTTAGGACCAGAGACACCCCAACTCTCAAAATATTACCCTAATTTTATTAACCGCTCATGGAGGTCTTGATAAATTCAAATAAATACTAAAAATGTTAAGCATAATCATGATAAAAATGAGAAATAGGAAATAAAGGATTAAAATGAATAATAGTCAACATTTTAACAATTTAATTATATGAAAATTAAACCAAAATCCTAGTCGAAATTAAGACAAAATGATAAAACAAAAAGTGTCTATTAAGAATTAAAATCATTATTTTAAGCGAGTGGAGAAATGAAAGAGTAAGGAAAAAAGATGAAGAACAAATGAAGAATGAAAAGAAATGTGAAATGATTTAAAAAAATAAGAAAAAAGAATGAATTAACAGAAGTTTTTAAAGGAAAAAATAAGAATAATATAGAATGAAACGATAAATTATTAATAGGTATCAACATCAGAGGGTAGTAGATAAACTGTAAAATAAATAGGATTGATAAGTAAATGACATGTAAATCCTTCACATCATGTACTAGATTTAAGTATATTTTTCCAACATATACACATCATGTAATCATGTTTCATGTCTTTTAATTAATATCCACAATCTTTTCTAAAAAATCAGATCATATATTTTAATAACATGGATCATTAACTTCACATGTTATATAAAATATCCACATAATATATTTGATTCAAATTTTAGTGGGAATATGATTTTGAAATTTTCATGATGTGTAATGTATATACAAATAATGTATAGAATTCAAGTCATGTAAAGCCTTCATGGTCTGATCATTGGTCAGCAGGGGTGATGTGAATGAAAGATACATTCCATTTATGTTATACATTATAGGTAAAGCCTATTTTTACCAATTTTCAAAATTTATTCTTTTTAGTCCAGAATATCTAATTCCTATGAAATAAAACCAAATCCCAGTTAATTATTGATTAAAAAAATCAATAATCCATAAATAAATACATCCAATATGTATATATAAGATTATATTATCACTGAAATTTTGAGGGAGGAAATATATGATGTAAAAGAACAACTTTCAATTAATGAAATATGTCCATATTCATTCATTTAACTGTCAAAAAATGCATAATATTTTTGAGTACAATATTGGAACAAATAATTTGAGCCTATCATGCATATAAATATATAATTCTTCTCCCATTCAAAGATATGTATTATTTTATTTAACCATTTGTAGGATTTGTTCTTGAAAAATTTTCTATTGTGAAAGTGTTAAAAAAATTTAATTTTTATTAGTTCTTTATACCATATCTCTAATTTTTTATCTAGTATTCTTATTCCATGCCTTTTTCAATTCCAGGAAAATCAATAAATAACCAAACCACTTGTTTGAGGGAGGGAGCAAGGATTATTGTGTTTTTTTTTGTTCTTAAATTAATCTCATTATTTTATTCTATGAATTCTAGTGTTGGATAAACTATATTTGGTGTAGGTTTCACCGCTCTTTCTCCATTATTGTGCTATTATTCGCATTTATAGATTTTATTATTCATTGTTATTATAATGCTTCATGGAGAGAGTAAGTGTAACATTGTAGTAATTATGTAATAGATAATTTTTAATGTAGAGTGTTAGTGTGGGCTAATAAAAAATGATAGGGTATCGAGTGATAGGTTCGATCTCAATACAGAATAAAATATTGTGAAATAATACTTTTAAAGAACAATGATAGTGAAATCATGTATTCCAAAGAACAACATCTTATTTATTATAGAATTACTTCTTCATGATTTTCAGTATTAATTTTTTTCATATATAGATATATATAATTAATTTTCAAACCCCCCATTAAGTTATTATAATATTTAGTTTTCTATTAATTAGTTTTTAAATTGTGATAGTAGAAATAAGTGTGTGTGAGTGGTCTCTTTAAGGATTGACCCTAGGGTGCACATTATACAACATAATAGATAAATAAAAATATATTCAAGTGGGATTCATGAAAAATCACATGCATGATTTTCATATTTATATTAATAGTTTATCATCTTAAAGATAATTAAGTTATTTTATAATTTTGAAGATGGATCAAGAATCCACTAGAGTGGCGATTACCTCAAGGGTTTCCAATATTCCACAATTGTTTGGATCACCTTCAATTGTGTGTGAAGGAGGAGGTTGTTTATAGATTTATCTCTACATTTCCTCATATGATATGGTGCCTTGAAATTATTCTAATCTTTGTTGTGGAATATCCTATATCCATTGTTACATGGCATCTCTCGTCATCGTCACTGGATTCCTATGCATAGAAAACAATGATTAGATACTCTAATCCCCAGATCTACCATTATATATGGTCTCCCCTAAAATGGATTGATGTTTGTTCATGAGGATATGGTTTATTGAAAGGGAAACAATTGTTTGATGGTAGGAATCTCTTTAGCATCTATCCTAAGGGGCAGTGCATATAGGTTAAGAGGTGGTTTGGATATCTAGACAATTTTAAGGCTATGATGTTCATATTGTACATCAGATGAGTCATGTGTGGTGGGATGTGGTGAGATTGGTGGCCTTAATGATGGGATAATGTATTTTTTGGTTCCTGGGAATGAAAAACTATGGTCTCTTGGTTGACCGATAAGATGTTCTTCTAGTTTTGGGTCTTTATAGGTCTTCTTTCCCAGTGTGTTCTTATTGGTTCAACATTTTCCCTTCTATTCAATGGGATAGTTGGTTTTATTAGGTTGTATATATATTTATTTGATTAGGATTGGTATCATTTCATTTTGATGGCAGGGCATCTTGTAGCATGTATCATAGGGCGGTTGACTCGAAAGAGTGATGGGTTTGTTGAAATCCCTCATCCATCCATCTTTCCTCAATTTGGATGGATGGGAACCTTGATTTTGAATTTCCATGGTGTTTAAATTCTAGTTCTATGTTTCATCAAGATGAAAGAACAGTGAGTTCCTCTCAATAATATTCAGGTTGGAGTCTAAAAATTGATATATGTATGATAAAATTTATCTTCTTGTACTCCTTCCACATGAAAATGTGGGAGCGAGGATTGCACTACCATAATGGGTTTCCAGCCCATCACATCTTACTGGTGGGGTGGGCGGTGACATTGTTTTTATGATTGATTACACTATTTAATTTTCATAAAATAGGTGAAATGAGATAGTTTCTATCATTTACCATTTGGTTTTAATTCATTTGGACCTTCAGTAGAATTTATTTCTTTGGATCATAATTGATTTAGGAGTAATTTCATCAATTCTTGTTAGGGGTTTGTAATTTTCTATTGTTTTCAAAATATAGTTTCTACTTTTTATTATTAATAATGAATCATTTACACTTAATTTGTTTTTTTAATATTATTTAATTAAAAATATAACATATTTAACGGAGGAAAAATAAGAATTATTATAATTTATTATTTAAGGAGATTTCATCTTCTTTGAAAAAACTCCTTTCTATATATATATAATAAAATTCTGTGTGTATATTTTTTGGCACATGTTTCTATCTGATCCATTAATGTGTCTGTGTGTGTGTATGTTTGTGTGACATATTTGTGAATGCATTTGTATTCATCCATGGGTATACAGGTGTGTATGTATGTGTCTATATGTGCATATGCACATGTGGGTGTGTACATGTCTATGTTCATGCATGTTTGCGTAATGTGAATCCATTTTTGTGCATGTGTGGATATGAATGTATGCATATCTATGTGCGTCTACATGTGAGGTATTATACTCACATGCGTGTGAATTTATGTGTCTATGGTGGGAGAGTTTGGGTGTAAGCGTATGACCCGTGTGTGTATGTGCACATGTGTTTATGTGTATGTTAATGTGTGTGTGTGTACTTGTGTGTTTATGTCTCTATGAGAGTTTTTGTGTGAGTGTGTGGTAATATGCAAATATGTGTGTGTGTGTGTGTGTGTGTGTGTTCACATATGAGGATAAGAATGTCTGTGTTTTTGTGTTAAATGTACAAACATATATCACACACACTTGTACACAAATAAAGATTCTTCATTGGTTTATTTATAAATAATAATTTTCTAAATATTATATTTCAATATATGTGGAACCCGTATAGAAGAATTTAAAATGAAAACCTTTGGAACCCAAAATACAAACCTTATTAGAAGTAAATTGATGATGTGTCTAAAAAATTTAGGAATGAGTCATGAAACCTTTGACTTTCATTATCAATAGTTGAATATAATTCTCATAGAGTACAAACCAACTCATGCACCACTTAACCAACTATTATATTAAATTATATTTTACCATTTTTTATGCATGAAGAATTAATAAATGATTTTTTTTCTTCTTATTTCAGGAGAAAAATAACATAGTAATTGTATTAAGATTTCTTCAACTCCATTTATTGAAGAATTTATTTCTGATAAGGATTATGATGCTCACAAAAAAAGGAATTCTTGTTGACATTCATGTATTTGGGAATAATAATTGACATTACTCCTTATATTTATTTGTGAGATTATAACATTAATGGAAGGATAAAGGGACATGTGTGTGAAAAAATTTCATCCTCTAAAAAGAATGTGTTTTTTGGACATTAAATATTTTTCCCATGATGACATTGATTCAGATCATAGATGAATACATTTGATCGGATCACATTAGGAGGCTTCTCACATTTTTCGTTATCAATAGTCGAAATACATGATAATGTTTAGGATTTAATAATTTTTTTTATTAAAACTATCTCTAACAGAAGGAAAATTTTGGGTTAGAATAATGAATAAATTTTATTAGAACTGACATACTAATATAGTGTGTATGACATATATTTTTCACGAAAAAATTCATATAATGAAAAATATATGAAGCAATATAATTATCACATTATTAAATACTCAATGGCAGAAAAATGAATCCATCTAGAAATGTTATGAAATGATTGACAAGATCTTCTGGGAATATTTGATGCTAATGAAAGAGGGAAGATGATTTTTTCTTCCTCCAACTACGGATACACTTTCTTGGAAGGATAAATTTTATTTTTATTTTCATAATCAATGTAATGATTTCATAGGGTAATTAATCAAATATCCACAATTTTAAATACATGTAATGATAAATGGAAAAAAATTTCATGACTATCTTGTTTCGTTTCTTTATATTAAACCTATGTTAAAATGATTAATATTTTCAAAAAAAATTCAATAAAATAACAATGCTATGTTTATTTTTCAGTTTGATATATAATAAAGTTATTGTATAGTTATGTAATAACATATGTAATGGTAGAATAAATCATTTTCGTATTTATTATTTTTCATGATATATATATTTATATTTATTATAAAAACTTTAAGTAATTTTGTTTAAAAAATCAAATGGTATTATTAAACTATTATATTATAAGGTTTTATTTAATAGAATAATTATTAAATTATATAATATGATTTTTTGAAAAGGAATTAAATTTTAAAATTTACCATTTCAAAATCATATTAGGATTAATTATTTACAATTTTCTATAAATTTGATTTTTTAATGAATTGTTAAAATATAGATTATATTGAAAATTAAATATTAATATAATATATTTATGCAGTCAAATTATATTTTCAATTTGTTTTAACAATTTAATTTTTAATTTTGAATTAAAATTATCAAATTATTATTTTTGAAATGATTTTTATACTTTAATTTAGTACAAAAACATTATATACTTAAAAGGGAGTTTTTCTGAAAAAATTGTTTTTCATTGTATTATTTGGTTCAATTTTAAATCTAATTATTCCAATAATATGTTTGGAATATTAAATAAAGGATTCAATTTTTTAGTTAGGATGTAATAATATGTTAAATAGTTCCCTTTTATCTTTAGACATTGTGAATAGTAACCTTAGTAATTTTTGTTCCCATGATAAAGGAAAAATCTGGTAATTAAAGTTAAATGTAAAATGATAAGGACTATAAAGTAGTAAAACAGTTTAATTGATTTTATTTTATTATTATATCTCATCCATAATCATGCAAATGTAAAATATATTCAATAATTTCCATTTAGACATGATTTTTACTTTTATAAAATTTAAGGGAATATAAAGCCAAAAATTCCACAATCTTGCTTTTAATAGCTATATTATTTTTCATAAACGGACAAATGTAGGATAATTTAAGTTATATATAGTTATATTAAATATGAACTGTTTTTTTATCATGGTAATTTATATTTAATTTTTATTGAATAAATTGTTACCTTAAAATCTTACACAACTCTGATGTAGTAATTATTCAACTAATAGAACAATAAAATTATAGATATTTAAAATTTTAAGAATAATATTTTTTGAATGAATATTTGTGTTATATAATTTATTTTGATTATTATTATATAATAAAAATGTGTAAATGAGTTATATTATAATTAATTTGTTGTCTTGTGGCTTTAAACATCAAATTTAATCAATAGTTCTAATATTGACATTATTGTATTTTTATAATAAATAGTTTTATTATAAATGATTTAAAATTAATAATAATATTTTGTTCACCCAATTGAATGGTATATGGTTTATGAAATAAAAACTATACATTTATTTTTTGTTTTTCCCTTTATTGTAGATATATTAACCCCTTAAGAGTAAAAAATCATGAGATCACTGAAATTGTCAAAAGGGTTAACAAAGGGTTAAAAAAGTGATAAGGCTAAAAATATGATCAAAACTTATTAAAATATTATTTTATGAGTGGATTTGTACTCATATTCATATTATTTTACAATATAATGAATTTTTATTCCCTTGGAAATCAAAATTAATTTTTATTAATTTATTATTTTCTGTAATTCCAAGAGTGCTCCTCCCCTCTATTATAAAAGTCACATATTCTTCTCATTTTTTCACCTATAAAAAACCTTTTTTTGTTCACAAAATAACAACTCAAATACCTTAAATAATTCCCTCATGTAATTTATATTACATTTATTGATCATAAAACATAACTAGGAAGGATTTCAGTGTAACTCTTAAGAGGTTTTCCAAAGAAGAGGTATAGTCATTAACCAAAAAATTTCATTTTATTTATTATTACACATACATACAATATTACTAAATCATGATGAAATAATAACAATATAATATTCCATATAAATATTTATTTTATGTTAATTTACCAACCTATATCCTTCTAAAATTCCATCAAATGGGAAACAAAACAACTGTTTGTGTGTACGGTGGACTACAACCTCGCAAACCCATGTAATTCATTTTCGATCACCATATATCACAACTGGTTATAATGATGGAACTAATTCTTATATATTATATTAATGAAATAATAATGATTATGAAAATCTAATATATTATTCAATTTATTATCTTTCCATTCACTAAAAAGGGAAACATCGTTCACGAAAAGGTGTGGACTACCTCCTCCACGAGGCGATGTGAGTGGTTTTTCTTCACCACATCACATGGATGATACATAAAAGTATATTTAATGAAATAATATGGTATTCGTGATATAATTATCCTTTTTTAAATATAAATTTATACTTATCTTCTTTCTAAATGATCATTTAAAAATATATACTTTACTCATGTGTGCGTATAACCTATGATCTCCATGATTGTGTGATAGTTCTTTTTTCATAGTAATATATAATTTTTGGTTGTAAAATTATAATTTATGTATAAAAAAGATTACTATTTCATGATTATTCTTCTAGATATGATGTAATATTGACCACTATGACCATTTTCAATCTACCAAAGTCATTTTGGGCATATGATCTAAATATCATAAAATCATTCAATATGTACATAATTGATTAATTAATTTATTATAACATGGTAAAAATGAATAATAAAATTTAAATATATTATTAATAAAATAAAAAATTATCAATAGTTTACTATTAATGATGATAAATAATATACATGACGAGTTAGATTCAAGGTAAGAGTCTTTTTTTTAAAAACACATTTTAACGATTCTCTTCCAAAATGTTTCTTACAAGTCGATATATTTAATAAATATCTTATTAATGAATTTTTATGGACATAAGATAATATTAATGTTTATTTTATGGTTATAATTACTTTATATAAAATATTTTTAAAGTAATATATTTACATAATATTTTGAATTTCATTTCAAAAGTCAAAAGAAATGTTCTATTTGGAAATATATGGAGACAACGACTTTTTTAACCAACATAACCATTTTTGAATTTTTGGATTCCATTAAAATATTTCTTGTATAATTCAATGATAACCCCTATTTAACTTCCTTATTGGTATTTTAGTTTTGAGAATGGGTTTTGAGAAATATGGTATATCTAAATCTGAAATTGTTTTGCATACAATTTTAAATGATTTTTTCAAAGGTTTTGGGATAAAAATACAAAAAAAATAAATTCTATTAATCATTATATGGTACTTGAGAATTATACATGATAAATGGGTGAGAATGATAAAACTTATATTATTGGTTTACTCCCCTTATAGCTAATGAGAAATTGGGTAGCCCAATTAGCTTATATAAAGGGATAACCCCATTATAGATCTCTAATGCATTGGATAATATTCTTTATCATCAATAGAAAGAAGGTGGAAGATAACTGGTGTTGGTTCCCTAATGTATTTAACTGAGATCAAGTTATTTATAACATATATATTAAATGAGTTCTCAAAGTTATTCTCTATGTTATTGTAAATGGTATTTATTTTCTTTATCTAAGTTTTAAATATATTATTTTAGAAAAAGCGATTTGTAATTCATTTGGAAATTATTTAATTCATACGATAAAATAATAATGTGATAATGGTAATTATTTTATGGGTTTTTATATTTTTAACTGGACTAACATATTTTCTTATTTACTTTACATATTTTTTTTATTAACCTATATTATAAAATATTTTTCATAAGGTTTTAAGGATGAGTAGCGAAAATAATGAGGTTAATATCAAAATTGTAGAGATCGGTAATGAAAATAAAAGTTCTTTTTTTAAACTTCTTATAATATTGAAAAATGTATAATAAGTGGAAATTTACACTTTTTAATTTAATATTTATTTGGCTAAGTGTGATTAACTAATTATTTAAAACTCTAAACCTATAAGATCCTTAGGAATGAATGAAAATTAGATCTTATATAAGTATACTAGAATATGTATTACTTCTGACTAATTCATTATATATGGTATTAGTGGAATGGTTAAGATAAATTAATAGTCAATGATAGTTTTAATAACATACCCTTTAAATTCACCACTATATGGTTAAGGTAAACTTATATAGAATTCAAACATTACGATGTTGAATATGTTTTTTTAGAATTTTTTTCTATAGAGTAAATTGGGAAGATGTAGTTGGAAGGAACCAAGAAGAAAATATCCTTTCAAATCATCATCTAGAAATGGTTTTAATTGTACCACTATTTTTCACCAATGTCTCATTAATGTAGGCTATATGTGGTTGTGAAATTTATGATAGAGAGAAACATTATATTCTACCAAGGAACCTCTGGATATTTGAGCATTTTATGAAACAAAACCATTAGGTGTTTAGTGATAATTCCTTAGATCCATTGGTTTATGAAGGATGTATAAATGACCTCTAAATTATATTTAATGTCAAGAGGTTTTAAAATATTTAAAAGTTAACCCTTAAAATTTATTAATTTTATGGTTCGGTTGAGTGTTGTTGGCCTTTGGTTAAGAATAATAGAGATAAATATAATGTTGATACCATGGAATGAGACATATTTAAGAATATTAAATCCTTGAGAAATACTTCCATAACGTGTTTTGGCTCAATATTGAGAAATAATTAATTGAATTAAAGAAAAAGTATAAATATCTATTATCCACATTTGAAATTAAATTTTACATGGTTATCCATGTACATACTAGATTTTATTTAGGAACTTGATAGTAAAATTAATTGATTTTACTTGTTATTGAAACAAATTTTACAAATACCTTTTGGTCACACAATAATTTAAAAGTTATGAGATCTTTTTTCATTGTGCTGAGAATGTTGAGATTAATTTTTCAGTCACTTATATCTATCGAGATAAAAAAGAAAGAAATGATCAAGGTGTAATGAGTGGGAGAAGAATCCAACTAATACATCTTTAGGTAAGACCGCAATATGAGCGTGTTAAGAGACATTTTATGGAATGTTTGATAGGATCTAGAGAGTGTTTCCAGTGTGGTATGTTTGATCACTATGTTAGTAACGAAAAATAAGAGTCCTGAAAAATCAAAGATTAGGGTAATAAATATCCTTCCATTGATGAGTTTTTTTAATTTAAATCATTTGATTCATTATTCAAACATGTGTATAATGTTACTCAGTTTCGAAATATTCATGTTTGAAATTAAAAAGGCGTATAAAATTCAATTTTCTACTACTACGATTGATTCATGGAAATCTAATGATGTGGTGTCTTATATATTACATGTTTATTATAATATATCAATGGCTTATTGGACTCTGGATCATTAAATTCCTTCATTTATGAGAAATTGGAATGAAAAATTTGAATATATCCTCATTAAATGAAGATAAAACATTTCATGAAAACTCTAAATGCAAATATTAATGAAACCGATATTTATATGATTCTTACTGTTGTTATTAGTAGTATGGTCTTTACTAAAAATATAATTGAACTTACCATAGTATTTTTTGATATTATTTTTTGTATTGATCAGATTTAAGTTTATAATTATAATATAGATCACAATGATATGAAATTTATCTTCAATTATTTCATTCCTTTGACAACCTACCAAGAAGCTATGAAATTGATTATATATTGTAGTGAATGATAAATGGATCATGTAATTGGAATGAGAGAAATTATTAAAATTTGTTATTTCGCAGCAGTAAATTAATATGTAGATATATTTCTTGATGATTTTCATAGTGTTATTCCTAATCAGGAGGTTGAGTTTACTATTTAATTAGTGCATAATGCTAAGATTATTTCAAAAAACACTTATGTATTGAATGATGCAGAACTATTTGAATTAAAAAATAATGTATAATAATTTATAGGTAATTGTTTTATTAGATTTATAACTTCACCAAGGGGTTCAACTCTTCTAAATGTCAAAAATAATTATCATTCAATGAGACTTTTCCATTATTGTAGATAATTGAATAACATCACTATTAATAATAAGTATCATTTTCCATGTATTGATGGTGTGTTTGATCGACCTTAGAGAGCACAATATTTTTAAAATAATGATCTTATGTTGGAGATCCATCAACTGAAGGTGAAGGAGGTAGAAATTTTGAATACTACATTGTGGAATACATACGCGCATTATGAGTTTATATTTTTGTCCTTTTGGATATCTAATGCACCATCAATATTCATATATTTAATGAATAGTGATTTCCATGATAATATTGATATGTTTTGGTTATTTTTATTGATTATATATTGGTATATTTTAAAATTCATTAGGATCATTAAATACACCAAATAAATATTTTTGAAAATCATAAATGAAAATAATATTAATGGAAAATTTTGTAATTGTGAATTTCGGTTGTAAAAAATTTCTTTCTATGGACCTATTTTATATAATTATATCATAATGGTTGATCCTATTGAAACAATTATTTTTGAATAATTGCAAAAACCAAAACATGTCAGAGAGATTCATAGTATTCTTATTTTTGCAAGTCACTGTGGGAGGTTTTTTTTTAAATCCTTGATCGGTTGTCCATCCCATAGACTAAGTTAAATTGAGAAAAAGATAAATTAATTTGGATAAAGGAATGTGATTATTTTTTTAAAAACTAAAAAGAAGGTAATGTGAATAATCTAGTTATTTTCGTTCCTTCTAGAAATGATTATTTTTTTATCTAAAAAGATTATTATTTAAAATGACTTGGTTGTTTCTTGATGTATAATAATCGTGTAATTTTTTAAACGTCATTAAAACTAAAACCATATTAGATAAATTATCTTACACAATATCTTGAATTACCATCTGAGGTTTTTTCTTAAAAATCTAAAGACATAATTTGTATTGAGTAATGTGTGAAATATATCCTAATAAAAAAAATATTTATATATTTAATCATATATAGTTGAACACGATGTAGAAAATATAGTTGTAATTTTTTAAGGATTAATATTGAATGATTCATTACTATCATGAAAAGGTAAATAATATAGATAATTATTAGATTCGAAAAGATCATTCATCATTAACTATGTTAGGATTGGATCAAAACCCATTGGTTAATTATTTTGGATTTTTGGATTAAAATTTAAGCATACAGAAACATACTCTATTTTCAAAAGGTTCCGATACAAACATATCAAACAAAATGAATTAAACAATATCAAAAGGAATATCGTGTGTTATTGGAAAAGGAATAATGGGTTATGAAGGGTAAGTTTCGTGAATTTCATTATATAGTAAAATGTGCTCTGTGATTTGGAAAGAGATTTTGAGTGCCTTATGATTCTCAGTTCAAGAGATAATTATTGAGTGAGGCTCATAGTTAATTTTTTTTCATTAATCCTAGAATCACTAGGATGGAAAAATACCTTCAAGAGTATTAGTGTATGGATGGAATGAAAATAGATAATGATCACTTTACCACAAAACATTTCACTTATAAATTGGTTATATAAGAATAGAAATTAATAAAAGGGATGATTAAAAAAATTTCAATTGCTGTATTGAAAATGGGAAAATATATCATTGATTTTTTAGGGTGATTTCCAAATACATCTTAAGGTAATAAGGTAAATAGTTTTATTTTTGATCAATTAACCAAATATGTACAGTTAATATTCATTCGGGATAATATAAATTTTTATTAATTTTATCGATGGAACCTCATGGAGTTAGTAAGGTCAAATGTTGTTCCTATATATATTGCATCTAACCATGATACCAAATTCAACACAATTTTCTAGAATGTTCGTTAGAATTTGTTGCGTAATGAATTACATTTTAGTATATATTTTTTCCTCAAAATAATAGATAGTCTGAGTGAACAATTCAGAATCTGGAAGACATGATTTATTATTGTTAAATGGATTACTAAAGATGTTGACATCATTACCATTATTTGGTTGAGTTTTCATATATTAATAGTATTTATTTTAAAATATAGATAAAACATTTTTAATATTTATATATAAAGCAGTGTCAGATGTCAAAATGTTGGGATGAATTTAGAAGTAATTAGTTAATGGGACATTAATTTTTCAATAAAATTATCTATAAATTGAAGATGATTTAGTATTAGAAGATGATGGCTCAAATTATTTAGAAACATTATATGGATAATCAAAGGAATTATATTATTTTGAGGTAGGAAATCATGTTTCTCTTAAAGAATCCACATTTAATTGTGTAATGATTTTTGGTAAAAAAAATGGAATCCATGTCTATAGTTCATTATACCGTATGAAATCTTGGAGATATTTGTATTAGTTTGTTTTAGATTACCCTTCCCTCTGTTTTTATCTGAGGAACATAATATATATTTTGTTTTTAGGATAAGGAATTATGTACAAGATTTATCTCATGTTTTGATACCTAAAGTATTTTATTTAGAATATAACCTTTCTTATAAGGAATAACTAGTTTATATTCTGGAAAAGAAGTAGCAAATATTTTAGAATAATTTAATTAATCATGTTACGGTTATGTGAAAATCCTTATTGTTGAAGAAACAACATGTGAATCAGAAAATTGTATGATGGAAAAATATGCCCCCTTGTTTTATAAGTGAATAAAATTTTGAGGTTGAAATTTACAAAATTGGGGAAGAATGTAAAAACCTAGGTAATGATAGATAAAATAATTTTCATATTTTTTAGTATTAATTATATATATAGTTTTATTCAATATAAAAAATTATGTATTTTTTAAATATAAAATAATATAGTTTAATTAAACTATTTTCTCATTGGTTTTTATTTAAATGTTGAATTTAAAATTTTATAATTTTAATTTTAAAAAATGAATTTCATTTTTAAATTAACCATGTAAATTATATTAGGATTAATTTTTGATATGTTTATGAAAATAATGACTTTTCAATGAATATTTAAATATATATTTTTTATTGAAAGTTGTATTTTATTATAAAATATTTAAAAATTCAAATTCTATTATAGATTATTTTTAATAAATCATTATTTATTTTTGAATTAAAATAATCCAATGATGGGTTTTAAATGAATTTTACAGTTGAATTAAGTTAAGAACATTCTCTACTAAAAATGAATTTTTTTTGAAAACGAATATCATCACGTTTTTCGGACTTAATTTTAAATTCAATTATGACACATATATGTTTGGAATATTAAAAAATGGATTCCACATTCAAAATAAAATAGGTCAAAATTTGGTAAATATAACTCTTTTATTTTTGGACATTATGATAACCTTAGTAATTTTTTATACCATGATATATGGTAAATCGGGTAATTAATATTTAAAATAAAATGATAAGGACAAAAAAATGAACCTAACACCTACATTAATTTTATTTGATGATTCTATATGATACATAATCATTCAAAATACAAATATATATTCTTTGTTACATTTTTACGTCATTTTTACCATTGTAATACTTAAGTGAGTATATTGCTAAAAATGTCAAACTTTTAATTTTAATAGATATATTATATTTTATATTTGGATAACAAAAGGATATGTTCCATTAGAAATATTCATTTGAAATATAAATTTCACTTTTATCATGGAAATTTATTTTAAATTTTTATTCAATAAATAAATAGATTAAAATCTTAGGCTATGCTGTTGGAGTAATTATTCAATTAATAGAAAATAAAATAAATGGTTTTAAAAATATTAAATATTCTATGATTTTAATGAATAATTGTATCACATTAATTTTAGAGAAAAATGAAATAATTTTGTGTTGTTAATACATAAATTTTTAATTCCATTATTGACTATTAGTTTTGAACTTCACGCTAAATGAATATTTCCAAAGTTGGCATTAATTGTATTTTATAATAAATAATTTTTTATGAAATGATTTAAATTTACATAAAATAATATATTTGGAAAACATAATGGGATATGGTTGATTAAAAAAATGGTCCATTTATTGACTATTTATCTATTTATATTAACTATATTAACCTCGTAAGAGTAAAAAACACTGATATCACTGTAACAATCAAAAGGGTTAACCAAGGGTTAAAACAAAACAATGAGGGTAAAAATATGGTTCAAACATTCAAAAAAAAATTTATTTGAGAGTATTTTTACTCATGATCCTATTTTATAAAAATCATATCAACATTCATCCATTTATACATCAAAATAAATGTAAATCCATTTAATATTTTTAAGAAAATCAAAGAGTGCCCCTCCCCTCCTTTATAATTGGAAACCACTTATTCTCACTTAATCATAATTAAAAAAAAATTATAACATTATCAAATTAATACTCTATTTTCTTCCACAATCATATCCTAGAGGTATTACATGATAAGAAAACAATTAAAGGAAGGATTTTGGTGTATACCTTAAGAGGGTTGTCTGAATAAGAGGTATAGTTATTAACCAAACATTTTTGTTTTACTTTTTTATCACCCCTACTAAAAATATTCTTCATACATGACGAAATTAAAACAATGTTTTATTATTTCTAATAATATATTTTTTTTTAATTTCACAACCTATATACATATCCTCTTCATCAAATGTGAAACAAGACTGTTGTTCGTGTGTACAACTTACTACCACCTTGAGAACCTATATAATTTATTTTCCATCATTGAATCTCATGAATAGTAACAATGATAAAATTAATGTTCATATATTATATTAATTACATGTTTATCATTATTAAAATATAATACATAATTTAATATCTTATTGTTCATTTCAATGAAAAATGACAATGTCATTCACGTATATGTGTAGACTACCACCCACACGAAGCGATGTGATTCATTTTTCATCAACACATTACCTGGATGATAAATATAAGTATATTTAAAAAATATTATTTTCATGATATAATTATCATATTTTAAATATAATTTAATACATCCCTTCTTTTCATAATGATTGTTGAAAAATGGAAACATTATATATGCGTTTATGCAACCTATCGTCCCCATGATTGTAACATAGTCAATTTTTCATAACTATCATTAATGATTGGATTAAAAATTATATTTTATGTATATAAATGATAATAATGTCATTATTATTATTCTGTAGATGATTTATTAATGACCTCTTTGACCATAGTCATCTTACAGAAGACATTTGGTATCTAAGAGCTTAATATCATCAAAACATCAAACATGAACTTAATTAGTTTATTAATTGATTATAATATGGTAAAATGGAAAATAAAAATAGGAAAAGGTTGTTAAGAAATTAAATAAATAACATAAATTTATAATTTTGGAGGATAAATAACATTCCTGACAAGATATACTCTAGGTAAGGGGATTTCTTTTAACAATCCTCTTTTAAATTTTCCCTTCCAACATGTTTTCTTCTAGGTCCATATTTTTTAAAAAAAATTATTAATGAATTTATATGCATATTAAATAATAATAATACAAATTTTATGTTTATATTGTCTTTATGTAATTTTTTTAAATGTTTTCTATTTATAATTATTTTTATATTCATTTAAAAATAAATAATGAATGTTCTATTTTAATGTATACGACGACAATAAATTTTCCCACCATAATAACTATTATTTTATTTTTTGATTAAATTAAATATTTAATTTTTTCTTCAAAGAAATTCCCACTTTTTCTTCCTTATGGGTGATTTAGTTTTGAAAATAGGTTTTGAAAAGAAAGTGTATTTCAACATCTAAAAGTGTTTTTCATTTTGGTTTAAAAGGGGTTTTCAAAGGTTTTACACTAAAAATGTGAATGAATGAAATTTTTTATTCATGATATAATAATTCAGAATTATATATAATAAACTAGTGATCATGATACAACTTATATGATTGGATAATTCCCATTATAGATCATTATAAATGGTTGATCCAGATATATTTTATATGAATGGTGAGTCCCATTATAGATATCCAATGAAGTGGGTAATGTTAATAGAATCAGAAGTAAGGAGGGATTTAACCAATTTGGTTTATCCAATTAATCTAACTACTATCCAATTATTTATGGAATGGGTTTAAATTTTTATATGAAAATAATTATATATGATTCATAAAAATGGTCTTTCAATTTCTTACTCTGTGGTTTAAAGGATTTTTTTTGAGAAAAAGTTTTTTTTCTTGTGGAAAATATTTGTTTAATATTATAAAATAATAAAGTGATAAAGGTAATTATTTTCTATGTTTATTTATTTTTTCCCTAGACTAAATTGTTTTATTTTATTACATTTACTAAGGTTTTTTTCCTCACCCTATGTTTTAAAATGTTTTCAGATGTTTTTATGGGTAAGCAGGGACAATAAGGATGTCAAGATAAAAATTTCAAATATATGTATTGAAAATAAAATTTTATTATTATTAAACGTTTTATATTATGGTAAAAGGGGTAATAGGTGGATTCTTTCACTTTTTATGTAATATTTATTTAAGTATGGATGATGATATAATTCATGAAAACACTAAAACTAAAAGATCTTTTGGAATGAAATAAAATGAATTATTATCTAAAGATACTAGAATATGTGTTTCTTCTGGCTAGGTCCTTATAAATGAAGTTTCCAAAAATGGAAAAATAAATTTATATCATATTTTATGATCTGGATATGTTCTTGTCACCATCATTCATTGATATTTATATTAAATTGTTTAGAATTATTCTACTTTATAGTCCCATTTATTTTAGATAGTTATGCACAATAAATATTATATTAACATATTGAATTTGTATATTAAAATTTTACATTAGTTATGTATTGTATTATAGAGTATTATTCTATAGAAGAAGATATCTATTTACATTTAAAAATCTATCTACACACGAAATAATTGGTTATATAAAATCTCATATTCATGGATGAATAAAAGGACTGGAATTTCAAGAATGTTGGTTGATATAATACCTATCATAGATTTTTATCATTCTCATATGTATGTTTATCATAATAGTGTGGATGATTTTCAACATATTCAAACACATTATAAAATTCCTTGAAATATATATCCATTACGGTTTTAATACCTGATATCAATTATAAGTAAATTTATTGTTATATAGATTGATCAATTAGATCCTTCGATACCTTTTATAATTACCCACATTTGTTGATGTATGAAAATGAATTATGTTTTCATCATGTAAATTTTATTTTGATTAATTAGAAATGTGGATGTGGGTAGTGGATGTATGAGATCAAACTTATATCAAATGGTTGAGGTTTTGAAATATTTTTCCGGAGTGGAATCCCACCATATGCTGGATGAGAATCGAATGGAAATATAATTACATTGGTAGGGGTAACTTCTCCAACCACTGAGGGTTAAATACGCAATAATAAGATCCCATGTAGAGGCATGTTGTTTTTACTAGAGAGTGACATAGATCATTAATCAGTTTAACTTTCCTTGATCCCATGGTGGGAAAAATAATAAAATTTACCTATTAAATTATCTTGAAACAATTATTTGAGGGTTTACTTAATCTTAGTTCATAATGTTTACCTTTAGTCTGATGTTTAAGAATGTTTTGAGATGATTGTGTTTTTAAGGGATTAATTAATATTTAATAAATTAATAAATCTATACCACAAATTCACAATTGATATAAGTTATTGATATCTCCTAAATAGATCACTAAATAGAAAATCTTTTACCTTTTTTTGACTCAGTATGGGGAATTTTAACTTGGAGGGGTATAAATGGTTATATTTTTTTTGGGCCCAATTTTGTGTCATTAATTAAAATACATGTTAATCTATTTGAAACTCTATTAATTCACCTTCAAAACATCTAATTTGGTTTAGCTACTTCTGATGAAATAATCCTTATATAGGATCATAACAATGTGTTCTATGAGGATGATCCAATGACTTGTCAAAGATCGAGGACAAACATAGAATCTTTCACAATTTTAATGAACCAAATTTCACTATACATTTTAATTAAAAAAAATTTGTTTGACATCTTTTTCCACATTAAAGACCAATAAAAAATAAAATAGTTTTAGTTTTAGGTAATTAAAACCTAGTTATTGAATTAGTAGTAATGAATAATAGTAACAAAATTATGATATATGTATATATATATATTGGATCTTTTATACAAATTTAACTAATTCATTATTGAGATTAAGAATCTACCTTTTTTTGTGTTTTAATTTTTATTAAATAAAAATAAGTATATTATTTTTAAATGATGATTTTATAAAAATATATTATTAATTTATTAATACTATCTTTATTAGTGTTTAATAGAATTTAAGAATAAAAAACAAGTATTTTTTAAATGTAATTGTTTATAAAAACATTTATTCACTATGATTTTATAATTCTATTTAAATGATAAATTTAATAATTTTTGGAATTTAAATAAAAAAAATATTTTTTATTAAACATAACAATATTATATTAGGTTAATTTATTTAGTATTTTTTAGAAAGACTGATTTTAAGTTTAATAGTGAAATATACAATTTTCACAAAAACAATGTCTTTTATAGAATTATTTGTTTATAAGAGTTTGGAATTTTTTTTAAACCATTTTCATGAAATAATTTATATATTATAATTGAAAATTTAAACATAAAATTGTAAATTATTTTTAAAAATCTATAATAATATTTTTAAAAAATGATTGATATTTGTCTAAAAAATGTTTTAAAAATTATTATAAATATTTTATTTTAAATTTAAATTTATATCTTTTAGAAATTGAATAAAATAAAATATATTTAATATTTTAAATTAGTAGTTCCAAATTATGTAATAATGTCTATTTAAATGTTTGGCCTAAAGGATAAGTCATATGTGGTAAAAACAAGTTACCATAGTAAAATCTAAAATGGTAAAACTATAAAATCTAATAAAAATGAGTCAAAACATGTTTAAAGAATATGTGGTTGTGGGTGGTAGAGAACAATATTGAACTCACCAATTCCCATTTACATTATTTCCAAATATATAAGCTAAATTCCTAAAAATGGACATCCCATTAAAAAAAAGTTTGGAATTTACAAAAATGACATCCCTTTCAAGAAATAAATGTGTATCTCCTCTTCCAATTTACCTTTAAATAAAAAACCAAACTGTTTTGCCCATACTATATCAAAAATCATCCTAAAATTCACAATAATTCTTTAATATTATTTATTCTTCTTGAAAGATCATTCCACAAAGGCTTAGCCCCCTCTGTAAAGGAAATAATCTATAAAGTGATGTATAAATTTTGAACCGCTCCTTTCTACTTTCTATTTACTTTTGTCAACTTATTATTACTAAAATTAAACTAAACCTTACTAAAATTATAACATAATAATAATTATTGTACTTTTATTTTTATTAGTTATTTTACAATAATTAAAAATCATTCCATTTTCCTTTAAGAAAATCAAAAACATCATTAATGGGTTCTGCGGACTATCACCTCCATGAATTCACATGTTCTGTTTCTTTCAGCAAACAAAAATTATGGTTTAAGAAGTTAATTTAAAATATAATTATTATATCTATAGCTTATTTATGATTATTAAATTATAAAACATATTACTCTTTTTTGAAATTCAATAAATAATTAAATCATCAACCATGTATTGGTGTGGACTACCGCCTCTATGGAATAATTGATTTCTTTTTTTCCTTTCATATCATCATTATATGAGTTGTATAGATAATGGTTTCAATAGATAAATAGGATATTTATAAAATTTTATTGTTATATAATAAAAAATAATAGAACCTATTAACAGTATGATCAATAAACAACCATGGTAAATTCAACCATCTAAAAGAGAACTGTAAGTGAAAAAATTATTTACTTTGTTCTTGGAAATGAATTTTTATAGTATATATTATTCTTTTAATTATTTACTATTCGGATATATCACACTAATAAATACTAAATAAGATCTATATTATTCTGTTATTATTATACTATAACTTAATAACATTATTATTATACATTAATTATGTTATGTTCTAATTTTTGTTGGTTTAACCGCCTATATGATCATGGATATAAATTAATATACCAGATGAATATGAGAATTTAATTTACTATAATATATTATATAAATAATTTAATATATTTCTTTTTGGAATGTTAATATAAAAATTTAAATCATTATATAAAAAACGACATTCTTTTAACTATGAATCATCAAACCATGGGCATCGCCAAATGCATCTTAAATATCAAAACAAAAAATACATTATAATGGAATTAAATTATTATAAATAAATATAAAAAATATATTCTTCTAGAATGTATATTATATTAATGATGAACTATGAGATAATGATGAATAAAAACACAGTTGTTAGGAATCTAGTTTAAAATGACCACGATCACTCACACCCGATATCAAAAATAGATATTAAAAAAATAATATAAATGTTTAGAATCAATATATATGAATATTATAAAAGACTATAAATATGAAAAGGTTATGAAATTGGTTATTAAGATAGATAATTTTGTTATATAGTAGGTTATAATTCTTTTTAACTATAAAAAAATTGAGGTAAGGGGTTCTTTGTATCAAATTTATTTTCTTCAGACACATTTCTTTTTGTGAACCATGATATATTTAATATTGTGTGATTATTTCCAAATGAATATATATTACAATTTTTCCGGGGTTTGAATATCCATATTTTTTACTTTATTCCAATAGAAATCAATCCAGAATATACCAAATTGAAAGGGATTTAGTTTAAAATGTTACTCAAACTATAAGGAGTTACTATTACAAAAATTTATTACATGAGACATACTTATTAATATAAAACATGTTTTATTTGGAATGGTTTTTTTGCAAGAAAACATAGAATAAGTTTTCAAAGACCAATTAGATACATACTGATTCCATTATTGGAAAGCCCATCTGCCACATAATTTACTTCTTGGTAAACATGTTTTATAATATGATCGATTATGGAAGGAAAATGAAGTCATTCTATCTATCAAAAAGTGAGGATCCATGAATGAGGATTCATACCATTTACAATGGATTGATAAATGACAGTGGAATCACTTTGAAACCATAAACTGATCCCACATTATGATTTAGAAAAGGAGACCATGCTGTTGAAACCATGAATTTTAGCCTCAAGGTATGATATTAATCCAAATTTACCATATAATCATTCAAGAACATTCTTTTTGTGGCCATGAAAAATTTTACCACATTACATGGGACTTGGGTTTACTTTGGATTTACCATATAAGACTATTTTGATAAAATTATTGAGAGGAGTTTGGTAAACACTTCAAGTGTTCTAAAAGGTGGTTTGATGTTTCCATTAATACAATATATCTTTATCGTAGTGAAATTATGAATATTAATTTTGTAATAACCATTTTCGAGTGAAAATTTCTCCTTAATTGAGACAATAATTTTTTCAATAGCTGACCAAATATTAAAGGGGGTATTGTAATGAAATAGAGAATTTTAGACATAACAGATTGTGTATAATAGTTAATCAACTCATGTTATTATACATTGCTTTATAGTCTACCTTATTTGACACTATAAGAAAAGCACCGAGTAGCGGTGACTTTTTTTTAATTGGAGGTGGTTTAAACTAATGTTATATAGTTCTACAAAAGTTTCAAAAAACCAATGGAAAATATTGTGGTGATATAAAATATTTGGTGGTTTCTTCTATTTAGCGATTGTTTTAAACAACCACTAAATCCAAAATTCACTAAATAAAACCACTTTTAAAATGATTGAAACTGGAACTAAATAATTATGAGTCACAATTAGTAGCATTTGTAACCAACAAAACAACAAATTATAGCAGTTTTTATAACTAACGCGAAGAAAAATATTCCAAATGAATCGGTAGTTTAAACATCCACTAAATTTGGATTTACGTAATATGATAACCGTAGATTCTACGCCCCTGGACTACCCTAAAAACAAATGCAAACCAAGTGTATCATCTATTTGTAGAACACAAAATCCCTATTAGAAGAACACATAATAACCCATATATAAAAAATATAGAATGAACAAACATGTATATTTGTTTCCATCTAACCATAAATGGGTTTAATATTGTGTCTCAAATAATACATCAATAAACCCTCTCATTCCATATTATTTCAAGACATCTAAAAGACCACTAATCACTACCAGATAAATTGTGCTCGTCACCCTATCCATATCCATCTCCATATTCTTCTTCAACTCTACATCCTTCTACTAGAAGCTGTAAGAAAATTATATTAAAAATTAAATAGTGTTGTATATTTATATTTAAACATAAAAATTATAAATTTTTTATAAATAAATGATTTTGATGTTGTGTGATTTACGTGATCACCACCAATCATCTATAAAATATCCTCGGGGAATGATCTGGTCAACTTTGTATATAAATCAACCAATATTTTTAATGTCCACTTTTGTGCTATAACATCAACAATGGGAATGTGAAAAACAAATGTACAAAGATATTTATTTTGAATATATTAGAATTAAATAATATAATGAAATTTAATTACACTATATTGTATTAAAATTTCCACTATATATGAATCAAAAACATCATTTTTTCATGATAAAGGTATATGTATCCAATCATCATATGTAATTGAAAGGTTAATTGGATTTACCACATGTTAGCATAGAATCTGCTCAAATAATCCCATTATGTGATCTGTAGGGACTTCATAATAGTCCAATGGGACAACTATCATTAGTTCGTTCAGTTTCTAAACATTTGAACATTTTATATTTTTTTCTATAGTATAATTGTTTCCATATTTTATGAAAAAATAGTTAGAAGTATAAAAAATCTATAACAAATTTATTCATATTAAAAATTTTACTGATGACATTCACCCTTCAATATCGACACATCGAACTAGGAGTGGCCTGCTACCTCACTACTGTGGGTTGACTGGTATAAATATAATTCATCATCTTTAGAATTACTATAATTTAATCAGATAATAGTAAATTCAAACCAAATATTTCAAAAAATCATGCAAAACAAAATTCAAATGATCACAGATGCATAGTACTTACAAACAAAATATACAATACTATGATAATGAATGACTACACAAATGATATAAGTGGTTAAAAAATGAATGGATGACTACACATAAAATAATTTTCTCCTTCAGTAGTGTCATTTTCCTACTCCATTGTAACTTAATCTACTTCATCCACACTTGTATATCTAATATTTTCAATATCATGGCGAAAAAATATGTTCACTTCTTGTTGTTGATGTGATTCTATGCCATATGTCAAATCATCCATTTCATCACCCATATCATACAAGTATCATTTTTTTACATGAGTAACTACACTACATAGTTAATACGAAACATATTCCACATAATATATCATTTTCTATTCTAATTATAAGATATATGGATCGTGTAATTCACGCTCACCAATATCAATCAGTTAACTAAAGTTCACATAAGTAAATTGCAAGTAATATCATTTAACACCTCTTATAAAATTGTTCGAATTGATTTTGAAATATATAACTAAAAACTTCTCTTGGATACTAAATTTGATAATATCGGCCAGCTTTCTATAGTATCCCACTATTAGAAACATAAATATACAACTATTATGTTTATTGGAATCCTCTTCCAGATCAACTTTATGAAATTTAAATCCATTCAAATTGTATGTGTATTACATTATAGCCCATTTTGAGGACCTTAAGCAAGAAAGATCAAATATTCTAACAACTCATATCGAGTATTAGTATTCATGATCTACAAAAATTAATATAAATTTCCACCTAATATCAGTATTGATTGAAATATTTATGAACTTACATTTCTTGCACACCATTCTACAAGATCTTTATTAATTAATTTTTTTATATCATTCTCATTTTATATTTGGAATCTCATTCATATATTTTTTTCATCTCAAACTCTTCAATAAATGGATCCATAATTTAACAATTCACAATAACGTATCTATATGGCTGTGATAATTATATTTCCATTAGTGTAATATTTTTGCTCCACCCAACTGATAAGCCCATAGCAAGAAAGATTTTTGATTTCCCATGTTGTGGAGATTGAGTTGTTATGTCATCAACAACTATAACTTGATTGAATCTAGTCTCAATATCATCAAATTATCTACCAACAAAATTAAGAAACTCCTCATCCAAATAGCCTTTAGAAATAGAGCCTTCAGGTTGTGTTTTATTATCCACGTATAATTTCAAATGCTCATGATATTTATGATATAAAATAAAAAAATATCGATTTATTTAATGAAAGGAAATTAATTGTTTATATAAATTAAAAACAAATAAATTATTTATCTCTCAATAGGATACATACATTGATAATTTATAGGGATTCCAAATTTATATTCCTCAACCAAATGGTTAGTTAAATAAAACATGAAATTAAAAAATGATGGAGGAAAGGTAATATCAATGGAAAATATGTTTATAAAAATCAATCCTAATCTTTATCCAGCTCAAATGTATGGCGAGTTTTCTCAAATATTTTGTATAAATAATGTTCAAAATTTTAGTACAACAACTGTATCATTTTCAAGTAATAATGTAGGCAATTCTAATGGTAGTATCTGCTATAAAAAATATTTTAATCATGAAATTTAAATCCATCAAATTATGATTATATTTAGAAAAAACACATTGATATGTTACTAAAATACCCATAAGATACCTTGGAATGTTTCAAAATTTGGATGAAATTATCTTTATCCTTATTTTTCATTTCACAATTTATCCGAGAATACTTTTCATTCTCATATGTCCAGAGATCATGCTTTATGGTCATTAATAGTTAGTATTTTTGAGCATTAAGATGATCCTTAAATTTTCCATGCTCATTAAGAAATGTGAAGATCATATTATCAAAAAAATTATTTTAAATATGAATCCCATTATGATTATACCACAAAAAATTAAATTCCAAATACAAAAGTCTGAATAATATATTTTTTTCATCCATTGTTGTGTTCTAATTTCACTTGATGATGCACTTCAAACACCTTTACTACTATAATTTAAATAATTCACATTCCCAAATACTATTTCAACATTTACAAGTTTTTAAAATATTTCAAAACAATTCAATTACTTTGTAGGTGGACTACGATCAATAGAACTATTGAATTTTGACTTGTTCAACCAAAATATATGTGGCACAATGAGAAATCATTGATGACACAAGAAGCACTGTTTTATACTATGAGGTAGTCATTTATGCTCATGATATGTTACAAATTAGACTATCCAAACCCATGTAAGTGTTGAAACTATATAATTCACAATTCCTTCTAAGTCACTAATGGTCCATATAAGAGAATCTAGCATTCTGACCAATATTCTCAAAGATGCATCATATGTATCAACATTGTTTCTCCAAAATCCTATAATTTTTTAGTTTTAGGCAGAAGGTATACATCAATATCATTTCCAGAAATTTTATTCAATTATAACCATCTATATGATAAATTATGTTAATTTCATACACATCCACAGGGTAAGATTTTATGGGATAAATAAACCGGACAAATGCAAAAACTGGTGTTGAAAGTCCAAAATGGGATGATTCTTTTTGTAGTCAATCCCAATCGATCATTCCATGGATTAGATGTCAAATATATATGTATTGAATCAAATTTATTACTTGTATGTGAATCTCATTCATGTTAAATTTACCCATAATTGTTATTATCTACAGAATTCCACTTCATGTGTTTGATATTTTTTTATGACATGAATAATCTTTTCAATTGAGGATTTAACGAAATGTTACAATAAGAATTTATATGTGTGTTCCTTATATTCTTCATTATAGTAGAATGTTGATTCATACTATTAACATCACTCATTAACATCCATCTATGGGAATATTTTTTTTAATCTTGTATTCCTGAATACTCTACCCAAAAAAGCCTACAATCATTGAGAAACACATGTAGTTTTTTTAATTTAGACCAATCTTGTTAAACAAAATTCATATTATATTTATATTCAAGAATATTTTCTTCATGAAATGCATCGTGTAATAATTCAAATATCATGTACATCATCAAATTTGTAATTCTACATAGGTATTTGATATGGTACAACATCACTAGAAAACAATGTTTCAAATATTTCAAACATCAAGAATAGAACTCGTGATTTAAATCATTAACTTAACCACAAAACACATCCTCCAATTGAGTGATGTTTCTTCATAGATTAGTCACTAGAAAATCAAGATATGGGTCTAATTATATGATAAAATATTGATCTGGTTGTCCAATAGTATCGAAAACATCATCCGTCAGGTTGCTATTTGTATCACCCTCAACGGGTTTTCATTATATATTTTCATGTTGATGTTGTTTTATTACAATGAAGAATGAATCATTAATAAGGTTTTGTATTTTATTGAACTTTTTAAATGATGTTGGGAGCTGATTCTATCTATTGATGTCATTTCTCAATGTTTCTACAACATTCAATTCTATGTGCCAAATCCAACACAAATATGGATTAGTGAATTGATTCAATATCAATTTTTCATAATCTACATTTATATTCCACAATCTTATAAATTTATACTTAGGAAAGGGACATATTATTCAACAATCAATGGGTCAATTTGAAAATGTAAGATCTAAAAAATTCATCCAAATCCTTAACATACTGAGGTGTGTTCTCTTGTAATGTGAACCAATATTTATCCATATATAATACAATGTTCCTAAACATTATTTAAAAAATTAAAACACATAACAATTACTAAATATGAAAATATATAAATCTAATTGAAAAAACCAAAACCCATGTAGTAATATGAAGATCCATATATGTACTAGAGGGGATGTCACCTAATGCTTCACTAGCTATGCTAGTGGTGGAGGACCTCAAGAATAAATAACATAAATTTTAAAGTTTAACATGTTTTTTTTGTGTTAGTGAACATTAAATTTCCTACATATGTATGTAAATATTCTTCTACTAAATTTGTATTATTAAATGATGTAGTTATCATAATATGAAAAATTGATACATAGTAAATTATGATTTGATTATATTCTTTGATCTAAAAATTACATCTATAAATATATGTAGTCCACGATCATTAATGTATGTTCAATGATTAAATGGAAATATGTATACAAAATGTCTTCTATAAATTCATTCATAAACTAATATGTTTTCTAAATCTGCTTAATTAATATCTCCAAGAGGAAAAATAAGTATCAAAACTATTTGTTAGAAAATCATGTTGATGAAAATTTCTCAATAATTTATCAAGGCTATAAAATAGATTCACCAAAACATACACAAAAAAATGTGATATAATTTCTAATGTATATTGATTAATACTGAATTTTTAGGATGAAAGAGTATTTATATACCAAAAACATATATAGTACTAGGTGATCATATTCCAGAACTATACATAATACTATGTGATACTATAAATACATATTTTAAATAATGAAGAATTTTAAAAAGGATAAATGATATAAAAAAATCTAGTTGTGAGGAAAATATTGTTTAAAAGAGTTAAATTTTTCATTTAAAACCCCTTATGAAATTGAAAAGGAAAATTACACATTGAAACTCATTTTGAATAAAAATATTTTTTAAATAAATAATTGAAAAATGTATCAAATTCAAATTTTAATAATTGATATTGAATCTAATAGTATATACCATGTACTTATAATGAATAAATAATATCATGAATGATATATTGGGAAACAATGTACCTCATAACAGTCAAAAGATATATAATAAAGTAGTTAAAATTTGGATATTCTAGTTTTGAGTAACTATCATGTGATCAGAGATACATAAAAACTACCAATTCCAAGTGTCGAGGTCATATATCATTTTATAATACTTGGTATATTAGTGATATCATCAAAGATAAAAAAATCATTACAATGAAATTATATATTCACATTTTTTATCTGCCCTGTATATAAGCATACCGACTCAGATCACACCTACATCCTCATTTCATGTCCTTAGCATAAATTGAAATTTCTAGATTGATTATAGTTGGGGATGAGTATGTAAAATCCTAGAATAAATCTACACTTTCTTATCATTATACAATGGACCCTACTTGACAAATCAAAGTGGGGTGTGATAATTCAAGAATCATGGATCCCAATAATGATTCTCAATGGAATAAATAGAAAAAAAAACATTCCATTAGATACAAAGTACATATATCACCCCACCCCCATAATCCATCAATGAAAAAAACCCTATTTAAATAACCATTTTGTTTTTACCCTAGAACAATCCATCAAGGAAAACCTAATGTAAATGATTCATCATGAATTTATCATATAAGATTATTTACATAACAAATTTATAAATAGTCCTTTTTGTAAAACAATGTTAGTAAAAAAATTACACTATCAGCACAATAAAACATTTCATTTAACCATTAATTTTATAAAAACCAATCATAACTGTTTCCTATAAAAATTATTTTAATACGTTGAAAGGTCCTTTTATGAATGAACATAAAAACACTATTAAATGACTTCAATGTTTTGAAATACCATATGATACATAATTCAAAATAAATAATTGAATTTTTTTTCATTAAATGATTCCAAAACACATTTAAAGGAATCTCAATCATTAAATCATGTGGAATTTACATTAGTGAGTATAAATATTATTTTTAAAAAGAAACATTATATTTTGAAAATGAAATTCACCAAGATTAGTGTAAAAATCAAATATTCTTTCAAAATTAAGGATTTACTAACTATATGAATGCATCCATGCTAAATAAGATTTTCATAAAAATGTGTCATTTTTTGTTAAAAAATATTCAAATTTGGGTTAAACCATATCAAATGAATAAATTTGAATTATATCAGAAAATGAATCAAAAAAGAAGAAGAAATTACATAAACACGCTTACCTCAGGACTTTTATAATAATACATTGATGATATAAAACCAATGGTGAATAGAGATCATACATCAGTAAGTGGATGAGGGAGGCCAGTAGTGGGGCAATGACTAGGGTGAATATCAACTACGATGTTTCAATGGAGAGAAAGAGATTGGTGGATAAGGATTGGGTTTAGGGGGCTCGAGGGCGCAGGTGAGGGGGTTTCGGCTGCTCAAGATTAAGAATGGGGTGTCAGTGGGAGAATTAGGTTTCTATAGCTTAGGACTAGGATCTAGTATCTTAAGGGGAAGGGGGTGAGGTGGAATAGAATCAAACAAGCAGAGAGGGGCTAGGGTTTGAGGGGTTCAGGGGGAAGGGTTTTGAGTTCGAGGGGGTGAGGATGTGTAGGTGGGAAGACGTGTCATGTTTTTAAAAAAAATATAAATGTTAAAGAGGTAGTTTTTAAAGAACCTCCAAAAAATTATTAATAAAAATGTTTGCGGTAGTTTCAGAAACAACACCAAAAAAACTTCTTCCAATTACAGAATTTCATATATTTTGAATATAATTATATGATATATTTTATCATTATTTTTCTATATTTTATATAGTATTTCATTTTTTGTGGGGAAATTAATTCTCATCATTATAACCACTTATTTTATAAAATTTTTTCTGAAATAAATGTATAACTTTGGTAAGAATAACTCCCATTCTTAGAAAAAAATCTTTCCAAACTTTTCTATACTATATTTCCCAAAAATTATATCTTATGTTTTTTGTAAAAGTAATATGTGTTATTTTCTATAATTATTATAATTCTATTGACCTATTTTCAAAAGTAAAATCCATTACTATTTCACCATTTTTTTAAAAGATGTATTTCAAAAAATTTAAAAGGGATTTCCATCCATACAATATATATTGTTTTATTTACCTACCCACATTTGTTTTGATAGCCTCTATAAAATTTCAATGATCCAGTAATGATGTTTTCTTTTCAAAAGTAAATGTGTTCAATGTTTTAATTTCACCATATATGAAAATAAATTTTGAAAATGACTCATAACTTCTATTCTTTTATGATAATGTTAAAAATGTTTTTTAAAATCATGTTTTATGTTAAATTAAATGTGAAAACATTGTTTTACTCTATTTACATTCTATATGAAACTTACATTCATTGTTTTCCTGAGATTTAAATGAAATAATTTTTCTCTATTGTTTTAAAAAAAATAATTTAAGATGATTTCAAAAGATCAAGATTATTTCTTATTTCCAAATTAGTTTTTTTGAATCTTTTAAAAGTTTTTTTCACCTAAGTCATTTTCATTTGATATATCTTATGTTTAATTAAGGATCTTCTTCAAATGATATCACCACATTATTTATCGTAATGGATTATGGATTCTAATTTATATCATGGAAATGATCCAAAACAACCTTTTTCATTCCTTCTCATTAATATTTTATAAACATGTTTTCTCTACCTACTCATTCCCTTGTTGAATACCACAATCATGATTCCTTTTGTTAATAGTTATTAACCTATATTACATACAATGATTGGTTAGGGGAAATTATTAACATAACCATATGACCATCATTTAATTGGTTTAAATGTAATATGATTTATAATATTTGATAAATGGTATTTACCTTGAAAGATACTTAATATATATGGATGCCAATTTATTTCCATGATTTTATCTTTCTATTATTTTTAATGATTTATTTATGTTTTTTCATTTGAAAAGGATAAGAATTTTTTTATTTCCTTGGGATTTTAATATATAAAAGCGACTGATTTTCCTTTGAATGTTTCATGAAACCCACTTTATTACATTGGGTTTTTATGATACAAAAAAGTGAAAAATTTTAAGTGACACACGATATTATGGATGAATAAACAGTGGGATCCTATATCACCCCCAAATTAATTATTCTAAAGTTTATATGTCATGAGATAAATAATATTTGAGTATGATATATTTTCTCATATTCATGGTTATTTGTGGTTGGATCATGAAATAAATGTTCCCTATATTAATGTCTCTCCATATAAAAAAGTTAATCCATAGTTTTATACTTATTCAAATTTTTATATTATGATTTCAGGGATTATATTTGTGGAATCATTCATTTTTTATGATTTTCAAATTATTATTCCATTATATTTGATCAATTATTTTTTGGATATATGTTTTTTATGAATATTGATTATACATATGTTCTTATCGTATTCTTACTAATAATACTCAATTGTTATTTCTTGTGTTTACCCTTACTGAGCATCTGAGCTCACCCTTTTTTTAGGATTCAATTTCCCCAAGTTATGAAAATAAAAAACATATGAAATATATATAAGACTTTCCTAGGTACGTAATTTTTAGTAGATGTTAATGACTTGTAATAGGTTTAGTACATACATAATAGGAAAAATGTCAAATTGATATAATCAACATGGGATTTTATTTAATGATTTTTTACTAATTATCTAAAATTCCAAATCATAAAGGTCTTGGGAATCTATTTTAATGAAATATGTTAGTTTTTTTATGTGGATGAGATGGTCACATCTATGGTCTATTACAATTAGTATCAATGTTTGGTTAGATAACTTTGTAGATTATGATGATACGTGTTGATGATAAATTGGGAGTTAGAAATTTCATCAAAAAATGAATATTCAATGAAACTTATAATTTAACTTGTATAAAAAACCTTTAACTAATTTGATGTAATATTTTATTGATTAGGATATGATAAATTTAGTAAAAACATAAGTTATTTGTCGAAGGAATTATTATAAGTACAGAATAAAATACTATAATTATAGTAGAGTAAATATTTTTTGGTTTTCCTAGCAATAACATAATTTTCTGGATATTAAAAGTGCATACAAGAACTATCATAAATTTAACTTAGGGTAATATCTCTATAAATAGAATATTTCATGTTAACATAATCATAACTAGGTGCATGTCAATAATTCCAAACTTTACACATAATTTGACACTTTTAGGGTATATGAATTTGTTTATAACATTTTCTTTACAATCCAATTTTAAGGGATTAATACATTAATTGATTTGGATAACAAGTATGAGATAAAATAATATAAATTAACTTATATTGGACCAAGAGTTATTTATATTAAACTGAAATATGAAGAAATAATTTTGAAAATTTATAAATTTCAACATTGAATTTTTTATGAAATTATCTTACAATAATTCTCTTATTGTATTAATTATTCATAACTCCTTATCAAATCATTTTGTTTTTAATAACGGATGAAGCATGATGGAACCAAGTTAACACCATATTCCATGTACAATAAAAAGATATTCCTATTGAGAATCTTAATAGGATAAAATTCGGAGTTAGAAATATTTTGATTATGATCAATTAGTTATTAAAAATTATGGTTAACAATTTTAGATTATAGACACTTCAAAGATTATAAGGATAGAGTCTCAGTGATGTTTGGGTGATGAATATGATAAAGGAATGAATGTTCAAATTCCTTTACATAGAAAATATGATTAGAATCCCCTAGGTTAATGTCTTAATTTAACTAAAAGATGTTTTATGTCTGGAAAAAGAGGGAATATGTCAACTAATTGTCAATATAATTTCATGAGTTCATTTGATATGGTGAAAGGAAAAAATATTTCACACTAATATACCACTGAAATTTCATTGTCTTAAATGTGGTGAACATAAGCATTATCCATGTCAATTACATGATAAAATTTGAAACAATGATGATAGACACCAAAATAATTAAATACAATGGAATTTAATCGAAGCCACACATATGTAAGTGAGTTTGAAGATAATTTAGTGTGAGTAAGAATGGAAATACACTCATGAAATGTGAGTTTTGTGTTTTTACATTTTCAACCCACTTATTTGTACCTAGCATGTTTTCTAAGGACATTAATTCCAAATGTGGATGGATATATGTAGAATTATTAATAAAACAATTTATACTCTATTTATGTAACTCGTCTATAATATATTTTCATAGGAATTTGTTTCTTATAAAATCATATTATTCGTTCTATAATCAAATTTGATGTGATATTAGGCATGGATTTCTTATTATGAAAATGCTAAATGCCTATATTGGAAAATAATATCTAAAATACTACCCATGATCACTTATTAATAAAAAAAATTACTATATAATCCCTTAAATTTTTTTACACCCATTGTATTTGGTTATTTATCATAAAATATTAAAGAAAGACTCAGTTTTAGTTATATTACAATTTTCAGGGAAATTGTGAGTTCACTTTTCAATCAAAGGATAATGAGGATAAAAACTCATTGTAAATTAAATAAATAGTTATAGAAGAACATAAATATTAAGTGAGTAATAATTAAAACTATGGGGAATGATTTATTTTGGGGGGGATGTGACAATATGAGATTTCACTATACATTTTTCTTAAATAAAAAATGTGTTTGAAATTTTTCCCCACAAAAAAAATAATCTAAAACAAAACTATGATATGTTTAAATGGTTATAACATAGAAATTTAATTGGTCTTTATTAGTAAGATTATATGAATTATGAAATATATTGCAATATATTTTAATATATATAGGTTATTTTATAAAAATTAACATAATTAAGTATAATTTTTGAGAATCTATATTTTTTTTCTTTAACTTTTATGAAGGAATACAATTTATATTATTATTATATTATTATTATATTATTATTTCATAAAATATAATTTTTTTCATTAATTATATCATTATTGGGGTTTTATTGAATGTAATATTAAAAAAAATACTATTTTAAAAAATTTATTATCTTGTATAAAAATATATATGATATAAAGTTTTATTTAATAGTCAAATTAATATATTTTATAATAAAAATTTTAGAAATGTTAATTTCAATTACTAATTCAGCATTAAATTATTATCTTAGGATAATATTTTGGGTATTTTTCAATAAATATTGATTTTAATGTGAATATGGAAGTATATTGTTTTCCTAATTATTGTTACTTGTATGGAATTATTAGTTTATAAGTTTTATTTGGAAAATTCTGGAACAAAGATTATAAAAAATTATTTTATAAGTATAATTATAAAGTAAAAAATATCTATTTTTTTACAAAACTATAATTAAAATTTTAGATCATGTGTAATATTTTCCTAAAAAATTATTTTTAAATGAATTATGCATTTAGTATTTTAAAATTAATATTTATAAATTTTACAAATAAAAAAAATTGGATTTAAAATTTTTAGTCATTATTTCTAAATTATATAATAAGATCCATTTGTTGGGAATAAAAGATATGTTATCTTAAGGAAAATCTATTTACCATATTAAAATATAAAAGGGAAAAAATGAAAAATATAATGTTTATTAGTTAAATATTTATGTAGGAATGAGTTTTTGTGGATTATATCAACCTTATATATTCCACTATCCGTTATTTATCTATTTTTTATCTAATTTACTTGATAGTTAATTTCCATTATGAAAAAGTATTCAATATTTACAAAAATGTTATTCCATTAACATATAAAAGGGGAACACTTTTCCTCACTTTCCCTCACAAGAAGACAACTTATTTAAGCCCAAAATCTACCCAAACATATCAAAAACATTAATAGAATCCTTAAATTCATTATAGTCTTCTAAAAAATCAACCCTCAAATACATGACCCCCCTTTTAAATGGGGAAAATCCAAGAAGTTGTATATAAATTTCAATATGATCCTTTATAATTTATATTTATTTATATCATTTATTATTCTTAAAATTACATTAAAACATGTAAAAATGATGACATAAGAATCACTATAATACATATATGTTTTTATAGTTATGGTAAAATCATCAGCCACATTTTGTCATTCCTTTAGGAAAAACAAAACCATCATTCACGCGTTGGGAAGAATAACTCCTCCATCAGGTAATGTGTTTTTTTTCTGTCAGAACCTAACATTGATGATTTAAAAATGGAATTTAATATATTAAAACTATATCTATAAATTATTGAATATTCTTAAAATATAAACCATATAACTCACTTTTTCAGTTCTATAGAAAGAGAATTCCTCCTCAATGCATACATGTGAACTACCACCTCTATAGAATGAATGCTTTCCATTTTTATTTTCATCATTGAATTACATGTTGGGCTATGGTAATGGTTTTAATGGATAATATTATTTTTATGAAATTATTATTTTTTAAATAAAAATTTCAAAACCTAGTAACAATATGACCAGTATAAAACTATAGTAAATTCTAAAGTCCAAAATGGTGTTCTCAAAAAAATAACGATTTCTCCTTATGATGGAATAACATCATATAGGTTGTATTATTGTTATAATTATTTATTTATTTTTTAAGTACCAAAAATAAACACTAAATAAGTTCATTATTGTTCTCTTATAAAGATATCACAAATAAATAACTTTTTAATCATCCATTAATTTTGGCACGTTCTTGTTGGGGTTTATTTAGCCACATACTTGAAAAATGATATAAATTTATATCAATGATTAATATGGGAATTTAATATCTATTAATATATTATATAAACAAATAAATAATGATTTTTGGTTCTATAATGTTAAAATAAAAATATCACTCATTATTTAAGAAAACACCTTTCATTTGCAAGGAATCATCAGAATATGCTCATTGCCAAATTCATCATTAAAGATCATAACCAAAAATCTAATAGAATTAAATTATAACATTATAAATAATTTTAATACATACATTCTTGTACCTTATATGATCGAGGTACGAAAAAAATTCAGAGAATAATAAAGAAGAACACCATTATGTTAATACGTGTTCAAAATTATCAAGATTACTCACACAAGATATCAATAATAGGTAATGACTAAATGATATACATGTTGAGAATAATTATAAATTACATTTGATAAAAGTGTATATAAATATTTTTTTAAAAATGGGAGACTAAGGAATTTAGTTTTTTATATAGGATTTTAGAGTACGTTTTGACTATGTAATAATTGAGGTAAGAGGCTCTATGTCTCAAATTTAATTTCTTGAGACATATTTGTTAATGTGAACCCTGGTAGATTTAATATATTCCGATTACTATCTAATAAATGTATTTTACCATATTGTTGGATTTTTATGTAACATATATTTTAATTTCATTCATTTAAAATAAAAACAATGTTGAAAGGGGTTTGATCAAAATTTTACTTAAACTGTAAGGGGTTCTTCTCTCAAAATTTAACACCTGAATAAAAAGTTCATATTATAAACCATTTTTTATTTAGGGTGGTTTATTGAATACCCCTATATTATTTTTCATCATTTTTATCTCATTATTTATTATATTCTTTATGTTTATTTCAAATCATATCCTTCAAGGGGCTTTCATTACAAAATTTCTCATTTAATACGGGTTGTAACGCCTTAATTTAGAATACATTCAGTTTGACTTTTTTCTACATGATTATAATTATAATGATTTATTTGATCATAATTTTCACTTTTTTAACATGGTATTTACTATTTTTTGAAAAAAATATTCAAATCTTTAATAACTACTTTTTCGATAAATGTTTTTCCTAAATAAATATATAATGGTGGTAAGAATAACTACCATCCAAACCAATGAATATTTTCTTACATTTTCGTATTTTCCTTGTCTCAAATGTTATCATAAATTTTTTTGAAATATAATATGAATTATTTTCTATTATTCTCATAATTATCTTTCCATTTTTTTAAAATGAAAATCTCATACCCTTATTATGATAAATTTTTTAAAAAAATGTATTTCCAAAATATAAAATGTGTTTTACATCCTTTCAATATAAAATATTTTCTTTTCAAAACAAAATTTACTTTTATAATTTTTATTAATTCTCAAGGATGTTTTATTTATGTTTTATTTTCATAAGTAAATGTTTTCAATTTTTTCAATACATCATATTTGAAAATAACATTTGAAAATTACCTTTAACCATTCCCTTTTATGATAATGTTAATTTTTTTGCAAAATATATTTTGATATATACGTACATGTGAAAAAATCATTACATAGTATTTTTCTTATCTATAAAACCCCTCCTTACAATTTCTTCCATTTGAAATAAAATAATTTCTCTCTTAGTTTTATATAATAGTTATTTTAAAATTATTTTGAAATAATAAAAATATTAATTATTTAAAAAGTGGTTTTTATAAATCTGTTAGAATGTGTTTTTAACATTTATTTTCATTAGATATATCTCATTCTCAATCAAGGATATTATTCCAATTATTCCCTAACACTTATTTCTCTAAATGGCTTATAGTGGCTCTTTATTATCATGTAAATGATTCACCATTTCCTTTTTCATTTCTCATCATTGGAGGATTATAAACCTAATTTTTATTCCAATTCCTCCCCATTATGAATGTGCAATCTTTTATTCCTTTGATTTAATGGTATTAAACTATATTCCTATTATTTATTGATTAGGGAATTTATTGAATTAACTATATTCCCTTAATCTATATGGTGTAATGACCATATGAATTGTTATCCTAATTTAATGGAATTGACCTATAATATTATCTAATATAATTGGATTCTATTCTATTTTGATGATTTAATTATTTTATTATTATTGAGGATTTATTAATGTGATTCCATTTGGAAAGATTATGAAACCCATTTTCATTACAATATTTCTATATAAAATAAAATTAAATAATTTTAATATGAAAATTTTATAAAACCCAATATATTTATATGAGAACATTATGATGTGATAAGTGATCGATTTACATATGAGACATGAAAGTGTAGATGAATTACTGGTGGGTTCCTATATCTCCCTCTAATGTCGTGGTTAAAAGTTTATATCTCATGAGATAAATTATTTTCTTTTAAGTTTTTGTTTCTCACAAGCATGGACACTAATGGGCTGACTCATAAATTTAATGTTCTCTAGACTAATGTATCTATTATATTTGAAATGTGTTTCATAGTTTTGTTCTTAATATCATTTTTATTTTAAACTCTCACGGATCATATTTATTGACTCATTCATGTATTATATTATCGGAATCCTTATTCCATGATGTATGATCTATGATTTGTTGGGTTTAAGTTTCTTATATATCGTGATTATACCAATATCCTCATCCTATAAACACTAATGATATTCAATTTCTATTAATTATTTTTAAACATATTGATCTTTTGAGATCACACCTTTTCTTATGTTTTCATTTCCCTTGGTTTTGATTATAATAAAAGTATTAAATATATAGAGAGTGATAATATGGATAATTTTTGGGAGATTATGAAGACTCTTATTGATTATTTTGTCTCACATTTCATGGAAAAATATTTCAAATTAAATGATATAATATTCATTATCATAGATAATGTTTTCACAAATTAACAACAATTATAAACCTAAAAGTACTTGGGAATGTACTGTAATAAAATATTTCTTATAAGTTATATGGATAGGATGGTCATATCCCTAGGCTATTAAAAATAACCAATTAGGTATGGATATTTTATCAACTTTTTTCTTCATTAGTCATGCTATAAATATTTATTCTTTATTTATTCATTATTTTAAATGTATTAAACATTGAGATTGTGTTTTGTAATTTATTACTACTATACCTATGAATATTTTATATTGAGTGACAATAATCTGAATTTTGATTATTGTGAATAGTGAAAGGGTGGTTGGTAATCACCAACAACCAATATATATGTCCCCTACCACATTTACACTCTCTCAGGGAAAGTATTAATGAGTCATCGACCCCCACGACCACTGGTAGGGAGGAAGTAGTGCTTGATATAAGAGAATGAAATTAGGGAATCCAATAGTGGTGTAGTTCAATAGGGAATGATAAGTGTAAGGGAACATTGTAAGAGACCTTGGGTGTCTGGTTGAGGTGGTAGTGTTAAAAATCAAAATGGTGGTGAATAAAATTCAATGATTCCTTGTAAAAAAGGCACAATGGACTTGGTTTTGGAGGGTGGTGGGGTACCCAAATATTCGATGGATGAGGGGATTTGGGTTGTAACTTTACAATATGTGATGTATTATGTGGAAATGTGTGCATTGAATATTAATGTGTTGGATTTAGTGACTTGAGTATCTAGTGTTTCATTATGGGAGGGAATTATGGTTTTTTATTCATATTTGATCAACTGCGATAAAAAACATGTTTTCGTACAATGTGTTAGGGAGAGGGGTGACTAATCAGATTATATAACCCCACAAGTTGGCCTTCCAGCCAAAACCAAAGTACGTTCAGGCGACATAGGATGATCCTAGGTAAAATCCTAACCTTGGCATGAGGCTAGGTGACTGAGTAGGCTTCACATGTTGGACTAACCCAACCCATGGGTTCATGTGATGGCTAACCAACTGAACTCCCTTGCATGTTGTATAAGAGTCATTTTGGCTAATACACCTGATCTTGCCTTCCCCTCTGGGTGATTATTCCTTATAGATGAGTATGGAAATGTTCCCGATATCCAGGTATGCACAAAACTATATTATAATAGGAAAGGGGTTCCCACGGTGTCACTTTACCACATCAACCTCAACTTAAAATGACTAGAATACATTGTAATGAGCTCATTTTTCCCCAAATTTCTGTACCACATAGAGCACCATAGTAGTTGAAACATGGCTTGATATGATCTCTTTGTAGTGTTTCCTCACCCTTTTACAAAAGGCATTGAATCAAACATGTAAATAATTTATTCTGATCATTTTTAAATAGAATTTAATTATGAAATACACATATTCCTAATAGGTTTTTTATATTATGTGTTTTTATATTTAGTTTTTAACTTAATATAGTTAATTATTGTGTATAGGTGAGAGTATCAAAGAAGAAATGTGTTTCAAAAATCCTCTTGAGATATACCCCTGATAGAGTGTGTGTATCCCGCATATATTATGATGGTTGGTACTCCCTCTTAGACCCAGGGTGGGGATTCTTATAAGTGATTTATGAAATTTACTTCATTATATCACTTTGGGGACAAAGAGGTTATATGTGAATAATTTAGCAAACAAGAGATTAACTAATTTCACACGTCCCATGCAATCCTTGGGAAGAAATCATGATCATAACAATGATATTGAATATATGATTCATTGTATTATTTAATACCATCATCATAGTGATTATATAAGGATATGAATATGGATCATTGATTTTTATTTTACTATACTCTTGGAGGAACAACTAGAGTTATAGGAAGTGGAACCCCTCCTAGTGGTACCCTTAGAATTATTCATTAATCGATATATACCTCTTCATCACTGGGAAAATAGTATGTGGGATCAAGGTTATGTACTCCTCTATTCATTACATCATTGATGAAGCATGAGTTCCTCATGGATTGGGGGGTTGGTACTCCTTGATCGTTGGGGTGAATGTCCTTAATAGTAGGCATATGGTTTAGTGGTCCCCTTGATTGTTATAATAAAAATACTATAATTTCTTAATTTATATATAATGTTTTAGTGAACTCCCACATGGGACAAGTTTGGAGTCCCCCAATATATGGTTTCTGTACTCACTCGATCGATATATGACACAAAAATGAGTTGTGATCTTGGCATTAAAGTGAGTCATTTTATATGAGTTTCTTAGAGTGGGGTGTTATTATTGGTTACCATGGTTTATGGAGTTTTTATGAAGAAATACATTCATATGAATATTAGTCTTTATAAACCACGTGTTGAGGAGAGAATTTTATATAGTGGGGTTATAATTGATTATATTTTTTAAAAATTTTGAGCATGGGTTCTACTCTATTGATTACCCTAGGAGAAATGAAAATGTTTGAGGTTGTGGTTTCATTATAAAATTACATTTTTTGTATAATTTAATTATAATTCTAATTATATAGGATTAATATTATTTTTAGTATTATGGGATTAGAATTTAAATTCCTATTTTGATAAGGCAATTAGTTTTTTAGATTCTTCTCTCATTGTCCTTCAAAATGATATTTGGCCTTTCAAAAATCAAAATTGGTTGGAAATTTTGAATCCTTTATTATGTTGGATATATCATCGTGCCTACGTAATATTATCATTATGGGGTTGGGATGTAGTATTTGGGTCTTTCAAATATCCATAGTAATATATCAACAACAAACATAATGTTTCTTTCTCTCTCTATAGTTTTGAGATGACTAGTTGATCAGTCCTTTATATTTTGTTTTTGGGGAAAAAATAGGGTATATTTATACTCTCCTGATCATGGGTTTACCCCTCAAACGTTCAGACATATGTTTTAAATTTTAGGGATTGTTATGGAGGAGGTTGAGTTTCAATATTTGGGGATTAGTCGTGCTTGGAAGAGATTGTGATGGTTAGTGATCATATTGAGGGTTAATCTTTGAATATGACTCCATTCATAGATTTGGGAATTCCTTCTATTTGGTATATTAGTTTCTTTTATTTTTTATTTATTCCATAGTTTATATATATTGAATTATAATAAATTGGTACCTTTCATATTAATTTCATTCAATGGTTGATATATTTTATTGAATATTATTGGATTTGTTTGAGATATTCATATGCATCATTTTTTTTGGTATTATTCTTGGTAATAGTAACTACTCCCTAACCTTTTTAGGTGGAATTAGAGAAATACATTTATCCTAAATATAAGACTACGTGGGGTCTTAGTGGGTCAGGCCTTATAAGAGTGGTATTAAATTAGGTTGTCTACAAAGGGTGGAATATTGTGTCAGGACTCTTATGAGGGTGCTTTGGAAAATGTGGGGCAATAATGTTTGAGATATTTGATCCCATTCATCTGATTAATTAAATTATCTAATGGACTTTGTTTCTAACATAATCCATCACATAAAATTTTATAATCTAATGATGATTTTGAGAATTTATAGTACTGTTTATAGGGTATAATTATTGGTTTTTATACATCATGTAGTAATGATGTAATTTATATTTTAGTGATGTGATATCTTAATGATAGTGATGTCCATGTACAATGTGGTTGTGGACCAAATCATTAAAATTTTCTCATTACTATAGAAACATAAAACGATTTTTAATGACAACTATATCATAACTACTCATGTTAGTTCAGTTTTTTTTATTGATGATCCCTCAAAATTATATTGGACTATCAATTAGTCAATATCCAAACAAAAACCCTAGCCCTGGGATAAGGATCCTTGTTTCCAAGATTACTCATTATATGAATAAGGATATGAAATATATTGATAACAAATTGTCGATGATGTTTGGATCTCATATATTCCTGAGATGGTTAGCTAAGATCATAATAATTTTTTTATTGATAAATTGAGGGTCCCTATGTGTCTTATGAGTTCAGTACTCCACCGAATAAAGTAGAACATTTCATCCCATAGTAGGAGGAAAACACCCCCAATAATAAGTGTATGTTTCTTCCATTAGAAGGAATGAAATACACACCTAATGATTGCGGTGCATGACCTCTTTTAGTTGGAGCAGGTACTCCTCGGATGATATGGATATAGTTACTCTGTAACAAATTTTAGGTAGTCCCCGTATTAGAACGAAATTTTTTCATAATATATATGATTATTTTCTCCCATGGTGATAGGGGGAATTTTTATTTAAAAAAAAATTGTATTATCTTGATGATCACAATTCCCATCATCTTGATAATACATGTTTGTGAATATGTTTTAATACTAATTTTGACTGATAAAGGGACTTAATACTAACTATGTTTGGTTATATTTAATTACTTATTGAATAATAGAGCCTAAGGATGCTTTTGGATTCTCATTTTATAATTTCAAAGACGATATAGAGAAATCATGGTGTAACAAGGAATTTGATTATGTGATCAATTGGCCAACACTGTAATAATAAAACCAAATTTTAATCATACTGCAACTATATTACTATAATTTAAACGAATGTGAAGTAAAATATATTTCACTTCAAATATAGGCTTTGATATAGAAACATGATATAATAGTAGATATATAAGATTACCCAATAATAACTCACACCAATTAAAATTTAATCCATAAGAAAATTTGTTTTAGGTAAAAATTAAAAAAGATAAAAACAATTCTATATACTCTGGTGTGTGTATATACACCATGTATCGAGGTAGAAACCAGATTCTACTAGATTCCATAGAGGTGTGACAAAAAATGATTTAAATAGGCTTAGAATATGGTAGTGAAACATCATTAGAAGAGAAGTATAGGTGAATGAGTTATAGAATGGGTCGACAACATTGGTGAAATATAAATATGGAAGGAGAACCTGTGTTAATGATGTAGGTGACAAAAAAAGTGAAAATACCATGTAGGAGAACATTTAATTTACCTATATAAATTTTCTCAGTGACATATGTCTCCATATGATATCAAATGTACATGATGATACCCCTGCAATGAGGTGTAAGAAGATTACTCTATGGTCTATTCCTATTACACCTTTACTTGATTATGGAATAAAAATAGATAATTCCATTAGAATCACATTGAAACATTTCACCCCATCAATCCATAATAATCATGAGAAAGATAAGGGATGATAATTTTTCATCAAAAATACCCAGAGTGTCACACTATGATATTCAAGGGATTTATATTTTGAAGAAGAAAAATATTTATATTATGCTGTAAAATAGTCCCTTATGTTGTGATGATGTAACATGGATTAAATAAATAGGATTTTATATTTAATTTATATCTCATCACGTTTTTACATATAGTATTACACTGTGATAAAAACAGGGTTTATAAATATGGTTTTTTAGTTATCATTTAAAAATTCAAATAGAAATTTCTATACATTTAATTAGTTCCTCGGATAATTTTATTCTCCATTTATTTCCATAACATTAATTTAGTTTGTATAATAATTAATATAACCATGTTCTAAATTTTTCAATTGCCTTTAATTTTTACATTATTCTCTTACTGTTTTCACTAACTTATTATGATGATCAATTCCATAATGATTGACTATCCCTCAACCACAAGTGACTGGTCTCATAATGTGTTCTGGATTGATAGTAGTGGTGTGGTATTTAAATTTCTATATAAATTTCCATTATTTATATTTTTTTGTTTAGTAATCACATTTATAATCATCATATGATTTATTGATACATATTTGAAAAAACCTCTTTTTAAGGTAGTACATCATAAGTGGTTAAGTGAATTAAGATATTAACAGTAGTTTAGATTTTTTTCCTATAAGACAAATCTTAATGTATTAAAATTAATTTAATTATTATAATAATATATTTATAATTATTTATATTTAATCTGTGGAAGTGAACATATTAAATTAGTAACATTAGAATGATCATATATCAAATTAATTCACCTAATTCAGGAATTTATGATGTAGTCATACATTAATACTTTGAAAATTGATCTATTTATTATAATTTATTTTCTTATTTACAAATCTTTAGAATATATAAATATTTTGATTAATTTAAATTTACAGCACCCAGGATAATAATAGGTCCTAAGACATTATCTTGAGAATCACACACATTCCTCATGATGGATACCTAATAATTATCATATTTTATTCTTTATTAGTTTAGTATTGATAATGTAAACATAATTTTTAAACAAAATTTCACAATGAACATAATGATTCTAGAGGGACAAAAAATCTTTTTGGTGACATTTTTTGGGAGTATAATAAAAACTAGATCTAATTAATCTTATTGATTAACCATATAAATTTATCACGATATTGTTTTATTTTATTTTTATTCTATTTATGTGATTTTGTTGTCCATATTTTTTTTACAAATTTTAGGTAATGTTGTTCATGAGAGTAAAACTAAATTCTCAATCAAAGTGTATTGATTCACATTAATCCATGGAGTATAAACACAAGATCAAGAGGTTTATATTTTACAACCAATGATCCGTAAATGTAGAGAATATCCACTCCGTACAACCGATACACCTAATATCCATTCACTAATGAAAATAATGAAGATAGAAAAAAATACCTAAAATTAAACCATCATGGAAAATGGATTACCTTAAATTGAATCGGATTCCATAAGCATTGTTTGTTCTTCAATGTATGAATTTTTTTTTGATATCAATCCATGTATTCAGCAGTTGATACAAAACAATGGACAATTTGGTTTTATGAAATATGAAGATACAAATGGTTATGTAGACAATCTTTTAGAGATCTTGGATGTAATTAATCATAAATGAGTGACCTCAAATGCCACAAGTTTGATGTCATTACCATTCTCACTCAAAGATTCATTAAATTATAAGATGAAGAGTCACCCAAGTGGTTATATAACAATATGATTCATTTTATTGAAAATGTTCCTTAGTAAATACTTTCTATAGATTAGAATAGTAAATATGAGAAATTATATACCAAAATTCATTTAACTGGATGACGAATCTAAATTTAAGGCATAGAATCAATTCAGGTATATGTTGACACCACATATATTATTTTTGTCTTTAACTAAAAATGTTTAACTATGGTTTCTAACATATTCATTGAACTATAATAGATGCTTTAGTTTATGGAGGACTTTTGTTGAAGATGCCTAAAGTAGCATTACGTGTTCTCAATGAGATCACATTGAATTATAGAAATTTTTTAAGTGATAGGGTTATATTGAAGAGTATAAGTCATCATGTGGATGAAAATAGAATTTTGGACATCTATGTGGAATCATTGATATTGAAATTGGAAAACATCCTATTTCATGTGGTTCCACCTTAGCTACAACAGCCAAAACCACCATCACCCCCAAATATTTACCAATATTTTGAGATGTGTGGTGGACCTATTTTTTACAAAATGTTTTGTGATGTTTTATAGGTAAAATATCTACTATATTCTAATTACATAATATTTAAATGAACAACTATATAGTACAAAAATAACCAAAATATACTTTATATGTTTAAACCTAATCCAAAACCAAATACATGATATACCCAATAATATGAAAGTCAAACCATCAATCAAAACTGCTAAAATCTCATATATGGGTTTGATTACAAATACTATGAGCCTTAAAACAATTTCAACTCGATATAAATAAATCTAATGAATTTTTACAATAATTAAATCAATAAAAAACATACCAAACACTAAAAAAATTACATTAGGGAATTCATAATTACATTTTCATGATGTTATATGAATTGATGAAATTATAAGAAAAATATAAAGCGAATAATAAATCGTCTCTCTGTAACATCAGACATAATTTGTGGAAAAATGAAAAAAATATGTCACATAGTTTACATGGAGTACTGTAATGTATCATTGAAAAAAATCTTGGGGAGGAGATGAAGGTTGTAAGAAATCAATTTAGGTGAGTCTTGGAAGAAAATATATTAATGTATAATCAATAGGATGTGCGAAAAAGAAAATAAAATTGGGAAAAATATAAAAAAATGATGAGTAAAAGGAGAGTGAGATGTTGGAAAATGATGACAAAGAAGTTTTATCAATGAAGATGGATGACTAAAAAAGTAGAAAATCCTAGAGTCCCATTATACCATCATTATAGAGAATGGTGAATTTAATAGGGTATTTTCAATGTAATATGTTTCAATAATTTTTAAAACAACTCTATATTAAAATAAATTTTTTTGATTCTATCGGACCAATGATTACTTATTCAATTTTTCTTAGAGAAATAATCTAATATTATAGAAATATAGAGGATGATGGAGTTATTTATCAATGTCATGATTTTTAAGAAGTATCTGAAGGAAAAATCTCACTAAATATAAGAGATCTAGGGATTTTTTTCCTCTCATTCACTATTAGTTTATGCACATTTAGGAAATTTATTATTGACTTGAGATTGAGATTTAATAAAATATTCTTAAGAGTGTTTTTGAATCATAGATTGGATTATACAAATTTATTCGAATTCACACTATAACAAATTGATAGATTGGTGAAGTACCCATGAATAATTCTTAAATAAATTCTTTTCATGGTAGGAAAATTTTTATCCACTACTATCTATTTAATTATTGAGATGGAAGAATAATGGGATGCTCCAATTATCCTTGGCGGACTATTTATAGAAATTGAATGTTCCTTGATCGATGTCAAATATGGGTGAATGATTTTCAATGTGGGTGATGATAAAGTCACCTTTGATCATATAAAATTTAATCAAAACAGAGCTAAATCAGAGGACTATCGATTTATATTTTCTATTAAACATCACTAGTCTATCATCAGTATATAATTAATAGAGGTAAACTAATGTGACACTCATTGATGAGATAGTGGATCCCAAACAAGAAAATATAAATCGTAAAAAAGTGAAAAAAGTTTCAGTTTTTTCAGTTGATAGAACACCAATCAAGGGATTACAACCAAGATTTTATCCCATAAATAATTAATATCTATAATTTTTATATTTATTTTCATTAGATTTAATATATATTTTAGCTATGTTTTTATTTATATAATATGATATTTAATCCTTATTTCCTTGGAATGTGAATTTTTATGATACTATTGTTTTTGGGAGGGATATATTGAAGCTACATGTTATTCATGTCAAGAAATCCAAGTTTACATCACAATCTATCACATGTAGAAACAAATCCAAAGATCATTAGAAAATTATAGCCATAGAGAATTTACTTTGGATATTAGATTTTATATAGAAGTTTTTGACACCATGAGCCACCTTTCAAACCATTAATGACGATATAATGAATGTGAGGATTCATGTAAAATTTCATTCCATCCATGATCCACATTCCTAGAGCCACGAAAAGGAGTATAACATATGAATTACCTAGACCAAAAGCATTTCCCAATATAAATCATGTGTCACAAAATGAATTTTTTTGATGTTTGTGAACAATTAATTTTTTTAGACTATGAACCAATCACCATGTGAATTATTAATTCAGAATGTGGAAATTACATGTCGTCAGATTTAGGGGATTGTTTATTTCCTAATTTTGGAAGGTTTAAATCATGTTTGATTGGTAGAAAATAGGACTTATTTTAATCCCTTTAAAATAGAATTTATCCCATTATAGAATCATCGTTCATCATGGGGAGGTGGTGACGTCTAGGGTTTTGACACGGGGAAGAGTATCGTAATTGGGTTTTTCTTTCTCCCATTTTTTTACTTTCATAGTTTATGAAATTATGAATATTTTAATTCTTTTAACACAATTTATATTATCATTTCAATTTTGGAAAACTAATATTTTATGTTTTATGTTTTATTCATCACTGGAGGTCACCTAATTTTGTTTGGATAAACCAATACGTGAGACTGTAATTGGTAAAAAGGGGTGTGTACTGATTGTTTTAACTCTATATACACTCATTCAAAACACCCAATTTTTTAAGTTTTGTGATTTTATTTTCCTTATATTTGAATAGATATTTGATAATTGAATAAATTATTTTAATAATTAATTAATAAAATAGAAATATATATTATTGATATGGGAATATAGAATTTGATTATTCTATTACATTTTACAATGAAAGTTTTTCATTCTTGTTATTTTATATTTTTGGATCAAGAGGGTTAGTATTATACATAATTTTAAATAATAATTGACCAAATTAATATTAATTATAATTAACTATTTCAATAATATTTCAATTAATTTCTTCAGTGAATTGGAAATAATATAATTTGAAAAATACTTTTGGAAACTATTTCGCCTCACTTCTGTATATTATGTCTACTTTCATCTTTTTTACATTTCTTTTTCTTTAGTTTATTAATTTAAATAAAATGGATGAACTAAAATTTCGAAAATATTTGTTTATATGCTTCTCTATTTTTCCTGGGATCAACCCCGTACTATTTATATTCTATACCTTAGAAGTGAGTGTGGTTTGAGATCATTATAAATATCTAATTAGTATCTCCCATGGGGAAGTAATAACCCTTCATGAGTATTCCAAATTTTGTCACCATTACTGGGGAGAATTTGAATGTAGATTATTAATTCATATTAATTTCCAATGTATTTTATTCTATAATTTCAATTGATTAATTTTAGTCTAGTTTTTTTCATATGTTTTATAATTTACATTCTTTGAATTTGTTAGTGTTGTATAGGATGGAATATTTTTTTAGTCCAACTACACACTCTCAATGGAGAGTAGAGGATAACAAAGAGGGTAATATGAGTGGGTATAATATAATTTCACATCATGTTTTCAAAAAGCTACAATATAGTGTGATTTATATTCTTTTTGATATGATTAATTCCAACTTCAATAAAGGAGTGACACCCAGTTTCAATACTATAGAGGAGTTCCTCAATACTAAAAATACCAATGAGGATCTCATACTATACAAAATTATATATAATAACCTAAAATTAAAGTACCTAATGATATTAAATGTAATTACATGTGAATTACATTGATTCTCTATATAAGAGTATAGATGACAAGGAGGTATAACACGAAGAATAAGGAGTATAGAACTCTCATCTTACTCAATTTAAATCAAATTTAAATTCCTTTGTAATTGACATACCTTTTATTTATAATTAAGTTATCGAAAGTATATAATAATAATAATATGATTAAAAGGTGGTTTATAATTTCAATGTCACTAAAATAATACAGGGAAAAAGGAATGGAGAGGATATCAAGGAAGAGTGGTTGGGGAATACTGAAATTTATCATAATAAAGAATCTATAACATGTGGATAAATAGTGAATGAACCTTAATCATTACTCTTATAATTAGGATTGAAATAATAAGATATAAATCTACTCCTTTTATTATTTCAATCATAATAAGAATAAAACATGATAACACTCATTCATTGGATTGTAGAGGATATAGAGGAAAAATATGTTGAAGTAATATAAGATGTAAAATTGATTAACAAGGTTAAACAAGAAGAAATAGTGAGTGAATTAGACAATTTACAAACAAAATTTCAAATAATTGATATTTTACAAGAGTATTAATAATGAGATCCAAACTGATCTTATAAGAAGATAAAGAGATGACCATGAGTGATGCCATCGATGAAATAATGCAGGAGAAAAATAGTAGCTAGGTTTTGAGAAAAAAATATGAATAGGTGGATGTGGAAGAATTATTTAGTACTATTTCACATTTTTTTAAATTAATACACTCCAACAATTGATTTAGAGAGAGATGAAACAATGGTAGATTAGATGAACTATAAAACCTGGCTAGATTTTAATTTAATAGTGCCATTTTTAAGAAATTTCTATAACTTCATCCCACCATTTTATTGATTCAAAAATATATAAAGGAATAAAATGGAAATAATTCACCACATAAAATCTTAATTTCAAATAAATTTCAACACCAAACAAGGTAACATAATTTCATTCTCAAATTAGATGGCACACAGGTACAAGTTCATGTTAAAGACCTTAAAAATTCACTTCTAAGAGGAAACCCCTTATATTATACTGATTTCTAAAATATATATTAGTTTTATTATATAATTTTATGAACTATCATCATGGTTGATTCCATTATTTTTTTGAACATAAATATTTTAAATAATGTACTTTCATTGGGTGGTTTTTTATTTTTCCATTTCAATTATAAAATATGAAGCTAAAAAGATGAAAATAGGGAAAGGGAAAATATAAAATAAATACTTGAATAGATGTATTTTTTTAATTGTTTATATTTTTACATCCCTATTTTTTCAATTATATGTTTTTTGAAACAAGATTAATTGTTTCTTATGCTTAATATGGTTAAATTCAACTATAAACAGTGAGAGTGTTTTCATGTACTAACTAATCTAGGAGAAATAAAAACATAGGAGAAATATTTTATCATGTTAAAAAATTTGAAATACCATCGATATAAATTTTAAAAATACAGGTGGAAATTTGGAAATTAATATTCTTACATCAATTAAGATTTTTTTATAATTAATTTTGGATATGATTTCTTTTCTTGATATTCATTATTAGAATATTTTATTGAGTAAAGTAATTAGTGTTGTTCATTCCATGACTCGGTTAACTTATTATATATTACCATTCTAGAGTGGATACAAGAACTATTATTTACCATTTTTTTGAGAATATTTATTAATAGAGAGGTATGGAATTTATAACTATTAGAACTTTTATTTTTATCTTTTCAAATCACTTATGGAAATAAATTATTGTTTAAATGATTGAGTAATTTTATATATGAGCCCTTTTAATTCAATACACACCTATAAATTAATCGAACACATTTTATTTTTCATGATATTTAATTTAATGAGTATGGGGGTGATGTTCTTTATGGAAACAATTGAATGTTGTTTCTTGAGATGATAATACAAATTGTTTCCATGGAATTTCGGGATGATTTTATTGATAAATTCATTGTGTTTCATCATTTATCAACCTTTTTATTGAAAAAATGGAAAGAAATAAAAACTGAAAGAAAAAAATGATGAAAAATTGGGTTAATCATACGTGTGTAACAAATCAACATTACTAAAATGATGACTTCTTAATAATATTGGGATACATAGCGAGTGTGAGACTCATTTTAAGTATAGATTTAAAAAATAGAAAATAAAATAAACTAAAACAAATAAGGTTTTCATTCCTTATTAATACATAGTTCACAATCCTTTTATTTGAGCACCGAGCAGTGTGTGAGATGAAATTATATTTGGTAGAGGAGTATTTCATTGATCTCATCCTTTAGGTATTATGCATTATACATTATATTTTTTACACATTATTGATCCTTAATTTATTTTGTACATCAGTTCACACATACCCTTAGCATTATTATAATTTTATCCTTGAGGTGAAGCCCTCATGATCAATTATGATATTTTTATTTGCATGGTATATAATTTTTACTCAATAGATGCCGCTAGTTTGGATCATGTACATGTCATATTGGATTAAATCCAAAAAAAATTATCTTGAGAGAAGATATAAAAATTTAATAATGATTTAAATCATAAATAGCATGGATGTTGATGAGAGGTGAAAATAGATTAGTGAAAATGGGAAACAAATTGAGTTTTGAATTATAGCTGAAGAAGGATTTATGAATTATTTATTAGGTATTTTTCATTTTAGAATATTCAGTTGTACCTTTTTATTTATGAGAATAATAATTTTAATATTTAATATTTAATTTATAGATTATTTTGGTTTCAACGTTGAGATTTATCTTGAGGAAGAGAAATGGTTTGAGTGTGGGAGAATTTGATATCTTTAATTTAAAAATTGTATTTTAATTGGATTCACTCGATATATGAATTATGTTTTTATTTATTTAATATGAATATTAAATATATTTCTCTTATTGTATGTTCTTTTATGGTGGTTTTTTGATTGAAAGGAATCTAAAAATATTAAAATTAATTCACTCCAGGAAAGCCTAGTTCACATTGTGATATTTCAAAAATAGGCACAAATATAGGGATCAATAAGAACATGTATCTATATAACATTGATCCAAGATGCAGGATTATAGGGAGAAGTATTTCACAATATAAACCCCCATTCACATTGAAAATAAAGATATAAATAATGCATGGAATGATTCGAATCATTATTTGAGCCATGAACCATAAGCCTAGAGCTACAAAATGAAGTATAATATCAAGAATTATCTTGACCTGATGCAAGTCATGGTGTGAATCGATTTTCACCACTAGAAAGTTCTTTAATTATTCATGAATAATTTATTTTTTAGAACATTGACCCATTATTTATGTGAATTATTAATTCATGACATGAAAATGGAACATTAGCGAATTCTATAGACATGTTCTTTCCTTATCATTTCAGGGGGTTTGAACCCTGTTTTACCAATTGACCATGGGATCAATTTTATGTCTTTAAAAATGGAGGTTTTCTCACATGATAAGAATCACTCATCCACAAGGTGGTTCCAATGTTCTATATTTCTAACTGTGGAAGAGTTACATGTTAGTATTTTCGTTATTCTTTTTTCACTTTCCTTTTTAATGTATTTTTGAATATTTATATAATTTTAAATCAATGTCCATCTTAATATTTCTCTTTACAAATCTCTATACAATGGGATATGATATATTAATTACTGGTGATCACCCAATGATGATTGGATTAACTGATATAATATAAAGTATATGATCAAAAGGAGAGTGTACTATATGTTTTTATTCTACCTTTAATTATTTAATAACCCGATTTTATAATTATTTCAATACTATTAGCATTCTATTTTATTTTTTATTAGACCATTGAAAAATGTTATTAATAATGAATAAAATCTAAAAAAACATAGATGATTGATCCATGAACAATATTTTAAATTATTCTGTTTCATTTTATAATCATCATAATTAATTCTAGATATTTTGGAGTTTCAAATCTAGATGGTCAGGAATCTAGGAATGTTTAAAAAATAATTGACCTCATAAATATTGAATATAATTAATTATTGATTAAATATTTCATTTTATTGTTTATGGGGAGACATATTAGTAATATAATTATAAAAATCACCCTTGGAAACTAGAACCCATCTTTTATTTTTATTATATACTCTTTATTCTACTTTCCATTTATATATTTAGTTTATAAAATTTAAAAAATATGGCTGAACTAATATTTAGTCAATATTCTCCTCTAAATTTTTTTATTATTAATGGGAACAACTATGTATATACACTATTCTATAAATTTTTAGTTTTGGGGTTTAGGAACATTATAAATTCATAATTTGGTATTTACCATGGGGAAGTAAAGACACTCTATTGGTATTCCAATCGTCAATCCACCAATGCTTGATTTGATGTTTCAAGCAAAAAAACTAAGGTATTATTTTCTGAGTTACACGGATAATATTCCTTTTATTATCAATACAGGTCTGAATATGGAATGATAAAAAAAATAGATAAAAATGTCTCGAAAAAGGAAGCATGTAATCACTTTGGGAATTACTGACATCAAAATAATTAATGCCACTATTTTCACACATAATATAATCGTCGAATAAGGGAGAAAACTAAGAAAATAATAGAAAATAATACTCATACAAACCCTTAATAAGTTGTTTCAGATAGAAGCTCTAAAACCATGGATACAAGCTTAATAATTATGATATCATACTATGAATCTTTTATCCCATTATAAGTTTCTCCATTGAAGGGTTGGATGTGTGTGGTGATGAATAAAGATAATGAGTTGATTCCAACATTGAAATTAATAGGATAGAGAGTATGTGTGGATTACCAAATTATCAATGAATCCATAAGAAAGGAAAACATTCTAGCACCATGGATAAATTGATATTAATTATATAAAGTAATTATTTATAATGATTTTTTGAAGGATACATAGTTTATAACCAAATACTGATGGATTCGGATAAAAAAGATAATATTACTTTTATCTAGATATGTGGAATTATATCATATCTTCACAAGTAATTTTTTATGTGTAATTAACCCATCCCATTTCAAAGGTATATAAAAATATATTTAATGAAATTGAAAGTGAATTTATGGAATTTTCATGGATTATTTCTTAGTATGTGGGAGGTCTTATAAGGTATGTTGTAACACTGCAATACATTAGAATATTTTTTTCTGAATATATTTAATTTTCTGCCTATCTTGACTTATACGCAATAACAAGTTAACATTATGATGCATGAAACATCAATAATTTACAAGAAATATTATTTTTAGCTTTCTCTACACAGAAAACCTTGGTTAGATTATATTATATGAAACAATGACATGCGATACAGGAAAAGACATTTTTTACCAAAGAACAGTATATTATTAAAATATTATAACATAATATAATAATATGTAAACTAGAAATTATATTGGAGGTTCTAAATATTATTATCAAACTTATGAAAATATTTTTTTTAATTTAATAGTTATAAATTAGTTTAAATTTAATAAAATAACAAATTGAATATAATGTGAATATTTTTATAAAAACTATTTTTATGCACAGAAATGAGTTTTATCATAATAAGATAAATTAATAAACAAATGTGAATATCCGAATGAAATTAATATATATATACTATATATTTAATCAAATAATTTCTAAATTCATAAAATATATTTGATAAGAATACAATAATGAAAAACCTAATTTTACATATAAAAACCTTTATTTGTTTCCACCCTTTTAATTGAGCGCCTATTTTAGAAATAACTTTTGAAACTTCTATATAATTGGTAGGTCAATATTAAATTTATTTTTGAAATAATAACCTCAAAATTAACATGGGGTGAAATCTTGGTATTTTTTTGAGAAGCTTAATTTTTAATTAATGGTTATAATACAGATTTATAATTGAAACTATTTTTTTAAATAAATTATAGTGCTAAATTATGTATTAAATTGGTTTTAAAATTTAATTATCTCAATAATAAGTATATTAATCAAATTTATCTAATTAGAATAAATTTTAAATTAAAATTGGTTCTAAATCATTTCATGATTTTGAACATTTTAATTTAAAACCCTACTTTTTTGTCCTGTCTGTGATATTAATTTTATATTAATTTCATCCACTTATGTGATTAGAATTTGAAAAAATATATTCCATATTTCAAATAAGAAAATTTTAAAGTTTATAAAATGTTAAAATTATTTTTTTACCGAAAATATAAGTGATTATAATTTAAATTAATTACTCTACTTAAGAAAAATTAAACCTAAAAGGGACTAAAAATTATACATAAGGGCCAAAATAACCTAGAAACATGTCAAAAACCAATTTTATGGACATATTTCGACCATATCCTCTATTTTATCAATTTTAGTTCATTATTAGAATAATATTATTCAAGGAAGACCTCTCGATAGTGTGTAATTTTGTATGTTATTAAGAATACCACTCACCATCCACTATAAAAAGAAACTAACCCCTCGAATTTCGTCACACCTCTCAAGTCCATTGTGTAAAAAATATTCAATCTTGTATGGACCCTTCAAATTTTAATAAAATTATTTATTTTGGACCTAGTATGGATGCTAAATGATTTCCTAATGTTTTTAGCGGTGTTCGGGGCTTGTTTGGATATAACAACTCATCTTTTTTGGAAATGTGGGCCCGTAACATGGTTAGAGGAAATCATGTAGGTAGGCAGCATGGATAGATCTAAACGGAAGACGGTATGAATTTTTTTGGAAAGACATCTCACACCGTTTACATATGGTTAATTAATCATGTGTCATAATTATATGGTATAACTATTTTTTTAGGTAACCGTGCTTGGTTTGCAAAGAGTTTGTAAAACCTTCCATAGGCTAAATTTTGGGAAATTTAACCTTTATACCCTTAATGATCTAATTAATAACCTCCTTCTTCCCTAATCCAATTTATAGTAGTATAGTCCTTAATTTCTCTCGTTTTTGAGGTTTTGGGTAGCCTAATATAGGGATCTAGAGATATCCATTATCCAAGATCCATTAGATCCTTTTATAATCACGTTTGATGGACCAATGTATGTACTACAATATGTTTGAGATATTATTCATCTGTCTTTCTCTCGACCTTGATATCATGGTGTGAGATTTATTAAATTTTTCTTAGATCTAATCTGATCCATGAAAAATTAGAGGCTGATACAGGAGGAGGAGAATCCTACGAGCCTAAGGTGTGTAGAATATAACTCATCCCTCATGATCAATGATTTTAGAATTATCATGTCTAACCCACTCATATCATATGGTTTCACTTATTGAATTTATTTCCCATTTTTATAATCAATAGATCCATATGGTAATGATCTTTTAAAAAATGTGACTATTTATTAGTTGTTACACCTAGAAATCAGTCCATACCATTTCATATGGGGCTTGATAGAAGATGACTGAGACAGAGGTAGGGATGCTTGGGATAGTCTATAGATTTCCTTTAAATGTTTTTGGAACATGTTATGCTTTCTACTTTTTAGGAATATCTTCCAACATACTAGATACATAAAATATCACCATTAGAGTTGTATGTTTTTTATGGTAATTGAGTTATTGTTACTATTGTCTCTATTTTTATTATGCCTTTTGTTTAGTTATATTGCTTCTATTATTTACCACTGTTTATAACTATCAATTATTCTACACTCTAGGAATGAGGGAATAGTATTCCCACGGACACATCCATAACCCTCAATACTAGTTTTCAACCTCTAGCATTTGGAGAGATACGCTTGAGGTCATGTGGCCCACTGGGCTCGATGAACCCATTTAAGTGGAATTGAGGTTTGAGACGTCACAAAATGGTATCAATCATGGTCTTCCTTTCTTGATTTACTACTAGAAGTTAAAATATTGGATATTAAAAATTCAATGGGACCTTTTCATTAGAAGTTCTTGGGTGTCACAAACCCATAATTAGGGGAATATCGAAGATACCAAAAATATAATTAATTTTATGTTTTACCTATTGTATTTGACATTATTTTAACATTGTTTTATGCACTTGCTATGTGGTGTGGTTTATTATTACTAGGATTGATAATTTCTTCCATCCTTGGCCATATGATATGTGGGAAAGGATTATAGTTCATGCATAATTATAGTCATCTAGAATTCACATTTCATGCATATTTCTATACCATAGAGGTTCATTTCATTAATTGGATTGCCTAATATTATTTTTATTGTTATGTGATGTTCTGATAGATAATTTATGTGTGTGGTATTCCTCGGATGTGATTGAGTGATTTTTTATCTCAATTAATGAGGTGTGTGGGACTGATGTTATTCACTTACTTAGAACATATTATTTATTCACTATACTTATTTTATGTGAAATGTGCATAATATGTGTGAAATATTAATGTTTAAATATTAAATATAATTTTTGAGAACAATTTGAATTCATCCAAATTATAGTATATTTAATGTTGTAATAATAACTATAACCATAGTGACCCAAATTGAATGGTTCATGTCTTTTAGGATTCATCATTAAATATAAAATATTTCATTAGATGGGATCATGGGCCAATGCTTCCATGGGAAGGGTTATATGGACCCCACATGAAGACCCAAATTATTTGTGATAAAACCATACCAGCTATGAATATCGAATTACTAGGCTCAATATTGATTTATAAATTCTTTTACTCACATAAAATATTTTTGGGACAATGTAAAGAGAAATGAATAAAAATTTTATGCTCCAACTCTACAAATAATGGACCGACTAATTCTTTTAATTCTAGCCCACCAGTTGAGCCTTGAATTAAACACTAGACACTATTGAAGAAATATTTCTTGATAAAATAAGAAACACAAGAAGATATTTTATAGTGTGATAGTGGAGAAATCGATGGTCTACTTTATTGAGAAAATAATTTGGATTTTAAGGAATCTTCTTATTCCAAAATACTTTCACATTTTGGCCATCGAAAAAAGCATTGATAAAAATAGATAGTTTAAAAATATTTATGAAAACAACCATCACATTGGATCCTTAAATAAAAATTCAGCAATATTTTTATAGTAGACGGACAACATTATTATCTACATTTTTTAAGAAGGAGATATACCGAGATTCAGTTGTATGAATGTCCAAATCATTGAAAAATGTGTAGAGGTAGTTTGGGAATGCAAACAATCTACCACATTGGGCTATAAATACATCCCCTCTTATCCATTCAAAAGGGATGAAATTTCTGAAAAGAGGAGCCTATATTGGAACAACCAAAGAATTTAGAAAGGCTTGGGAGGACCTTCTATACTCATGTTTTCATTTGAGATTCCTTTCCTCCTCTATTTGGTTCTATTTAATTTTGTGTTCTTTGTTATTGTAATATGGTATGTATTTTTTTAATTTTTCTTTAATGAAAGTTTCTTCTTCAATTTATATTAATCCCATACACCTTAAATAATTTAATATTAATGTTCTTAGAATAGTTAAAATCAATTTAAGACAACTTCCCTTATTTTTCATTCTCATTCAATCTAATGTCAAAATTTAATTTATTTCATCGTTTTTGTGTCTGTTCGACGCACCAATATTTTCTTATCAATTTATTTTTATTATATTTTTATTTTATCATCATAATAATTATAACCAAATTATTAATAATTTCATTGTTTGAGTAAATCACTCATTGGGTTGAGTTTTAATTTTGGTATGTTAAGTGGTTGAGAGCTATTGCTCGATGAATATTTTTGAAATTAACATTTTGTCGGTTGGACTTAACTAGTCGGGTATTAATGACTTTTTTCGTTTAACATAAGGATTACATTTATTTTATGAACCATAAATACACTACCAAAATCAATTAACGATTTATATTAGAATCCTAGTTATGTTAAGTCTTGAATTAATACCATAACACTTAGGAAATCCAATCAATGTCACCATGTGACATGGGTGTTAATTTAATGAAATATAAAGAAAAGATCAATGATATAAAAATAATAACTACCTAATTAATGAACTTATCACAATATTCATAAAATTTATAACAATCTTAATCAATCAATCATTTAAAATAATTTCTACAAACAAACCTCCCAATCAATACACAATCAATTTAAAACATTCGACTATTAAAATGTATCATCTCTGAGGATTCAACCCAAGTGATGCAATACACATTAGCAGAGCATCAGAAAATTGAGTGGTTGATATGTGACAATTAGACTCTCTTTCAAATTGAGTCATTACTGTGTATGGTGTAATGAAGTAATCATTAGTTTCAGGTTATTGAAAAATAAACAAAAAAAATAATAATTTAAATAAAATTGAAAAAAAAAACACATTGAAAAAACAGTCCGCCTCTTTCATCCAAAATCTATATGAATGCCCCGTAGACTCCCAAAAAATATATCAGATTGGTTTGACCCTGATATTTGAGTGAACACTTCTCCAAAATCAGAGGCACATAAGTTTTTATCGACTCATTCAAGAACATTTCGGTCTCCAACAAATTGAATTATATATATCCAATCCTATGGAACAAACACATACAGAAATTTCATCCCCTGATATTAATTATGAACGTATTGTTATTCAATATCCAATAATAGAGGCTGAAATTGTACTCAAATAGGGTTTGATTCATCTTCTACCTCATTTCAATGGGCTATCCGGCGAGGATCCACATCACCACCTTAAAGAGTTCCAAGTGATGTGCTCTACCATGAACCCTCAAAGTTATTAATAGGAAAAAATAAATCTCTGAACATTCCCTTTTTCATTAGATGAATCTACTATATCGTGGGTTTACTACCTCTCTCTGGGATCCATAACCACATGGAATAACTTGATGTGACTCTTTTTAGAGAAATTTTCTCCTGCTTCTCATACAACTTCTACCAAAAAAGAAAAAAGTTGTTTCGGTCAATTCCCAAATGAATCACTCCATGAGTACTGGGAGTTGTTCAAAAAGCTTGTTGCAACCTTCCCACACCACCAAATCACTTACCATCATTTGATCCAATACATCTATGAGGGTTTATTGGATATGGATAGGACTCTCATTAATGCTGCAAGTTGTCGTAGTCATGTTGATAAAACTCCCATAGCTACAAGAGATGTCATAAGAAACACAACTGCAAACACACAACAATTCTATACTTTTGCTAATTCTCAAGTAAATCAAGTCTAGGAGAATCAATTCGTATTTCCGAACAAGATGAACAAGTGGATGAGTGAACATACATGTCTTCTATGACAACTATTTGTGGCTTCAAAGACTCCAACCTCTTATTCCCCAAATTCTCTGTTCCCTGGACCTATAATGAACTATGGAGTCTATTTTTCCCCATATCATCCAACAACCACTTGTCAACAACTTCAATGGGATCCCTCATATTCATCTGGACCAATGGTGCTCATTGCAGCATATGCTCAGTGGAACCCCATCCATCAATAATCAAGAAAGTTTCTTATAAACTTCATCCAACACTATTCTGTTCCCTTCTCTTCTACATATAACCCAAAAATGAGACATAGGAATCCCATTTTGCATCCCTCTCAATACACTAATCAAACCCCAAACAGATTCCAATATGCTTAGGTTGTTTTTAACTTATAAAAATATTATAATTTTATTCCTATACCTAAAATGAACAATCCTCCTCCTAGATTTCACTATCCTAGTGAGCCTTCCCATTTTGGGAACCACTATAATCACTTTCTCAATAACCAAAATCAATGAAATCCCAATCTGGGAAAAGAATCCTCTTCCAAGAAACCATGGGAAAGTGAATTGGATGACCATTACTCCTTCATCCATTCCATCCTCAAAAATATTTAAACCCAAATTGGTCAACAAGCATCCCACCTTAGTCAAAATCAACCATCCAATTCATCCCAACTCCCATATCAATCATTACCCAACACCAAGGTTAATGTAATTGCAATTACACTTATAGCGAGAAAGAAATTTATTATTCCCAAATATAATTCCTCCATCCCACCTTTGAATCTTGACCTAGAAAATGAAAAGAGAAAGAAACTTGAAAATGAACTTGAATCCATTCCCTCACCTACTTTATTAACACTTAGTAATCCAATTCCTTTTCCTCATGTTGTTTCTAAACCAAGGAAGTCCTTTGATCCGAATCCTGAAATTCTAAGCATTTTTAGACATCTTGAATTTAGTATTCTCATCTTGGATTCTAAAAAAAAGTTCCCTAAATATTCCATGTTTCAAAAGGAATCGTGCATCCACAAGAGGCAACATCTGACCTTAAAAAATGTGTCCAACCTGTATTCTATTTCCATTAAGTGCAATGATCTAGAGACCATTATGGTTCCATTCCAAATTGGATGTCCCATCTTTGCTTATGCAGTCATAGACCTAGGAACCTCAATTAATTTTAGGACTAAATACATCTTCCAAAAACATAGTTAGGTCTCTTTCACCCAATGGGTGTTGTCATTCTGTTGTCCAATTGGAGAACAGCTAGTCCTGAGGGTATAATCGAGGATGGCCTTGTTTGTGTGATTGATATTCTCTTCCCTGCTGATTTCCATTTCCTTCACATGGATGGTGAGATAAAATCATCTCAATCTCCCTTAATTTTAGGAATACCATTTCTAATGAAAGTTAAAATCATGATTGATATCTATTCAGGCATCTTATCCATGGAATTTTGTGACCAACGGGTCACGTTCAATATTTTCCAGGTCATGCGATACCCATCTAAGGATCACTCTGCACTCTCAATACTTGCTTCTGAGGACACTTCTAAGAGTCAATCTAACCACAATCCATCATGTTCTTCATTCTCTAATGAAAAAGGATCTTGTGAAATGCTTATCATTATTAACCAAGTAATAAATGAGGATGTTGACGTGGAACATTCATTCTTAGACTCCATCAATCTGGAGGAACTTTAAAACTCTCTTGAATCACACATCAACACAAATTTCTACTACTCCACCATGGAAAATATTAAGGAAAATGAATCAGAATAAAATGAAATCCCTTCCTCGATTATTGAGTTTTCTATCCAATAAATGAAAGGTGAGACTGATCGGAAACCTCTTCCTAATCAACTGAAATATTAATTCCTTTTCCATGATCACTTGTATATTTTCATTATCTCTACTTCACTTACTAAAATTATGGTGTCGTAACATTTTCAGGTGTTTGCAGAAAAAAGGCCATAGGTAGGACCCTTGATGACATACTGGTAATCAACCCTTCTCATTGCTTGCATCACATCCATCATGTGGAATCATCAAAACTAATTAGATAACCATAAAGAATGTTGAAAAATTGTTGTTTTCAACAATACTATATCTTTTTATGATGATCTTGATGTTCCCAAATACCTTTATTTTTTATTTTTATTATTTTCCTTTGATTATATTTTAGGAAATTAATATTACTTATTTCTATATTTTTTAAATAATATTTATGTGTTTTAATCGCAATGGAATATTTGACAATGTGTTCGAAAATTACTTTAGTGTGTTCTGGAAACACTATTTATACTCTAAATGATTGGAAATCACATTAGCATGTTCTGGAAACACTGTTCATACCCTACGATGAGGAGCATAGCGTATAGATGAAAACTATCGCTTCTGGGTTATCAGAAAAGTATGGTTAAGAAACCAAATGTTATTATGAAAATAATGAAAGATGAATCCAATGTTTGGAAGGAACCATACATTTTAAATATCCAAAAATTATGGAAGAAGAGTCCTACATTAGTATGGAATGTTATGTTTTTTCCTCAAAAGTATGGTTCATCAACCTTACTTTGGTGAACAACCTTTCATTTTATAAAAATTTATGGATCATGTAAACTATGTTTTGATTCCGATAAATGTATGGATTATATATGATATATTTGAAATATTGAGAGAAATTTGTGGATAGTAGACCTTACATTTGAGATCAACCTTATTTTCGTGATCAACATTATGAAGTGAACCTTACGTTCGAAGAATGTCTGCTATCTAGTTCAACCCTGCGCTTGACATCAGAGTTTCAAACACGACATTATCATGTAACAGTCTTTATACGAATTATCAGGATGATTTCAATCTAGATTAAAAGACCAAATATATAGCATGCCTTCGACTAATTCCAATGTGATTATTAAAGATTAAAATAAACGATTTTAGATGATATTTTCAATTAATATTTTATGGGGAGATACGAATGTATTGTTATTCAAATATTTGAAAATCGCGATTATGTATTCGACTATTCTGGATCTAAATTTGAAAGCAAAATGATTGTTTATATTATATATATTTGTGTTATTTTAGATACTACATAGATCATTGTGATAGAGATTAGGAGAACAGATTCATGAGTTTTTCACTGCAATAGTTTGTACATACATTCATGATTTACAGATTTGCTGCTACCGTGATGGATCAAACTTTGTTTTCTGAAGAAGAAGAAGAAGAATCAAGATTGAGGATTCATTGTTTCTACATCAAATATATTTTGAGAATCCATTGATGCTAAAGTTTTGAATTATATTTCAAGATCTACAATAACAAGGAAGACTTAGAAATATTCTACCCGATGATTTTTTTTGTAGATGAAGATCCATCTACTATAAATTTCATGATATTTCAATTTTGAAGAAAAAACTAGATTGTATTTCAATGAAAAAATACTCTTTAACTTTGAGTGCCCGACTTCTCAAACTATGAAATGTGTTAGGTCCTGTGTATGAACAAGAAGGATTTTTTTTCCTAATAGTTGTAAAGGTATCAACTGTCTGTACTCATTTATGGAACGGTCTATTGATAAGAGGACCATATAGTGAAAATCACAAAGCTCATCGAGTAGAGCATTAGTGGAGTGGACTAGGGGACTTCTTTTCCCCGAACCACTATACATCGTGGAAATTTTCTATTTATTTTACTCTACTAAATCTTCTGATAAATATAATTGGACATATCATGATATCATGAAGAAATTGTAATACACAAAATTCACCCCCCCTCTTTGGTATATTTGGTATAACCCAATCCAAAAGTTGGTATCAGAGGAGGTTCTTCTGATAAAGCTATAACAAGATAAATTATTTTCGATTATACAAAGTAAATGGCTTATACATGAGATGGTATGTCAGTGGTCCATGGTCCCTACGTCAATGGTGAGATTTTTTGATGCTAGAAATTTTAGATTATCATCTACAGAAAGATCCTTTGATATTTTGTCTTCTCGAAAATTAAAACTCCCTATGTGATGCCAGAGAAACATGAAACATGGAATACTTTTACAAAATAAAATTATGACATAAACATGAAATCTATGAATGTTATTTTCTATGGTATTCGAACAGAATAATTCAATAGAGTTTCTCAGCACCCAACGACTTATATTATGTGGCAGATGATTGTAGTTTCTTATGAAGGAACTGAAAATGTCAGAAAAATGATGTATTCCACTACTAAATTTAAATTAGACACATTAAGAATGTTTGAAAGAGAATGTATCACCCAGATGAATGGAAGGATTATTGAAATTGTTAACAACATCACTGCCTAGGGTGAGCCTTTCGAACCAGCAGATTAGGTCCTGAAACTTCTAAGAGTAATACCACCAAGATGGAATAGAATTTATGTTTCCATTTACCAATCACCATCAGCAAAAAATATAACAATGGGAGAGTTAATTGAAACTCTTATGATATATGAATTTGATATGGGAGATGAATCAAATGAGACAAAATTATTTGATCAACATAGAAAATACATCCTTGAATGTAACATACCAATGGAAAAACATAAAAATGAGGAATGAAATCAATTTGAAACCAAAATATTCAAATTCACATAATTTAGATGTGGAACTAGCTCAACTAGACATAATGATAAGAAAATTAAATTAAAAGAATAATGGGTTTAGAATATCCTCCAAAAATGATGAAAAATAACCAAGTACTGTCAGATGCTATGAATGAAAAATGACGAGTCATAGCAGACCTGACTATCATCAATTAAAAGGAGAAAAGAAGAAGAAGTTTTTCCAAAAAAATTATTTTGAACAGAATAGAAAAAAGAGCAATGAAAGCCACCTGCAGTTTTTTTGATGACTCGAGCTGCTCATCAATGTCTTACTGAGAAAAATAATAATCAAATCTGAAAGAAAACATGTTCTTGATGGGAGATGAAAATGAGGTAAAATCTTACTACTCATTTGATTTTGATTCTAGTTCTAGTTTTTCAAATAATAAACTCACATCCTACAATTATATGCTCAAGGAGAAATATGATTCTATATTTAAGAATCATAAATCACTGAAAAATATTCATTATATTGCTTTAGGAGAAAGAAAAACTCTTCTAAAACAACATCAAGAGATAATTGAAAAATATAACTCATCAAATACAAACTGTATAGATAATGAAACTAAAATAAAAACACAGAAAATAGAAGTAGAAACATACAAAAGTGAAGCTCTTATTTTTACAAAAAGAGAAAATAAACGAATGGAATAATTGGAAATAACGCGATTAAAAAAGAAAGATATTGAATATTCAGTAAACGTGATAAACCTAAACAATATAAGAACTATTTAGTGCCAAGTAAAAAAGGTAAAATTTGTAACTACTGTGGAAAAAAATTGCATATATCTAAAAACAATTATATAAGGAAACCAAAAATTAGTTTCATTAAGAAATCTTTTGTTGAAAGAAGTCTATAAGATACTATTGATTACAGAAAAACAATGCATGTCTAGAATCCTAGGTCTTTTCTTGATAACAATAATGGACCCATTAGAATATGGGTACAAATACAATCATTTGTTTAACTATAATTGAAGGTAACAGGTCACAAAATTAGAAAAACTGAAATATGGTATATGTATAGTGGCTGCTCCAGGCATATGAGTGGAAACTCCTCAAATTTTAGAACACTAACTCAAATGTATAGTGGTCTAGTCACATTTGGTGATAATTCCAATGGTTTGATTATTGGATTTAGAACGTTTGGAGATCCAAAAGTAGTCTCAATCAATAATTTACTCTATGTACAAGGATTGAAACACGAAATGACAAGTATCTATTAACTCTTTGATGATTATTATTTTAATGATTTATCCAATAAAAATTGTTCTGTATTTAAAGATAAATTTCTTAAATTTATATCACACAGAACTGATAATGATTACACCATGGACATAAATTCGATGTGAAAACAAAAGGTAAATTACTTAATTTCTAAGAAAAATAAATCTTTTATGTGAAATAATACGCTTGTACATTTCAATATATATGCTTTGAAAAATTTATCTATGAAATAATTAGTTTCAGATTTTCTTTGTCTCGAATTTGAAATTGATGGATTTTATGATGTTTGACGACGTAAGAAAACAACATAAATTATCCTTCAAATCATTTAACAAAATTTCTACATCTAAACCCCAAGAACATGTCCACATGGATTTGTATGGACCTTCAAGAATAACAACATTGGTTGTTAAATAACATGTATATGTTTTAGTTGATGACTATTCTATATTTTCAAGGATTTATTTTCTAAAATGAAAAAAATGATGCTTTTACTATTTTTGAATGTTTTTGAAATGATGATCAAAATGAAAAAGGTTCTAAAATATTTTCATTAAGAAGTGATCTCAGTGGAGAATTTGAGAATATGGAATTTAATTATTTCTTCTCAAATATGGGTATTAAACCCACCTTCTCTATACTATGAACACCTCTACAAATTAGAATTTTTGAAAGAAGAAATATGACTATTCATGAAATGGCTTGGAATACTGTAAATGAATATGGTCATTCGACCTATATCTAGGCAGAAGAAAAAAAGAACAACCAGTTATATAATGAATAGGGTTTTAATCAGTCTAATTTTGAAAAATACACCCTATGAACTCTAGAATAATATATATCCTAAAGTAAATTACAGTAATATTTTTGGATTTATGGTTTACACCTTAGACACTATGTAAAATCATGGTATGTTTGATCCAAAATATAATGAAGTATTATTCTTAGGATATTCTAATATTTCCAAAGCTATAGATTTTTTAAAAAAAATCAAGGATTGTTGAAGAATTAGTTCATGTGAAATTGGATGAATCTGATCGCCTTGAGAAAATGAAAGACCAAATTGATGAATCTGACACTAATGATAATATGATAAATGAAAACATGAAATATTATTTTGAAAAAGACATAAATGAAATTCAATCTAGTTTAGAAAAACATGAAATTGAAGAACTTAACAGTGTACTACCTTGACAATCTAGAACCATATAGAATCACCCTTTAGAAACTGTTATTGAAGACATAGATACTGGAATAAAAAATAGAAGAAATGTATGAAATCATATTGAATTTTCAGCATTTTTATCCCAATTAGAACCTATGACATTTAAATAAGACATTGCTGATAAAATATGAATGATTTCAATGCAAGAGGAACTAAACCAATTCAAGGGAAAATAAGTTTGTAATTTAGTGGAAAGACCTCAAAACAGTCCAGTTGTAGGTTCCAAATGGGTCTTTAGAAATAAGCAAGATGATGAAGGAAAAATAACTAGAAATAAATCAAGACTAGTATCTAAAGGATGTAATCAAGAATAGATACAGATTATGATGTGGCCTATGCACCTATAGCAAGATTAAAAGCCATTAGGGTCCTTTTATCCTATTCATCTAATATGAATAGTAAATTATTTTATAGGGGTGTTATGTTTGCCTTATTAAATGGTTACTTATGAACGGATTTTTATGTTGAAAAACCATCTGAATTTTAAATTTCCAAAAAACCGGATTCAATTTTTAAAATTACTAAATCTCTTTATAGCCTTAAACAATAACCAAGAGCGGGTTATGAAAGAATATGTTCTTTTCTTTTAAAAAATTATTTTACTATTAGGTTGGAAGATCAAACATTGTTTAATGAAACTGTCAACTCTAATATTTTATTTGAAATTTTTTTTTTGATGATGTAATTTTTTTTCACCAAACAAAATTTTTTGTCATGTGTTTTCATATTTAATGGAAAAGGAATTTGAAATGTGTTTAATGGGAAAATTTTATTTTATTTTAGGACTTCATATTTATCAAAAAGATTTTGGAAATGTTTTAAATAAAAAAAATACATTACATATATACTAACTAAATTTCTACTTGTAAACAGAATGTAATATCCAACTCTTATGTGTATAATATAAAACAGGATTTGGATGAAATTGGAAAATAGTTTGATATCAATTTATACAAAGATATGATTTGTAGCTTATTATATCTTACTTCTGGTAGGCAACATATAATTTATTTAGTATGTCTTTGTGCTAGATTTCAATCTAATCCTAAATAATCTCACTTATGTGTTGTGAAAAGAAATTTTAGATATTTAGAAAGAACTGTTTTTCAATATCTTCTATTTCAAAAAACATATGATTTTAATTAAATTTCTTATTTTTATATATACTTTGATGTTGTAGATTATTTCGAAAACACACTTCAGGGAAATGTAACTTTTTAATAAAATCCATACTATCGTGGTCTAGTATGAATCAACACTCATTTTCCATGACAATAACTGAAGAAGAATATTTATCTATTTGCTATTGTTGTGCATGATTTTATTTGATGAAAAACACTCTTATGGATTTTGGAATAAATTTTAATAACATACTCATTTTATGTTATAATACTTGTTCTATAAATATTTCAAAAAAACCAATTAATCTTTCTAGAACTAAGCATATTGATATCAGACATCACTTTTTAAGCGATCTTGTTAATAAAAAGTATATAATCCTAGAATTTATAAGAACTACAATTCAAATAGCTGATATTTTTACTTAACCACTTCCCACTGCAAGGTATGATTTTATTAACGATAGGATAGGTTCATTTATTTTTAAATGATATTTTTTAATTTTAAATTATTTATTTTAATTCTTATATTATCTCTTTTTATTATTAATTATGTTTATTAATATAAAAATATCCTTAGTTCTTCTTTAAACTTTTTCTACATAAGTTTTTACATTAAAGGAATGTAATAATTACAATGCGCCTAATTACAAGAGAATCAAGGATGTCAGAAACAATTTCTAATACCAAAACAATTAATTTTATTAAAACCCTTCGAAACCCTGATATATTCTACCACCCTCATCTACCCGCACATGATCCTTCAAAACCCTAGTTGTTCAAACTATCCGAAAGTTGTCATAGAAATGGCCAAAAAAAGACAAATGATATAGAAACCAACAATGCCCAGTGTCAACGTTCAGAATGATTGACGATTTTGAAAGGAAAAATGATTGATCAAGAATGGTTGTACAGATAGATATGATGCTGAGGTCATCACTTACATTTCAGAATCTTGAGAAAAACATTAATGGATACTATAAAAGGATTATATATGAGTTAGAACATTATCACTCTTTTAAATTGGTTCATTTCAGTCTGTGAGAAGATGATGTTCCAATAATAGCGAAGATCATGGATAGATATTTTATTATTTCATCTTTGGAGATAACCGAAATTCTTTACTTCCCTAATGAGAGAGTTTTCCATTTTGATTTAAAGAATATTAGTGATAATGTCCATAAGTCTGAGGAAATTATGTGTATTCTATTTGGCTCTACAAGAATAATGAAGATGTTAGTGAATGCTTTAGAGCATGACCAGACGATTTTAGTTAAATTTGTGCAAATATATATTACACCCAGAATTTCAGAGATGGAGAAAATAAAGTACCCTGACATGTATATAATTTTTCTATTTATGATTGATATTGTGTTTATTTTTCTGATATATTTGGGGAGATATCTCAATTACTGCTGCCAACAAGAAGCGAGGATGAACTTATATCCCTTTGTAAAGATCATTTTAATGATTTTATTTAAGAAAGATATGATCAGGTTTGTTGATTCCTGAGTCAAATGAAACCATAGAAACATCTTTAATGTAGGAACACTATGGAAAACTATTTTCTTTTGGATGATAATAAAAGGTAAACTCTTTCATGTAAATGTAAAAGAAGACAAGGAGAGTTCTCAGTATATACCTGCAAATTAAACGGAAGGGGTAGCTAAATCAAAAACAAGTGGAGTATCAATGAGGGTATGGTTTGAGATAGTTGATACACTTGATAATGAGGAAAGACAAGAAAGACATTAGAGGATAAGGCAAAGAGTAGCTCAAGCTGACGAGGAAACTGATCAAGAAAATGTTGGATCAAATGAACCTCTTATAATCTATATATTTATTAAATAATATATAGTACAACAAGTTGACAAACCAATAATTTCCCATAGTGAGGTGACTCCTCATGTAGAAAAGGAATATTTTCATCCAACTATTGAATAGCCTAGAGAAGTTAATGTGGCTAGATCTAAAACTACAGAGCCTACTAATATTTCTCCAGAAGAATTAGACCAAGTGGAACTTGTTTTAGAGGCTTTATCCTAGGAAGATCTAAATGAAAAAGATGCTAAGGATGAGTAAGAACCTGTGAATTTGAATCAAGCATACAACCATTCCGAAATTCAAACTGAACTTATTTGTGAAGATTTTTCTATGGATGGGTCCGGAAAGGAATCAAAATAAAATTTTGTAGAGAATCTAGTATAGTGGATTGATGATGACAATTCATATGTTGAATCCCTACCTTTAGCACTAATAAGTACTATGGAATCTCAGAAATAGAATCAAGCACAAAGTGCCTCTGATTCTGATAATAGTTATGTGCATGATCAAATCCAAAAATTTAATAATGTTAATATGAAAATACTTCTTTAAGAAGAGAATTAGAAAAGGAAGATCTAAAATTTTTAAAGAATGAATTCTAGTTCTATTTCTATGGAAGAAGTCAAAAATTTCAAGAAGTAAATGTTGGATGATGTTCCAAATCTCAAATCTAAAATGGTGATGATGTCAAATTTACTAGAGATTAAATATATCATGGAGAAACAATTCACATATGTCAAACATAGTGAATCCAGTACATCAGGTACTTCACATTATCTTATCTGAAGATTTTTGGACATTATAGAAGTATTGATCAAAATGAATGATCGAATATAGGCCCTTCAATGAAATAGTGCCCCTTTATCTATGTTGGTAAAGAATCATAAGTTTTTTATTGATTTCAATTCATATGATCCTAGAATTAGTGTTTTTCTGAATCAATTCACTGATAAATTTAAAAAATTTATGGAAATGGATTAGAGGTTACATGAGTTTTTTAGAGTAAATTTTATTTAAGACATCCACCGAACTCAGGAATGAATAAATCTCGTAGTTTAGTTAGGCAATAGTCAGATGAAAAGGATTAGACTACAAATGTCAAAGCTCTAGGAAATCATTCATAGGTGTTGAAACTGATTTTGCAAAACGTTTTTAGCACAACCTTGATTGTCAATGCCATTACTGAAATTATAATTTTATTTTCAATAACATATATTTGAATCACATGTTTATCAATCCTTAGTTTGTTTTACTATACTCTCTACGTTAGAATATTAGTAATTTATATTCAAATATTGATAAATATTACATCAAAGAATTCTCATAAGATTAGTGCTACATTAAAATATGTTATATTCCTTCTTATAAGGTACTTTTTGATATAAAAAAGGGGGAAACTATGGATTAACATAAAAAAACATTTTTGGAGAATTTCTGGATCAACACAAAAATTCATTATTTATAGAGGAGGAGATATTATTTTACATTATAAAGGTGGAGAAAATGTAAAAATTCAGAAATAATTTTATTAGATGAAAATATTTTTTCACCTTTCCAAAATTCTAAATTATATGAAATTAATTTTGTAAGATACTTATATTAGCTATTTCATGGGTTTTGTGATCATCAAAAAGGGGAGAGATTGTTGAGAAAGTGTTGTTTTCAACAATACCCTATCTTTTTATAATGATTTTGATGCTCTTAAATACCCTTATTTTTTATTCTATTGATTTTAATTTGAGTATATTTTAGTAAATTAATATTATTTATTTCCTTATTTTCGAAATAATATGTATGTGTATTAATCGGCATGGAATATTTGACCACAAGTTCGGAAATCACATTATCTTGTTCTGGAAGCACTATTCATAGTCTACATGTTCCAAAATCTCGTTTGTCTTTTATGGAAACACTATTCATACCCTATGTGGAGGAGCATAGCTTAAGGAAGAAAATTGTCACTTACGAGTTATATGAAAAGTATTATTAAGTAACCATACATTATCAAAAAAATGAAAGGAGAATCCTACATGTCACGAACTAGCCTGGTACCCTGGTATCACGATAACTGAGCTGGCCCTGACATAACCTGAAGGGCGTTCCTAACCCCCAAGGGTCGGTGACTAGCACCGGGCATCGTACAACACAAAAGTGGGAATAATTTTTCCACAAGAATGTGGAAGTAAGAGTAAAAAAATAGTATGCATATCAAAAGAAACTCCACTGGGAACTTGTACCAGAATACAAATTGGCACAAAATTCAAAGTACTATAGCCCAAGGACCAAAATGTAAAACAGTTTCAAGGTCCCAAAGGACACAACTCACCAAGTCCAGGGATCAACAACTGGTTCCACCTCCAAGAGGTCCCTTCTCATTGCTCGATCCTAGAAGATGAAAATCTAAAAACACCCGAAGGAAAAGTACGGTGTGAGCCTAATCCTAGTAGGATACCACCAATGACTCCATAACATATGACGAATATAAATTATCCAAAGAAAGGATTTCCATTTTCAAATAAACAGGTTTGGAAATTCAGAATCATATTTTAACAAAAAGATGCTATATATTTTCAAATTATTGAAATAAATATTTTTAATCAAAGGCTTTACAAATGATAGAATATTTGTAAAACAATGGCATACGAAAAACTTTTATATAAAAAAGTTTAAATAAATTCATCAGGCATGTAAAGTAGTTCAAAAGCATTGGCATACATTTATATCTCAATTATAAATAAACAAGCGAGCGACATGGTCATCTGTCAAAAGAAACGATATTATTAACCCGTTATAGGATTTCACACTCTCTATGTGAACTCAGCAAGATGTGTATACACACGCCCCTATGACAATGGCCAATGGAGACTCGTCACCAACCTATCTGGGATGTGACCCACCACAAGTATGTTTTATAATTTGGTCTTAGCGTAGAGTATATCTAAATAACTCACTAACTACCTAATTCTTGCATGAGGTATTACATGATGGGTGAATTATTTTATGAATTATTAAAATACAATCAATCCCATTCTTTCTTTTCAAAAGTTCCAATTTCATTCCATTTAAAACCAAAATAGGTTTTATTCAAAACATGCCATTTCCACAAGATAAAACCAATGGGTTTCTATCAACTCATTTGAATCCATTTTCATATGTTTGGTATCCATTCAAAACCAATCCAATCATTACACATTTCATTTCCATAATTAAATTCAAAAATTTAATTGAAAAAATTTCTATCAAATCCTCAATTTAAATACAACAATTAAAATTGGCTAATTCCCATAAACACACCCAATTCAATAGAAATGGGTTTTTCCAAATTTCTATGCCAAAACCATTTCAAATATCTCAATTAAATAGAATCGAGTTTTTTCCAATTTAATTTAAAGAAACTTGACCAATTGAATTTAAATCAATAATTGAAATAAATAAAGAAAATAAGATGTTAATAAATTTGGAAAGTCAGGACGGAACCAACTACCTCGATGGTTTTGACCAAAACAACAACGGTTGAAGAACACTCAAGAAAACTCAGTCGCTTTGTCAAGAACCTGCATAAGATCTCTCTTCCTAGAAAGACCAAGACCAAAACTCATCAAACATTGTACCACACACATAGATCTACCCATAATATCCATGGATCTATGAAACCGATAGAAGAGGAGATGTATATCTAACTAGATCTATGAAACCGATCAATAAAAAAGAAGAACAATCACATACCTTTAGAATCCCACTTTGATTCACCAAGAGGAACCATTGGATCGCCTTTGGAATAAAGGGAGAACCTTCTCTGACCTCAGGAGAAGAAAAATCACGATATAGGGCCACTTTGGAGGAAAAACAAAGCATTTAGAGTCAAAAAGGACAAGATCTACAATTTAAGTGTCTAATTTAAGTGACCGCAAGGTTTGGCCACACAGTTTGAAAAATCATGCGCTAACTGTGCGTGAACAACTGTCTCGGACACCCTTCTCGCACGGCTTAGCCATATGGTTAGACAAACTGTGCGCTGCCCGTGCAGAAGCTTCGGTCATGCATTCAAGGCGGGAACAGTTTTGTCGCACGATTTGTCAAACCGTGCGCAAACCATGCACAACACACTGGGATTTAACTTTTCCCGAAAAAATATCTGAATAACTTCCCAAGCCTTTACTCCAAAATGACGATACATAAAAACATCAAAATTTACCTGAAAACGTAACTGGATGTTACAACCTCCCCACCATAATATCTTTTTTCCCCTAGATAGCCTATGAATAAACCTCCACATCAAAAAGATGAGGCCACTAATCTCTCATTAGTGCCTCCCTTTCCTATGTCTCATGAGAATCAGAACCATGGTACTGTTGTACACGGACCAGAGGTATCGTTCTCCCATGAAGTACCTATGATTAAGAATCAACAACCCTAACTGGTTAATCAGTAACAGATAAATCTGGTTCAATCTCAAGATCACTCCACCTCACAACATGAGATGGATTAGAGAGATACTTTCTCAGCTGCGATACATGGAATAAGTTATGTATCGACTTCAGGTGTGGTGGTAGAGCTAGGTGGTAAGAAACTTTCCCCACAAGACCAACAACCTCAAAATGTCCCACAAAAGAAGGAGCAAGCTTCCATTTCCTCCCAAGCCGTCGATGACCTAATCGGGGTGAAACATTCAAGAACACCTGGTCACCAACTGAGAACACTAAAAGATTTTGTCAATGATCAGCATAAGACTTGAATAGACTTTGTGCTATCAACAATCTCTAATGAATCAACTGGATCTTAGCTGTCATCTAATGGACCAAACTCGGTCCTACCAAGGAACTTTCACCAACCTCCGACAAACATATAAGAGATTTACTAGGATGTCCATAAAAATCCTAAAAAGGAGCCATTTTGATCGCAGATTGGTAACTGTTATTATAAGAGAACATAACTAGCCCCGGATAAACATCATAAGACCCACCAATGTAAGAACACAAGCATGGAGCATATCCTCATGGATCTAAATTGCTATTTCTGTCTGGCCATCTGACTGTGGTTGGTAGGGCATGCTCAAATGAACCTAAGATCCCAGTGCCCCTTGAAGGCCTCTGCAATAGTGATAAGTAAACCGTGGATCCCTGTCAGATTCTATAGCTAACGGATCTCCATGCAAACGAACAACATCATTCACATTGATATTTCCCAACTCCTCAACTTTGGTTGTATCTAAAATAGGTATAAATTGAGCGGACTGGGTCAGCCTATCGATCACAACCCATATCGTGTTCTTCTTCCTCTAGGTTTGAGGTAACCCAATCATAAATTCCATCGAGATTTCATCCCACATAAATGTAGGGACTGGAAGTGGTGAAGCAAACCTGAGGGTTTCTGCTGCTTGGCATTCACCTGCTAGCATGTATAGCAATGAGATAAAAAATCAGCAATGTCTTGTCTCATAACTAGCCACCAAAACTATCGCCACATATCATAGATCATCTTCATGGTCCCCAGGTGCACAAACCACTGATAGTTATGGCAAACCCCCATCACATCCTTCCTTGCTGATAATAGCACAACGCAATACTTTCTATAACACAGAGCACCCACTTCAGAGAACGACCACTTGGTGTCTGTCTCCCCACCATAAAGAGAGTCCCTCTTTCCATAGAATTCAACATCTAGTTGTTGTTCCTGAATAATTAACTCGAGGAGAGCAGAAGTCAACAGAACACTGACAAAATAAACTTCATTCCCCTTCCACTGAACTCCAATATGCAACTGAGCAAAAAAGATACCTCAAAATCCACTCTTCAAAATATTCTTTCATAGCCTGAGATGGAAGTTTCCTCCTTAACACATCTGCAACGAAATTCCCTTCCCCTGGTTATAGGCAATGTCAAAGTCGAAAGATTGCAGGTAATTCACCCAACGCTTTTGGAGAATATTCAAATATTTTTGAGAGAAGATATAACTCATGCTCTTGTGGTCTGAATACATAGTAAAAATTTCTCCATAAAGGTAATGTATCTCACACTTAAGTGTGTTCATTACAGCTGCAAGTTTATGGTCATGGGTAGGATAGTTCTTCACCTGAGTTTTTAGCTGATGAGATCCATAGGAAACAACATGATCTCCTTGTATAAGGACACATCCAAAACCTGAACTCGATGCATCAGAGAAGGCCACATAACCCATCCCAGCCTCAGGAAGAGTTAATACCGGCGCAGTAGTCAAATGACGCTTTAGATCAACACAAGAACTCTGACATTTATCATTCCAGGAAAATGTCACTCCATTTTTAGTTAGAGATGTCATTGGAGAAGATAACTTTGAGGAGTCTTTAACAAACCATCGATAATTTCCTGCAAATCCCAAGAATCTCTAAATCTCAAAAACATTTCTTTGTTGTTCACAAGTCATAATAGCCTAAACCTTTTCAGGATTAACATATATTCCTTGTTCTAACACGACATGCCCTAAGAATTTCACATCCTGAATCCATAAATCACACTTTGAAAGCTTGGAAAAAAGTCGGTGATTCTTTAGAAGACCCAGAACTGTTTTTAGATCATGCACATGATCCTCCTCAGTCATGGAGTAGACAAGAATTTCATCCAAAAAAACCACCATGAATGTATCTAGATACTCACTAAAAACCGTGTTAATAAAATCCATGAAAACTATTGAATAATTTGTTAGGCCAAAGGGCATTATAGGGTACCCATAATGATCATACCTACTCTGAAAAGCGTTCTTAGGAATCTCACATTCCTTTATCCTCAACGGATGTTAACCAGATCAAAAATCAATTTTTGAAAACCACTTTTCCACTTTCAATTGATCAATCAAATCATCAATTTGTGGTAACAGAATTTTTTCTTTATTGTAACTCGATTGAGCATTCAATAATCAACACATAAGCGAAGAGAACCATTAGCCTTCATGGAGAAGAGAACAGGTGCTGCCCAAGGTTACACACTCAGGCATATTAAAAAATTCTCAAGAAGATCATCTCACAAAGATTTTAGTTCCTTTAGTTCTGATGGAGCCATTTGGTAAGAAAGAATAGAAACTATTTGAGTACCTGGAATTAATTCAATAGATAAAACAACATACGTTACTGGTGGAAAACCAGATAAGTCATAAGGAAACACGTTGGAAAACTCAGTGACGACTGGAGGAGGATCACCATACATTTAATATCTCTCCAGATTAAAGGCAAACACTGATATAACTTTCTACAACTCTGGATAAGAGGGTCCAGCTCTTCTTGACCTTTGGTCCCATTCTATATGAAAACAAGAGGCACACCACTAGGTGTAGTAAGGTAGACCCATCAAAGATAAAAATTGATCCAGGCTTTATTGGAAATGAGCCAATCTATCCCAAATATGAAGTCAAGGGATTTCATCTTGAGAACCAAGAAACTATAAACATGATCAGAATCTGATAGAGAGAAGACACAAGAAGGATTACGGAGACCCTTCTCTCTCATTACACCATGGAGTGTAGTAATATCCATTAAACAAGATAAAAACTCTATAGGCCGGTTAACCAGATTAATCAAATGGGTTGAAATAAAAGAGTGAGATGCACCAGTATCAAAACATGATGTCACTAAAGATAAAGCTATTGTAATGGTACCTCTCACAGTTGCAAGAACTGTATCAGGTACCTCTGAATACTCTTCCACTGCGTGATGAAGCTTCGATCCAGATGCCTTTGGATGGAACCATTTTGCACGTGAAGCATTTGATTGCCCCGTAGTATTTGGAGGTGCTGATGATCATGTTCCACTACGTGGAGTAGAGAAGTGATTGTATAATCTCTGTAGGTGCCCTAAACGTCCACAGGAGCTATAGTTCTTGGGTGCCTTAGTGCAAACCCTCTTTGAAAGTCCCGACATCCCACACTGATATCAAGTCAATAAAGCCCCTCCTGTTGCTACCGAAGGTCCGGAATGGCTCTATTTCTGATAACCACCACGAGAAACATCACGCTTCTATTTTCCTTTAAAGGAACAAACACTTCTACTAGAAGAAAAAGGAATGTCCTCCAACCCTGACTTTCCTGCCAAATCTATATCAACCATAATTTCCCTATCCAGCACACCGATATAAGTGGGTTGATTAAGTAACAAAACCTAGGAAATGATATCTGATTGAATCCCCAACTCAAATCTTCGAGCCTTCTTCCTCTCATTATATACAATTTGAGGAGAAAACTGTACCAACTCAGTAATCCGATTTGAGTACTCAATAATGGTTTTGTTGGAATGATCATGTTTTAAAAACACCATAGCCTTGGACAACATCATAGATTTCGGATAGAACTGATCATTGAAATGGACCTTAGAGTCTTTCTACTCCAATCCCTCGTGTTTCCCAGTTGTCACCATATTGTCCCACCATCTCCTACTTGGTCCCTCTAGTATGAAGGTGGCACAATTCACCTCGATCGCATCTGGTGTCTCCAAAAACACAAACAGACGTTAAATCATGCTCATACATTCATCAGCATGTTGAGGATCAGTGGAGCCTTTGAATACTGGTGGCATCTGGCGTAGAAACTCTTGAGAAGGATTTTGGAGAATATTACTATGAGGATCTATAGATAGATCCTGAACCAGAACTGGAGGTGGTGCCTATCCCAGAGCTTGGACAGTGCGAACAATTACCTCTTTCAGACATGGATCCACTATAGAATTTGCTTGCTGAGATTTAGCAGCAGCCCCTTTTTAGATTTGATTCCCACATCTTCTCGGAGTAATTATTCTACACAACATCAAAATACAACAAAGAACACATTAGATTAACACTCAACCTGAGTAATGAGGAAAACTACTTTTAAAGGAAGTGATAACAAGATTTGGATTCCACTCTATACAAATAATAATAGGGGAAATAATAGAACTAATCCATACGTAACCATTCTCTAACCACCCCTGGTTACATATGGTTAATAGTGGTAAGAGCTGGATATGCACTCAATCACAACAACCTCCTACGTCTTGACAGGAAATCTCAAATGCAAACTGTCATCAAGGCATGATGCTCAACAACCTCACCGTTGATACCATTTTGTCACGAACCAGCCTGGGTACCCTGGTATCCCGATAACCGAGCTGGCCCTGACATATCCCGAAGGGTGTTCCCATTCCCCTGGGGTCGTCAACTAGAACCAGGCATTATACAACACACAAGTGGGAACAATTTTTCCACAACAATGCGGAAGCAACAGTAAAACAAAACAGTATGCATATCAAAAGAAACTCCACTAGGAACATGTACCAAAATACAAATAGGCACAAAATTCAAAGTACTACAACCCAAGTACCAAAAGGGAAAACAGTCCCAAGGTCCCAAAGGAAACAACTCACCAAGTCCGGAGATCAACCATTGGTTCCTCCTCCAAGAGGTCCCTTCCCTTTTCTCGATCCTGGAAGAAGAAAATCTACAAACACCCGAAGGAAAATGAACGGTGTGAGCCAAAGCCCAGTAGAATACCACCAACGATTCCATAATAGATTCCAAATATAAATTATCCAAACAAAGGAGTTCCATTTTCAAATTAATAGGTTTGGAAATTCAAAAGCATATTTTAACAAAAACATGCTATACATTTTCAAATTATATAAATAAATATTTTTAAGCAAAGGCTTTACAAATGATGGAATATTTTTAAAATAATGGCTTAAGCAAAAAATTTATATACAACTATTTATATAAATTCAGCAGGCATGTAAATCAGTTCAAAAGCATTGGCATTCATTTATATCTCGAATATAAATAAACAAGAGAGAAAAATGGTCTTCTGCCAAAACATATGAATGCATTAACCATGTGTAGGATTCCACACTCTCTATGTGAAGGAGAAAATCCCATTCTACCTAAAGCTTGAATGTGCTCTTACATGATGGGTGAAATATTTTAAGAATGCTTAAAATACGATCAATCCCAGTCTTCCATATCAAAAGTGCCAATTTCATTCCATTTAAAACCAAAATAGGTTTTATTCAAAACATTAATTTTTCATAAGATAAAACCAAAGGGTTTCTATCAACTCAATTTAATCCATTTTCATAAGTTTGAAATCCATTCAATACCAATCCCATCATTACACATTTAATTTCCACAATTAAATTCAAATATTTAATTGAAAACATTTCCATCAAATTCTATCTTTAAATCCAAAAATTTAAATCGGTCAATTTCCATAAACACACCCAATTCAATGGAATTGGGGTTTTCCAAATTTTCATGCCAAAACCATTTCAAATATCTCAATTCAATGGAATCGAGTTTTTATCAATTTAATCGAGTTTTTTTGAATTCATTGTTGATAAAGTTGATAATTATATTTCAAGATCTGATATAACTGGATTGACTCAAAATTTATCTACTTGAATATAATTCATTATGAATACGACGATCTATCGACTGTCCACTGCATGCTGCTGAAATTGTGTAGAACAACTGGAATTTATTTCAAAGAACAAATTCTCCTTTATTTTGATTGATCGGATTCTCATACTATGTTTAGTGTTAGGTTCTGTGTATTTACCTGAAGGCTATATTTATCATTAACATTAAAAAGGTGTCAAATTTCTGTACTCGGTTGTTGAATGGTCTACTTATAAGAGGACCAGCTAGTGAAAATCACCATTCATGGGGATTAGGGCATTGTTAGAGTAGACTAGAAGCCTTATATTCCCAGAACCACTATACATCATGTGTTCATTGTTATTTATTTTCTACTGTTTTATCATTCTGAAAATGTTAAAAGGACTGATCATGTTCATGGAATGAAATTTTAATACAGACATTTCACTACCTTCTTGTGTATATTTGGTATAAATCTATCCTACATAGAAGACACAATCCTCTCATACATGAGTTTGTTTGGGAAGAGATCACCAAGCCTATTCAAGCTGGTATTATATTCCTAATTTCTAGTAGTGAATGGGTTAGTCTAATTCATGTAATGCCTAAAAAAGGTGGGATAACTGCTGTCACAAATGAACATGGGGAGGTAGTCCCAACTCTAGTGATGAAAAAATAGTGTGTGTGCATTGATTAACAAAAATTGAATGTTGAAATATGAAAAGATCACTGCCATCTTCGATTCCTTGATTAAATTCTATAATTATTATCTAGAAAGTCACACTATTTCATTCTTGATGGATACACCAGCTACTTCCAAATCCAAATCGCACCTCAGGACCAAGAAAAGACTACATTCATATTTCCTTTGGAATATAAGAATATAAGATAATGCCTTTTGGCCTTTTCAATGATATTGAAAAATTCCAGAGGTGTGAGATGAGTATATTTGCTGAATTCATTGAACACTACATGGAACTCTTCATGGATGAATTTACCATTTATGGTGAATCACTTGAATCATGCTTTCATTTACTCTCTCTAGTCCTTCAAAAGTGTGTCATGTGTAACATTGTGTTAAATTTTAAAAAATGACACTTCATGGTTCAAAATGGGATTGTTCTAGGGAACATAGATTCAAAAGAGGGTATTAAAGTCGATCATACCAAAATTGATGTGATCCAATCACATCTTGAACCCCCTTTTGTTCGATACATCCATTTATTCCTCAGTCATGCTGGTTTCTATAGGCGATTCATCTATAACATCAGTAGGATTTCCCTCCCATTCACATAGTTTCATCAAAATGATGTCATATTCCATTTCAGTTGTAATAACCCGAGATTTTATAAGATATATTCTTTTTAATTTCTTTCATATCTTCTATTTTACAATACAACAAGATTATATTTCACTATACGCAACACTGTATTAACTTGCAGTATACGCAACACTATTCTTAGATTGTGTTACACACAATTTCATGTTCGTTTGATAATAGTCATTCTACGCAACATTGAGTATATATATATATTCAACGTATAAATGAAAAAAATGTTTTTATTCTGTTATAACGAAACAACAAAGGAGTCTTTCACTATACACATCCCTGACTTGGCTTGCATCACATGCAATCACGACCTTCTTCGATAGCGTGTGTTGTACGAAATGCCCGATTTACTAAACAATGATATATTATTATAATATTATTATGAACTAGTTGTTATGAATAGTATTAACTAAATTTTGAATTTTATAACATTATTATTCATCTTACCCATTTTCTAGAATATGGTATAAGAACTAAATAAATTTTTCGGGTAAAATAAGTATTTTTCAAAAAATGCAGTTTTGCCACCTTTTGATGGTGCACCGACTTTAAATATAGTTTTTGAAATGTTTATAAGTTCAATTTGACAAAATAAAATTCTTCTTTGGAATAAATAAATAAAAATTTACTTTGGATAAATTTTTTATATTATTCTGATAACTTTCATATTTTAATGAATAATAAAAACACGCTATATTTTAATTAAAAACAACTTTTTTCATCATAATAAATATTGTGATTAAATTATAATATTGAATGTTTTTAAAGTATAAATAGAATATATTTTTCCCATTTAACATAATGTATGTCATTACCATTGATTTTACCTTGAATTCGTAGGTTAAATCAATTCAATCTTTTGCAATGTTTTAAAGAAAAACCCGTTTTCTTTCGACAACGGGATTAATTTTAATTTAATTTCTGAAACTTTTGTGTATTGATTTGGAAAAATGGATTCCATATTTTGAATCAGTGAGTCCAAATTATGTTAATAAGCTACTTTTTATATATGGGAATTGGGAATAGTAACTACGGTAAATTTTATTTAACTTAGTTAAAGGTAAATCGGTTAATTAAGGGTAAATATAATAATATAAAATTACCCTAACACATGAAAAAATTATATTGGATGGAAAAAAGTAGACCCATATCACCTAAGGGTTGGATTAGATTAATGTGTTGGGCTTTTGACCAAGAAAATAATTTAATTATTATTAAAACCAAAGAAAGTGATAGCATGTCACTCTCTTAAATCTTATAAGTATAATAATTTTAATCTAGTGATAAACATTATAAAACATCGAACATGAATAATCTACAGAAATATAATAAAATTATCTACATCATGATAATTTATTTAGAATTTTTAGGGATAAAATATTTTTCATTAATTATGATACATTAATGATGCAGAAATTATTTTTTAAGTGAAAAATCAGTAATATAGTTTTTATTGAAATAATAATACCCATTAAAAGGAACAAAAACCTGACCAGAACTAATTTTTAGTGTATATCTATACCATATTCATCTAATGACCTAATAAATAACTGTTTGGAGTCTTATAAAAGTTATTATGACACTTATATTATTTTATATTAAATGATGACAAAGTTGTCACCTTCAAATTTTAATAAATATAACAATTTAAATATTGTGATTTTAAGATGATAAATTCAAGTAAAAGTATTATTATGAAAGTTAATATATATATATTCATCATAAGATTTTATTTTTAATTTTAATGCAAAAAAATGTATATTAAATAATTATACAAAAATGTTGTAGTAGTTATTTTATTAAGAGATAAACCAAATAAATGGTTTTAAAAATAATAAAATAAAACATATATGAACTATTTAATGTGCTCCCCTAATTTTATAGACACTTAAGACCTTTTATGAATCTATTAATGATTTTAGTTCTAACATATATTCTGTATATATTTTATTTAAATTCATATAAATGAATAGTGTCAAAATTGACACTATTGTTATTTTATAAAAATAACATATTATAAAATTTGTTTAAAAATCACAAAAATATTTAAAAATTGTAAATTTAAATTTATATGGTCTAAAATGTTATAAAGTATCCAATTATGTAAAATTCACAACAAATAAGTAATTTTTGATTATAAATTAAAATTTAGAATGTTATTACCAAAAATAAAATTAAATTGATTAAGTAAGGATAAATCATGTTGATAATGTTTAAAATAATTTCCTAACATGTATAAATTTTATTGGTTGATGAGATTACAACCCTATATCATCTAATATTCTAATATGAGTAATTTTTGGAGGTTTTTAAGTGGGGTTAGATTTATTATAAATTAATATTTTTATGATTTCCAAAGGTGCCCCTCTCCTCCCTTATAAAAGGGAACCACCTCCCTCTCTTCCTCACACCACTGTGAGCCTTAAAGCCCGTCCAACCCCTGAAAAATTCTCTACTCCACTTCCCTAGAAACATCCTAGAGTTTTTGGTCTTTTTCAAAGACCAATTTTAGTGCCGTAAGAGGAGGACTCAAAGAGGCGCTTCAAAGAAGAGGTAATGTCCATGACAGATTCTTTCAACATTATTTCTTCTTCCACTTCTTCTTCATAGGTTGTATCATTATGAAGTAATAAAATCAGTATCATTAATATACTGATATGTTATTATAAGTATGAAACAACCCTATTTCACCATCTATCCATCCTACAGAAAACGAAATCACCGTGCGTGCGTACGTATGGAATACCGTCTCCACGCCGTGGTGTAATCTGTTTTTCCAATACCACCTTACATGGATGGGTAAAACGGTGTAAAGAATAACTATAAATAGTTATTATAACTTCATACTTATTCTGATATATTTTATCATTCACACCATTTCAATTCAATAATTATGGAAACGATATCATCGCTCGTGCGTACGTACGGACTACCGTCTCCATGATGCGATGAGATTCATTTTCCATGTTAACCATTAAAAAATTATTATAAAGTATATATATGCTATAATAATGAAATATATGACATTATAAAGCTACTGGATTTATGTATATATATATGTATGTCATCTACTTAATTCGATTATATTCAATAAGGAAACGAAAACAACGTTCATGTGTACGTACGGCCTACCGTCTCCATGAACGGTGTATTTCTTTCCAATTATTGATCTATTATATATATGTATATTCTGAACATATATTATATATAAATCATGTTTTATATTTTTGAATTAAGTAATCATGATCTATGTAATCATATGAATAATAACAACTCAAATCACGGAACATAAATGATACGATTTTACCCAAAACGCTCTTTAACATGGAATTTACAAAAGAACGGGTAATATAAGTTCATAAGTGAACCATATATGATATCATAACAATGAGTATGATTCTGTAATAAGTCAATGACATTATTTACATCATAATATAGGAGGTTCGGACACTTACGAAGCAAATCCGACCTAAGGTAAGGGAAAATCTCACAATCTCATTTTTTTATCTGAAATTGTTTATACTTTGGTATTTACTGGGGTGTACTTTATCATCCACATCCATGTGTCCTAAATATGTAATATCATTTATATCCTCCTACAATTGTTTAAATCCAATTTTACCCTCTGGTGAGTATTTAGAAAATGATATGAAAAGAATCTTTTGTTGTTTTTCGTACGATGTACTTTTTGACTTTTTCGGCCAAAGTATGAGAAGAATGTTTTTTTACTTATATAGCACGAATGGATTTTTAAAACATTGTTTCCAAGAAGCTTCTTTTACGAGTTTTCAAGTTTATTTTTAATCATCTTCTTTTTGTTTAAAATTGTATGACATGTTAAGAAAGGAAAAATGTTTTTAAAGTAGAAAGGATATTTTCATCAAGAATGGAGTTCCAGTGTTTTATCAAAATTATTATCCATCTAATATAATAAAGGGTTCTATTTTTATCCCTATTATTACATTGATTTGATTATGTTGTTATGGATTATTTTTATGAATTCCTTTATCCTATATGAATTGTTTTATGATGTCACGATGTTTAAGAATCCGATTTTTTTTCACATGGGTTATGAAATAATGTATGATTTATGATTTTGTGCCACAAATAAGAATGGTATCATTATGAGATGGGTGGGACCTATATCTCCCTCCAATTCATTGGGTAAATATTTTATAACTCATGAGATAGACATGGCTGGAACGGCAGGTTAAACGGGTTCTATGAAACAGGACTGAAATGAGGAGTGAACTCGGTTCAGAAAAGGACTTTGTCCACTAAGATATTCTTGGAAATGAGTCTTGACTAATAAGAAATTATTATCTATGATAATGTGTGTATGCCACAAAGTTTCATGTTTTAATTTATGATTATTGTGATTACATTTCACTACTATGATATATCCCATGTTATGATATTATGATCTCTTTTGCAGGTTAAGATTTCCAAAATGTTAAGTTATTATGAATATGATGTGATTGATATTTCTTTTGTTTACCCTTACTGAGCATTTGATCTCACCCTTTTATGTTTTATTTTACCCAAGATATAAAGAACGTTTTTAGGTAAGAAAAAAAGGGAATATCCATATGGGAAATGTTGAAGATCTTTCACCACGATTAGAAGATTATATTCTGAGTTTCCAAAGACACTAAACTATTACGATCCTTGTGTGTGTGTGTTTGTTATGTACAAAGTATTCATAAAACGTAATGTAATGTCCATGTACGTTATGCTTCGGGTCTCTACAGTTGGTTTTAGAGGAAATGTTTAGTCAACCTTTGGAAACTAGGATACGAGAACTTTAGTGAGATCCCTAGAGAAATTTCTAAGGTATGTCTAGGGATGTCCCTAAGGTTAAGTATAAGTATATGTTATAGTACTAGAATTACGGTAACCCAAGATGTTAGATATTTAAGTTACTCCCCCTTTATTATGTTTTCCCTAGCGTGATTTTTACCTCTCACACTATTCTTTTTTGGTTTTAGATGATGGATGGAACCCAAAAGAACTGTGTTGATCAATGTAATGGACAATGCAATGATTTTCCTCCTAAACAATCAAATGTTATGGGAGATGGTGTTCAAAATCTTATTGCTATACTTAAACAAGATATGAATCATTCTGGACTTCCAAAAGAGTAGAGAAGGAAACAATATTCTATTGAGTCCTTCATAAGGCAACATCAACCTTATTTCAGTGGGACTTCTGATCCACTTGTTGCTGAACAATGGATCAGTACAACTGAAAAGATATTTTCAGTTCTTCAAAGTTATGAACATGATAATGTCATCTTAGTAGTGTATCATTTGGAAGGTGATGCTGATCAATGGTGAAATATTATCAAGAATACGAGGCCAGGAGATGAAATTGAGCCCATGGAATGGGGCGAGTTCAAGAAGTTATTTTTCAATAAGTACATCCCTCGTATTCTTCGAACAAAGATGGAGAAGGAGTTTCTTGAACTAAATCAAAAGGATGATGAATCTGTTGGTATATATGAAGCAAATTTTATAAGGCTTGCTAGGTATGCATTTGGATTTTTCATCCAACCTAAAAGTAAAGTCGATCAATTCTTCAGTGGATTAAAACCAAATATTTGAAGGGCATTATCTATAAGAGACTTCAATAGCTATGAAGAAATTGTGCGATGTGCTATTAAGGTAGAAATGGATGTTGGTGTTATATATCCATCTCATGGTTTTGACATGAAACGAAAGATGGAGTTCAAGGTGAAATCTCAAAATAATGGTGAAAAGAAGATGAATGTTTCCTTATGCTCAAAGTGTGGAAAAAATCATGGAGGAGATTGTCTTAAAGGGACTAGAAAATGTTTTAAGTGTGGAAAAGAAGGTCAACGAGTAGCTGAGTGTCGAAGTAATGGAAAAAGGGTTGTTAATGGTGTGAATAAACAAAAGACTACGAAGAACGCACCAACAACACTTCAATGATTCAAGTGCAATGAAATGGGTCATTATGCTAATCAATGCCCTAATCCAAGGGTTAATGATGATTGACATGAGAAACCACTTAAGTAAAAGGACCAAGGGAAGTCACATGCGATCACTATTGGTGATGTTGAATATGAAAACGATGTGGTGGAATGATTAAGTGTTTATGTAAGGGGATTCCAAAATAATGTTGTATATATTATTGAGGAATATTATAATATTTATGTATTGTTCAATTGTGGTTCTTAATAATTTTATAGTACCGGTAACCATGGAAAGTGATTGAGATATTTTTGGTAAGCAGATGGTATGAGCATAATGAAGGGATAAGAAGATAATGAGATGTTTGATTGTATTCATGAGCTCTTGATTGATATAAGGACTAAGTGATATCATGGTATGAGTATAAAGAATTTGGAGGATTTTGGTATGTGGAAAGTGATAACTTTTAACTGCATTCAGGTTTTCACTAAGGTTCAATGGGTATTCATTCTTCAAGAGAATACATGATTAATGTATTCACATGTTTGTAATTTGACCAACAAGATATATCTTATGATATATGGAGGATAAATGATGGAATTAACGTGATTTTTATGTGACATTTCAAGTAATCATTTTCATTATACTATGAGCATGGACCGAATTATTTTAGATAACCCTAAAGATTGGAATGGATTATGTTGGACATATGTTAGTATTGTTTTGATATTATTGATGGGATGTTATAGTAATATAGTTTTTCAAAAAGGTAAACCTGCAGGATGGACGACAGCCCATCACGTTGGACAAAGCTGTGGGAATCGAACCCACAACTAAAGTGCGACTGGCCTTTATCACCTACCACTGGCTTTCAGGAAGTCCCTAGTTAGTAGAAACTAGTTTTATTTTATTAATCAGTAAGATATATGAAGTATAAGTTCATTTTTGGAATCATATATGATAAACCTCACCATAGATGGACTTATGTATATTTGATAACGATTGCTAAACTTTTGTTTCAAACAGATGGAATGACCCATTATTCTATCACATGACCTGTTAACACTTCATGAATAAAAAATTCAACTTCATTTAGGAGATGAAGTGGAAATTGTTCAAAGCACGAATAACTGTGAGATTGTACAAAAATCAAGCATGTATTTCTTCTATTTCAAAATTTTCAACTTTTGGGAAATGGTATTGAAAACCAAAAAAATGTTGTCCTAGTGCACTAATATCCGATGAATCAGATGGTACCTTAGATCATTACAAATTTATGGCTTTGTGATTGTTGGCTTTTTCATAGCCATGTCCTCTACCACTCTCCATCAGAACATGATGGGTAGATTTCTCTTCCATATCCATATTTTCACCTATGTTCTCCAATGTGGAAACCCAGTGATTAGTTAACTTGGGTAACTGTTACGTTTCATACTTTAGTTTTTAAAGATAGGTTTTGGTATTCCTTTTTACGATGTGGGTTTCAATTAAAGAAACTTTCGAGTAGAAAACCATTTATAACCCCAACGAATTTCGGGGGCGAAATTCATTTTAAGGGGGGTAGAATGTAATAAACCGAGATTTTATAAGATATATATTATTTTTAATTTCTATCATATCTTCTGTTGTATGATACACCAAGATTATCTTGCTCTATAAACAACACCGTATTAGCTTGCAGTATATGCAACACTATTCTTAGATTGTGTTACACACAATTTCAAGTTCGTTTGATAATAGTCATTCTACGTAACATTGAGTATATATATATATATATATTCAATTTATAAATGAAAAAAATGGTTGGATTCTGTTATAATGAAACAACAAAAGAGTCTTTCACTACAAGCAACCCTGACATGGCTTGCATTACACGCAATCACGTCCTTCTTCGATAGTGTGTGTTGTACGCAATGCCGTGTTTACTAAACAACGATATATTTTTATAATATTATTAAGAACAAGTTTTCATGAATATTATTAAATAAATTTTTAATTTTATAACATTATTATTCATCTTACACATTTTCTAGAACATGGTATATGAACTAAATAAATGTTTCGGTTAAAATAAGTATTTTTAAAAAAATGCAGTTTTTCCACCTTTTGATGGAGCACCCACTTTAAATCTAGTTTTTGACATGTTTATAAGCTCAATTTGAAAAAATAAAATTCTTCTTTGGAATCAAGAAGTAAAAATTTACTTTGGATAAATTCTTCATATTATTCTGGTAACTTTCATATTTTAATGAATAGCAAAAACACGCTATATTTTAATTACAAACAACTTTTTTCATCATAATAACTTTTTTGGTTAAATTATAATATTGAATTTTTTTAAAGTATAAATAGAATATATTTTTACCATTTAATATAATGTATGTCATTACCATTTATTTTACCTTGAATTCATAGGTTAAATCAATTCAATCTTTTGCAATGTTTTAAAGAAAAACCCGTTCTCTTTCGACAACGGGATTGATTTTAATTTAATTTCTGCAACTTTTGTGTATTGAATTTGGAAAAAATGGATTCCATATTTGTAATCCGTGGGTCCAAATTATGTTAATAAGCTACTTTTTATTTTTGGGAATTATGAATAGTAACTACAATAAATATTATTTACCATAGTTAAAGGTAAATCGGGTAATTAACGGTAAATATAATATTATAAAATTACCCTAACACATGAAAAATTATATAGGATGGCTAAATGTAGACCCATATCACCTAAGGGTCGGATTAGATTAATTTATAGGACTTTTGACTATGAAAATAATTTAATTATTATTAAAACAAAAGAAAGTGACAACATGTCACTCCCTTAAATCTTATAAGTATAATCATTTTAATTTAGTGATAAACATCATAAAACTTCTAAAATGAATAGTATACAGAAATCTAATAAAATTATCTACATCATGATAATTTATTTAGAATTTTTAGGGATAAAATATTTGTCATTAATGGTGATACATTAATGATGTAGAAATTATTTACTAAGTGAAAAATCAGTAATATAGTTTTTTATGATATAATAATACCCATTAAAAGGCCCAAAAACCTGACCAAAACTTATTGGTAGTGTATATCTATACCATAATAATATAATTACCTAATATATAACCGTTTTGAGTCTTATAATAGTGATTATGACACTTATATTATTTTATTTTAAATGATGACAAATTTGTCACCTTCATAATTTAATAAATATAAAAATTTAACTATTGTGATTTTAAGATGATAAATTCGAGTAAAAGTATTATTATAAAAGTTAATAGATTTATCTTCATCATAGGATTTTATTTTTAATTTTTAAGAAAAAAAAGTATATTAAATAATTATACAAAAATGTTATAGTAATTATTTTATTAAGAGATAAAACAAATAAATCGTTTTAAAAATAATAAAATAAATATTATATGAACTATTTAATGTTCTACACTAATTTTCTAGACACATAATACCTTTTATGAATCTATTAATGCTTTTATTTCCAACATATCTTCTGTATATATTTTATTTAAATTTATATAATTGAATAGTGTCAAAATTGACACTATTCTTATTTTATAAAAATAACATATTATAAATTTGTTTAAAAATCAAAAAAATATTTAAAAATTATAAATTAAAAGTTATACTGTTTAAAATGTTATAAAGTATCCAATTATGTAAAATTCACAACAAATAAGTAATTTTTTGTTATAGTTTAAAATTTATAATTTTATTAGCACAAATAAAATTAAATTGATTAAGTAAGGATAAATCAAGTTGATAATGTTTAAAATAATTTCCTAACATGTCTAAATTTTATTGGTTTATGAGATTACAACCCTATCTCATCTAATATTCGAATATGAGTCATTTTTGGAGGTTTTTAAGTGGGGTTATATTTATTATAAATTAATATTTTAAAGATTTCTAAAGGTGCTCCTCTCCACCCTTATTAAAGGGCACCTCCTCCCTCTCTTCCTCACACCACTTTGAGCCTTAAAGCTCGGCCAACCCTTGAAAAATTCTCTTCTCCACTTCCCTAGAATCATCCTACAGGTCCTGGTCTTCTTCAAAAACATATTTTAGTTCCCTAATAGGAGGACTCAAAGAGGCGCATCAAAGAAGAGGTAATGTCCGTTACCGATTCATTCAACATTATTTCTTCTTCCACTTCTTCTTCTTAGGTTTTCTCATTATGAATTAATAAAATCAGTATCACTCATATACTAATATGTTATTATAAGTATTAAATAACCCTATTTCACCATCTATCCATACTACAGAAAACGAAATAATCGCGCGTGCGTACGTACGGAATATCGTCTCCACGCCGTGGTGTAATCTGTTTTTCCAATATCACCTTACATGGATGGGTAAAATGGTGTAAAAAATAACAATACATAGTTATTATAACATCATACTAATTCTGATATATTGTTTCATTTACTCCAATTCAATTCAATAATTATGGAAACGATATCATCGCTCTTGCGTATGTACGGACTACCGTCTCCACGACGCGATGAGATTCATTTTCTATGTTAACCATTAAAGAATGATTATAAAGTATATATAAGATATAACAATTAAATATATGACTTTATAAAGCTACATGATTTATTTATATATATATGTATTTCATCTACTTAATTCGATTATACTCAATAAGGAAACAAAAACAGCATTCATGAGTATGTACGACCTACCGTCTCCATGAATGGTGTATTTCTTTCCATTTATTGATATATTATATATATGTATATTCTGAACATATATTATATATAAATCATGTTTTATATTTTGTAATTAAGTAATCATGATCTATGTAATCATATGAAGAATAACATGTCAAATCACAGACCATAAATGATACGATTTTACCCAAAACGCTCATTAACATGGATTTTACAAAAAAACGGGTAATATAAAGTCATAAGTGAACCATATATGATATCATAACAATGATTATGATTATGTAATACATCAATGACATTATTTAAATCATAATACAGGAGGTTCGGACACTTACGAAGCAAATCGGACCTAAGGTAAGGGAAAATCTCACAATCTCTTTTTTTTTATCTATGAGTGTTTATACTTTGGTATTTACTGGGGTGTATTTTATCATCCACATCCATGTGTCCTAAATATGTAATATTAATTATATCCTCCTACAATTTTTTAAATCCAATTTTACCCTTTGGTGAGTATTTAGTAAAAGATATGAAGAGGATCTTTTGTCGTTTTTCGTACGAGGTACTTTTTGACTTTTCCGGCCAATGTACGTGAAGAATGTTTTTTTACTTATACGGCATGAATGGATTTTTAAAACATTATTTACAAGAATCTTCCTTTACAGTTTTTCAAGTTTATTTTTAATCAACTTCTTTTAGTTTAAAATTGTATGACATGTTAAGAAAGGAAAAATGTTTTTAAAGTAGAAAGGATATTTTCTTCAAGAATGGAGTTCAAGTGTTTTATCAAAAATATTTTCCATCTAAGATAATAAAGGGTTCTGTTTTTATCCCTATTATTACATTGATTTGATTATGTTGTTATGTAATTATTTTTATGAATTCTTATATCCTATATGAATTGTTTTATGATGTCATGATGTTTAAGAATCCGATTTTTTTTACATGGGTTATGAAATGATGTATGATTTATGATTTTGTGCCACACATAAGAATGGTATCATTATGAGATGGGTGGGACATATATCTCCCTCCAATGCATTGGTTAAAGATTTTATATCTCATGAGATAGACATGGCTGGAACAGCTGGTTAAACCGGTTCAGTGAAACCGGACTAAAATGAGGAGTGAACTCGGTTCAGAAAAGGACTTTTTTCCACTAAGATAGACTTGGAAATGAGTCTTGACTAATAATAAATTATTATCCATGATTATGTGTGTATTCCACAAAGTTTCATGTTTTAATTTATGATTATTGCGATTACATTTCACTACTATGATTTATCCCATGTTATGATATTATGATCTCTTTTGCAGGTTAAGATTTCCAAAATGTTATGTTCTTATGAATATGATGTGATTGATATTTCTTTTGTTTACCATTACTGAGCATTTGAGCTCACCCTTTTATGTTTTTTCCCCAGGATATAAAGAAAGGTTTTAGGTACGAAAAAAAGGGAAGATCTTAATGGGAGATGTTGAAGATCTTTCACCACGATTAGAAGATTATATTCCGAGTTTCCAAAGACACTAAACTATTACGGTCCTTCTGTGTGTGTTTTTGTTATGTACTATGTATTCCTCAAATGTAATGTAATTTCCATGTATGTTATGCTTCGGGTCTCTACATTAATGATTTTTTCAGAAGACCCTTTGTTGAACTCAAAATTGCTCTTACATCTTCCTCAATAATCCAACAATCAGATTGGTCCTTACCCTTTGAGTTGAGGTGTGATGATTTTGATAGAGACATTAAGGATATTCTTGATCAAAAAAGATACAACATTTCTCATGTAACCTCTTATGCCTAAAAAGAATTTATGAAACTCAATCCCATTGCAGTATGTTTGAAAAAGAACATTTATCACTTTTTTTACATTAGATAATTCTGGATCAATCTTTTAGGTTACAATATCATCATCTTCATAGACCATTCTTCTATAACATTATTACTCAAGAAAAGTGAATTCAACCTGATGCTAATAAGATGGATCCTAATGCTCCAAGAGTTTGACCTTGAAATCAAATATAGACTAGGAAAAGCAAACCATGTGGATGATCACCTAGGTGGAATTTCTAATTCTTCCCTTTTTGAAATCATTGATCCAAAATTCCCCAATGAGAACCTTTCACATCTCACTCAAAAAATACCATGGTATGCCCCAATTTTAAATTTACTAGTTTATGTTTTTTTTCCTATAAATGTCTCAAAACAATAAAAAATTATGTTGCAAAGTGATTCAAAATACTATTTTTGGGATGATATTAATCTTTGGAAAATTGGGGCTGACATGGTAATTAAGAGTTCTATTGCTGAAGATGAACATTCATCCATCTTATAATTCTATCAATCACTTCTTATAGGTGGCCAATTTGAACCACAAAGGACCTCCCTAAAGGTACTAGAATATGGATTCTTTTGGCCTTCACTCATCGAGGACTCACATGAATTATGTCAATCATGTCCCACTTTCCAAAAGTTTGGTACAATTTTCCAAAGAAATGAAATTCCCCAAAATCCTTTAACTTTATATGAGAACTTAGATATTTGTGTTATCAATTTCATGGGACCATTCCCCCATTCAATGTATTCTCATACATTCTTCTTACAGTTGATTTTTTTTCTAGGTGGGTTAATGTCAAACCCACAAGAAAGTATGATTCACATACTTTTAGTGAGTTCCTAAAGGCACACATCTTCCACCGATTTGACAGACCATGTACCTTGATAAGTGAATTTGGAACCCATTTTTTAATAAAACCATGAAATCTATTTTGAAATAGAATGGTTTTTTACCTAAAACTTCATCTGCATATCACCCCCAAACAAATGGCATGGATGAACTTTCTAAAAAAGAAGTCAAAAGAGTTCATGAGAGAATGGTATAGTCCACCAGAAACTATTGGCCTCAAAGACTAGGTGAAGCATATTGGGATAATCAAACAACCTATAAAGAACCCATTGGGATGTCTCCATTTAGGCTAGTTTTTTTTGGAAAATCATGACATTTACAAGTTGAAATCAATAATAAGTATTTTTTTGCTATGAAAATGAGTAAATTTGATTAGGAAAAACATATTGAAGAAATAATGTTCCAATTGGAAAAATTGAAGGATCTTTGACTTGATTACTATGAGAATTATAATATCTACAAAGAAAGGACCATGGTACTACATGACAAACACATCCTAACAAAGGTATTCAATTATGGTGAAAAGGTATTTCTCTTCAATTCCCGATTACAACTTCACCTAGGTAAGCATAATTGTCATTGTGAAGGTTATTTTTTTATTACTAATGTTTAACCATTTTGTGTAGTGCATGTTCATGACCCCTCATACAAAAGGATATTCAAGGTTAATGGAAATAAGTTAAAACATCACCATGAGAGGACACATAATCTTAGAACCACATCGACTTCCATCAGATCCCCAACTTCTGCAGTTGACCCACAGCTGGATGAAGATGGAATCCCACCAAATCTAATCTAAGGGGAACCACATTCCCTTTAACTCCTCTTATAAATCTCTCTCTATATCTCTCTTTCTTCTTCTTCCTCCATCATTCTCATTTTTAACCACTTTCCTCGTGACATTTTTTTATTTACTATTCCTCTTTTGTGTGGGTGTGTTTTTAATAAAAACTATAAAAATTTAAAAAAAATAAAAACTATATATTTCATAATTTAAAAAACAATATGATATATCAAGAGTCATGCTTACTCAACATATAATTTTCAAATTATTTCCAACCATTTTGGGGAGTCAAAATGCAGGGAATCATCTCAAATTTTTTTTGGTTTTTCATAAATTTGGATAAAGAATATTTTGTCGAAACCATGAAATTATAAATAATCCATTTTTTATTTGGAAAATGATTTTCCCCAACTGTGGGAAACAATATAAGATTTCATTATAAGGATACCTATGTCCATATTTTAAAAATGTGTGTATTTAGCCCCATTTGTGAGTCATGAGTTTATGGATCTTTTAGATGAATTTCAAACATTCATGTGCATTAATCTGATAGAGTATTTTTATGAACACCATTAGAATTATAGTAGACAAATAGCCTCCCATTAACCATATATTAATCCTCAATTTGAAAGCCCCTTCAATCTTATGGAACCCTTTTCTCTGTTATCCATATTAAAATTCTAATACCTTATCCCACCATATGTCAACATGGATTTTAATTGCATATATTTTTGAAATTAATGTGTGTGGGGGGGATGTATTTCATTTTGGGTACACTTTTGTTGATTTTAACCCCGTTATCATATACATGAAGTCATGAATTAACTTATGTATGGGGGATTGGTTTTAATTCTGTGGGGTTTAGGAATGCATATATATTATCTTCTACAAATTATATTGATATGTGTTCAAAATAATATCAAAAAATAATTAAAAAAATCAAAAAAATGTAAATAATAATGGGGTGTGTCTTAGGTGATTCAAAAATCAATCTTCTTTATCCAATCATCTTGTTATATCTATTACAATTATTGTCGTGAGGTGATCAATCATGTGTTGGGAGATGAGTGTGAGATCTGTTTCAAGTTCAACATCCATATAAATCCAAACAAAATAAATAAATTAACACTTATGTCAATTGAAGTAGTTTTGTGTTAGTTAATATTTTATCTTCTCATCCACATAAAATTTATTTCCAGTTTTTTGTCTTATTTCACATTTTAATTTCCTTGTAAATATGTGTGTCCATTTCCTTTCATGTCTCATCTCATTAAAATATGAATTACTTTTTCCATGCCGGTGTTTCACCCCCTTTTTCCTATATTTTAAATTTCATCTTCCTATAATCTCATAAAAATATAAAAATCCCTAAAAGACCTCTTGATTTTTGAGCACATTAGGATAGAGAGTGGAAGCTGAGAGATCTTAAAAACACTATAATTTTCACTTTTTGTTGGTGAATTAGTGAAACTACATAAATTATTTTTATCATCTTGAGAGGGGTATGTTTTTTGTGCCACTATTTTCCATTTCTAAATTTTATCATGGAAAATTGAACTATTTCTGGAATATTATTTCTATAAAAAATTTGGGTGGAATTAAATATTGATGAGTGCAATAGTCTATACTTCCCCATATTAGGGAGAACAAATTTTAATATTTGATGTTGAGTGAAAATGATTTTTGCATGTTGTTATATTTTTCCCACATGAGGACATACACATAACTAAGTATGGGGGAGCTGATGTTATTCACTTATTCAGAACATATTAAATACCCCATTTACTGATTTTATATGATATGTGCATAATTTGTGTGAAATATTAAATTTAAAATATAAAATATAATTTTTGAGCACTATTTGAATTCATTCAGATTCAAGTTTGTGTAATGTTTTAATAATAAATATCACCATAATGATACAAATTGAATGTTTCATTTTTTAGGATTCCTTTTTAAATATACAACATTTCATTAGGAGGTATCGTGGTCCAATTCTACCTTTTGAAGGGTCATGTGGACCACCCAATATGACCCAAAGAGTTTGTGATGAAGCTAGACCAGTTATGAAGATTTAATTTCTACGATCAATCCTGATATAAAATTCATTTATTCTCCAAAAATGTTTTTTCTAAAATCTAAGGAGTCGTTGATAAAACTTTTAGGTCCTAACTCTAATAACAAGGGGTCCAACTGTTTCTTTGAAGTCCAGCCCATGATTCTTCGTGGGAATTTAAATCTCGATACCAGTCTTGATATTTCTCATGATGTATTCATCAAATCATTCTGAGATTTTTTAGTGGGAATGAGGAGTTATAGTTGACTGACATTGTTGAATAAATAATTTGGATTTGAAGGAATATTCTAATTCTTAAATCCATTCACATTTTGTCCATTGAAAAAAGCATGAATAGAAATGTACAATTTAAAATTGTTTATGAAAACTGCTATAACATGGGATCCATATGTCCAAATTCCTCCAAAGTATGATAGTAGTTAGACAAAAATATTACTTGCAAGTTAGAATAAAGACATATCTCGAGATTCAGCTATCTGGATGTCTAAATTGCTGATCCACATGAATGGGTAGTTTTGGAATGTAAATAGTCCATCACCTTTGGCTATAAATACATCCCATCATCTCCTTTCAAAGGAGTAAGAATTTTATAATAGAGGATAATATATTAGCACTATTAAATCCATTCCAGAGGCTTGGGAGGACCTTCATACACTCTAGTTTTCACTTGAGATACTTTTCCTCCCCTTATTGTTTTCATTTACATTTGTGTTCTTCATTGTTGTAATCTTGTAAGTCTTTTTTTTGTAATTCTGTTTTAATGAAAGTTTCTTCTAAAATATCTCTTATTCTTATCCACCTTATGTATATTAATATTAATTTTCTTAAAATATTTTAAATCATGTTAAAACCCCTTCCCTTCTTTCTATTTCTCATTCAATCTAATGTCAGCATTTAATTCCCTTCATCGTTTGTGTGTGTGTTCAACGCGCCACTCTTTTGTTATCCCCTTATTTCTTTATATTATTTATTTATAATCATAATAATTATAACCATATTATTATGCATTTAATTGTATAAATAAATCTCTCTTTGGTGTGAGTTATAATTTAGGTATGTTAAGTGATAGAGAGCCTTTGCTCGATGAATATTCTTTAAATTCATATTGTGTCTGTCGGACATTATATGTCATAGATTAATGACTTGTTTTTTTAACATATTGATTCCATGGATTATTGGATCCATATACACACTACAATTTTCACATAATTTTTGATATTAGAATATTAATTATGTTAACGATTGAATTGAATTATTAACACTAAGGAAATATAATGAATGTCAACTTGTGACATGGGTGTTAATTTAATAAAATATAAAGAAATGCTCAAGGATATCATATGATTAACAAGATAATGATGAACTCATACCAATATTTATCAAACATTTAAATCAGTATTACTCAATCAATCATTTTAAATAAGCTCTGAAAAAATATCTCAATCAAAACACAATCAACTAGAAACATTCAACTATTAAAAAGTATCATCGTCGAGGATTCGACCCGACTACTTTTATACACATTTGCAGAGAATCAGAACATTGAATGGTCGATAGGATACAATCCGTCATGATTTCAGGGCCCTCATGGGTTGGGATGAGGTATTTACCAAGTTGATCGATTATGATATAAACAAATGGTTTTTTATTTTTAGTGACAAGGTGTATGGAAACTGATTTTATGGTAATGGATAACCATTATAATGTGAAATGTGACATCTAAAATGAAATGGTTTCCAAAAAATAATTACGTAAGTTACTATTGAAAGATCATCTATTAGAACCCCTGGAACATATAAGTGATCACTTACTGATACCTATACTATTATGTGTGTTTTTCAGGTATTATACCTAGGGTAGTGAGCACTTTATTGTGTTTAGATTCCATTAGTCTTCTTATCCACGAACCTACACTATTTTTTAGGCATGTGATTGGCTTAAATGATGCACAAATGGACTGGGTAGGGTAGTTGGGGACAATTTATTTTGAGACAACCCATTATGGGTGTTCATGACCATAATAAAAAAAGAAACTACTACAGGGTTACATTTTTAAAAACCTAGGTTGTATTGTTGGAACCCTATCAATTCACCTTTTATGGTACCGATGCTAGTGTTTAAAAATTTGCGCTCAAGATTTTGTTGGAATATTATAAATGATTAATGGTTGAATTTGAATAAGTGTAATGACTATAAAAATTTAACATGTAGGTGGTGGACTTGGTAAAAATGAATTTTTAGTATCCTTCGAAAGGAAACATGGATATTTTCTCTTTGACTTAATCTTCATTGCAATGACATAAATAATAGGCTTTTGAGCTAGATGACATTTTTTAGCCAGACCAAGTGATAGGGTCAAATTGTGTTCATTATATGGGGTAATCAATGATATTTAGTACCCTTAAAGATATAATGTCTTTTCTAATTGTGTTCAGTTTTTTATATTTTGTGTTGTTATCCCTAGTATGAATCTTACCTTCTAAATTAAACTCTTGTTCTGATTGGTGGTCATGGTATCTGTGACTCTTGTTATGGGAATTTGCATTGAATAATGATCTATTTCAATAGGTTAGAAATTCCATGGGAATGCTCAGGCATTTCGTATGAATCATGAGGCTTTATTCTTCCTCAGTAATGGGATACTTGGTATATCACTATTTGTGTTAAAGGTTGTTTGGGGAAGTATGACTGCAGGTTAACACTCTGTATGAACCACCTGATACTCAGATTCATAGGGTAGAGAAACTATGGATAATATCAAGATGCTTTCTGGCTTCTGGAACATCAGGTTAGTATACATTAAAATACACAATAACCTTGGAGTTGATTAATGATATAAGAAATCGGTTGGATTGTGTATAAATTGTTGATCCTTGTTCCCTTATGTACGTTATTAGGTCACCTCTGTAGTACAGTGACTTGGAATTAAAAGAATATAGGTTCTTCCCAATGCTTGGGATGAATTTCAAGAGTCTCAAGTGTTTTGAAACTCCAGTTCGTTTGGTTTTATCTTCCCTGAAAAATGATTTAACGTATAAAAGTGGGAATCAACAGATTATCACGTGTGTGGTTAATGATAGTTTCATATAGCACACTTATGAGTTTCTGGTATGTCTTTTATTTTTATGACTAGTACACTCTTGAGTTTGGAGTGTCACATAGATTTTGGTAAATATGTTTTCTTCCATGTATAAGGATCATGTCCTAATAGGATAATTGGGAAATTGTTGATTTTTTTAATTCCCATGAGTCTTTTTCGTTTTAATCACGTCTGTGATTTCTTGGCATCATGACATTGGAATGGTTGTTTGTGTAGGAAACCATTGAGAAATATCGTTGGTATTTGATGGACTTTGGTAACCTAGCATGAGTGATCACGCGATGCCTCGTGTAGTGAAGGCCTGTGATCAGGTTGTAACATGTATCGTTAGGTGAAACTGAGATTATTTCAAGGGATGTATACCAATTTTGGTTCATCTGATCTTCTTGGATATCATAAAATATTCCTAGTGTAGTCATCTTAAATAGAAGAGCATGCCCCCTATCTTGATGTTGTCATTTATGCACTAAGAGAGAATCTATCTTACGCTACTCTAAAGCTTAAAAGATATTGGGATGATTAGTGATATCACTATGAGTAAATAATATGATACGTTGTTTTTTCTAAGTCTTGGTTAGTCTAGAGATATACATGGTTTCATGAATAGGAACATCTTGGATGGTATCTTAGACACTAGCCCCTTTCCTCTTATGTGACTTCTAGGTGAATGAAACTCTAAGCTTAGTATTTATTATTACATGGACGTTTTTTCTTGTAAAAATGAGTCACTTATATCATGTCGTATGAACTACTGAGGGATAGTTCCTTAGACTCCTTTTCTAAAGGAATTATAGGTTACCCAGTCATTTTTTCGGGCTCAAAAGTGATTCTAAAAGATGAGAAGATTCCAGTGTCCTAGAACTGGGTTATGTTATTGTTCATGCCAATGTCAGAAATTTTAAATTGAATGATTATTGTTGAACAAGGAATTTCACTGGATGTTCATTATGATATTTGGTGGAAATGGATGGAAAAAACTGCTGATTTCATAGGGGGAGGCTTACGATTTATCTTGTGATGTGCCAACTGTATAAACCTGGAATATTATACAATGGTCAACTAAAGTTTGTTTAACCATTATAATTCTTGGTTAATGTATACGGTAGGTGGAGAACTATTTTTCAGTTCATTTTCAGGTGGAAGAATATTCAGATTGTGTCTATCAGATCTTTTTATGGAAAGACGAATTGACTTTGTTAAAGATATCAGGGGGTAATCAGACATTTATTTGTTTTGAAAATCATGCAAAAAGTGTTATTAGAATGCTGAGATATGTGGTTTGTAAGACAATTCCAATGGTGGAGATAATATAGTTTGTAATATCCCCATTGGTGATAAAAATTCATGTTGGGGATATCCATCATCCAGATATTTAAAGAGACTATGATGAGATATTGTCTCTAGATAAGCAGACTCGCTAGTATTACTAGCCTAGTATAAAAAGCGATTTATTTAGTTTTATCAAGGGGTTCTCCCCCTGTTAGCAAGAGAAGGTGGAACACCCATGACTAAACAGACTTTTTAAGCTACTAATAATTCCTATATTGAAATGTAATGATATCAAGATGGATTTCATGAATGGTTTACCAAGGTCTCTATGTGGAAATAATTTTTTATCGGTATTTTTTGACATACTAATGATAGTATCCCACTTATTTCCCATTCATGAGATTTTATTAGTTTATGATATGGGAATAAAGTATATCCATGAGAACATACAACTATAAGAGGTACCTCATACTATCATTTCTGATAGGGACCATCTTTTCTCATCATGGTTCTGGTAGTTATTATAGAACAATATGGGTGAAAAGGTGATACTATTCACATATTTTTACACTCATACTGATGGAAAATCAGAACAGACAGTACATGTTTTAAATGACAAGATCTAAGAATGTGTCTATGATATAGGCAGTTCTTGGGAGAAGCATATCTCTTTCATTGTGTATGCCTTTAATAATCACATACGGGTGAAAATTCAGATGGATCATTTTTCTACCATAAATGGCAGGCCATGATGTTGAAGCCAGTGCAAGCTTGAGGCAGGTGAGGCTTCCCTACAAGGTCCCCATCTCATACAGGAGATTTCAAAGAATTTTTATATGATCTAGAAGTATATGTCTACTGCTTAGTGTAGACTAATATATTATAACAATCATCATCGAATACCTATAAATTTTGATGTGAGGGATCATTTTTTATATAGTTTCACCCATGATAGGGATTATATGGTTACATAAGAAATGGAGGCTATCCCCACATTATGTAGGGAGATTTGAGATTCTAGAAAAAGTATGGTTGGAACCATATCAATAGCTACTACCTCAGAGGTAACCTTACATACAAAATATATTAAATATTTTAAATCTTTTAAAATATCATTTTGGCCCCTACCATACCATTGATCATAAGGGTGATGAGTTATATCCCAATTCTACCGTTGAGGATTATCCAACATGTATCATTGAACAGAGCATGAAGGCTCTACAAGGTTGTTGTGTCCCACTAGTATGGGTGTTATGGTAGCATGAACACTTGAAGGAACAACATGGGAGTGGGAGGCAGACACACATGCACAATGGACATGTTTTTTCTCATATAGTGTTTCTGTACCCTTGGAAGATGATCTATAGGATGAGATCTTTTAAGGGAGTAGAGTGAAAGAACCCTTGTTTTCACTATGGTATGGATCCTTTAATTTTTGGTTTAATTCCTTATCATATACCTAATATAGATTCACAATGATTAAACAGATGTGTTAGGTCTTTCTAGGGATTGATTAGATCATGGGACCCATCGTCTGGGGAATTATGGGTCTGTTAAATAGTTAGAGGATACTGTGCAAGTATGCAACATTAGTTTAGATATAACATTACATATGTTTTTAGTTTTTTGGCAGAACCATATCTCATTATTGGAACATGGTTTATTTATCCCGTGGGATAATTGTGTGGTATTAACATTTCTCTAGGTACCCATGAATTTTTTTCACATGGTTTGGTAAATCATACAGACAAACCGTTCACATGCTAAATTTTTGGTAATTTTACCTCTCTACCATTAATTATCTAATTAAGCACATCCTTCTTCCAAAATCCAATTTCCTATGAGATTAGCCTCTAGTTTTCTCATTTTAGGGCCATTTGAAGTCCAAATATAGTGATAAAGAGATATATTTCATCTGGGATCTGTTTATGATTCCCATTATAAGGTTGGATGCACATATGTAAGTACTCGAGTATATTTGATCCATTCTTCGTCTCTCTTTCTCTCGACCTAGTTATCTTCATGTGAGTGTTTTTACCTTTTCTATATATATACTCTGATTCAAGAAAATAAGGGATTGATATTGGAGGAGGAATGTCGTACGAGCCTAAGGTGGGTGGTCTATAACCCATCCCTCATGTTTGTCCATTTTGGAATTTTTGTTTCGGGCCTGCCAATTTCACCAAATTCCATTTATTGAATTTATATGACTTGTATATAATAATTAAAACAATATGGTTTTTATTTTTTTCAAATATATGTTTTTTTTGTTACTCCCAAAACTCCATCCATCACATAGAGGATTATTTTTCTATAATTGTCATTTTAGTGTTTTGACACATTTGGGATGTCATTCTTGTGGTCCTTGGATTGACCTTTCATAGGGTAATATTTTTTATAATTGATGGTTTGATGTATTTTATTATTTTCCTAACAGAATGTACCATGTATTATCACCACATTACCCACCTAAGGTAAGTGCTTCAATTTGATAATTGATAATGAAATGGAAATTATCAGGTAGACTATGTATATGACTTTTCCTTTTAAAATGTAATTGAATAATAGTTTGGATGTATGTAGCACCCCTTACCATGTTAATGGAAGGTATAAAAGTGAACCATGGTTTATTAAAATTCCTTAAATGGATTAAATCAATTATTTCATTCTACTTTCCCTTATCAAACAAATAAAAGGAAATTCTTGAATGATATGGACTTATTGATTAATTATGGGTTTATTAAATGTTTTCATTCTCAATTAGACTTGTTACATTAAAGAAAGGTAATGGATTGAATCTTATGGAATATTATATGAAATAATTATCAAATTAGAGTGGTTTGACTTGATCCTACCTTGGATTATATAGGGAATTCCTTGATTACTCAGGAACCCCATTCTGATTCAAGGATATGGATTGCTTTGGTTGAGGCCCACCTAGATCCCAATCACTATTTAACATTGGATGATCGGTATGACAGCATAGGATCCCTTCAATATTACTATAGTATGACTACAATACACTACATGGATCCAAAATTTACATGTAGGATCCATGGTTAAAGCTCATCGAGCCTAGTCATTGATTAGCCATGTTTTACCTTGGATGAACTCCATAGAATTGGTAGCATTCCTATTGTGGAATTAATTGAATTGTAGTCATTGGATTACACTCATAACCTTATCCATTATAACATTATTACCGAGTTGGCCACCCTTGAGGTCTACATTGCTATGGTTATTTACATTAAAATTTATTCTTAAAAATCAATACTGGTTTCCATGATTCTTATTAGAGACCTCAATATTGCTAATGTGTGACTTATTTATAAACATGAAATAATAAAATAATGAATTGGATACATTCTTAGAAACCAGTAGATGGATGATGCAGGTACATGGGTTTTTAATTAATATTGTACTGATTGACATTATATATTCATCCTTACACACTGTTACATTTCCATTACACGGACAATATGTTATAGACACAATTTATGGTGGAACACTGAGATTTACCTCACTACCTCTAATGTTTTCATTTGGTACCTGGGGTGGAGTACATGATTGGAAGTGTTGATAAGGGAAGTATGCAACTTCGAGCAGATAATTTTCTTACTACTTAGGATGGAGCTTCAAAGTAGATAACTGAGATGAAGCTCAGGATTCTCAGAATAGTCTTTTTATTTCCTTTATATTTTTATAGATCGTGTTATACTTTCTAATATGTATACATGTTTTATATCTTACTAGATACATGAAATATCATTATTAGTGTTATAGGCTATTCTAGTTCATTCAGTTATTGTTACTATTGTCTCTATTTCTATTATTCCATCTGATCACATATGTTAATTCTTCTATTTAACTTTTTTTTAAATATCCACTATACTGCACTCTGATAAGGGGGGAATTTTCTCCCCACATATATAGCATAATCCCTCAAAACTAATCGGTAGCATCTAGAATTTAGGGAGATTCCCCTGAGGCCATGTGGCCCACTGGGCTCAGGGTACATATTTAGGTGGAATTCAGGATTAGGACTTCGCGCATTGCATTTTTCAAAATCTACCTAAGAAATATTACAACATTACTTCCTTTCTCGTAGTAGCCTCAATTTTGGCATAAATCCGTCCAAGGATGTCTTTTCATACAATCCAGAAGGATTTACACGAATAAGTGGTCACATTATTCAATAATCACTTTTGATTCACTTACTTCTCCCACCCTTCAATTTTTTATGTATCATGATTATATAAAACCATAGTGTATTCAATATATTGAGATATTTTATGATAATATTTCAACCTATAATTTCACCTACATCCATCAAATGGGATATTCCATCATCGTTGGTGAGCATGATGGACTACTACCTCACAAATTGACTTCATTCATTCATCCATTTACCACCTTTAAATTTTGGAAACAATGATGGATTTTCTATTTAAATATAAAAATATGATATTTATAATGTATATACTTTTATTGAATTCATATATAACTCATAACTTTGTATGTTTTATTTTGCGGGAATACAATTACATTGTTGGTGGACGTGTGGACTACCACCTCGTCAAAGCTATATAATTCATTCACGCTATACATGGAATGTATTAAAGACAATTTTAATGAAAATATTTAAAATATATTGAATGAATATGATACTCTAATTATAATATAAATATATACAATTTAATTTCTATTCTTCTGATATGAAAAAGATTTGGAAATAGTGTTTATGTGTATGTATGACCAACCATCACCATCAAAATTGCATTTCTTTTTCTGTCTCTGATTTTTATGGATTATTATAAATAAATATATACTGAATAAATATTATATTTACATCATGTTTTAAATTATTTATATTATGAATTCATGATCTAATTTATAGGAACAAAAATAAAAAGTTATATTATACTCAAAAACAAGAAAATTAACACATGATGTGATGAAAATGATAAATGATTATCAATGAACATGTTATAATACGTTATAAAAGGGATATATATGATATAGTAGATATTAATATGGATATATTGTATGTTAATAACATTCATAAAACCATTATATATGAGTTTAGATAGTGTTCAATAAAAATTAAGCGTATGGTAAGAGATTTCGTCTCAATTTACATTCGATTGAGACTTATTTCTTATTATGCACCAATTAAATTTAAAGTTTTTTATGTAATGAAAATTTTTAATTTAATATCATGATTCAATAATTAATCATCTTATTTTAATCTTCATATTTTATTATCTCATTTCATATCATTTGAATTGAAAATTTCCAAGTGGTACAAGTTATCATTGTAATATCACTTTCTTTTATGATTGCTAATGCTCTCTTGAAAAAAAACACTTGTGAACATAATTATTATAAATTAAATTCATATCAAATATATATATATATTATCATGTAATGGATATTAGTATTACCTAAACTATATAACATTATTACATACAATTTCCACTTTGATACTTATTTTATTAACTGAGGAATTATTGATTAATCAATATTCTTTATTAAATAAAGACATTGGTAAGGGATATTGTTAATTAGGTAAATAAATTACTTGATATATAAGGGATTAATTGGACTATTAATGATGGGTGGGGACTCGAATTTATATAGACCCTCAATTCATTGATAGTTTCTTATGATAAAAATCAATTATCCAAATTAAATTAGTTTCTATCAATAGTATTAAACTATATTGTGAAAGGTCTTGATGGTGTATGTTTTCATGTTCCTTATACATGAATTCCATTAATGAATCATGCACTTCATATATATTTACGTTATTATTGTTATTATCAATGATATTTTCATATGATAAAATATATAGATGCATTTCATGTTGAGTCAATAAGGTTTTCCTTATGACTTTTCCATTCCTTCTTGTTTTGAAAATCACAAACACCTTATCTTAAGGAAAGTTGCTTTTATAAGAAAAATTGCTTTCTTAAGGAAAATCTCTTTTATAAGAAAAATTTCTTTCTTAAGGAAAATATCTTTTATAAGGAAAATCGTTTTCTTAATGAAAATCGCTTTTATAAGAAAAATTTCTTTCTTAAGGAAAATCGCTTTTATAAGAAAAATTATCCTTATCTTATTTTCATCCATATTTTTATTAAGTATGAGATTCGGACTCATTTCTATTTTCTCGGAATCGTTGAAACTTTGATATAAAGAATTCTGTTTTAAGATTTGGATTCTGGATAAGAACTATAAGGATGTTTCATTCCGAATTCCAGATATGAACTCTGACTAAGTTCTATTCCAGATTGAGGATACGAATTCTGAAGAAGAATTCTCATTACGAATTCTAATGAAGAAATCTCATTCCTAATTCCCATTACGAATTCCAATGAAGAATTATCATTACAAATTATGTTGATGAATTCTCATTACGATTTCTGATGACGAATTCCTATTCCGAATTCTCATTCCGAATTCACCTATTAAACAGAATTTGAGTATCTTTGTTTTATACACTCTGAATTAATTCAGTCTCCGAAAAATATCATTGTTAGACTCCGAACTTTTATATTTCTTACACTTCTAAAATTTTTTCTACTATTATTATTTTCATTACACTCCGAACCTTTACTCCAAAGCGTTCATTCCGAACCTTTGAGTCAGAATTAAAACGATGTCGTACATTCTGTTACACTTGTTTTGTTATAAAACGATGTCGTCTGTTTTGTTATAAACTAACCGTTGTCTAAGTGACCTGTGTACAAGTCCCTCCGATCTTTAAGGAAAATATGACCATTGGAGAAGGAGCCGAACTTACCTATAAATAGGAGCTCATTTGAAAGAGCTATGTACTAATGACAGATGAACAACTTGGTTTTGTGCATACATGCTGTTGAAGTGAATTCTAGAGAGAGAGAGGCTCTTATTAACTCTCAAAGCTTTGTACGACTCCGAATGTTGGTGATTACATTCAAGGGCTTCCGGGGATAGGAAGACAGAGGTGCCGACTACCTTGAAGTTCGAGGGCTTCCTTGCTGAGGAAGACATAGGTTGCCAACTACATTGAAGTTGAGGGCTTGCGGGGATAGCAAGACAGAGACTCTGATCTTCGTATCGAGGGCTTACCCTGGTGTGGGTAAGACAGACTTTCTTGAAATTATAAATCAAGGGACCTTTATCCAAGGTTGTTGGATACCCTTCTATTTGGGTTAAAAGACTTATATCTTGTTACTTGTAGTTTTACTACTTGTTTATATTCCGCTGCATTTTGTAATATAAGGAAAGTATAACTTTCTTATACTTCCTTACTTGTACTATATTTCATTTAGATTCTATACGCTTTAAGGTAGAATATCATATTGTAATCTTTTGTTAAGTGTCAACTTCCGGAACCATATTTCCGGAACCTACGTTCGGAATCTCTTTCCATGTTTTCTTTTGGAATTAGAGGTGTTGTGAATCTACTAAGTTTAACTTTGTTAAACTTAGCCCTTTTATTTGCATAAGGAAAACATAGTTATTCATAACTAACTTTAAAGGTTCCAAAGGAATTTTTTAAAGTATACAACTCACCCCCTCTTGTATATTGAAAATCTACATCATTATTTCGATCCTACATTTCATTCTGATTTTATTTAGTGAATGTCATGTGTTTTTGTTATTTGACTTGACATATTTATTATGCCTTATATAATTTTTATATGGAATTTGTTCTGAGTTATTTACCTTTATATGTTTATTTATTATAGTTGATTCATTATTTTTCCACTTTAGATACCCATACTAATCATTCGAGCTCACCCATATTATGTTTCCTTCCCAAGGACATGAAGATGAAATATTTTAATAATATTTTAAGGATTATGTTCATCTTATTTTATTATATGTCATATTTTATTTTATACTTATAAATATAATATGAGTATCTTGTATGAAAAATGGTTTTCCAAAAATCGAAAATTGTTTGATCCATCAGGATTTCATTCCTTGTAATCATTTTGTTGTAATAAATTAATACTCCAAATTCTAAATCCTATTGTTTTAGAGTTATATATTGTATTATAGGAAGATTAATGGAAACATTGGATACTATTTTATTGGAAAAAATAACTTAGGAAACATAAACCTAAGGTATAATTTTAGGATAAGTACAAAAGAACATATTTGAATTTTGGTAAGGTAGATATTATGTATTTATTACTAGAAATACATCTTTATTAAGATATTATATGTGGATGGGGTTTTTGCATAGATGTACCTAGGGGAAACAACTCTGAAATGGTGTGTTAGGAATGAATCAAGCATATCCTGGTATATGAAAACATTGTTTATTGTTCTCTTTGTTTAACAGTCCCAAGGGATACTCATAAGATAATAAGAATTTTTTTACAAACCATTGTGTATGATTTAAAATTTAATATATCCCCAAAGAAACCATTTTAACGATTATGAGATTAGCTATGCATAAACTTTTCAATTTTTTAGCTGTTAATCCATATTTAGAATTATATAATGATCATAATTTTATGTTTTAACCTAGTATATTTAATTTTTTTAGGAATTAATCCAAGATGGAAGAAGTGTATCCATACTCAAGGCCAATATAGTGGTTTCCGGGCTAAGTAATATGATATAGTTTGTATTAGAAAAGAGAAAGTTAGGCATATATTAGGGTAGATTAATTTGGTTATGAAAAATTACCTTTCTTAAATGGTGAAACATATTCAATATAAATAATCTCCTATATGGGATCGAATTTTGTGATAGAATCCCTAATCATTTAATGAGTCTAATATTCAAACTATAATTGGTCAATGGATTAAGTCATTGGAGAAGATAGTCATGGAATTTGGAAGTAGTAAAATGGAAAAGGTTACACTTGTAGTGTATTATATCAATGGTGATGTAGATCAATGGTTTTTTTTCTTCCAAAGTACTAGGGATGATGAAAAAATAGAACGCATGAAATGGTGAACCTTTAAGGGGACATTATTTGATAAATATTTCCCCCATGAGAAACAAATTGAGATGACAGGAATGTTCTTTTGTATAATCAAATTGGATGTTGTAATTTTTTTATAGTACGAAACTACATTTAAAAGGTTAGAAATGTATGATATAGATTTCATATGCAATAGTGAGTGAAATATTGACCAATTCATTAATGGTCTTAATCGAAACATTCGAACGACACTAGTTTCTCATACTTTTTATTAATATGATGAAATAGTTTTATGTGATATCAAAACATAGAAAGAATTATCCAAATATTATGGGTAAAAATAGATTCAAGATAAGAAGAGAATGTAATATAAAATAAAAGCGAAAGGGAATAATGGAAAGAAGTATTTTACTACATGTGACAACTCTAGAAAGAATCACCTTGCTAAATTTTTGAAAGGATTGGGAGTTTGTTATAAGTGAGGTGAAACGGGTCATGAAGAAAATGATGTGAAAAGAATTATGGAAAACACTACTATTAAAATGAATTCCTCAATAATAAAGGGTATGTATAAAAACATAATCTTAGGGATCAAGCTCAATCCTATGTTATTTACAAAACGAACGTTAAAGGATTAATGTTCTTATATGTGGATCTAAGAAATATATTTTATATGTTTTTTATTAATGATTTTCTCATTATATTATTTATAAAATATATAATAATTATACTATAGTACTATTTCACTAAATATTTGAGATATTATTTTGAATGTTATAAAGAAAATTTATTTTAAAACAAGTTAAATTTTTTAAAAAAAATGGTTGAGGTAATGAGATGCCCAAATATATTATTGATGCTTATATAATTATGCTAGTATAAAGATAATAGTGACATGGATAATGTAAATTTGATATTATATCCTGGGAACTAATTCTAATGTTTTAGATCATAATGCATGGAATGTTTATAAGGTTAATCATTTATGAAATGGTTTAGGTTTAACTTTGGATGGGGTTTTTGATATTAATGTATTAATTTATTATGTAATAGAACCTATGATATAAAAAGAAGTATAACATTTTCAAATAATGGCCAAATTATACTATTGTTCTTTTAGAAATTTGTCATGTAAGTGTATCTAGATATATTCATATAGAAGGAAACAATTACTCAACTCTAAGAAAAATAGATTTTAATAAAAAATCATATTGTTATCATTTTGGTGATATCAATGACCATTATTCACTCCTTTGGTAAATGGTTTTGGGGTAAAAAATATCACATTAACATTTTCTCTCTCACCCTTCATTATAACATGATAGTTTTATTTTTCATCCTTGTCAATATTTTTACTGATGTTCTCCAATTCGAAAGCTTGGTTTTGTGTTTCCCTTCATATTTCCATTTACTTCCCATTAAAAATATATAGTATGAATATTATTTACGATGGGGGGTTTTTCAAATTTAATCCCTTAAAATATCAAAAATATTTATTTCCGTGATCAACATTAAATTTTAAAGATTCAATTTAATTAAGGTGGTTAGAATGTTAAACCCCAATACATTACGATATTTTTATTTTAGAATAAATTTAATTTTGTTTCTATCATGCTTTATATGCAATAACAAGTTAATATAACAATAATTTTATCAACGATAATTTATGTTATTCTTAATTATTAGCTTTATCCACATAAAAAATTATGGTTAGACTATGTTACCTGCAATATCGAATTTATTCAATGACTTGTGTTAAATGCAATACCATATTTTTCCAAATATGAATAAATTATTAAAATATCATTATTTAGTATAATAAGATATAAACTATCCATAAAGTAGGCTTTCATGAATAGTATTAAATAACTTATGAAAATATGTGACTAAATTCATTGGTCAAAAATTAATTTGAAATGAATATAAGAACCAATTGAATAATAGGAAATATTTTTCTAAAAACTATTTTTATGCTTGTAAAGGAATTTTTTCTTAAAAAATTAAATTAAATAGTAATATAGAATTATATTAATGAAATTTATATATTATATATTCAATATAATTTGTTTCTCATTCATTTAATATATTTTATATACATAAGACAAGAACAAACCCAATTTTACACATAAAAAACTATATTTCTATAAAGGAAGTTCTACCTCCTTTAAATGGCACACCAAGATTAAAACAAAATTTTGTAAATTTTAAAATTATATATTTCAAAATGAAATTAATTTTTGAAAATAATAACATCAAAATTATATTGTGGTGAATATTTGGTATTTTCTGACAATTTTCATTTTTTCATTCATAGCGAAAAAAACTGAATTTTAATTGAGAATAAAATTTTCATGTAATTAATTTGTAGTGTTAAATTAAATTTTAAATTGGTTTTAATGTTCAATTATTTCACTTATATATCCATTAACCTAATTTAGTTTATTTTAATAATTTTCACAATGAAATTATATTTAAAAGCATTTCAAAATTTCAAATATTTAACATTAAAAACCTGTTTTGTTATCCCGTCTATGGGATTAAGTTTAAATTATTTCATACCAATTCATGAATTAAATTTATAAAAATGGATTCCATATATCTTATAATAATTTTTATAATTTATAATATTTTATATTTATTTTTAACTAAAAATGTTAGTGAATATAATTAAAATTAATTACAGCGATTAAGATAAAATTTAGCATAACTAGGGACTAAATCATTACCTTAAGAGTCCAAATAACCTTGAAACATGTAAAAACAAAACATTATTGACATATTTAGAACCTTTAATTATTTTTATCTAATTTTGATCATTATTAGAGGATTATGACATTAATGAGACATCTCAATAGTGTTAACCTTTTTATATTTACATGAATTCCACTCCTCCTCCACTATAAAAAGGCATTCACCCTCACATTTCTTCACACATATAAAACCCATTGTATAATAATTTTCATATAAATTTAATTTTAATGAATCCCTAAAATCCTCCTATAATCCTTAATTTGGTCATAAATCTATCCAAGGAACCCTTTTGGTATAAACCAAAATGAGTTACCCAAATAAGAAGTAACTTTCTTCCATGATCTCTTTTATTTCATTTAATTCTCCACCCTTCAATTATTTTTATATCTTGATTATAAAATTAAAGTATTTTATTAAATAATTTTTCTATTATAATAATTAGACCTACAATTATTCACACATCCATCATGTGGGATACAAAATAATCATTCAACTATAACCTCAAGAACTAATGTTGTTCGCTCTTCCATTTACCAACCTTAAAAGTTGGTAATAATGATGGATTTATATTTTACATATTAAAAATATATATGATATTGGTAATTTATTTATGCCTATTTAATCATGATATAACTCATACCTTCATGTGTTTAATTTATTTGGAATACGATAGCATCGTTTGTGGACATGTGGACTACCGTCTCCTCAAAGAAATGTGATTTATTCAGGCGATTCATGAAATGTATTAATGATGATTTTTTTTAAAAAATATGTGATTTATATGGAGTAAATATTAAACATGTATTATAATTTAAATACAAATAATTTAATTTTTAAATAATTTAATATGATAAATAAATGGAAGTAGCATTCTTACGTACATAAGACCCACCTTCTCCTTGAACAATGCATTTCATTTCCTATATCATAATTTTATAGGCTATTATAAATACATATTTACTTAATATATATGTTATTTAAATATTTTATTATATTCTATATATGATTAAATAATGATCTAATATATATGGACAAAAATAATAATTCCAGTCATACTCGAAATATAAGGCAATTAACACCTGAAATAATGAAAATGTGAAAATATTATTAATGAAAAGGATATAATATTTTATAAAAGAGATTTATATGATATCACTAATGATAATATGATTACATTTTATGTTAATAACTAGATTGAAACTATTATATATGAGGTTAATGAGCGTTCAACCAAAATTAAATCTAAGGCATGGGATTTCGCCTCAATTTACATTCTATTGAGACATATTTGTTATTATGAACCAATTCATGATAATGTGGTGTATAAACATTAAATATATCATTTAACATCATGATTATATCTTACATCATTATGTTATATGTTTCACATTGAACTATCTCATTCCAGGGGTTTTGACATGATATTTACCTACTGGTAAAAGTTTACTTTTCAATAGCACATTCTTTTGTGTTTTTTAAATTTCACTTGAAACATTCAATTCATTATGATAAATTTTATTGTAAATTAAATTTATATAAAATTTAATTATTATCATGACATTAATATTATTATTTCCTCAACCATATATTATTTTAACATATACTATCCATAATTAATGTTATTTGATCAACAAGGAAATTACTAATAAATCGATATTATTTATTCAATATTGATATTTGATAAGGAATATATTTTTTTAAATAAATTTATTAATTGGTATATGAGGAATGATTCAGAATGGTAGTGATGGGTTGTTCCTTAACTATATATATCTCCTCGAAGAATCAACAGGTTTTCATGAGGCAAATCAGTTGGCCAAGTCAAACTAGTTTCAACATATTGTCAAAAACCATCTTATAAAAGATATTGAAGGTATAGGGTTTCCTATGAATCTGAAATGAAATCATATGATTAATAATTTACTTCATTTAAAATTCAATTATTATCATCCTTATCCATGACATTTTTATATGATAAAATATATGGATGTACTTCCTTATCAATTTATTGATTAAATGGATTTTATTTTAGTTATTTGACTTCCGAGATTGATTATGCCTTATATATATATTTAAACGGAATGTCTTCTTTGTTATTTACCTTTCCATGATGATTTATTTAGTTTTTGATTTATTATTTACTTTTCTTTAATTACCCTTAATGATGATTTTATATCACCCTTATTATGTTTCCTTTCCCCAGGTTATGAAGTTGAAATATTTGAATAATATTTCACGGATTATGTTCATGTCATTTTATTATGTATCATTTTTATTTTATTTTTCCAAATATAATATGGATATAATGAATTTAATATATTTTTTCAAAATTTATAAACCTTTCGGTACTTATTGATTTGATTCCTTAAATCCTAAAAATTTAAAAATGTAAAGCATCAGCTCTGGGATTCTATGGTCAGGGCATTACAAATGCCTTTATAACCATGATTTAGTACAAAAATTATTCAATGGAAGATTATTAGTTCTAAATTATAAAATACTACAACTTAATGGTCAAGAATATATTATCCTTGGGTAAAATATATCAAAACTAAAATTTGAATTTTATATTTTGATAATAAAAGTGATATAAGAGCTTCCTAAGCCTACTATGATGAAGTATATTTCATGATTTATTAGACATGTAGGTACAATGTCCTCTTTGTTAAGTATTTCTATTTGATTTCTAGGCCATGTACTCATATTTTATCAATGTAAATTCTGTTCAATTTTTAGTAATCATGTCAGTAATCACTCATTTCATTGAATTATAATTTGATGGCTACCAAAATCATGATTTATACTTACTGGGAGAGTAATTTTGAGTTGATCTGTGACTCAAGGGATTTCTCTATAATATATAATATAGGATAGTGGATTTATAACATCTTCTAAACCATATATAATTAATACCAAAACCTCAAAGAAGTTCAAATTAATTACACTACCATAGAGAATGATGTTTTAGTAGTGATATTTAATTTTTAAAAGTTTATATTATATTTGTGCCCAATAATGTAATTCTCTACACTAATATTTCATCTGTGATATTTTTTTAAATAATTTTGAAAATTTGAAACTAATTTGGTAGATTATATTACTTCAACTATTTTACATCATGATTACAGAAAAAAAAGGACCCTGATAATGTAGTAGAAAACTATTTATCTAGATTAAAACCAAGTGATGTGGAAAAAGATATAGATATAGATAATGTTGATGAGTTTTCAAAAAAGAAATGTTTCTATTTAGATTTAAATCTTCATCCATCATTCGATGACGTAGATAATTATTTAATAATATAACCACCAATCCTTAATCTACCTATAAAAAATTTTTGTTGTTATAATTGGAGATGATAAATTATTTTAGGGATGATCCATTACTATTAAAAAAATACATTGACAATATAATTCAGTGATATGTTCCAAAATCCCAGGTGATGATCATTCTGGTATTCTATAATTAACTAAATATAAATGGGAATTGTGAACCAAATAAAATAGTATCAAATATATTATAGAGTAGATAATTTTTACATAACCTCTAAAAATGTACATGTGGATTTATTAAAAGCCATGATCTAGGGTAAATAATATGTAATATTGAAAAAATTAATGAAAAAAATCAAAGTGTTTAATGTGTGTGGAATAAATTTCATAGTACCATTCCTGATATCCTAAAAAAAGATATGCATTCCATTATTTTTGGAATTTTTAGCTCAACTTTGTTGAATACTCTAATAGAGGGTGATTTAGGGAATGACCAATTAAAACATCTACCACTTTGGATCATGTTTCATTATTAAACAAAACACATTTATCTATTTCTCCGATTGAAATATAAGAACATAAATGAAATCATGAACATGACACAATAATTTTAAATTGGTTCACCGACACAAGGATTCATCCAAGGAGTATATAACTGATGATGCGTCATTTTACCAAATTCATTAAGGATCATTTATAATAATAATTATATGCTACGGGTCAGATCTTTTATGACCAGGATCACCACATTTATATGGTTTAGGGACTGCTCACTGAATTCCCATGGGTCACTCCCAATTCATCTTTCTCTAGATAAATTTCAGTGGAATGGTTCAATATCATCCTCTTCCATCGCTCACCACTATTGGATGGGATCCAATCATAGTATATGGAAATTTAGCTCCATTCATTTTTATAAAAGCATGCATCCTCAAATATATGTAGATTCAATGTTGAAGTCCTTTTTTCACCCGCTGATGAAATCCACAATTCTATGAACATTTGTGTAATGGAAATAACATTCAAAAAATAATTTAACAATTTTGAAAGAATTCATGATTTTTTTTCAAACCAACTTTCATATTCAGTGAACCACCTAGTTGCTCTACGTACTATGTGTCGGGTATGGTACGCAGACCACCTGAACCATGAACAACCTCCAATTATATGTACGTCTTCTCCTCTATGGACTGTCTCTCCGATGGACTACCTCTACTTGTGTTATAACATACCGCCTCAATGTACAAACCCTGTGCACCTCTTCTACAATCTGATTCTTCGTACTACCTCTACATATGCAAACCCCATGAAAATTTCCTACATTCACATACTAGAGATTCCTCCTCCTTTAACCACACCTTCTTCCTCTACATACCACTTCATTTTCAGGATATATTTTCAAGCTAAAACCTTCAGTGGAATTCCTTCCATGCGAACAACTTACCTTCACAAAATCATTCTTTGTGAACCACTTATCCATTTGCTGGAGTTAGTACTTGACAAGAACCATCACCTGATTTTCATCCGCACGAACCACATTTGGTCTCCATCGATTTCTCGGAGCAATTAGATGTTATCTATTGATATCAACTCCCACTCTAATTTGTGGGATTGATATTCCTTATATATGAAATGTTATTAGAAAAATCAGCTAAATTTAGATTTACTAAATCTTCAGCACAACACCACCTTCACCACATACAAATTTTTCCACCACGGACCACAATACTTAAGCATACCATTTACATACGCGGTTCATATACTATCTTGGTTCCTCTATGGTCAATCTCCTCAAAAATTGAAAATCCATCCTGTTCATCCACCACAAAATAATTTCTAATTTGTGGACCACTTCTGCATACCGTTTCGATATCCTGGTACATGACAATGAACCATTCATAGATATGCTATGAGGCCCTTGAACTGTGGTATGATATTCATATAAATTTCTGGTTTTCTTCTCCATTTTTTATACTATTATATCCGATTAGGAAAAACATCAATTTCTAATATCAATCTCTTGATTTTGAGGCCCAAAAATTTGGAAAATCCATAGAAACTGTTCCACATAAAAAATCCAACTTTTTGAAACCACCAAGAATACTCATTCACTGTCATCTGAATTTTTAAACAAACACTACCACACATGAAAAAACTCAGAGAACACCTTGAGGTAATTTTTCAAACAATATCCTACTTTGGGTTTCATGAAAACACATTGTCAACAATTCTTCACATTCTGATACATCGTTAAGGAATCTTCCATCGTCCGCTATTATTCACTTTTAGCGATTATGATATTATTTAATGATTTTCTTAAAACATACTCTAAGCTGACATGATCCATGCTAAACATGAGAAAAAAAAGTATTATGAATGTTTCTTCAATGAATCACATAATTCATGGCACCAAATCTTGATACCAAACAACTAATTTCTTCATGAACCTCAGATATCTAGGTATGTAATCATTGATCATTCCCTTCCATCATTGTCATATTTAATACTCCCCCTATATTGCTACTTCTCCAAACAGTTTCAGTATAGCTTCAAATCCCCCTATCTCACTAATCTACTTAATAACATATCCTTTTTCTATTCACCCATAGAATAATAACACATTTCTCCCTTTTTTTAATGAACCCAATAGGAATTTCAAGGTTGTCTGCAATAGGGTAAATAACACATATTAGTATATTAGGGAAAGAAACCTCATAACATGGGGAGAAGAGGATCAACATATTCACTTTTTCATGTGTGGGGATTTGACTAGACTCCAAGATCTAGTTTATGCCTTTCAAACACATCATTGGGTAAGTCCATCATAAGAATTTCTGAAACTTGTTGTTCTGTTAGCACATACATCAAAATCAAAAGGCCTTTCTCCAACTTCTCCTTGATAAAATGATATTTGATTTTAATATTCTTCATCCATAATTTATGGAATTGATTTTTTCTAGGAATTATATCTCTTGAATTATTATAATGAATTTTGATATGAGATTTTACTACAAATCTCATATCCTTAAGATACTGCTTCATCCACACTAGTTGTGTGCATTCTTTATTAGCCACAATATACTCAACCTCTACAGTGCTTAATGAAATACCGTATAGTTTCTTGATCAATTAAAAAATACACAATACACCAAGATATAGACCAACAACATATGTTGATTTCTTGTCTTCTACTGAACTCTCCTAATCTACTCTATATATCACAATAACACGTTCTGATATTACTCATTAAACATCAAACCGAAAATTGACAGTGCCTTTGATATATAGAAGTATTAATTTTAGTTCAAGAATGTGTTTTTGTTGGAATTTATTTTATATTAAACTTCTTGGAATGTTCCAAAATAAATATTAGATCTTCCATATCAGATACAGTAAACATCTAATAATTTTCTTATATTTTGTGGTGTTAAATTCCTTTCAATAATCATCTTTTGATAATTTCATTCAGGTAGTAATTGGAGTCTTCATCTATTTGAAATTTTCCATTACAAATCTTCTCAAAACCTCCTATGAATTTTTGGATTGGGAATTGAAAGTATCATTACTTCCTTGATTCACTTGTAAACCATGAAAAATGTTAGCTCACCAATCATTGACATTTTGAACCCACATTTCATGAATTCAGAAAGCTATCTGCATTTTGCTTCATCTGATCTGCCAAATATTATTTATTCGGCATAAACATGCACCATCATCTTTAGATTACTATTGTTATTGAAATAGATATTGTAATTGACTCCACCATGCTAAAAGACAAGCTTCATCAAATATTGTTCATGTCTTGAATACCATGATCTCATTTATTACGTCAACCTATATAATGCCTTCTTCAACCAAAAAACTATATTCTCATTTCCATGAATAAGAAAACTGTCTTGTTTCTTGATATAAACATATTCTTCCAGAACTCCATTCAAAAATTCAAACTTGACATCCATATGGAAAACCTCAAACTTTCATTGCACTTCTATGGACAATAGTAATCTAATTTACTCTAGTATTGCAAAATGTGCAGATGTTTCATCAGAATCAATACAATATATATAGAATTCCCTTTTCACACACCTCATGATTTTTTTCCAATCACAACACCATCTCATTCATTTTGTTGCAAAAGTAAAATTTCTTTTCAATGAAATTAGTTCCTATTTGTCTTGAAGTGATCTCCTATGTCTGATTCTTTTCAATTTCTGTCAATATCTTCATTTATATAATTATCATAGTTCTCAATCCAACATCTTCCTCAAACCATTTAAGTTACAATTTTGATACGTATGATGCATGTTGTTGATTCATATCTCTCCAGGTATGAACTAGTGGTTTCTGATCACTAATTTTGTTCTTTCTTTCAATTTTAGCTACTCTTTCTAGTCTTTAGGCTCACCCAGATTTATTCCAATCATTTGAGTCTTATTCTGAATCAACCTCTTGATCCAGAGCATCTCCTGACCTACTTATCTCTTCATCATTATCCTCCTAAATATGATCATGTATTTTCTGAATATTATGTTCCTTCTCCATTATAGTCATAACATGAATTTAAACTATCCTTCTGAGTTTCTTATTGAAACATTTATATTCTTTTAATTTCATTAACGACCCGACTGCAGTAACCCAGATTAGGTGCATTATTACATAACATTGGAATGATCACAATGGATCAAATCTCGAATGACCGATCTGTTTAGTTGCCTTAGGAGTACAAGATACATTCTTTAGTTTTACATTACATTATAAAATGAAAATCTACAAAAACATTCTCTATATATGACACACTCATACCCTCTATCCTATCCAAGTTGTTCAGTCATAATAAACTTATTCACATACTGGGAAAAATAATACATAGAAAGGGGTTAGCTCAGATTCATAGAAAAGATAACAATATAGCGTGAACTTCAATAAATAATCAAAAACATTTAAGGCAATGTAAGACAAAAACCAAATCCTTTTAAACATGAACATCAGCATAATATGGAAAAGATAAAATCAAATAATTTCATTTGCTTATTCGCATGGATATTCTACTATTTTAATAATCACATCCAATATCAATAGACACTTTCATATTGATGGAATGCATAATGCTAGTCTTTAGAACCATATATTCAAGGTCTTGTTCCAAGACTAAAAATAAGATTTTGTCAAGGCCATGTTCCAAAACACTAGTTTGTCTCATGATACCTTACGGTGCATTGAGGAGCTATAGCAGTCTCCAACTTTCATACTATGTCCAATGCATTCTTCATATGAAAAGGTTTAAACAAAACATAAACATTCATGTTAAAACTAGAATATGAAATGCCAATACCTGATCCATAAACCATGAATGGTGTAAAAATAACACATCCATAGTCAAACATATAACATAACCTTCAATACAATATAAAAGTTCTGTATCATATTATATCAACTTAAGATAATCTTATAATTCATCAAAAGAGGTTTACATAGACTAAATCAAATCTTTTTTACTAGAAATATCTCTTTTAATTTTGAGAATATTTAAAAGTAATATATTTGTAAAAGAAAACATTTATTTTTAAAAAAAATATTTTATGATTGTAATTGATGCTTTGACGATGTTAAAATAGTGGAAAATAGCTACACTCACCATATAAGTTAAAAAAAACATTTTTCCTTAATTTTGTCTAATTGGTTATAAGGTACCTTTTCTGGAAAATGATGGAAAGATTTCTTTCAAACCAATTTAAAAAAATTCAAAAAAGGGTATGAATAACATTAAAACATAGTCTAGTAAGTATTAAAAATGATATGGAATACATTTTCTAGAAACATGTATGTGGATGATAAAGAGGTCCCATAAGATACTTACATAAAAACAAACTCGGATAGTATAGATATTGTGAAATTAATCCTTACCTTGTACTTCTCCTTGGTGGAGGGTAGGTTATCATTATTTATAGTTGATAAATAATTGTTATTAAATTTTGGAGGGTAGGTTATCATTATTTATAGTTGATAAATAATAGTTATTAAATTATAAAATAACCTTATACATAAAACAATATCATATTTTATATTCTAATATTTCTTTGTTAATGATATTTTAGTAGTATCATCATTTCTGGTGTTATCTGATTAATTTTCCTTTATATGATTATTTATGTAAGTTATTTTTGATATGGATAGGATGTATTTCATTCATATACAGAATGATATTATGTTCATAAACCTTATTTTTAATAATAAAATTAAAATCATTCATGAATGATTATGATGGGGAATGAATCTCGCCGCGTTCGTGGAGACAGTATCTGTACGTACACATGATTTATAATATCATTCGTTTGATATTAAAATCATATATAATTGTAAGTTATATATATATAGAATATTTATCATGATATATTAATTATTTACATCTTTTATACTCATTATTATACCCATTCAAATGATGATGTGTCTGAGTAAGAAACTACACCACGGCGTGGAGACGGTAATCGGTACATTTGCACGTATAATGAATTTGTCATTTATAGGATGGATAGAATAATTAATATGGATGAATAATTTTTTACAATGACATCCCAGTATATAGAATATACATGATTTATCATTTTATGTTGGAAACAACAAATAAATAGGAAGTGGAAGAAGAAATCAACTTGATAGATGTGATGAAATATTTACCTCTTCTTTGGGTTCTTCCATTAGATTAGATAAAAAGGGCTCTATAGGATGGAATTATGACTAAAGTAAGGCCTATAGGGTGATGGAAGGACATTTTATAGGATATTTGGGTAGGGTTTGGCTAAGAAAAATGTCTACGAAGGTGTGAATTTGAGAGAAGGAGAAGTGACCTTTTATAAAGAGGTGAGGGTCACTTTAAGAAAAAATTGAACTATTATTTTATAATAAAATAATTTTCGGTTTCTAATGTAACAAAAATGAATTATTTAATGTATAAAGTGGTTATGGGTCTAAAACCTCTCAAATAATATGTTTTATACTGGTTTAGGTTCTAATACTAACCTTATATTTTATATTTAACTCTTAATAAAATAGTTTGACATTTAACATGTCTCATTTTATTTTTAGTTATATGGTTAATAAAATTGTTATAAACATCCAAGAGAACATCAAGTGGTTAATTAATGACATATATAATATTATTTAATCCCTTTTTCTGATCCATATATTTTTAGGAATAGAATATAAATTAATAATATAATATTTGTTTTTAAAACTCTTTTATGTCAATTTTGACACTATTTTGTATTTGTTAAATTTATAACAACATTATTACATCAAAAAGATTAATTTAATCGACCCTAACATGTCATAGTAACCTATAAAAATAGTTTAATTCATTAAAATTCTCAAATTATATTTATATGGAAATTTATAATTTCAATTATTTTAATCTTAAATTAATAAGGTAATTACTCCATCATCATTAGGTCACAAATAAATTTAACTATTTAAGGTCTAAAAATTATAAATAAAATATAATTATGTAGTAAATATTTTCATATCTCTAATAAATATATATAGTCGAATTTATCTTATTTATAACCCTATATTAAAAATGTTTTAGTTATTGAAAATTGATTTTAACTCTTTTAACTATTCTTTATATTAAATAATAATAAATATCTTAATCTAATCCATGTGGACCAAATGGGATCTTATTTTATTCCTAAGGTTGTTTTTGGTCGAATTACAGTTATAGAATAGAATTAGGACAATTTTTAGGGTAATTATAATATCATTTTTACCTTTAATTACACTATTTACCTTTTACCGTGGTAAATAAATGTAAAAAGATAATATTCAGAAAACATTATATTCATCTAATTGAAAACAAATTTATTTTCTAATATTAACTATGGCTCAAGTAATTTTAAAATTCAACTCACAGAAGAGGTAAAATTATGTTTTATACAAATTTACATATTCTCCTAAGAGGTGGATAAAAGACAGTAAATAGTTCTATAAAATTATATATATCTAAACTTATTATAAATTTAATACATTGAATTACATAGAATATATATATGTATTATGTATCTATTTTGATGTAAAATAAATAAAAATAAATTAAAAAATTATTCATATAAAATTTTTGTTTTATCTAATAATGCAGTGTTTTTTCACTAATCATCAAAAATGAATGTTCTCAGAAAAATACAAAAAATTCAACCTAGGATAATTTCGATATTCCGAATCCAAAAATGAAGTCCATATTGAATTAAAAGATTTATGAAATCTCAAAAACTGGGTATTACTATTCATAATGTCTAGATGTATTAGTCACGGTGTGTTAGAATCTCGAAGTTGCGTACAATGCAAGATATTTCATTATTCAAATGGAAACGTACCGTGGAAGCTTGGGGAGTTATATTCTTCCCCACTTAAACAAATTTTTTCCTCGAAATTTCTGTAATAGTACAACACAAAAACATTCAGGTGGATCTTCATCATAATTAAATATGGTTCCCACGTTGCCTCTTCCATATTATGGATTTCTAAAGAACTCTTACCAGACGAGTCGTCCGATTTATCTACACTAGTTCTCTTGTATCAAGAATTTTGACAGGCTCTTCACAAGAAGATAGATCAGGTTCTACTTCAATTTTCTTATAGGTTAGTACATGCATTGGGTAAGGCATTTATATTATCAATAGTGATATGTAGAACACATCATGTTCTTTGGAGAGACTTGGTGGCATTAACAAACGATACGCTATAAATCCAATTCGTTCTAGAATTTTGTAAGGTATGACATACCTAGGACTTAATTTACCCTTCTTACTGAAACGTATAACACCTTTCTAAGGAGATTCCTTCAAGAAGACATGGTCTCCTAATTTAAATTAAAAATCCTCCCCTTAGTTAACGACATAGCTCTTTTGCCTACTTTGGGATGCTTTGATGTGGGTTTAGATAACCTTAACCTTTTCTATTGTTTCCTCAACATGTTCTAGGACTACAAATTTTATTTCACCAACCTCATCCCATCATGTTGTTTTGTGAAATCTCTTTCCATATAATGCTTTATATAGTGCCATCTAAACACTTGGTTGGAAGCTATTTTATAAGAAAATTATACCAGTGGTAAATATTGATCCCACATACCTTGAAAGTAAAGTGATAAAGATCTCAACATCTCTTATAAGGTTTGAATATTCGGTTCTAATTTTCCATCTGTTTGAGAGTGGTAGGCAGTGCTCAAATGAAGTTCAGTATCTAGAGATTTCAGATGACTTTTCCAGAATCATGATGTAAAATGGGGATCATGATCCGAAATAATAGATAATTATACCCCATGAAGTCTTACAAATTCAATAATATATAGTCTTTGTAGACGTTGAAGTGGTAAATTCTCTCTCATATCAATAAAATGTGCGGACTTGGTAAGATGATCAATAATGATCCATGTTGCATCATACCTTCTAGTAGTCCTTGGTTTCCCCATAACAATTTCAATCATAATATTATCCCATTTCAAATCAGGTATGGGATGAGGATTCTTGACTCCTCCAGGTTGTTTCCTTCCAGCTTTCACTTGTTGAAAAACTATACATCATGACACAATATCAAAAATCTCCCTTTTCATGATGTCCCACCAAAAATTTTCCTTCAAGTCTCAAAAAATAATGGTTCTAAAAGGGTGTATAGAAAAATTGTAGCTATGAGCATCATCCAACAATTCTCTTTTTAGATCCTGTATATTAGGTACACAAAGTCTCTTTATAAATTTCAAAATCATATCTTCATATATGATGTCCCTCATTCACCCATTATTTACAGCTTTAATCATCTATTGAAACTCCTCATCATCATTCTGAGAACTCTTTATCCTTTCTAGTAAATTTGGTTTGCAAACCATTTGAAAAGGTATTGATGTTTCACCTTCCATGATTATTCCTATATCCATTTTTACTAGATTCATGCAAATAGGATCCCTTTCAACTCTCATAATGATCAAAACATCTTGATCATTTCTACTCAAAGCATCTTCCTCCTTATTTGCCTTCCCCAAGTGGTAGTGTATTTTGAAATCAAAATCCTTGAGTAGTTCAATCCATTACCTTTTCCTCATACTGAGTTCTTTTTGTGAGAAAATATTCTTCAAACTCTTGTGATCGTTATATATCTCACATTTTTTACCATAGAGATAATGCATCCATATCATCAAATAAATTATTACAAAATCTAACTAAAGATCATGAGTAGGATAGTTTTCTCATGAATTTTTTGTTGTTGTGATGCATAGGCAATAACTCTATCATTCTGCATAAAGACAGAACCATGTCCTTTCTTTGATGAGTCACTATAAATAACAAACCCATCATTCTCATATGGTAGAGTTAAGAAAGGAACATTGAATAATCTTCTCTTCTTTTCTTCAAAACATTATTCACACTATTTTGTCCATTCAAAATTAACCCTTTTACATGTGAGCTTAGTCAATGGGTTATCCAATCGGGTAAAATTCTAGAAAAAATGAAAATAATAACCTACAAAACAAATAAAATTGCATACCTCAGTTATACTCATCAGTGATGGCCATTCTGGGATTTCTATGGTCCTTGAAGAATCAACAGATATTCCATCCATAGAGACAATATGGACATGAATAGAAATCTCATGAAGCCAGAATTCACACTATCTAAACATCCCGTACAATTCAATTCTTCTTAGGGTTTTCAATATGTAGCACTAGTAATTTTCATGATCTTCATAGATTTTAGATTATACCAGGATATCATCAAAAAATACCACTAAAAATTCATCAATAAATTCCTTGAAAACTATTCATTAGATCTGTAACACCCCATGATTTTACAAAAAATATTCTTTTTAATTTCATTAATGTCTTGTGTTGTACGCTACACCAAAAGGAGCTTGCACAACACGCATCCTTGACTTTCCTTGCAGTACACGCAATCACGACCTTCCTCGATAGTGTGGGTAGTGCGCAATACAAAGTTTCACTAAACAACGATATGCTATTAAAATATTATTAAAACTAGATGTTATAAATAGTAATAACCACTTTTTGAAATTTTGAAAATTTTATTTTTTCAAAATGGACTTCATTTTTGGATTTGGAATAACAAAATTAGCTTAGGGTGAAATTTTGGTACTTTTCGGATAACTTTCATTTTCCGATGAATAGTGAAAATTACTAAATTTTAATTAAAAACAACCTTTTTAATAGAAATAATTAATAGTGATAAATTATTAATTTGAGTGGTTTTAAAGTATATTTAGAATATATTTTTACAATTAAATACAATGTTGGTCATTGGATGTAATTTCACATTTAAACCAGACATAAACAACTGTCAATCTTTTGATAGTTATTATCTCTTAAGAACACACTATTTTTTTGACGACGGGAATTAATTTTTAAATTAATTAATGCAACTGATATTTTTTGAATTTGGTAAAATCTACATCATTTTTGAGTTCATAATATCAAATATAGCTTACGCCTAATTTTTGGTATTTTTCTGAAAACTTTCATTTTTTGATGAATAGTGAAAACCCTAAGTGGTAGTTAAAAAAAATAAATTTCATAAAACATAATTTTAGCACTTATGTGACTGGAATTTAAAAAATCCAAGAGACACGATTGATTTCTGTAAGTAAAATATGGTTAAATGAGATGATTTTTTTTGGTGAATAGTAACTTTTTACTTTTTTTACCACGGTTAAAAGTAAATAGGGTAATTAAGAGTAAAAATGATATTATTGTTACCCTAACACATGTTCTAATTCTATTTGATAAGTGTAATTCGACCAAAAACAACCTTAGAAATAAAATATGACAATTTAGGCCCACATGGATTAGATTAGGACATTTATTATTATTTAATTCAAAGAAGACTTAAAAGAGTTAAAAGAGACAAAAACAATGTTTATTTACTAAAACATTTTTAATATAGGGTTATACGTAAAATAAATTCTATTTTAAATATTCATTAGAAAGCTAATACGATTTCCAACATTATGATATTTTATTTATAATTTTTCGACATTAAATCATTTAATTTATTTATGAAACAATGATGATGAAGTAATTACAATAATAGTGAAAAATTAGAATAATTTATATTATAAATACCTAAATAAGTATAATTTGAGACTTTTTATGAATTCCACTAATTTTTTAGGTTAATATGATGTGTTAATATTGATTTAAGTAACTTTTTTCTAACTACTCATTCTTTTATGAGTTTCAAAAAAATCAATTACTAAATAGTGTCAATATTGACGTAAAATAGTTTTTAAAACAAATATTTTATTATTAATTGTTATTTTATTTCTAAAAATCTAAGGATCGTCTAAATGACTTAGATAAGGTTATATATATTAATAATAAACATCATGGGGATCGTTTGGCTTGTTATAGTAAGTTTATTAACCTTATAGTGTAAGAAAACAAGAAGACAATGAAAGAGTAAAATTATTTAACTTAAAGATAAATCTAATTGATAAGGTTAAAATAGAAACCAAAAATTGTCCAAATTTGATTTTATTAATGGATTTATACCCATCCCCACCTTATCTTCGAAATAAATCAATTTGGAGCTATTTATAAGCGAATTTTTCTTTATAATAAAATAATATTTTTAGTTTCTCCAAAAGAGCCCCTCCCCTCCCTTATAAAAGGGCACCTCCTCCTCTCTTCCTCACACCACTTTGAGCCTTCAAGCTCAGCCAACCCCTGCCAAATTATCTTCTCCACTTCCCTGGAAACATCCTAGAGGTCCTGGTCGTCTTCAAAGACCAATTTTAGTTCCCTAAAAGGAGGTCTCAAATAGGCGCTTCAAAGAAGAGGTAATGTCCGTTACCGATTCTTTCATCTTTATTTCTTCATCCACTTATTCTTATTTAGTTTTTTCATTATGAAGTAATAACATCAGTATAACTAATAAACTGATGTGTTATTATAAGTATGAAACAACCCTATTTCACCTTCTCTCCATCCTATGGAAAACGAAATCACCACGCGTGCGTATGTACGGAATATCGTCTCCACGTCGTGGTGTAATCTATTTTCCACAACCACCTTACTTGGATGGGTATAATGGTGTAAATAATGACTATATAAGATTAATAAAAGTGATATTGATTCTGAAATATTATACATACACTTCAATACAATTCCACGATCATGGGAATGATATCATTTCTCGTGAGTACGTATGGACTACTGTCTCCACGACGCGATGAGATTCTTTCTCCATGATAACCATTAAATAATGATTATAAAGTATATATAAGTAATAATAATGAAATATATGACATTATAAATATACTGGATTTATGTATATATAAATTTATGTCATGTACTTTATTCCATTCAACTCAATAAGGAAACGAAAACAACGTTCATGCGTACGTACGGCCTACCGTCTCCATGAACGGTGTATTTTTTCCATTTGTCGATCTATTATATATATGTATATTGTGAATATATATTATATATATATATGATGTTTTATATTCTGGAATTAATTTATCATGATATAAGTAATCATATTAATAATTAAAAGTCAAAACACAGACGACAAAAGAAACGATTTTACCCAAAAATGATCTTTAACATTGAATTTACAAAAGAACGGGTAATATAAAGTCATAAGTGAACCATATATGATATCATAAAAATGAATATGATTCTGTAATAAGTCAATGTCATTATTTATATCATTATTCAGGTGGTTTGGATACATACAAAGCATATCAGACCTAAGGTAAGGGATAATTTTGCAAATCTCTTTTTTATCCAAGATTGCTTATTCATAAGTATATACTGGGGTAATTTCTATAATCCATGTCCAGGTTTTATAAAAGTGTTTTCATGTATGTTTAAAGTCCTTTTTACCCATTCTTGACTTTTAATACATGGTATGTAAGGAATCTTTCTTTCGATTACGTTAAGAAGTACTTTTTGACTTTTCTGGAAAAAGTACGAGAATAATGTTTTTTAACTTGTACGGCACGAACGAATTATTACAGTTTTATAAAGCCTTATTTTCATGAAGCTTACTCCAAAATATTTCATGAATATTTTCAACCAAATCTCTTTCTTTTAAAATTTCATGACATTTTGTGAAAAGAAAATGATTTGGAAGAAGAAAGGATATTTTCCTCAAGAATTTATTTCAAGTGTTTTATCAAAACAAAATTTCATCTAAGATGAAATTATTTCATATGTGTATGTTTCAAGTATAATGTCTCTATGATTTACATGGTTTCACTTTCCATATTATGAAAATGATATCCATTTCTTTTATATGGATTATGTGATGATGGGATGATGTTTATGAAAGCCATTATATTTATTGTGTTATTTTGAATGATGTATGTTTATTTTGTGGCACAAGTAAGAATGATTTCATTATGAGATGGGTGGGACCTATATCTCCCTCCGATGAATTGGGTAAAAATTTATATCTTATAATATAGACATGGATGGAACGGAATGTTAAACCAGTTCAGTAATACCGGACTGGAACGAGGAGTGAACTCGATTCAGAAAGGGACTTTGTCCACTAAGATGGTCTTGGAAGCAATGCCTTGGCTAATATGGAAATAATATCATGTTCTTAATGGTTTCCAAAATTACATGTTTTATTCCCATTCTATGTTATCATTCTTAATGTTTCATTATGATCTATGGCTTGCGTACTTCCATGTTTTATGTCATTGCTCAAGATTTTGATGTTTTAACATTATGTTCATGTTCCTAAGTTCAAATGTATATGGTATGTTTTATTTGATCCATTATTACCCTTACTGAGCATTTAAGCTCGCCCTTTTTATGTTTTCTTTTCCCCAGGATATTAAGAAAGGTTTTAGTTAAGAAAAAAAGGGGAGATCTTTATGGGAGATGTTGAAGATATTTCAACATGATTAGAAGATTATATTCCGAGTTTCCAAAGACACTAAATTATTACGATCCTTGAGTTTTGGTTTTTGTTATTTATTAAGTATTCCTCAAATGTAATGTATTGTCCATGTACGTCATGCTTAGGTTCGTTACAGTTGGTATCGGAGGAATGGTTTAGTCAACCTTTGGAAACTAGGATGCGATAACTTTAGTGAGATCCCTAGAGATATTTCTAAGGTATATCTAGGGATGTCCCTAAGGTTATGTATTATTATGTTTTATAGTCCTAGAATTACGTTATCGATATTAGAATTAAACCTAAGATGTAAGATATTGAAGGTACTCACCCTTTATTATGTTGTTTTCCCTAGTATGATTTTTTCCTCTCACCCTATTCTTTTTAGGTTTTAGACGATGGCTAGTACCCGAAGGAACTGTGTTGATCAATGTAATGCGTAATTCAATGATTGTACTCCTGAACAAACAAATGTTATGGGAGATTGAGTGAAAAATATTATTTCTATACTTACACAAGCTATGAATCATTCTGGACTTCCAAATGAGCAGAGAAGGGAACAATATTCTATTGAGTCCTTCATGAGGCAACGTCCACCTTCTTTCAGTGGGTCTTTTGATCCACTTGTTGGTGAACAATGGATCAGTATGACTGAAAAGATATTTTCAGTTCTCCAATGTTCTGAACATGATAAATTCATCGTAGCAGTGTATCGTTTGGAAGGTGATGCTGATCAATGGTGGAATCTTACCAAGAATACACGGCCAAGAGATGAAATTTAGTCCATGGAATGGGACGAGTTCAAGAACTTATTTTTCAATAAGTACTTCCCTCGTATTCTACGAACAAAGATGGAGAGGGCATTTCTTGAACTAAAGCAAAATGATGATGAATCTGTTGGTACCTATGAAGCAAATTTCACAAGACTTTTAAGGTACACTTCTGGTATTTTTATCCAACCTGAGAGTAAGATCGATCGATTCTTATTAGCTTAAAACCATGTATTCGAAGGGCGTTAGCCATAAGGGACTTTAATAGCTATGAGGGAATCGTTAGATGTGCTCTCAAAGTCAAGATGGAGATTGGAGTAACCCATCAGTCATATGGGTTTGATAAGAAGAGGAAAATGGAATTCAAAGGAAAATCTAATGAGCACACTGAAAAGAAGATGATGTTTCCCTTATGCTCAATGTGTGGAAAGAAATATGGAGGATGTTGTCTTAAAGGGACAAGTAAATGTTTCAAATGTGGAAAGAATGGTCATCGGGCATTTGAATACTGCAATGATGAGGAGAAGATGTCTAGTGATGCGAACAATGAAAAGGCCACACAGAGTGAACCTCCTACACTTCAATGATTCATGTGCAATGAAATGGGGAATTATGCTAATCAATGCCCTAATCCAAGGGTTAATGATGATCGACATGAGCAACCACATAAGGCAAAGGACCAAGGGAAGTCACATGAGATCACTATTGGCGATGTTGAATAGGAAAATGATGTGGTGGAATGATTAAGTGTTTATGTTATGGGATTCCAAAATAATGTTGTATATAGTATCGTGGAATATTGGAATATTTATGTATTGGTCTATTGTGGTTTTCAATAATTTTATGGTACTGGTAACCATGGAAAGTGACTGACATATTTTTGGTAAGAATATGATACACACATAATGAATGGATAAGAAGATAATGAGATGTTTGATTGTATTCATGAGCTCATGATTGATATAAGGACTAAGTGATATCATGGTTTCAGTATAAATAATTTTGAGGATTTTAGTATGCGGAAAGTGTTAACTTTTAACTGAATTCATGTTTTCACTAAGGTTCGATGGGTATTCATTGTTCAAGAGATTACATGATTAAGGTATTCACATGTTTGTAATTTAGATATATCTTATGATATATGGGGAATAAAAGATGGCATTCATGTGATTGTTATGTGACATTTCAAGTAATAATTTTCTTTATACTATGATCTTGGACCAAAGTATTTTACATAACCATAAAGATTGGAATGGATTATGTTGGACATAAATTAGTATTGTTTAAGGATAGAATATTTTTTGATTATTATTGATGGGATGTTATAGTAATATAGTTTTAGAAAAAGGACAACCTGCAGGACGGCCGATAGCCCATCGCGTCAAACAAAGCTGTGGGAATCGAACCCACAACCGAAGTGCGACTGGCCTTTATCGCCTACCACTGGCCTATAAAAAGTCCCCAGTTAGCAGAAACTAGTTTTATTTTATTAAGCGGTATGATATATGAAGTATAAGTTCATTTTTTGAATCGTATATGATTATCCTCACCATAGATGGACTTATGTATAGTTGATAACATTTGCGAACCTTTTGTTTGAAATAGATGGAATGACCCATCATTCTATCACATGACCAGTTAACACTTCACAAATAACAAATTGAACTTCATTTTTTTAAGAGATGAAGTGGAAATTGTTCAATGCACAGAAAACAGTGAGATTGTACCGAAATCAAGCAATTATTTCTTCTAATTCAAAATATTCAACTTTAGGGAAATGATATTGAAAACAAAAAATGTTGTCCTAGTTATCATATATCCGATGAATTAGATGGTACCTTAGATCATCACAAATTTATGGCTTTGTGATTGCTGGCTTTTTCATAGCCCTGTTCTCTACCACTCTCCATCAGAACATGATGGTTAGATTTCTCTTCCAAATCCATATTTTCACCTATGTGGAAACCTAGTGATTAGTTTATTTGTGTAACTGTTACGTTTCATACTATTTTATAAATATTGGTTTTGGTATTCCTTTTTACGATGTGGGTTTTTATTCCATTTATAACCCCGACTAATTTCGAGGGCGAAATTCATTTTAAGGGGGGTAGAATGTAATACCCCAAGATTTTACAAAAAATATTCTTTTTAATTTCATTAATGTCTTGTGTTGTATGCTACACCAAAAGGAGCTTGCACAACATGCATCCTTGACTTTCCTTGCATTACACGCATTCACGACCTTCCTTGATAGCGTGTGTAGTATACAATACCGAGTTTCACTAAACAACAATATGCTATTAATATATTATTAAAAATAGCCGTTATGAATAGTAACAACCACTTTTTGAAATTTTGAAATTTTATTCTTTCAAAATGGACTTCATTTTTTTATTCCGAATATTGAATTTAGCTTAGGGTGAAATTTTGGTACTTTTCAGATAACTTTCATTTTCCGATGAATATTGAAAATTACTAAATTTTAATTAAAAACACCCTTTTTAATATAAATAATTAATAGTGATAAATTATTAATTTGAGTGGTTTTAAAGTATATTTATAATATATTTTTACAATTAAATACAATGTTGGTCATTGGATGTAATTTCACATTTAAACCAGACATAAATAAGTGTCAATCTTTCTATAGTTATTATCTCTTAAGAACACACTATTTTTTTGATGACGGGAATTAATTTTCAAATTAATTAATGTAACTGATATGTTTTGAATTTGGTAAAATAGACTTCATTTTTTATTTCATAATATCAAATATATCTTAGGCCTAATTTTTGGTATTTTTCTGGAAACTTTCATTTTTTGATGAATAGTGATACCACTACGTGGTAGTTAAAAAAAATTCATAAAAATTAATTTTACCACTTCTGTGAGTGGAATTTCAAAAATACGAGAGACACGGTTGATGTCAATAAGTAAAATGTGGTTCAATGAGAAGAAAATAATTTTTGGTGAATAGTAACATTATACTTTTTTTACCACGGTTAAAAGTAAATAGGGTAATTAAGAGTAAAATGATATTATTATTACCCTAACACATGTCCTAATTCTATTGGATAAGTTTAATTCGACCAGAAACTACCTTAGAAATAAAATATGACCATTTAGGCCCACTTGGATAAGATTAGGATATTTATTATTATTTAATTCAAAGAAGAGTCAAAAGAGTTAAAATCAACGATTATTTACTAACACATTTTTAATATAGGGTTATACATAAGATAAATTTGATTTAAAATGTTCATTAGAAAGCTAATAATATTTCATACATAATTATATTTTATTTATAATCTTTAGAAATTAAATAATTTAATTTATTTATGATACAATGATGATGCAGTAATTACCATAATAGTGAAAAAATAGAATAATTGATATTATAAATACCTAAATAAGTATAATTGGAGTCTTTTTATGAATTCCACTAATTTTCTAGGTTAATATGATATGTTAATATTGATTTAATTAATGTTTTTCTAACTAATCATTCTGTTATGATTTTCAAAAAAATCAATTACTAAATAGTGTCAAAATTGACATAAAATAGTTTTTTTTAAAAATAGTATCTTATTAATTGTTATTTTATTCCTAAAAATCTAAGGTTCGGACAAATGACATAGATAAGGTTATATATATTAATAATTAACAACTTGGGGTTCTTTTGGATTTTTATAGTATGTTTATTAACGTTATAGGGTAAGAAAACAAGAAGACAAGGTTAGAGTAAAATTATTTAACTTAAAGTTTAATCAAATTGATAAGGTTAAAATAGAAACCTAAACTTTTCCAAATTATATTGGATGAAGTGATTTCGACCCATCCCCACATTGGCTTCGTAATAAATCAAATTGGAGCTATTTATAACCGAATTTGTCTTTATAATAAAATAATATTTTCTGTTTTTCCAAAAGAGCCCCTCTCCTCCCTTATAAAAGGGCACCTCCTCCCTCTCTTCCTCACACCACTTTGAGCCATCAAGCTCGGCCAACCCCTTCCAAAATCTCTTCTCCACTTCTCTAGAAACATTAGAGAGGTCCTGGTCTTCTTCAAAGACAAATTTTAGTTCCCTAAAATGAGGTCTCAAAGAGGCGCTTCAAAGAATAGGTAATGTCAGTTATCGATTCATTCATCTTTATTTCTTCTTCCACTTATTCTTCTTTAGTTGTTTCATTATGAAGTAATAACATTAGTATCACTAATATAATTATATGTTATTATAAGTATGAAACAACCCAATTTAACCTTCTATGCATCCTACGAAAAATGAAATCACCGCGCGTGCGTACGTACGGAATACCGTCTCCACGCCGGGGTGTAATCTATTTTCCACCACCACCTTACTTGGATGGGTATAATGGTGTAAATAATGACTATATATGATTATTTTAAAGTGATATTGATTCTGAAATATTATACATACACTTCAATACAATTCCATGATCATGGGAATGATATCATCGCTCGTGCGTACGTACGGACTACAGTCTCCACGACGCGATGAGATTCTTTCTCCATGTTAACCATTAAAGAATGATTATAAAGTATATATAAGTAATAATAATGAAATATATGACATTATAAATCTACTTTATTTATGTATATATAAATTTATGTCATCTACTTAATTCCATTCAACTCAATAAGGAAACGAAAACAACATTCATGCGTACATACGGCCTACCGTCTCCATGAACGATGTATTTCTTTCCATTTATCGATCTATTATATATATTTATATTCTGAATATATATTATATATAAATATTGTTTTATATTCTGTAATTAATTAATCATGATCTAGGTAATCATATTAATAATTAAAAGTCAAAACACGGACGACAAAAGAAACGATTTTACCAAAAAATGATCTTTAACATGGAATTTACAAAAGAACAGGTAATATAAAGTCATAAGTGAACCATATATGATATCATAACAATGAATATGATTCTGTAATAAGTCAATGACATTATTTAAATCATTATATAGGAGGTTCAGATACGTACAAAGCATATCGGACCTAAGGTAAGGGATAATTTTTCAAATCTCATTTTTATCCGAGATTGCTTATTTGTAAGTATTTACTAGGGTTATTTCTATAATCCATGTACATGTTTTATAAAAGTGTTTTCCTGTTTGTTTAAAGTCCTTTTTACCCATTCTTGAATTTTACTACATGGTATGTAAGGAATCTTTCTTTGGTTTATGTTACGAAGTACTTTTTGAATTTTCCGTCAAAAGTACGAGAATAATTGCTTTTAACTTATATGGCATGAACGGATTTTTATGGTTCGATATAGCCTTATTTTAATGAAGATTCCTCCAAATTATTTCATGAATATTTTAAACCAAATCCCTTTCATTTAAAATTGCATGACATCTTGTGAAAAGAAAAGGATTTGGAAGAAGAAAGGATATTTTCCTCAAGAATTTATCTCAATTGTTTTATCAAAACCAACTTTCATCTAAGATGAAATTATTTCATATGTTTATGTTTCAAGTATAATGTCTCTATGATTTACATGGTTTCACTTTCCTTATTATTAAAATGATATCCATTTCTTTTATATGGATTATGTGATGATGGGATGATTTTTATGAAACCCATTTTATTTATTGGGTTATTATGAATGATGTATGTTTATTTTGTGGAACAAGTAAGAATTATTTCATTAAGAGATGGGAGGGACCTATATCTCCCTCCAATACATTGGGTAAAGATTTAAATCTCAATAGATAGACATGGCTGGAACGGAAAGTTAAACCGGTTCAGTAATACAGGACTTGAACGGGGAGTGAAGTCGATTCAGAAAGGGACTTTGTCCACTAAGATGGTCTTGGAAGCAATGCCTTGGCTAATATGGAAATAATATCATGTGCCTAATGGTTTCCACACTTACATGTTTTATCCCCTTGCTATTTTATCATTCTTAATGTTTCATTATGATCTATGCCTTGCGTACTTCCATGTTTTATGTCATTGCTCAAGCATTTGATGTTTAAACATTATGTTCATGTTCTTAAGTTTAAATGTATATGGTATGTTTTATTTGATCCATGATTACCCTTACTGAGCATTTGAGCTCACCCTTTTTATGTTTTCTTTTCCACAGGATATAAAGAAAGGTTTTAGGTAAGAAAAAAAGGGGAGATCATTATGGGAGATGTTGAAGATCTTTCAACATGATTGGAAGATTATATTCTGAGTTTCTAAAGACACTAAACTATTATGATCCTTGAGTTTTGGTTTTTGTTATTTATTAAGTATTCCACAAATGTAATGTATTGTCCATGTACGTCATGCTTAGGGTCATTACAGTTGGTATCAAAGAAAAGGTTTAGTAAACCATTGAAAACTAGGATGCGAGAACTTTAATGAGATCCCTAGAGATATTTCTAAGGTATGTTTAGGGCTGTCCCTAAGGTTAAGTATTATTATAGGTTATAGTCCTAGAATTATGGTAATGATATTAGAATTAAACCTAAGATGTTAGATATTGAAGGTACTCCCCCTTTATTATGTTGTTTTCCTTATCATTATTTTTGCCTCTCACACTATTATTTCTGGGTTTTAGACGATGGCTAGAACCCGAAGGAACCGTGTTAATCAATGTAATGGACAATAAAATGATTGTCCTCCTGAACAAACAAATGTTATGGGAGATGGAATGAAAAATATTATTGCTATACTTACACAAGCTATTAATCATTCTAGACTTCCAAATGAGAAGAGAAGGGAACAATATTCTATTGAGTCCTTCATGAGGCAACATCCACCTTCTTTCAGTGGGTCTTTTGATCCACTTGTTGCTGAACAATGGATCAGTACTACTGAAAAGATATTTTCAGTTCTTCAATGTTCTGAACATGATAAATTCATCTTAGCAGTGCATCATTTCAAAGGTGATGCTGATCAATGGTGGAATCTAACCAAGAATACAAGGCCAATAGATGAAATTGAGTCCATGGAATGGGACGAGTTCAAGAACCTATTTTTCAATAATTACTTCCCTCATATTATCCGAACAAAGATGGAGAAGGAGTTTCTTGAACTAAAGCAAAATGATGATGAATCTGTTGGTACCTAAGAAGAAAATTATACAAGACTTTCAAGGTATGCTTCTGGTATTATTATCCAACCTGAGAGTAAGATCGATCGATTCTTTAGTGGCTTAAAACCAAGTCTTCGAAGGGATTTATCCATAAGGGACTTCAATAGTTATGAGGATATTGTTCGATGTTCTCTCAAAGTCGAGATTGAGATTGGAGTAACCCATCAGTCATTTGGGTTTGATAAGAAGAGGAAAATGTAATTCAAAGGAAAATCTAAAGAGCACACTGAAAAGAAGATGAGATTTCCCTTATGTTCAATGTGTGGAAAGAAACATGGAGGAAGTTGTCTTAAAGGGACAAGTAAATGTTTCAAATGTGGTAAGGAAGGTCATCGGGCATGTGAATGCTGCAATGATGAGAAGAAGATGTCTAGTTATGTGAACAATAAAAAGGCTACACGGAGTGCACCTCCTACACTTCAATGCTTCAAGTGTTATGAAATGGGGCATTATGATAATTAATGCCCTAATCCAAGGGTTAATGATGATCGACAAGAGAAACCACATAAGGCAAAGGACAAAGGTAAGTCACATGCGATCACTATTGGAAATTTTTAATAGGACAATGATGTGGTGGAATGATTAAGTGTTTATGTAATGGGATTCCAAAATAATGTTGTATATAGTATCATGGAATATTAGAATATTTATGTATTGGTCTATTGTGGTTTTCAATAATTTTATGGTACCAGTAACCATGGAATGTGACTGAGATATTTTTGGTAAGAAGATGATATGCACATAATGAAGGGATAAGAAGATAATGAGATGTTTGATTGTATTCATGCGCTCATGATTGATATAAGGACTAAGTGATATCATGGTTTGAGTATAAATAATTTTGAGGATTTTGGTATGTGGAAAGTGTTAACTTTTAACTGAATTCATGTTTTCACTAAGGTTCAATGGGTATTCATTCTTCAAGAGATTACATGATTAAGGTATTCACATGTTTGTAATTTAGATATATCTTATGATATATGGGGGATAAATGATGGCATTCATGTGAGTGTTATGTGACATTTCAAGTAATCATTTTCTTTATACTATGAGCTTGGACCGAAGTGTTTTAGATAACCATAAAGATTGGAATGGATTATGTTATACATAAGTTAGTATTGTTTAAGGATAGAACTTTTTTCGATTATTATTCATGGGATGTTATAGTAATATAGTTTTAGAAAAAGGAAAACCTGCAGGATGGGCGATAGCCCATCGCGTTGGACAAAGCTGTGGGAATCGAACCCACAACAGAAGTGTGACTAGCCTTTATCGCCTACCACTGGACTACAGGAAGTCCCTGGTTAGTAGAAACTAGTTTTATTTTATTAAGCGGTATGATATATGATGTATAAGTTCATTTTTGGAATCGTATATGTTTAACCTCACCATATATGTACTGATGTATATTTGATAACTTTTGCAAACATTTTGTTTGAAACAGATGGAATGACTCATCATTCTATCACATGACCTATTAACACTTCACAAATAACAAATTCAACTTCATTTCTTTAGGATATGAATTGGAAATCATTCAATGCACGAACAACAGTGAGTTTGTTCCAAAATCAAGCAAGTATTTCTTCTAATTCAAAATTTTCAACTTAAGGGAAATTATCTTGAAAACCAAAAATGGTGTCCTAGTTCTCTTATATCTGATGAATTAGATTGTAGCTTAGATCATCACAAATTTATGGCTTTGTGATTGCTGGCTTTTTCATAGCCATGTTCTCTACCACTCTCCATCAGAACATGATGGTTTGATTTCTCTTCCAAATCCATATTTTCACCTATGTGGAAACCCAGTGATTAGTTTATTTGGGTAACCGTTATGTTTCATACTTTTGTTTTTAAAAATTGGTTTTGGTATTCCTTTTTACGATATGGGTTTCTATTCAATTTGTAACCCCGACGAATTTTGAGGGCGAAATTCATTTTAAGGGGGGTAGAATGTAACACCCCAAGATTTTACAAAAAATATTCTTTTTAATTTCATTAATGTTTTGTGTTGTATGCTACACAAAAAAGAGCTTTCAGAACAAGAATCCTTTACTTTACTTGCATTACACACAATCACGACCTTCCTCGATAGCGTGTGTAGTAGGCAATACCGAGTTTCACTAAACAATAATATGCTATTAAAATATTATTAAAACGAGCCGTTATGAATAGTAATAACCACTTTATGAAATTTTGAAAATTTTATTTTTTCAAAATGGCCTTCATTTTTGGATTCGGAATATCGAAATTAGCTTTGGGTGAAATTTTAGTACTTTTCGGATAACTTTCATTTTCTGATGAATATTGAAAATTACTAAATTTAAATTAAAAACATCCTTTTTAATAGAAATAATTAATAGTGATAAATTATTAATTTGAGTGGTTTTAAAGTATATTTAGAATATATTTTTTCAATTAAATACAATGTTGGTCATTGGATGTAATTTCACATTTAAACCAAACATAAACAAGTGTCAATCTTTTGATAATTATTATCTCTTAAGAACACACTATTTTTTTGATGATGGGAATTAATTTTTAAATTAATTAATGAAACTGATATGTTTTGAATTTGGTAAAATAGACATCATTTTTTAGTTCATAATATCAAATATATCTTAGGCCTATTTTTTGGTATTTTTCTGGAAACTTTCATTTTTTTTTATGAATAGTGAAACCACTAAGTGGTAGTTAAAAAAAATTCATAAAATGTAATTTTACCACTTCTGTGAGTGGAATTTCAAAAATACGAGAGACACAGTTGATTTCAGTAAGTAAAATGTGGTTCAATGAGAAGAAAATAATTTTTAGTGAATAGTAACTTTTTATTTTTTTACCACAGTTAAAAGTAAATAGGGTAATTAAGAGTAAAAATGATATAATTATTATTACCCTAAAACATGTCCTAATTCTATTGGATAAGTTTAATTCGACAAAAAAAGCCTTTGAAATAAAATATGACCATTTAGGCCCACCTGGATTAGATTAGTACATTTATTATTATTTAATTCAAAGAAGAGTTAAAAGAGTTAAAATAAAAGTATATTTACTAAAACATTTTTAATATAGGGGTATATATAAGATAAATTCGATTTTAAATATTCATTAGAAAGATAATAATATTTCCTACATAATGATATTTTATTTATAATCTTTAGACATTAAATAAGTTAATTTATTTATGAAATAATGATGATGCAGTAATTACCATAATAGTGAAAAATTACAATAATTGATATCATAAATACCTAAATAAGTATAATTTGTTACTTTTTATGAATTACACTAATTTTCTAGGTTAATAAGATATGTTAATATTGATTTGATTAACTTTTTTCGAACTAATCATTATGTTATGATTTTCACAAAAATCAATTACTAAATAGTGTCAAAATTGACATAAAATAGTTTTTAAAAAAAATATTATATTATTAATTGTTATTTTATTCCTAAAAATATAATGATTGGCCAAATGACATAGATAAAGTTATATATATTAATAATAAAAGACTTGGGGTTCGTTTGGCTTCTTATAGTATTATTATTAACTTTATAGTGTAAGAAAACAAGAAGACTAGGTAAGAGTAAAATTATTTAACTTAAAGTTAAATCTAATTGATAAGGTTAAAATAGAAACCTAAACTTGTCCAAATTCTATTGGATGAAGGTATTTCGACCCATCCCCACCTTAGATTTGAAATAAATCAATTTGGAGATATTTATAACCGAATTGTTCTTTATAATAAAATAATATTTTTAGTTTTTCCAAAAGAGCCCCTCTCCTCCCTTATAAAAGGGCACCTCCTCCCTCTCTTCCTCACACCACATTGAGCCTTCAAGCTTGGCCAACCCCTGCCAAATTATCTTCTCCACTTCCCTAGAAACATCCTAGAGGTCTTGGTATTCTTCAAAGACCAATTTTAGTTCCCTAAAAAGAGTTCCCAAAGAGGCGCTTCAAAGAATAGGTAATGTTCGTTACCAATTCTTTCATCTTTATTTCTTCTTCAACTTATTCTTTATTAGTTTTTTCATTATGATGTAATAACATAGGTATCACTCATATAATGATATGTCATTATAAGTATGAAACAACCCTATTTTACCTTCTATCCATCCTACGGAAAACGAAATCACAGCGCGTGTGTACGTACGAAATACCGTCTCCACGCCGTGGTGTAATCTATTTTCCACCACCACCTTACTTGGATGGGTATAATGGTGTAAATAATGACTATATATGAATATGGTAAAGTTATATTGATTCGGAAATATTATACACACACTTCAATACAATTCCTCGATCATGGGAATGATATCATCGCTCGTGCGTACGTATGGACTATTGTCTCCATGACGCGATGAGATTCCTTCTCCATGTTAACCATTAATGAATGATTATAAAATATATGTAAGTAATAATAATGTAATATATGACATTATAAAGCTACTTAATTTATGTATATATAAATTTATGTCATCTACTTAATTCCATTCAACTCAATAAGGAAACGAAAACAGCGTTCATGCGTACGTACGACCTACCGTCTCCATGAATGGTGTATTTCTTTCCATTTATTGATCTATTATATATATGTATATTCTGAATATATATTACATATATATCATGTTTTATATTATGGAATTAAGTAATCACTATCTAAGTAATCATAATAATAATTAAAAGTCAAAACACAGACGACAAAAGAAACGATTTTACCCAAAAATGATCTTTAACATGGAATTTATAAAAGAATGGGTAATATAATGTCATAAGTGAACCATATATGATATCATAAGAATTAATATGATTCTGTAGTAAGTAAATGACATTATTTAAATCATTATACAAGAGTATTGGATACGTACAAAGCATATCAGACCTAAAGTAAGAGATAATTTTGCAAATCTCATTTTTATCTGAGATTTCTTATTCGTAAGTATTATTAGGGTTATTTCTATAATCCATGTCCATGTTTTATAAAATTGTTTTCATTTATGTTTAAAGTTCTTTTTACCCATTCATGACTTTTACTACATGGTATGTAAGGAATCTTTCTTTTGTTTACGTTACGAAGTACTTTTTGACTTTTCCAGCAAAAGTACGACAAGAATGTTTTTTTAACTTATACGGCACGAATGGATTTTTACAGTTTTATTGTAGAGACCTGAAGCTTGACGTACATGGACATTACATTACTTTTTCGGAATACTTATTACCTAAAAAAACACACACACAAGGACAGTAATAGTTTAGTGTCTTTGGAAACTCGGAATATAATCTTCTAATCGTGGTGAAAGATCTTCAACATCTCCCATAAAGAACTTCTTTTTTTTAAACCTAAATCCTTTCGTTATGTCCTGGGGAAAATAAAACATAAAAGGGTGAGCTAAAATTCTCATTGAGGGTAAAAAAAAAGAAATATCAATCACATTATATACATAAGAACATAACTTTTGGAAATCTTAACCTGCAAAAGAGATCATATTATCATAACATGGGATAAATCATAGAAGTGAAATGTAATCCCAATGATCATAACATAAAACATGAAACTTTGTGGCATACACACATAATCATAGAGAATCATTTCTTATTAGTCAAGACTCATTTCCAAGACTATCTTAGTGGACAAAGTCCATTTCGGAACCGAGTCACCCTCGTTTCAGTCATGTTTCACTGAACCGGTATAACCTACCATTCCATCTATGTCTATCTCATGAGATATAAAATCTTTACCCAATGTATTGGAGGGAGATATAGGTCCCACCCATCTCATAATGATACCATTCTTATGTGTGCCACAAAATCATAAACCATACATCATAGCATAACCCATGTAATAAAAATGGGATTCTTAAACAACATGACATCATAAAACAATTCATATAAGATAAAGGAATTCATAAAAATATTTCCATCACAACATAATCAAATCCATTTAATAATAGGGATATAAATAGAACCCAATATTATCTTAGATGGAATATAATTTTGATAAAACACTTGAACTCCATTCTTGAGGAAAATATCCTTTCTACTTCAAAAACACTTTTCCTTTCTTAACATGTCGTACACTTCTAAACTAAAAGAAGTTGATTAAAAATAAACTTGAAAACTTTTAAAGAAAGCTTCTTGGAAATAATTCTTTAAAAATACGTTCATTCTTTATAAGTTAAAAAAACATTCTTCGTACTTTTGACGGAAAAGTCAAAAAGTACCTCGTACGAAAAACGACAACAGATTCCTTTCTTATATTTTACTAAAAACTCATCAAAGGGTAAAATTGGATTTAAAAAATTGTAGGTGGATGGAAATAATATTAAATATTGAGGAAACATGGATGTGGATGATAAAATACACCCTAGTAAATACCAAAGTATAAACAATCTCGGATAAAATGAGATTGTTATATTTTCCCTTACCTTAAGTCCGATTTGCTTCGTAAGTGTCCAAAACTCCTGTATAATGATTTAAATAATGTCATTTACTTATTAAAGAATCATATTCATTGTTATTATATCATATATGGTTCACTTATGACTTTATATTACCCGTTCTTTTGTAAATTAATGTTAAAGTAGCGTTTTGGGTAAAATCGTCTCATTTGTCGTTCGTGTTTTAACTTGTAATTATTCATATGATTACTTAGATCATGATTAATTAATTCAAGAATATAAAACATGATTTATATATAATATATATTCAGAATATACATATATATAATGGATTGATAAATGGAAAGAATACACCATTCATGGAGACGGTAGGTCGTACGTACGCATGAACGCTGTTTTCGTTTCCTTGTTGAATTGAGTGGAATTAAGTATATGACATAAATATATACATATACATAAATCCAGTAGCTTTATAATTTCATATATTTAATTATTATTTCTTATATATACTTTATAATCATTCTTAAATGGTTAACATGGAGAATGAATCTCATCGCGTCGTGGAGACGGTAGTCCGTACGTACGCACGAGCGATGATATCATTTCCATAATTATTGAATTGAATTGCAGTGGATGATACAATATATCATAATCATTATGATGTTATAATAACTATGTATAGTTATTCTATACACCATAATACCCATCCATGTAAGGTGTTGGTGGAAAAACAGATTACACCACGGCGTGGAGACGGTATTCCGTACGTACGCACGCGCGGTGATTTTGTTTTCCTTAGGATGGATAGGAGGTGAAATGGGGTTGTTTCATATTTATAATAACATATCAGTATATTAGTGATACTGATGTTATTACTTTATAATGAAACAACTAAAGAAGAAGAAGTTGAAGAAGAACAATGTTTGAAAGAATCGGTAAAAGAAATTGCCTCTTCTTCTATACGCCTCTTTGAAACCTCTTCTTAGGGCACTAAGATTGGTCTTAGAAGAATCCAAGAACCTATAGGATGTTTCTAGGTAAGTGGAGAAGAGAATTTTGCAGGGGTTGGCCGAGATTTAATGCTCCAATTGGTGTGAGGAAGTGAGGGAGGAGGTGCCCTTTTATAAGGGAGGAGAGGGGCACCTTTGGAATTCTTAAACATATTAATTTATAATAAATCTAACCCCACTTAAAAACTTCAAAAAATGTCTCATATTCTAATATTAGATGAGATAGGGTTGTATTATCATCAACAAATCAAATTTATACATGTTTGGACCTTATTATTTGGATTTATCCTTATTTAATCTATTTAAGTTTATTTGAGGTAATAAAATTCTAAATTTTAAATTATAACAAATATTTACTTATTTGTTGTGAATTTTCCATAATTGTTTACTTTATTACATTATAAAACATATAAATTTAAATTTGTAAATTTTAAATATTTTTGTGATTTTTTAAAAAATTTATAATATGTTAATTTTATAAAATAACAATAGTGTCAATTTTGACACTATTCATTTATTTGAATTTAAATAAAATATATACAGAATATATGTTCTAACTAAAAGCATGATTAGATTAATAAAAGGTCATATGTATCTATAAAATTATTTTATCACATTAAATATTTCATATAATATTTATTTTATTATTTTTAAAACCATTTATTTGGTTTATCTCTTAATAAAATAATTACTACAATATTTTTGTATAATTATTTAATATACTTATTTGTTGCATAAAAATTAAAAATTAAATTCTATGATGAAGATAAATCTATTAACCTTCAAAATAATACTTTTACTCGAATTTATCATCTTAAAATCACAAGATTGAAATTTTTATATTTATTAAATTATGAAGGTGACAACTTTGGCATCATTTAAAATAAAATAATATAAGGGTCATAATCACTTTTATAAGGATCCAAACGGTTTTATATTAGGTAATTGGATTCTTAAGGTGTATATATACACTACCAATAAGTTTTGGTCAGGATTTTGGGTATTTTAATGGGTATTATTATTTCAATAAAAACTATATTACTTATTTTCCACTTAATAAATAATTTCATTATCATTAATGTATAACCATTAATGACAATTATTTAATCCCTAAAAATTATAAATAAATTATCATGATGTAGATAATTTTATTAGATTTCTGGATACTATTCATTTTCGATGTTTTTGGATGTTTATCACTAAATTAAATTTATTATACTTATAAGATTTAAGAGAGTGACATGTTGTCACTTTCTTTGGTTTTAAAAATAATTAAATTATTTTCATGGTAAAAAGTCAATAAAATGAATATAATCCGACCCTTAGTTGGTATGGGTTTAATTTTAGCCATCCAATAGAGTTTTGGCATGTGTTAGGGTAATTTTATAATATTATTTTTACCCTTAATTACCTGATTTACCTTTAACTATGGTAAATAAAATTTACCGTAGTTACTATTCATAATTCCCAAAAATAAAATGTAGCCTATTAACATAATTTGGACCCACTGATTCCAAATATGGAATAAATTTTTTCAAATTCAATACACAGAAGTTGCAGAAATTAAATTAAAATTAATCCCGTTGTCGAATGAAAACGGGTTTTTGGTTACAACATTGCAAATGATTGAATTGATTTAACCTATGAATTCAATGTAAAATCAATGCTAATGACATACATGATATTAAATGGTAAAAATATATTCTATTTATAATTTAAAACCATTCAATATTATCATTTAACCATATTAATTATTACGATGAAAAAAGTTGTTTTTCATTAAAATATAGCGTGTTTTTAATATTCATCAAAATATGAAAGTTACCAGAATAATACAAAAAATTTATCCAAAGTAAATTTTTATTTCTTGATTCCAAATAAGAATTTTATTTTTTCAAATTAAACTTATAAACATGTCAAAAACTAGATTTAATGTGGGTGTGCCATCAAGAGGTGGCAAAACTGCATTTTTTTAAAAATACTTATTTTACCCGAAAAATTTATTTTGTTCTTATACCATGTTCTATAAGATGTGTATGATGAATAATAATGTTATAAAATTCAAAATTTAGTTAATACTATTCATAACGGCTAGTTCATAATAATATTATAATAATATATCGTTGTTTAGTGAAACCCGGTATTGCGTACAACACACGCTATAGAGGAAGGTCACGATTGCGTGTAATGCAAGCCAAGTCAGGGTTACGTGTTGTGAAAAAATCCTTCGTTGTTTCTTATAACAGAATACAACCATAGTTTATTTATACATTGAATATATATATATATACTCAATGTTTCGTAGAATAACTATTATCAAAATTGTGTGTAACACGATCCAAGAATAGTATTGCGTATACTGCAAGCTAATACGGTGTTGCGTATAGCGCAAGGTAATCTTGGTGTAGCATACAACACATGAAATTAATGAAATTAAAAGAATAATTTTCATAAAATATCAGGGTGTTACATTCTACCCCCCTTAAAAGGAATTTCGCCCACAAAATTCATCGGGGTTATAAACGGTTTACTACAGGAAAGTTTCTTTAAAAGAAACCCACATCGTAAAATGGAATACCAAAACCAATCTTTAAAAACAAAAGTATGAAACGTAATGGTTACCCAAATAAAATATTCACTGGGTTTCAAGATAGGTGAAAATATGGATATGGAAGAGAAATCTAACCATCATGTTCTGATGGAGAGTGGTAAAGAACATGGCTATGGAAAAGCTAGCATTCACAAATCCATAGATTTGTGATGATCTAAGGTATCATCTGATTCATCGGATATAAGGGCACTAGGACAACATTTTTGGTTTTCAAGTTCATTTCCCTAAAGTTGATGAATTAAAAGAAATAATTATATGATTTTGGTACAATTTCACTGTTGTTTGTTAATTGAATAATTTCCACTTCATCCCTTAATGAAATGAAGTTGAATTTGTTATTCATGATGTGTTAGCAGATCATGTGATATAATGATGGTTCATTCCATCTGTCTCAAACAAAAGGTTAGAAAAGTTATCAAAAAATTCATAAGTCTATATATAGTGAGATTAATCATATATGTTTTCTAAAATGGACTTATACTTCATATATCATACTTCTTAATATAATAAAACTAGTTTCTACTAAACAGGGACTTCTTGTTGGCCAGTGGTAGGCGATAAAGGCCAATCGCACTTCGGTTGTGGGATCGATTACCACAGCCTTGTCCGACGCGATGGGCTGCCGCTCGCCCTGCAGGTTGTCCTTTTTCTAAAGCTGTATTACTATAACATCCCATCAACAATATCAAAAAAGTTTTATCTTTAAACAATACTAACTTATTTCCAACATAATCCATTCCAATCTTTAGGCTCATCTAAAATACGTAGGTCCAAGCTCATAGTATAAAGAAAATGATCACGTGAATTTCATCATTTATCCACTATATATCATAAGATATATCTTGTTGTTCAAATTAAAAACATGTGAATACCTTAATCATGTATTCTCTTGAAGAATGAATACCCATTGAAACTTAGTGAAAACATGAATGCAGTCAAAAGTTAACACTTTTCACATACCAAAATACAAAAATTCTATATACACAAACCATGATATAACCTTCTCATTATATTAGTCATGAGCTCATGAATACTATCAAACATTTAATTTTCTCCTTATCCCTTCATTATGCACATATCATCTACATTCCAAAAATATCTGAATAACCTTTCATGGATACTAGTAACATTAATCATACACTTTCAAAACACAAGGAAAGACAATAGTGTAACAATCCTTAGATGTCTCTTTATTCCATAGTACCATGTGATTACTTATACAACATTACACATGATAAACATGTAATCATTCCACTACATTCTTAAACCATTGACTGAGCTTCAACAATTCTTTCATATCACATAGAATTTGTAGTCTCTTCATCAACTTCAACATAAATACTACCCATACGACCATACTTATTCTCTTCATGAGACTTTCCCTTAGGGAATTGGTTTTCTTAATCCCCGTACATTCCACATTTAAAACATTTAACCATTTTTGATGTCGTAGCAATACCATTATCCTCATCCCTGGTGTTAACTGAACCTTTTCCTTTGCACTTACTGGCTTTGTTTCCTTCTTTTCCACACCCAAAACATCTTCCAGTTCCTTTGAAACATTCTCCTTGGTGCCTCTTCCCACATGATTTACATAGGGTAAATTGAACTTTCTTTCCTCTATGATCATCATGAAATTCCATCTTTCTCTTATTATCCGAGTCAGGAAACTTACCAAATTTTACTTTATTGATCATATTATGAGACTGCTGATTCGGCATAATAATGATGTTTGGACTTCCAAATCCCATTTCATTTGCTTTCTCATGAAGAATATCATTCCATTTTCCATCATATCCTCCATTATCATGAATCATCTTGTTTCCAGCCATTTTCTAAAACCCAAAAAGAATAGTTTGAGAGGAAAAAATCATAATAAAGGGGGAGTAACTTCAATATCTAACATCTTTGGTTTAATCTAATATCGTTACCATAGTTCTAGGACTATATCCTATATGTATACTTATCCTTAGGGACATCCATAGACATACCATAGAAATATGTCTAGGGATCTCACTAACATTTTTGCATCCTAGTTTCCAAAGGTTGACTAAAATTTTCCTCTGATACCAACTGTAGAGACACGAAGCTTGACGTACATGGACATTACATTACTTTTGCGGAATACTTAGTACATAACAAAAACACACACACAAGGACCGTAATAGTTTAGTGTCTTTGGAAACTCGGAATATAATCTTCTAATAGTGGTGAAAGATATTCAACATCTCCCATTATGATCTTTTTTTTTAAACCTAAATCCTTTCTTTATGTCCTGGGGAAAAGAAAACATAAAAGGGTGAGCTCAAATGCTCAGTAATGGTAAACAAAAGAAATATCAATCACATCATATACATAAGAACATAACTTTTGGAAATCGTAACCTGCAAAAGAGATCATAATATCATAACATGGGATAAATCATAGAAGTGAAATGTAATCCCAATGATCATAACATAAAACATGAAACTTTGTGGAATACACACATAATCATAGAGAATCATTTCGTATTAGTCAAGACTCATTTCCAAGACTATCTTAGTGGACAAAGTCCATTTCTGAACCGAGTCACCCTCGTTTCAGTCCTGTTTCACTGAACCGGTATAACCTACCATTCTAGCCATGTCTATCTCATGAGATATAAAATCATTACCCAATGCATTGGAGGGAGATATTGGTCCCACCCATCTCATAATGATACCATTCTTATGTGTTCCACAAAATCATAAACCATACATCATAGCATAACCCATGTAATAAAAATGGGATTCTTAAACAACATGACATCATAAAAAAATTCATATAAGATAAAGGAATTCATAAAAATATTTCCATCACAACATAATCAAATCCATGTAATAATATTGATAGAAACAGAACCCAATATTATCTTAGATGGAAAATAATTTTGATAAAACACTTGAACTCCATTCTTGAGGAAAATATCATTTCTACTTCAAAAACACTTTTCCTTTCTTAACATGTTGTACACTTATAAACTAAAAGAAGTTGATTAAAAATAAACTTGAAAACTTTTAAAGGAATATTCTTGGAAATAATGTTTTAAAAATCCATTCATGTTGTATAAGTTAAAAAAACATTCTTCGTACTTTTGATGGAAAAGTCAAAAAGTACCTCGTACGAATAACGACAAAAGATAACTTTCTTATCTTTTACTAAAAACACATCGAAGGGTAAAAATGGATTTAAACAATTTTAGGTGGATGGAAATAATATTTCATATTGAGGAAACATGGATGTGGATGATAAAATACACCCCAGTAAATACCAAAGTATAAACAATCTCGGATAAAATGAGATTGTGATATTTTCCCTTACCATAGGTCCGATTTGCTTCGTAAGTGTCTGAACCTCCTGTATAATGATTTAAATAATGTCATTGACTTATTACAGAATCATTTTCATTGTTATTAGATCATATATGGTTCACTTATGACTTCATATTACCCGTTCTTTTGTAAATTCATGTTAAAGTAGCGTTTTGGGTAAAATCGTCTCATTTGTCATTCGTGTTTTAACTTGTAATTATTCATATGATTACTTAGATCATGATTAATTAATTCAATAATATAAAACATGATTTATATATAATATATATTCAGAATATACATATATATAATTGATCGATAAATGGAAAGGAATACACCGTTCATGGAGACGGTAGGCCGTACGTACGCATGAACGCTGTTTTCGTTTCCTTATTGAATTGAGTGGAATTAAGTAGATGACATAAATATATATATATACATAAATCTGGTAGCTTTATAATGTCATATATTTCATTATTATTGCTTATATATACTTTATAATCATTCTTAAATAGTTAACATTGAGAATGAATCTCATCATGTCGTGGAGACGGTAGTCCGTACGTACGCACGAGTGATGATATCATTTCCATAATTATTGAATTGAATTGGAGTGGATGATACAATATATCAGAATAATTATGATGTTATAATACCTATGTAAAGTTATTCTTTACACCATAATAGCCTTCCACGTAAGATGTTGGTGGAAAAACAGATTACACCACGGCGTGGAGACGGTATTCCGTAAGTAGGCACGCGCGGTGATTTTATTTTCCGTAGGATGGATAGGAGGTGAAATGGGGTTGTTTAATATTTATAAAAACATATATTTATATTAGTGATACTGATGTTATTACTTTATAATGAAAAAACTAAATAAGAAGAAGTTTAAGAAGAAAAAAGTTTGAAAGAATCGGTAGAAGAAATTACCTCTTCTTCGATACGCCTCTTTGAAACCTCCTCTTAGGGCACTACGATTGGTCTTTTAGGAAGAAAAAAACCTCTAGGTTATTTCTATGGAAGTGGAGAAGAGAATTTGTCATGGGTTGTCCGAGATTGAAGGCTCCAATTGGTGTGAGGAAGTGAGGGAGGAGGTGCCCTTTTATAAGGGAGGAGAGGGGCACCTTTGGAATTATTAAAAATATTAATTTATAATAAATCTACCCCCACTTAAAAACTTCCAAAAATGACTCATATTCGAAGCAAAGATGATATAGGGTTGTAATCACATCAAGCAATCAAATTTAGACATGTTTGGACCTTATTATTTTGATTTATCCTTATTTAATCTATTTAAGTTTATTTGAGGTAATAAAATTCAAAATTTTAAATTATAACAAATAATTACTTATTTGTTGAGAATTTTCCATAATTGTTTACTTTATAAAATTATAGACCATATAAATTTAAATTTATAATTTTTAAATATTTTTGTTATTTTTAAACAATTTTATAATATGTTATTTTTATAAAATAACAATAGTGTCAATTTTGACACTATTTATTTATTTGAATTTAAATAAAATATATACAGACTATATGTTCAAACTAAAAGCTTTAATAGATTCATAAAAGGTCATATGTATCTATAAAAGTATTGTATCACATTAAATAGTTCATATAATATTTATTTTATTATTTTTAAAACCATTTATTTGGTTTATCTCTTAATAAAATAATTACTACAACATTTTTGTATAATTATTTAATATACTGATTTGTTGCATAAAAATTTAAAATAAAATCCTATGATGAAGATAAATCTATTAAACTTCACAATAATACTTTTACTCGAATTTATCATCTTAAAATCACAAGATTTAAATTTTTATATTTATTAAATTATGAAGGTGACAACTTTGGCATCATTTAAAATAAAATAATATAAGTGTCATAATCACTTTTATAAGGATCCAAACGGTAATATATAAGGTCCTTGGATGCTTAAAGTGCATATATACACTACCATTAAGTTTTGGTCAGGTTTTAGGGCCTTTTAATTGGTATTACTATTTCAATAAAAACTATATTACTTATTTTCCACTTAATAAATAGATTCTTTATCATTAATGTATCACCATTAATGACAATTATTTAATCCCTAAAAATTCTAAATAAATTATCATGATGTATATAATTTTATTATATTTTTGTAGATTATTCATGTTCGATGTTTTTTGATGTTTATCACTAAATTAAAATTATTATACTTATAAGATCTAAGAGAGTGACATGTTGTCACTTTCTTTGGTTTTAAAAATAATTAAATTATTTTCATGGTCAAAAGTCAATAAAATGAATCTAATCTGACCCTTAGTTGATATTGGTTTACTTTTAGCCATCCAATAGAATTTTGTCATGTGTTAGGATAATTTTATAATATTATTTTTACACTAAATTACCTGATTTTCCTTTAACTATTGTAAATAAAATTTACCGTAGTTACTATTCATAATTCCCAAAAATAAAATATAGCCTATTAACATAATTTGGACTCACTGATTCCAAATATGGAATCCATTTTTTCAAATTCAATACACAGAAGTTACAGAAATTAAATTAAAATTAATCCCGTTGTCGAATGAAAACAGGTTTTTGTTTAAAACATTGCAAATGATTGAATTCATTTAACCTAAGAATTCAATGTAAAATCAATGATAATGACATACATTATATTAAATGGTAAAAATATATTCTATTTATACTTTAAAACCATTAAAATTTATAATTTAACCATATAAATTATTACGATGAAAAAAGTTTTTTTTCATTAAAATATAGCGTGTTTTTACTATTCATCAAAATATGAAAGTTACCAGAATAATACGAAAAATTTATCCAAAGTAAATTTTTATTTCATGATTCAAAAGAAGAATTTTATTTTGTCAAATTGAACTTATTAACATGTCAAAAACTGGATTTAATGTGGGTGCGCCATCAAAAGGCGGCAAAACTGCATTTTTTTAAAAATACTTATTTTACCCGAAAATTTTATTTTTTTCTTATACCATGTTCTATAAAATGTGTAAGATGATTAATAATGTTATAAAATTCAAAATTTAGTTAATACTATTCATAACAGCTAGTTCATAATAATATTATAATAATATATCGTTGTTTAGTGAAACCCAGTATTGCGTACAACACACGCTACCGAGGAAGGACGTGATTGCGTGTAATGAAAGCCTAGTCAGGATTACGTGTTGTGAAAGAATCCTTCGTTGTTTCTTATAACAGAATCCAACCATATTTCATTTATACATTGAATATATATATATATACTCAATTTTTCTTAGAATAACTATTATCAAAATTGTGTGTAACACGATCCAAGAATAGTATTGCGTATACTACAAGCTAATACGGTGTTGCGTATAGCGCAAGGTAATCTTGGTGTAGCATAAAACATAATAAATTAATGAAATTTAAAGAATATTTTTCATAAAATCTCAGGGTGTTACATTTATAAAGACTTATTTTCATGAATCTTCCTCCAAAATATTTCATGAATATTTTCAACCAAATATCTTTCTTTTAAAATTTCATGACATTTTGTGAAAAGAAAATGATTTGGAAGAAGAAAGGATATTTTCCTCAAGAATTTATTTCAAGTGTTTTATCAAAACCAATTTTCATCTAAGATGAAATTATTTCATATGTGTATGTTTCAAGTATAATGTCTCTATGATTTACAGGGTTTCACTTTCCTTATTATGAAAATGATATCCATTTCTTTTATATAGATTATGTGATGATGGGATGATGATTATGAAACCCATTTTATTTATTGGGTTATTATGAATGATGTATGTTTATTTTGTGGCACAAGTAAGAATGATTTCCTTATGAGATTGGTGGGACCTATATCTCCCTCCAATGTATTGGATAAAGATTTATATCTCATGAGATATACATGGCTGGAACGAAATGTTAAACCGATTCAATAATACAAGACTGGAACGAGGAGTGAACTCAATTCAGAAATGGAGTTTTTCCACTAAGATGGTCTTGGAAGTAATTCCTTGGCTAATATGAAAATCATATCATGTGCTTAATGGTTACCACAATTACATGTTTTATTCCCATGCTATTTTATCATTCTTAATGTTTCATTATGATCTATGCCTTGCGTACTTCCATGTTTTATGCCATTGCTCAAGCTTTTGATGTTTAAACATTATGTTCATGTTCTTAAGTTCAAATGTATATAATATGTTTTATTTAATCCATTATTACCCTTACTGATCATTTGAGCTCACCCTTTTTGTGTTTTCTTTTCCCTAGGATATAAAGAAGGGTTTTAGGTAAGAAAAAAAGGGGAGATCATTATGGGAGATGTTGAAGATCTTTCAACATGATTAGAAGATTATTTTCCGAGTTTCCAAAGACACTTAACTATTAAGATCCTTGAGTTTTGGTTTTTGTTATTTATTAAGTATTTCGCAAATGTAATGTATTCTCCATGTACGTCGAGCATAGGGTTGTTACAGTTCGTGTCAGAGGAAAGGTTTAGTCAACCATGGGAAACTAGGATGCGAGAACTTTAGTGAGATCCCTAGAGATATTTCTTAGGTATGTCTAGGGATGTCCCTAAGGTTATGTATTATTATAGGTTATAGTTCTAGAATTTTGGTAACGATATTAGAATTAAACCTAAGATGTTAGATATTGAAGGTACTCCCCCTTTATTATGTTGTTTTCCCTAGCATGATTATTGCCTCTCACACTATTCTTTTTATGTTTTAGACGATGCCTAGAACCTGATGGAACCGTGTTGATCAATGTAATGGACAATGCAATGATAGTCCTCCTGAACAAACAAATGTTATGGGAGAGGGAGTGAAAAATATTATTTCTATACTTACACAAGCTATGAATCATTCTGGACATCCAAATGAGCAGAGAAGGGAATAATATTCTATTGAGTCCTTCATGAGGTAACGTCCACCTTCTTTCAGTGGGTCTTTTGACCCACTTGTTGCTGAAAAATGGATCAGTACTACTGAAAAGATATTTTCAATTCTTCAATGTTCTGATCATGATAAAGTCATCTTAGCAGTGTATCGTTTGGAAGGTGATGCTGATCAATGGTGGAATCTTACCAAGAATACAAGGCCAAGAGATGAAATTGAGTCCATGGAATGGGACGAGTTCAAGAACATATTTTTCAATAAGTACTTACCTCGTATTCTCCAATCAAAGATGGAGAAGGAGTTTCTTGAACTAAAGAAAATGGATGATTAATCTGTTGGTAACTATGAAGCAAATTTTACAAGACTTTCAAGATACGCTTCTGGTATTATTATCCAACCTGAGAGTAAGATCGATCGGTTCTTTAGTGGCTTAAAACCAAGTCTTCTAAGGGAATTAGCCATAAGGTACTTCAATAGATACGAGGAAATCGTTCAATGTGCTCTCAATGTCGAGATGGAGATTGGAGTAACCCATATGTCATATGGGTTTGATAAGAAGAGGAAAATCGAATTCAAAGGAATATCTAAAGACCACACTGAAAATAAGATGAGCTTTCCCTTATTCTCAATGTGTGGAATGAAACATAGAAGAAGTTCTCTTAAAGGGACAAGTACATGTTTCAAATGTGGAATGGAAGTTCATCGGGAATTTGAATGTTGCAATGATGAGAAGAAGATGTCTAGTGATGCGAAAAATGAAAAGGCTACACAGAGTGCACCTCCTACACCTCAATGTGTCAAGTGAAATGAAATGGGGCATTATGCTAATCAATGCCCTAATCCAAGGGTAAATGATGATCGACATGAGCAACCACATAAGGCAAAGGACAAATGGAATCCACATGCGATCACTATTGGAGATGTTGAATAGGACAATGATGTGGTGGAAGGATTAAGTGTTTATGTAATGGGATTCCAAAATAATGTTGTATATAATATCGTGGAATACAGGAATATTTATGTATTGGTCTATTGTGGTTTTCAATAATTTTAAGGTACCGGTAACCATGGAATGTGACTGAGATATTTTTGGTATGAAGATGATATGCACATAATGAAGGGATAAGAAGATAATGAGATGTTTGATTGTATTCATGCGCTCATGATTGATATCAGGACTATGTGATATCATTATTTGAGTATAAATAATTTTGAGGATTTTGGTATGTGGAAAGTGTTAACTTTTAACTGAATTCATTTTTTCACTAAGGTTCAATGGGTATTCATTCTTCAAGAGATTACATGATTAAGGTATTCACATGTTTGTAATTTAGATATATCTTGTGATATATGGGGGATAAATGATTGCATTCACGTGATTGTTATGTGACATTTCAAGTAATAATTTTCTTTATACTATGAGCTTGGACCGAAGTATTTTAGATTACCGTAAAGATTGGAATGGATTATGTTGGACAGAAGTTATTATTGTTTAAGGATAGAACTTTTTTCGATTATTACTGATGGGATGTTATATTAATATAGTTTTAGAAAAAGGACAACCTGCAGGACGGGCGACAGCCCATCGCGTCAGACAAAGTTATGGGAATTGAACCCACAACCGAAGTGCGATTGGCCTTTATCACCTACCACTGGCCTATAGGAAGTCCCTGGTTCGTAGAAACTAGTTTTATTTTATTAAGCGGTATGATATATGAAGTATAAGTTTATTTTTGGAATCGTATATGATTAACCTCACCATAGATGGACTTATGTATATTTGATAACGTTTGCGAACCTTTTGTTTGAAACAGATGGAATGACCCATCATTATATCACATAACCTATTAACAATTCACAAATAAAAAATTCAACTTCATTTCTTTATGATATGAATAGGAAATTGTTCAATGCACGAACAACAGTGAGATTGTACCAAAATCAAGCAAGTATTTCTTCTAATTCTAAATTTTCAACTTTAGGGAAATGTTCTTGAAAACCAAAAATGTTGTCCTAGTTCTCTTATATATGATGAATTAGATGGTACCTTAGATCATCACAAATTTATGGCTTTGTGATTGTTGGCTTTTTCATAGCCCTATTCTATACCACTCTCCATCAGAACATGAGGGTTTGATTTCTCTTCCAAATCCATATTTTCACCTATGTGGATTTCCAGTGATTAGTTTATTTGGGTAACCGTTAAGTTTCATACTTTTGTTTTTAAATATTGGTTTTGGTATTCCTTTTTACGATGTGGGTTTCTATTCCATTTATAACCCTGATGAATTTCTAGGGCGAAGTTCATTTTAAGGGGGGTAGAATGTAACACCCCAAGATTATAAAAATAATATTCTTTTTAATTTCATTAATGTCTTGTGTTGTATGCTACACCAAATGGAGCTTTCACAACATGCATCCTTGACTTTCCTTGCATTACACGCAATCGCGACCTTCCTCGATAGTGTGTGTAGTACGCAATACCTAGTTTTACTAAACAACAATATGCTATTAAAATATTATTAAAACTAGCTGTTATGAATAGTAATAACCACTTTTTGAAATTTTGAAAATTTTATTTTTTCAAAATGGACTTCACTTTTGGATTCGGAATATCAAAATTATCTAAGGGTGAAATTTTGGTACTTTTCGGATAACTTGCATTTTCCGATGTATATTGAAAATTACTAAATTTTAATTAAAAGAAACTTTTTTAATAGAAATAATTAATAGTGATAAATTATTAATTTGAGTGGTTTTAAAGTATATTTATAATATATTTTTACAGTTAAATACAATGTTGGTCATTGGATGTAATTTTACATTTAAACTAGACATAAACAAGGGTCAATCTTTTGATAGTTATTATCTCTTAAGAAAAGACTATTTTTTTGGATGACGAGAATTAATTTTTAAATTAATTAATGAAACTGATATGTTTTGATTTTGGTAAAATAGATATCATTTTTTAGTTCATAATATCAAATATAGCTTAGGCCTATTTTTTGGTATTTTTCTAGAAACTTTTATTTTTTGTTGAATAGTGAAACCACTAAGTGGTAGTTAAAAAAAATTCATAAAACATAATTTTACAACTTTTGTGAGTGGAATTTCAAAAATATGAGATACACGGTTGGTGTCAGTAAGTAAAATGTGGTTCAATGAGAAGAAAACAATTTTTGCGGAATAGTAACTTTTTACTTTTTTTTACCACGGTTAAAAGTAAATAGGGAAATTAAGGGTAAAAATGATATAATTATTACCCTAACCCATGTCATAATTCTATTGGATAAGTTTAATTCGACGATGAACAACCTTAGAAATAAAATATGACCATTTAGGCCCACTTGGATTAGATTAGGACATTTATTATTATTTAATTCAAAGAAGAGTTAAAAGAGTTAAAATCAAAGTTTATTTACTAAAACATTTTTAATATAGGGTTATACATAATATAAATTCGATTTTAAATATTAATTAGAAAAATAATAGGATTTCCTACATAATTATATTTTATTAATAATCTTTAGATATTAAATAATTTAATTTATTTATGAAACAATGATGATGCAGTAATTCCCACAATAGTGAAAAATTAGAATAATTGATATTATAAATACAAAAATAAGTATAATTTGAGACTTTTTATGAATTACAATAATTTTATAGGTTAATATAATATGTTAATATTGATTTAATTAACTTTTTTCGAACTAATCATTCTGTTATGATTTTCACAAAAATCAATTACTAAATAGTGTCAAAATTGACATAAAATAGTTTTTAAAACAAATATTATATTAGTAATTGTTATTTTCTTCCTAAAAATATAAGGTTCGGCCAAATGACTTATATAAGGTTATATATATTAATAGTAAACAACTTGGGGTTCGTTTGTCTTGTTATAGTAAGTTTATTAACATTATTGTGTAAGAAAACAAGAAGACAAGGTAAGAGTAAAATTATTTAACTTAAAGTTAAATCTAATTGATATGGTTAAAATAGAATCCTAAACTTGTCCAAATTACATTGGATGAAGGTATGTAGACCCATCCCCGCCTTAGCTTCGATATAAATCAATTTGGAGCTATTTATAACCGAATTTTTATTTACAATAAAATAATATTTTTAGTTTTTCCAAAAGAGCCCCTCTCCTCCCTTATAAAAGGGAACTTCCTCCCTCTCTTCCTCAAACCACATTGAGTGTTCAATCTCAGCCAACTCCTACCAAATTATCTTCTAAACTTCCCTAGAAACATCCTAGATGTCCTGGTCTTCTTCAAAGTCCAATTTTAGTTCCCTAAAAGGAGGTCTCAAAGAGGTGCTTCAGAGAAGAGGTGATGTCCGTTACCGATTCTTTCATCTTTTTTTCTTCTTCCACTTATTCTTATTTAGTAGTTTCATTATGAAGTAATAAAATCAGTATCACTAATATAATGATATGTTATTATAAGTATGAATCAACCCTATTTCACCTTCTATTCATCCTATGGAAAATGAAATCATCGCGCGTGCGTACGTACGAAATACCGTCTCCACGTCGTGGTGTAATATATTTTCCACCACCACCATACTTGGATGGGTATAATGGTGTAAATAATGACTATATATGATTATTCTAAAGTGATATTGATTCTGAAATATTATATATAAACTTAAATACAATTCCACGATCATGGGAATGATATCATCGCTTGTGCATACGTACGGACTACCGTCTCCACAAAGCGATGAGATTCTTTCTCCATGTTAACCATTAAAGAATGATTATAAAGTATATATAAGTAATAATAATGAAATATATTAAATTATAAAGCTACTGGTTTTATTTATATATAAATGTATTTCATCTGCTTAATTCCATTCAACTCATTAAGGAAACGAAAATAGTGTTCATACGTACGTATGGCCTACCATCTCGATGAACGGTGTGTTTCATTCCATTTATCAATCTATTATATATATGTATATTATGAATATATATTATATATAAATCATGTTTTATATTCTGGAATTAAGTAATCATGATCTATGTAATCATATTAATAATTACAAGTCAAAACAGGGATGACAAAAGAAACGATTTTACACAAATATTATCTTTAACATGGAATTTACAAAAGAACGGGTAATATAAAGTCATAAGTGAACCATATATGATATCATAACAATAAATATGATTCTTTAATAAGTCAATGGAATTATTTAAATCATTATTAAAAAGGTTCGGATATGTACATATCATATCGGACCTAAGGTAAGGGATAATTTTGCAAATCTCATTTTTATCCGAGATTGCTTATTCGTAAGTATTTACTGGGGTTATTTCTATAATCTGTGTCCATGTTTTATAAAAGTGTTTTCATGTATGTTTAAATTCCTTTTTACCCATTCTTGAGTTTTACTACATGGTATGTAAGGAATCATTCTTTTTTTTACGTTACGAAGTACTTTTTGACTTTTCCGGCAAAAGTACGGGAAGAATGTTTTTTTAACTTATATGGCACGAATGGATTTTTACAGTTTTATAAAGCCGTATTTTCATGAAGCTTCCTCCAAAATATTTCATTAATATTTTAAACCAAATATCTTTCTTTTAAAATTTCATGACATTTTGTGAAAAGAAAATGATTTTGAAGAAGAAAATATATTTTCCTCAAGAATTTATTTCATGTGTTTTATGAAAACCAATTTTTATATAAGATGAAATTATTTAATATGTGTATGTTTAAAGTATAATGTCTCTATTATTAACATGGTTTCACTTTCCTTATTATTAAAATTATATCCATTTCTTTTATACGGATTATGTGATGATGGGATGATGTTTATGAAACCCATTTTATTTATTGGGTTATTATGAATGGTGTATAGTTATTTTGTGGCACAAGTAAGAATGATTTCATTATGAGATTGGTGGGACCTATATCTCCCCCCAATGCATTGGGTAAAGATTTATATGTCATGAGATAGACCTGGCTACAACGGAAACTTAAACCGGTTCAGTAATACAGGACTAGAACGTGGACTGAACTCGATTCAGAAAGGGACTTTGTCCACTAAGATGGTCTTGGCAGCAATGTCTTGCCTAATATGGAAATCATATCATGTGCTTAATGGTTGAAAAAATTACATGTTTAATCCCATGATATTTTATCATTCTTAATGTTTCATTATGATCTATGCCTTGTGTACTTCCATGTTTTATGTCATTTCTCAAGCTTTTGATGTTTAAACATTATGTTCATGTTTTTAAGTTCAAATGTATATGGTATGTTTTATTTGATCCATTCTTACCCTTACTTAGCTTTTCAGATCACCATTTTTATGTTTTCTTTTCCCCTGGATATAAAAAAGGTTTTAGGTAATAAAAAAGGGGAGATCTTTATGGGAGATGTTGAGGGTCTTTCAACATGACTAGAAGATTAAATTCCGAGTTTCCAAAGACACTAAATTATTACGATCATTGAGTTTTGGTTTTTGTTATTTATTAAGTATTCCGCAAATTTAATGTATTTTCCATGTACGTCAAGCTTAGGGTCGTTACAAGATCCCTAAAAATAGATGGTGCATTAGTCAGCCCAAAATGCATTACTGTAAACTCGTAATGCTTGTACCTGGTTTGTAATGCTATTTTTGGAATTTCTTAATTCTTCACACACAATTGATGATATCCATATCAAAGATAAATCTTTGAAAAATATTGATCTCCGTAAACATGGTCAAATAAAATTTCAATGAAAAGTTTGGGATACTTTTTCTTTATTGTTATATCATTGATCTCTCTGTAGTCAATGCACAACCTCATAGATTCGTATTTCTTCATAACAAAAAGGTCAGAGTCTCCCCATGGAGAAACACTAGGGCGAATAAATCCTTTATTACTAAATTTATCAATTTTTTTCTTTAGTTCCACTAATTCCAAAGTGTCCATTATATAAGGGGTATTTGATATGGGCCTTGAATAATGGATTAAATAAATGGAAAACTCAATTTCTTGTTCTGGAGGATGTCCAGGTAAATCCTTTCAAAAGTCCCATTGTCGGGCCCCAGTTCCGTTCGAGTCTAGATCAAAGTAGTGTTTTTGGGTTTTATGCTAAGATAAATTTGTGCTATAGCCAGCTATACCTTATCATATACTAAAAGAGTTGTATTTCATGGAATACTCACAAAATCACTACAATAACAAAATTCTAGAATGTTATTCTATACTAATCTGAAAATTCTATCATAGGGTATTGTTCTCTAATCAGAATTTTTCTAAATCTAGCTTCCAAGGATTGTATCAAATTTCCTTTGATACCAACTATATCACCCCGACCCTAGTTACATAGAGTCGGTGCATTATTACATAACATTAGCATGATCACAAGGGATCAAATTCCAAAAGGCCGATCAATTTAGTATCCTTGGATGTACTAGATATATTTATAATTTTTATATTATATTATAAAATGAAAAACTAAAACAACATAGTCTCCATATGCCACACTCATATCCCTTATACTATCCCTACAGGTCTGTAGTAATATTCTTCTTTCAATCCTGGGAAAAATAAAACATAAAAAGGGCTGAGCTGAGATGAAACTGATATTTTTTGAATTTGGTAAAATCCACATCATTTTTGAGTTTATAGTATCAAATATAGCTTAGGCCTAATTTTTGGTATTTTTCTGAAAACTTTCATTTTTTGATGAATAGTGAAAACCCTAAGTGGTAGTTAAAAAATATATATTTCATAAAACATAATTTTACCACTTATGTGAGTGGAATTTCAAAAATACAAGAGACACAGTTGATTTCTGTAAGTAAAATATGGTTCAATGAGATGAAAATAATTTTTTGTGAATAGTAACATTTTACTTTTTTTTACCACGTTTAAAAGTAAATAGGGTAATTAAGAGAAAAAATGATATTATTGTTACCATAACACATGTTCTAATTCTATTTGATAAGTGTAATTCGACCAACAACAACCTTAGAAATAAAATATGACAATTTAGGCCCACATGAATTAGATTAGGACATTTATTATTATTTAATTCAAAGAACAGTTTAAAGAGTTAAAATCAATGTTTATTTACTAAAACATTTTTAATATAGGGTTATACATAAGATAAATTTTATTTTAAATATTCATTAGAAATATAATACGATTTCCTACATAATGATATTTTATTTATAATTTTTAGACATTAAATAATTTAATTTATTTATGAAACAATGATGATGAAGTAATTACCATAATAGTGAAAAATTAGAATAATTTATATTATAAATACCTAAATAAGTATAATTTGAGACTTTTTATGAATTCCACAAATTTTTTAGGTTAATATGATATGTTAATATTGATTTAAGTAACTTTTTTTGAACTAATCATTCTGTTATCAGTTTCAAAAAAAATCAATTACTAAATAGTGTCAAAATTGACATAAAATAGTTTTTAAAACAAATATTTTATTATTAATTGTTATTTTATTTCTAAAAATCTAAGGATCAGCCAAATGACTTATATAAGGTTATATATATTAATACTAAACATCATGGGGTTCTTTTGTCTTGTTATAGTAATTTTATTAACCTTATAGTGTAAGAAAACAAGAAGACAATGTAAGAGTAAAATTATTTAACTTATAGTTAAATCAAATTGATAAGGTTAAAATAGAAACCAAAACTTGTCCAAATTCGATTTTATGAATTTATTTCGACCCCTCCCCACCTTATCTTCGAATTAAATCTATTTGGAGCTATTTATAACCGAATTTTCTTTATAATAAAATAATATTTTTAGTTTCTCCAAAAGAGCACCTCCCCTCCCTTATAAAAGGGCAACTCCTCCCTCTATTCCTCACTCCACTTTGAGCCTTCAAGCTCAGCCAAACCCTGAAAAATTATCTTCTCCACTTCCCTGGAAACATCCTAGAGGTCCTGGTCTTCTTCAAAGACCAATTTTAGTTCCCTAAAAGGAGGTCTCAAATAGGAGCTTCAAAGAAGAGGTAATGTCCGGTACCGATTCTTTCATCTTTATTTCTTCTTCCACTTATTCTTATTTAGTTGTTTCATTATGAAGTAATAACATCAGTATAACTCATATACTTATGTGTTATTATAAGTATGAAACAACCCTATTTCACCTTCTCTCCATCCTATGGAAAACGAAATCACCGCGCGCGCGTACGTACGGAATATCGTCTCCACGTCGTGGTGTAATCTATTTTCCACCACCACTTTACTTGGATGGGTATAATGGTGTAAATAATGACTATATATGATTACTGAAAGTGATATTGATTATTTAATATTATACATACACTTCAATACAATTCCACGATCATGGGAATGATATCATCGCTCGTGAGTACGTATGGACTACCGTCTCCATGACGCGATGAGATTCTTTCTCCATGTTAACTATTAAAGAATAATTATAAAGTATATATAAGTAATAATAATGAAATATATGACATTATAAATATACTAGATTTATGTATATATAAATGTATTTCATCTACTTAATTCCATTCAACTCAATAAGGAAACGAAAACAACGTTCATGCGTACGTACGACCTACCGTCTCCATGAACGGTGTATTTTTTCCATTTGTCGATCTATTATATATATGTATATTCTGAATATATATTATATATTAATGATGTTTTATATTCTGGAATTAAGTTATCATGATCTAAGTAATCATATTAATAATTAAAAGTCAAAGCACAGAAGACAAAAGAAACGATTTTACCCAAAAATGATCTTTAACATTGAATTTACAAAAGAACGGGTAATATAATGTCATAAGTGAACCATATATGATATCATAAAAATGAATATGATTCTGTAATAAGTCAATTGCATTATTTAAATCATTATGCTGGAGTTTCGGATACGTACAAAGCATATCGGACCAAAGGTAAGGGATAATTTTGCAAATCCCTTTTTAATCCGAGATTTCTTATTCATAATTATTTACTGGTGTTATTTCTATAATCCATGTCCAGGTTTTATAAAAGTTTTTTCATGTATTTTTAAAGTCCTTTTTACCCATTCTTTACTTTTAATACATGGTATGTAAGGAATCTTTATTTTGATTACGTTAAGAAGTACTTTTTGACTTTTCTAGGAAAATTACGAGAATAATGTTTTTTTAACTTATACGGCACGAACGAATTTTTACGGGTTTATAAAGCCTTATTTTCATAAAGGTTACTCCAAAATATTTCATGAATATTTTCAACCAAATCTCTTTCTTTTAAAATTGCATGACATTTTGTGAAAAGAAAATGATTTGGAAGAAGAAATGATATTTTCCTCAAGAATTTATTTCAAGTGTTTTATCAAAAACAATTTTCATCTAGTATGAAATTATTTCATATGTGTATGTTTCAAGTATAATGTCTCTATGATTTACATGGTTTTACATTCCTTATTATGAAAATGATATCCATTTCTTTTATATGGATTATGTGATGATGGGATGATGTTTATGAAACCCATTTTATTTATTCGGTTATTATGAATGATGTATGTTTGTTTTGTGGCACAAGTAAGAATGATTTCATTATGAGATGGGTGGGACCTATATCTCCCTCTGATGAATGGGGTAAAAATTTATATCTCATAATATAGACATTGATGGAATGGAATGTAAAACCGGTTCAGTAATACCAGACTGGAACGAGGAGTGAACTCGATTCAGAAAGGGAATTTGTCCACTAAGATGGTCTTGGCAGCAATGCCTTGGCTAAAATGGAAATTATATCATGTGCTTAATGGTTTCCACAATTACATGTTTTATTCCCATTCTATTTTATCATTATTAATGTTTCATTATGATCTATGGCTTGCGTACTTCCATGTTTTATGTCATTTCTCAAGCTTTTAATGTTTAAACATTATGTTCATGTTCTTAAGTTAAAATGTATATGGTATGTTTTATTTGATCCATTATTACCCTTACTGAGCATTTAAGCTCGCCCTTTTTATGTTTTCTTTTCCCCCAAGATATTAAGAAAGGTTTTAGGTAATAAAAAAAGGGAGATCTTTATGGGAGATGTTGAAGATCTTTCAACATGATTAGAAGATTATATTCCGAGTTTCCAAAGACACTAAACTATTACAATCCTTGAGTTTTGGTTTTTGTTATTTATTAAGTATTCCTCAAATGTAATGTATTGTCCATGTACGTCAAGCTTAGGGTCATTAAAGTTGGTATTAGAGGAATGGTTTAGTCAACCTTTGGAAACTAGGATGCGATAACTTTAGTGAGATCCCTAGAGATATTTCTAAGGTATGTCTAGGGATGTCCCTAAGGTTAAGTATTATTATGGGTTATAGTCCTAGAATTACGGTATCGATATTAGAATTAAACCTAAGATGTCAGATATTGAAGGTACTCCCCCTTTATTATGTTGTTTTCCCTAGCATGATTTTTTCCTCTCACACTATTCCTTTTGGGTTTTAGACGATGGCTAGAACCCGAAGGAACTGTGTTGATCAATGTAATGGAGAATTAAATGATTGTACTCCTGAACAAACAAATGTTATTTGAGATTGAGTGCAAAATATTATTGCTATACTTACACAAGCTATGAATCATTCTGGACTTCCAAATGAGCAGAGAAGGGAACAATATTCTATTGAGTCCTTCATGAGGCAACGTCCACCTTCTTTCAGTGGGTCTTTTGATCCACTTGTTGTTGAACAATGGATCAGTATGACTGAAAAGATATTTTTAGTTCTCCAATGTTCTAAACATGATAAAGTCATCATAGCAGTGTATCTTTTGGAAGGTGATGCTGATCAATGGTGGAATCTTACCAAGAATACACAGCCAAGAGATGAAATTGAGTCCATGGAATGGGACGAGTTCAAGAACTTATTTTTCAATAAGTACGTCCCTCGTATTCTACGAACAAAGATGGAGAAGGCATTTCTTGAACTAAACCAAAATGATGATGAATATGTTGGTACCTATGAAGCAAATTTTACAAGACTTGTAAGGTACACTTCTGGTATTGTTATCCAACCTGAGAGTAAGATCGATCGATTCTTTAGTAGATTAAAACCAAGTCTTCGAAGGGCGTTAGCCATAAGGGACATCAATAGCTATGAGGAAATCGTTCAATGTGATCTCTAAGTCAAGATGGAGATTGGAGTAACCCATCAGTCATATGGATTTGATAAGAAGAGGAAAATGGAATTCAAAGGAAAATCTAATGAGCACACTGAAAAGAAGATGATCTTTCCCTTATGCTCAATGTGTGGAAAGAAACATGGAGGATGTTGTCTTAAAGGGACAAGTAAATGTTTCAAATGTGTAAAGAATGGTCATCAGGCATTTGAATACTGCAATGATGAGAAGAAGATGTCTAGTGATGCGAACAATGAAAAGGCTACACAGAGTGCACCTCCTACACTTCAATGCTTCATGTGCAATGAAATGGGGAATTATGCTAATCAATGCCCTAATCCAAGGGTTAATGATGATCGACATGAGCAACCACATAAGGAAAAGGACAAAGGGAAGCCACATGCAATCACTATTGGCGATGTTGAATAGGACAATGATGTGGTGGAATGATTAAGTGTTTATGTAATGGGATTCCAAAATAATGTTGTATATTGTATCACGGAATATTGGAATATTTATGTATTGGTCTATTGTGGTTTTCAATAATTTTATGGTGCTGGTAACCATAGAATGTGACTGACATATTTTTGGAAAGAATATGATTTGCACATAATGAATGGATAAGAAGATAATGAGATGTTTGATTGTATTCCTGAGCTCATGATTGATATAAGGACTAAGTGATATCATGGTTTCAGTATAAATAATTTTGAGGATTTTAGTATGCGGAAAGTGTTAACATTTAACTGAATTCATGTTTTCACTAAGGTTCGATGGGTATTCATTGTTCAAGAGATTACATGATTAAGGTATTCACGTGTTTGTAATTTAGATATATCATATGATATATGGGGAATAAATGATGGCATTCACATGATTGTTATGTGACATTTCATGTAATCATTTTCTTTATACTATGAGCTTGGACCGAAGTATTTTAGATAACCATAAAGATTGGAATTGATTATGTTGGACATAAATTAGTATTGTTTAAGGATAGAACATTTTTTGATTATTATTGATGGGATGTTATAGGAATATAGTTTTAGAAAAAGGAAAACCTGCAGGACGGGCGACAACCCATCGCGTCAAACAAAGATGTGGGAATCGAACCCACAACCGAAGTGCGACTGGCCTTTATCGCCTACCACTGGCCCACAGGAAGTCCCCAGTTAGTAGAAACTAGTTTTATTTTATTAAGCGGTATGATATATGAAGTATAAGTTCATTTTTTGAATCGTATATGATTATCCTCCCCATAGATGTACTTATGTATAGTTGATAACTTTTGCGAACCTTTTGTTTGAAATAGATGGAATGACCCATCATTCTATCACATGACCTGTTAACACTTCACAAATAACAAATTAAACTTCATTTCTTTAAGATATGAAGTGGAAATTGTTCAATGCATGGACAATAGTGAGATTGTACCAAAATCAAGAAAGTATTTCTTCTAATTCAAAATTTTCAACTTTAGGGAAATGATATTGAAAACAAAAAATGATGTCCTAGTTCTCTTATATCCGATGAATTAGATGGTACCTTAGATCATCACAAAATTATGGCTTTGTGATTGCTGGCTTTTTCATAGCCCTGTTCTCTACCACTCTCCATCAGAACATGATGGTTACATTTCTCTTCCAAATCCATATTTTCACCTATGTGGAAACCCGGTGATTAGTTTATTTGTGTAACTGTTACGTTTCATACTTTTTTATAAAGATTGGTTTTGGTATACCTTTTTACGATGTGGGTTTCTATTCCATTTATAACCCTGACGAATTTCGGGGGCGAAATTCATTTTAAGGGGGGTAGAATGTAATACCCCAAGATTTTACAAAAAATATTATTTTTAATTTCATTAATGTCTTGTGTTGTATGTTAAACCAAAAGGATCTTTCACAACATGCATCCTTGACTTCCCTTGCATTACACGCAATCACAACCTTCCTTGATAGCGTGTGTAGTACGCAATACCGAGTTTCACTAAACAACAATATGCTATTAAAATATTATTAAAACTAGCCGTTATGAATACTAATAACCACGTTTTGAAATTTTGAAATTTTATTTTTTCAAAATGGACTTCATTCTTGGATTCCAAATATTGAATTTAGCTTAGGGTGAAATTTTGGTACTTTTCGGATAACTTTCATTTTCCGATGAATATTGAAAATTACTAAATTTTAATTAAAAACACCATTTTTAATAGAAATAATTAATAGTGATAAATTATTAATTTGAGTGGTTTTAAAGTATATTTAGAATATATTTTTACAATTCAATACAATGTTGGTCATTCTATGTAATTTCACATTTAAACCAGACATAAACAAGTGTCAATCTTTCGATAGTTATTATCTCTTAAGAACACACTATTTTTTTGATGACGGGAAATAATTTTCAAATTAATTAATTCAACTGATATGTTTTGAATTTGGTAAAATGGACTTCATTTTTTATTTCATAATATCAAATATAGCTTAGGCCTAATTTTGGGTATTTTTCTGGAAACTTTCATTTTTTGATGAATAGTGAAACCACTACGTGGTAGTTAAAAAAATTTCATAAAAATTAATTTTACCACTTCTGTGAGTGGGATTTCAAAAATCCTTGAGACACGGTTGATGTTAGTAAGTAAAATGTGGTTCAATGAGAAGAAAATAATTTTTGGTGAATAGTAACTTTATACTTTTTTTACCACGGTTAAAAGTAAATAGGGTAATTAAGAGTAAAATGATATTATTATTACCCTAACACAAGTCCTAATTCTATTGGATAAGTGTAATTCGACCAGAAACTACCTTATAAATAAAATATGACCATTTAGGCCCACTTGGATTACATTAGGATATTTATTATTATTTAATTCAAAGAAGAGTCAAAAGAGTTAAAATCAATGTTTATTTACTAACACATTTTTAATATAGGGTTATACATAAGATAAATTCGATTGAAAATTTTCATTATAAAGCTAATAATATTTCATACATAATGATATTTTATTTATAATCTTTAGACATTAAATAATTTAATTTATTTATGATACAATGATGATGTAGTAATTACCATAATAGTGAAAAATTAGAATAATTGATATTATAAATACCTAAATAAGTATAATTGGAGTCTTTTTATGAATTCAACTAATTTTATAGGTTAATATGATATGTTAGTATTGATTTAATTAACTTTTTTCTAACTAATCATTCTGTTATGATTTTCAAAAAAATCAATTACTAAATAGTGTCAAAATTGACATAAAATAGTTTTTTAAACAAATATTATCTTATTAATTGTTATTTTATTCCTAAAAATCTATGGTTCGGCCAAATGAAATAGATAAGGTTATATATATTAATAATGAACAACTTGGGGTTCGTTTGGCTTGTTATAGTATGTTTATTAACGTTATAGTGTAAGAAAACAAGAAGACAAGGTAAGAGTAAAATTATTTAACTTAAAGTTTAATCTAATTAATATGGTTAAAATAGAAACCTAAACTTGTCCAAATTATATTGGATGAAGGTATTTCGACCCATCCCCACATTATCTTAGAAATAAATCAAATTGGATCTATTTATAACCGAATTTGTTTTTATAATAAAATAATATTTTTAGTTTTTTCAAAAGAGCCCCTCTCCTCCCTTATAAAAGGGCACCTCCTCCCTCTCTTCCTCACACCACTTTGAGCCTTCAAGCTCGGCCAACCCCTGCCAAAATATCTTCTCCACTTCTCTAGAAACATTCTATAAGTCCTAGACTTCTTCAAAGACAATTTTTAGTTCCCTAAAAGGAGGTCTCAAAGAGGCGCTTCAAAGAGGAGGTAATGTCAGTTACCGATTCATTCATCTTTATTTCTTCTTCCACTTCTTCTTATTTAGTTGTTTCATTATGAAGTAATAACATTAGTATCACTAATATACCGATATGTTATTATATGTATGAAAAAACCCAATTTAACCTTCTATGCATCCTACGAAAAACGGAATCACCGCGTGTGCGTACGTACGGAATACCGTCTCCACGCCGTGGTGTAATCTATTTTCCACCACCACCTTACTTGGATGGGTATAATGGTGTAAATAATGACTATATATGATTATTATAAAGTGATATTTATTCTTAAATATTATACATACACTTCAATAAAATTCCATGATCATGGGAATGATATCATCGCTCGTGCGTACGTACGGACTACAGTCTCCACGACGTGATGAGATTCTTTCTCCATGTTAACCATTAAAGAATGATTATAATGTATATATAAGTAATAATAATGAAATATATGAAATTATAAATCTACTTTATTTATTTATATATAAATTTATGTTATCTACTTAATTTCATTCAACTCAATAAGGAAACAAAAACAGAATTCATGCGTACGTACGGCCTACTGTCTCCATTAACGGTGTATTTCTTTCCATTTATCGATCTATTATATATATTTATATTCTGAATATATATTTTATATTAATCATGTTTTATATTCTGGAATTAAGTAATCATGATCTAAGTCATCATATTAATAATTAAAAGTCAAAACACGGACGACAAAAGAAACGATTTTACCCAAAAATGATCTTTAACACGGAATTTACAAAAGAACGGGTAATATAAAGTCATAAGTGAACCATATATGATATCATAACAAAGAATATAATTCTGTAATAAGAAAATGACATTATTTAAATCATTATGCAGGAGGTTCGGATACGTACAAAGCATATCGGACCCTAGGTAAGGGATAATTTTGCAAATCTCATTTTTATCCGAGATTGCTTATTTGTAAGTATTTACTAGGGTTATTTCTATAATCCATGTCCATGTTTTATAGAAGTGTTTTCATGTATGTTTAAAGTCCTTTTTACCCATTCTTGAATTTTACTACATGGTATGTAAGTAATCTTTCTTTGGTTTACGTTACGAAGTACTTTTTGACTTTTCTGTCGAAAGTACGAGAAGAATTTTTTTTAACTTATACGGCACGAACGGATTTTTATGGTTTGATAAAGACTTATTTTAATGAAGCTTCCTCCAAAATATTTCATGAATATTTTCAACCAAATCCCTTTCTTTTAAAATTGCATGACATTTTGTGAAAAGAAAATGATTTGAAAGAAGAAAGGATATTTTCCTCAATAATTTATTTCAATTGTTTTATCAAAACCAACGTTCATCTAAGATGAAATTATTTCATATGTGTATGTTTCAAGTATAATGTCTCTATGATTTACATGGTTTCATTTTCCTTATTATGAAAATGATATCCATTTCTTTTATATGTATTATGTGATGATGAGATGAATTTTATGAAACCCATTTTATTTATTGGGTTATTATGAATGATGTATGTTTATTTTGTGGAACAAGTAAGAATTATTTCATTAAGAGATGGGTGGGACCTATATCTCCCTCCAATGCATTGGGTAAATATTTAAATATCAAGATATAGACATGGATGGAATAGAAAGTTAAACCGGTTCAGTAATACAGGACTGGAAAGAGGAGTGAACTCGATTCAAAAAGGGACTTTTTCCACTAAGATGGTCTTGGAAGCAATGCATTGGCTAATATGGAAATAATATCATGTTCCTAATGGTTTCCACACTTACATGTTTTATTCCCATGCTATTTTATCATTCTTAATGTTTCATTATGATCTATGCCTTGCGTACTTCCATGTTTTGTGTCGTTGCTCAAGCTTTTGATGTTTAAACATTATGTTCATGTTCTTAAGTTTAAATGTATATGGTATGTTTTATTTGACCCATGATTACCCTTACTGAGCATTTGAGCTCACCCTTTTTATGTTTTCTTTTTCCCAGGATATAAAGAAAGGTTTTAGGTAAGAAAAAAAGGGGAGATCATTATGGGAGATGTTGAAGATCTTTCAACATGATTAGAAGATTATATTCCGAGTTTCCAAAGACACTAAACTATTATGATCCTTGAGTTTTGGTTTTTTTTTATTTATTAAGTATTCCGAAAATGTAATGTATTGTCCATGTATGTCATTCTTAGGGTTGTTATAGTTGTTATCAAAGAGAAGGTTTAGTCAACCTTTGAAAACTAGGATGCGAGAACTGTAGTGAGATCCCTAGAGATATTTCTAAGGTATGTCTAGGGATGTCCCTAAGGTTAAGTATTATTATAGGTTATAGTCCTAGAATTATGGTAATGATATTATAATTAAACCTAAGATTTTAGATATTGAAGGTACCTCCCCTTTATTACGTTGTTTTCCTTAGCATGATTTTTGCCTCTCACACTATTATTTTTGGGTTTTAGACGATGGCTAGAACCCGAAGGAACTGTCTTGATCAATGTAATGGACAATGAAATGATTGTCCTCCTGAACAAACAAATGTTATGGGAGATGGAATGAAAAATATTATTTTTATACTTACACAAGCTATGAATCATTCTAGACTTCCAAATGAGTAGAGAACGGAACAATATTCTATTGAGTCCTTCATGAGGAAACGTCCACCTTCTTTCAGTGGGTATTTTGATCCACTTGTTGCTGAACAATGGATCAGTACTACTGAAAAGATATTTTCAGTTCTTCAATGTTCTGAACATGATAAATTCATCTTAGTAATGCATCATTTCCAAGGTGATGCTGATCAATGGTCGAATCTTACCAAGAATACAAGGCCAATAGATGAAATTGAGTCCATGGAATGGGACGAGTTCAAGAACGTATTTTTCAATAATTACTTCCCTCATATTCTCTGAACAAAGATGGAGAAGTAGTTTCTTGAACTAAAGAAAAAGGATGATGAATCTGTTGGTACCTATGAAGAAAATTTTACAAGACTTGCAAGGTATGCTTCTGGTATTATTATCAACCTGAGAGTAAGATCGGTCGATTATTTAGTGGCTTAAAAACAAGTCTTTGAAGGGAGTTATCCATAAGGGACTTCAATAGCTAAGAGGATATCGTTCGATGTGCTCTCAAAGTCGAGATTGAGATAGGAGTAACCCATTAGTAATATGGGTTTGATAAGAGGAGGAAAATGGAATTCAATGGAAAATCTAAAGAGCACACTGAAAAGAAGATGAGATTTCCCTTATGTTCAATGTGTGGAAAGAAACATGGAGGAAGTTGTCTTAAAGGGACAAGTAAATGTTTCAAATGTGGTAAGGAAGGTCATCGGGCATTTGAATGCTGCAATGATGAGAATAAGATGTCTAGTGATGTGAACAATGAAAAGGCTACACAGAGTGCACCTCCTACACTTCAATGCTTCAAGTGAAATGAAATGGGTCATTATATTAATCAATGCCCTAATCCAAGGGTTAATGATGATCGACAACAGCAACCACATAAGGCAAAGGACAAAGGGAAGTCACATGCGATCGCTATTGGAAATTTTGAATGGGACAATGATGTGGTGGAATGATTAAGTGTTTATGTAATGGGATTCCAAAATAATGTTGTATATAGTATCGTGGAATATTGGAATATTTATGTATTGGTCTATTGTGGATTTCAATAATTTTATGGTACCAGTAACCATGGAAATTGACTGAGATATTTTTTGTAAGAAGATGATATGCACATAATGAAGGGATAAGAAGATAATGAGATGTTTGATTGTATTCATGCGCTCATGATTGATATAAGGACTAAGTGATATTATGGTTTGAGTATAAATAATTTTGAGGATTTTGGAATGTGGAAAGTGTTAACTTTTAACTGAATTCATGTTTTCACTAAGGTTCAATGGGTATTCATTCTTAAAGAGATTACATGATTAAGGTATTCACATTTTTGTAATTTAGATATATCTTATGATATATGGGGGATAAATGATGGAATTCACGTGATTGTTATGTGACATTTCATGTAATCATTTTCTTTATACTATGAGCTTGGACCGAAGTATTTTAGATAACCCTAAAGATTGGAATGGATTATGTTGGACATAAGTTAGTATTGTTTAAGGATAGAACTTTTTTCGATTATTATTGATGGGATGTTATAGTAATATAGTTTTAGAAAAAGGACAACCTGCAGGACTGGCAACAGCCCATCGCGTTGGACAAAGCTGTGGGAATCGAACCCACAACCGAAGTGCGACTAGCCTTTATCGCCTACCACTGGACTACAGGAAGTCCCTGGTTAGTATAAACTAGTTTTATTTTATTAAGCGGTATGATATATGATGTATAAGTTCATTTTTGCAATCGTATATGATTAACCTCACCATATATGTACTGATGTGTATTTGATAACTTTTGAGAACCTTTTGTTTGAAACAGATGGAATGACCCATCATTCTATCACATGACCTATTAACACTTCACAAATAACAAATTGAACTTCATTTCATTAAGAGATGAAGTGGAAATTATTCAATGCACGGACAACAGTGAGATTGTACCAAAATCAAGCATGTATTTCTTCTAATTCAAAATTTTCAACATTAGGGAAATGATATTGAAAACAAAAAATTTTGTCCTAGTTCTCTTATATCTGATGAATTAGATGGTACCTTAGATCATCAAAAATTTATGGCTTTGTGATTGCTGGCTTTTTCATAGCCCTGTTCTGTACCACTCTCCATCAGAACATGATGGTTAGATTTCTCTTCCAAATCCATATTTTCACCTATGTGGAAACCCAGTGATTAGTTTATTTGTGTAACTGTTACGTTTCATACTTTTTTATAAAGATTGGTTTTGGTATTCCTTTTTATGATGTGGGTTTCTATTCCATTTATAACCCCGACGAATTTTGAGGGCGAAATTCATTTTAAGGGGGGTAGAATGTAATACCCAAAGATTTTAGAAAAAATATTCTTTTTAATTTCATTAATGTCTTGTCTTGTATGCTACACAAAAAGGAGCTTGCACAACATGCATCCTTAACTTCCCTTGAATTACACGCAATCACGACCTTCCTTGATAGCGTGTGTAGTACGCAATACCAAGTTTCACTAAACAACAATATGCTATTAAAATATTATTAAAACTAGCTGTTATGAATAGTAATAACCACGTTTTGAAATTTTGAAATTTTATTTTTTCAAAATGGACTTCATTTTTGGATTATGAATATTGAATTTAGATTAGGGTGAAATTTTGGTACTTTTCGGATAACTTTCATTTTCCGATGAATATTGAAAATTACTAAATTTTACTTAAAAACACCCTTTTTAATAGAAATAATTAATAGTGATAAATTATTAATTTGAGTGGTTTTAAAGTATATTAAGAATATATTTTTACAATTCAATACAATGTTGGTCATTGGATGTAATTTCACATTTAAACCAGACATAAACAAGTGTCAATCTTTCGATAGTTATTATCTCTTAAGAACACACTATTTTTTTTGATGACGGGAATTAATTTTCAAATTAATTAATTGAACTGATATGTTTTGAATTTGGTAAAATAGACTTCATTTTTGAGTTCATAATATCAAATATAGCATAGGCCTAATTTTTGGTATTTTTCTGGAATCATTCATTTTTTGATGAATAGTGAAACCACTACGTTGTAGTTAAAAAAAATTCATAAAAATTAATTTTACCACTTCTGTGAGTGGAATTTCAAAAATCCGTGAGACACGGTTGATGTCAGTAAGTAAAATGTGGTTCAATGATAAGAAAATAATTTTTGGTTGAATAGTAACTTTATACTTTTTTTACCATGGTTAAAAGTAAATAGGGTAATTAAGAGTAAACTGATATTATTATTACCCTAACACATGTCCTAATTCTATTGGATAAGTGTAATTCGACCAGAAACTACCTTAGAAATAAAATATGACCATTTAGTCCCACTTAGATTAGATTAGGATATTTATTATTATTTAATTCAAAGAAGAGTCAAAAGAGTTAAAATCAATGATTATTTACTAACACATTTTTAATATAGGGTTATACATAAGATAAATTCGATTGAAAATGTTCATTAGAAAGCTAATAATATTTCATACATAATGATATTTTATTTATAATCTTTAGACATTAAATAATTTAATTTATTTGTTATACAATGATGATGCAGTAATTACCATAATAGTGAAAAATTAGAATAATTGATATTATAAATACCTAAATAAGTATAATTGGAGTCTTTTTATGAATTCCACAAATTTTCTCAGTTAATATGATATGTTAGTATTTATTTAATTAACGTTTTTCGAACTAATCATTCTGTTATGATTTTCAAAAAAATCAATTACTAAATAGTGTCAAAATTGACATAAAATAGTTTTTTAAACAAATATTATCTTATTAATTGTTATTTTATTCCTAAAAATCTAAGGTTCAGTCAAATGACATAGATACGGTTATATATATTAATAGTGAACAACTTGGGGTTCGTTTGTCTTCTTATAGTATTTTTATTAACTTTATAGTGTAAGAAAACAAGAAGACTAGGTAAGAGTAAAATTATTTAACTTAAAGTTAAATCTAATTGATAAGGTTAAAATAGAAACCTAAACTTGTCCAAATTCTATTTGATGAAGTTATTTCGACCCATCCCCACCTTAGATTTGAAATAAATCAATTTGGAGATATTTATAACCGAATTTGTCTTTATAATAAAAAAATATTTTTAGTTTTTCCAAAAGAGCCCCTCTCCTCCCTTATAAAAGGGCACCTCCTCCCTCTCTTCCTCACACCACTTTTGGCCTTCAAGCTCGGCCAACCCCTGCCAAAATCTCTTCTCCACTTCTCTAGAAACATTCTAGAGGTCCTGGTATTCTTCAAAGAAAATTTTTAGTTCCCTAAAAGGAGGTCTCAAAGAGGCGCTTGAAAGAAGAGGTAATATCAGTTACCGATTCATTCATCTTTATTTCTTCTTCCACTTCTTCTTCTTTAGTTGTTTCATTATGAAGTAATAACATTAGTATCACTAATATACTGATATGTTATTATAAGTATGAAAAACCACAATTTAACCTTCTATGCATCCTACGAAAAACGAAATCACCGCGCGTGCATACGTACGGAATACCGTCTCCACGCCGTGGTGTAATCTATTTTCCACCACCTCCTTGCTTGGATGGGTATAATGGTGTAAATAATGACTATATGTGATTATTTTAAAGTGATATTGATTCTGAAATATTATACATACACTTGAATACAATTCCATGATCATGGGAATGATATCATCGCTCGTGCGTACGTACGGACTACAGTCTCCACGACGCGATGAGATTCTTTCTCCATGTTAACCATTAAAGAATGATTATAAAGTATATATATGTAATAATAATGAAATATATGACATTATAAATCTAATTTATTTATGTATATATAAATTTATGTCATCTACTTTATTCCATTCAACTCAATAAGGAAACAAAAACAGCATTTATGCGTACGTACGGCCTACTGTCTCCAAGAACGGTGTATTTATTTCCATTTATCGATATATTATATATATTTGTATTCTGAATATATATTATATATAAATCATGTTTTATATTCTGGAATTAAGTAATCATGATCTAAGTCATCATATTAATAATTAAAAGTCAAAACAAGGATGACAAAAGAAATGATTTTACCCAAAAATGATCTTTAACATGGAATTTACAAAAGAACGGGTAATATAAAGTAATAAGTGAACCATATATGATATCATAACAATGAATATGATTCTGTAATAAGTAAATGACATTATTTAAATCATTATACAGGAGGTTCGGATACGTAAAAAGCATATCGGACCTATGGTAAGGGATAATTTTGCAAATGTCATTTTTGTCCGAGATTGCTTATTTGTAAGTATTTACTAGGGTTATTTCTATAATACATGTCCATGTTTTATAAAAGTGTTTTCATGTATTATTAAAGTCCTTTTTACCCATTCTTGAATTTTACTACATGGTATGTAAGGAATCTTTCTTTGGTTTACGTTACGAAGTACTTTTTGACTTTTCCGTCAAAAGTACGAGAATAATTTTTTTTTAACATATACGGCACGAACGGATTTTTATGGTTTGATAAAGCCTTATTTTAATGAAGATACCTCCAAAATATTTCATGAATATTTTCAACCAAATACCTTTCTTTTAAAATTGCATGACATTTTGTGAAAAGAAAATGGTTTGAAAGAAGAAAGGATATTTTCCTCAAGAATTTATTTCAATTGTTTTATCAAAACCAACTTTCATCTAAGATGAAATTATTTCATATGTGTTTGTTTCAAGTATAATGTCTCTATTATTTACATGGTTTCACTTTCCTTATTATGAAAATGATATCCATTTCTTTTATATGGATTATCTGATGATGAGATGAATTTTATGAAACCCATTTTATTTATTGGGTTATTGTGAATGATGTATGTTTATTTTGTGGAACAAGTAAGAATGATTTCATTAAGAGATGGGTGGGACCTATATCTCCCTCCAATGAATTGGGTAAAGATTTAAATATCAAAAGATAGACATGGCTGGAACGGAAAGTTAAACCGGTTCAGTAATACAGGACTGGAATGAGGAGTGAACTCAATTCAGAAAGGGACTTTGTCCTCTAAGATGGTCTTGGAAGAAATGCCTTGGCTAATATGGAAATAATATCATGTGACTAATGGTTTCCACACTTACATGGTTTATTCCCATGCTATTTTATCATTCTTAATGTTTCATTATGATCTATTCCTTGCGTACTTCCATGTTTTATGTCATTGCTCAAGATTTTGATGTTTAAACATTATGTTCATGTTCTTAAGTTTAAATGTATATGGTATGTTTTATTTGATCCATGATTACCCTTACTGAGCATTTGAGCTAACCCTTTTTATGTTTTCTTTTCCCAAGGATATAAAGAAAGGTTTTAGGTAAGAAAAAAAGGGGAGATCATTATGGGAGATGTTGAAGATATTTCAACATGATTAGAAGATTATATTCCGAGTTTCCAAAGACACTAAACTATTATGATCCTTGAGTTTTGATTTTTGTTATTTATTAAGTATTCCGTAAATGTAATGTATTGTCCATGTACGTCATTCTTAGGGTCTTTACATTTGGTATCAAAGAAAAGGTTTAGTCAACCTTTGAAAACTAGGATGCGAGAAATTTCGTGAGATCCCTAGAGATATTTCTAAGGTATGTCTAGGGATGTCCCTAAGGTTAAGTATTATTATAGGTTATTGTCCTAGAATTATGGTAACGATATTATAATTAAACCTAAGAAGTTAGATATTGATGGTACCCCCCCCCTTTTATTAAGTTGTTTTCCTTAGCATGATTTTTTCCTCTCACAATATTATTTTTGGGTTTTAGACGATGGCTATAACCCAAAGGAACCATGTTGATCAATGTATTGGACAATGAAATGATTGTCCTCCTGAACAAACAAATGTTATGGGAGATGGAATGAAAAATATTATTGTTATACTTACACAAGCTATGAATCATTCTAGACTTCCAAATGAGCAGAGAAGGGAACAATATTCTATTGAGTCCTTCATGAGGCAACGTCCACCTTCTTTCAGTGGGTCTTTTGATCCACTTGTTGCTCAACAATGGATCAGTACTACTGAAAAGATATTTTCAGTTCTTCAATGTTCTGAACATGATAAATTCATCTTAGCAGTGCATCATTTCAAAGGTGATGCTGATCAATGGTGGAATCTTACCAAGAATACAAGGCCAATAGATGAAATTGAGTCCATGGAATGGGATGAGTTCAAGAACGTATTTTTCAATAAGTACTTCCCTCATATTCTTAGAACAAAGATGGAGAAGGAGTTTCTTGAACTAAAGAAAAAGGATGATGAATCTTTTGGTACCTATGAAGCAAATTTTACAAGACTTTCAAGGTATGCTTCTGGTATTATTATCCAACCTGAGAGTAAGATCGATCGATTATTTAGTGGCTTAAAACCATTTCTTCGAAGGGCGTTATCCATAAGGGACTTCAATAGCTATGAGGAAATCGTTCGATGTGCTCTCAAAGTCGAGATTGAGATTGGAGTAACCCATCAGTCATATGGGTTTGATAAGAAGAGGAAAATGGAATTCAAATGAAAATCTAAAGAGCACACTGAAAAGAAGTTGAGATTTCCCTTATGTTCAATGTGTGGAAAGAAACATAGAAGAAGTTGTCTTAAAGGGGCAAGTAAATGTTTCAAATGTGGTAAGGAAGGTCATCGGGAATTTGAATGCTGCAATGATGAGAAGAAGATTTCTAGTGATGTGAACAATGAAAAGGCTACACAGAGTGCACCTCCTACACTTCAATGCTTCAAGTGCAATGAAATGGGGCACTATACTAATCAATGCCCTAATCCAAGGGTTAATGATAATCGACAAGAGCAACCACATAAGGCAATGGAAAAAGGGAAGTCACATGCGATCACTATTGGAAATGTTTAATAGGACAATGATGTGGTGGAATGATTAAGTGTTTATGTAATGGGATTCCAAAATAATGTTGTATATAGTATCGTGGAATATTGGAATATTTATGTATTGGTCTATTGTTGTTTTCAATAATTTTATGGTACTAGTAACCATGGAAAGTGACTGAGATATTTTTGGTAAGAAGATGATATGCACATAATGAAGGGATAAGAAGATAATGAGATGTTTGATTGTATTCATGCGCTCATGATTGATATAAGGACTAAGTGATATCATGGTTTGAGTATAAATAATTTTGAGGATTTTGGTATGTGGAAAGTGTTAACTTTTAACTGAATTCATGTTTTCACTAAGGTTCAATGGGTATTCATTATTCAAGAGATTACATGATTAAGGTATTCACATGTTTGTAATTTAGATATATCTTATGATATATGGGGGATAAATGATGGCATTCACGTGATTGTTATGTGACATTTCATGTAATAATTTTCTTTATACTATGAGCTTTGACCGAAGTATTTTAGATAACCCTAAAGATTGGAATGAATTATGTTGGACATAATTTAGTATTGTTTAAGGATAGAACTTTTTTCAATTATTATTGATGGGATGTTATAGTAATATAGTTTTAGAAAAAGGACAACCTGCAGGACGGGCGACAGCCCATCGCGTTGGACAAAGCTGTGGGAATCGAACCCACAACCGAAGTGTGACTCACCTTTATCGCCTACCACTGGACTACAGGAAGTCCCTGGTTAGTAGAAACTAGTTTTATTTTATTAAGTGGTATGATATATGATGTATAAGTTCTTTTTTTTAATCGTATATGATTAACCTCACCAAATATGTACTGATGTATATTTGATAACTTTTGCGAACCTTTTGTTTGAAACAGATGGAATGACGCATCATTATATCACATGACGTTTTAACACTTCACAAATAACAAATTCAACTTCATTTCTTTAAGATATGAAGTGGAAATTATTCAATGCACGAAAAACAGTGAGATTGTTCCAAAATCAAGCAAGTATTTCTTCTAATTCAAAATTTTCAACTTTAGGGAAATGATCTTGAAAACCAAAAATGTTGTCCTAGTTCTCTTATATCTGATTAATTAGATGGTACCTTAGATCATCACAAATTTATGGCTTTTTGATTGCTGGATTTTTCATAGCCCTGTTCTCTACCACTCTCCACCAGAACATGATGGTTAGATTTCTCTTCGAAATACATATTTCCACCTATGTGGAAACCCAGTGATTAGTTTATTTGGGTAACCATTATGTTTCATACTTTTGTTTTTAAAGATTGGTTTTGTTATTCCTTTTTACGATATGGGTTTCTATTCAATTTATAACCCTGACGAATTTCGAGGGTGAAATTCATTTTAAGGGGGGTAGAATGTAACACCCCAAGATTTTACAAAAAAATATTCTTTTTAATTTCATTAATGTCTTGTGTTGTATGCTACACCAAAAGGAGCTTTCACAACAAGGATCCTTGACTTTACTTTCATTACATGCAATTACGACCTTCCTCGATAGCATGTGTAGTAGGCAATACCGAATTTCACTAAACAATAATATTCTATTAAGATATTTTTAAAACGAGCCGTTATGAATAGTAATAACCACTTTATGAAATTTTGAAAATTTTATTTTTTTCAAAATGGCCTTCATTTTTGGATTCAGAATATCGAAATTATCTTTTGGTGAAATTTTAGTACTTTTTGGATAACTTTCATTTTCTGATGAATATTGAAAATTACTAAATTTAAATTAAAAACAACCTTTTTAATAGAAATAATTAATAGTGATAAATTATTAATTTGAGTGGTTTTAAAGTATATTTAGAATATATTTTTGCAATTAAATACAATGTTGGTCATTGGATGTAATTTCACATTTAAACCAGACATAAACAAGTGTCAATCTTTTGATAGTTATTATCTCTTAAGAACACACTATTTTTTTGATGACGGGAATTAATTTTTAAATTAATTAATGAAACTGATATGTTTTGAATTTGGTAAAATAGACATCATTTTTTAGTTCATAATATCAAATATAGCTTAGGCCTATTTTTGGTATTTTTCTGGAAACTTTCATTTTTTGATGAATAGTGAAACCACTAAGTGGTAGTTAAATTTTTTTTCATAAAACGTAATTTTACCACTTCTGTGAGTGGAATTTCAAAAATCCAAGAGACACAATGGATTTCAGTAAGTAAAATGTGGTTCAATGAGAAGAAAATAATTTATAGTGAATAGTAACTTTTTATTTTTTTACAATGGTTAAAAGTAAATAGGGTAATTAAGAGTAAAAATGATATTATTATTATTACCCTAACACATGTCCTAATTCTATTGGATAATTTTAATTCAAAAAAACAGCCTTATAAATAAAATATGACCATTTAGGCCCACTTGGATTAGATTAGTACATTTATTATTATTTAATTCAAAGAAGAGTTAACAGAGTTAAAATAAAAGTATATTTACTAAAACATTTTTAATATAGGGATATACATAAGATAAATTCGATTGTAAATATTAATTAGAAAGCTAATAAGATTTACTACATAAGATATTTTATTTATAATCTTTAGACATTAAATAATTTAATTTATTTATGAAATAATGATGATGCAGTAATGACCATAATAGTGAAAAATTAGAATAATTGATATCATAAATACCTAAATAAGTATAATTTGTGACTTTTTATGAATTCCACTAATTTTCTAGGTTAATAAGATATGTTAATATTGATTTAATTAACTTTTTTCGAACTAATCATTATGTTATGATTTTCACACAATCAATTACTAAATAGTGTCATAATTGACATAAAATAGTTTTTAAAACAAATATTATATTATTAATTGTTATTTTCTTCCTAAAAATATAATTTTTGGCCAAATGACATAGATAAAGTTATATATATTAATAATAAATTACTTGGGGTTCGTTTGGCTTCATATAGTATGTTTATTAACTTTATAGTGTACGAAAACAAGAAGACTAGGTAAGAGTAAAATTATTTAACTTAAAGTTAAATCTAATTGATAAGGTTAAAATAGAAACCTAAACTTGTCCAAATTCTATTGGATGAAGTTATTGCGACCCATCCCCACCTTAGATTTGAAATAAATCAATTTGGAGCTATTTATAACCCAATTGTTCTTTATAATAAATTAATATTTTTAGTTTTTCCAAAATAGCCCCTCTCCTCTCTTATAAAAGAGCACCTCCTCCCTCTCTTCATCACACCACTTTGAGCCTTCAAGATTGGCAAACCCCTGCCAAATTATCTTCTACACTTCCCTAGAAACATCCTAGAGGTCCTGGTATTCTTCAAAGACCAATTTTAGTTCCCAAAAAGGAGTTCCCAAAGAGGCTCTTTAAAGAAGAGGTAATGTCTATTACCGATTCTTTCATCTTTATTTCTTCTTCCACTTATTCTTTATTAGTTGTTTCATTATGAAGTAATAACATAGTTATCACTCATATACTGATATGTCATTATAAGTATTAAAGAACCCTATTTTACCTTCTATCCGTCCTACGGAAAATGAAATCACCGCGCGTGTGTAAGTACGAAATACCGTCTCCACGCCGTGGTGTAATCTATTTTCCACCACCACCTTAATTGGATGGGTATAATGGTGTAAATAATGACTATAAATGATTATTGTAAAGTGATATTGATTCTGAAATATTATACACACACTTCAATACAATTCCTCGATCATGGGAATGATATCATCGCTCGTGCGTACGTACGGACTACTGTCTCCACGACGCGATGAGTTTCTTTCTCCATGTTAACCATTAAAGAATGATTATAAAGTATATATAAGTAATAATAATGTAATATATGAAATTATAAAGCTACAAAATTTATGTATATATAAATGTATGTCATCTACTTAATTCCATTCAACTCAATAAGGAAACGAAAACAGCGTTCATGCGTACGTACGGCCTACCGTCTCCATGAATGGTGTATTTCTTTCCATTTATTGACCTATTATATATATGTATATTCTGAATATATATTACATATATATCATGTTTTATATTCTGGAATTAAGTAATCATGATCTATGTAATCATAATAATAATTAAAAGTCAAAACACAGACGACAAAAGAAACGATTTTACCCAAAAATGATCTTTAACAAGGAATTTACAAAAGAATGGGTAATATAATGTCATAAGTGAACCATATATGATATCATAACAATGAATATGATTCTGTAATAACTAAATAACATTATTTAAATCATTATACAAGAGGATTGGATACGTACAAAGCATATCAGACCTAAGGTAAGGGATAATTTTGCAAATCTCATTTTTATCTGAGATTTCTTATTCGTAATTATTATTAGGGTTATTTCTATAATCCATGTCCATGTTTTATAAAAGTGTTTTCATGTATTTTTAATGCCGTTTTTACCCATTCATGACTTTTACTACATGGTATGTAAGGAATCTTTCTTTTGTTTACGTTACGAAGTACTTTTTGACTTTTCCGACAAAAGTACGAGAAGAATGTTTTTTTGACTTATACGGCACGAATGGATTTTTACAGTTTTATTGTAGAGACCTGAAGATTGACGTACATGGACATTACATTACTTTTTCGGAATACTTAGTACATAAAAAAACACACACACAAGGACAGTAATAGTTTAATGTCTTTGGAAACTCGGAATATAATCTTCTAATCGTAGTGAAAGATCATCAACATCTCCCATAAAGATCTTCTTTTTTTAAAACCTAAATCCTTTCTTTATGTCCCGGGGAAAAGAAAACATAAAAGGGTGAGCCCAAATGCTCAGTAAGTGTAAACAAAAGAAATATCAATCACATGATATACATAAGAACATAACTTTTGGAAATCTTAAGCTGCAAAAGAGATCATAATATCATAACATGGGTTAAATCATAGAAGTGAAATGTAATCCCAATGATCATAACATAAAACATGAAACTTTGTGGCATACACACATAATCAGAGAGAATCATTTCATATTAGTCAAGACTCATTGCCAAGACTATCTTAGTGGACAAAGTCCATTTCAGAACCGAATCACCCTCATTTCAGTCCTGTTTCACTGAACCGGTATAACCTACCATTCCAGCCATGTCTATCTCATGAGATATAAAATCTTTACCCAATTAATTGGAGGGAGATATAGGTCCCACCCATCTCATAATGATACCATTCTTATGTGTGCCACAAAATCATAAACCATACATCATAGCATAACCCATGTAATAAAAATGGGATTCTTAAACAACATGACATCATAAAACAATTCATATAAGATAAAGGAATTCATAAAAATATTTCCATCACAACATAATCAAATCCATTTAATAATAGGGATAAAAACAGAACCAAATATTATCTTAGATGAAATATAATTTTGATAAAACACTTGAACTCCATTCTTGAGGAAAGTATCCTTTCTACTTCAAAAACACTTTTCCTTTCTTAACATGTCGTACACTTATAAACTAAAAGAAGTTGGTTAAAAATAAACTTGAAAACTTTTAAAGGAAGCTTCTTGGAAATAATTTTTTAAAAATACATTCATGCTTTATAAGTTAAAAAACCATTCTTCGTACTTTTGATGGAAAAGTCAAAAAGTACCTCGTACGAAAAATGACAAAAGATTCCTTTCTTATATTTTACTAAAAACTCATCAAAGGGTAAAATTGGATTTAAAAAATTGTAGTTGGATGGAAATAATATTAAATATTGAGGAAACATGGATGTGGATGATAAAATACACCCCAGTAAATACCAAAGTATAAACAATCTCGGATAAAATGAGATTGTGATATTTTCCCTTACCTTAAGTCTGATTTGCTTCGTAAGTGTCCGAACCTCCTGTATAATGATTTAAATAATGTCATTTACTTATTAAAGAATCATATTAATTTTTATTATATCATATATGGTTCACTTATGACTTTATATTACCCGTTCTTTTGTAAATTAATGTTAAAGTAACGTTTTGGGTAAAATCGTCTCATTTGTCGTTCGTGTTTTAACTTGTAATTATTCATATGATTACATAGATCATGATTACTTAATTAAAGAATATAAAACATGATTTATATATAATATATATTAAGAATATACATATATATAATGGATTGATAAATGGAAAGGAATACACCGTTCATGGAGACGGTAGGTCGTACGTACGCATGAACGCTGTTTTCGTTTCCTTAATGAATTGAGTGGAATTAAGTAGATGAAATAAATATATATATATACATAACTCCAGTAGCTTTATAATGTCATATATTTAATTATTATTTATTATATATACTTTATAATCATTCTTAAATGGTTAACATGGAGAATGAATCTCATCGCGTCGTGGAGACGGTAGTCCGTACGTACGCACGAGCGATGATATCGTTTCCATAATTATTGAATTGAATTGCAGTGGATGATAAAATATATCAGAATCATTATGATGTTATAATAACTATGTATAGTTATTCTTTACACCATAATACCCTTCCATGTAAGGTGTTGTTGGAAAAACAGATTACACCACGGCGTGGAGACGGTATTCTGTACATACGCACGCGCGGTGATTTTGTTTTCTGTAGGATGGATAGGAGGTGAAATGGGGTTGTTTAATATTTATAATAACATATCGGTATATTAGTGATACTGATGTTATTACTTTATAATGAAGAAACTAAAGAAGAAGAAGTTGAAGAAGAAAGAAGTTTGAAAGAATCAGTAGAAGACATTTCCTCTTCTTCTATACGCCTCTTTGAAACCACTTCTTAGGGCACTAATATTGGTCTTTGAAGAATCAAAAAACCTCTAGGATGTTTCTAGGGAAGTGTAGAAGAGAATATTTCAGGGGTTTTCCGAGCTTGAAGGCTCCAATTGGTGTGAGGAAGTGAGGGAGGAGGTGCCCTTTTATAAGGGAGGAGAGGGGCACCTTTGGAATTCTAAAAAATATTAATTTATAATAAATCTAACCCCACTTAAAAACTTCCAAAAATGACTCATATTAGATATTAGATGATATAGGGTTGTAGTATCATCAAACAATCAAATTTATACTTGTTTGGACCTTATTATTTGGATTTATCCTTATTTAATATATTTATATTTATTTGAGGTAATAAAATTCTAAATTTTAAATTATAACAAATAAATACTTATTTGTTGTGAATTTTCCATAATTTTTTACTTTATTACAGTATAGAACATATAAATTTAAATTTATAAATTTTAAATATTATTGTGATTTTTAAACAATTTTATAATATGTTATTTTTATAAAATAACAATAGTGTCAATTTTGACACTATTCATTTATTTAAATTTAAATAAACTATATACAGAATATATGTTCGAACTAAAAGCTTTAATAGATTCAAAAAAGGTCATATTTATCTATAAAAGTATTTTATCACATTAAATATTTCATATAATATTTATTTTATTATTTTTAAAACCATTTATTTGGTTTATCTCTTAATAAAATAATTACTACAACATTTTTGTATAATTATTTAATATACTGATTTGTTTCATAAAAATTTCAAATAAACTCCTATGATGAATATAAATCTATTAACCTTCTCAATAATACTTTTACTCGAATATATCATCTTAAAATCACAAGATTTAAATTTTTATATTTATTAAATTATGAAGGTGACAACTTTGGCATCATTTAAAATAAAATAATATAAGTGTCATAATCACTTTTATAAGGATCCAAATGGTTTTATATTATGTAATTGGATTCTTAAGGTGTATATATACACTACCAATAAGTTTTGGTCAGGTTTGTGGGCCTTTTAATGGGTATTATTATTTCAATAAAAACTATATTACTTATTTTCCACTTAATAAATAATTTATTTATCATTAATGTATCACCATTAATGACAATTATATAATCCCTAAAAATTCTAAATAAATTATCATGATGTAGATAATTTTATTAGATTTCTGGATACTATTCATGTTTGAAGTTTTTGGATGTTTATCACTAAATTAAAATTATTATACTTATAAGATTTAAGAGAGTAACATGTTGTCACTTTCTTTGGTTTTAAAAATAATTAAATTATTTTCATGGTCAAAAGTCAATAAAATGAATCTCATACGACCTTTAGTTGATATGGGTTTACTTTTAGCCATCCAATAGAATTTTGGAATGTTTTAGGGTAATTTTATAATATTATTTTACCCTAAATTATCCGATTTACCTTTAACTATGGTAAATAAAATTTACCGTAGTTACTATTCATAATTCCCAAAAATAAAATGTAGCCTATTAACATAATTTGGACACGCTGATTACAAATATGGAATCCATTTTTTCAAATTCAATACACAGAAGTTGCAGAAATTAAATTAAAATTAATCTCGTTGTCGAATGAAAACGGGTTTTTGTTTAAAACATTGCAAATGATTGAATTGATTTAACCTATGAATTCAATGTAAAATCAATGCTAATGACATACATTATATTAAATGGTAAAAATATATTCTATTTATACTTTAAAACAATTCAATATTATAATTTAACCATATTAATTATTACGATGAAAAAATTTGTTTTTCATTAAAATATAGCGTGTTTTTACTATTCATCAAAATAAGAAAGTTACCAGAATAATACGAAAAATTTATCCAAAGTAAATTTTTATTTCTTGATTCCAAAGAAGAATTTTATTTTGTCAAATTAAACTTATAAACATTTCAAAAACTATATTTAAAGTGGGTGCGCCATCAAAAGGTGGCAAAACTGCATTTTTTTTAAAATACTTATTTTACCCGAAAAATTTATTTTGTTCTTATACCATGTTCTAGAAGATGTGTATGATTAATAATAATGTTATAAAATTCAAAATTTAGTTAATACTATTCATAATGTCTAGTTCATAATAATATTATAATAATATATCGTTGTTTAGTGAAACCGGGTATTGCGTACAACACACGCTATCGAGGAAGGTCGTGATTGCGTGTAATGCAAGCCAAGTCAGGGTTACGTGTTGTGAAAAAATCCTTCATTGTTTCTTATAACAGAATCCAATCATATTTCATTTATACATTGAATATATATATATATATACTCAATGTTGCGTAGAATAACTATTATCAAAATTGTGTGTAACACGATACAAGAATAGTATTGCGTATACTGCAAGCTAATACGGTGTTGCGTATAGTGCAAGGTAATCTTGGTGTAGCATACAACACAAGAAATTAATGAAATTCAAAGAATATTTTTCATAAAATATCGGGGTGTTACATTCTACCCCCCTTAAAATGAATTTCGCCCACGAAATTCGTCGGGGTTATAAATGGTTTACTACTGGAAAGTTTCTTTAAAAGAATCCCACATCGTAAAATGGAATACCAAAACCAGTCTTTAAAAACAAAAGTATGAAACGTATTGGTTACCCAAATAAAATAATGACTGGGTTTCCACATAGGTGAAAATATGGATATGGAAGAGAAATCTAACCATCATGTTCTGATGGAGAGTGGTAGAGAACATGGCTATGGAAAAGCCATCAATCACAAATCCATAGATTTGTGATGATCTAAGTTACCATCTGATTCATCTGATATAAGGGCACTAGGATAACATTTTTGGTTTTCAAGTTCATTTCCCTAAAGTTGATGAATTAAAAGAAATACTTATATGATTTTGGTACAATTTCACTGTTGTTTGTTAATTGAATAATTTCCACTTCATACCTTAATGAAATGAAGTTGAATTTGTTATTCGTGATGTGTTAGCAGATCATGTGATAGAATGATGGGTCATTCCATCTGTCTCAAAAAAAAGGATAGAAAAGTTATCAAAAAATACATAAGTCTATCTATAGTGAGATTAATCATATATGTTTTCTAAAATGGACTTATACTTCATATATCATACTGATTAATATAATAAAACTAGTTTCTACTAAACAGGGACTTCATGTAGGCCAGTGGTAGGAGATAAAGGCCAGTCGCACTTCGGTTGTGGGATCGATTACCACAGCCTTGTCCGACGCGATGGGCTGCCGCCCGTCCTGCAGGTTTTCCTTTTTCTAAAGCTATATTACTATAACATCCCATCAAAAATATCAAAAAAGTTTTATCTTTAACCAATACTAACTTATGTCCAACATAATCCATTCCAATCTTTAGGCTTATCTAAAATACTTAGGTCCAAGTTCATTGTATAAAGAAAATGATCACGTGAATTTCATCATTTATCCCCCATATATCATAAGATATATCTTGTTGTTCAAATTACAAACATGTGAATACCTTAATCATGTTTTCTTTTGAAGAATGAATACCCATTGAACCTTAGTAAAAACATAAATGCAGTCAAAAGTTAACACTTTCCACATACCAAAATCCAAAAATTCTATATACTCAAACCATGATATAACCTTCTCTTTATATTAGACATGAGCTCATGAATAGTATCAAAAATTTAATTTTCTCCTTATCCCTTCATTATGCACATATCATCTACATTCCAAAAATATCTGAATAACCTTTCATGGATACTGGTAACATTAATCATACACTTTCAAAACTCAAGGAATGACAACAGTGTAACAATCCTTAGATGTCTCTTTATTCCATAGTACCATGTGATTACATATACAACATTACACATGATAAACATGTAATCAATCCACTACATTCTTAAACCATTGACTGATCTTCAACAATTCTTTCATCTCACATATCATTTGTAGTCTCTTCATCAACATCAACATAAATACTACCCATACTACCATACTTATTCTCTTCGTGAGACTTTCCCTTAGGGAATTGGTTTTCATAATCCCCGTACATTCCACATTTAAAACATTTAACCATTGTTGATGTCGTAGCAATACCATTATCCTCATCCCTGGTGTTAACTGAACCTTTTCCTTCTCACTTACTGGCTTTGTGTCCTTCTTTTCCACACCCAAATCATCTTCCAGTTCCTTTGAAACATTCTCCTTGGTGCCTCTTCCCACATGATTTACATAGTGGAAATTGAACTTTCTTTCCTCTATGATCATCATGAAATTCCATCTTTCTCTTATTAGCTGAGTCAGGAAACTTACCAAATTTTACTTTATTGATCATATTATGAGATTGGTGATTCGGCATAATAATGATGTTTGGACTTCCAAATCCCATTTCATTTGCTTTCTCATGAAGAATATCATTCCATTGTCCATCATATCCTCCATTATCATGAATCATCTTGTTTCCATCCATTTTCTAAAACCCAAAAAGAATAGTGTGGGAGGAAAAAATCATAATAAAGGGGGAGTAACTTCAATATCTAACATCTTTGGTTTAATCTAATATTGTTACCATAGTTCTAGGACTATATCCTATACGTATATTTATCCTTAGGGACATCCCAAGACATACCTTAGAAATATGTCTAGGGATCTCACTAACGTTTTTGCATCCTAGTTTCTAAAGGGTGACTAAACTTTTCCTCTGATACTAACTGTAGAGACACGAATCTTGACGTACATGGACATTACATTACTTTTGCGGAATACATAGTACATAAAAAAACACACACAGAAGGACCGTAATAGTTTAGTGTCTTTGGAAACTCGGAATATAATCTTCTAATTGTGGTGAAATATCTTCAACATCTCCCATAAAGATCTTCTTTTTTTTAAACCTAAATCCTTTCTTTATATCCTGGGGAAAAGAAAACATAAAAGGGTGAGCTCAAATGCTCAGTAAGGGTAAAAAAAAGAAATATCAATCACATCATATACATAAGAACATAACTTTTGGAAATATTAACCTTCAAAAGAGATCATAATATCATAACATGGGATAAATCATAGAAGTGAAATGTAATCCCAATGATCATAACATAAAACATGAAACTTTGTGGCATACACACATAATCATAGAGAATCATTTCTTATTAGTCAATACCCTTTTCCAAGACTATCTTTGTGGACAAAGTCCATTTCTGAACCGAGTCACCCTCATTTCAGTCCTGTTTCACTGAACCGGTATAACCTAACATTCCAGCCATGTCTATCTCATGAGATATAAAATCTTTACCCAATGCATTGGAGGGAGATATAGGTCCCACCCATCTCATAATGATACCATTCTTATGTGTGCCACAAAATCATAAACCATATATCATAGCATAACCCATGTAATAAAAATGGGATTCTTAAACAACATGACATCATAAAACAATTCATATAAGATATAGGAATTCACAAAAATATTTCCATCACAACATAATCAAATCCATGTAATAATAGGGATAGAAACAGAACCCAATATTATCTTAGATGGAAAATAATTTTGATAAAACACTTGAACTCTATTCTTGAGAAAAATATCATTTCTACTTCAAAAACACTTTTCCTTTCTTAACATGTCGTACACTTATAAACTAAAATAAGATGATTAAAAATAAACTTGAAAACTTTTAAAGGAACCTTCTTGGAAATAATGTTTTAAAAATCCATTCATGTTGTATAAGTTAAAAAAAACATTCTACGTACCTTTGTCTGAAAAGTCAAAAAGTACCTCGTACGAAAAACGACAAAAGATTCATTTCTTATCTTTTACTAAAAACTCATCAAAGGGTAAAAATGGATTTAAACAATTTTAGGTGGATGGAAATAATATTACATATTGAGGAAACATTGATGTGGATGATAAAATACACCCCAATAAATACCAAAGTATAAACAATCTCGGATAAAATGAGATTGTGATATTTTCCCTTACCTTAGGTCTGATTTTCTTCGTAAGTGTCTGAACCTCCTGTATAATGATTTAAATAATGTCATTGACTTATTAAAGAATCATGTTTATTGTTATTATATCATATATGGTTCACTTATGACTTTATATTACCCATTCTTTTGTAAATTCATGTTAAAGTAGCGTTTTAGGTAAAATCGTCTCATTTGTCGTTCGTGTTTTAACTTGTAATTATTTATATGATTACTTAGATCATGATTACTTAATTCAAGAATATAAAACATGATTTATATATAATATATATTCAGAATATACTTATATATAATGGATCGATAAATGGAAAGGAATACACCATTCATGGAGACGGTAGGCCGTACGTATGCATGAACGTTGTTTTCGTTTCCTTATTGAATTGAGTGGAATTAAGTAGATGACATAAATATATATATACATAAATCCATTAGCTTTATAATTTAATATATTTAATTATTATTGCTTATACATACTTTAAAATCATTCTTAAATAGTTAACATTGAGAATGAATCTCATCGCGTCGTGGAGACGGTAGTCCGTACGTACGCACGAGTGATGATATCGTTTCCATAATTGTTGAATTGAATTGGAGTGGATGATAAAATATATCAGAATTATTATAATGTTATAATAAATATGTATAGTTATTCTTTACACCATAATAGCCTTCCATGTAAGGTGTTGGTGGAAAAATAGATTACACCACGGTGTGGAGACGGTATTCTGTACATACGCACGCGCGGTGATTTTGTTTTTCGTAGCATGGATAGGAGGTGAAATGGGGTTGTTTCATATTTATAATAACATATAAGTATATTAGTGATACTGATGTTATTACTTTATAAGGAAACAACTAAATAAGAAGAAGTTGAAGAAGAAAAAATTTGAATGAATCGGTAGAAGAAATTACCTCTTCTTCGATACGCCTCTTTGAAACCTCCTCTTATGGCACTAAGATTGGTCTTTTAAGAAGACCAAAGCCTCTAGGATGTTTCTAGGGAAGTGGAGAAGATAATTTGGCAGGGTTTGGCCGAGCTTGAAGGCTCCAATTGGTGTGAGGAAGTGAGGGAGGAGGTTCCCTTTTATAAGGGAGGAGAGGGGCACCTTTGGAATTCTTAAATATATTAATTTATAATAAATCTAACCCCACTTAAAAACTTCAAAAAATGAATCATATTAGAAGCTTAGATGAGATATGGTTGTAATCGCATCAACCAATCAAATTTAGTCATGTTTGGACCTTATTATTTTGATTTATCCTTATTTAATCTATTTAAGTTTATTTGAGGTAATAAAATTCAAAATTTTAAATTATAACAAATAATTACTTATTTGTTGTGAATTTTCCATAATTGTTTACTTTATAAAATTATAGAGCATATAAATTTAAATTTATAATTTTTAAATATTTTTGTGATTTTTAAACAATTTTATAATATGTTATTTTTTATAAAATAACAATAGTGTCAATTTTGACACTATTCATTTATTTGAATTTAAATAAAATATATACAGACTATATGTTCGAACTAAAAGCTTTAATAGATTCATAAAAGGTCATATGTATCTATAAAATTATTTTATCACATTAAATAGTTCATATAATATTTATTTTATTATTTTTAAAACCATTTATTTGGTTTATCTCTTAATAAAATAATTACTACAACATTTTTGTATAATTATTTAATATACTGATTTGTTGCATAAAAATTTAAAATAAAATCCTATGATGAAGATAAATCTATTAAACTTAACAATAATACTTTTACTCGAATTTATCATCTTAAAATCACATGATTTAAATTTTTATATTTATTAAATTATGAAGGTGACAACTTTGGCATCATTTAAAATAATATAATATAAGTGTCATAATCACATTTATAAGGATCCAAAAGGTTATATATAAGGTCATTGGATTATTAATGTGTATATATACACTACCATTAAGTTTTGGTCAGGTTTTTGGGCCTTTTAATGGGTATTATTATTTCAATAAAAACTATATTACTTATCTTCCACATAATAAATAGATTCTTTATCATTAATGTATCACCATTAATGACAATTATTTAATCCCTAAAAATTCTAAATAAATTATCATGATGTAGAACATTTTATTAGATTTCTGGAGATAATTCATGTTCTAAGTTTTTTGATGTTTATCACTAAATTAAAATTACTATTCTTATAAGATTTAAGAGAGTGACATGTTGTCACTTTCTTTGGTTTTAATAATAATTAAATTATTTTGATTGTCAAAAGTCAATAAAATGAATCTAATCCGACCCTTAGTTGATATGGGTTTACTTGTAGCCATCCAATACAATTTTTTCATGTGTTAGGGTAATTTTATAATATTATTTTTACACTTAATTACCCGATTTACCTTTAACTATGGTAAATAAAATTTACCGTAGTTACTATTCATAATTCCCAAAAATAAAATGTAGCCTATTAACATAATTTGGACTAACTGATTCCAAATATGGAATCCATTTTTTCAAATTCAATACACAGAATTTGCATAAATTAAATTAAAATTAATCTCGTTGTCGAATGAAAATGGGTTTTTGTTTAAAACATTGCAGATGATTGAATTGATTTAACCTATGAATTCAATGTAAAATCAATGCTAATGGCATACATTATATTAAATGTTAAAAATATATTATATATATACTTTAAAACCATTCAATATTATAATTTAACCATATAAATTATTACGATGAAAAAAGTTGTTTTCAATAAAATATAGCGTGTTTTTACTATTCATCAAAATATGAAAGTTACCAGAATAATACGAAATATTTATCCAAAGTAAATTTTTATTTCATGATTCCAAATAAGAATTTTATTTTGTCAAATTGAACTTATAAACATTTCAAGAACTAGATTTAATGTGGGTGCGCCATCAAAAGGCGGCAAAACAGCATTTTTTGAAAAATAATTATTTTACCCGAAAAATTTATTTTTTTCTTATACCATGTTCTAGAAAATGTGTAAGATGAATAATAATGTTTTAAAATTCAAAATTTAGTTAATACTATTCATAAAAGCAAGTTCATAATAATATTATAATAATATATCGTTGTTTAGTGAAACCCGGTATTGCGTACAACACACGCTATCGAGAAAGGTCGCGATTGCGTGTAATGCAAGCCTAGTCAGGATTACGTGTTGTGAATGAATCCTTCGTTGTTTCTTATAACAGAATCCAACCATATTTCATTTATACATTGAATATATATATATATATACTCAATGACGCGTAGAATAACTATTATCAAAATTGTGTGTAACACGATCCAAGAATAGTATTGCGTATACTGCAAGCTAATACGGTGTTGCGTATAGCGCAAGGTAATCTTGGTGTAGAATAAAACATAAGAAATTAATGAAATTGAAAGAATATTTTTTATAAAATCTCAGGATGTTACATTTATAAAGCCTTATTTTCATGAATCTTCCTCCAAAATATTTCATGAATATTTTCAACCAAATCTCTTTCTTTTAAAATTGCATGACATTTTGTGAAAAGAAAATGATTTGGAAGAAGAAAGGATATTTTCCTCAAGAATTTATTTCAAGTGTTTTGTCAAAACCAATTTTCATCTAAGATGAAATTATTTCATATGTGTATGTTTCAAGTATAATGTCTCTATGATTTACATGGTTTCACTTTCCTTGTTATGAAAATGATATCCATATCTTTTATATAGATTATGTGATGATGGGATGATGATTATGAAACCCATTTTATTTATTGGGTTATTATGAATGATGTATGTTTATTTTGTGGCACATGTAAGAATGATTTCCTTATGAGATGGGTGGGACCTATATCTCCCTCCAATGCATTGGATAAATATTTATATCTCATGAGATAAACATGGCTGGAACGAAAAGTTAAACCGGTTCAATAATACAGGACTGGAATGATGAGTGAACTCGATTCAGAAAGGGGATTTTTCCACTAAGATGGTCTTGGCAGCAATTCCTTGGCTAATATGGAAATCATATCATGTGATTAATGGTTACCACAATTACATGTTTTATTCCCATGCTATTTTATCATTCTTAATGTTTCATTATGATCTATGCCTTGCGTACTTCCAAGTTTTATGTCGTTGCTCAAGATTTTGATGTTTAAACATTATGTTCATGTTCTTAAGTTCAAATGTATATGGTATGTTTTATTTAATCCATGCTTACCCGTACTGATCATTTGAGCTCACCCTTTTTATGTTTTCTTTTCCCCAGGATATAACAAAGGGTTTTAGGTAAGAAAAAAAAGGGGAGATCATTATGGGAGATGTTGAAGATTTTTCAACATGATTAGAAGATTATTTTCCGAGTTTCCAAAGACATTAAACTATTACGATCCTTGAGTTTTGGTTACTGTTATTTATTAAGTATTTCAAAAATGTAATGTATTTTCCATGTACGTCAAGCTTAGGGTTGTTACAGTTCGTGTCAGAGAAAGGTTTAGTCAACCATTGGAAACTAGGATGCGAGAACTTTAGTGAGATCCCTAGAGATATTTATTAGGTATGTCTAGGGATGTTCCTAAGGTTAAGAATTATTATAGGTTATAGTCCTAGAATTTCGGTAAAGATATTATAATTAAACCTAAGATGTTAGATATTGAAGGCACTCCCCCTTTATTATGTTCTTTTCCCTAGCATGAGTATTGCCTCTCACACTATTCTTTTTGTGTTTTAGACAATGCCTAGAACCTGAGGGAACCGTGTTGATCAATGTAATGGAAAATGCAATGATTGTGCTCCTGAACAAACAAATGTTATGGGAGAGGGAGTGCAAAATATTATTTCAATACTTACACAAGCTATGAATCATTCTGGACATCCAAATGAGCAGAGAAGAGAACAATATTCTGTTGAGTCCTTCATGAGGTAACGTCCACCTTCTTTCAGTGGGTCTTTTGATCCACTTGTTGGTGAACAATGGATCGGTACTACTGAAAAGATATTTTCAATTCTTCAATGTTCTGAACATGATAAAGTCATCTTAGCAGTGTATCATTTGGAAGGTGATGCTGATCAATGGTGGAATCTTACCAAGAATACAAGGCCAAGAGATGAAATTGAGTCCATGGAATGGGATGAGTTCAAGAACTTATTTTTCAATATGTAATTCCCTCGTATTCTCCGATCAAAGATGGAGAAGAAGTTTCTTGAACTAAAGCAAATGGATGATGAATCTGTTGGTACCTATGAAGCAAATTTTACAGGACTTGAAAGGTACGCTTCTGGTATTATTATCCAACCTGAGAGTAAGATCGATCGGTTCTTTAGTGGCTTAAAACCAAGTCTTCGAAGGGCGTTAGCCATAAGGTACTTCAATAGCTACGAGGAAATCGTTCGATGTTCTCTCAAAGTCGAGATGGATATTGGAGTAACCCATCTGTCATATGGGTTTGATAAGAAGAGGAAAATCGAATTCAAAGGAATATCTAAAGACCACACTAAAAAGAAGATGAGCTTTCCCTTATTCTCAATGTGTGGAATGAAACATGGAAGAAGTTGTCTTAAAGGGACAAGTACAAGTTTCAAATGTGGAAAGGAAGTTCATTGGGAATTTGAATTCTGCAATGATGAGAAGAAGATGTCTAGTGATGCGAACAATGAAAAGGCTACACAGAGTGCACCTCCTACACTTCAATGTGTCAAGTGAAATGAAATGGGGCATTATGCTAATTAATTCCCTAATCCAAGGGTAAATGATGATCGACATGAGCAACCACATAAGGCAAAGGACAAATGGAATCCACATGCGATCAGTATTGGTGATGTTGAATAGGACAATGATGTGGTGGAATGTTTATGTTTTTATGTAATGGGATTCCAAAATAATGTTGTATATAGTATCGTGGAATACTGGAATATTTATGTATTGGTCTATTGTGGTTTTTAATAATTTTAAGGTACCGGTAACCATGGAATGTGACTGAGATACTTTTGGTAAGAAGATGATATGCACATAATGAAGGGATAAGAAGATAATGAGATGTTTGATTGTATTCATGAGCTCATGATTGATATAAAGACTAAGTGATATCATGGTTTGAGTATAAATTATTTTGAGGATTTTGGTATGTGGAAAGTGTTAACTTTTAACTGAATTCATTTTTTCACTAAGGTTCAATGGGTATTCATTCTTCAAGAGATAACATGATTAAGGTATTCACATGTTGGTAATTTAGATATATCTTGTGATATATGGGGGATAAATGATGGCATTCACGTGATTGTTATGTGACATTTCAAGTAATAATTTTCTTTATAATATGATCTTGGACCGAAGTATTTTAGATTACCCTAAATATTGGAATGGATTATGTTGGACAGAAGTTAGTATTGTTTAAGGATAGAACTTTTTTCGATTATTATTGATGGGATGTTATATTAATATAGTTTTAGAAAAGGACAACCTGCAGGACGGGCGACAGCCCATCGCGTCAGAAAAAGCTATGGGAATTGAACCCACAACCGAAGTGCGACTAGACTTTATCGCCTACCACTGGTCTATAGGAAGTCCCTGGTTTGTAGAAACTAGTTTTATTTTATTAAGCGGTATGATATATGAAGTATAAGTCCATTTTTGGAATCGTATATGATTAACCTCACCATAGATGGACTTATGTATAGTTGATAACGTTTGCGAGCCTTTTGTTTGAAACAGATGGAATGACCCATCATTATATCACATGACCTGTTAACAATTCACAAATAACAAATTCAACTTCATTTCTTTAAGATATGAAGAGGATATTGTTCAATGCACGAACAATAGTGAGATTGTACCAAAATCAAGCAAGTATTTCTTCTAATTCTAAATTTTCAACTTTAGGGAAATGATCCTGAAAACCAAAAATGTTGTCCTAGTTCTCTTATATCTAATGAATTAGATGGTACCTTAGATCATCACAAATTTATGGCTTTGTGATTGCTGGTTTTTTCATAGCCCTATTCTCTACCACTCTCCATCAGAACATGAGGGTTAGATATCTCTTCCAAATCCATATTTTCACCTATGTGGAATTCCAGTGATTAATTTATTTAGGTAACCGTTACGTTTAATACTTTTGTTTTTAAATATTGGTTTTGGTATTTCTTTTTATGATGTGGGTTTCTATTCAATTTATAACCCCGATGAATTTTGAGGGCGATGTTCATTTTAAGGGGGGTAGAATGTAACACCCCAAGATTATAAAAAAATATTCTTTTTAATTTCATTAATGTCTTGTGTTGTATGCTACACCAAATGGAGCATTCACAACACGCAGCCTTGACTTTCCTTGCATTACACGCAATCACGACCTTCCTCGATAGCGTGTGTAGTACGCAATACCAAGTTTTACTAAACAACAATATGCTATTAAAATATTATTAAAACTAGCCGTTATGAATAGTAATAACAACATTTTGAAATTTTGAAAATTTTATTTTTTCAAAATGGACTTCACTTTTGGATTCGGAATATCGAAATTAGCTTAGGGTGAAATTTTGGTACTTTTCGGATAACTTTAATTTTCCGATGTATATTGAAAATTACTAAATTTTAATTAAAAGAAAATTTTTTAATAGATATAATTAATAGTGATAAATTATTAATTTGAGTGGTTTTAAAGTATATTTAGAATGTATTTTTACAGTTAAATACAATGTTGGTCATTGGATGTAATTTTACATTTAAACCAGACATAAACAGGGGTCAATCTTTTGATAGTTATTATCTCTTAAGAACAGACTATTTTTTGGACGATGGGAATTAATTTTTAAAGTAATTAATTAAACTGATATGTTTTTATTTTGGTAAAATAGACATCATTTTTTAGTTCATAAATCAAATATAGCTTAGGCCAATTTTTTGGTATTTTTCTAGAAACTTTTTTTTTTGTTGAATAGTGAAACCACTTAGTGGTAGTTAAAAAAAATTCATAAAACATAATTTTACCACTTTTTTGAGTGGAATTTCAAAAATAGGAGAGACACGGTTGGTGTCAGTAAGTAAAATGTGGTTCAATGAGAAGAAAACAATTTTTGGGGAATAGTAACTTTTTACTTTTTTACCATGGTTAAATGTAAATAAGGTAAGAGTAAAAATGATATTATTATTACCCTAAAACATGTCCTAATTCTATTGGATAAGTTTAATTCGACCAAGAACAACCTTAGAAATAAAATATGACCATTTAGGCCCACTTGTATTAGATTAGGACATTTATTATTATTTAATTCAAAGAAGAGTTAAAAGAGTTAAAATCAAAGTTTATTTACTAAAACATTTCTAATATAGGGTTATACATAATATAAATTCTATTGTAAATATTCATTAGAAAGATAATAATATTTCCTACATAATGATATATTATTTATAATCTTTAGACATTAAATAATTTAATTTATTTATGAAACAATGATGATGTAGTAATTCCCACAATAGTGAAAAATTAGAATAATTGATATTATAAATACCAAAATAAGTATAATTTGATACTTTTTATGAATTACAATAATTTTCTAGGTTATTATGATATGTTAAAATTGATTTAAGTAACTGTTTTCTAACTAATCATTCTGTTATAATTTTCAAAAAAATCAATTACTAAATAGTGTCAAAATTGACATAAAATAGTTTTTAAAACAAATATTATATTAGTAATTGTTATTTTCTTCCTAAAAATCTAAGGTTCGTCCAAATGACTTATATAAGGTTATATATATTAATAATAAACAACTTGGGGTTCTTTTGTCTTGTTATAGTAATTTTATTAACATTATAGTGTAAGAAAACAAGAAGACAAGGTAAGAGTAAAATTATTTAACTTAAAGTTAAATCTAATCGATAAGGTTAAAATAGAAACCTAAACTTGTCCAACTTATATTGGATCAAGGTATTTCTACCCATCCCCAAATTAGCTTCGAAATAAATCAATTTGGAGCTATTTATAACCGAATTTTTATTTACAAAAAAATAATATTTTTAGCTTTTCCAAAAGAGCCCCTCTCCTCCCTTATAAAAGGGCACTTCCTCCCTCTCTTCCTCAAACCACATTGAGCCTTCAAGATCGGCCAAATCCTACCAAATTATCTTATAAACTTCCCTAGAAACATCCTAGATGTCCTGGTCTTCTTCAAAGTCCAATTGTAGTTCCCTAAAAGGAGGTCTCAAAGAGGTGCTTCAGAGAATAGGTAATGTCTGTTACCGATTCTTTCATCTTTTTTTCTTCTTCCACTTATTCTTATTTAGTTGTTTCATTATGAAGTAATAAAATCAGTATCACTAATATAATGATATGTTATTATAAGTATGAAACAACCATATTTCACCTTCTATCAATCCTATGGAAAATGAAATCACCGCGCGTGCGTACGTACGGAACACCGTCTCCACGTCGTGGTGTAATATATTTTCCACCACCACCTTACATGGATGGGTATAATGGTGTAAATAATGACTATATATTATTATTGTAAATTGATATTGATTCTGAAATATTATACATACACTTCAATACAATTCCACGATCATGGGAATGATATCACCGCTCGTGCGTACGTACGGACTACCGTCTCCACAACGCGATAAGATTATTTCTCCATGTTAACCATTAAAGAATTATTATAAAGTATATATAAGTAATAATAATGAAATATATGAAATTATAAAGCTACTGGATTTATTTATATATAAATTTATTTCATCTACTTAATTCCATTCAACTCAATGAGGAAACGAAAACAGTGTTCATGCATACGTACGGCCTACCGTCTCCATGAACGATGTATTTCATTCCATTTATCAATCTATTATATATATGTATATTATGAATATATATTATATATAAATAATGTTTTATATTCTGTAATTAATTAATCATGATCTAAGTAATCATATTAATAATTACAAGTCAAAACACGGACGACAAAAGAAACAATTTTACACAAATATTATCTTTAACATGGAATTTACAAAAGAACGGGTAATATAAAGTTATAAGTGAACCATATATGATATCATAACAATGAATATGATTCTTTAATAATTAAATGGAATTATTTAAATCATTATACAAGAGGTTCGAATACATAAAAATCATATCGGACCTAAGGTAAGGGATAATTTTGCAAATCTCATTTTTATCCGAGATTGCTTATTCGTAAGTATTTATGGGGGTTATTTCTATAATCTGTGTCCATGTTTTATAAAAGTGTTTTCATGTATGTTTAAATTCCTTTTTACCCATTCTTTAATTTTACTACATGGTATGTAAGGAATCTTTCTTTTTTTACGTTATGAAGTACTTTTTGACTTTTCCGGCAAAAGTACGAGAAGAATGTTTTTTTAACTTATACGGCATGAATGGATTTTTACGGTTTTATAAAGCCGTATTTTCATGAAGCTTCCTCCAAAATATTTCATGAATATTTTAAACCAAATATCTTTATTTTAAAATTGCATGACATTTTTTGAAAAGAAAATGATTTTGAAGAAGAAAAGATATTTTCCTCAAGAATTTATTTCAAGTGTTTTATCAAAACCAATTTTCATTTAAGATGAAATTATTTAATATGTTTATGTTTCAAGTATAATTTCTCTATTATTTACATGGTTTCACTTTCCTTATTATGAAAATGATATCCATTTCTTTTATATGGATTATGTGATGATGGGATGATATTTATGAAACCCATTTTTTTATTGGGTTATTATGAATAGTGTATAGTTATTTTGTGGCACAAGTATGAATGATTTCATTATGAGATGGGCGGGACCTATATATCCCTCCAATGCATTGGGTAAAGATTTATATCTCATGAGATAGACATGGCTGCAATGGAAAGTTAAACCGGTTCAGTTATACAGGACTGGAACGTGGAGTGAACTCGATTCAGAAAGGGACTTTGTCCACTAAGATGATCTAGGCAGCAATGCCTAGCCTAATATGGAAATCATATCATGTGCTTAATGGTTTCCACAATTACATGTTTTATTCCCATGATATTTTATCATTCTCAATGTTTCATTATGATCTATTCCTTGTGTACTTCCATGTTTTATGTCATTTCTCAAGCTTTTGATGTTTAAACATTATGTTCATGTTTTTAAGTTCAAATGTATGTGGTATGTTTTATTTGATCCATTCTTACCCTTACTGAGATTTTCAGATCACCATTTTTATGTTTTCTTTTCCCCTGGATATAAAAAAATGTTTTCGGTAATAAAAAAGGGGAGATCTTTATGGGAGATGTTGAAGGTCTTTCAAAATGATTAGAAGATTAAATTCCGAGTTTCTAAAGACACTAAACTGTTATGATCCTTGAGTTTTGGTTTTTGTTTTTATTAAGTATTCCGAAAATGTAATGTATTGTCCACGTACATCAAGCTTAGGGTCATTAAAAGATCCCAAAAATAGACGGTGCATTAGTCAGCCCAAAATGCATTACTGTAAACTCGTAATGCTTGTACCTGGTTTGTAATGCTATTTTTGGAATGTCATAATTCTTCACACACAATTGATGATATCCATATCAAAGATAAATCTTTGAAAAATATTGATCTCCATGAACTTGGTCAAATAAATTATCAATGCAATGTTTGGGATACTTTTTCTTTATTTTTATATCATTGATCTCTCTGTAGTCAATGCACAACCTCATAAATTCGTATTTCTTCTTAACAAAAAGGTCAGAGTCTCCCCATGGAGAAACACTAGGGAGAATAAATCCTTTATTACTAAATTTATCAAGTTGTTTCTTTAGTTCCACTAATTCCAAAGTGTCCATTATATAAGGGGTATTTGATATGGGCCCTGAATAATGGATTAAATAAATGGAAAACTCAATTTCTTGTTCTGGCGGATGTCCAGGTAAATCCTTTCAAAAGTTTCATTGTCGGGCCCCAGTTCCGTTCGAGTCTAGATCAAAGTAGTGTTTTTGGGTTTTATGCTAAGATCCATCTGTGCTATAGTCGGCTCTACCTTATCATATACTAAAAGTGATGTATTTCATAGAATACTCACAAAATAAATACAATACCAAAATTCTAGAATGTTATTCTATACTAATCTACAAATTCTAGCATAGGGTATTGTTCTCTAATCAGAATTTTTCTAAATCTAGCTTCCAAGGTTTGTATCAAATTTCCTTTGATACCAACTATATCACCCCGACCCTAGTTACATAGAGTCGGTGCATTATTACATAACATTATCATGATCACAAGGGATCAAATTCCAAAAGGCCGATCAATTTAGTAACCTTGGATGTACTAGATATATTAATAAGTTTTATATTATATTATAGAATGAAAATCTTAAACAACATAGTCTCCATATGCCACACTCATATCCCTTATACTATCCCTACAGGTCTGTAGTAATATTCTTCTTTGTATCCTGGGAAAAATAAAACATAAAAAGTGTTGAGCTCAGATTCTCAGTAAGGATTACAATATAGAGGAAACTTTCAAAAATATGAATAAAAATTCAAGGCAACGTAAGAACAAAACAATGTCCTTTTAAACTTGAACTTCAGTATAATACGGAAAAGATAATAATTCTATTTACTTATTCAAATTGATATTTTACAAGTCGAATAATCACATGAAATGTCAATATCCACTTTCATATTGATGGAATGCATAATGCAAGAGTTCATAACCACATTGTCAAGGCCTTGTACCAAGCCTACAAATAAATTTTTTTCAAAGCCTTGTGCCCGGACACTAGTTTGTCTAAAGAGACCTACGGATGCATCAAGGATCTATAGCGGGCTCCACTCATCACTTTCTAAGTCCAATGCATTCCTCATATGAAAATGTTTAAACATAACATAAACATTCCAATTAAAACTAGAATATAAAATGTCAATACTTTATCCATAAAAAATGAATGTTGTAAAAATACCACATCCATAGTCAAACATATCACATAACCATCAATACAATATGCATGTTTTGTATCATATTAAATCAACTTCAAATATGCTTACAACCCATCAATGGATGTTGACATAGATGAAATCAAACTTTTTTTAGAGAAATATCTCTTTCTATATTGGAATCATATAAAAGTCATATAATTATAAAAGAAAACTTTTATTTTGAAAATATTCTATTAATCTTGAAAGGGATGCTTTGATGATGTATTAATGGTGGAAAATATCTGCACCCATGGTATAAGCTAAAAAAATTCTTACCATAATTTTTTTGAATTGGTCATAAGATACGTTGTTTGGAAAATGATAGAATGATTCCTTTCAAACCATTTAATAAGAAGACAAACAAAGGAATAAATGAATTTAACACATAGTATAGTAAATAGTAAAAAAAATTGGAATACATTTTTAAGAAAGAGGATGTGGATGATAAAAAGTTCCATGTAGATACCTATACAAAAACAACATCAGATAATAATGAGACTGTGAAATTAACCCTTATCGTGTAATTTTCCTTGGTCTAGGGTAGGATAAATCCTGTATAATGGTGAAATAATTGTTATTAAATTATAAATGAACCATATACATTAATTTGATATCATATATGATATTCTAATATTGTTTTGTTAATGATATTTTAGTAGTGTCATCGTTTCGGGTGTTAACTGATTAATTTTCCTTTGTATACATTGTTACGTAAACCATGTTTTTTAGGGATAGGATGTATTTGATTCATATACAGAATGATATTATGGTCATAAATATTATTTTTAATCATAAAATTAAAATTATTCTTGAATTATTACGATGTGTAATGAATCTCATCGCATTCATGGAGACGGTAATCCGTACGTACACACAAGCGACAATGTCATTCTTTTGATAATAAAATATTATATAATGGGATGGTATATCATATATAAATAATAATTATCATGTTATATATATTATTTACATCAGTTATAATCATCATTATACCCATCCAAGTGATGAAGTGTTTGAATAACAAACTACACCAAGACCGGGAGAAGGTAATACGTACGTACGCACGTATGGTGAGTTTGTAATTTATAGGATGGATTTAATAATTAATATGGTTGTACAATTTTTATAATAATATAAAAATATATATAATATACTTGAGATATTATTTTAGAATATAAACAACAAAGAATAAGTATGTGGAAGAAGAAAAGAACTTGGAAGAGGAGATCAAATAATCACCTTTTCATCAGGTTCTTCCTTTTGATTTGGTCAAATGTGCTCTTAAGATGCCATTATATCTAAAGAAATGAATCTAGGATAAATGAAGTAATGTTGATAGGATATTTGGTTAGGGTAAATCCCGGAGAAATGGATTTTAAGGTGTGAATTTGAGAGAAGAGGAAGTGCCATTTTATAAGTGAGATGAGGATCACTTTAGGAAAAGCAAGAAATATTATTTTATAATAAAATAATTTTCGGTTCCTAACGGATAGAATTTAATAATTTAAATGATATGATAGGGATGGGTCAAAAAACACTCAACCAATAGGTTTTATATAGGTTTAGGTCATAATATTGACATCATCTTTTAGATTTAACTCTATGTTGAATAGTTTGACATTTATCATGTCTCTATATATTTTAATATTATATCGTTAATAAACATCCAATCGAACCTCATGTGGTCCATTAATTATATATATAATATTTTTTAATCCCTTTTGTTGAACCATGGATTTTTAGAAATAGAATATCAATTAATAATATAATATTAGGTTTAAAAACACTTTTATTTGAATTTCGACTCTATTTGGTATTTTGTTTTTGGTAAATTCATAATAGAAATATTACATCGAAAAAGAATCATTTCATCAACCATAACATTCCATATTAACCAATAAAATTAGTTTAATTAATTAAAAGTATCAATTTATATTTATTTGGATATTTATAATATTAATTATTTTAATCCTCCATTAATAAGATAATTACTACATCAATCATTTTGTCAGAAATAAATTTAATTTTTTAATGATTAAAAATTATAAACAATATAACATTGTGTAGAAATATTTTTATCTTTCGAATTAATATTTATAGTATAATTTATCTTATGTGTAACCCTATATTATAAAAGGTTTAGTTATTAAACATTGATTTTTACTCTTTTAGCTATTTTTTAAATAAAATAATAATAAATTTTCTAATATAATCCATTTGGACCAAATGTGGATCATATTTTATTCTTAAAATTTTTTTAGTTGACATACACAAATTCAATATAATTAGGACATATGTTAGGGTAATTATAATATCATTTTTACCCTTAATTACCCTATTTAATTTTTACCGTGGTAAATAAAATTAAACAGTTACCATTCAAAAAAAGTTATTTTCATATTATTGAATCGCATTTTACTTAATGATATTAATATTTTCTCTAAGAGTTTTTAAATTCAACTCATAGAAGCATTATAATTATGTTTTATAAAAAATTTCACATTTTCTTAGGAGGTGGGTAAAAGACGGTAAATAATTAGATAAAATTTTATATATGTTAACATATTCTAAAATGACTCCAATGAATTAATTGAACATATATATGTATTATTTATCTATTTTGACCTAAATAAAATTAAGATAAAATAACGAATTATTTAAATAAAAAGGATTTTTTAACCAATAACATAGTGTTCTTTCACTATTCATAAAAAAATTGTATATTTTTAGAAAAATACCAACAATTCACTATAAGAATATTTTTATATTCCAAATTCAAAAATGAAGCCCATTTTGAATGATAAAATTTATAGAATTTCAAAAATGGGGTATTACTATTCATAATGGCTCGTTTGATTCGTTGCCATGTGTCAGAATCTCAATGTTGCAAATAATGTAATTTATTGCTTTATTTAAAGGGAAACATAACATAGAAACTTGGGGTGTTACATTTTCTTTATGTATCCATGAAATATCCTTTCATCCCCATGGGATTCATGCTTCATGTGTTTCTCATTATTATGAATGAAACATTTAAATCCGAAGACTCGAAATTAAATCAATGATTGATTCTTCCCATACCATAACTCATACAGAGTATTCACCTATTTTGGGCAAAGTAAATCACTATTGGAAGTATATATGACTGTCATCACTGAATCCTTCCAAAATTTCTCTAGATTTTATTTCTCAATTCTTAAACATGATTAATTACCCCATGTTTCATGAGATAATCCTCCACTAGGCTATTTTTCCACTATATTCCTTTATCGGTTTGAATCGTTTGGATTTTCTGTCCAAAAATATTTCCCATTCCAATCGATATCTTGTAATGGAACTAAACACTTCACATTTGAGGGTGATGATTTAATCCCAATCCATTATTCTATAATCATGAATGAAGATAACATAACATCTCCTACCATCGATATAACATGGTGATATTTGTCATCACACATCAATACAAACCAACTCATGAAATCTTTTGGGCCATTTATTTTTTTCCTCATTTCTATTTCGAATAATCTTCCACTATTAGAAGGCATCACACATATGTGTATGATAACATGATAATCAAGGTATATATAAAGTATCATGATATTTCACTAGATCTTATATGTATGTTTGGCTGACATGGCCAAGGATCTTATGCCACAACTTATTTTCTCCTTCCTTGTATAGAAAACACTTGTCTTCTTCTCCACTGAAAAGGAAGATATTCCTTTTTGTGTGATTTCAGTACAATATAATTAAACCATATTTTTCCTTGATGAAACATAATATATTGGAAAATCTAATGGCATGTCCATGTTCACAATATTAAATTACTCAAAACAAGTTGTGACTAAGACCTTCAACAACCAAGACATCTGCACACCTTATGTCATTTCACCCAAACTTTTATTCCCCAGAGCCAATAATTTTAAACCCTTCATCATTTCAAAATTTACAATACCATATTTATTGCTACTAATTCACATCATCATATCCTTATTTCCTGTGTTACGAGAGGGGCGCTCACTGTCAATTATGCATATCCCAGTGTGATCTGAGGCCCTGAACACAATTTCTTCAACTACATCATGGTCATATCTTTTCTTTTTTATCTATGTTTCTTATTTTATGCACGGTATGGATTGAGACTCTTGAAATTCCTTATAATACGATGTACCAACTTTATCTTGTAAATATGTAAATGAATTTTTAATTTTCACCTCACTTGATTATACATTTTTTTTCTTATAACCAACCTCAGTCTATATTGGCACATTCCTCTATATTATTGATGAAAAATATACTTCAATTTTTCTAAATCCACCACACCTAAAACCGTTACCATCAAATGTTGAATTTGAAAATTGAGTTCTAAATTACTATATCTATTGTTATTGTTCTCTTTTCTATCGATTTACTATAGAAGAAACGTTTTTTTCATCCCCCATATTTCTATAAAAAAATAATCTTATATGGGTTCATTCCTACCTAGAAATATTGCACCACTTGTTGTCCCATGGGTTCTCTAAACATATTGATTATGATTTATTCCCAAATCAATAATACATCTAATATTGTGTTCACATTGTCTAACATTAACCATTACTACTTTCTATTTTCAATCACGCCCTATACCAGTATTATCATTTGGACTTGACTATTTCTTGTGTTCTAATGGAAACCTACGTTACACATTTATATTTCATGTTAAATGTGTTATCTGTTTTAAAAATTCTATTCTTTGAGTAAAAAAATTCATTTTCCCTAATACTTCATCACAGGAAAACAACTTCAAATTCATTTTTATTGATATGGTTTGTTTTACCTTCTTATGTTTCAATCAAAATATGAATCTCCCTTCTCTAATATAAAATTTTTAGTTTGTACTCAACCACCTTTTCTGAGATTTCGGGCATTGAAGACCTCAACTTTTCAATATGAACATGACAATCATAACATCTTGAATAATTTCTCAAAGACTAGGAATTTGATCCATGAAAATATTCACCAAATCATATAATTTATCCATAGAATCAATAGGGTGTATTAAGAAATAATCATATTTGTTCCATAGAATCTAAAGCTTCTTTTCTCACACTTTTGTGTCTCCCTCATAAATATTGATCATTTTTTCCACATAACATGTGATATTTTACATGAAATAACCTTCATATAAATTTAATTTGATAAATATTTTCCAAAATCATTGATCACTTTAAAATCAGCATCCAATTCCATTATTTCATTTTCTAATTGAGAACCACTACTGAAATCTGATGAGATTCCATGCATAGCCCCTTTGAATCCATCCATTCATAATAATCTGAAGTAGTGCTGCATCTGATTCATACAATGTTTAAAATTATTTACATCAAAGGAAAGAACCCCATTGTGATTTAACACTTTCATTTCATCTACTGAGAAATATTCTCATTCATTTATCATATACCAAAGATACAAATTCTTAGGTCCAATAGGTTGAATACATTGATAGGGGTGAATCGGGGTCTGACATATTAAAACTTCAACCCCATTATATATTTTTTCATTGAAAAAAATAGATTGATCTCTTACTTCCATAGCAATATATTAACAGAAATTAAATAATGCATATGAAACATATTTTTTTCATGTTTCACCCTCTATAGGATATGTTCCTGGAGCATAAAACCAGTGACGTACCATTGTACCAAATTCAATAAGTGTCACATTGAAAAATGATTTAAGGTTCATGTCTGATCATCTATACCTAGGCTCACTACCTTTACAAGGTTTCAGGACTGCTCCTTACATTCCCAAGGGTCACTCCTGATGCCTCTTTCTCTAGCTCACTGCTACTAGAAGGGTTCGTCATCTTCCACATCCTACACTCACTACACATGGAAGGGATCCACTCAAAATTTATAGACATGTAAGTCTAAATATTTGTTTAAAAACACACATCATTAACTATATGTTGATACTCTATTGAACTCCCTTTTTTCCTCATAGATTAAATCCACCATTCTTCATACTGTTATGTTGTGGAAATGACTTTCAAAAACTGATTTAATGCCTTTGAAACCTTTTTTAGTGCTTCAAGAACTACATTGTTGATTCAGTTAACCACCTATCTCATTCAGATACTGTGTACTGGTATGTTATTTTCACCATAAGATTTGAAAATTTCCTCCAATTCCCCATACCCTTATTCTCTATGGACTACCTCTACATTCATTGTCGTGTACTGCCATTGTGTACTGACTCTACACACCTCCTCTATGACCTACATCCACATATCACCTCTGCTTCTGCAAACCACATATCAACTTCCTTCTTTTGCGTACTAGAGATTCCTCCTCTGCGTACCATGCCTTTTTCCACCACATACCCTATCCTATTTGGGATATAATATAATACAAAACCCATTGGTGGAAGACACTCTATGCGAACCGCTTCCCTTTGTGGAATCGTCCTCCATGAACCACTTCTCGCTTTTCAGTCTTCAGTGCCTTAGAAGAACCTTCACTAGAATATATACCATAAGAAACACCTTCTGTCTTCGCATAATTTCAGGTGTAATGTAATTTTATCTTATTATATCCACTATTACTCTAATCAGTGGTATTTTTTCTCATTATATAGGAAAAGATATTTGCAAAATCTACTAATTTGATATTTACCAATTATTCAACGCAGCACCACCTTCACTGCATACCACAACATCCACCGCGAACTGCAAGCCTTATGAGTACCATTTATATATGTGGTTCATGTACATTATTTTCTCCTACAAAGAGCATCTCCTACATAATAAAAAAGCTATCATGTGTATTTCACTACCTTCTACCACGAACCATTTTCAGTTTTCTGGACAAATTTTTCATATGATTCCCACTGCCTGGTACATGGTCGCGAAGCATTCATGGACATTGTACGCGGTCCACGTATCGTGGTGATTCACATAATATGCTAATTCTTCTCACTGATCATCATATTCTTATCTCCAATATGGAAAAACATCATTTCTGATTATCAAACTCATGATTTTTAGGGCCAAAAATTTCCAAACACTGGGAAACTACCCCACCTAGAAAAACATTCATTCTGAAAACACGGACAATATTCATTCATGGTCATATTGATTTTTTTAAAAAGAGAATCACACTAAAAATATATTGTGAGGACACCATCGGGGATTTTTTCCAATATGAATACATGTCCAAATTTGATGAAATTAAAGCTACATTGATTAAAGAAATACAATGTAGTGATTAAATTCATTAATTGTTTTTACCATACCATAGAATTATTTTATTACTCATCAGTGATTAAAATACGAATTTGAATGATCACATATTTTGGGTATTTATTGAAAATTAAGGTGTTGGATGCAATACTACAATCCCTTATAACCCACATACTTGTAGTTAAGTGAAGTTATCTAACAAGGATATCAAACATATTGAGTAGAAGCTTTTTAGCTCAACCAATAAATATTGGATAAAAGGATTTGTGGTTATTTATTACTAAATAATATAACTTTTAAAACACCAATTTGTATGATCCATTTCAAAAATACCTATGATAATACATTCCATTTATCATAAGGATCAAGAATCAATCATATTATCAAAATATGAAAGTTCAAAAATACATAAAATAAGCTGGGATAAGGAGGTTGTTATAGTTGTTTGAAAATAGAGGAGAACTAGGGATTTATAAAAGAAAACATACATATTTAAAAGGTGAAGTGAAAAAAATTTCATGATCAGTGAATTGGTCACCATACATCCACACCTACTAATAAGAGAAGGTGCTTTTTTGAATTCACAATTTAGATTTTGTTTAGGTAACATTAAATCATACTAGTTCGGAATATTTAAGATAATAAATTCTTTTCAACATAGAGCTATTAAAATCTGAATATTGTATGATCCTTCATTAAAGGTGTATGTTCAATGGTTGGATCTACATCTAGAAAATTTCGAAGAGTTATGTACTGTCTCTTTTAAATTTTATTGAAAACACAATAGTATATCTAGCTCTCAAATTTAAAATAAGGGATATCTAGGAGGAAAATGTAGGATCGAAATAACGATGTATATGCTCAAAATACAAGAGGGTGGGGTGAATTGTACACTTTAAAAAATACTTTAAAACATTTAAAGTTAGTTACAGATAACTATGTTTTCCTTAGACAAGAAAAGTTATGAGTTTAAGAAAGTTGAACTAAGAAAATTCACAACACCTCTAACACTAATTGGAGAATTGGAACCAAGGTTTACAAAATGAGATTATACCTTAAAGCGTATAGAATCCAAACTTTTCAGAGTAGAAGTGAAAGGAAATATAAGATGGTTATACTTTCCTTACAATACAATATGCAGTGGAAAAAGACAAGTAGAAAAACTACAAGTAACAAGATATAAGTCTTTTAACCCAAAGAGAAGGGTATCCAACAACCTTGGATAAAGGTCCCTTGATTTATACTTTCAATAAAGTCTGTCATACCCACACCAGGGTAAGCCCTTGATACGAAGATCAGAATCTCTGTCTTTCTATCCCTGGAAGCCCTCATCTTCAAGGTAGTTGGAACCTCTGACTTCCTCAATATGGAAGCCCTCGAACTTCAAGGTAGTCGGCACCTCTTTCTTCCTATCCCCAGAAGCCCTAGAATGTAATCACCAATATTCAAAGTCACACGAAGCAATCTGAATGAGTGGTTCAGTACGCACAAAGCATGAAAAGATTCTCTCTCTAGAAATCACCTTAACTGTGTGTGGTCTCTAAATCGATCGACTTCCATTTTTTGAGATCTTTCAAATGGGATCTTATTTATAGGAAAATTTCCAACAGTCGGCTCCCTCCTCCAACGGTAATATTTTCCTTGAAATTCGGAGGGACCTGTACACATGTAACTCAACCAATGGTTAATTAGAAATAGAATAGATGGAATCGTTTAATAATAAATCATTTATAACTGAATGCACGACATTGTTTTTAAATAGATCAAAAGTATGTAAGAGCCATGTAAAATTTCAGAGTGTAAGAAAATTAAAAGATCGGAGTCCAAGTTAATAAATGTTTGGATTCTGTTTTATAGGAATTCAGAGTCTAGTTTCACCTGAGATTGGAATCTGAACATGCAGAGTTCGAAGTCGAACTAGTAAAAGTTAGGAGTCGAACTTCATAAGAGTTCGGAGATGAAATACTTAAAAGTTCGGAGTTGAACATCATAAGAGTTCAGAGTATAACTACTTAAGAGTTTGGAGTTGATCTATTTAAGAGTTCGGAGTTGAACTTCATAAGAGTTCGGAGTTGAGCTACTTAATAGTTCGGAGTCGAACTACTTAAGCGTTCGGAGTGCAGAATTAAGATTGGAACTTCATAACAGTTCAAATCCAGAATTCGGATCCTAAAAAACAAAATGATACAAATCTTTACATTATATTATTCTGGAGTATTTGTTAAGAATCCAGTTTTCGAACTTATGAAAAATATTTCTATATATAAGACAGTCTAGGTTAGGGAAAATTTCATTAAAGAAGTAAATTTTACTTATGGAGGTAAAATTTATATTTACTTTAGTATAAGGTGTTTGTGATTTCCAAAACAAGAATGAATGGAAAAGTAATAAAGAAAACCTTATTGACTCAACAATCTCCCCCTTTTTGGAAAGCACAAACATCCATTTGAAAAAGCATATAAGGATTTTGAAAATTTTCATTATACTTTGTAAATAAATATTATCTCCATTTGTTCATGAATGAATGTGAATACAACTAACTCCCCCTTAGGAATTCAAACTATAAGGATTGTATTCTAACATTCCAGAGTGGAGTTCTCATTATCATGGGAATAAATAACTTTGTAGTTAGAAACTCCCCCTTACTTTAAGAATAATTCACTTAGAAATTTTTCTTTCTCCTCTTTTGGAGTAGATCATTTTCCTTCGCCCCCTTTGTGATTTTCAAAAAGAATTGAAAGGAATGGCAAAGAAAATATGGTACCTGAAACATTAGTAAAAGACAACATACAACGAACCAAATAACATTTCATTAGAGGTGGGAAAAAATTACAAAGAAAGACAACTACAACAAAAGATAAGAGTGGGTTCATTTGTCTTCATTATCCATCTGAATGAGCTTCTTTAACAAGGTTTTGAGATACTTCAAGTCTCTTTGGTCTTCCTCAACTTGCCTCTTCAAGGCTTTTACCTTTTCTTCATGGACATTTAAAGCTTCTGACTGAGCCTCCAAGGCTTCTTTCTGCAAATTTATTATCTCATCTTACTTTTCCATCATCTACTGAATCTCAATCTAGAAATCTTTTTCAGTTTTCCAATTCTGAGATACTGAGTTAAGCATCCCATTCAGGTCCCTGATCTATTGATTCTGAGAATTTTGATATTGGGTCATCTTTTCATAAATCTCATTAACCTTTCTATCCTCTATTTCAAAAGAATTTTGAACTTCAGCCTGAATATTCTCAAAGTGAACTAATTCTTCATCAACTCTCTTAGACCACATGGTTACCTTACTACAGGACTTTCTATGCACATCATAATCGATAAGAAAACTTTTTTGTTCAGTTTCCAACTTTAAAAACTTATCCATGAGCATGGATAAATAATCTAATTTCGGATTCATACATTGTTGTAGCATCTGGCATCTGGAATCTATTGTTGGAAAAATTGGAAGGGTGTTGACCAACTTCCTTAGAGATTGAACCACAAAATCATGGCCATGAGATAATGATTTCGAATCAGATTCATCTCTCTGAGATTTATCTTCTTCAACTTGCACTAGCTTCCTTCTTGAGGTACAACCAACCTATTTCCTCTTGATGACATCTTTTATAGGTGTCTCCGTAAAGAGCTTGTTCCCCTTTATCAGCTCTCAGAACTGGTTCCTTATTAAGGGATACATCCTTGGATTCAGACACTTGAATGATCTGGTCTTCATCAGTTTTTTGTTCTTCTTTTCCTTCCTCATGAAAATTATTCTAATAAGATTTTTCCTCATCATAAAAGACATATTCTTCTTATTCTCCTTGCTGTTTCTTATCAACATTCTTACTAGCTTCCTCATCTGCCTTTCCTAGAGTTACTAACATTGTGGATGTAGCCTTATTTTTATAGTCATGTACTTTCTTGATCAGGGTATCTAAATCATCACTTTCTTCTTCTTATTATTCTTTTTCTTCCTCAACTTCTTCTTCTTCTACTACTTCTTCAACAACTTCTTCTTCGGCTTCTTAAACTACTTCTTTACCCTTGGATTTTTCCGTAGTGACATAGTTCATTGCTGAAGTTTCTAGTAAAGAGGGTTGAGAACTGAACGTTTCTGGAATGGGAAGAATTTCAGAAGCTAACTCTATAGCTTTCAGAAAAGTTTTCACCACTTCAGCTTCAACCATTTTCTTTTTCATTTTCTTTTCCTTCGCTTGTTTCTCTATCTCCTCAGCACCTTTTTATTTTAAGGCTTTAGCCTCTGTAGGGTCAAATCCAAATTGTGGATCCCCTTCCTTCCTGTTTTCTTTATCTTCCCTCCACTTGGCTGCCACTTCATCTGTATATGTTTTCTGCTTCTTCGGCTTAGGGGGAGAAAACTGAGTTTCCATAGCCTAAGCATTTTCTTCATCAGCAACCACTTCCTTATCCTTTCTCTTCCTCTTCTTTTTGGATGGTTCCGGATTCTGTGTTTCCTTCTGAGCTGCTTCAACCACTTCCACAGACAGATGGTAAAATTATCTGGATTCGCTGAAAAAACCCATCATCATCCTCTTCAAGGTATCATCACTAACCAGCATAAGCTTGAAATTCTGGAATTTTGATTTTCATGCAACCTTGAAGGATTCTAAGCAACGAACTATTGTACTTGATAGTAAAGCAGGGTACATAATTATCTGAGCTCTTAAATTACCTTCCTTGATGATCTTGATCATAATCAAGACATGCCTCATCAAATTAATTTTTTTTAGATTCACCATGAAATCTAAAACATAGATATCACTTTTCATCAAATTATCTTTGTCACCTCTTCTAAGAACGAGAAAATCTTACACCCAAAGTTGAATAATCTTGTTGTTCGGAGTTAGATGAGCAATATTAGCAGTCGTAGAATCTTTAAGTCCAAGGAATTTTAATGCCTTCACATTTCCAAAACATCCTTGCTCATCTGAAACCTTGTGTGAGAAAAACTCAGCTTTCCCCTCATAGGATAAACAAACCATGCTCACAGACTTGGTGTAGGATAGCTTATAAGTGTTGCCATAAGACTTGAAGGAAAACAATTCTCTACCATCTTCCATTTGGAAGGAAACAGACTCATAGAAATCAATCAACAAACTAGTATACACTGGATCCTGCTTTTCTGACTTGAACAGGCATATATCTTCCCAACCATTCAACTTAATATTCTTGGTTACAATAGAATCAAGCTAGTAGAAATCTGGATGAACTAACCTTTCTCTAAAGACTAACCACTAGAGATCGGTTTCACAGTTGACATATCATGAGAAGTTGCTTCTACAGACATTCAAAGTGAAGAAATCTGAAAGATTCAAAATGACTTAGGAAAGTTCAGAACTGGCCTTAATAAGAGCAGCAGGGATTCGAGACGCAATAGCTTGAAAAACCGATGTTGGACGAAAATTGGGGTCCCCTTTATATATGCGATGGATGTGACTGTTAGTCTTTCAAAAACCATCTAACGGTTGAAAACTATTTGATCTGATCTAACGGTTGAAAACACTCCTACAAGAAAAATCTGACTCAGGTCTTTTGAGGTTTTAGGGAAAACATCTAGATTTGAGGAAAAACTTGAATCCGAACAATTAAAAACAAGGAAAATACCAGCAAGAAGAATATGATTATGAAACTATTTTTAAAGAAATCATAGCATTCAGATTGGCTAGAAAAATTGCTCGTAATTGGTAATATTCTTCTTGAATAAATGAATTAAAAAAACTAATTATGAAAGTTCCAGTACGAAAATATCTTTACGAAAACACTAGTACGAAAATCTTCATTCCAGAAGTTCTCAGTATGAAAATTTCAATCCTGAAAATTTCTATTCTGGAATTTCCCATTCCAAATATTTTAGATTCATAAATTTATACTCCGAAAACTTCAGTTCCGAAAAGTTTGGAAAACTAAGTACGAAAATTTTATTGACACTATGTTTGATAAAACAGATTACGAAATTTTTTTGTTACACCAACAATCAATTGTACTCCCCCTATGAAAATAAGTTTATTACTATTAGGAGAATTGTTCAATAAGAAGTTAATAAAGAATGATTACCTTACAGTTATCATTTCGAACTTTTTTTAATGTATTCAAATCTATTGGAGTGTAATGATTTTGTGAAAATATCATCAAGTTGATGTTGTGTTCCGAAAAACTGAAGAATGATATCTCCTTTAAGTGTGTGATCCCTAAGAAAGTGATGCCTAATATATATGTGTTTTGCATGAGAGTGATGTTTAGGGTTCTTACATAGGGAAATGGAACTTGTGTTATCACACAAAATTTGAAGCTTAGTAAAACTCATGCCATAATCTATGATTGTGTGTTGCATCCACAATAACTGAGCACAACAACTTCCAACTGCTACATATTCAGCTTCAGCAGTGGAAAGTGCTACAGAATGTTGCTTCTTGTAGGACCAAGAAAGTAAAGAATCTCCTAAGAAAATAAAAGTTCTGGATGTACTTTTTCTATCCATTTTACATCCAACAAAGTCAGCATCAGAAATGATTTTTAGAACAAAATCATTACCAGAAGTATAAAATAATCCGAGATCCATGGTTCCCTTAAGGTAGCGAAAAAATCTTTTTTACTTTAATTAAGTGAGATTCCATAGGATTGGATTGATATCATGCACATAAGCCTACTGTGAACATTAAGTCTAGTTAACTAGCTTTTAAGTAAAGAAAACTTCGTATAATACCTCTATAAGATGTTTGATCTACTGGTTTCCCAGCTTCATCAAGATATAAGGTGTTTTAGGTACCAATGGGAGTAATTATACTCTTAGTGTTGTTATAACCATAATTTTTGAGAAGATCTTTAATATACTTATGTTGAGATATATAGGTTCCTTCAGGTCTTTGAGAAATTTGAAAACCAAGGAAAAAAGTTAACTCACTCATCATACTCATTTCAATCTCAGATCTCATTAAACTTGAAAAAGAATCAGTTAAAGATTGCTGAGTTGAACCAAATATGATTTCATTAATATAAATTTGAACAATAAAAACATTTTTCTTATCATTCATTATAAAAAAGTTTGGATCTTCATTTCCCTTAACATAGTTATTTTGAAGCAAAACTCATGTGAGTCTATTATACCAATCTCGTGGGGCTTGTTTAAGACCACACAAAGCTTTGGTAAGTCTAAAAACATGATCAGGATGTTTTTTATCTTCAAAGCGTGGAGGTTGTTCAAAAAAAAAATCCTCTTGAACATAACCGTTTAGAAAATCACATTTCACATCCATTTGAAAAAGTTAAAATTTAAAAAAGCTGCAAAGGCAAGTAGAATTTGAATAGATTCAATTCTAGCTACTGGAGCATAGGTTTCTTCATAGTCTATACCCTCTTGCTAGTTATAGCCTTTAGCAACGACTCTAGCATTATTTCTTACTATGACTCCATTTTCATCACATTTGTTTCTGAAGACCCACTATATGACAATAACAGAAGTTTCCTTAGGTCTTTCAACCAAGGTCCAAAATTTATTCCTTTCAAATTCATTTATTTTATCTTGCATGGCTTTGATCCAATCATCATCACCTAAAGCTTCATCAGTGCTTTTTGGTTCCAATTGGGAAAGAAATGCTAGATGTTCTACTTCATTTCTAAAGTAACTTCTAGTCCTTACAGGTTGATTTACATTATCAAGGATGCTATCACTGGGATGATTCTTAAGAAACACCTGATTTGGGTTTTGTAAAACCTGTTCATCAACATAGGGTAGAAAGAATTCTGGAGTAAATGTTTCAGAATTATCCTCTTGAACATTTTCCTTATCAGAAGGATCTTTTATCAAAGGATGAAAATCAGTTTTCGAAAACACGTCTAAGGATGTAGGTTGGGATGGTTTAAAAACAAATGGATCAAACCCATCAAATTTTACATGCACTATTTCTTCAACAGTACAAGTATTTTTATTGAAAACTCTATAAGCCTTAGAAGTTATAGAGTAGCCTAAGAAAATTCCTTCATCTAATTTTGGTGCAAATTTATGTAAATCATCTTTAGTGTTCAGAATGAATACTTTGCAACCAAAAAAATTGAAGTAGGAAAGTCTTGTTTTTTTATAGTTCCATAACTCATAAGGAGTTTTATTGAGTAAAGGTCTAATCATAACTCGATTTATAGAATAACAAGCAGTACTTACAGCCTTAACCCAAAAATGTCTATCTATAGAATATTCACCCAACATTATTCTAGTTCTCTCTTCAAGAATTCTATTTCTTCTTTCAACTACACCATTTTGTTTAAGAGTTCTAGGTGCTCGAAAGTTGTGAGTAATACCTTTTCTACTACAAATGTTTTCAAAATCATAATTTTTAAATTCTCCTCCATGATCACTTTAAATAGTTTTCAGTGGAAAGTTTTTCTCATTTTTAACTTGTGCTATAAATATTTTGAGATAAGAAAAATCTTTAGACTTTTTTTTCTAGAAAATAGACCCATGTAAATCTTGTGTAATCATCAACTAGAACAAACACACAGTATTTTCCTCCAATGCTTCCAGTTTGTGTTGGACCAAAAATATCCATGTGCACTAACTATAATGAATCAGTTGTTGAGACTTCACCGATTGATTTAAAACTAGATTTATGTTTCTTGACATATTGACAAGGATCACAAACATTAGAAGAATCAAATCTATGCTCTGGTAAATCCTTAATAAGTTTCTTCTTAGAGAGTTTACATAAGTTCCTGAGGTTACAGTGACCTAGTCTTCTATTCCATAACCAAGAATTATCTTCCAATGAAATAAGGCAAGGTAAATTATGGATTATAAGGTCTTCTAAGTTCAATGTGTAAACATTTTCTTGCCTATTGGCTGAGAGAATAAATTCTTCCTTGGAATTGTGAACTAAGCACTTATCATTCCTTAAATTCACAAGGTATCCTTCATCACATAACTGAATTATGCTAATAAGGTTGTGCTTAAGACCCTTAAAAAAAAGAACATTTGAAATCAAAGTTTTACCAAGAAGAACAATATTACCTATAACAACAATGTTTCCCTTAACATTATCTCCGAACGTTACCTTTCCTCCTTTCGTTTTGATAATCTTTTCAAAATAGCTTTTGTTATCAGTCATGTGCCGAGAACATCCACTATCCATGTATCATGTATTGTTGTTGGTACTCCCTTTATCTTCATGAAATAAAGAAAATAATTATATTTTTGAAATCCAAACTTTTTTGGATCCGATATTTTCAGACAAAAAAAAGTTAGGAACCCACGTCTTCTTTGAAAAATATTCCTTATGAAAACCTAAACAATGGGATTGGTTTAAGGAACATGTTTTTGCCCGGTGACCACCATATTGACATTTGGTACAAAATGGGACACCTTTTGGAAAAAATTAGTTGTTACTAAAACTTGTTTTTGCATGGGTATAACCAAATCCAGATTTTTTTCTTAATGGTCGTATTTGAGAATACATTTTATCAAAATTTTCTTTTCCATGGGTAAAGGGTGATAAAAACTTTTTTAGGGAAATGATTTCGGACTTGAGTTTTATAACCATGTTTTTATCTTCAAAATCATTAGATTTATAACTAGAGCTAGGCTCGAAGACACTTTTCATAGAAATTACTTCTTCTAGCTCTTTATAAATTTTGTTCTTCTCGGAACTTACTTCCTCAAGATTTTTTGAAATACTTATAAAATCAGAATTTTTCCTATCAAGGTCTTTAGTAAGATCTAATATTTATTTTGTGTGAATTGAATTCCTAGAGTTTTCCTTATCAAGTTTCTTATTGAGTTTGGAATTCTCAATTTCAATAAGTTTAGAAAACCTAGAAACCTCTTCATAGGTAGGTAAAGTATTTTATTCATCAGAAGAGGATTCTTCATCAGAAGAGTTATAATATTCCCTTTCATTAGAATTTAAAGAATCATTTGTCATTGATTAAGAATTTTGTACGTTATCAATAAAACAATGATTGTAAATGGGTTATCTTTCTATAAGACCAAGATTCTTCTATCCTGAAGATTCATAATCAGAACATTCATCTGAAGAGTCACCACCACTGGCACTCCAAGTGTCATTTCCTTTCATAACATTCTTATCTTTGCCCATATAATACTTCTTTTTGTTCCTTTCAGAATTCCTTTCTTTCCTTTCTTTCTTTTTGAGAAAATGGAAATTCGGTCTAATAGGTCCAGCTCCCTTGCATTCATAACAATTAACTTCTCCATCTTTCCTATCTTTCCTTTCCTTTTTCTTATACATAGTTTGGAAATTTCTCTGGCCAGTTATCTTGTTCATCCTTCGAGCATGATTTGCTAACTCGTTTTCAGATACTTCACTCTCACTAGATTCAGAATGGATTATAACTTTCTTAGACTTGGATCTAGTTACTATCTCATGAGTCTTAGCTTTCATATGATTTTATGTTGTTGTAAAAGCAACAATACCATTTCCATTCTTCTTCATGATGTTGTTAGCATCTGTCTTTATTCTTGTTTCATGTTGGAGAAGTGTTCCAAATAGCTCATTTAACTATATTAGAGTGACCTTCCTATTCTCATCAATAGATTTTCTTTTGGATTCCCACACATTGGGCATAATATCAATTATTTTATCCACAAGAGATTCATCATCCATACCTTTTTATCCCATAGACTAAAGATTTTTCATTATAGTCATAAATCTCTGTTGAACTTTTCAAATTGGTTTACCATAAGGAAAATTGAAGCCATGGTATTCAGTTCTAATCATAACTCTCCTAGTCTCAATCTCTTTAGAAGTGTCAAAGTGTGTAACCTCTAATTTCTTCTAGATACAATTAGCTGCTTCACAAGAAGAAATTTGGTTATATATATTTATAGTCATTGAACATAGTAAGTTATTGCGTACCTTATAATTGAGTTGATACTCTTGCTTTTCCTGGTTAGTGAATGTTCTAACTTCCTTATCAAGAATTTTACATTCACCTGTAAGCAAAACGAATTTATTTACTATAGTATTGATAACAAAAGTCTTTATTTGATCTCTCCAGTACTCATAGTCATTACCATTAAATATTGGTGGTCTTGTAGGATTTATATTGTCAATAGAACCATCATTGACTCCTGCCATTCTTAAAATATTCTTGGCAACCAAACGAGTTAGTAGGAAAAGTTCATAACCACAGTGTTTGGAATGACAATTCAGAATGACAATGTTCGGAATGACAAAGTTTGGAATGAAAAAAACATTCTATTCAAGGAATAAGAACAAGGAAAAAGTGAGCAAGAAAAACATATATGTGAGTTTAAGTATTTTAGAGACCTCCTCTGATACCAATTGTCAGATCGAAATAATGATGTATATTCTCAAAATACAAGAGGGGGGGGAATTATTCACTTTAAAAATTTATTTTGAACCTTTAAAGTTGGTTACAGATAACTATGTTTTCCTTAGACAAGGAAGTTTCTAAGTTTAACAAAGTTGTACTAAGAAGATTCACAACACCTCTAACACCAATTGGAGAACTAGAACTAAGGTTTACAATATGAGATTATACCATAATTCATATAGAATATAAACTTATCAGAGTACAAGTGTAAGGTAATATAAGAAGGTTATACTTTCCTTAAAATACAATATTCAGTAGTAAAAAACAAGTAGTAAAACTATAATTAACAATATATATGTCTTTTTACCCGAAGAGAAGGGTATCCAACAACCATGGATAAAGGTCCCATGATTTATACATTCAAACAAGTCTGTTTTTCCCACACCAGGGTAAGCCCTCGATATGAATATCAGAATCTCTATATTTCTCTCCCCGTAAGCCCTCAACTTCAAGTTAGTTGGAACCTCTGTCTTCCTTAGCATGTAAGCCCTCGAACTTCAAGGTAGTCGGCACTTCTATCTTCATATCCCCGAAATCCCTTGAATGTAATCACCAACATTCGGAGTTGCATGAAGCAATCTGAATGATCAGTTCAGTATGCACAAAGCATGAAAATATTCTCTCTCTAGAAATCACCTTAAAAACGTGTGGTCTCTAGTTAGATCAACTTCCCTTTTTTGAGATCTTTTAATTGGGATCCTATTTATAGGGAAATTTTCTAACAATCGGCTCCCTCCTCCAACTGTCATATTTTACGTGAAATTCAGAGGGAACTGTACACGTGTAACTCAACCAATTTTTTATTAGAAATAGAATAGATGACATCGTTTAATAATAAATCATGTATAACTGAATTCATGACATCGTTTTTAAATGGAGTAAAAGTAAGTAAGATCCATGTAAAATTTCAGAGTGTATGAAAATTAAATGTTCCGAGTCCATGTTATGAAATGTTCGGATTCTGTTTTATAGGAATTCGGAGTCTTGTTTCACCTGAGATCGGAATCTAAACTTGCAGAGTTCTATGTCGAACTAGTAAATGTTTGGAGTCAAACTTCATAAGAGTTCAGAGTCGAACTACTTAAGAGTTATGAGTCAAACGTCATAAGAGTTCGGAGTCGAACTACGTAAGAGTTCAGAGTCGAACTACTTAAGAGTTCGGAGTTGAACATCATAAGAGTTCGGTGTCAAACTACTTAAGATTTCAGAGCCGAACTACTTAAGGGTTTCGAGTCCAGAATTCGGATTGGAACTTCATAATAGTTCACATCTAGAATTCGGATCCTAAAAAACAGAATGCTCCAAATATTTACATTATATGATTCTGTAATTTTGGTTAAGAATCTGGTTTTTGAACTTAAGAAAAATATTTCTATGTATAATAAAATCTATGTTGGGGTAAATTTCCTTAAAGAAGTAAATTTTCCTTATGCAGGTAAAATTTATATATTCTTTAGTATAATGTGTTTGTGATTTTCAAAACAAGAAGGAATGGAAAAGTGATAAGGAAAACCTTATTGACTCAACATAAAATAAGTATGTTTTCTTTTTTATGTTATTCATTCTATTTTAGGATATGTTTGGAATTTATTAGAAAAGACTAATGTAGAGATTTTGGGGTACTCTTTCCCACTCTACTACAATAAATCTAAAAGATATTACATCATAAGTGAGATTAGTATTATGAAATGTATCATGGAGATAATTTTCACAACACATCTAGATATTTCAGTCTGTTTCGCATACCTACCTTAAGACATCATTTAGAACCCCAAATTAAAATAAAAAAACTATACTCTAATAATGAAAGGTATATAGTAATGAAAATATAGTAACTCTCATGTGGTAGGTTTATATCAAAACACAAACCCCCCAAGCTCTTATTTTTTAGTGGAAATTTTTATTGTGATGTGGAAGAAATTTATCCCACCCCACTAAATCATGATTGATGAATATAGAAAACTACAATTCTCATTATGTAGGATTCTCACCATGAAATCATCCCTTATTTTGTCCACTTACGGATGCAATGATCTGGCTACTCCATAATCGATCCCCAATATTGAAACAACTGCAAAGGATGGATTCTAAAAAATACCATGGGTTTAGAGAAACATACACTACACTGTAGTGACCCACATCAGATTGTAACTCATTAAAATGCTTTAAATACTCATCAAAAAACTGAAAATCATTTCATGAATCTTCTTCTCACTGTATCCTAACATTTCCATTGTAGAATATCCTAGCCCATGATCCAATATTTATCACATTCAACAAATAATGTAACAATTTGATATCATCTCCAACATGATTTCAATACATCCCTGTAACCATTCCAACCAATATACTATACTGATTCTCGATATCCTTCTCAAAACATCCCCCACACACATTTTAACATACACCTTTTTCCCAAACCATCACTATAATCACATTAATAACCCCTATAAACCTATCTCAATAAATTAAACCAACATTTAGCCATCATTATCATAATATATTGCACCAATTATTTTAACACAAAATTCTAATCTAAATTCCCACTATCTCAAACAACTATGAATATACTATTTTGATCCATCAAAATGAAATATACTAAACAACTTACACCACCACCTAAGGCCCCACTAATCCTGTCACCTAGACCATCATCGTCTATATCACTTACTACTACACAAACTAACCAAACATCACCTCACTCATCATTGTGTGGCAATCCATCACATAATCACCTCCACAAATTTTTATGGTTCAATGACTGAAAAAACTATGAGAAGCTAGGGAGACATCAAATGAAGGTAATTTTTACAAAAAGACAATGTAAATGTGTATTATGAGAAAATATTATGAATGAGTTGGTTATGGATTCCTAAATATGTAATAACCCGATATTTTATATGATATATTCTTTTTAATTTGTTTCATATCTTCTGTTGTACGATACACCAAGATTATCTTGCGCTATACGCAACACCGTATTATCTTGCAGTATATGCAACACTATTCTTAGATTGTGTTACACACAATTTCAAGTTCGTTTGATAATAGTCATTCTACGCAACATGGAGTATATATATATATATATATATATATATATATATATTCAATGTATAAATGAAAAATGGTTGTATTCTCTTATAACAAAACAACAAAGGAGTCTTGCACTATACACAACCCTTACTTGCATTGCATTACACACAATCGCGACCTTCTTCGATAGTATGTGTTGTACGCAATGCCAGGTTTTACTAAAAATGATATATTATTATAATATTTTTATGAACTATTTGTTATGAATAGTATTAAATAAATTTTGAATTTTATAACATTATTATTCATCTTACACATTTTCTAGAACATGTTATAAGAACTAAATAAATGTTTCGTGTAAAACAAGTATTTTTTAAAAAATGCTGTTTTGCCGCCTTTTAATGGTGCACCCACATTAAATCTACTTTTTGACATGTTTATATGTTCAATTTGAAAAAATAAAATTCTTCTTTGGATTCAAGAAATAAAAATTTACTTTGGATAAATTTTTCGTATTATTCTGGAGATTTTCATATTTTAATGAATAGTAAAAACACACTATATTTTAATTAAAAAAACTTTTTTCATCGTAATAACTTTTGTGGATAAATTATAATATTGAATGTTTATAAAGTATAAATAGAATATATTTTTACCATTTAATATAATCTATGTCATTACCATTGATTTTACCTTGAATTCGTAGGTTAAATCAATTCAATCTTGTGCAATGTTTTAAAGAAAAACCCTTTTTCTTTCGACAATGGGATTAATACTAATTTAATATATGAAACTTTAGGGTATTTAATTTCGAAAATTGGATTCCATATTTGGAATCAGTGGGTCCAAAGTATGTTAATAAGGTACTTTATGTTTTTGGGAATTATGAATAGTAACTACGGTAAATTTTATTTACCATAGTTAAAGGTAAATCGGGTAATTAAAGGTAATTATATTATAAAATTACCCTAACACATGACAAAATTCTATTGGATGGCTAAAAGTAGACCCATATCACCTAAGGGTAGTATTAGATAAATTTATTGGACTTTTGACCATGAAACTAATTTAATTATTTTTAAAACCAAAGAAAGTGACAACATGTCACTCTCTTAAATCTTATAAGTATAATAATTTTAATTTATTGATAAACATCATAACAAATCGAAAATGAATAATATACAGAAAGATAATAAAATTATCTACATCATGATAATTAATTTAGAATTTTTAGAGATAAAATAGTTGTCATTAATGGTGATAAATTAATGATGCAGAAATTATTCATTAAGTGAAAAATCAGTAATATAGTTTTTATTGAAATAATAATACCCATTAAAAGGCCCAAAAACCTGACCAAACCTTATTTTTAGTGTATATATATACCATAATCATATAATGACTTAATATATAACCGTTTGGAGTCTCATAAAAGTGATTATGACACTTATATTATTTTATTTTAAATGATGACAAAGTTGTCACCTTCATAATTTAATAAATATAACAATTTAAATATTTTTATTTTAAGATGATAAATTCGAGTAAAAGTATTATTATGAATGTTAATATATTTAGATTCATCATAGGATTTTATTTTTAATTTTTAAGAAAAAAAAGTATATTAAATAATTATACAAAAATGTTGTAGTAATTATTTTATTAAGAGATAAACCAAATAAATGGTTTTAAAAATAATAAAATAAATATTATATGAACTATTTAATGTGATACACTAATTTTATAGACACATAAGACCTTATATGAATCTATTAAAGATTTTATTTCGAACATATCTTCTGTATATATTTTATTTAAATTCATATAAATGAATATTGTCAAAATTGACACTATTGTTATTTTATAAAAATAACATATTATAAAATTGTTTAAAAATCACAAAAATATTTAAAAATTATAATTTTATATTTTTATTCTCTAAAATGTTATAAATTATCCAATTATTTTAAATTCACAACAAATAAGTAATTTTTTGTTATAATTTAAAATTTAGAATGTTATTACCACAAATAAAATTAAATTGATTAAGTAAAGATAAATCAAGTTGATAATGTTTAAAATAATTTCCTAACATGTCTAAATTTTATTTCTAGATGATATTACAACCATATCTCATCCAATATTCTAATATGAGTCATTTTTGTAGGGTTTTAAGTGGGGTTAGTTTTATTATAAATTAATATTTTTAAGATTTCAAAAGGTGCCCCTCTCCTCCCTTATAAAATGGCACCTCATCCCTCTCTTCCTCACACCACCTTGAGCCTTAAAGATTCTCCAAACCCTGAAAAATTCTCTTCTCCACTTCCCTAGAAACATACTAGAGGTCCTGGTCTTTTTCAAAGACCAATTTTACTTCCCTAACAGGAGGACTCAAAGAGGCGCTTCAAAGAAGTGGTAATGTCCGTTACCGGTTCTTTCAACATTATTTCTTCTTCCACTTCTTCTTCTTAGGTTGTTTCATTATAAAGTAATAACATCAGTATCAATAATATACTGATATGTTATTATATGTATGAAACAACCCTATTTCACCATCTATCCCTCCTACAGAAAACAAAATCACCACGCGTGCGTACGTACGGAATACTGTCTCCACGTCGTGGTGTAATCTGTTTTTCCAATACCACCTTACATGGATGGGTAAAATGGTGTTAAGAATAACTATAAATAGTTATTATAACTTCATAATGATTCTAATATATTTTATCATTCACTCTAATTCAATTCAATAATTATGGAAATGATATCATCGCTCGTGCGTACGTACGGACTACCGTCTCCACGTCGCGATGAGATTCATTTTCCATGTTAACCATTAAAGAATGATTATAAAGTATATATAAGCTATAATAATGAAATAGATGACATTATAAATCTACTTTATTTATTTATATATATATGTATGTCATCTACTTAATTCGATTATACTCAATAAGGAAACGAAAACAGCGTTCATGCATACGTACGACCTACCGTCTCCATGAATGGTGTATTTCATTCCATTTATTGATCTATTACATATATGAATATTCTGAAAATATATTATATATAAATAATGTTTTATATTTTGGAATCAAGTAATCATGATATAAGTAATCATATGAATAATAACAAGTCAAATCACGTACCATAAATGATACGATTTTACCCAAAACGCTCTTTAACATGGCATTTACAAAAGAACGGGTAATATAAAGTCTAAAGTGAACCATATACGATATCATAACAATGATTATGATTCTTTAATAAGTCAATGACATTATTTTAATCATAATACAGGAGGTTCGGACACTTACGAAGCAAATCGGACCTATGGTAAGGGAAAATCTCACAATCTCAATTTTTTATCTGAGATTGTTTATACTTTGGTATTTACTGGGGTGTATTTTATCATCAACATCCATGTGCCCTAAATATGTAATATTATTTATATCTTCCTACAATTTTTTAAATCCAATTTTACCCTTCGGTGAGTATTTAGTAAAAGATATGAAAAGAATCTTTTGGTGTTTTCGTATGAGGTACTTTTTGACTTTTCCGGCCAAAGTACCGGAAGAATGTTTTTTTACTTATATGGCAGGAATGTATTTTTAAAACATTATTTCCAAGAAGCATCCTTTAAATGTTTTCAAGATTATTTTTAATCAACTTATTTAGTTTAAAATTGTATGACATGTTAAGAATGGAAAAATGTTTTTAAAGTAGAAAGGATATTTTCTTCAAGAATGGAGTTCAAGTGTTTTGTCAAAATTATTTTCCATCTAATATATTAAAGGGTTCTAATTTTATCCCTATTATTACATTGATTTGATTATTTTGTTATGGAATTATTTTTATGAATTCCTTTATCCTATATGAATTGTTTTATGATGTCACGATGTATAAGAATCCGATTTTTTTACAGGGGTTATGAAATGATGTATGATTTATGATTTTGTGGAACACATAAGAATGGTATCATTATGAGATGGGTGGGACCTATATCTCGCTCCAATGCATTGAGTAAAGATTTTATATCTCATGAGATAGACAAGGCTGGAACGGAAGGTAAAACTGGTTCAGTGAAATAGGACTGAAACGAGGAGTGAACTCGGTTCAGAAAAGGACTTTGTCCACTAAGATAGTCTTGGAAATGAGTCTTGACTAATATGAAATGATTCTCTATTATTATGTGTGTATGACACAAAGTTTCATGTTTTATGTTATGATTATTTTGATTACATTTCACTACTATGATTTATCCCATGTTATGATATTATGATCTCTTTTTCAGGTTAGGATTTCCAAAATGTTATTTTCTTATGAATATGATGTGATTGATATTTCTTTTGTTTACCCTTACTGAGCATTTGAGCTCACCATTTTATGTTTTATTTTCCCCAGGATATAAAGTAAGGTTTTAGGTATGAAAAAAAGGGAATATCTTTATGGGACATGTTGAAGATCTTTTACCACGATTAAAAGATTATATTCCGAGTTTCCAAAGACACTAAACTATTACGGTCCTTGTGTGTTTGTTTTTGTTATGTACTAAGTATTCCGCAAGCGTAATGTAATATCCATGTACGTTATGCTTCGGGTCTCTACAGTTGGTATCGGATGAAATGTTTAGTCAACTATTGGAAACTAGAATGCGAGAACTTTAGTGAGATCCCTAGAGATATTTATAAGGTATGTCCCTAAGGTTAAGTATAAGTATAGGTTATATTACTAGAAATACGGTAACCCAAGATGTTAGATATTGAAGGTATTCCCCCTTTATTATGTTTTCCCTAGCATGATTTTTACTTCTCACACTATTCTTTTTGTGTTTTAGACAATGGTTGGAACCCGAAGGAACCGTGTTGATAAATGTAATGGAAATTGCATTGATTGTCATCCTGAACAAACAAATGTTATGGGAGATAGAGTGAAAAATCTTATTCCTATACTTACATAAGCTATGAATCATTCTGGACTTCCAAAAGAGCAGAGTAGGGAACAATATTCTATTAAGTCCTTCATGAGGCAACGTCCACCTTCTTTCAGTGGGTCTTCTGATCCACTTGTTGCTGAACAATGGATCAGTACTACTGAAATGATATTTTCAGTTCTTCAATGTTCTGAACATGATAAAGTCATCTTAGCGGTTTATAGTTTGGAAGGTGATGTTGATCAATGGTGGAATCTTATCAATAATACGAGGCCAAGAGATGAAATTGAGTCCATGGAATGGGACGAGTTCAAGAACTTATTTTTCAATAAGTACTTCCCTCGTATTTTTTGAACAATGATGGAGAAGGAGTTTCTTGAACTAAAGGAAAAGAATGATGTATATGTTGGTATATACGAAGCGAATTTTACAAGGCTTGCAAGGTATGCATCTGGATTTATCATCTAACCTGAAAGTAAAGTTGATTGATTCATCACCAAATCTTCGAAGGGAATTATCTATAAGAGACTTCAGTAGCTATGAAGAAATTGTGCGTTGTGCTATTAAGGTAGAAATGGAAGTTGGTGTTATATATCCATGTCATGGTTTTGACAAGAAACGAAAGATGGAGTTCAAGGAGAAATCTCAAAATAATGGTGAATAGAAGATTAATGATTCCTTATTCTCAAAGTGTGGAAAGAAGCACGGAGGAGATTGTATTAAAGGGAATATAAAATTCTTTAATTGTGGAAAAGAAGTTCATCGAGCAGCTGAGTGTCGTAGTATTGGAAATAGGGTTGCTAATGGTGTGAATAAAGAAAAGACTGTGGAGAACGCACCAACAACACTTCAATTCTTCAAGTGCAATGAATTAGGTCATTATGCTAATCAATGCCCTAATCCAAGGGTTAAAGATGATCGACATGAGAAACCACATAAGCCAAAGGACAATGGGAAGTCACATGCGATCACTATTGGTGATGTTGAATATGACAATGATGTGGTGGAATGATTAAGTATTTATGTAATGGGATTCCAAAATAATGTTTTATATAGTATTGAGGAATATTAGAATATTTATGTATTGGTCTATTGTGGTTCTCAATAATTTTATGGTACCAGTAACCATGGAAAGTGATTGAGATATTTTTTGTAAGAAGATGGCATGTGCATAATGAAGGGATAAGAAGATAATAAGATGTTTGAATGTATTCATGAGCTCATGATTGATATAAGGACTATGTGATATCATGGTATGAGTATAAACAATTTTGAGGATTTTGGTATGTGGAAAGTGTTAACTTTTAACTGCATTCATGTTTTCAATAAGGTTCAATGGGTATTCATTCTTCAAGAGAATACATGATTAAGGTATTCACATGTTTTTAATTTGACCAACAAGATATATCTTATGATATATGGGGGATAAATGATGGAATTCACGTGATTGTTATGTGACATTTCAAGTAATCATTTTCTTTATACTATGATCTTGGACCGAAGTATTTTAGATAACCCTAAATATTGGAATGGATTATGTTGGACATAAGTTAGTATTGTTTCGATATAATTGATGGGATGTTATAGTAATATAGTTTTTGAAAAAGGACAACCTGCAGGACGGACGACAGCCCATCGCGTCGGACAAAGCTGTGGGAATCGAACCCACAACCAAAGTGCGACTGGCCTTTATCGCCTACCACTGGCTTACAGTAAGTCCCTTGTTAGTAGAAACTAGTTTTATTTTATTAAGCGGTATGATATATGATGTATAAGTTCATTTTTGTAATCATATATGATTAACCTCACCATAGATGGACTTATGTATATTTGATAATGATTGCTAATCTTTTGTTTGAAACAGATGGAATGACCCATCATTCTATCACATGACCTGTTAACACTTCATGAATAACAAATTCAACTTCATTTAAGAGATGAAGTGGAAATTGTTCAAAGCACGAATAATAGTGAGATTGTACAAAAATCAAGCAAGTATTTCTTATAATTCAAAATTTTCAACTTTAGGGAAATGGTATTGAAAAACAAAAAAAGTTTTTCCTAGTGCACTTATATCTGATGAATCAGATGGTACCTTAGATCATCACAAATTTATGGCTTTGTGATTGTTGGCTTTTTCATAGCCTTTTCCACTACCACTCTCCATCAGAACATGATGGTTAGATTTCTCGTCCATATCCATATTTTCACCTATGTTCTCCTATGTGGATACACAGTGATTAATTAACTTGGGTAACCATTACGTTTCATACTTTAGTTTTTAAAGATAAGTTTTGGTATTCCTTTTTACGATGTGGTTTTCAAATAAAGAAACTTTCGAGTAGAAAACCATTTATAACTCCAACGAATTTCGAGGGAGAAATTCCTTTTAAGGGGGGTAGAATATAATAACCCGAGATTTTATAAGATATATTCTATTTAATTTATTTCATATCTTCTGTTGTACGATACACCAATATTATCTTGCGCTATACGCAACACTGTATTAGCTTGCAGTATACGCAACACTCTTCTTAGATTGTGTTACACACAATTTCAAGTTCGTTTGATAATAGTCATTCTACGCAACATTGACTATATATATATATATTCAATTTATAAATGAAACAAATGTTTGGATTCTGTTATAACGAAACAACAAAGGAGTCTTGCACTATACACAACCCTGACTTGGCTTGCATTACACGCAATCACGACCTTCTTCGATAGCGTGTGTTGTACACAATGCCGGGTTTTACTAAACAACGATATATTACTATAATATTACTATGAACTTGTTGTTATGAATAGTATTAACTAAATTTTAAATTTTATAACATTATTATTCATCTTACACATTTTCTTGAACATGGTATAAGAACTAAATAAATATTTCAGGTAAAATAAGTATTTTTAAAAAAATGCAGTTTTGCCGCATTTTGATGGCGCACCCAATTTAAATCTAGTTTTTGACATTTTTATAAGTTCAATTTGACAAAATAAGATTCTTCTTTGGAATAAAGAAATAAAAATTTACTTTGGATAAAATTTTCATATTATTTAGGTAACTTTCATATTTTAATGAATACTAAAAACACGATATATTTTAATTAAAAACAACTTTTTTCATCGTGATAACTTTTGTGGTTAAATTATAATATTTAATGTTTTTAAAGTATAAATAGAATATATTTTTACCATTTAATATAATTTATGTCATTACCATTGATTTTACCTTGAATTCGTAGGTTAAATCAATTCAATCTTTTGAAATGTTTTAAAGAAAAACCTGTTTTCTTTCGACAACGGGATTAATTTTAATTTAATTTCTACAACTTCTGTGTATTGAATTTGGAAAAATGGATTCCATATTTGGAATCAGTGGGTCCAAATTATGTTAATAAGATACTTTTTATTTTTGGGAATTATGAATAGTAACTACGGTAAATTTTATTTACCATAGTTAAAGGTAAATCGGGTAATTAAGGGTAAATATAATATTATAAAATTACCCTAACACATGACAAAATTATATTGGATGGCTAAAAGTAGACCCATATCACCTAATGGTCGGATTAGATTAATTTATTGGACTTTTGACCATGAAAATAATTTAATTATTATTAAAACAAAGAAACTGACAACATGTCACTCTCTTAAATATTATAAGTATAATAATTTTAATTTAGTGATAAACATCATTAAACTTAGAACATGAATAGTCTAAAAAAATATAATAAAATTATCTATATCATGAAAATTTATTTAGAATTTTTAGGGATAAAATATTTGTCATTAATGGTGATACATTAATGATGCAGAAATTATTTATTAAGTAAACAATCAGTAATATAGTTTTTATTTAAATAATAATACCCATTAAAAGGCCCAAAAACCTGATAAAAACATATTCGTAGTGTATATCGGTAACATAATCATCTGATTATCTAATATATAACCGTTTGGAGTCTTATAAAAGTGATTATGACACTTATATTATTTTATTTTAAATGATGAAAAAGTTGTCACCTTCATTTTTAATAAATATAACAATTTAAATATTGTGATTTTAAGATGATAAATTTGAGTAAAAGTTTTATTATTAAAGTTAATATATTTATATTCATCATAGTATTTTTTTTAATTTCTAAGCAAAAAAAAATATATTAAATAATTATACAAAAATAATGTAGTAATTATTTTATTAAGAGATAAACAAAATAAATGGCTTTAAAAATAATAAAATAAATATTATATGAACTATTTAATGTGCTCCACTAATTTTCAAGACACATAAGACCTTTTATGAATCTACTAAAGATTTTATTTTGAACATATCTTCTGTATATAGTTTATTTAAATTCAAATAAATGAATAGTGTCAAAATTGACACAATTGTTATTTTATAAAAATAACATATTATAAAACTGTTTAAAAATCAAAAAAATATTTAAAATTTATAAATTTAAATTCATATGGTCTAAAATGTCTTAAATTATCCAATTATGTAAAATTAACAACAAATAAGTAATTTTTTGTTATAATTTAAAATTAATAATGTTATTACCACAAATAAAATAAAATTGATTAAGTAAGGATAAATCAAGTTGATAATGTTTAAAATAATTTACTAACATGTCTAAATTTTATTGGTTGATGAGATTACAACTTTATCTCATCTAATCTTCGAATATGAGCATTTTTGGAGGTTTTTAAGTGGGGTTAGATATATTATAAATTAATATTTTTAAGATTTCCAAAGGTGCCCCTCTCCTCCCTTATAAAAGGGAACCTCCTCCCTCTCTTCCTCACACCACTTTGAGCCTTAAAGGTCGTCCAACCCCTGAAAAATTCTATTCTCCACTTCCCTAGAAACATTCTAGATGTCCTGGTCTTCTTCAAAGACCAATTTTAGTGCCCTATGAGGAGGACTCAAAGAGGCACTTCAAAGAAGAGGCAATGTTCGTTACCGATTCATTCAACAATATTTCTTCTTCCACTTCTTCTTCTTAGGTTTTTTCATTATGAAGTAATAACATAAGTATCACTCATATACTGATATGTTATTATACGTATGAAACAACCCTATTTCACCATCTATCCATCCTACAGAAAACGAAATCACCGCGCGTGTGTACGTACGGAATACTGTCTCCACGCCGTGGTGTAATCTGTTTTTCCAATACCACCTTACATGGATGGGTAAAATGGTGTAAATAATAACTATACATAGTTATTATAACTTCATAAAGATTCTGATATATTTTATAATTTACTCCAATTCAATTCAATAATTATGGAAATGATATCACCGCTCGTGCGTACGTACGGACTACCGTCTCCACGACGCGATGAGATTCATTTTCCATGTTAACCATTAAAGAATGATTATAAAGTATATATAAGCTATAATAATGAAATATATGACATTATAAAGCTACTGGATTTATGTATATATATATTTATTTCATCTACCTAATTCAATTAAACTCAATAAGGAAACGAAAACAACGTTCATGCATACGTATAGCCTACCGTCTCCATGAACGGTGTACTTCTTTCCATTTATTGATCTATTATATATATGTATATTCTGAACATATATTATATATAAATAATGTTTTATATTTTGGAATTAAGTAATCATGATCTAAGTAAACATATGAATAATAACAAGTCACATCACGGACCAAAAATGATACGATTTTACCCAAAACGCTCTTTAACATGGAATTTACAAAAGAACGGGTAATATAAAGTCATAAGAGAACCATATATGATATCATAACAATGAGTATGATTCATTAATAAGTCAATGACATTATTTAAATCATAATACAGGAGGTTCAGACACTTACAAAGCAAATAAGACCTAAGGTAAGGGAAAATCTCACAATCTCATTTTTTTTATCTGAGATTGTTTATAATTTGGTATTTTCTGGGGTGTATTTTATCATCCACATACATTTGTCCTCAATATGTAATATTATTTATATCCTCATTCAATTTTTTAAATCCAATTTTACCCTTCGGTGAGTATTTAGTAAAAGATATGAAAAGAATCTTTTGTCATTTTTCGTACGAGGTACTTTTTGACTTTTCCGGCCAATGTACGGGAAGAATGTTTTTTTACTTATACGGAATGAATGGATTTTTAAAACATTATTTCCAAAAAGCTACCTTTACAAGTTTTCAAGTTTATTTTTAATCAACTTTTTTTAGTTTAAAATTGTATGACATTTTAAGAAAGGAAAAAAAATTAAAGTAGAAAGGATATTTTCTTCAAGAATGGAGTTCAAGTGTTTTTTCAAAATTATTTTGCATCTGAGATAATAAAGGGTTTTGTTTTTATCCCTATTATTACATTGATTTGATTATGTTGTTATGGAATTATTTTTATTAATTCCATTATCCTATATGAATTGTTTTATGATATCACGATGTTTAAGAATCTGATTTTTTTACATGCATTATGAAATGATGTATGATTTATGATTTTGTGGCACACATATGAATGGTATCATTATGAGATGGGTGGGACCTATATCTCCCTCCAATCCATTGGGTGAAGATTTTATATCTCATGAGATAGACATGGCTGGAATGGCAGGTTAAACCGGTTCAGTGAAACCGGACTGAAACGAGGAGTGAACTCGGTTCAGAAAAGGACTTTTTCCACTAAGATAGTCTTGGAAATGAGTCTTGACTAATATGAAATTATTCTCTATGATTATGTGTGTATTCAAAAAAGTTTCATGTTTTATGTTATGATTATTGCGATTACATTTGACTACTATGATTTATCCCATGTTATGATATTATGATCTCTTTTACAGGTTATGATTTCCAAAATGTTATGTTCATATGAATATAATGTGATTGATATTTCTTTTGTTTACCCTTACTGAGAATTTGAGCTCACCCTTTTATGTTTTCTTTTCCCCAGGATATAAAGAAAGTTTTTAGGTAAGAAAAAAAGGGATGATCCTTATGGGAGATGTTGATGATCTTTCACCATGATTAGAAGATTATATTCTGAGTTTCTAAAGACACTAAACTATTACGGTCCTTGGTGTGTGTGTTTTTGTTATGTACTAAGTATTCCTCAAATGTAATGTAATTTCCATGTACGTTATGCTTCAGGTCTCTACAAAATAACTATAAACTAATATAATATTATATAAGATATGGGGGAAGTCTGTAAGGAGATGATCTCAGAGATCATACAGACATTAGAGGTGACACCAGAACATATTATTTTTAATATACACTAATAGTATTAAATCCTCTCCTTAGTATAGTCTGTGGTGGGATTCTAAATCTATAACCCTGAGCTTATAGTGAATGAGGATTATGATTTGTTTAAGTGAGGTCCCAAAAATAACAAAAACCATTAGTGGAGAAGAATGATAATCATTTACCCACTGAGTTTAAAATTCAGTGATTGTAAGATGAAAATTATATTTTTTTTGATATACATTGGGTTATCACTCATGAGTGATTATAAAAGGGAGTGTCATGGTGCTTTGTGAGTTAATTTTATGTTTTTTTATTTACACTATTTATAGATGTGGGGAAATAATATATATGGAGTGAAAATTAAATTATATTATGTGGAATGGGTGAAGAATGATAATGGTACAATGATGGGTGGGAATTTCATAACAAATATAGTAACACACGGTGGTGTTTTTGACTCATAATTTCACCTGGCCTCATCAGTTAAAAATTAATTGATTTATTTTAAATTTTTTGAAAAAATGGGTCTATTAAAGAAAAAGGAGAAGGCTTATAAAAGGGATAAAAATTATTCTTTTTCATATAGGATGGTGAGGCCATTGAGGAGAACTTATTGGCTACCTAGACTTCTTAAATAGCCCAACACATTGACGATGATCTGAAACTACAAACGCTGGAACACAACCTTTATAAATTACATATAAAGAGTGGAATGTGTATTCATGCATTATATTTTATTTAACTATTATGATCCATCAAAAAAAATTTAGGGGGATGGAACGTTTAATTGATCAACCTCATGTTCTACCACATACCTAGACATCACCACCACCAAATCCACCTCATCCACCTTAAATAAAATCTTTTAGGTTTATTACCACTACCAAAATTTATATTTATCACATCTAAAAACTCACCATCAATATCAGGTCCCTGAGAGAGAATACATACCCCTGAATACCTACTCCACTTTATCTAATTCTATATGTGACATCAAGCTACATATGGGACATTGATTCTAAACAATTATTTGAGATATATTCTCACACAAACAGAAGGTGCCACATGTATAAGGCGCAATAGAATGTTCAATTTATAAACCTATCTACCCTCTATATTAATTCCCTATTAATTAGAGGGATACAACTGCATGATTACACTAATAATAAACCACCCAAAAAATTACCCTCTCTTTCCACCCAGTATTTCTACCCCTTCTAGGTATACACTAACCATCAATGCTAGTATTTCACAGACCACATGTGAGATCATTGAAAAAATTCAATTTTTAGTTATAAAAAGTAGTACACATGCCCCAAAAAATATATAGGAGCCTTCATTAAACCCTCATACCACTAATATAGTTGATCACATCAAAAATAATTTATCATAGTAGTTTCCAGATATTACCTAGGATACTATTCCAAGTGTACTAAGTACTCATGTAAATGTTTATCATTATATTTTAGTTACTATTATTTCCATTTCGAAAAATATAGAGGAGATTAAAATATGGTATTTTTTCTCTTTATGAGTTTCTAAAATCAAATTTTGTATCCTTATATGAAGTGGATCTAGGTAGGGATATGGGGGATGAAACTGAGGAGACATATGATTTCCCCCCCTCTGGCCCATTTTTATGCCACTATTTTTGCATTACATTAACATATTTTTTCCATTATTATATCCTGTATTTACTGTTAATTTGATTTCCTATATTTAATATAAATTATTTTAGGATTAATTGTAAATTTATATTTTTGGGAATAACATTATTTGTAAACATATAGGATATATCATTTTGGAACCAAAATCTGATCATGTGAAAAGTTTATTGGCACCCAAATTCAATACAATCTATCAATTCTCTGGATTTATATATGTTCAATTACTTACAGATATCAGGGAAAATGTTATTGATTAAACTAAAGAAGATCATATTTTACTTATTTCATTTTGAGCCAGTCCTTTGTCATACAATCATGATTTTCATATGTGAAAATCATTTACCATAACATAAAACATTGATGATAGTGGTTGATGTTAAGTGCATGGAGGTTTTTTTGGAAACACTTTACCTTAATATCAAAATCATTGATTTATGAGAAATTTTTCTTATGAAAATTTTTCTAGATGAGTAATTTAGAACAACCATGGAAAAAAATTTATCCATTTTAATTTAAAATAAAAAACACTTTATTTTTATATTGAAATAAAAATTTATTTTTGAATTTATTTTTTCAACTGATTTTAATTTTATGAAGATTTTATTATCATCTAAGTGAATTACATAAGTCAAAATTTAATTTATATAGTAAATTGGAACCATTTTATCATATTATTTATAAAACCTGATTTCATTATGGATATTGAGACAAGAATAATATTTAAAATTCATTCTTTGATATTTTCCAAAGAACAATGATCTATTGAACAATGTTATTATAATTGAGGCCATTTTTAATATCATTTTTACCCTTATAACTAATATACATCTAACCAATTTTTAATCTTGTAGTATCCATTAAATTGATTGATATGAAATCCATATTATAGGAAAATGCTTCTTTTCAACCCCACATTATTTGGTAAAAATATATGATTATTATTTTGTTATTTATAAGAGATATTTGGACTACATGTACAAATGGTGAAAATTACATGTAATAAACTGATTTTTAGTTTTCATTAGTGATTGTGAAAATAATTTAACTATTTTTTACTTTGTTCTTCAATGAACCCTCTATCATTTTAGAAGTAAAATTGAAATAATGGATTGAATCCTAGAAATTTTAATTATTACTCAAACACTTTATATTATGTTATTAAAACTATTTTAATTAGTGTAATGCTAAGATCAATAAAATTTAATTTTATGGGTGTGAAACTTGTTTGTTCTGTAATTTACATTGAAAAAGAAGGGAAATTGACAATGGAAGAAGAAAAATTATGAGATTATTTTTTAGTGTTCACGATGATAATCATTTAGAGAGGATGTAATTTTTATTATAGGATGTACTTTGAATGATTAAAGGAGAACCTATTTTTCATTTTTCATAATTAGAATATCATGCACAAAGTTTAATTAAATGATTCATCTTATGAAAGCCCTAATTTTTTAGTGATACTATATGAAGTACCCATAATCAGCCTTAGAGACATTAGATAATTTTTTAAAATTCCAATTGATTGTAATGTTTGAGATATATAATATGAATATGAAGGTACTAGGATATCCTATTGATATAATTCATCTACTTAAGATTGATCACAACTATAGTTTTACATTATTCATAAATAATGAGTGATTGTTTTGGAAAGGTATACCATGATATAAGATAGGATGTATAAAGAGTGTTTAAAATGATAATGGAATAATAGAGGATTTAGATTTTGAATTTAATAAATATTCTTGATTGGATATATAGGTATAATGTTTACATTGAAATTTGATTATTTTCTATCATTCTTTTATTCTATCAAGATAGTTGGAGTTAATTTTCTATTGTTAAAAGATGTAACATTGAAATATTTAATTAAATTTTTCCCCAAGTATAAGAAAAATTTCATGTGTGGGGGAATTTTATAACTCTTACATGTATATATTCTTTCATCATTCCTTTCATTGATAATTATACATAATGATGCTTAATTTTTTGTATTTTTAATGATTTATGGAAGGATGGATCATAATAGATATTTTTTATTCTCCCATGATGTCTTTAGAATATATATAGTGAATTTATGTCACAATAAAGAAATTCACAACATCATTGGTTTGCCGAAAGAAAATATTATAAACCAAGAGTTAAATCATGTTGCAAATATGGTATTATAGTGTGAATAAATTTTATGTAGAAGTTATTTCTCTGCTACAAGAGCTTTCACACTATAAGAATTCCATAATAGAGGATTTATATAATGACCTTAGAATAACTCACACAATAGTCCCTTTATTTTACACCACAATACATTTCATGTAAAAAGGGACAAGGGAAATAATGTTATATCGACTTTTCCTCTAAGATCATGCACATTGTGAATATAACTAGTCACAAGAGAAGGATATCTACAACAAATGTCCACGAAAACATGATGATAATAACAAAAACTCAATATAGCATAACATTATTATAGTAGGAGTCGAGGTGAAGGACCCATGTCATTGTTTGGTACCATAGTAGAATCATGGAATATGGAATGATCACTAAATATTATGAAGGATGTGACTTTTATGGCAATTCTTTGATGCAAGATAAGTTGTATGGAATCTGGTGGATAAATTTCCTAGATATGTGTTTGATATACCTATACCACTATATATATATATATAGCTACCCCTCATAAGAGTTTTCTAAGATTACACCATATTTTATTTTTATTATTTCATGAATTATTAAAGGATGATAGATAGATAATATATTTAGAGTGACCGTAAATTTTTTTAACCCTTCATAGTATAATGATCCCAATAAATATACGTGATGATAGGATGATCTATGATGTACTCAGAGTAAAAATCCATGATCTAGAATTGATTTATATTGTTAAGGAGGATGATATATTCATAAAACTTGTGCACTATCCCTTTCACCATAAATAAATAGACTAGGTAGAAAATATAGGTGTTTATATCTAAGTATGAATCATCAAGTTTTGACTTGTATAATTATTCCATGATGTAGATTAGGTTTACAAATAAGTGATTTCAGTCAACATTTAATGAAAATATTTTCCTTTTATCCAAATTCACTTACTTACTTTTACCGTTTTATGGCCTATTTCATTCCACATGTGTAAAAATATCTTTCTAATCATTAAGTAATGTAAAAATTTTATTTTCCAATTACCTTTAATTTTTTATTTTTTTAATATATTCAATCAAATCATTATATAATCTAGTTAGAAATTATTATTTTCTCTTAAACAATGAGTGGTTAGTCTCTTAAAAGAAAATGGATCAAGAGTAGAAGGTTGAGTATTTTAATATTTATACATAATTCATTCATGAATATTCATTTCTTTTAGGAATCATTTTTAAGGATATGATATTCACATTTTTCATTGATACATATTAATAAAAAGTATTATTAATGGGATTGAATCCATACCGGTTCAGTATATTCTGCTACAAATAAAATATGGCATTTTCCTTTTGCCTATAATATTGATCTTAATGCACTCATATTAATTTACTTCTTCACCCAAGTGATTTATATTGCATTAGGTAGGGTATTTCAACATCACTATAATAAATTGATGTCTTCTGAATGATCACACAACCATCTGATTGAAAAAATTAATGAATGTAAGTGGTATTAATACTCTATAAACCATCCATTGAAATTGAAACATTTATTCAATTTTACACAGTTAATTTCAAGAAATTATATTTTTTTAATTTTTTTAATCCATATAAATTTATATTACCTATGTCTACAATATATCTTAAGTGTTACTCTTGAGGATCACATGTATTCATTATGGTAATGATTAAAAACATTCACTATTATATGATTTATTTTATTATATATTAATATCATTTAATTTAAAAATATGATTAATTAAATGAATTAATGATGTTGACTGGATCTACATGTCAACTAGTGGGGTTAATAACTCCTTCTTATGATATGAATTTTATATCATGCCTGATTCGTCCATCATACACCAGTGGCTAGTGAGATCATATCTAATATGTAATAATTCTATATCATCGCATAGATTGGGATATGGTCCTATGAGTTCCACTAATCGGATATGGTTATCCATCATGATTTATCATTTTAGTGGTAATTATTATAATAATACTAAATCTAATAAGGGGGAAATTAGTATATGGTTTTGATATAATGATTTCCTTTGGACATGTAAAAAATATCCATTGTCAAAATGTTTTATTCCATGATTAATAGCCATATGTCAGTTGATTATTTTTGTATATACCACCATTAGAGATTCAAATTTATTTAATTTACCATGTTTATGTTCCATTATGTTCCATATTCGGGTATCGTGAAATCATATTTGATATGGGGTTATCATAATTGAGAATGTGTCTATGATATTTTGGAATGAATTGAGAAGTGAGTGATTCCATTTTTTAGGATTTAACTACATGGTTGGAGTTTTGTAGGAGATTATTTTGTTGTATAAATTTGAGTGTGATGTGGTATGTTGTTATATAGGATGTGGTTCTATTTAGTTGTTTTTAATAGTTATTATCAAGGGGTATTGAGAAAGAAATTAGAGTTATCAAAATAGGTCAGGACCATCCACTTTAGATTGAGTCAAATTGGGTCATCAATGAGTTGGTATTTGGTATCATAGTGGTTTGTGGAGGCTGATGTGTTGGTTTTTGTTCACATATGTAGCTTTCTATTGGTAGAGATAATGATCTAATCAGTAAATATATAATAGTTAATTATAAGATGAGCCAAGGTTGATGATATATGTGTGTAACCTATTATTTTTTATGGGGAAAGAGAGATGGAGAGATTGGTATTATCATCATTTTATGATATGAATGAATTAATATATTTGGATAATTTTAGAGGTGATGCATAGGAGTGGGAAAGATTAACGATGATATAAATGTGAATCTCTTAATAGGAATGTATGGTGTAGTCGTTCATGCATTAATAGAAAGAAATAAGTGTTTATATGTGATATCATGTGGTGGAATATTATGTATCTCAGTAAAACGACTCTTCTTGTGGATCATGATATACAATCATGTGAATGCATCAAGGAATTTCCTTGAATCATACTAACACTATTTCTTTTTTCCATGGTAGTGGGAGTTATTTAGAAGGAACTCCACATGAATGTGATCAAATATTGATATTTTTATTTGTGTCACAGTACCATGAGTATATTTGAATGTTCAAAAATAAAAGAATTATTTATAAAAAGAAATGATTTTTTCACAGAGGGATAATCCATGAGTTTATTGGTTTATCATCTATAATAATTTCTTTATAAGATGAATAATTTAAAGGTGGGGTGAATATAGAGACCATATGTTTTTCCTTGCGAGTGAATAAGATCATTTTTTTATTACACGAGTCTTTATGGGTAAAATGATAATTATAACTTTGTGAATGGAATGATTTTTTTGAGCATTACAATTATCTTATGTCATACTATTTTCAATTTGGATGAAGTTCATTGAGATTATGAGAGGGTAGTTTTTAATGGATTACATAAAATTTAATATATTAATAAATTCATATCATTCATGAGTGATAAATGTAAATCATTGATATCTAAAAGAGCTTCTAATAGAGGATTTATAATTATGAATTGACTTATATTGGTGGTTTTACCCACGAGGGATATAATTTTGTATATGGGTTTGGGGCCTCGAACCAATGATTATTTCATTTAATTAAATAAAATACCGTATTTAATTATTTGAAAATTTATAAATACATATTTAAACCATCTAGCTATGGTTATCTTCTTTTGATGTAAAATCAATATATATAATTGTAGATACTTGTTCTATAAGGAGGAGCCAAGGTCAGATCATGGATTGAGGTCAGACCAAATATATTTGTTAATTGATAACATGGAAGGGAGTTTTTATTAAATTATTACCACAATATTCATTTATTATGTATTTTATTTTCATTTTTATTCCTTATTTATGTTTTTATTATTGATATTTTCTTGTATACATTATTAATATTATCTCTTAGAATTTTTTTATTGTGTGATAAATGTTTGAAGTTGTATTCTTATGGAAAATGAAAAAACGGATAGTTATCATCAATTATTAATCTATATTTAACTCCACACCACTCACACACCCACTCAGCCTCTCTCACGTACGATTGGTCATTGGGCCACTGATGATCATAGTGTTCGGTGAGTGATAAGATCATGATGGGAGTGAAAATGAGTAAGGAGGATTTCTATTAAATGGTCTATGATAGTGGGATACGAATGTAATACCTGGAGAGAGACCTCAGTTGGATACCAATGGTGATTCCAGGAATGAACAATGAAAAATGCACTGACATGAACATAATAAATCGACCTCATGAAATTGGATTGTTGGAATGTGTTCTGAAATACATGGGATCGGGATTAGGTGGATGATGGGATCTAGGAACTGGCTTGATGATGCATGATGTTGGATTTCAAATAGTGATTAGTGAATGATCTATCAAATAAGATAAATATGGTTTCATTAGAGGGGAATTTCTTAGGGTTTTTAAAATCAATAATTAGATTAATTAGGATCTAATGCACATCCACTCACATGGTTTTGAGTGTAGCGATGACCTACTAATAGGTTGACCAACTATGTTGGTCTGGCAAGATATCCTATCTAGAAATCTAGTATTGTAGATTGAGGGTGATGGGAACACAAGACCAACATGACCTATGAGTATGTGGGTTAGCTGAAGATCGCTCATGGGAATCTAGTTGGATAAGTGGGCCAGGCTTTATATTTTTATCTTCCCCTCTTAGCTAACCCACCTTTTAGTAAGGTGGGGATGCGACAACCTTTGTGAAGTCTACACCAACTCAACCAATACTTTGAACACATAGCACATTAAAATAATCTTCCACATATACCATACCAACATGTGGAATGTACTCACACCGTAAGGAACACAATTCCTTAATTTTCAACCCCACATGGTGCACACATGGGCCTTCCACATTACCCAGTATGAGATCCTTGGGGTGGATTTAACAACATCTCAATGAAGGATCTTAATATGGAAATTTAATAGTATATTACATAATTTTTTTATATAAAACATAATTTTGAAACCCTCCTTTACATTATTGGATACTTATGGGACATTTTGTTGAAATTTAGATCTTAGAATTTTGTTACCGACGACTGGGTGCGGGTAAGATGATCATAGTGGGCAAGTGGTTTGGTAATCCCTTGTTGATGTATTGTTGATAAGTCATAGGTCACCCATATATATTATAGATATTGGTACTCCCTCATGGTCTTATGGTATGGGTTCTCTGTTTTGATCAGGGTATCATGGGAGTTGATATAGGGAATCCTTATAGGGACAATGTAGTTTGATGTTAATCATAGATCCACTCATAACCTATATATAATTTTTCTCCTCCATTTTAGTCCTTGGATATGACTCCTATGAAAAGAATTTGAGAGGATGATATTTTCCATTGGATTCTATATTTCCCAGACTATAGTGATCAATATTTAATATGGCATTAAATAATTTCATTTTTTTGTTCCCATTATATTAAAAATATATCCAATTTTTGAGGAAGGAGACCTCTACCATGGGATACTCTAAATGTTATTATTTTATTTATCATGATATTTTTAAGATAATGGTCTTAATATATGAGTTTGAGGTTATGTAATCTCTTATACTTTATATCATTTAATTAATTGGTGTTGTCGGTACTCCCTTGATAGTTAAAGTGGGTGTCATCAACATTAGAACCAGGTTTCATTAACACCCTTTATTATAACACTATCAATAGTAAAAGGAATATTCCCCGTCAACTTGGGATGTAATATTGTACAATTTTTTGTATCATAAACTAAGATACGTATGTGAAAAAAGATACTATTTATGTTTGTGGGAATATAATGTTTTATGATATGAGGTTATCGTATTCTAAGAATTTTAGATTATTGGATTGTATGATATGGTTGAGTAATATTTTTATGAATAAAATAGTTTAATTCATTTATCACTATATATATGTAAATAACCATATGAATACTAAGAATTTAATATTTAAAACTCCCATTCAATATATATCATTGATAAGCAGTTTCATAAGATGAAAAGGATAGAGTTATTGGAACATGGTTAGATGATATGTAATAAGATTCATTTACCTGTAGTTTTATTAAACGTATAGGAAAATGCATGTCATAGGGGGGTTTTCTATACCCTATATAAAGAAGGTATTGCCTTGGGTTTGAGTGTTTTCGATTCTTAAACCATTTTTTTCTATTCACAATCCCTCTCAAACCTCACTTCTTTTATACTATTTAACACCATGGGATACTAACATATTATAAAGGTTTGAAAGAACCATCCAAAAGTGTTGTGGGGTTATATGAACTCATCGATACAACATGGAGTGATAAAACATTTACTTTTTCCACAGTTATAAAAATAAATAACATAAATAAAAATAACATATCCATATACTATGGCGTAATGTACACAATATTATTTTATAATTTATAGGTTTTTAGTTTAACGATCATGGGTTTTTAGTGTTTAAAGGTTATTATTCATTTCCTCTACGTTTATGAATCCTTAATCACTCATAAACACCCCATTAGTTGTGTAAACAAATATTAGCATTTGATTAATAGAAACTCTATTCCCTTAGCAGTAATAAAGATTGGATCTCCCATAGAGTATCAACTATCAATAAAATTATCAACATTACCCATTATGTTAGTGGTAGTAGAGTGCATCGGCATGATCATTCTAGAGTTGAGGCCCTAGAACAAATTTCAATGTACATTATGATAAATTATATTAATGGGTTTTGAATATTAATAAATTCCATTTCTCATGATGATTTTTGTTCTGTGAGACATTTTTTGTGATAAAGTCCCATGTGTATCAGTCTCACTAAAAGCTCATAATAGTTACCCACTATAATGAAAAATTGGAAGTGCCATGACACTATTGTTAAATATATGTTCTATGGAAGGATGCTATCATTTGAGGAACACAAATGATATATTCTATCAAATGTGGAGACTCATAGGAATTTGAGGTACATTCTCATGGTGTATACCCTTTGTAATATCTAGTAGGATATTATGAGAATGAGAATCGATAGTAAGAAATCCACACTATAAGTGTCATTGGATGTTCTTATATATGCATCTGTGTATTGGTACTTAGAAATTAATATTATTAATAATGAATATTATGAGTCATGTACCATAATTTATTGATAAGATCCATTATGATAGATTTTTTCAGTGATGTAGGATAGGTTTTGAGAATCACTAGTAATATTGCATTAATGAATAATACGAGAAAGGATTTATCAAATCTGTTCATTAATGGAAGCTAATATCTCAGGACTATTGATGGAAATGATATATCCAATATAAATCCACTTCCATGGTGTTCACTAGTAAAGGCATGTTTCCAGAAATTCAAAGATTGAAATATTAAGAAAATAGGTTGATGACACCAGCATGCAACGTGCTTGATTTGATATATTGTGATAACTGGATTATATTACATAGTTACCATTCATATGAGGTGGAATATTGTTGCAGCATTAACTTATTTCTCTCAGGTGACTTGGCACTTTACCAGATTCTAACATCAGACATTAGGATGGTTCGGCATAGGCTATTGAGAGAGAGGCCTAGAGGGTTAAATACTAAGTGTACACAAAATCTCAGTTAAATAATTTATTTTTTAACAATTTTATTAAATATTATTCTCAGAAGGGATTTAATAATTATTCAGGTATACATGATCACATTTATTATGTCAGTATTTATTCAAGAGAAAATATTGTGAGAGGAAAAATTTATAAATATTTATTACTATTTTAGTGAATAAAACATTTGTTTATTTATCAGAGAATAATGTAGAGATATTTATTTAATAAATAAATAGTCATTATTCAAGGAACAATAAATATTGATGTTGATTGGTGGATCATTATAAGGGTATACTGAGAAATAATAATAATGAATATTATTTGATTAAATAATATTTAATTATAACTCCATAGTTAAGCACATGTCTAGAAATAATAATATTGTTGACATTATTTGAAGTAGGGGGTTTTGCTAAAATTAATGAAATGAAAGGAACTTGTGAAAATTATTTGTTGAGCATGTCTAAGTAACTACCAGATGAGATCTACATTTTCTCTCTAATGCGCAATGATGGTGCATTGTATATCTGTGGTGAAACACATCTACATAGAAAGAATCATCTTATAGGTAATTCTATTTAATTAAATTAATTATAAATAAAATATGTTGATATTCTATTTTGGGTCATGAGTTTCATTCCTTTTTCTTATTATATTTATTCAAATCCATGGATCACAACTTTTATCATCGCAAAAAATGCTAGATTGATCATTTATTACGGAGAAAAGATAAGTTGGTCACCACCCATCCCTCGCTTCTACTACAACCAAAACCTAAAAGTGGTATCAGATGGGGTATATCATTGTTTATTATTATGTAAATTACTTAGTGCTTTACACATTGACAATTTAGTATTTAATTTCCTTTTTAGTCTTTCTTTTTAATCTTAATTATGATATCTGTTTCTTCCTCTATCATTTTTCAGAGATCTAATAGAAATTATTAATTTTGTAATTAAAATTAAATCGAGGAACTCATTCAGAGTGGAAATAGATTTTGTCCATAAAACAAAATAGAACGCACTGTTTCATTGGAATTACATTCCAGGTAGTTGTGTAAAGTTAATTCGTATTATATTGGAAATTACTCAAATTATGTGAATTAATAACATGCGGTGTAGTTAATTATTTCACTGCTTATTGACCGGGATAGATATACACCCGATTATCGAACTACACACCGATTGGACCACTGTACATGGAGTGTAGTCCCTTTCGGGTCAAGGATGGACCTTGAATCTCATATATTTCATAGCTAACTGGTGACTGTGTAACCTAGAGCCAACATAATATATGGTGCACTAGACACACCATGTACTTTGAGATTTTGGAAGTACACCACACATGCCGAGTACTAAGGAATTCACTTCAGTTAGTCGGTGAAGGTGGTACACACCATGTAGATCAAGTCCACACACCCTTTGCTTTTACCAAATTACACATACATAAAACTTTAATATTTTTGTAATGCTTAAATCATCATATCATGTAGAACATATATTGCATGTTGTTACACTATATTATTGAATCATAACACATGGTTGAAAAAATCATGTTATTCGTGCAATCATTCGTGATGTCCATGTTTTGACAGTAGGAATTAAATCATGTATTGTATACATCACAAAAGTAAAATTGTTTATGAGGATAATTTTAGTTGGGTAGATTCAGATGGGTATTCACCATGTTAGCTGGAGGGTAAATTTATATTCAAGATTAATTATAAATGAATTTATTTAATTAATTTAAAATTACAATGGATTAGAATATCAAGGAAATTCAGTAAAAGATTTAGATAAAAGGATTTATTAATTAATGATAATAATGAATCAATTTGGGCATGATTTATCTTAAATAATATTGATTAATGAATTGAGTGCTAGTTTTGTTAAATGTATTCTTTTCTTGTGTGTATGTGGATGATTATAATATAGACCAAAACATTATATATGATTTGTTTCCATTTAATTTATTATTAAATTAAATTGTTTTCATGTATGCATTATCCCCTCATTAATTTGTTGTTCATGCATTCCCATGGTTTCTTTTATGAGAAACATATTTTACCCATCACGTGTGGGTGATTAAAAGAATATGTAATGGATGATGCTTCTATGCTGGTGGAGGTGATTCAAGATAGGAGATGAGGAGAAAACAACCCAAGGAGATACAAAAGGGGAAAGGTGGAAATATGTAAACCGGAATTATAAATGGTTCACAGTGTTTCTCCCCTAGGTTAGCAGTTAGTTTATAAAATGCTAGATAAACTAACAACGAGAAAAATATCATGACAATTACCTTTATTTTATTACTGTCTGTTTCATGGTTATTCATTGTGGATATTTATTCATGATCACATAATTAATGAATTAAAAATCATGCAATATGGAACTAAAATAAAATGGATTATGTGTAAAAATTAAAATGAACATGGTTAGTCACATAAGTAAATCCCACATAATATTAAAAATCATGTGATAAGATAATAATTTGAAAAATACCCATAATGTATAAAATCCATCAAAAAAATATTAAGTTTGTATTCTCATCCATTATTTCGGTTAGAATCATTCCAAAAATCAATTTTCATAACCATTCAATGTTCAGGTTCTTTAAATTATTGGGGAATTATAAATTGAGGTTTTTTGAGTTCACCTGGTTGAGATCAGGGGTTGACTTCAAAATTATTAATTTGTTTAACTAAGAGAAAAAGGTTGAGAAATTATATTAATTATTTCAAGATTGAGGATTCCACTCAATATATCATGGAATTGTGAGTTAATTTAGTTTGCATTGGTAATGGATAACTAAAACCATACGAGTTACTTGACCGACCAATGCTTGATTAATTAGAATGTGAATATTGATCATTACCACTAGAATGTCCACACTATAGGATATTCCAGATCTAAAGGTTCTAGTTATTGGGTTTCGATAAAATAGTGATTTACTAATAAATTAATATATTTTTATTTGTCTATATTTATCATGATAAATTAATAAAAAAATTCTCATCTTATTAGTAGAAACATTATTTAAAATGACATCAAACCTATCATTGTGATCCATAATCAAGAAGGAAAACCATATTACTAGAACTAATTTCTAGGAGTGGTAAAGGTTCTTATAGGGCATCCATCTCTATGAAAGGAATCTATATGTGATGGAAGATCCTTTACCTATTGCGCCTATAAATGTGGCAAGTGATGAAAAGATCTCTTTGTAATAGAGACATATAAATGATGCTACAGATGTTTAGTGCTTCATGCCATCATCCATTTCTAATAATCATTTGTCAAAACATGAGTTAATTGATTTTTATATCATGTTGTCTCACATTATGGTTCTCTATCTAGAGAACGGGAGACAATAGAGAAATGAGATCTATAACGCTTTGTTCATGACTAAGCTCGGAGATTCTGTGTCTGTTGGGCCTCATGTAGTTATTATTATTGTCTACATTAAGCATATTGACATCTTAGGGATTAAATTCCCAAATGAGTTTTTTATAGATCTCATAATTTCATCCCTTACCAATTCCAAATCTAGTTTTATTTTGAATTATAATAAAACCAATAATATGAAGATCCAATTAGAAACTCTAACCCTAATTCACCTTGTTGAAGTGGACTTGGTGGATGAAAAACTCTTCATCCTTATGGTTAAAAGAAAGAGGAAGGGAAAGGCAAAGAGGCATAATATTTATAAAAAATATGAAGCCACTGACAACTATTCGAGCAAGAAAAGGAAGATCCAAAGGAAGAGAAAGGAAAAGGATAAAGTGTTTTTTTCTTATGGTATGTTAGGACATTGGAGAGGTAGTAGATCTAGAGGAAAGGGGAATCCAAATGTCTGTTCATTGTTGAGTTCAATATTTCCATTTCTACACATTGGGTATTATATAAATATTTTGGTGCTCACAACTGTATTCAAATGTAAGAACCAAGTTGATTTTGGAAAATTTACAAAGGATAGGTGGATCTACGAGTTGCCAATGGTGCAAGGCTATCTTCTCTATCCATTTTTGACTACCAACATTGATTGCTGACCAAGATGATTCGAGTTTTTTGTCATTTATATTATGTATCAACTATTACCATAAAAATTATTTATATATCAATTAAGATATAGATTGGTTTAATGATTGGAAATAAATGTTTTTTCTTTTATAAGGAAAATATATTTTATGGTATGATGAATTTAAAAAATGGTTTTTATATATTAAATTATGAAAACAATGTTTTGGTAATTAATAATAAATCATATTCACATGACTCATATAAACAATGAGTTGTGGAATCACCATCATGGACATATAAATGAAAAGTGTTTGATAATGCTTACCAAGGATGTTATTTAGTATATTCAGAGCTAAAACCACTTGATAGATGTGACACTTGTTTACAATGAAAAATAACCAACCCACACTTTTTTGGAATAGGTGAAAGGGCTATAGATCTTCTAGGACTGGAACACACTGATGTATGTAGAATACTTTTACTAAAATCTAGAGGTGGATATTTTTACTTCATAACACTCTCTAATGAGTTAATTATATATACTATGTTTACATGATTAGGTTTAAGCTAGTGTACTTTGAGAAATTCAAGTAATTAAAGAATGATGAAGAGAATCAATTTAGTAAAAAGATAAAGAAGCATCGATCTAATTCGAGTTAGAGAATATATTAACCAAGAGTTCATCAACTATCTACTAGTTATTGGGATACAATCTCAACTCACTCCACCAAATACACCATAGTGTGTTGGTGTAAGTAGAATAAGGAGTCATACCTTCTTGGACATGGTAAGGTTGACGATGAGTCATTCTTATATTCCATTATTTCATTAGGGATACACATTACAAAATTTGACATATTCATTAAAATGATTACCACTAAATCTGAAATTAGAATTCTTTTCAAGTAATATAGTGGAAAGAAACCTATTTTTTTACATAAAATTTCATGGGGTTACAAGACATTTGTTATGGATTTCTCAGGAAATGAACACAAACCCTGATGCATGAGGTCTATCAATATATGGTATCCTAAGGTAATAAAGGTATAATAACTATAAAACCCATCAGACAAGAAAGTTATTATTTCTAGAAAAACCATATTTCTTGAGTGGGAGAATATCCTCACAAAGGATAGTGGGAGAAATATTATCTTTGATGATGTTGATGTTCAAGATACACAATTGTTGGTATATTAACAAGTTCCATAGGTCCCCATGGGAGAATTAGTTCCTAAAACACTAGTACTACATATGTGGGTTAGATAGGGTTGGGAAATAGACAGATAATGTTTTCTTATCACTGAGGATGGGAAATAATTTGGTTGGACAATAATAAACATCTCTCCTACAATGAAGAAATAGAGAGCTCAAAAGCTACAAGATGGTTATAAGATTTGAATTTAGAGATGGATTCCATGAATTAAAACCATGATTGGTATCTAATAGATGTTCCAGTTGATGTAAATCCTATAGGATGTAAATGGGTATTCAAGAGGAAACTGTATATTGAAGGTAAATTTAGTACCTATAATGAAATTTTAGTGGCTAAAGGTTTTAATAAACGTCAATGAATTAACCATGATGATACCTTTTTTCCAGTTTCCATGTTTATAACCATTAGAATCATACATACTATAACATCTTTCCTTTACTATGAGATTTGAAAGATAGATGTCAAAACTACATTACTTAATAGGAACCTTCAGGAAGATGTATATATGAAACAACCCAAAGGGTTTTTTACTTTGGGTGATTCCAAAAAGGTTTGAAGTTCTAGATATCTATTTATGGATTGAAGAAAATATCTAGATAATGGAACATCTGATTTGATGAAGCCATAACAAAATTTTGTTTCATTAAAAATGACTGTGATTCAAGTGTTTATTAATGGTTTAATGGGAATGTGGTTTTCATTATTGTAGTATATGTAAATGACATTTAACATTTTTAGAAGTGGAATATCAGTCTTAAAAGTAGTTAAGGAGTGGTTGAACATGTTCTTATCTTTGAAGGATGTAGGTGAAGAAACATAAATTCTAGGGATCAGGATCATTTGTGATAGATCAAAGATTCCTATTGGACTAAGTCTTAGTACATATATTTTCCAGACTCTAAAGATTTTTAGTATAGAAAAATACAAGAGGGGATTTGTTATGATGTCACATGTATTAAAACTTTCTTCAAAAATATGTCCTCAAACACATCATTATAAAGAGAGAATGAGTAAGATTTTGTATTCTTTTGCGATAGGATTATTCATGTATGGCATGTTATATAGTAGGCTTGATATTTCCAAAGCACTAAGCATGATATGTAGGTATATATCAATTCAAGGAGATCAACATTGGACTACCGTTAAGGATATCTTTATGTGTCTAAGAAGAAATAATGATATATTCTTGGTGTATGGAGATGACGAAGAGATTATTATCAGAGGGTATGATGATGCTAGTTTTTTGACATATCTGAATGATTGGAATTCATAATCAGATATATTTTATGTATCAATGGAGGAGTTATGAGTTGTAAGAGTTAAAAAAATCCAATTTTCAATGATTCTATAGTAGAGTGCGATAATATTGTGGCTTCTAATGTAGTCAATGAAGTCTTTTGGATCCATATCTTTTTATAGCATCATGATGTGGTACCTAGATGTAATGTCTCTATCACATTGTATTATGATAATATTGCAGTAGTGTCTCCTGTAAAAGAGCCGAAGTCACATCAACAGACAACGCACATTCTCCGGAAGTATCACCTCTTATGGTATTTTAATCAAATATTTGAATTAGTATTGAGAATAGAGTCTATTGAAGAGAATGTGGAATACCTCTTGACTAATGGCATATCCCAGCATAATCAGAAGTATCATGTGAGAGCTAGTAGACTGAAGGTTGTTTGTATATGGCCCTAGTGTAAGTGGGATTCTGTTGGAGATGGTTCCCTAGAACCAACATCTATGAACATTATGATAACATATATTCATTGTTTTTTAATATTAATAATTTTTTACCACGTCATGATTATATTTTTGTGATGCATTGTATATGATAATATACCAAGAGTAGTTATCAGACTAAAAGATCATAGTATTTCCCTATAATTATGAGAACTCAAAAGATCCATGAAACTATTTATAAATATAGGATCTATATATAGATGATATCATTTGAAGGAAAAAATGATATAATTTATCAGGGGTGGAAACTCAAAGGACTTTTAGGAACCATCTCATTGTGTACACCCATTGTAATATCCAGTAGGATTTTATGAGAACAAGACCTGATAGTAGGAAGTCCAAATTATATGTTTCATTGGATGTTCCAATTAACATAAATTTGTATTGGTTATTAGAACTTAAGATTATTATTGATGGATATTATGATTCATGTACTTTGATGTAATGGAAAAAATTGTGAAGAATGAATTTCACAGTGAGGTAGGATATGTTTGGTGCATAACGAGTAATATTGCATTATTGAATAAATCAAGAATGGATTTATCCCTTCTATTCATCAACAAAAGTTAATAACATAGACCATATTTTGAAAAATATATTTCCAAAATAAGTCCATCCCTATAGTTTTCTCCTGGGAATTTCTATTTCTGAAATGTTAATGAATATTATTTTGAACATATAGGTTGATGGCACTGGTATGCAAAATTCTTGATTAGAGATATTGTGATAAATAGAATATATTATAATGTAAACATTCGTATGAGGTGGCATGTGGTTATGACATTCAATTATTTCCCTATGGGTGCCTTGGCATGTTGTTTAATGCTAACCATGTACTTTAGGAAGGTCCGCCTAATGCCATTGAGTGAGAGACCTAGAGGGGCACACACTAAGTGTATCCAGAATCAAAGTTAAGTAATTTTTTATTTAAAAAATTGAATAAATATTTCTCCCTATCATGGGTTAATAATTATTAATGTAGGAATGATCACATTTACTCTGTCACTGGTTATTCAAGAGAATATATTGTGGGATAAATAGTTATTAAATATTTCTTTTCATTTTTAGTGAATATAATATTTATTTATTTATCGAAGAATAATGAAGTGATATTTATTTAATAAATAAATAGAATTTATTCAATAAGCGATAAATATTTTGGAGGATTGGTGGAACGATTTTAAGGGTTCGTGAGAAATTATAAAATTTAATATTATTTGATTAAATAATATTAATTAACACTTACAAGTTTTTCACATGTTACAAAATAAACAATATTAATGTTATTATTTGAAAAGGGGTGTTTCAATAGGACTAATATAATTAAAGGAACTTGTTAAAATTATTTTATCTTTACCCTAGTGAAATAAATCAATGATTATATTATTCTCTTATTAGAAAAGTACTAGAAAAAAGTCACCAATGGTGTGGTGCACACTATTTATAAAAAACCTCTCTGGTCTAGAGAGTTATCCCCTCTCCAAGAGTTCTCTTAAGAATGAGAGTGATCTTCCTCTATGAGATCTAGGATACCTCTTTGGAAGTAGTTCTCTAGGTGATTAAAGGTGAATGTTTCTGGAGTAAGGATCTTCGGTACTAGAACCTGGAGACTCCTTCAGTGATGTCCAAAAGATTCATGGATAACTTGTGGATCACCGCTAGAAGGTATCTTCCCTTCATCTCAACATTGCAAAAATGGTGTGTTATAGATCTATGGTTTAATAATTCAATGAAGAAAGAACCACCCTGGAGTTAGTTATATTTAATTAAATAATTTATAAACAAAATATTGTTTTATAATCTCTTTTGGGTTTCATGCTTATTTCCTTCTTATTATTTCATTGATTCAATTCTTTAAATCATGACATTCATCATTGCATAGAACTAGGATTTAACATTGATTAAGGAAGAAATAAAATTCGGGCATCGCTCGTCCCATGCTTTCATTGTGCCCGTAACCTATCGATCATTTGTATGACATGTTGGACTTGTTCACATGTGTGGAGGTGTTCTGGCCACCCAACAGTGGTATCCATGAATTTTCATGCTTTTTTATTCATAAAATAATAATGAAAATGAATCTTTTTGAAGTATTATTTTTTATTATTTACCCAATCATTAAATTTAATTGAACATTATTTTCTTATAGGTTGAATCATGTTGTATGATATGAGATATCGCAAAAAGAGAATCAACAAAAATCCTTAAAAGTTATATTTTTCAAAGATTTTGACATTATTAGTTGTTTTTAACTACAACATTGTGTTGTGGTTTCCTAAAACTAAGAATCATATCAATTCTATGATATCATTATTAATTGTAAAATAAAAATTTTAATAAAATTATGTTTATTGTATTTAGTGATCAAATTATTATTCATAAAATTTGATTGATAGTGCATAAAAATTGTATGTTCCATTTCATATCAATCATATAACATTAATAAATAAAGATTTTTAAATACATATAGAAGAGATATATTAATTTTCTAAAAATTAAATAAGAAATTAAAGTATAAAATATATAAATTGTGAATAAATTTTAAGAAAAATAAATTTAAGAAATTTATTAATTTATTAAGGTGATTTAAATTTATTAATTATGAAGTGTTTATAGTTAATTGATTACATTATTATGAAATATTTATCAATAAAATATTAAATTATATCATGATTTAATATTAAAATACATGTTAAATTTAAATGATGAATTAAATTAAAAATGATTATACGTAAATTATTATGATAATTTATAAAGGGATTATAAATTATAAAAAACATCCCAAAAATAAAAAAAATTTAGTTTTTAAATTTTGAATCATTCATAATTTTATATTTGAATTTTTGAAATTAAAATGGATTTAATTTTAAATTATTTAATCCATATATGATATTTTTTGATAAGTTGATTGACCAATGGTTTAAATAATATAAATTTTTGATATTAATATTATTTTGAAGACTTACATAATATAAATTAAATTATAAAATGTTTATATTTCATGAAATATCACATTCTTATTGTTAATTACATATAATTTTTAATATAAATTTGATCATAATGTGGAATGAATATAAAGTGATTATATATTTATTATTGTGAAATACACATAATTAATTATATAATGTTTATAATTATTTATTATTAAATATTCTTAATTGTTTATCTCATGTTAAATGCATGAATTGTTCATTTATTTATATTCTCTTTTTAATTCATAGATATAATTGTTATATTTTCGATTTTTATGTATGATTTAGTTTATCTAATTAATAGATTCTTATAATTTGAGTCTCACTAGGAATTTCATACTAGGAATGAAAATATGGGATTTAGTATCTATTTACCTTGGCCTTAGTTTGAAATTAAAATAATTAGTATGAATTAGTTATTGAATATATTTGATAATTTTTAGGTATTAACTTTATTTTGAATTTGATTCATTCTAGAGGAATGTATCTTTGGGTTATGTGACTTTTGGTTATACTTTTCACTTTCCTGGAGGCTGATGTTTTGTTCTTGAAATGTGGGGGTTGGCTATATATTCTTTCATACTTACTCATCGATATATTATCAATTTTATATATTTATAGACCATAAAATGAATAATTCATGTACCATAGGCATATGATTAGTTTGTATATGTGTACATATGTCTAGATTCTATTTTTCAGTGAGTAACATAAATTGGGGGTTGAGAAATGAGTTACATATTAAAATGGTTTAGGATTATTATTTTTGTTGATGGAATTAGTTTCTATAACTAAAACATTAATCTCATGCATTTGTAAAGGGGATGACAAGGGATAAGACCGTGTAATCAAGTTACCTTCAAAATAATAAGTTTAAACATCATACAGAGTGTCACTTTTCAAAACCAAAACAAATTAGTATGGGTGACCCTAACCATTAGGTTCCCATGGATACTATAAGGAACAAAATTAACAAGGTGACCTTAATCATTCAGTTCTTTGTAATTGGTGTTTAATTTAGGTTACAATTTGCTGGGAAACCCTAACAATTATGATACCACCAGAACAGATTAATTTGAATATATACAATGGATCTGGATAAATAATTATCCACTCACCTATCTACGAGTCATATATGATGTGATTAAAAATGATTTTCCTCAGTATATAATTATGAATTATTTACATGATCAACACATTGTATGTCATGATTTAATATGGATATTGGATCACTAATGGATTTGAAATGTTTAATAGAGTTTATCATTATTTTGTGATCCCATTTGATAAATTATATTATTAAAAAATTAAAAACATTACAGTAATAAGATAAATACTATTATTGTAAATTATGCTATCATTATATCCAATATTTATCATGAGATCTATATTAGATAGGAAAAAAATAAATGTTAACAATTTTCTTGAATGGAATTGGAATTTAAGAAAATTTCTCAAGGATGACGTAAAATTATATATGTTGGAGGAACCCATTCCTATGAAATAAACTACTGAATCCATTCAAAAAATGAAAATATATTCTTATCATAAGAAAAGAAATTATTTACTAGAAGTATCTGAAATTATTCTTGTGATCATGGAATCTATCTTTAAAAAAACATGAGACCATTGTTTCATTCAATTTGATTGACAAACTAAAATTTTTAATCCAGAATAAATAACATGAGAGGTATCAAGGGCTGAAGGATATATTTTGATGAAACATGGAATATGTAAATTTAGTCTCCACTCATGTAATCAATATGAATATGTATTAAAATGAATTAAAGAGGTTATTATAACTTATTAGGATTTATTTTTCTATATAATTCATTCCATTGTCAATAAAGGAAGGGTTATAATAGTTTATTATTACCTATAATAAGAATGAGTTCAACAAAAGTTCACATGATCTCTTAAATATGTTGTGGATAGCTAAAAAGGAAATTTGAGGTCAATTTTCATGCTCCATTTTAATGGTTCTGAATGAAAAGTGTAAATATTTTTCCCATATATAGAAGAAAAGTGTTCTTAGAGGTTCCACTACACCAACAAAACTGATGATAAATATGAAAAAATAGTCCATTGGTGATAGAAATGTCCAGAATATGTGAAGGAATGAATGAAAACTTAGGGGGATAACACCTATAGTATTACATTTATAAAAATTAAATTCATTATTTTAAAGGGTATTTGATACCAAATTTTAATTTTATAATTGATTTAAATAGAAAGGTGTTCCGAATTGATAAAAGCATTGATAATGGGGGTATTGAATTTTTACATCATGTAATGGAGTAATGTGTTACAACATTTAGGGATTTTATGAAAGAATTACTTCAAACATGGATGAATTTGAATAAAAATATGTGTATATTTGGACTCATTTATGGCTATTTAAGAGTAGCATATAAATAATAACTATTTAATGAATGAGATAAATGTTTTTGATAAAAGTAGTTTGTGATTCATTTAACACTATACCATGTTTGGAAATTTGGCAAGGATAAAAGAGATTTTGTATTGGATAAAGTTTTTATCCATGAATATTAGTGATTACTATTCCACTGCCAAAAATATACATATTACATAATGTTTTATTTTAACTAAATATTCCAAACACATAGAATAACATTTGTGATATGGGAAAAAAGTTTACTTGTTATCTAGTCCCACTAAATGTAAATGATCATTATATGAAAAAAAGATGTTTGTTTTTATTATAATGATATTCTATAAGTAATATATTTTCTATGAGACTAGTGGGTGTAACTAAAGGGTTAGATAATTTCATTTCTAATAAGTAAAAGATTATAACTTTAATATTTCAATGCAAATTACACTTATTATCAAAAATAGATTATAAATTTTTGAAAATGATAATTATAAAGTGTTAAATTTAGTTACCATTATGAAATTTATTACACATTATATCCTAAGGATATTTATAATGAATTGGAAAATTACTAATGTAAATAGTTACATTAAATTAATAAAATATTTTGTAAGATCTCAAACATTGAGAAGGTATGTTCCTATTTATGTTGGGTTTAACCCCATAAAAGTTAGTATAAAAAATATTACTATGTCTATGCAATAACTTTGTGGTTTCCATGGGGTTATAGACACAATAGAGGGGATGAGTGGTCATCCATTGCATGTTTCATAGTTTTCAATGAGTTTGTAGTAACTATACACCCTGACTATACTTTCGTGGAGGAGGGGCACACAGTTTGAGAAACTATGCAATGTAAGAGGAAAATCATGTGGTCCTGGATAGAGAAATATCATATTGTCAGAGAACAATTTTCCAAAAACTGTGGGATCCATAAGAAACCATGCGACTTGTCCCCTCTTTTGGATAGATGGTGAAACATGATGTGGCCAACTATGTGGGAAAACTGTGTGACCCTTTAAAAGTATAGTTATACCAATTTTTCTTCTTAGGCATTATGTTTGTTTTGTATTTTACTCAATTATTCCCCAACATCCCTAGTGACAATCCAAATCACTGTAGACTTACCAAGGGCCGATATGCCTTGTTTCTAAGAAGTTTAGAGCCTCGTTGGCTATGAATCTAATTTTTGGAAGATTCTATCACTCCTCTTCCATCTCTTTTCAGATTACGTATTGTGTATCCACTCTTCATCTTATAAAACCCCAAATCCCTCAATTTTTAGATATTTTTATATTGATGTTTCGAAGAGTGTTCTATTATTAATCAAGTGCTAAGGTTATGTGATCATTAAACATCCAAATTGAGGTAGGTTTTCTATAAGTTATATCCCATAGTCTACTTGTTTAATTTATGTGTATGTATTAATTACTAGGTTTTGTTTTGTTTCATATTTGGTCTGCCTTGGTAGAAATGATAAATTGATTTCGTAAATATTCAATTAAACACCTCACGATCAACATGTGATTTGTCAAGTAAAACTGATTGGTTTACAGGCCACCATAGGGTTGTTCCACTCTAAGAACATGGAAATTGGAATCTTATGTGAAAAATCAAATTTTATTGGCATAGATCCATTGAAAAACGTGTTGAAATATTAGTTTGGGCTTATGGAAGGAAACCTAAGTTATTTGGGTCTAGTTTTAAACATAGAATAAAGGGTTATTTATTAAATGTTAAAGGACTAAATGTTTTATGGATTATAAAAGATAATTTCATTGATATGTTAATGAAAGTAAATGGTAAATGGATTAATTTTTTCAATGAATGTAAATGAGAATGTGTAAATAGGCCAAATCATAAAGACAAATTATATGTTGAATTAACATTTATTGTAAATGAGGACTGTGATAATTGGTCATGGATTATGTTTAGTAAATTCCTTATGGTTATTGAAGAATGTGCACATGGATTGGTGGTATGTGAGGTATTGACATGAGGTTCTATGACCATGGGTCTGGTTGGACTGAGTTTAAAAACCCAACCCTTAGAATTCATGGGATTGGGGGTCAGACTAAGGCTCTATTCCCCTAGAAGATTAATTTGATGAGACAAACTTGAATGAGGATCCATGGTTAGTGTGATGTAAATGTTTATGAAAATAATTCCCTTAAGATATAGGTAACACAACTTGTCCCCAAATGTATAATATTTTTTTTGGAATAGGATGTTGTGTAATAAATGAATTTCCTAACCCTAGGATTATAGAATGATAATTGTTTAAGTGAATATTGTTAGCTAATGGACCAAAATTTATCTTTTGTTTATCGTGACTTTCATATAGAATATGAATACAATGTCTGTTTAGATTGGATATTTTTTAGATGCAATTTGAGGTGGACTACTCAATTATACTCACACCCTCCTCGGGCCTCCACTTGGTACTTGAGCAGGCTTTGTGCTTGTAGTATAAGATAAAGGAAAATTCCCTATGTAATACAGTTGATTTGGGCATGGGATGTGCATGGATGAGTAAATGAGACTTGGAGTCAGGGCCCATTTTAGGGATTCTTTTATTTGCCATTATTTTGGGTCTTACTTACACATGGCAGTGTTTGAAACGACCTAAAATTTTGAATAATATTATGTTTCATGAAAATGTATGGTTTACTGTTTCTCATAAATTAAAACAATATATGTATAAATTGAAATGTAACAATATGTTTTCCACTATTATATGATCATTGGTCAATTTTGATCTATGATCAATATGACAATTTAAAGAATAAATATTTTAACATTATAAATATTTTTTTATAAATGGAATTGATAATTGAAAATTTAACTATAAAAGAAGATAATATGGAATCATCCAGTAGACTCAGGCAATTAAAAGCACATTTTTCAGATCTCAGATAGGATATAGAATCACTAGGCTACAATATTGATGAATACCTAGCCAAGCTTTAATATGTTAAGATTGAATGGAATCTCCTATAAATTGGTTCATGTTAATTGAGATTACCACCTAAGAGATGTTATTTGAGCTTCCCCAAGATTCTATCAACATTGCACATCATACCCTTAGGTCTTATAAGTGTGTTATAAGGAGTTATCTAATAAATTATCAGTTACTTATTCTGTAATCCTTTTTTATAAATAAAATTATTATTCCATCATTTCCTTTATAAAAATAGTTTTTATATAAAATATAATGAATCAGATAAATTGTTTTTCTGTGTAAAATGATAATTTTAAAAAAAGTATTATATTAAACATGGTTTTTCTTAATATTGTAATTATAATATTATTAAAAGAACAAACTTTTTTAATTATAAGTGATGATTATATTTATTAATTATTTTTTACTCTATAAATTATTATGTATTGAGTTTGATTAGAATTATATTTTCATACGATAAAACTGAAATTTTGTTTTTAGTTAAAGAATTTATTCTGAAGAAGTAATTAATTTTAGTAATAAATAAAATTTTAATAATTTGTTATTATAATATAATTTTTATTAAACATAAATTATATTTTAATTTTAATAAAGTAAAATGAAACATTTATTATGGTTTGAAAACTGTATTTATCGTAACCTGTCAATTTTCAATAAATGGTTGTTTTATATTTAATGAGTGAAAAATAAAATATTTAGAAAATTATCCAGATCAAATGAGTAATATATTAATAAAATATTATTATTTTATAATTTTTATTAATTATGTATGATAATATAATTTTTATGATGTCATATGTAACTTTCATTAATGTTAGGAAACATTTTTGGCCAAAACCAGTCAATTTTCAATAAATGACAGTTTTATATTTACAAAGTGAAAATTCACATATTTTATAAATTATTTAAATAAAATGAATATTATTTTAAGAACTAGGATTTCAAAATTATCCAATTGTGAAAATTTTATAATTTTCAGAGACAATAAATTTTTTGGGTAAAAATTAAATTCTGTAAAAATATATAATGTGTTTTGTGACATCATAATGACCCAATAGTGATGTAATAAAATACAATAAAAGGGAAATTCATTAAATATAATTTTTACCCCTAAAATAATGTTATTTTATCTTTTTTTGATTAATTAAATAATTCCTTAGTGCAACATCTATGAGTTATATATTATTTTATCATTTTAAAATGATTTCCTTGAGAATGTGACTCACCTCCACATAAGAAATAAAAATATTTTAATTTTTTAGGAAATTGTCCTTAAAATATATTTTATACCAATATTCTTTGGATGAAATCATGGGAAAAACCATGTGATTGTTTTTTGATTAATTTAACATGTAGTGTCCAAAACCTAAATAATAAAGAATTCCATCTCTTTTCCTATATAAACCCTCAAAATCACCCATTTCACTAAAATAATACACATTAGAGATCATCCAAACACTTAAAAATACACCATAGAGTCCTCAAATCATTCCCAATTCTTCCAAAAATTCTCTCTTAGGCCTTATCGATCACACTTCTATGTAAGGGATCCTCACTTTCCTCTCCTCCTTTCAAATTCTCGCATCTTGTTGAAAAGTAGTTTTTGTAATTATGAATGGTTTTATTTTCATTATTTTATAATATTAATTTTAGTATCCATTTAATATTATTTTAATTAGTTATTATTTATCCTCCCTCACATTTCCCTTACCAAAACTGTTACCATGTTGCATTTTTATAAGAGATTCCATCATTTATTATTTTTGACCAATTTTCTTTTTGCTGTCAAACCCATCTATTTTCAATTAAAAATGTTTGGGTATGATTTCCTACCTCCCCAACACTTCCATAATTATTTTATAATTATTATAGACCTATTTGTATCTTATTAATACCTCCCATGTACACTTGTTACCGTGCCATGTTTTCGTAAGGGATTTTTTCATTCTCATTTTGGCCATGTTTCATTATGTTGATATACAGTTTTAGATTTCAAATAAAAATGTTGAGTTATTTTTTAGAACCACCCACATACTTCCATCCTCATATTTTAATCATTATATACCTCTTTCCCTCTCATTGATCCCTCCATTGTAAACTTGTTACCATGGAGAAATTTCTTAAGAGTTATTCCATTTCTCTTGTTTCTTCAAGTTTCATTATTATGTTACACCCTCTATTTCCAAATTACATGTTTTGGTAAAGGTATCAATATGATCCACATACTATCTATTTCATGTACATATGATGATACACACATTTATCTCTCATTAACCAATTTTTATGAATTTTTATGTCATGACGTTATGTTACCGAAATGGCACCATGATTTTCAAAGCCAAAATTAGTGTGTAGTGAATACCATACCCATTTAACTATCAAGGGTATTCATCATTATCCAAATATAAATATTGAGTGGTAATTACAGTATGTATTCTTCATTCCTTAGTTTTGTAATAACATATGATGTTGAATGGTTCCATATTATATTATCCACGTGGAACACTTACACATGAAATGAATTGTTTATAATGTTTTCACCCTCATAGTGATTCAATGTATTGGAAAATGTTTATTATCATGATACACCATGGTAAATGTGGGTTTACCCATTCCAATTCAAGTAAAATTAGGGTTTACACATTCTAATTCAAGTGTAATGAGGGTTTTCTCATGATAATCCATGGGCAATTATCCATGGGTCATGCTAATATCACGTCATGTGTTGATTCCACATTTCAATGTTATGATAATAATTCTATATCATGAGCTTATGTTCTTGTCTTTCTAGTGATCCATTGATATGACTATTTCCTAACATGTACTATAATATTTATGTGGTGCCTCTTTTACTTCATTACTAGGATTTATATCTCACCCTTTCATTATGTATGCCCTCAGGTTATCCCATGAAATGTTAAGTATGGAGGAATGTTGTAGTAATGTTATAGAATATTTCAATAAAGATGTCGTATTTTATAATTTAAATTGCCATGTAATGTTCTTAATTTCCTAAGAAATATACCTCTTCATCATTGAAGTTGTATTAAGTGTTAGTTTATGTAATAAATCATGTTTAAATATTTAATAAAGAGCAGGGTTGTTATATTGTATGAAATGATATAGCATTTTTAAAATTATGTTGTGGGATTATACCTATTTTTGTGTTTTGGTTGGTAATGATTGTTCGTTGTTTATTTAATAATGTTTCAATTTTTTCATATTAATATTTATCATGTATTCCTATGAAATGTGGGTATAGTCTCCCCACACAACTCATTAGAACATCATTACTAGATGGTATCTTATGGAATACAGGGAGGCATGCCTGAGGTCATGTGGTGACCCAACTCATGACACTAAATGTAGTGTATATAGGGTTGGGTATGTTACAATGTGGAATCATATGTGTTATTTTCATTATTTATTACTATTTTTAGATGGAAAAATGAGGTTAGGATGTGGAAGACCTTGGAAATGAGCTCGTGTATGAAAGAGGATAACCCATTTATGGGGGAAAACCCAATTACCATGGTGGGATTATTGTTCTTGATGTTTTTTTCCATGGTTGAACATTATTTCACCATTGGGAGATGCACTTTTTATTTAATGAGACTATTTTAAGATATTTTTATATGGGTTAAATGGTATGAGGTTGTAAATACATGTATCCTTTTAGGAACAAATGGATATTGGTGGCATGAATCATGGTAGGCATACACAGGTAAGATGTGTGGGATTGAGGGATAGAATGATATCGATTTTCCATGAAATTTTTGAAGAAATAATGTCTAATAATGATAATAAAAATTGGAAAATTGGAGGAATGTGAAGGAATTATTATCAAATGGTACCTAATGGGAATATATAAAAGGGTTAAAATTTTATTTGTTATGAGTTATAATGATATAAGGATTGATACCAGATAAATATTCACATTGTCAAAGTAAAAATTGTTAAAATGGATGTTTAAGGAAAATACATGTGGTTATGTGAGATAGTTTTTTCATCTTGATCAAGGATCTTGGAAGTGATGAACATGGGTATTAATTGAAATTTGAATATGTCCATTGGTATAGTATATCATAAATATGATTATTATGTATAGTAGAGATCCTTCTTTTGTTAAAACTGTGGATGTTTTATGGTATGTGTTCAGAGATGTGTGTTTGAACCTGTAGAGGAATTCCACCATAGATACGTGTTCCAGTTTGGTTATAAGAGGATATCTATGAGAATTCACATCCATATGTGGAGAAAAAAACATTGGTGATTCATGGAAATAGGGGAGAGGTGGAGTTCCATGTGAACTTTTCTCATTTTATGAAGATGGTGAAATTGAACATAGGGTGGGTTGTGTAGGGAATGTTTGAGATAACTAGAGATGTTTAGCTGAAACATCCTCAAAATATTTCTAATGTAGGCATACATAAGGAAACCATGTTCTAGATAGATTCCATCCAGATTATTCTTTATCACTTAGGTATTCCTCCTGAGATGAGAGTGAATTTAGAGGCATATATATTGCGAGGATAGGAAAAAATATTATGGGGTGTCTTGGTTAAGACTGAATAGGAAGAAGTTAAGTTGGGGGAATGATTACAGTAAATTTTTCTAGAACATTTCTATCCATATAACTTTATCTAGTGGATGGATAAAATGTTTTTGAGTTTGAATTAGGGGACTATGATGATGAGGGATGATGTTGGTCATTTCACTGAATTACAAGACATTGTCCTGTCATTGGCAATGGATGGGTTAGGTATAAGGAGATGTTTCAATGATGGAATTATTTCTCAAATCAAGTCCAAAAGGAATATATTCCATTTAAATAGGTTTTTTGAGGAGGTGGACCAAGCCTATATTTCCAAAGGAAACCTCATGGAGGCTTCTGGGGGTGGATATGCAGTTCAAATTAGGTAATCTTGCTATGAGACTTCTAATGGAAAGAATAACCTCTTTGAGAGTTTTCACTGGGGAAGAGGTTGACAGAGTTGTCTAAATTGAGAACCATCCTCTCATGTTAGTGAACTATTTTTCTACTATCTGTACAGTTCGACATGGCACATGTATGGTAAGTTCCCCCAACCATTAGTTTAGTGACAAGCGTGAAAAAGTATAGGGAATGTGCAGATGTTCTATTTAAACCCTCGAAACATGGGTGATTATAGAGGACCAATGACAATATATAATGATGATAGGGGATCAGTTAACCCATATTAGGGAAGCATTTAGAGATCTATTGTCCATACCAATCATGCTAGTGGATGTGGTTCTCCTGGACATGGGTGTCCTTATATTCATGGTAGTGCACCACCATAAACTCATATCAGAGCATATGGATGAGGGAAATTCTAGATTTTTGTGGTTTATCCATCATCTAGAGGTTTATAGGCTACTATAATGACAATTTGATTTAAAATTCTTATTTCTTACACTCTTTTTGGTGTTTTATTTGATACATGTGCTTCACATCCTTTATCATTTTCTAAATTTATGTTTTTTTTACCTAGTAGTGGAAAATACAATTGGGGTTATATTGATTGATACGCCATTATGGGTGTGAGAAGAAAATATCTGACAATGAAATGAGTGTACCATTGAGGTTGCCGGGTATTATTTTCTGTCGAACTTGCTGGTGCTCAAAATATCATGTTTTGATCTAATTTTGGGGATGGATTGGTTAGTGTTTCAACAGTTCTATATTGATTTTTAATTCCATATGGTAATTTTCATGTCCCTTGAGGGATGTTTTTATGTTCACCATGGGGAATGTGATATCTTAGCAGGCCATATTGGACAAGTCTATTAGTTATTTACAAAACTCACAGCCAAAGTGGATTTTCTTATGATTGATGATAGGGTAGTAAAGCTGTATTTATATCCTTTGTTGTGGATCAGTTTTATGATGTTTTTCCTAAGTAAATAAAGGGGATTCCATCGAGGGAGATGTTGAGTTTATGATAGAATTTCTACTAGGAGTAAAACTAGATTATATTCCACCATGTAGAATGGAACCGACAGAACTCTAGGAACATAAAACACCATTATTGGAATAAGAGGAAAAGGGGGTTATTCATATGTGTACCTCCCCTTGGGGATCTCTAGATTTTTTTCATGAAGTATAACGGGACATTACAGTTGTGTGTTAATTACTGATGTTTTAATCTGCTGATGTTTATGAACCAATACCCCCTCCAAGAATCAATTATATTTTGACTAGTTGAGTGATGATTCAGTGTTTTCAAAGATTAACATGAGTTTGAGGTATCATTAGCTGAGGGTGGGTCCTTTTAATATACCACATATTTTTTTCTACAGTAGTTATGTGTTGTATGAGTTAGTAGTTATTTAATTTGGTTATAATAATGTGATGGAAGTGCCTATGGTCCGGATGAACTGAATCTTTCACTTGTACCTAGATTAGTCTGTGTTCATCACTGTGGATGAAATCTTATTGTACTCCAAGACTCATGGAGATCGTGCCAAAAAACATGACCTCATCCTAAGCACACTAGGATACCATATCTTATACGCTAATCTATCCATGTTTTATTATTTCGATTGACAAGATACATATATTGGGTAACATTATCTCCAAGGAAGTTGTGTTTATGGACCTATTTAATGTAAAATCCATTGTATCTTGGGATAAAAAGAATATTTTTTTAATGTGAAATGTTTTTTGGGGTTTGAAATCTATTATCAAAGGTTCATCAATGACTTTACTAATCTTGCGACACCAAAACTAGGCATGAAAAAGAAGGTAATCAAGTATTAACAGTCTAAGGCATGTGATAATTATTTCTAAGTGTTATAGAAGTGATTTACAACTAAACTGATTTTGATCCTACCTGATATAGGTAAAGAGTATATATTTTTATTGATGCACCCATTATTGGGCTTGAGGCAGTTTCGATGTAGGATGATCATGTTGTGGTTTATGGCACAAGAAATTGGAGGCCTCATAAATTAAATTACCATTAATAGGATCTTGAAGTTGGATGTGCTGGTTAATGAATTTATGTTATTGTGTAATTGCTTATTAGGAGAAAGTTTTATAGTGTATACCAGTCATTAAATTCTAAAGCACATCTTCTCCCTACGTGATTTGAATATTTAGAAATCATGAGGGATTGGGTACATGTAGTCCTCTCATTTAAAGATGGTATTCAAAATTGTAAATGGAAACGTTATTGTGGATTCATTGAGTAAAAATACTTAGAACCAGGAGGTTTAGGAATCCAATTCTGAGTAAATCATCATGGAATTGTTTGTTGAGTTAAACCAAGATGTTTTGGATGGACATTGGTAGACGAAACTTACATCCTTGGTCGTTGATTCTACACTTCAATGATGGATCAAGTAAAGGTATTATAAGGTTGTTCAGTGATTTTCCTTGATGGAAGTTTTGAAATAGGAGAGTCACCTTCTGGTTGGACTTTTGTTGTTGAATAGATCATTTATGATCATGGGGGTGCTTTCATACCTACTTTTATGTGAAAATACATAATGCATGACTACTATGATTTGAAGTGGGAAGTTCATCCTGGTTTAACCAAAATGTATCATGATATTAACAGATAATGTTGGTGGCCAGGAATGAAATAATAGGTTGTAGGATTTGAAATGCAATGTTATTCCTGTAAGTAGGTGAAGGCTAATCATCCGTGATTGGGTGGTTTATAATAGCCTTTTCCAATTCCAAAATGGATGTGAGATGGCGTGATGGTGTATTTTATAGTGGTTATTCTGAGGGTACCTTTGGAGAATGATGTGATCTGTGTAGTTGTTGATCAGTTGACCAAGCTATCAAAATTTCTTACTAATTTAGGAGACCTTCTCTATTAACTAGTAGGGAGTGTTTTACATTAGGGAGATATTATGGTTACATGGGGTTCCACATACTATATTTTCGCATCCTAATCCACATTTACTTCATGATTCTGGAATGGCTTATAGAAGTCACTTGGTACCTAGGTGTTTTTGAGTATGGAATTCCACCCACATTCTAACATGAAATCTGTACATACCATTCAAGTACAAGAGGACATGTTGAGAGAACATGTCCTAGATTTTTACCAAATTTATAAAAATAAATTGTTTCTTGTTGATTTATCCTATAGAAACAATTATCAAGAAATGATTCAGATGTCACTATTGGAGTTTCTCTATGGGAGGTCTATATGTCACTGTCATATTGGACAAAAGTTGGGGAATCAGGTTAGTTGGGATTGAGTCTCGTACATGAGACATCAAAACATGTTTATTTGATTCAGAAATTTATTGATACAGATAATAGTATTCAAAAGTCATATAATGATCAAAATCTTCTACATATTATGTTTATAGTGGGTGATAACGTCTTTTTTTGTGTGTTTACGATGTTGGGTCACCATAACATTCAGAAACATGGTAAATTGGTGTCCAGTTACATGGGGTTGTTTGAGAATGTGGATAGGATCGAACTAGTGACATACCTAATGGATATTCCATATTATTATGGTGGTATGAATGATATTTTTCATGTGTCACAACATCAGCAGTACCACCCTAACCAATCCCACATGATTTATGTTGATTATGTCAATCTGGAGGCTATTGTCTCCTTTCAGGAGCATCCAGTTCCTATTGTGGATCGTAGTGGGAAGGTATTGCAGGGAAAGACTATTCTATTTGTTCAAATATTATGGTTGCATGGTAATGTTAAATAAGGAACATGGGAGAGGGAGATATATTTTAGGGCTCTGTGTCCCCATTTTTCACATCATAAACTCTATGATACATGAGGGAGAGGCTCAAGGATGAGTTGTTATAAGGTGGGGAGGTATTATGATCCTAAAAATCAAGAATATCTGTTTCTATTTATGTTTTAGTTTAAACCCCTTCATTTAGTTTCATGAAACTTCACTGAGTATATATGAAGATAATAGGGTGTCCTAGTGGTTTGGGACATGAATTTAGGAAAATGTGGTCATCATGTTCATGTTGCATGGTTGGCGAATGGTAAGTAGTAACCATGTTTCCAAACTGATTTTTTAAAGAGGATGGGTGCATAGTTTGAGGAACTAAGAAAGGGACGAGGAAAAACCATTCATAATTGGACAGAGCCATTCCACATGGATAGTTCATGGTTTTCCATACCATGAGAGCTCCCCAAAAACTGTACAACTCAGATCCCCTTTTAAGTGGATGGTGGAGCACAGTTGTGGTATGGTTTTTCCAAATATGCGAAAAACTGTGAGCCCCTTTAAAAGTGTATTTTCACCATTTTTTCCCCTAGGTCCATACGTTTTATAAATCAATATTTTCCTCCATTACTCCCCCAACATCCCTAGTGACAAACCATATCACCAAATATTTCCCAAGGGCATATCTCTCTTGTTTCTAAGATGTTTGGATCGTCGTTGGTTGTGAATCAATGTTTTATGTGATTCTAACACTCCAATTCCTTATATTTTTCAAATTAGGGATTGTGTAGAAATTATTATTCATTTTAATGGATAAATTTTTATTTTTTTCCAATGGATCATAGGTTGAGGATTCAAAGCATGTTCGATTCCAAATCAAGAGATAAGGTTATGTGAGTATTATTCTTTGAAATCAAGGAAGGTTGTCTATATGTTATATACCATCATCGTCTTATTTCATATATGTGTATGTGGTCATTATTGGATGTTTTTGTGTTTTCAATTTGGTTTTCCTTGGTGTAAATGATAATTTTTTATGGTAAAAAATTTAATTGAACCCCTCATGAACCACATGGGATGTGTCAAGGTTAATTTTTTTGGGTTATGGGCCGACTAGGGTGTCTGCCACTCCTTAAACATATAAATTTGAGTGTTATGTGTAAAATAAAATTACCTTGTATAGATACCTTAGTAAATGTGTTGACATATTTGTTTTTGGTTATTGAATGAAACTATAAGTATTTTTTCCTTGATGATAACATATCATAAGGGGTTGTTGGGTAAATGATAATGGGTTAAATGAGTTATGGATTATAATGGATAATTTCATTGATTGGATAAGGAACAAAAATGATAAATGGGATAATTGGTCCAAGGCATTGAAATGACAATGTGATAACAAGAAAAATCATAATGATGACTTATGTGTTGAATGGATTTTTTTTAAAATTTGTGAATATGTTAAACGATCATGGTTTCTGTTTGGTAAATTCCCTAAGGTTATAGATGTATATTCAAATTGATTTCTAGTATTTGGGGTATTCACTTGAGTTTATACTCCCACATGTACGGTTTGACAATGTTTATAAACCACACCCAAAGAATTCAAGGGTTATGGATATGGACTATGTTTCTATGTTCCTAGAAATTGCATTCGATGAGACAACAAAGACTAAGACTCCAATGTACCTGTGATATAATTGTTTGTGAAATGGTTTCCCTAGAAAGATATGAAACATGGCTTATCTCTTTATGAATATTAGTTGTTTGACATAGGCCATTGTGTAATAAATGAATTTCATAACCCATGGATTAAATATTGAAAATGGTTTAAGTGATTATTGGTAGGTAATGTCCCATGATTTATATTTTTTATCATTACATTTATTTAGCATATGAATACACTATATATTTAGAACATATATTTTATTGATCTATTGGTGGGGGACTACTTATTTATACTCACACCCTGCTCTGGCCACCATTGGTTACATGAGAAGACTTCATTCGTTAATGTCAGGACAATATAAAAATCCCTTATGTTATAAGATTGATTTGGGCATGTGATTTGTATGGATGAGGGATCAAGACTCGGAGTTATGACCACTTTGTGGTATCTATTTTTTTGAATTTATTTTGGGTCTTCCTTACGATTGGTACTGTATGACATGATATAAAATATTTACTATTTGGTTGTGGGCAAGTACCTGGTTTTTGGATTTCGTTGGATTTTTTATTCATTCATTACTGCATAAAATTTCTTTTATTTTTGATTAATATATTATATGGATTCCTCTGATAAATATGGTATAGTATCCCCACATATCACATTAGTCCATCACTGAAAGTCAGCATGCTCTATCATACAAGGTGGTGCTCCTAGTGTCTTGTGGTGTCTCGACTAGGGGCTCCAGATATAGTGGCTATTGGGTTGGGGATGTTACATATTTAAATGTAAAATGTAGATGTAAGGGTTTCCTAGAATGATGATGACAGAATTATAAGATTAAAAAGTAGAAAAAGTAAATCGGTGACATTATAATAGTAAATATTATTGAGTTAAGGAGTTTTATTTTTTCAAGGTGTAATTCTCAAGGAATATGATTTTAGGTCACAATATTATTCAATCAAACATTCCTTTATGATCTTACCCACTAATGAGTTTAGTGGGAGATTTTTATCATGGGTTCATATTAGGATGTGGTAGAAATTACATAAATATAAAGTGGGTCTAATAAAACCGCAGAATATGAAACTAACATAAGTGTGATCTGACAAGCTATCTAATATGATATGATATAAATGTTATTATTTGTGTTTTTAAGTATTATAAATGGTATTTCTGAATAAAAATTGAAGCATTAAAGGAAGCCCCCACTTTATCATTCATTCCCATTTAATGTATACATGTATTCATTGATATAAAATACATAGTGTAATAATAATTGACTTATCAATGTATGAATGTTTGTTATCCATATTAAATGATAATTATGAATTATTTTAGGATATAGAAAAAATTAAATGTTCTAATGAGTAACATTATTTTATCAGGATATGAAAAATGCTCATGAGGGACAAAATGGGTTACTAGGTCATATTGCCATAAAATATACCACCCATAGTGTCATAAACTACGTCTTTTCTATACTAGTGGTGCATGTTTCATATTTAATCCCCATATCATAGGTTAGTGAGAATGATAACCTGATAACATTTATAATTTTATACCCTTATTATGCGATATTTGAGGCCTAGCTAATTTGTTGGTTGCTGGGATTGTTTTTAGAAAATTTTTTAGTTAGAGAATAACTAGGAAGGGATATGTTCTATCTTACGGTGAGTATTAAATATCAGCCCATTATTAATATAGAATGAGTAAATTTATATACATACATATAATGAACAAATAATGTGATTATATACTTTGATAAAGGATACGGTTTGAGCTCATCTAATAGTTAAATGAAATGCGATATATTCGTTGACATAGTCAAACAATACTGAGATTGGTGAAATCATATGTGAGTATTTATGGTATTGACATACTCTATTTCCCATAAACGATAGATTTCATAGAAAGTGGGATTATATGGTTAATCATTCATTCATATGATATAGTTTGTAGACATAGGTTTGATGATACAAGAGTTTGATGAAGAACATACCATATCCTTTTATAGCTTGAGTAGTATCAATTGTTTATTAGAGTCCACTCTTTGTTTACATTTATAGATAATATTAATTTATTTATTTTACTAAATTTTTTAATGGTCTATGTGTTCAATATTTTTGGTTCATTGAGAGTGGATTGATTTTCACTTAGAGTGTTACTCGATTTTTTTGTAGAGTTTTATCCAAAATGTGTATTGGAGTTTATTTTCACAAGGTATTGCATATGACATAATCCAAGGTGATTTTAATGATATATTTCCAAAAGTTTTTTAAAAGACATTTAAAAAAACTTTGTATGTGATTTTATAAGATATTATATATTATATAATATATGTTTAAGTGGCGTAAAAATATTTTTAGGCATTATTCTACGAGACAAATTGAAAGGATTACTCCCTAAATTCACGGGATATTATATATATTAATTTAATCTAACTTAATGAATGATACTCATATGGGTAAATGTTTACAATTAATTTTATGGGTAAACTATATTTTCTGATATAGGGATAGTGCATATTGGAAACATGAGTAAATAATATTTTACAATATGTCTGAGAAATTATTCCATGAAGCTAAAGGTTTGATTCATTTGGAACATCCTTGAATCATCGAGCCATCCAAATTTTATGGATTCACCATCAGAATCCAATGTATTTAATATCAATGATAAACCATTTCATATGGAAAAATAGATGAGATTCCATTAGTTAAGGGCTACATAATATGTAATTTGAGGAATTTTACCATTTTTATAATGAAATCATTATCTGCATGGATTGGTGAGCATCCTCATAGACTATATAAATAAGGTTATTCCTTGGGTCAATGTTTTTGGTATTTTTATGTTGCCTCTAGATGACTAAATATCTCCATCGAAGATCTGTTCTTCCATCCTATTAATGATCACAAGATATAAGAATATTTGGGTGGTTTTATTATCAATCTCAAGTCATTTGGTTGATTCAATAAACCCATGGACACCACATAGAGGGAAGAAATATTCATTTGTTCCTTGGTTGTCAATATCAAGCATAAAAGGTAAGTAAATGTATATTTTTACTACATCGCAAGGTTGACCTTTCAATTTACAATTTACATAATTTTAATTTTAAAAGAGTATTGGTTTTAAGGATTATATTCATTTCATCAACTTTGATTAATCCTTAATCACCCCCAACATACCCTTTAGAGAGGGAATAGTTTTTCCTAATTTTTAATGGGGTACGAAATTAACTCTAGAGTGGGGTATGAATCCCCCATATATAGAGTTAGTAACCCTTCTATTGATACACAACTCATTGGTGAAACAAGGTTCCTCCACTATATCTAGCTACTCCATGTGAATTTCTATGATCAATGTGTTATGATGGGTTACCGTGTCATAAGAACCTATTTTAGAAGAAGTGATGAAATAATCTATCCATATTGAAAACCTTCATTTCAATTGATAAAGTGGATCTAATGATGGTTTAATAGTTATTAGAGTTTAAAAGATATTGAGAATTAATTTTATATGATTGATTACATTATAAGTGACACAAATGTTTACAGATTTGGTTTCATTATTTGGTTGATTTGTTTTGTATTATTTCCATATTAGGGGTGAATATAGATGTATAATATATTCCATTTTGTTTTGTGGGATTAGTTTTGGGATTATTTCTATGAAGAGTAAATTATTTTATCAGGTTTCATATATCTTTATCATCAAAAAATATTTTATGGAATTCATGAAGCTATGTAAGTTAGAAATTTTGATTCATAGGTTTTATTGATTTCTACAAGTTGTGTATACCTAATGATATTTATATAGATGGGATATGGAATTTTTTAAATTATTATTCCCTTTATACTCTATCTTTATGGATCATTGATTATCTTCCTTGGTCTTTATTTGTGAGCGATTTTATTAATAATTCTTTCCTCTTCTTTTTGGTTGTCTTTTTGTGTAAGTATACAATCTCCTATGCTCGGTCATTCCAAACACAAGTGTATGGTTCTACAAAGATTATATATAGTTTATTGAGGATTAAAAAATTATCATGTTGTCATCAATGGGTATTATTTGTTCTTGGTGGATATGATTATGATTAGTTATTTTGTCAAGAGTTTCTATTTAAGGAATTCATTCATTGATTTGGGACTGTTTCCATTTGCAATGCTGGTTTTTTGTATTTGAAATTACAACAATAGTTTTAATTTATTTTATTATTATATATCAGTTTCTATCACAATAATTTAAATCAATAGTTGGGTTATTTAATTTATAGTTGGTGTATTTTTTGGGTAATGTAGATGTATAGTTTTATTTCATGATTATTTGTTGAGGCCTCCCATTGTGTGTTATGGATTCTTGTTATTAGTTACTAGATAGTATCCTATTTGATATAGGCTTGGGTGACACACTATACCTAATTTATGGCTTATATAGGGTCCCAACTAGTCGATTTGTGTCACCTCATTATCCCACCAAATGTACAGTGGACCAAAATATGTCCAATGGGTAATATATATGGTCGTGGGCCCCCCATATTTAAAAGGGGTCATTTGCTTTCATTATTGTACACCATTATTTACAAACATTCATTTTCCACATTTGTATCTCATGTATAAAATGTAAATCCCACATTATTTTTTGGTTGCATTTCATTCATCTTTAAATGCTTGTAAAAATAATGTTCTTTTAGTGGAAAATTCCATCTATTAGTAAGCATAAAACCATTTGACCGTTGATTGTTTCATATTGCAATTTTTTACTATATTCCATTTTAAATCAATAAATTTGTGTTTTATATTCTGATTTAGGGATTTATAAATATTAATTTCATTAAATAGAATTATTTCAATAAATATACATCCAGAACTACAAGTATTATAGTTTTTAATTTATCATTTTATTTAATATGAGTATCATGACCTGTATGAAATGTTGGGTTTTATGCGGGAGAGTGTGAACAACCAAGATTGTAATTGAATATGATTTTTATGATTTTTATGTGATGGTTAAGGGATACCTAACCTATGATAGGTCCTTTAAAACATACTATTTTTATCTATAATCAATAATGAACTTGTATCGTTATAATGTGTTGACATACATAGAGAGGGGAAGCTTCAAGGTGTTCTTTTACCTATGATATGAGTTTGGGAGGAATATGAGTCATGATTGAGCATTACTTACTAGTGTAAATCCTATATATGGGTTCGAATAATTATTTATTATCCTTTTAGGTGAACTTTGGGATCATCAGGGTCAAATGTGGTATTAACCTTGTGAGATGGCTGATTCTATGGAATACTATGCCATGCTATGGGAGGACAAGATTGTTTAACTGTAACTAGTTATAAAATTTGTTGGGAATGTGAGGAATAGTGATTATGTTTAGTTTATTGAAATAATTTATTGGTGATTAACCATTAATCAATGGTTATGGTTATTCCTAGAGATATTATCCATTCACCAATTTTATTATCATACTTAAAATATTAACCCATTAACCTCTAGAATTTATGTTTCATGGTATCTTGTTTAGCTAGGTTGTTTATGTTTACCTATATCTCATTCAACATAATTAGTTATACATTGTGATATCCAATTATCCTTTATTGGTCATCTTTTCTGATATCATATTCCCCATTTCTATTTTATGATTGGCGATGACATGTCCACCATTAATAATATCGTTATTAGTGATGATATGCTCACCTTGGATATATGTGATGATGAATCAATGAAGTAATATTCATATTGGGATAATAAATTCATCAATAATATTTATGGTGTGATCCTATTTATCAACATTTGGTGTAGAAATATACCCATCACGTTAGATATGAATTTTAATTTCCCATTTATATAGTTTATGATTGGGGATAACCTATTTCCATATATTTCTACTTATAGTGATACTCTAATTACACATGTTTTTAATGTTATAGGTGATAATACTATTCCCTTTTATTTTATTCAAACTATGGGATTATCTGTCCTATTTCCCCACTAGCCAAAATGTGTTGGGTCATTCACCCATGTGGCTGCCTAATAGCCAATGGCATGGAATTTTTTTGGTATAATTTTTTTTTCTTACATAACATATTATGAATGTCCCATATATATTAGATTTAATTAGGTATGAGGTTTTTGGTACCTAATGAGGTATATTAATTACACTATACAGGTTCGACATGGTGGGAATGTAGGAGTAATGGTTAAGGAGGCAGGTATGGAAAATGATCTTATAATCAATGGATAAAATAAAAAAATAGTAGGATTTGAGAGATTGGATCAAGTGGATCATTAGAATATGTTTTATGTTTATGTATCAATTATTTTTAATATAGTTTGATATATTTTTATATGATGAAATTTTTTGAAAACATTCTTTTCTATATATGACCTGTATAACATTATTGTTGGTTCATATTTTGTAATAACATGTGATGTTCTATTATAGTTCACTCATCTCAATAATTTCCATATTATTTTGTAATTTTGGAAAATAATTTGTTATTATTTCCCTAGTATTTTTGGTTATACAAAGGGGTATAATCTAATTCTAGTATCAATAGACCCTCATTGAAAATCAGTATCTTGTTGAATATGGGGTGGTCTATATTATTCCAAATAGATCTCCAAAATATAATTGCTTAGGATTTATGGATAAAGATTATACAAAGTTGTATCAGTTCATTGTTTAGATTTTTTTACTATTTCCAAAAAGGGAGATGAAAGTATGACTAGACAGGGTATGGTATAGGCCATATTCTTGTGCCTAAATTTCATTTATGTAGGGTAAGTCAAGGTCACTTGAATTTAGAATTTTGATTATTATTTTTTGAGTATTAATATTATGTTATTTTTAAATGAATATTGTTTTTGATTTATGATTTATTGATTTAATATTAGAATAGTTTCATAATATATCTTGTGTTCATCAATAATATATATCATATAATATTTATAAATCCTTTATATGGTTCATTGTGATAGATAAAATATTCATAGAAAGGGGATTGGTAATTTCAACTACCTATAAAATGTTATATAGAATTTTCCAACCTAAGTTTCTGATTGAATTTTATATTACTAAATATATTTTTACTAGTTATTCGATTATAAATATTAGATGATTTATTCTTTTTTATCATTTGTAAAGAATACGTACCCATAGAGTTGGGAGGATGTTTTAGTGAATCCTTAAGTTCTATGAGAACCTTCTATGGATTGAGTGTATATAATGAAGAAACACACATTTTTTATCATCGGTTTTCTTAAACATTTATATCAATAACTATGATAGAAATTTTCTATACTATGAATTTTTATGTACTATTAAACCTCAATGATATCCAATGATATAAGTGGAAAAGAATAATTATTACCTACTTGTAATGGACCCAAAACATGATCTGGTGTTGAGGCCAACTATAGATTATCATATTTAGGGGATCTCTATTCGTGATATACAATCCATAAACAATGATTCATGGAGGGGAAGTATCATTATTTTTTATCTTGTAAGGCAGTTTTATATCTAGAATTGATAACATGTATTTATATAGAATTTTTAATCCAAATATATTATAAATATTTCCCTTTTGAGTATTAAATTTTTGTTAAATTACATTTTCCTCATTTAAGGAGTTTTAAAGTGTTTTTATTTAATGCTATAAATTATGTTGACTTTTGTATTTTAATAATCAATGTTGCTGGAAAATTTGAAATTTTATAATCAAAATATATTTTTCAATTTGAAGAATAAAAATTAATGTTTTATTTATTTTCAGAAAATAAATTTATTTATTATTCAAATTAAAATTCTAGAACATTAATTATATGGGAAATTAAATGAAATGAAATATTTAAATTATTTTTGAACTTAAAATTTGTAAAATTCATTTTTTTATTTCTTCCGATTATAGGAATTAACATTGTTTGTTCCAAATAGTGAATCATAATGGTCTATAGTAGGTTGAAATATTTGTTTCTCCATTGCACTATCAACACATGGTAGATTATATCCATGTTATTGAGTTTGTATTAAATAATGAGGTTGTTTGGTATGGTTCAATGTTAAAGGATAAACAAATCACTCTTGTATATTTGTAGGTTTTTAGGGGTGGATATGCTTCAATAGGATATCTTATGTAACTAATCCTTATATAATCTATAAATCTAGACCCCATTACTTCAAATGGACCAATTATTTTTTTAGTTCACATTATATCCAGACATATCTTACACATTAGTTGTAGATGTGGGTTCATGGGTCGTTTTATGGTACTATTAAATAAGATTTACCAAACATCGATCCCTGGGTGTTCGTTATTAAATTATAATGTTTTCTCTTAGAGTGGTTAATCATGTTTGAGGGTTTGGGTCAATGCTAAAATAGATCTATAGTTTAGGGGGTTTTGTTTTATGATGCATTGAGGGAATATTTTGGTAGCTTATGTTTTCTTAATGGGGTATGTGCATGTGGGTGATCAGAGATCTGACTATACCATGAGCTCTAATAGTTTCCTATTGTGGAGTCCATATGGAATCTTCTTCCATTATATTGTATAGATAGTATAGTTGATGACATACTACTCCATATTGTTTCAGTAAGTAGTTTAATTTTCTACATGTAAATAGTGGTTTTAATGTGGATTTCTAGGTTCATGATGGAGTAGTTTGACAATATTATGATTTTTATGGACTGTTGTTATTGGGGTTAAATATGCTGACATTTTTGGAGAACATTCTACTATGTTTCAAACTAATTAGTTTTAAATTATCAATAGTGAATATTCTTAAATTATCCAGATTTATTTAAGTCTTTCTAAAGTCAATTTCACCATGTCCACTCTCATTATGCTCATTTGAATGAAAAAAATATAAATCCCAATTAAAAAATTTGATGTTCTGTCAATAGCTGGTCCACTATGTTTACATAGTCCAGTACCACATAAGAGGACCAACCGTACAATATCAAAGAATTATGATCCCACATATTTAGTCTCCTCACCCAATGTGAAACAAAATTAATCAATTCAATAGAAATTCTAGATAAATGGAATATTTTAATGAAGAGAGAGTCAATTGATCAAAATATGTTATAGTTTTTTTCATGCGGAGAAAGAGGTTACTTACATATACTCCAAGATGTATATAAATTTGATTCTAGTTATTTAAAAATTATTCTCATTTATTTTGGGCAAAATAATTCACATACTGGGACTCTACTCTGACTACATCCCCTTTTTTTGAAAACAAATATCTCACTATGTCGAATGATTTTTTACCGAGCGAGTGAGATGAAATTTGGAATTGAGTTTTGAAATACATATTATTTTTTATTTAAAAAATCTCTAGGATATTAGATATTGAATAGGGATTGAGGGAATATCCTATGAATTTCTATTTTCTATCTTCTTCTTCTGTCTAATCTATTACTCCTTTATTAGTATTATTTCTTGACAAAATAAGTTGTAAATTGAAGAGTGAAGTATATTTTCTAAAGAGACATCTATAATTATAAAAACACATTTAATATGATAATTCCTCATGATGAAAGTTATTTTAGTATGGGGATTTCTCTATTTTAATGTATGGAATTTGTTTAATTAAGTGATTAATAACTCATTAAATTTGGTTTACTTTAATGAAACTAGTAAAAAATATTAAAAAACATATTCCTTGATAATCCCTTAGATATAATTTAATCTCATTAGAATTTCATATAGTATATAACCTCTTACATTTTCCTTGTAATTTTTTATTATTGTCTCAATAACAACTCATAACAAATTATTATCACATTTTACATATTTAAAAATATAAATATATATTAAAGATGAGAAACACAACTAGGGATACCGTTATTTCATCAACAGTTATATTCGTATGTTCAAACCCTATGATATATTTAGTGGGTTTTTATTAAATTACAATGTGTTAATATATCCTTTGAAATGGTATTCCATAGACCACAATTTTTTTTTTAGGTGTGTACATCCATGGATTTATCTTCACTGTTTTCACTCTTTATATTTTTATTTCATTTCCTAAAATTAACCCTTTAATGATGAGTTTTCAAAAAAAATTAGTATCACACTAATAATCTACCCACATGAGTTGTAATTTCAGGATATTATTTAAGATATCAAAATATGCTATAAATACATCAAAATGAGAGATTGTTATAGTTTCAGAGGGATTAGATCAATGATATAAAAAATAAAATTGTAGAAAATACTACTTTGATTGAAGATGAAATAATTCAATGGGTAATATAACTACTACTTGGATAGTGAAATAAAGTTTCATTAATATAAAAAAATACAACATATATGAGGATGTGTGAATAGAATAAATAAGAGGATGTTTAAAAACCATATCAGGATTTATACTAACATAAAGGAGCATGGAGTGTACAAGAAGATAAATTAAATGAATTCAAACAAGTAGATGTTTTTTAATCAATTAATTTTAATTTAATTGAAACATAACTAAATATTAAAACATATAGTGCAATTCTAGTGGAGTCAGATGAAGGATGAAATCTATTAGAGGGTGGAGGTTCTTATGAACCAGATAAGTAATGTTTTATACTTCTATTATTTCTTGAAGAAATTTTCAAGGAATTTTTTAAAGATGTGGTAATAACTTTTTACATTTTTAATGGGACATATTTATTAATGAAAGAATAAATTTCATTATTATAGTTGTATACTTTTTTAATCATTGTTATAAAAAATATGATTGTTTATACATTAAAAGCCAAACCAAACATTAGTGTGGGGTTAAAATACCTAATTTTTTCTTATAATCTAAACACAAAACATATTTTAGGGATTCAAAATAGATTTTACCGTACATTTTATCTTGATTTTAATTTTTTAGTATCATTTAATAACATGTTTCCATGTTTTTATTTATAGAAAAAAATTTCAGAAAAAAATCAATGCACAATATGATGTTTTGAATCTATTACTTTTCACTTCTTAAATAAATGTTTAGGTTAATTTTTCTTTATTTTTTCATGCGTATTTAGTCTTTTTCATTATTCTTATCTATAAGTAGATAAAGAGTGTAAATGTTTTTCATCCTATAAAAACCCAAAATAAACATTGTCCTGACATTAAGATAAATCTTTAGTGATACCTTTATATACTAAATATTAGATTTATCATAGATTTTATTTGTATTTGAACTGAAATATTTTTTGGATAATTGGATAAGGATAATATATGAATTATGAATAAGATAATGACAAATATAATTTGTTACGATATATATGTTATATTTTTTTCATTTTCTTATTAAAATAAATATTTTGAAATCAATGATCATGCCTGACTTATTTTGAATGATGTGGTTGATTTGTTTAAAAAATTAAATTTTTGTTGATATGATATATTTTTTCATTTAATTTATTTTCCATAATTATTTTGTGTTTAATCAATTTTTGAAATAAAAACCATTACGTAGAATATATTTAATATTTTTTAATCCTTATAGGTGTGCTAAACTGTCTTGACATATTCATTATTGTACCCCCTTTTCTTGAGTGAACTCGGGTCAGGGTTTTTTTAGAACGCCATTTATTTCTACATAAAGAATATTTAGAATTAATTATTGTATCAATGTGATTGATAATTATATTATAAATGAAACTTGTATCCACTATGATACTTTCTTAACATTAACTCTTAATAATCATTTTGTTTCAATGAACACTCATAAAGGTTTAAGCTTCATCAAAATCCCATTTTAACCTTACCTAAAACTAAATATAAATATTTTTTCACATTTATGTGAAGGATATTTCTTTAAGGTATGTCTTTCATGTTTTTAATTTTGGAGGTATTTCACTGTTTTGAGATGTATGGGTTTGGAATATTATTATATATTTTAATAAAAATTAGAAAACGACATTCCATTATTTTATAACATGTAATTATATAGACCTCAAACACATGATGTTATTGGCTTATACATTAAATGATAAGAAAATTAGAATAGATATAATACACAATAATCAATGTTTATAAGTTCTTATGATACTAGATACACATAATAACATTTAATTGTAATGACATAAAATAAATATTGATGAATGAAATAATTTAAATCCATCAGTATTCATTCATTAATGATTTGTATAGAATTTAAAACATTGTACTCATATTAATTACCTAGTGTAATGGGGAAACACATGAAATGTGTGAGCTCATATGATTAGTAGAAAATAAAAAACAAGAGAAACTAACATCTCATAATAATGGCCTAAATTGTATGAAAGATATAAATACATAAATCTTAACATATAAATATATAAGAATAAGGTAATAAATAAATTTCATGATAGTGGAAAAACAATTCACATGATTGAATATAAATTATTTCATATTAATGGAAAAAATAATTTTAGACATCATTACCATACCACAAATTTCTTGTGGCAAGACATCATATAGAAATGGGTAACTATGGACCAAAGAGATAAAATATTTTTTTTCATCTGACATACTAATTCATCGAGGGGATATATAATATAGGGCCCCAAAATGTATTTAAAATTTTTATTGCATTTATCCAAACAAATAATAGGATTAAACACAATGCATAAGGTTTCCAAAGGAATCCCTATCACAAAAAAGACTAAATAATAAGTAATGATAAATATAGAAATAATTGGCATATTAATTATCAATATTTCCCTAGTAAATTCTGTAGTATGGTTACTTATGTCAATAACCTTAAAATAGTAATTATTTTTAAGTCACTCGCACCATATAATATAAATTTATATATTTCCAAGTCAATATACCCACTCTTTCAATTTAATTTTATGGCTATCTATGTAAATACCCATTTCATTAGAATAATTATGTACATGGTATGCACACCCTAGAGGATAATTAGATATATGGTTAATATAATAGATTATAATAATCTAGGAATTAAAAATATGTCAAGGTGAATTCTTCTGAATGATTATCATTGAATCACTATGTTCATATAATTACCCTTATCATTTAAAGAACATGAAATTGTATTTATCCAGTACTTACAAATGTAAAAAGATAATGGGCTTTATATAATTGAATACAAGTATTTGAAATGGAATGAAACCAAATATTTTATAAATTAATAACCAACAAAATAATGGTAATGAAGGAACACATATTTTATATGCATAAAGAATTTAAAATTTTCATAAATAGAAACCTCCCAGTCAATATGATTTTATGGGAAAGGTGAACTTGTTAGAAATAGATTTTAATACACTTGGGACCCAATAGAGGCCCCAATAGCTATATCTCTATCATAATTACTTAAAAACGGGCTCCAATTTGTATAATTGTATCCATAATATCACTAATATGTGTCATTCAAAGTGAATTTTGATCATGGGACAATATAATATTTAGTGGAACTTATGACAATTTCAACATCACTACGACTTATGAATGGTGTATAATGTGAGTTAAATGGGTGCTCACATGATTAATATATGATCTGAAATGTAATTTCAATGATATAAAAAAAATTATTAATAACATATAAATTTGAGGGGATACTAAAATGGATATGTGATTAGGAATTTGATAGGGAAAAAAATAACTCCCTTTAACAGTGTGATGAAATATAAAAAGGATAAAATGAGAGAGGATGGATTATATATAATTAATGATACATAAAATATATGGTAATAAACTATATTATATGTATATTTTCGTATGAAATTGAAATTTAAAAGATATTATATCAAAATAATTAAAACAGTAAATGGACAGGGAGGGATATGAACTCTTATATCAACATGGTAATGACTTACTAAGAGAATAATATGTGAAGTTTAAGATAATATTTAATATAAAAGGTTAAAATGGATGTAACTAAATGTCGAATAAATTTTTATTATCAAATTTAATGAAATTTTGAAATATTTCATTACTAAATAATGGGAATAACAATTTTAAATGAGTTGAGTAGAAACCAGTAAATTAGTTTAGATTAAATGGAAAAAATGAAACATTATAAACCCCAAAATTATTAAATATTAAAGAGAGGGATATGGGAGAGAATATTTGTGATTGTGAAATAAAAATAATTTTATCTTTGTGTGATGATAGATAAAAATTGGGGGTCAGTATTTAAATGTGTGATGAGTGGAATTTTGTGGAATAAAATATTGATTATTAAATTTTCCCACTATCTTAACTGGTCCAATCTACCCATAGATCCCATTATATCCCTAAATTATCCAATATAATGGTTTTTTTCCTATATTAGTCAAGGATAATGAATTTTATCACGATTTTTTATGCTTAAAAATGTAAGATCTAATATTTACTGTATGTTACTATATTTATCAATTTTTTCAATATATTAATTTTTTACCATAAATTAAAAAAATTCACCTTGTAACTAATTACAACATCCTAAATCCAAATATAAAATTTATTTTATCAAATTATTATCATAAATAATGTAAATGTGGATTTAATATAAACACTAATTTAAACAATTTTGGTGTGACACACGTCACTCAAAACAACTACATTACTATTTTAATTCCCTCACTATTATTATTTTGAGTCTATTAATAAAATTCTATTTCTATTATATATGTCAAAAAATATGAAAAGGTAATTTTGAAATTAAAAAAAAATTAAAATAGTTTTGTTCACAAATAATTTATATTACCTTTAATGTAATTGATGAAGAAAATAAAATAATACACCTAGAACGATTTAATAATTTATAAATATAATAAGAATAATTTACAGATTAAATAAACTATTATTTAAAGATATAAATTTCTAATAAAATGTAATTTTACAGTAAAAATATTATTTTTTCATTATTTTTTGTGACAAGGAATATTAAAATAAATATGAAATAAAAAATGCATATAAAAACTTATTTTCTTTATTTTCAATGATCATATGAGAAATTTACATTACAATTATAAATTGTATAATAAAATTATAATTTTATGAGTGATGTTATGTTAAAATTATCTAACGAGAATATTATTATTATAAATATGAGAAATGTAGTTGTCACGTAATCATGAATTTCATTAAATATATTTTTGAAAGCCATTTTTCATAATTATTATTATTTCAGAAATATTTATATTTTTTAATTATTAACTAAGGATTAATAAAATTTATTTTTAAATTATATTTTCCAACTGATTCATTACTGCAGTATATGTATAATGAATTTAATATATAGTTCATTATAAAGTCATGATTTCTAGATGAATGTTATTTTCATAGCATTAAAGGAATTTCATAATATCATGTATATTTGTATAACTAATATATAACTTAAAAATATCTAAATATATATTAAAAATGGGTTTTCTTATTGATTACATAACTATAATGAATATATATGAAATTATTATGTAACAACCAATAAACATATATATATTCAGTCTATAATTCTGTATTCATGGTTTTCATATAAATATAAATATATATAAGTATTTATCATCTAAGATATTATTATTTTGAATCATGATTCTTACAAGGATAATGTTTATTAGAGTACATCAATTAAATAATATTACTTTTATAATTTTATTTTTTAGATTCATAAAAATGGATATTTCATGATTTTATGAATATAACAAACTCTCTACACTATAGATAATATATTTCATTTTTATCAAATAAAATACTATTTACATCCCTTAGTCATTACATTTACATTTATTAATTTCATATTTCATTCCAAATTATATTTTCATAGTTTCTATTAATTATTTTAATTTTAATTTACTATATAATGGAAATATGTTTATTAAATCATATGAAATTATTTTTTAATGACATTATTCTATAATTTTGAATCCTTTAAAAGAAAACTAAATTAAAAACATGCATAAATAAAATATTTTAAGAAAAAATATATATATAATATCATATATTAAGTTCTTCTCCCCTTAAATAAATTTTGTCCTGGATATTTTTAATTAATTGTTACTATTAATAATTATGAATTGTTTAATAAAATTTAAGATTCATTATTATAATTTCCACTCTTTTTACTATATAAATTTTTTATATTACTTTATATAAAGAGAGTGATATGGTTATAATATTATTATTTTTCTTATTATAGATGAAATATTTTTCTCAATCATAGAGTTTTCCAATCCTGAGGATTTATTTACAAATTAAAAAAATAATGCCTAGTTATATTAAAGATAAACATTTATTAGATTCAAACATCTAGTTAATAAATTTTATAATTAATGAAATATGTATAATTATAATAACTAGTAACATTATTTTAATTATTCTTGTATATTTCATTGAGTTATAAATTAATTATTTTATTATGTTTTTAGAAAATAGTACCCACTATTAATAGAGTTCAATTTATATAACCCTTGATATTAATTTTCTATAAATTTCATATTGAAACATAATAATTATTAAACACTGAAAAGATATTTTTTGTATAATTTTCGTTGTTTTTAGTATAAATTCTATGTTTCTTACCTGTGTTTTTTTAAATCTAGTTCTTAGGGGTTCTATTATACATGTTCTAATGAAAACTATAACATTCCATACCTCAGACACCTAGAGTTAATGGGTTATACACAACATGGTAATAAGATTAAAATAAATCATATACTTAAGATAAAAATTTTATGAGTCCATAAGATACTTGATACATATGTAAACAGTAAATTTTTATTACATAAAATTCATGGTAATTAAAAAATTATTTAAATGTTTCATTATTTCACTATCAATGATATTATTATAATTTTAAACATAATAAACCTATTCATTACCTAGGAAAATGGGAATCATAATAAAGGGATGATATTAGATAGTAAACAAGGACTAATGTACAACAAAATCTAATGTGATATAATAATTCTAAAATAATAAAAAAAGAATAAAAAAATTAATGCAATATGAATACAAAAAAAAAGAAAATAATCCCTAGATGTTACAAAAATATAAATAATTATTCACATGGATAACAAAAAATGATTTAATAATGATAGAATGAATAATGTTTGATATCATAATTATTCCTTCAAAGCCTTAGTATAGGCCTCATATATAAAAGTTTAGGCATTCAATAATTTCCCTCATAATTTTTTGTCCTGAGATATAATAATGGATAAATATAATTTATTATTATGGGACCCACCATTCATTTAATAAGGTAAATTAGTTTATTATAAAATTAATGATAATAAATAAAATAAATATTGTCTCTAAAGTAACCGATATCATAAACATGGAGGAATCATCAATAATTATCCATATAAAAAGATTAGATATATTGACTATCATAATTTTCCCAGTCAAATGAATAGATTGTGTATCTAGTAGAATATCCATCAACAAATTTAATAATATATAGGTTAATAAAACCATATAATATAAATTTATACATGGTCTCTTAAATATATTAACTCAATCAATTGAATTTTCTATTAATCTAGGCGAATACCATTTTAATTAGAATAATCATTTACATGGTACTTGCAATGTATATAATGGATGGATATATAACCACAAAATATATTATCATTGGTAAGAAATTTTTAATTATGTATTGGTAAATTCACTTGAATCATATAATAAATATTTAGGTATTCACAATGTTACTATAACTACCCATATCAAGTAATGAGCATGGAATTATATTTAGATAGTACTTACAAAGATTATGATCATCAATGTGTTTAGATAGTCGAATACATGTATTTGGAGTGGTAGTAGAAGAAATATTATAGGGATTAATCATTTTTAAAATTAAGAGTATATAAACATATATAAATTGTATGGATTAGGGATAAAATGTTCTCTTAAAGGGAATCCTCCAGGTTAATATGCAACAATGACAAATGTGAACTTGTACCAAAATTGAGTAAAATACACTTTGGACTGGATAGAGGATACAATGACTACATATCCATAATACATTCATATAATATAACCCCTATTAGAAATAATGAATTAATAATTCCCCAAATATATATATTGAATAAGGAATTTTTATTATTGTACAATATAGAATTTCATGTATCCTATGTCAATTATAGTATCGAGTGGACTTATAAATAGTCTATAACGTGAGTGAAATGCGAGATAAAATTCACAGTATATCATCATAAAATTATAAAAAATGATATAAAATCAATTTTGGGCTAATAAAAATGAAATCGAAATGGATTATATAATTGAAATATAATTACCAATTAAAAATAGAGTTATATAGAGCCTTCAACATAGTAACTACTTATGAACAATCTAAAATATGTTTTTATAAATTATATATTAATGAGGATAGATATATGGGATATGAATAAAAAAATTACTAATAAAACATTACTATTAAATAGAAATCAAATGGGAATTCCTATAGGGTAATTACAATAGAAAAGTAATGGGGGAATAAAAGGAACTTTTACAAAAACACAAAAACAACTTGTGAAAAGGGTGATATGAGAGGCGTTAGATAATATATGACAAGTAAAAGATAAAAGAGATGATATAATAATATATATGTTTATTTTCTATAATGTTAAAATGAATTTTAAAATATATTTTCATAAAATGATTATGATATGAAAGAAAAACAAGTTGAATAGCAACCATTACATTACAATAGACTCAAGGATTCAAAGGAACCCCGAAATATAAAAAACTATTCAATATTGAAGAGAAATATATGTGATATATTACATGAGATGTATGAAATGTTATAATTTAGACTTTGTGTGAGAAGAAATATGAAGAGGGGGTGGAAATTTATAGACTTATTGAGTGGAATTCTATGGAATAAACTAAGGATTATTATATTTTCCCATTATTTAAATTGATGCACTATACCCATAGTTCACCATTACATAACATAATGATAAAAAATTGTGGTTAATGAAAACATTAGGCCAATATCACTAAATTTAATGATCCTTATCTTGATTAAATATATATGATGCCATATTTACCCTTTGTTTCCATATTTCATCAATTGGTTACAATATTTTTCTATTTTGAAAATTATTACAATATTTTACCCCCTAAATAATTTCAACATATTAATTATAAATATTTAATTTATTTTATCAAATTTATTTTCAAAATATATGAAATTAATATTTTTGATAAATACGGCATAGAATAGTTTATTTATTATAAATGTTAATCAAAATAGTTACATTACTGATCCACCAACCACATTATTATTATTTTATGATTCTTAACAAAAAATGATATCCATTATATCATAACATCCTTCAAATGTATTAAATGCATTTTTAAAAAATGTTTTATAAATTTTTTATATTGACAAGTAAGGTACACAACCTTTAAAATAAATTTTTAGTGAATCAAAACTTGCACATAAGAACAATTTAGTAGTTTATCAATATGATAAAAAAAGATATAAACATCAAATAAACTGTTATATAGAGTTATAAATTCTCATACAATACAATTTTAGAGTAAAATTATTATTTTTAAATTTATTTTTTCACGCAATGCACATGAAGTGAAATATGAAAACAAAAATGAATACAATAACTTATTGTATTATTTTCAAAATTTATATTCTAAAATTAAATAAAAATTATAACTTGTATAATAATATTTTATTCCATTTATTAAATTTATATCACAATGATCATACTAAAATATTATTATAAATATGTGAAATGTTGTCATCAAATAATCATGAATTTGGAAAAAATATTTTTTAGAGAAACATTTTTTGAAATTACTGTCATTAATATATATATATATAGTTTTATTTTGATTCAAAGGTTAATAAATCTTATTTCAAATTCATTTTTAATTATTTATAATAAAAAAATTAATAAATATGATAAATATAATCCATAGTGGATTATAAAGTCCTAATTTTGGGATAAATTATATTTTCATACCATTAAAGGAATTTGATAAGATCATTTAATTATGGATAACTACTATATCATTCATAATGGTATAAATATATATAAAAAAAGTTGATCTAACTTATTTAATATTGATAATTTATAAAAAAATGCATCTAATAAATAAAGATAACATTTTATTTTATAATTTATTTATTAAATAATTTTTATCACATATATATATATATATATACATAATATATTTTTTTTTATTTTTCATGAAAACCATGCTTATTATTTGTGAAATTTTTCTTGGAGACTATGAATTAAATTTATTATTTATATAATTTTTCTTCTAGTATTCATAAAAAAAATCTATTTCATATTTTGATGAATATAACCCACTATCTATAATATGACTTATATATTTCCTTATTTTTGTGTAAGATCATGATATTTATATAACTTAGTACTGAAATTTAATTTTATTAATTTCATATTTTGTTCAAAACTAAATATTGATAGTGTATATTATTTATTTTTATTTTACATTACGTATATAGTTGAAATATATTTTTCTTATCATATTCAATTATTTATTAGTGTCCTTATTCTATAAGTTTTCATCCTTGAAATAAAATGTAAAATCAAAATATTCTGAATTCATAAATTTATTAGAAATATATATGTGAAATACAATATACTACATTACTTACTATATCATATTCTCCAAAAAATATTTTTAAAGAAAATGTATATATGAAAAAAACATAAAAAGTAATAAAAATTTGAAATATAGAGAGCTTAGAATTTCATTTATCGTTGATTTTGTGTTTAGGAAATATTGTTTAATATAATTAGAGGGATTATGATAGTATATTTTCTTGGTATGTGAGATTGAGTGAGAAAAATCTAGTTAAGAATTATAAAATTATTTATAAATTATATTATTAATCAAACCCTTATCATGCACTTCGTTATCTTAATTCATATATACTAACCCTTAACCATCATTATAACTATAAAAGACCCTCATTATTAGTACAGATACCCATTCTATTCTATTGATAAATAAAAATTTTATCAAGAAAATCATATATATTGAAACCTCTTAAGATAAATATAAACAGTCACATTATTTATGATTTATGAAAGTGAGGAAGAAAATTTCAACGAAAATTAGTTTATGTCAGATGTGTGGATGGGTAATTGTCCATGAATAAATTATAATTTGAGAATAAAAAAGTGGAATTAGTTTTCTAACAAAAACATTATTTACTTTAAAAAATTATAATTATAGATTTTATCATTATTGATTTATGTGTAGAATATGTTTGGGGTATTAAATTATTCTTTTCAGTGGAAAATATAGCTATTGGTTAGTGATAACATAAAATTATATTGATTTTTTATTATTTATTTTTTGGAAAATATTACCATTATATAAGGATACTAACAACTCATTTTTAAATATAATAATTAATGTATTTTTAAAATAGATTAAAAAATTTATAACCTTAGTCCACAAATATTTATGATCATAACATGGGCCATCAATTTTTACCCTGAAAATGAATGTTACACCAAATCCCAAATATGGGTTCATTTTAATTATCTTAGTTAGGTCAAATAAAATCTATTAGTTTTGAATTAAATTATTGTATATATTAGATTTCATTTAACTTTAGATTAAAACACCATTAAACAGAATCTTGGGTGTTATATTATGTTTATTGATAATTTGAATATTTTGAAGACTTTACCAAAGAGTGTATAATTAGTTGTTAATATGAAAAAATGAGGTGAGGATTCATTATGAATATATAATAGAGTTTTCAAACTACTAGAATATTATAAGGATTGAAATAACTTTCTACAAGAATATGAAAAATTAATATTAATGCAATTAGGTCCTTTGAATAAAAAAGATGAAGTGAATGTAATGAAGTAAAACCATAAGGTGATTTCCCATAATATTTGATCCTATTTGAATACTCTGAGTTTTAGTATAGAAATACTGATATAAAAGTAATTAGAAAGAAAATGGTGGGTCTGATGATTCTCTAATCTCAAGGATCTCCCTTTTTCTAAAACAATGGGATCAAAAGGGGAACTCCAATACCAATGAGGAACTCTTTACCATGAATAAGGATATTGATTATAAGAATTAAAATAACTTGGTTGAGGAGGAAGATAGATATGAAATCAGCCCATCAATGACTATGGATCATTGGGATATCTCCTTTTCATTAGTGCATAACCCTCTATGACTAGATGCCGCTCTTAATCCTTAATATATGTGGTTTGGGATTCAATCCTCTAATTGATAAACTAGGAATATTTAATAGATAATGGCCTTCCAAAGGTTTAAACATCATATGTTTATATTGATAACATCTCCCAGAAAAATGTTTCTTCTAAATAGACTATTTAATGTTATATTATTGAATTTTAATGTGTTAAAAAACCAAGTCACAAATAATATTCTTAATGGTATTATTTATAAAAACCCTATGATGATTAGGATTGTTTATCTAATGGATCACATTATCAATTTTAAATGTTTTTATTATTGGGTTTTGCGTTATGAAAATATGAATATTAACCAACCCACAAATTTTTATGGGAATATTTTTGAACATTTTATCAAATATATTGAATGATTTATTATCTTCAATATCATTCAACATATATTAACTTATAAAGGTTATTTTTATGGGTCCTCCCTATATTGTTCCTTCATCTATTCACCAAATAACTATCAAAGAAGAATATATATATAGACTAAAATTAGAGATCTCAAGTAATCTATTCAAGTTATATGGTTACTCACTAGTGAATACAAATTTACCATTGATATTAATTAGATTGTAAAGCCTAAATATTTTATGGTATGTATCTTTTTAAATTTAAACTCTTTCATAGCTTATCTTTCACGTAATGACTAGCTTTAATAAATCGTGAAATATTATTACATTTTAATCATTTTTGAAAACTGTTGGAATTATTAGTAATAATAAAATTATTAAACATACAATTTTCTAACTCATTATAAATATAGTACTTAAATTTTGTTGAATAAGAACATAATTTCTTTAAATATCATTTTATTCTTCAAAAAATATATTTTCTTCAAAAATGGGTTTCTTGATTTTTATTGATAAATATTATAATTAATATATAGAAATTTTATAAATATTATTTTACGAAACTAATATAATTTTTAAATAAACATTCTGAAATTATGTAAAGGTGGTTTTTAGAAATTTTTTGAGAATATTGATTTTCCGGTGAATAGTGAGAATATTGATTTCTAAATAAATATTATTATATTTATATTAAAAACTAACTGCATGATTTTATATTGATATAAAATTAACATAAGCATTATTTATTTATATATAATATAAATAATTTAATTTTAATCAACCTTATACCTTAATTTTGTATAAGTATATTTTTGCATTAAATATGCATTTTCCAAAAAAAATATTTTCCTTGGATTTTGTTGGAATAATTATAAATTAAATTATGAATCTTATGTGCTTTGGATTTTCAAATATGTATAAAATATTTTGGCGTAGAATTTTTTAATTTTGTAAATAGTACCCTTTTATTTTGTACTAATATGAATAGTAACTCTAGTATTTTTTTTATTACATTAAAGGGTAAATATGGAAATTTGTCCAAAAGTAAAATGATAACGACAAAAAATTACCCTAAAAATTTATATTTTTTTAATATTAGTTTAATTTTTATCCATAATCTTTTTAGGTTTAGTTATATGGCCATTAGAATTCTATTATGAGGTTTATAACATTTTTTTAAGGAAAATTCAATGATGTCACATTCCTGATTTTTATAACTATAACATTTTTTAGATGTTGTTATCCAGAAGTCATCTTCGACTATAAATATTATTTTGAAAAATATAATATTTATCTACATCATGGAATTTTATTTTTAATTTTTATTGAATAAAAACTTACTTTATATAAGTTAACTATGATGGTGAAGTAATTACTCAATTAGTGAAAGAAAACAAATAAATGACATTAAAAATTTTAAAATAAACATAATTTGAGATAATTAATGTTATAAAAGTATTTTATAGATATAATTGACATATTTGGGATTTATTAAACTATTTATTTCAACGCTACCTTATTGTATTTATTTTATTAATGTCAGTGCTATAAAAAGTTCTTAAAATTGGTATTGTGAATATTTTGTAGTAAATAATATTTTATTAAATGATATAAAACAAAAAAATATTTAATTCAGAAATATTATTTTTATAATGTTTAAAATTTAATTCTAGATCCATTTATGTTTAATTTTTTTTATAGTAACTATATTAACCCTTAAAGAGAAAAAAATCCATGTTCTCGCCGTAAAAGATGAAGATAATAAAAAAGGGTAAAAACCAAAAAAAGTAAACAATTTATTAAAAAATTTATAAAATATATTTTATGAGGGTATTCATTACAATAATAATATAATACTTTAAATAAATTAGATTCTATCAATTGAAATTGAAAATTAATTTATATTAAGTTAATATTTTATGATATTCCAAAAGTACCCCTCACCTCCATTATATAAGGGAACTCCCGCCATCACCTCTTACACCATATTTTTCTTTCTATCATTACTGATACCTGAATATTAATTTTATAAAATTCATTATATGATTTATTGAGGTGGTATTATCCTCAAAATACCTGTACTAATTCCATTTAGAATAGATATAATGGATGTCCACTGAAGAATATGTAATCATTTTTTTATTCTCATTCATGATTAATTCTTATTCTACTTCATCATCATGTTTTGTTTCTATCCTAAAATAATAAATACAGTATCATATATATATATATTTATATCATTATGATTATGAAACAAATATATTCCACTTTGTATCTATCAAATTAAAAATGAATGCACGACACGTGAATACATACGACTTACTGTCTCCACGTAGCGGTGCAATCCATTTTCAATCATCAATTCAAAAGATATAATTATGGAAACAACAGAAATATATGATAATTGTGAAATTATACTTATTTTATAAAATTAATATACTATACACTTCCTTTCACTATTGACCATTTAGAAACGATATCGTCAGTCGTGCATACGTACAACTTACTCTCTCCAAGAAGCGACGTGATTCATTTTTTTATGTTCCAAATTCAATTATGGTTATAAAAATTTATTTAATAGTTAAATATTACATTTATTCCATTAATATAATTATGTAGATTATGGATCAATATACTATATTAAATAATTACTATATTCATGACAAAACATACATGTGAAAGCAAGGAAAATAAGACCCAAAACAGTGAAATAGTGAAATATTATTAATAAATGGGTGATAAGATTTTATAAAATGATATTATAAGATGTTATAAATATAAATAAGGTTAATTTATTTATTAATTAAATTTTTCAGACTATTATATATGTGGTTATAACACAATTTAAGGAATTCTATTTTCAGGTATGAAAGTTTCATCTCACTTTTATTTCTGTGGGAGACATGCCTTAATCACCACTTATTTATTTAATGTGATGTATATACCGCCACATTGAAATACTATGATTAATAAAAATATATTAATGATATGTAATGTTTAATTTTATATTATTTATTAATTGTGGAATATGAGTCAATTCATTACAAAGTGGTAAGGATTTATTTCATAATCTAATCATTATTCAACATTTTTTATGTTTAAGTCTCTATGAGGAATATTAATTTTCCATGAACATGGTTTCTAAATTATTTTACAAAATGTTATTAATAACCTCCAATTATTTTAAACTCATTTTACCCCTTTTTTACTTTTTATAAATTGTTTTAAAATATCCATCTATTCATTTTCAATAAACTTATTTATGATTTTTCTTACAAATGTATGAAAAAATATGTTTTTTAACTTATAGGTAATGAATGTAATTTACTACCATCATGATGAATTTATTATTTAATAAATATTTTAAATTTATACTATGTTATTTTGAAATAAATTTATTTATTTATTACGGGACATGTTTTAATATTTTAAAAATTATTTTCAAAGTAATAAATGGATATTTTTTAGAAGAAATATTCCGTTAATTTCTGTAATGTATTTTCATATTTAGGAATATACTCAATTAAATTTTATACTGAGTATGTACATTAATGATAATAATTATTTTATTCATATGGATAGTTTATTATTATTTTTACCAGGGAAATGTTTATAAATCTATTTGTTTTACTCAATACGAATACATGATTAAAATGAACATTGATTCTGAATCAATTATTAGATATATGTGTAATTATTTGTACATGTTAGAAAATGTGGAAATATATATATAAAATAACATTGATACATTGATATTATCAAAATACAAATCACTTTTCGAAATGCAATTGATTTATACCAAGTAGTTTTAAACAATCCTGTGAAAGGTCTTGATCGTCAAGAAATATTTGGCAAAACCAAATTTTTTATACCCAGTAGTTTTAAAATATATTGTGAAAGGTATTTAAAGTAAATTAATCGTGTTCTGGAAAAACATAATGACCCCTAATTAAGCGTTTTCTATATTTATCTTTCAGTTCTTATTATCCATGTTATTTTAACTATGATATTATATTTAAATGCACTTAATTCTCAATTGTTGATTAAATGGAACATGGTTTTGGTTATTCATCTTTAGATATTGTTTATAAATTATATTATCATTAATTTCAAGTTTTTTTCCAATATTTTTCTTTTCTATGTTTATTATTCTTATTTATTTATGATAGCCTTCGTTATACATAACCCTTACATAGAATTTGATCTCACCATTATTTTTTTTCTTTTCTTAAAGATTCTGTGAAGTGTACTTCGATTGGTTATGCTAGTATATTCTTGAGAAAATATTATTATTATAAAAAAATTGTTTCATAATTTTTTTTCTAGTTTAATATGAGATTCTTTTTTGTATCTATATTACCATGACTAATGAAATATTTTCTCCTTCGGGATGCAATTCATTATATCATATGATAATTTAATAATATAAGGAACTGACTCTAGGGTAAAGGAGTCAAGGTCTTTACAATTGGTATCAGTGAATGTTTATTAGAAACCATTGATACTAGATTTACAAAAATATAGATTACGGAACATAACCCTATGACAAAATTTTGATGATTAGTAAATATTGAAGAATATATAAATGAGATTTGGTAATGACCACAAATAACCTCAATTAAAGATAAATAATAATAGTCTAAGAAGAAGGTTTCATAATTAGAAATAGTTTTAAGAATATCTCATTACAATTGTATAGATCACTTTGATTAATGTAGTTTGATGCATGCATTTTTCTTTTTGGTTTCAGTCCTGGTGGGAATCATATGGTAATCATTATACATTTAATGTGATAGAAAATATTTCAGTTATAATGTTAATGATATTTTGATTATATATAATGTGTTATAATGATATATGATTAAAAAAATCCAACGTAACCAACTTTTAGAATCACTAAATAAAAGAACTATAGAATTCATTGAGATCTTAGGTGGTGGAGACCATTGAGCAATGAAGATTTTGTTTTTTATATTTCAATAATGTGATGAGAAACACCTAAGTGAATATATTATTATAATGGGAGTATGTTTTGTGTATCGAAAATATGGAAAAAAATAAAGTAATTTCTAATTAAAAATGAAAATATTGAGTAATGTAATGAATGAGAATAATGGTCTCTCTATTGTATCATCGATTATTGAACATTCTTAATGTGGAAACTATGATCAAATTAATGACTTAGGGAAAACCTCATTAAGATAATCACCATGGTTGTGCGAGTAATGGTGAGACATCAAATGATAAATAAAAGGAATAAGTTATTATGAAAATTTAATTTTTTAATAGTGAAGTGGAATGCAACACCTCGAGATTTCTTGAAATATTATTTTTTAAATTAATTTAATATTTTTGATATTTTTCATTCCACAAAGCACTAAATATTACTTTTTTTATATGAAATCACTAATTTTTCATTGTGTCATATGCAAAAACAAGTAAATATTATGCTACATGAAAAATATATATTAGATTTTGGTAGAAGAAACATATATTTATCTTATTTTATACACAATACCAATTCCCTTTGATAACTTGTGTTATATGGAAGATTGAGTTTTACAAAACTACAATATACAATAAATATTATTATCAAAATATTATTGTAATTATAACTTAGCCATCATAATGGAATATATGAACTAGATTTAATAAATTATGAAACAATGTTTTAAAAATGAATATAAAATGAGTCCTTTGGTTATCAATCAGTTATAAAAGAAGATAAGAACAATTAAAAAATAATGATATTCATTTCATAAGAATGGTATTTTTTTTATACACAAAAAAATATTTATCTCAATAAATTAAATAGAAAAATTTTAGTGAAAATTTTTCAAAAAATTTAGATATTAAATATTCAGTCAATAATTTTGACACACATCCAAAATATTTTATATGCATAATATATCAATAAATCCAATTTTATGAATAAATCGATTTATTTTTCAAAAGGTTAATTAAGAAACCTTATAAAGGATGACCAATTTAAATTTTAATTTTTGAAACATTAATAAATTTTATATGAAAAATAAACATAATTTATTAAATAATAATATTAATATTTAATTTGGTTGAATTTTTGGTATTTTTCTAAGAAGTTTCATGTTTTGATAAATAGTAGAAGATATTGAATTTTAATTGTAAACTATTTTTTTCTAATATATTTATATTGATAAATTATATTTGGAATTAGTTTAAAGGTATATTTATATCAATTATATATCTATTAATTCAATTTTGTCTATTTTAATCAATTTCACTTTTAAATTGGATATAAAAACAATTTGAACATTTTCACATTAAAAACCTACATCCACAACAAATCTGTGAGATAAATTTTAAATTAATTTCTAGAAATTATAGTTTAGAATATGGGAAAATTGATAAATTATTTCTAATATTAAAAAATTATAATTTTTAATAAGGAAAACTATGTTTTTTACCAAAAATTGTTGTAAATGTAATTAAAATTAATTATAGTGATTATTGTTAAAACTGGTATAATTATATATTAAACTTAGAATATAAGGTGTACAAATGACTATAAACATATCTAAAAATTATTTTGTGTAACTATTTAGACCATAAAACATATTAGTATCTATAATGGTCATTTTTAACCCTTTTTGTAAAATTAAAACATGTCGAGCACAAAATTAGTTTTCAAAAATAAAAAGTGTTCCTCTTCCCCACTTATTGAAGGCCACCAACTCTTCCCATATATTCACACATGTTACGATATTTTTCTAAAAAACCATATCCAAATATCATTACAAATTATCTCCTTTCATCCTATAATACTAAATTTGTGCATAAACTCATCCAAGGAATCCATTTTGTGAAAACCAAAAGAAGTTACCCAAAGAAGAGGTAACAACCTTCAATAAGAACATTTGTTTGCTGTCTTTCACCACCCCATAGATAATTATTATTACATGATTATATTATAAACATAGTATCATAACGGTATTATATAGTTTGACATACACTCTCCCACACATCTATTAATTGTGATACAAAATCATTATTTGTGTGTATAACAGACTACTGCCTCACGAACTGATGTAATCTGTTCCCCCATTAGTACCTTTCATGGTTGGTAATACTGATGTAATATATGGTTTTATATGATAAATATTATAATAATGATTTATTTATTCATTTCAATTACTATATAACACATAAATTAATGGTTTACATTTTTTTTAATATTATAACTTTGTTTGTGGACGTGTGGAGTACAGCCTCCTCAAATCGATGTGATTTGTTCACACTTTATATGGAATGTATTAAGGATGGGATTCGTAAAATTATATTATATATATAAAATAAAAATTATACTATTTTTATATTATATTTATATATTTATATATTTATATATATACAGATATTTCATTTACATTCATTCTTACAATAATACATGAAAAAGAAAACATTATTCATGTGTACGTACAACCCACAGTCTTCATTAACGATGCATTCCATTTCATATTTCTAAATTTTATTGATTATAATAAATTCATATATAATGAATATATATGATATTTTTTCATGTTTTACACTCTTGAAATAAGTAACTCTTGATGTAATTAGGTGGATTAAGAATAACAAGTCAAAACATATTCGAAAAACAAAGCGGTTAGTAGATAAAACATTACAGTAAGAAGGAATTGATAATAAAAGGGTAATATAAAGTTATAATAAAATAATATATGATATTATATATAATAATATTGTTCTATTTTACATTTATAATAATCTAATATTTATTAGAAATGAGGTTTTAGCAAGCATAAAAAAGTCAAAACTCATGGTAAGGGGGTTCTCATCTCACATTTATTTTTATGCGCAATATTCTATATTCACAACTTATTATTTTTTTGGTGAATATGATTAAAATGAATATATAATATTATTATCATCATTAAATTTATTTTTATTTACATATGCATTTTATGATCTCTATTTCATGGGGTTTTATAGTTCAAAAGATACCCAATCGGTAGGGTAATTTTGTCTCAATTTTCCTTCATTGAGACACACATTTTGTTATGCACCTATATAATTTATTAGGTGTATATAATCCCATTTGAAATTTTATGTTGTTAGTTTACTTACTTTAATGAAATTTTAAGATTATTTTTGTGTTATCATTTCATGGGTATTATGATTAAAAAAAATTATGTTAGCAAAATTTTATTGTTACAATCAGATCATTTGTCGAAATTATTTATGATTATGCCTCTATTGTCGAAATATTATTATCCATATATCAAAAATTATCATAATATTTATTATTAAATGGGTTTTGAGAAAATATTAATCTATTTTTAAAAATTTTCAAATCTTTTTTACTAATGATAATTAATAATGTGTTTTAAGAAATTTGGACCTTATTTATATCATTGGTTAGAAATTTGTTTTTATTAAAAACCATGTTTTTTAAAATGTTTTAAAAAAATATTTAAGTGATATGTTAAGATAATTTTCAATTAAATGTATTCCAAAAATTTATATGTCATAAAATGTGTTTCAAATGGTTTTCAAAAGTTCTTTTATAAATTTTAAAGATTATTTTCAAAGAAGCATGATTTCAAAATGTTTTTAGGATTTGAAAAGGTTTTTAACTATGAAATATTATTTTATCATGATATATATAAAAAAAATTTACATAATTTTATATCATTTATTAATTTTGATCTAAATAAAAAGGATTTTAAAGATGTTTTATGCCTTAAAATTTGATTTTCAATAAAATATTATTTTCTTTAAGAAATGGTCCACGTTATCACTCAAAATCATTCTCCATATAATATAAAATACTTTGATATATTTTATGTTTTAGTGGGTATATTATCTAGGGGAACCATTATAATTATTTATATGAAAGTTTTGTGTTTAATATGTCATATTGTTTATGAAATTAGTTTCTCTTCCAAATGTTAAACCATGGTAAAATGCTTATGAAACTTGCATTTTCAAAGGTTATGATTTAATGAAATGATTATGAAACCTATATATTTCCAAAGGATATTATATAATAAAATGTTTATAAAACCTATTTCATTTTATGGGCTACAATTTTATGTTATGAATCCCTTCACTTATTTATGGTTCATGATATGAAGACTATTTATTTATCTTTGGGAACATGCAAGTATTATTTTATTTTGTGATTAGTGGGATATATATATCCCTCCAATTCATTTGGTATGAAAGTCATTCAATGAGATAAATGGGTACATGTGAGGGAATCACATGCACATAATAACAGGTTAATCTAAAGAGAATCTCAATCTCATAACAAGAGTGTACATGAGAGAGGATCTCAATCTTGTAACTACAAGGTAAAAGGGAGGGCATACCAAGACTAAAACAAGAGGTAAATGGGAGGGAAACCAAATCATGATAAAAGAGTGTAAATTTGATGTCATCCTAAATTCAACATAATAGATTAAGTTTATGAGCATCCCAAGCCAATTACACGAGGTAAAATGGGAGGGTATCTGAAGTCCACAACAAGAGTGTAAATGGGTGGGCATTCCAAGCCTGTAACAATTGTGTACATGGGAGAGAATCCAATCACCAAAATAATAGGGTAAACATGAGGGCATCTATATCCCAAAACATGTGGGTAAACATGATGACATCCCAATACCGAAATAAGAGTGTAAATGAGTGGTCATCCCACGCCTATAACAAGAGGGTAAGAGAGAGGGAATCCAATTCATATTAGAAGATGGTAAATTTTAGAGAATAACAATACCATATGAAAAGGTTTAATAGTAGGTAATACTAGTACTGTAACAATATGTTTCAATATAGGGAATCTCAATCACAAAACAGTAGGGTTCACAAGAGGAACTCCTAAGCATTATGTAGGTGCACAAGAGATTTTCCCAATCCTAGCATGTTATGAATGTCTTGGTACACAACGTTGAAATAATATTTTCTATGCTTATGTGTATTCCAAAACTCCATGTATTATTACTATTTTTTATATCATGTATTATGTTCTTTATTATCTTATTATTCTTATTTTATGAACTACCAATGATTATTTAATGATTCATTTCTATGATATGTTATCTTTATGTTACAATATTATAATGTTATTCCTTTTCTGTCCTACCATTATTACCATTTTATGCCTAATCATATCCTTTTTTACCCTTATGGAGTATTTTTGATCATCCTTTCTTATTTTTCCTTTCCTTAGGTTATGTAGAATGATTTTATGTAAGAGTTTTAAAGGGAATGATCAGTACCAGAGATGTTAAATATCATTAAAAAAATTAGAAGAATTTGCATCAAGTTTCTATATAGAGTTAACTATTATTGTCCTAAGCATGTAATTTTGTAATTTTATGAATATTAATAAAAATGATGTAATATCCATGAATGTTAAGCCTGTGTCGCTCACAGTATTATTTTTAGTCTTACTCAACAATGAAATGTAGAAGGGACTGGGTCGAAATTCAATGTTTTTGTTGTGGATGTATAGTAATTATAAAAATCTATGTCCTATGAGGAAATATCATGAATAAAATCAAGAAGGTGGTCCGAGTATTGGTTATTCTACTGAAGATAAAGATAACCCAAAAGACGTGAGAATGGAATGGCTTGTTCTAACAGAATTGATTACATTAAATGTAATAATATTTATTATATTGAGGTTTAGGAACCTTAATACAAGATTAATTTTTCATATTTTCTGAAATGGGTATTATGTAATAAGATGATTAATCATAAGTGTTGGTTTAAGAATAATGTTAGATGATTGATGTGTGTATGTATAAAAGTTCTCGAATTATGTTATATTAATCATGAGGTATATATTTTCAATTATGGATTTTAAAATTTTTTTAAAATGGTTTTGAGTTCTTATAAAATGTATATTATGTAAATGTGATGTTCTTATTAAGGTAAAGTACCCTTTAATGTGTTCATAATATCATGAAAAGTGTGTTTAGCAAGGAGATGATTGAAATAGATAATGTAAATTGGATATAAATTATGACCTCTGAACTAATAAAGGATCTATTGAAAAAGTGGTTTTTGATATGATGGATAAAGATTGTGGAATTTTTGGATTTGAGGAACATATCCACTATTCAGTTGAATAATATATCATGTATGTTTTCAATACAAATTTATTGTAACATAGGTTATTACATTGTTTTAAGAGAATAAATTATGAATGTATTCACATGATTGGTATGTTACAAAAGAGAGATAATTTATTATTTACATGGGATAAATGATAAGAATTTTTTTGAAAAAATTAGTGGACTTAATTATAATGGCTTTTGGTTTCATCATTCAGAAGGGTTACATGGTTAACTATTTTTGGAATGGTTTATGTTGAACATCAGATGATGTTTGTGAGATTAAATAATTTTCACACCATATGATTTTGTATTCATCTTATATATCCCATGATAAACATTTTTTTATGATGAAAAATAAAGAAAAATGAGATGATTTATCATTCTATGTATAGATCTCATGATCTTTTATTAATTCAGCAATGTTATATTCACCTTCATTACATTGAGTAATAGATGATGTGGAAATCAATAATGGCATAACAAAAGAGAGATATTGTGCATATGAAAAGGAATAAAATGAATTTACTATATTTACTTATGTTCATAGATAATAAAAGAATTATGTATGTCTAATAAATGAATACAAATTTTGTTATCCTAATACATTGGTTTCTGTTGAACCTATTGTCTTATAAATAACCACATATTTATTATTTTATGTCCCTTAACTTTCAATTGATCAATTAGTTTTTTTTTTGATAAATGAACTCAATAATAATCTATTATTATTTTTTATATTATTCCATATCCATGTTTTCACATTCCAGCTATGTTTTCCTATGTGGGAAAATAGTTATGACTAATTTTGTGCGACCATTATGTTTCCCACTTCTTTTTTTAAAGGATGTTTTATTATTCATTTTTATGTTGTTGGTTTTTATGAATGAAACATTCAATTAATAAACCATTGATGACATATATGAGTTTTGAGGGTGAAATTTAATTTAAGGGGTTATAATGCAACACCATGAGATTTTGTGAATTATTTTTTTTTCAAATTAATTTAATTATTTTTATATTTTTATGTTCATGTAACACTAAATATAGATTTTTTATATGAAATCAGTTGGTTCGGGTTCAATTATATGTAACACTATTTTAATATTGTGCTACATGAAATACATTTATTTTTGGTGGTACAGATAAAAATATATTTTCCTTGTGTTATACACAATTCTGAGTCCCTTTAATATCTTGTGTTGCATGTAAGACTGAGTTTTACAAAACAACAATACACTATTAATATTATTATTAAATTATTATTATAATTATCACCATGAAATTATAATGGATGATAAGAACGATATAGAATAAGTTATAAAAATATTATTTAAACATGTATCTATAATGAATCATTTGGTTATAAATTTTTTATAAATGCATGTAAGAACTCTTTAAAAGGAAAGAAATTCCTTTTTTAAGAAAACTGTTTTTCTATATATTAACACAATTTTATGTCATGAAATAAAAAAACCACTTTTGATGTATATTTTGTTGGGCGGAAAAGAAAAGGAAGTGATGTCAAGAGGGGGGGTGAATTGCCTTTTAAAAATTAATTAACAATTTAAAATCAATAGTTAAAAGTGCAGTGGAAATAAATAAGGCAAGACACAAAACTTGATAACGGAGTTCGGCTTAAACCCAAGCCTACGTCTCCGCTCCCAACTCAACCGTTGAGAGATTTACTACCGCTTGCTTTTTAATGGTTTTAGCAAGAAACCCACTAGACTTTAAGGTTAGTCTAGAACCTATTACAGCTTGCATTTAAATGGTTATGCAAGAACCCACTTGCTTTAAATGGTTGAGAAAGAACCCACTAGCCTTCTTACAGGTGAAGGCTAGCACACCTTTGTCTCAAGCCTTTTAAAGGAAAGGCTTGACCAACCGCTTCACACCTTGAAGGTGATGTGAAAACCCAAAAGAAAGGATGAGAGAAAGAGATGGGGTTTGTAGGCACAAACCCAAAATGATGCTCAAAATAAATAAAACAACAAAAACTGTAATGAGGAAGTCTTGGGCGCCAATGGATTGAAGGAGTTGATGAAGAGCGCTCCCAAGCTTCTGTAGTGGTGCTCCTTGGATGTGGAAGTGTGTTGGAGCAATTGGGGTTCCTTGGAAGAATCTGCCGGAGGTTTTCCAAATGATGTAAAATGTGTCCCGTGGGCTTCCATGGCTTGGTTATGGTTCCGGTATAAATCCATAGGCTTATGGGGGTTCCTAGTCATTTATTTATAGAGGGGGAACCCTCAAATGGCCTTTGGGGTGCTTCGGAGCCGTTGGAGAAGGCTTCGGAGCCGTTGGGAGGCAAGTGGACCAGCCTGGTCAAAGGCCCAACGGCTAGTTTGACTGGCTCCACCGGATGACCGGTGCTAGGCCACCGGTTAGCCGGTGCTTGCAAAATGGGAGAGGGCTCGGGCTCAGGCACCACCGGCTGGCCGGTGAGGAGGCCATCGGTTGGCCGGTGCTGAGGCCACCGGTTGGCCGCTGCTGAGGCAGTGGCTCAGCCTTCTGTCTTGGTACCACCAGCTGGCCGGTGGTGGGACACCAGTTGGCCGGTGGTCCGGACAGAGGGATGTCTTCTGTCCAGGCCTCCATCGGCTGGCCGGTGCTCTTCCATCGGTTGGCCGGTGGACTGAAAATCAGTCCACTTTGGCTTCTTGCTTTCTTGGCCCAATTCCTTGGCCACCTGAAATCATGCCTATTATCCAAAAACACTTAAAACAAGATTACATAAATAAGAGAGTGATTGTGATCATGAAAATTAAACCACGAGGGGTACGAGAGGTACAACAATCTCCCCCTATTTTGATGATCACAATCACCAAAACAAACAATGTAGAAAATGAAATGAAAAGCATGCTTTAAAGGATTTCTCCCCCAATCAACCAAGAATTTCTCCCCCTTTGTGATTATCAAAATAGCACGGGGCATAAAACTTGATTGAGGGATACGGATTGAAAAACAAGATAGAGATTTTTAAACCAATTGAAATTTTTGAAATTTGATTTGAAAGTTTTGAAATAAAAAATGAATAACAGTTTGAATTGAATGTTTGAAATGAAAAATGAATAACAGTTTGAATTGAAAGTTTGAAAAAAACTTAAACAAACTTAACTCCCCCAAAATAAAAACAACAAATCACCGGGGAGAGGTTTTTGAAACCGAGACAAATTTTGGTCCGGTAAGACTCGCTAATAGGGATTTTTCAATCCATATTTGTCTAGTGGCGGGTATTATTCTATAAAATTCATCATTTAAAGAAATGGTTTTGGGCCTACCATACCGGGCATTTTTGCAATTTCACTCATAGATTAAGTGCCCGGGTTTTTTGCAATAATTACAAAATTTAAATTGAGAGCTCCCCCTTACAAAAATAGTTGGAGCATGGGAAGAGGAAGCTTGCTTAGAATAGCCAAGCCCTTCGGTGGTTCTAGATATGCGTTGGGAACCAAGAAAATTGTTCAAATTTTGTTCACCTTGGGTAAACTTGGCAAGGGATTCCCTTAAATCCTTGATTGTTGATTCCATGGAATCAACATCGGGAAGGTTTTGGATTTTGAGGGACAACTCCTCCTTTTCATTGAGAAGTTGTTCCTTTTCGGAAGAAAGATTTTTGAAATTCTTTTTTAAAGCAACAAATTTGGAAGAAAGTTCGTGAAAACCTTCCTCCAATTGATCTCTCGCATGTTGGAGATCCTCATAAGACATGTGATTGAAAGAATTTGAGGAACTAGAGGATGAGGAGTCGGAAGATGTTACCTCGTGAAATTCCATTAGGCATTTGTTACTGTTGTCACTTGAGGAGGAGGAGGAGGAGGATATGGAGCTATCACTCCATGTGGCCTTGAATGCCTTCTTCTTTTCCTTTTGCTTGGCCTTTTTCTTATTGAGTGGACAATCAGGCTTGTAATGGACTTTCTTGCCACACCCGTAGCATGTTACCTCGGGCTCGGATTTTTCGTTGGGTTGAGCCTTGCGGGCCTTGCGAGATTTCTTTTTTTTTTGTGCTTCTTCATGAACTTGTGCATCTTGCGGGCAAGATTATCCATTTCGGAATCACCGCTCGAAGAGGAAGACGATGAGGAGGAGGAGCTTTCTTCTTGTAGAACTTTGAAGGCGATGTTCTTTGGAACTTTGATCGGTTTGCCTTCCTTTTCAGCTTGCCTCCTCATAGTAATCTCATAGGTCATGAGGGATCCGATGAGCTCTTCGACCGGCATGTTCTTGATGTCCTTTGCTTCTTGGATTGCCGTTACCTTTGGTTCCCATGAGCTTGGTAGGATCCAAAGGATCTTTTTGGCCATAATTTCTGCAGACACATCATCACCAAGGGACTTTCTCCCATTGAAAACATCAGTAAACTGTGTAAACATTTCAGAAATAGATTCTTGTGGGTGTATAGTAAAAGACTCAAAATCTTGACGATACATGTCCAATCGAGTATCCTTGACTTTGTTGGTCCCCTCATGGGTAACCTCCAATAGTTTCCAGATTTCATGTGATGTAGTGCATGTGGAAACTCGATTGGACTCATTACGATCAAGGCCGCAATGAAGAGCGTTCATGGCTTTGCCATCAAGCTCGAAATTTTTAATATCGGCTTGAGTCCATTTGGATTCATCGGGAGTAGATAAAGAATAACCATGCATGACAATTTTATAAATCGGAAATCCAATGCTTCTAAGAAATGTGGTCATGCGGGTTTTCCAATAAGTGTAGTCGGTTCCATCAAAAAATGGAGCACGACCCAAAGAAAAGCCTTCGGGGGTGAAAGGAGTTGAGGCCATCAAAAAGATCTTGAATTTGAAACCGGTTAGGGAATTACTCAAATTTCCCTTTGATACCAATTGTTGGGCGGAAAAGAAAAGGAAGTGATGGCAAGAGGGGGGGTGAATTGCCTTTTAAAAATTAATTAGCAATTTAAAATCAAAAGTTAAAAGTGCAGCGGAAATAAATAAGGCAAGACACAAAACTTGATAACGGAGTTCGGCTTAAACCCAAGCCTATGTCTCCGCTCCCAACTCAACCGTTGAGAGATTTACTACCGCTTGCTTTTTAATGGTTTTAGCAAGAAACCCACTAGACTTTAAGGTTAGTCTAGAACCTATTACAGCTTGCTTTTAAATGGTTATGCAAGAACCCACTTGCTTTCAATGGTTGAGCAAGAACCCACTAGCCTTCTTACAGGTGAAGGCTAGCTCACCTTTGTCTCAAGCCTTTTAAAGGAAAGGCTTGACCAACCTCTTCACACCTTGAAGGTGATGTGAAAACCCAAAAGAAAGGATGAGAGAAAGAGATGGGGTTTGTAGGCACAAACCCAAAATGATGCTCAAAATAAATAAAACAATAAAAACCGTAATGAGGAAGTCTTGGGCGCAAATGGATTTAAGGAGTTGATGAAGAGTTCTCCCAAGCTTCTGTAGTGGTGCTCCTTGGATGTGGAAGTGTGTTGGAGCAATTGGGTTTCCTTGGAAGAATCCGCCGGAGGTTTGCCAAATGATGTAAAATGTGTCCCGTGGGCTTTCGTGGCTTGGTTATGGTTCTGGTATAAATCCTTAGGCTTCCGGGGGTTCCTAGTCCTTTATTTATAGAGGGGGAACCCTCAAATGGCCTTTGGGGTTCTTCGGAGCCGTTGGAGAAGGCTTCGGAGCCGTTGGGAGGCAAGTGGACCAGCCTGGTCAAAGGCCCAACGGCTAGTTTGACTGGCTCCACCGGCTGACCGGTGCTAGGCCACCGGTTGGCCGGTGCTTGCAAAATGGGAGAGGGCTCGGGCTCAGGCACCACCGGCTGGCCGGTGCTGAGGCCACCGGTTGGCCGGTGCTGAGGCAGTGGCTCAGCCTTCTGTCTGGGTACCACCAGCTAGCCGGTGGTGGGACACCGGTTGGCCGGTGGTCTGGACAGAGGGATGCCTTCTGTCCAGGCCTCCATCGGCTGGCCGGAGCTCTTCCATCAGTTGGCCGGTGGACTGAAAATTAGTCCACTTTGGCTTCTTTCTTTCTTGGCCCAATTCCTTGGCCACCTGAAATCATTCCTATTATCCAAAAACACTTAAAACAAGATTAGATAAATAAGAGAGTGATTGTGATCATGAAAATTAAACCACGAGGGGTACAAGAGGTACAACATATTTATAATAAAAATTATATATTACATATTCAATGAAACATTTTTTACACTCATTCAATATATTTTATGGTCATAAGATATGAATAAATCAAATTTTGATAATCAATGTTATATTTTACAACAGGGTAATTTTACCGGATTCTAATGGAGAAACCATTCTAAATATAATTTTTTCCATTTTATAATTTTTATATGAAAAAAAAATCATTTCTGAAATCGTAATATCGGAAATTACATTGGGTGAGTTTTAGTATTTTTTCAAGAATTATAATGTTATGATGAATAGTGATAAATACTAAATTTTAATTGAAAACTAATTTTTATTCACATATATTTATATAGTTAAATTATATTTTTAATTGATTATAATTTATACTTAGATAAATTATAAATCTTTTAGTAAAATTTTTGTTATCGGAATCAATTTCACATTGAAATTGGACACAATTTTTTCAGCTTTTGATCATTTTCACTTTAAAAACATGATTTCGTGAGATGTTAGTGGTATTAATTTTTAATTAATTTATAATGATTATATATTTATTACATGGAAAAATGGATTCCATATTTCTAATCATCATAATTTATGATTTTTATTATGGTCAAATTAGTGTTTTTTACCAAAAATATAAGAAAAATTAATTAAGCATAATTAAATTTATTAATGTATAAACGAACATAAAAAATTACTAAAAATAGAATATAAGATGTAAAAATGACCATAAACTTGTATAATAATTATTTCTTGACCATATTTCAACCATTACACATCTATGTATCTATAACAGTATATTAGGAACCCTTGGAGGAAATTTGAATGTGGGGACCACATAATTATTAAAAAAACAAGTGTGTCCTTTAACCACTTATAAAAGGATACCACAACTTACCCTAAATTCAACCCCTTTAGAGCATTGGAATAGAAAAAACAATCAAATCGCATATAAAATTATCTTCCATAGTCAAATAATCATTCTTTTTGAGAGAAAAACATTCAAGGAAGCTCTTTGGGAAAACCAAAGGGAGTTACCCAAAGAAGAGGTAACACCCTTCAACAAGCACATTGGTTTAATTTCATTTTCAACCATCTAAATAATTATAATTAAATGATTATATAATAAAATAATAATCCAGAATATTATAATATATTTGTATGATAAGGGTATTACCTACACTCACACACACATCAGTTAAATGAGATACACAGTCATTTATTGTGTGTACGGCGGACTACAACATTGTGAACGATGTCATTCATTCGTTCCGTAACACATTTCATGGATGGTAATAATGCTATACATTCTATTTTTATATGATATATATTAAATTTATGATTTAATTATTCTTCTTTAGTAATTATATAAAACATTCCTTCTTGATTTCCATTTTGTGTAAATACAATAACATCGTTTGTGGACATTTAGACTATCACCACCTCAAGAAAAGTGACTCATTCACACATTATACGGAATGTATTAATGATGGGTATAATAAAATTATATGATATATTTTAATTAATAATAATACTATAATGATAATATATATATTTATGTGTGTATACACACATACATTTCTTTTACATACTATTTTTCAATACAATATGAAAACAGAAATAGTGTTCCTTCTCATGTACAGCATTCCATCTCCTTGAATTATGTTTTTCACATTTCAATACAATATAAAACAGAAATATTGTTCTTTATCATGTACAACCTTCCGTCTCCATGAATTGTGTATTCTACATTATATTTATATATTTTATAGATTATAATTAATACTTATATAACTAATATATATGATATTTCTTTCTTGTTTTACAATCTATAATAATTATATCATGATCTATGATAGTGGATTGAGAATAAAAAGTCCAAACATATATGAAAACAAAGTGGTTATTACCCAAAACATAAAATTAACATGGAATTCTTTAAAAAAATTTAAAATAGTGGCATAATAAAATAATATAGGTTATGATATAGAAAAATAATATTCGATGGTATATCTATAATAAATTTATATTTATTATATTGTTGGTCTGAATGTGTAAAATGAAAGTCAAGAATTCATACAATTTTTAATCTCATATATTTTTTCACGAAATATTCATGTATTGGTACCATTTTTACACGCTTTGGTACTTAATATAATAAATAAATCATTTTTAAGAACAAAATTACCATATTTTTCTCTTCTGTAAAAAAAATTTTTATTCAAAAACTATGTTTTGTAAAATAGTTTAATAGTTGTTTTAAGTAATAATTTAAGATTATTTATATGGAAAGGAGTTTCAAATAATTTATTTGTTTTAAAATGTTTGTAAATGGTTTTAAAAACTCATTTGTTATTTTTATATGTTATTTTCAACGATCATGTTTTTCATTATATTATATAATTTAAAAAGTATTTTTTAATTAAGAAATAATATTTTTCTCATGAAATATTTTAAATTATTTTAAAATATTATTTTTTAGGTTTTCAATGTTTATTTTCTAGGAAATGGATTTTTTAATATGTTTTATGAATTAAAATGTGATCCTCAAAAAAATTAATTTTCCCTATGAAATTATCTAATTTATCATTTAAAACTCTTCTCTAGAAAAGATCAAATCATTTGATATAATATATGATTTTTCAAGGATATGATCTATAGACACCGTTCTATTTTTTCTATAAATGGTTTATATTTAATATGTTAAGTTATTTATGAAACCAATTTCTTTTCCACAGGTTATACCGTAATAAAATGTTTATGAATCCCACCACATTTTAGGGGTTATGATTTGGTGAACTGATTATGAATCCTATGAATTTTACATAATATAATATATGATGACCTGTCTATGATACCCATTTAATTTCATGGTTTCTGATCTGACATTTATGAAGCCCATACTTTTTTATGTGTCATGATATGATGAATGATTTATTATCTTATGGCACATTAATGTATGGTTTCATTATTTGATGGGTGGGACCAATATCTCCCTCCAATAAAATGGGTAATATTAAATGTTATATGAGCTAAAAGGGTATAACATAGGGAATCATATGCCCATAAAATCTCGGTAAATCGGAGGGAATACCAAGCCCATAAAAATAGGGTACACGAGAGAGAAGCCCAATCCCATAACAGAGGGTAAACAAGAGGGAATCCGAATATCAAAATAAGAGGGTAAATGGGGGGAATCCTAAGACCTAAATAAGATGGTGGGTAGGAGGGAATCCCTATCCAGAAACAAGAGGGTAAGGGGGATGGAATTCTAATACTATAATTAGAGGGTAATCAAGAGGTCATCCCACACTAATAACAAAAGGATAAAGGGGATTTCATACCAACCTTGTAACAATAGGGTACCTGGAAAGGCATATAAATACTATAACTAGAGTGTATATGGGGGGATGGGGAACCTAAGTAAAAAACTAGAGGGTTAATGAGAGGAAATTCAAAGCATAATTCATGTTCATGAGTGATTATCCCAAACCTACCATGTTATGAATGCCTTGTTAGGTATCATTGACATATAATTTTACATGTTTTTGTGTATGCCGAAATTCAATGTCTTAATCCATTATTATGCTCTAATGTATTATACTCTATATTCTCTTATAATTAATGTCTTATAAACTACAAAAATTCATTCAATGATTTAGGACTATGATCTTTTCTCTAAAGGGTATAATATTTTAATGTTATTCTCATGCTCCCACAATCTTATTCTTATGTTATGTTGAGGTATTTACTTTATTTTCCTTTTCCGAGCATTTGAGCTTAGCCTATCATAGGTTTTATTTCCCTATGTAATGAATAAATTTTTTTTTGGAATTCTAATGGGGAATATAATTACGAGATATGATGAAGATCATTTTCCATATTAGAAGAATCATTTCCATGATTCAAAAGACAATATTCTATTATAGTCCTTAGGTGTGTTCTTTCATTATGTGTTGAATACTCATATAAAAATATATAATATCCATGTATTTTAATCCTATGTCTCTATATGGAATGATTATAGTGACTAAATTATTATATTATATAATTATGTTGTAGAATTATTTTATTTGGTTATAAGTGTGACGTGGTATTTAGAGGTTGTACTATAGTACTTATTCTTTAATTATTTTGAATCATATAATGAATATTACGAGTAACCAATAGAAGTGATTATATGGAAGGTTAATATTTTAGAAAAAACATTATTAATGGAATATAACCCTAAATATATTCTATATATTGATTTAATAACGATAATTATATACTCATGGGATAGAATTAGTGCTAATGAAAGTGGTTAGTGATCAGACGGATTATGTTTTATTTGATCGGTTTACTACATGTTTGGATTTAAATAATACATTCAACAACCTGAGATTCTATTTTTGGAATAAGACATACTTTCATAAATGTTTTGTGGTGATAAAGGTAATCTTATATTTGGTATGTAAAAATAAGTGATTTATTATGTTGTTTGGACAATCTAAAGTTAAGTTGATTTTAGAGATTTATGTATCTTCCTTTTAAATTTGGGGTCTTTGATTTTGGAAGTAAATATCTTAGATAAGTCATAAGATTAACTACACGTTGATTGGATTATGTGTAACTTTCGATATTATTGTTTTTTTAGAATTTGATAACCATTTTGGTTTCAGTAATTTTTTAAATGCTGAAGGAGTGACATGTGGATCTTATAATTAATAAAAGTTCTTCAAAAATGAAAATTTATTCTTGAATATCCATTTCATGGAAAAATAGATGAAGTTAAAATTGATCTAAGCACAACTAAAGGTTGATATTATGAATATGGAATGGAAATAAATCATGTAATTTTATTTTATAAAGTGGTTATATTGATAGTAAAATAATCCCTCAACTCATGGAAAAGGATTTTGGAACAAAACATTTATCTCTGTACTTTGAGTACTTCAAAGACAATGGTCTTTTAACCCATCAAAAATTTATGGTTATCTGACGGTTATATTTCTAATGACCATTTTCTATATAAATATATATCATAACATGATAGTTATATTTATCTTCCATGTGCATATTTTTACTTTTTTATTATATTCCCCAATTTGATAGCCAAATTTTTTAATGACCTTCACATTTCACTTTCCCCTCTTATTAAGAAGTTGATTTATTAATCTAATTTATAATGGGAGTTTTAGATAAAAGAATTTTCAAATATCAACCCTGTATTATGAAAGTAAAATTTCAAATTGTGAGGAGGAAATTTATTGATGTATGGGAGAATATAAAACCACAATATTTTATGGTATTCCTATTTTTAAATTTAACTCCTTTGGTAGCTTACATTTCACTCAACAACCATCTTAAATTAAAAATGAAATATTATTATCTGTTTCTCATGACATAGTCATCAAACTGTTGGGAATGAATAATATTAAAAACATTATTTAATAAATCACTTTCCACTACACTTATTTAATCTTTTAATTAATTATTTGTGAATAAAGAATTAATATTGAGTTAAAACATTTTCTTCTTAAAAAAATACAGTCTCTTCTAAAATTGTTTTCTTGATATTTATGAGTAAATAATATAATCAATTTTTGGATCATATACAAAGTTTATTTTATAAAACCAATATAATTTTTGAATCCAACATTTTAAAATAATATTATGGTGAATTTTTTAGTAATTTTATGAGAAGATTGATCTCCTAGTGAATATAGAAAAATAGTGATTTTTATAAAACAATTATTTTATTTATATTTAGTACCCTTATTATTTTAATTTGATCTCCATGTAACATATGAACTAATTATTTTTTTATTCTAATTTACTTCAATTTAAAAATACTATTACCTTATTTTAGTATAATAATATTATTTGTCTTTAATATACATTTTAAAAAAACATTGAATTTTGCAGGATTAATCATAAAATAAATTCTGACACATCTATTTTTTGAATTTGGAAAAATGAATGAAATTTTTTTATTCATATGGTACTAATTTATTAAATATTTCATTTTTTCAATATGAAATGTAATCATGGTATTGTTTTACCATGATAAAGTGTAAATTGGGTAATTTATGGTAAAAATAAGACAATAAGAACTACAAAATTTCAGTAAAACATTCAAAAACATTATAATATGAGTAACATGAATAAAAAAAATTATTTTCGATTATATGACTATTTATATCCTTTTTAAAAATATTAAGTTTCTTATAATGTTTTATTTAATTTAAATTCAATGTTGTGACATTCATTTTAATAAAAACTACAAAATATTAAATATGTTGTTATCCAAAAGTTATCTTCAACTATAAATAATATTTTAAAAGATAAAATATCTATCTGCATCATGGTAATTTATTTTTATATTATAGTGAATAAATATTTATCCTAAATAATTACAAATCGATGATGAAGTAATTATTCACTTAAAGGAAAAATCATATAAATAATATTAAAAATATTATAATAAATATAATTTTTTATATTTAATATAATCAAAATAATTTATAGATTAAATTGACATATTATTTATTTATTAAAATATATGTACAAAATTTATCTTTATATATATATTTTATTAAAATCAAATAAATTAATTGATCATGAAATTGAAATTATTAATAGTTTAGACTAAATAATTTTAAATTCTTATAAATCATAATATTTTGGAAAATTATAAGGATATGTTTTAAATGTCATAAATGATCAATTTATGGGTCTTTTAAAATGTTAAAGTAACTTTATTAAGCCTCAAAGATTAAAAACACATGTTATCTTTGTAAGAGTTAAAGATATTAAATAAGTCATAACACCAATAGATAAGTGTATAACTTTTGTCAAAAATTATTTAAATTTTATTTCATGATCTGGTTTTGATCCTTGATCCTCAATTAACATTATTGATTAATTAATTATTATCTATTTTTACTTGATAATTAATTTATGTTAAATTAATATTTTAAGAATTTGGTAAAGTACCCCTCACCTCAATTATAAAATGTCACTCCTTAATTCACTTCATACAACGCCTTAATCCATCTATCTTGAACAATTCATAAAAATTAATTTTTTTAAAATTAATTTTCCATGTTTTTGATGTTCTAGTATCCTTAAAAAATCAACCACATTCTCCCAAATATGTGATCTAAAGGATGTCCTCAGAAGAATAGATAACCATTTTTATCAACTCTTTCATGTTTGTTTATTCTTCTACCTATTCTTTTGTGTTTTTTCCATACTAAAATAAAAAATACAATATTTTAAATATACTTAAATTTAATTTTAATTATGAAACAAATATATTATATCTTTTATCCATCCTATTTAAAACAAAAGGACCACACAGGAATATGTACGACATACCTATCCACATAGTGATGTAATTCTTTTTTCATCACCAATTTTAAAATATATTTATAATGATGCAAATAATGGATATATTTATATATTTATATATTATTGTAATTATATTGTTTATGTAAAATTAATATACTATCTACTTCCTAACCCTTTCAACCATTTATAAATTAAATTTTTACTCATGTTTATGTATTAATTACCATCTCCACGAAGAGATACGTTTCATTTTCTATGTTCAACTTTCATGAATAGTTTTAAAAATGTATTTAAAGTATATATATGATATTTATCCCATTTATATAATTTTTTATTTGATTTAATTATATCCAATGAAAAATAAACGTGACCTTCATGAAAAAACATGCATGAAAATAGTAAAGAAAATATCATCCAAAATATATGAAATAGTAAAATATTATTAATGTACGAGTGATAAAATGTTATAAAAGGATCATATAGGATGATATAACTATAAATATGATTATTTGATAAATTTATAACTTGTTTTAAACCATTATAAATGAGTTTTTAAAATCATTTAATGAGGTCAAACATGAGGTAATAGAATTTTTTGTCACTTTTATTTCCACAGTTAACATGCTTATTCACCACTTATTTCATTACTGTGGGGTATATAATGACTATTTTATATAATATATTTAATCAAACAAAAATCATGGAATTTAAATTTTCATTTTAAGATATTTATTTCATGGTTCATACGATTCAATTGATTACAAAGTTATATGTATTTATTTAATAATATAATAATTATTCAAAATTATTTAAAAGTCCATGATGAGAAATATTTCTTCTCTATTTCCTTGATTTATAAAATAATTTAAAATTTTTTTTACTATCCGTAAGTGATTTCCTAAATTAATTTATACCCACTTTTTTTTTATTTATAAAATATTTTAATATGAATCTTCATGTCATTTTCAAATATAGGTATTTATGATTTTTCTTACAAATGTGTGAAAGGAATGTGATTTTTAACTTAAATGTTCTGAATGAAATTTTCAACCCTAATAAATCATTATTATATAGATATTACATTAAAAATTTAGAAGTTTATTTTCAAAAAAAAATCATTTCTTTCTTACATGTGCTGTTTTAAGATTTTAAAATTTATTTTCAAATTAAAATAATGGTAGTTTATTCCTGAAATATTGAAGAAATACCTTTAAAATGTTCTCATCTATGAAAACATAATTTTTTAATTTTATATGAAGTATTTAATTTAATGATACCAACTATATTATTTTTCATTTTTGTTTTTGGTTATTTTTACTCTAGAAATATTGAAAAATCCATATCTTTTAGTCAAATATAAATACTTGATTATAATGAACATATTTTGTGAATCAGTTATTTGATATATGATGAATTATATGGACATAAAAGAATATGTGGAGACCATATATATAGTGAAATCTATTAATCAGTATTCTCATGAGAAATATTAATTGGCCAAAAACTAATTGGTTTGTAACTAGATGTTTTAAACAATCTTGTGAAAGGTATTGACAATAGGTATAAATTTGGCTAAACTGAATTAGTTTATACCCAGTCATTTTAAACCATCTTATGAATGTTTTTAGTGGTAAATGTATCATGTTACTAGGAAACACAATGTCTAATAATTTAAAATTTCACTCATGTAGATTTTAGTTTTTATTATTAATGAAATTTTTAATATGATATTATCTCTTACTGCATTTCATTCTTAGTTATTGATTAAATTGAAACTATTTTTAGTTATTCACATTTCCATATTTATTAGTCATTATATTATAATTACATTCATGGTTTTATTTATATATTTCTCTTTTTGTGTTGAATATTATTATTTATTTTTGGTATCTTCCTATGTTCTTGACCCTTACGGATCATTTGATCTCACCTTTATTCATTTTACCAGTAATACATGAGGTATAATTTTATTTTTTATACAATGATAGGATATATGGAATAATGTTATTTTAAAAAAAAAAATTAATTTAATATGTGAATCTTATATATATTTTGTTTATTATGATTGGTAATCTATTAGGTCCTTTGAGATGTGATTCCTTATATCTTATGCTAATGTAATAATTTAAGGAACCAGATCTAGGATACTAGAGTCATGATTTTTATTGAGATAATTGAAAACCCATTATAAAGAAATTATGGTAAAAAAATAATTGATTTAATGGACTCTCATGACCTTGGGGAAGGGACTCTTCATGGGGAAAAGTATAGTCGGTGCAAGATGTTATGTAATAAAGAAATTATAATATGATTTAAAAAATTTATTATTAATTTATATATCATGGAGGTGTGGGATTAATTTAAATTTATATCTCTATGTAATATAAAATGAAAAAAAAAATTATCCCCTCATCCCCTCTCTTCAGAAGGTAAATAAATGGGGACCTCAAATTATTATATTCTGCAATTTCGAGATAATTCACTCTGATTGTAGAAGAGTGGTTCAAGAAGTGTCTTTAGACATAGTATCCATCAATGAACACAATTTATTAATCTATCAATTTAAAAATATGATGAATAAAGTCATGTATTGGAGTAATAACAATTTCATTGATATTAACATCAAGATTAATGGCCTTGAGAAGAAGCTGATTTAAATTAAGGAAAATCATACTAAAAAGATTGAGATAAAAACACTGAACAATGAAGTGGAATTATACAATAAAATAAATTCTAAGATCAATATCAAGGAACAAATACTCATAGATAACTTCATGGTGAAATTTAATAAATAGGGAGATAGAAACACCCATTTCCTTAATATTATTCTAAAATTAAAGAGATATAACAAGGCCAACTCTTTATTGAGAAATAGTGACTCATTCATATGAGGGAAGAATGAAATCAAAGAATGCATCTTAGGATACTATATGTACCCATTCTATTAATAATTGATGATGAACATTAAATACATTAGGGTTTTTATAAAAAAAGTTCATTTTTCAAGATGACAATAGGTTTCTCACTCACATGTTAACCCAAGAGGAGGTGAGACATGTAGTTTTCTTCATAACCAATCAAATTCTCCTAACACTAATTTTTTCATCCATATGTTCTTTCAAGAGTATTGGAGAATCATAAATAAATACCTCTTTAGTTAGATCATAAATTTCTTAAGTATTGGTGTCCTATAAAATGGAATAATATTTTAGTTTTTATTCATGTTAAATAAGTTTAAAGCTATAATATCCTTTCACCAATTATGAATTCATGATTTGGATAAAACTGTTTAAATTTTTTTTAGTATGATTCTTATAATAATTATATTCATTGAATTTGTTATTGTGATCTCTAAAATCCAATTTGGTTTATTTTAATGAAGAACGATTAAAAATTTCCGGATTATAGCCTCTAATCATATAAATATTTTTATAAAATATTGAATTATTAGAACCCATGATTTAAAGCTAGAAATTAAGAAATCCCTTGACACTATAAACAATGAATTATTATTTTATGTGTTTCACATATTTGGTTTCGATCAATTTTTCATTGGCTTGATCAAACTCTTCCTTGAATATATATGAATATCAATCTTCGTAAATTTAATTCCAAGTGGTTATTTATTCTTCTCATATAGAGTTAGTGATGGGGATTTACATTATACAACTATATTTATCATTAAAAAACACTAAATGAGATTGTATATTATTAAGAATTCTAATTAGGGGCATCTCAAGATGATTCAATATTAATAATGTATTAAAGCTATATCTCACATTTTCTATTATGCTGAATTAATAATTTTCTATAATGTGAGAATTAAAAATGTAGAGTCTCTGAAGGATACTCTAAGACACTTCATGTAATTTTTTTAATATTTAATTACTTTTGACAAATTAAAATTTTATTTAATAATAAAATTAATGTCAAAATAACTTTTTCATCTAGAAGAAGTTTAACATTATATCAATTAAATTTATTTAAATTTATATATGGTTTACCTTTTTTTGGGGTATAAATAATGTGATATACTTTAGGTATATTTTTATTACAATCATAAACCATCTCATTTCATATAAAGGTAGGTATCTATCCCTTACTTTTATATTTTCATTAATCAATGAAAAAATCATCCCCAAATTTGTCTATTATATTATGGTGTAAAAGTCACATATTACACTTAAAAATAGATTGAAGCAAAGTATTATAATCATATTTTGGATTTGGTTTATATATGTATGGAAAGTTATCAGTTTCCCATATAATACTGCTTAATTTATATATAGAGGAGGGGGATAGGTAGTTAAACCTACTAAAATTTTCAAAGCTATAAAATATTAGTCTTAATGAACGATTTATCTAAAAATTAATAAGGGAATCACATCATTTAGATCAATGTCATAAAAAATTAAAAGAATGTATCTATAATTACATTTATTCACATTTCAGCCCATATATTAAAATAATATAGGATTTCATTATATGTTAGTCTTAATGTACCATCCTCCATGGTTTTGACCATTATTTGTTGATTAAAATTTAGTTTGGTTCATCCATTGTTGATTTTTTTCAAGGGGAAATTATAGAATCTCATTTCAAAATCATGGAAAAAATAACCTCAGAATTGAACAATCTACTTTTTGATTCTCAAGGGTTCCATTTATAATTAATAATTCATCATTAGTAAGGAAATTTTATGTTGGAAGCCACTGATTCATTGTATAATAATAGGTAAACTACACTACCTATATCACATTGGAAGGTATGCATTAGCTTGTTGGTTCCAGTAGATTAATAAGAAATGGATAAATCCTAAATGGATTTTAATCATATGGATAATTTACAATAATATTATTCATACTAAATATATTCTAAGAAAATATGATATGAACTTCTACTATTGGTTTGACTTCTATATGTAGGTCCCATATTCATTTGTTCTTATATTATTATATTATTCTATTCTAAGTCTATATTATTGAATTTATTTTTTAAAAGATAAAATATCTAAAAGCTGAGGCTTTCCACACATTATAGCATCCTGATATAGTCAATCCATATGAAATTAAATTTTTAATTTATTCCTTGTGGCCATTGTGGCAGCTAAATATATCATTTTTTGGAAAAAAACATTGAAAGGTTTAGGAAAGGGAAATTAATATGAATCATCCCCATACACAAATTCTCCAAAATTTCAGGATAAAAATGTATTATGGAATTTTTTAGATATAAACATCATAAAATATTTTTTTATATTTAAATAAAATATCTTATGGAATATGTTTTATTATATTTTGGTTATATTCATATTTCTTTAAACCCCTTATATGCAAGTTTGATAAAACATCAAATTGGATGGTGCTATGAAATGAAATATGCAATGAGCCGCCTACAAAGTTATTTTTAGAGATATAAATAGAGGATACCTTTGATTCATTTGAAAGGATGAAAAATAAATAGTTGACATATGAAATAGAAATTATTTGAGTTATAATAGAGATCTTTATTTCTAAATTTTACAATTCGACCAAGATATGTCTATAGGTGGACTTCACCTTCTCTATTAGGGAAATTAATCCCAATATAACTTCATCTATATGTTGAATCATGGGGAAATTGGAATATTTCATAAGAAACTATAAGTGTGCATACTATTTAGTATTTTAAACCTTCTAATGGAGGTAACATGACTACAAAATTCTGGAAAATCTACGATTGGGGTTGAGAAGATCCTATTTTTAGAATTTAATACAAATGGTAACTGCATATTGTCTCCTCTATAAAATATCTAAAACATATTAATTCTATTTTTAAGACGTTTTTATCTACCTTGAGGATTTCATCCATGATTTTCATTTTTTAATAAATTAATTCTTATAATTAAAATTCTCATACACTATAAGAAAGTTGAAATATTTTGGCAGTTATTTTTGGATATTGCGGCAATTTAAACCACCACTATATGCTTCTGTGGCGGTTTCCGAACACCGCCTCTAAATTGTGTTTCAGGAAACAATTGGATACAATTAATGAAGTTTACTGGCGGATTATGGGAACCATCATGGTTGGCACATTTTAATGGCGGTTATAATGTTTTTGGTCATGGTTTTTCTGGGCATGGGATAAATTTTTTTGCCGTGGTTAAACCCGCCGCTAAAAAAATTAAGGGCATGCCCCGAAAACCACTACGAAAAACATTATAACCACCATGAAAAAAGCACGGATGATGGGATAATATAGAATTGGTTAGAATTTATGCAAAATTTAAGACCGTAGCAGGTGTTCAAACCGCCACTAATAGATAAATACCAAAATTTAAGGACATTTAGAACCACCACTTAAAAACAGATTTACAAAAAAACAAATACTTTCTACAGCCCTTGAATCAGTGCCCAGAAAAAAATCCATTCCTAGAATTACATAATTACAATAGAATACATACTATAGTCAATATGAAAGGATTTTATTAACTAAGCACAACCAAATGCATTATCTAGGGTGTAATGGAATGCAGATAAACATATCTCATAGCAAAAAGACCATTAAACAAAATTACAAACAAGAATGAATTTCATATATCATGGAAACAATTCCAAGAATAGCTTCATCTTATTCTATCTATACCAGTTCAAACCATGACATATCCATTCATATAAATATCATAGTAAAAAGTTCCAGATTTTATTCTTTTGGAAACCAATTATGACTAATATTACATTGCATAATGATTTTCATCATATTATACTTTAGGGGAACATGGTTTTATATCCAATCCTTGGTTGGGATGACATGCAAAAAAAACAAGATTTCAATTAAAATGACACATTTTTATGCACTTTATGGTTGGATGTGTCATTCAATAATATGTTTTCATTAGGATGGTAGGTAGAAATTGTGGTTCGTTTGTGATTTTAGAGGAATTTTTGATATTTTACTAGATCAAGAAGCATTTAATCACATCTCATTTAAAATAGTAATCATATGACAATTATAGGAGGAAACACATGGAATTCATTGTGGGTGTTTGAGTTTTATAATGGGAGACCCCTCAATTATGGAATCAAATATTACAGAAGAAAAGGATGCCAACAATGAATTTTATAGGACTTTTTGGGATTGGAAAGAGTGTCATGATATTGGGAGTATATTATGAATTTCCTCCATAATAACATGGAATGTGTGATGTATTACATATCTCTTATATTCAGTTGTACATTCTCGATCAAAATTATGTGATCAATTAAGAATAATTTCAATTGGATCCTTACCCAACATTTGTGGAGAACATAGTTTTAATCATTGGATGTAGTGAGAAAATGTTTTGATGATAACCAATGTCACCTGTTAGAGTCATATCGGAGCTTGGACGTGTGCCTAAAGAGTCCTACAAGTTATAATATGATGTGAATGTTCAATAACTGATGTTTTTTGAGTGTGAAATATAGAATCAATACTATAGGATAATAAATCCTTAGAAGGGGAGATTTTAATTATTTGATGTTTTCCAAGGGCCTTAATACTTACATTCTATCCTTATTTAATTCTTTCTGAGATATTATTTTATTGGGTGAATTCATAGGTTGTTTGATTTGGGGTTTTAAGATTTATAAAGGCCTCTAAATGGTTGCATAATTGTAACATGGTCATGGGAATCAATGTGGTTCTATCATGAAAACAATGTGGATTGGATGAAGAAGGATACTAAGTGTGGCATGGTTAGATCATATATAGAGACGATCATGCTTATTTCCCTTGGAATATATGTATATCAGACTAGAGGAAAAAATAATTTTTATAACTCAATTTACCAAATGAGAATATTCATTCTTTTAAAATGTGATTGAATCTCATATTAAAATAATAATGGATAGAAATGAGTCTTAGGTTGATTTGAAAACACCAATTTTATCATGCATACAAGGGAAAGTAGAAAATTTTTATGTACAATATTTTGAAATGGTAGAAATGAAAATTTAGTGGTAAATGCATTGGGCTAGAAAATGTTGGATATTTTATTGTAATGAAAAATGAATTTAGGAAAAATGAATCATAAAAAATGAATCATCACAATAAAGAGTCGACATACATGGTGCATACCACACTCAAGAAATCAATACATAAAAGGTAACATCAAAAATCAATAAAATACATAAAAGGAAACATGAGAAATAAAGAAAATGTTAGGTCATGATAATGTTTGGTGGAAAATATGTGCCCAGTATGATACATATACAAACTAATTTTTACAATATTTTTCCTACAAATCAACAATACTACTAATCACTATCCGATGATGAACACCTATAATCACCCTCTCCTCCTTCATCTCCACATCCTGCTACCACTAGTAAGAACATTATATTGATAATTATATAGTGTTGCATAATTATATTTAATTATAAAACTAATAAAAGATATAAAATTAAATGATTTTGAATTTTTGTGATTTACTTGGTCACCACCAGTCTAGGAAATACCACCAGGGGCATATATGATCATCTGCTGACATATATCAATCAACACATTACACAAAGTGGATATCTGTGCCCCTTGTACCTGAACTGTGTTTCGTAGAAAACAAATTGCTCTATGAGCATCATTGGGTATGGACTGACTATGAACAATAGTATATGATGCTACAATCCCTGATCACCTGCCAAAGACCTCAGATGGTACAGGTCGCCCAACCAACCCGAAAACTCTACCAGGATGCTCCTTACCAAAGAAATTATCAATCAGTTCATCTTGGGAGACTAAGTATAAATGGCCAAGATTGGCATCCCTTACTTCTTAACATTTACAAATAAATCAAATATCAATATATATTAATATAGTAAAAAACTGATAAAAATTTATTATAAGGAAATAATGAGTTCATACCTCAACTTATTTGGCAATATAATTAATAAAACATCCATCAGAGTTTTTTTGAACAACCAACCATACTTCAGTCCAAGATGCTTCTTGCACTAAAATATATGCCTGAATTAAAAAAAATAAATCAGCAATTTAATATTTTAAATAGATTATATAGTCTTATAAATATTTAAAATAATGAATAGATTACTATAGTTGATAGGCTTCTATAATACTTTTGGACCCTACAGTGTGAGGGATGACTTGCATAGCCAGGCTTGATGCATTGTTTCTTGACAGATCCGGAATTAAAAAAATTAATATTAATTTATTTATTGTCATCTCCTCCTCATATACATGTATAAATGTAAATGAGGTTAACATAATAATATATATTTTAATACCATCTATTTCTCATCATGATGTTTGTCAACCAAATTCTTCTACTATTATTTTGGTACCCCATTGGGTAGCTTCTAACACATTTGTTGGATGTTCATAGAAATATCATTAACATTTCTCCAAAATCTCTATTTGATGTCTTTCCATTTAATTCCATGATTGTTCAATTTCCACTTTCATTCTATCACATGAGCAACAATAAAGTGAGAAAACATCTATATACAGAATCTCATTTTGAACATATTAATCACATGAAATTCAATTACACCATAATGTATTAAAATTACCTTTATTTGGGAATCAAAAACAACCTTTTTCCAACTTAGAGGCATATGTCTCTAAAAATCATACAAAATTACAACAGGAATGGGTTTCCCTGCCAGCTGGCCTAGAATTTGGCTATGTAATCTCATGGAACCATTCGTAGGGACCTCATATAAATCAAATGGGACAACTATCTTCTCTACCATCATATTCCACACATATTTAATTTTAATAATTTACTCCATAGATGAATTTTTTCTACTTTAATGAAAAATTAATTAGTATAAAAAAGTGAAATAAATTTGTTTATATTAAAATTTGTACTTATTACAGTTATCCTCCAGTATGCCTGTGATGAAATAGAAGTGCCGCACCACTTCCACTCTACTGAGGCTGTTGAAGGGGGATTCGACGACTCGGCTTTAAAAGGGATGGTCAAAGTGGATGTGAGAAATGGTTTATGGGGAGATGGTGTAGGGGGCAGTCATGTGGTGACTCAAATGTCGTTGGGATGAAGATATATAGATCTTCATCTATCATAGTAGTGGATAAAATAGTGTATCACTTCCTCTGTTGAATTCTTCTCATTTAATCAAATAAAATTAATTTCAGAACATATATTTCAAAATAAATATTCAGAAATGAAAATTATAAATTATAATAAATTCTTGGTACTAGTAAACAAATATACATTAAAATGATAATGAATGACTGCACCAATGAAATAATTGGTTGCTAAATGAATAAATAAATGTACATAAAATAATTTTCCCCTTCAATTATGCGTTTTTCCTACTCCATTACTTCATCTAATTAATTTATCCATTACAGAGTAATATTTTTAATATCTTGATCTAAAAATAATTCGGCTTTTTGTTGTTGATGAGTTAAAACTTCAGTGGTCAACTCATCATCTTTATAACCCATAACATACATATCCCTTTCTATTACATGAGAAACTACACTCCACAATTCATCCACAACATCATTCATAAAATATACCATTCTTTTATATGATTTTAAGATATAAGGATCATGCAGTTCATAATCCCCAACATCTATCAATCGAGATAAGTTCACAAAAGTAAATTTCACTGAATCTTTTTTAACACCTCTGATAATATAGACACAATTTCATTTGAATGAATCAACTAAAAAATGAAAGTGGTATTTTAATTCAATAATATCAGTCAGCTTTCAATAATAGCCCACATCAGAAAAATTAAAAATACAATTATTCTATGTTTTCTAACCCTATTCTCAATAAAAATTATGAAATCTAAATCCATTCTCGTAGTAAGCGTTGGACATTCTAACTTGTTTGAGAGGACCTCGAGCAATAAACTTCCAATCTTCTAACAACTCCACTCGAGTATTATTATTAATAATCTAAATAAAGAAATCTACTTTATTGTATTTACAAAATATATTTGACAAACTAATATTCATATTTTTTGTAATATTTATAAACTTACACATCGTGAAAAAAAATCTATATGCACTTCATTAAGCGTGTCCCTTTTATCTTTCTCATTTCATGTTTTGCCTTTATTTAATTTCTTTTTGTGTATCCTCAACTATATAGTAAATGGATATGTAATTTTACTATTCAGCATCACATATCCATGTGCCTGTAATAATTCCAATTCTGTTAGTGTCACATTTGATGTCCTCCCAACTAATTGTCCAATAGCATGAAATATTTTTTATTTCTAATTTATTTGAGATTGAGTCTATGTGTCATAAGCATGTACAGATCTATTAAATCTTGCCTCAAAATCATCCATGTATCTAGAATAAAATTAAGACACTCCCCATCCAAATAGCCTTCAACAATAGATCCTTCCCATTGAGCTTTATTTACCATGTATGATTTCAAATGCCCGAGATATTTATGAAATAATATAAACACAATTATGAATTTAATTATGTGCTGAAATTTTTTAAAATAAATGATAAACATATAAATAAAGTACCTTTCAATTGGATACAGCCATCTATAATGAATAGGGCCTCCTAATTTATCTTCCTCAACCAAATTCACAGTTAAATGAATCATGGAAGAAAAAAACACTGGTCAAAATATCATCTCCATTGCACAAAGGGTCAATACAATCCTCTCCTGGAGGATGTCAAGCTGAAATGGATATAGATATTTATCATATATTTTTCTGAAAAATGATCAGAATTGGAGTACAACAATAGTAACCTTTTTAGGTAAGAATGTACGCAATGCCAATGGTAGTAATTGTTGTAAAAAAATATGTGAGTAGTGACTTTTTAGTCCATGTATCTTATGATTTTTCAAGTCAACACACCTCAATATGTCACATAAATACCCATCAGATACCTTCACATTTTCAAAAAATGGAAGGAATGTGTCTTTATCCCTATTTTTCATTGAAAAAATTGTTTGAGCATAATTTTCATTCTCATATGGACAGAGATCACGTTTTATGTTCATTACATGTAAGACTATGAAATGATTGAGATGATCCTTCGACTTTCCATTCATATTAAGAAATGTGAAAATAAAATTGTAACATAAATTCATCTTAATATGCATCAAATCAATATTATTCCGCAATAAATTAAATTCCCAATATGAATGTTTGAAGAATATAATTTTTTTCATTGTTTCGTTTCGATTTCACTTGACGATGCCCTTCGAACCCATTTACCACTATCATTCAAATGATTAACCTTCCCAAAAAAAAATTCAGCATTTTCTAGTTATGTCAATATTTCATAACAAGTTAAAAACTTTATAGGTGGTCTATGATAAATGAAACCATTAAATTTTTATATGTTCATCCAAAATCTATGAGATGCATCAATAAATATTTGATTGCACAGGAAGTACCATTATCTACTGTGAGGTAGCATTTTGGGCTCAAAATCAATGTTACAAATAAGAAAAACCAATCCCATGTAAATTTTCCAACCAGCTAAATTCCCAAGCCTAGAGAAGTCGCTAATGGTCCATATTAAAGAAGCATACATGCCGAACATTATTTTAGAATAAGAATCAAATGTCTCAACACCATTGCTCCATAACTCCTATAATTCATCAATCAAATGTTAAAAGTATACTACAATATAATTTATAGGAAATTTATTTCTAGGAATAATTTTCCAAATGATAAAAGATGTTTGATTCATACACATCCACAGTGGAATATTGTAAGAGATCAGAACAACTGGGAAAATGCTATAACTCGTACTAAAAATCATAAATGGGTTGAATCCATCAGTAGCCAATCCCAATTGAACATTCCTAGGATCAGTTGATAAATATAAATGTAATGAATCAAATTTCATCCATGATGTTGAATCCTGTGGATGTCACATAAACCCATTATTTTTATTATCTACAGAATTCCACTTCAAGTGTTTGGCGGTATTCGATGAGATGAGTAATCTTTGCAATCATGGATTTTAAGTTAAGTAACACAGAACCATTAAATGTGTGTTCCTTTTCTTCTTATTCATGAAATTATACTGATTCAGACTTACAACATCACCCATTGACTACCATCTAGAAGAAGAACATTTTTCTCAATTATGTCTACTTGAGTCCTCTCTCCTATAAAGCATACAATAATTGGGACACACATGTATTTTTTTTATAATTCACACCAAGCCTATTAACTAATTTTTTCATATCATAAATAGCCACTATGATTTTTTCTTCATGAAATGTATCACACAATAATTACAATATCATGGGAATTACTTTATTTATAATTCCACTTATGCATTTGATATAGAATAACTTCAGAAGAAAAGAAGACTTTGAATATTTCAAACATGAACTATAAATCTATTTATTTCAATCCTCATCTAAACCTTGAAACATATTTTCCTCAGTGATGATTTCTCTAACATTTTTCTGCATATAATCAAGAAGGTGATCCAATGATATTTTACGATCCAGATCTGGTTGTGGTACAGTCTCAAAAACATCACCAGCCACGTAGAAATTTGTAGCACACTCATCTGGTTTTTCTCTTGTGTTTTGATGTTGATAGTGGTTTCTTACAGTGCAGAATGCATCATTTATGATGTTTTCCACTTCATTTTCCATTATCGATGAAGTTGGGAGCTCATTGTTTGGATTAACATCAGTGCTCATCCTTTTTGTAATGTTTGATTTTCCATGAAAAATCCATCACAAATATTGACTAGGTAATTGATTCATTGTTAAATGTCCATAAACATCAATACACTTTATCCATCTTCTTAATTTACATTTAGGACATTGTAATCTTATTCTACCTTGAACGGATCTGTTAGATATTTTAAAATATAAAAACTTCTTCAAACCCCTAAAATAATGTGGTCTATTTCTTGGTGATGTGATCTAGATTTTATCCATGTATATCACAATGTGCCTACAAATTATTAAAAAAATTAAAATAAATACTTATTACAAAATAGGGAAAGATATTTATATATACTATATGAAAAAATATATAAATATGTTATATAAGGTTTTCCTCTATAAATACATGTGGAAAATCACCCACTATAAAACCAAAGTATTCAAATTAAAAAGATCTATAAAAGAATATGAGAACAAGGATCCCAAAATGTAGTTATTGTATGTCATGCTCCACCCAAACAGATGGTCAAACTAATGATGACATTACATTGGTATCACTATGGTATGTTCTTGATAAATCATATAATAATTATGAAGTAGTTAGTAATATGAAATGGAAACAAACTCTAACCTTAAATTAGTGGACTCAAATTATTATTCAATGAGTTGGGTATGGTCTGCGGTTGAGAATTTTAGAACATGTGGGGTTTCATGGTGATGTTTTATGGGTAACAACATGTTGTGACCCTACATGTGATTAAGTTTTTCAGATCTGGGTTGGATCATTGAACATCATTGGGGGTTGAGACATGATGTGGACCTCTATTAGAAATAAATTATTGTTGGCCTTATGATATTCTCCTTTTAGTATCTATGTATATAGGTATGTATACAATGTATTATTTGATCCATTGGTTATTAGAGGAATAACAAGGATTTTAAAAATCCATGTCTTATTTAACATATTTTGGTTGGGTTTCCTACATGGATTGTCTTGGTCCAAGTGTGGTTTGTCTTGGCATAGTAGTGATGTCTAACAAGTACAATGGATGATGATTAGAATACATGTTTTGAATTGGATAATATTGTGGAATGTAGAAAGGGAAAGTTGACACATCCCTTTGTAAACTATTTTCATGGTTCTACTAGTGAGAGAGTATGTGAAGCATGTGAATTATAAATTAACCCTGATGGATTCATGATACTTGATCACATGTCATTATAGAAGTACATGTAATCTAAAATAAACAAACTTATATGATAGTGTAAGATTACGGAAACAAAATATAGTGAGCCTTGAACATCCATACTACCACATCTCATGAATGAGTAACTAAAACATCACCCATTAAACATATAAAAACAAATCCACCTTAATTGTTTAATTTAACTAAACCAATTGATCCCAAATTTCCCAAGAAAAACCATCACAAAATAATCCTTAAAGATCATAAATCATCATTTCACAAAACAAAACATGTTATATGGGGAAATACACCAAAAACAATAGACATATAAATATATAATACAACATTTAATGGAATATAATAATTTTTTACACTCCATTTAGAGTTTGTTAAATATCCATGAATAATAGTAGGAAATTATAAGAGATTAATACACATCCTTTACATGGTACCATTTGATGTGCCATACATTAAACAACTCAAAACCTGAATCTAATATAGTCTTCTATGAAAAATCAAGAATTCCTATGTTAATTGATGAGAAAATCTATACACACCCCATTAAACAAGATTCTGTTTTGAAAACCTTCCATTAAAAATCCAATTGACCCATATAGAGGAGTCCGAAATAATTCTAATGTGATGATACATTTTAATAATAGAATAAAATTTATGTTCCCAAATAAAATTTGAAAATTAAAAAAACATTCAATTTTACCTAAAAATATAAATTCAACTTCTTCCATCCACTATTAGAAATAATAAAAAACCACTATCACTTAAACTCTCATAAATGGTAAAAAATAAAATAATCCATAAATATTTTTCTGAACTACTAACTTTATTGATGTCAATAACAAAATTTATCTTTTTAATAGAATTTATTTATTTTAAACATCACCCCTTATAAAATAAATATAAACAACACTTTTTCACATTAAAATTTACCATTTTTAGATCTACATTCCAAAAGGGTCAAATATACATTTATAAATAATCACTGACTAGTTTTAAAACTAATATAAATTTTATATTTCATAATGAAATCATCCAATTAAAAATTGAATTGACAATAAACAAATATGTATTTTAAAAAATACGGGATTTATCGTTTCAATCTAAATACATATTTCATTATATACACCTTTTTGAAAAACCATGATATCCAAAAAAAATGTAACACATTATAAAGTCAGTTGATAAATCCATTCAAAATCCAATCCCACTCAAAAATCAAAAGGACCACATCGGATTATTTCCATTTTCAATTAAATGATTCAAATGACCCTATAATGAAGTGTTCTAAGTAAAAATTCCAAATGGGATGAAAATTTATGCTAGAACCGACCACATGATTTGATGGGATGGATATTATTCATTCATTAATTTTTCAAACATATCTAAGATCTTGAGTTAAGTCACAACCCATTTATTAGGTTTTGTATACAAAACCGATCCCATTTATCCCATTTAAATTTTCACCATAAATCCATGGAAACCCATATGAAACCCAATAAAATTAAAATGAGTATCTATACACCATAAATGGAAATATATATGAACATTCAATTTCAATATTCAAATCTCGACAACCCATTGTGGTTGATGTTCCATCATAATAGTGGGTGATCATGAACTCACTAATAAACTACATCTAGATTCCCAACAATAAAACTAACTCAATAAAAACTTAATGCACCAATATAAAAATATATTTCATTTGAAACTTGTATCCATTTTGGGAAACCAATGTTTTGATGAAATTTTTAATAAACCTACTATTGATGAGTTGATATGTTACCCAAACCAATTTTCCATTAGCGATAAAGGGAATTCTCGATAACTATAGGATATAAAAAAACTCAGGGGGTATCAAGTCCATGAACATGAGAATGGTATAACCCTAATATGGTAATAATAAACAAATGATGAATATATTAAAAAATAATAATTAAAATTCCATGAATTGTAATTCCTTCAAAATGAAAAAATCATAAATGAGATAGATGAATAATAAAATAGATAATTATTAAGCAAAAATTATTCCAAAAAAATGATTTAAATATAATAGAAGTAAAAATTACACTTAGGAAAAATAGCCAATACAACATACCAAGGGATAAAATAAATGGAACCTGAACAGCCCCTGTATCAACACTAATGAACCATATCCACTAAATATATTCCACTCATCAATAAATGAACCAAACTATCAATAAATGAATAAAAAATAACATTGAACCTAAAAGGGAAACATAAGATCTACATACACCTAGATGTGTATGTTTTGTTTGAACTGGACATTCCATGTGGGATCTCTCTATTGAATCTTGGAAATTACTTTTATATAACATTTAATATATCCTAGTTTGAACTAAAATATTAATATAGATATTTAACCTCCTTTTAAAAATTAAACCATGTCATTATTTATTTCGTGATTGTAAAACAGCCATCATTTCTAATTTAAAACATGGGTCGGAAAACTCACATTCCTTATACATTATAAAACACGAGAAAGAGTTACTTTAAAATTATGGTTAAAAATCAAAGTCAACCAATCACCCCACTTTTGATAACAAATTAAGAAAAGAACACTTATACAAAAACCAATAGGATTTTAATTTAATACATAAATTTCTAAAAACATATATAATGTATTTTGAAAATAAAACAAAAATGAACTCAATGGAAAATACAATAAATATCTTGCACCATGGTATCTAGAACAGAACATTAAATAAGATCATACTCTCATTGGTTTCTCAATATTGTTAATAAAGGGATAAAAATAATGCAGAAAATTAGATACACTAAAATGTACAAAATATAAACATAGCATCTTGGGGAACTCACTACGTATCAATTACCATGATCTGAACTGACTCCATATACACTGGTCCATCACTAAAGAACATTACATTTTAAATATCCCCAATTAAATAGTATTGACTTATAACCATCCTATGAATTGAAATCTATTACGGCAACATAATTCATTATGTATGTTCTATGTTTCTATAGGGAGTGACCCTCTAGAAATTTGAAAATCTATAGCAGGATTTCAATTTATATATATATATATATAATACATTGTCTCATTGGATGACCATGTCTTATCAAATAAAAATTGTAAACAATTATATGGATAAATTATGAATAATTTAAAATATATTTCATCATGTCTCTAATTCAAATTCATGGAGAAACAATTATCTTATTAGAAGCCATACATGGGAGCTGAGCTAGGGCTTCATGTGGTCGGTGGAGACGGGCGTTGAGGCGTGTTGATGGGTGGAGGGGCATGCTTATGTGCAGGGTTTTCATCAGAGAGATGAGTGGGGAGACGATCTAGGGTTTAGGGCTCACCAGGGTCGGGGGGGAGATGGCAGCGTCACGGGGTCAGGGGAGAAGGTGGGTCGGGGTTGGGTTGTTGGGGTAAGTGTCGGTATTGTAAGAAAAGAGGGTTTATAGGGAGTTTTTAATAAAATGCTGCTAAACCCTTTTAAAAATGGCTTAGCAGCAGTTTTATAAATCGTAGTTAAAGGAGATTTATATTGTAGTGATAATTTTATTAATTGGATTACTAAATGAAATTAAATATTGAATTGTATTTTGAATTTAATTTATGGAAACATGATTTTTTTGTTTATGAACATTATAATATATTATTTGAAATTGTATTTCTTGTTGGAATTCTTATTTCCAATATAAAAATATTTAGTAGGATTATAAAAAATTTTCATTATTTGGTCAAATAATGAAGCCCAGTTTTCATAGTTTGGGTGTCCCACTCATTTCCACACCACCCTATTTCCAAAAGTGGTTGAATAACCGTATATTTTTTTTGTTATAAATTATGGAGTTTTGTTGGGTGTGGTTCATTGTTGATGATGCAAATATCCACTTCTATAATTTGAATGGTTCATAAAGTTAGAGATTATACTGAGGTTAATGTGATGGAGTTGATACTTTCACAATCTAGAAACTAGAATAGTTTTATTTGACAATGGATAGGGGTTGCATAGGTTCTCTTATAGTCTAGACCATGGTGAATCTACCAATGAAGATATGGGTTTTCATGGCTGATCAATACTTATAATACTCAGCATTTATTGGTGACCAAACCCTTTGTTTTTCTTGCAACATTAGGGTTCTTACTACTAACATGACCCGATCCACCTGGGCCCCACATGGAAAAGTGGTAGGATGGGTATTCCAAATCATGCCCACCCTTAATTTGCATGTATCCAATTACTAGTACCAAGAAGCCATAGCCTATATGGGGTGACTAATAGATAACAACATTTAACATACCTATATCTAAAATATGAAATAATATCAAGTAAAACCATTAATATATATATAAATTGGAAGCCTAAAAAATGTACCTATGAGATATTAAATGGAATTTATAGTTCCACATAGGTATAATTATCTAAAAAATACATATATTATGATCTATGAACCCAGTTGGAATAAGACTAGGGAAAGTCACACTACATAGAATGGACTCCTTTATTGACCATTAATAGTAGCATGCACCATCATATATTATTACACACCACCCTATAATAACACTACTATCCCATTTACTGAGACTTCTAACATGGTCACCTCCAAATTTCGTAGCATTTTCACAGACAAAAAATGGTCTTCATAATGACTCAGTAGTAGTTGGCATATATATAGTCATTGTGACACCCTAGAAATTTAAACTATAACTGAAATGATAAGTTATCTAAAACCTAATACTAGGAAAAATAAAAAAACCATAATATTATCCATACACCATATGGTTTGGAGAACCATGATGTTAATATATTCATATCCTTAACATCATAGATCCTTAAAGTCCCATTTCTAGATTGAAATCATAGATAAATAATTTATTAAAATAACTATAAGTTCAATGTTGGAAACCTATTAATAATTTCATTATCGAGGGAAACAAAGAATCCTCAACATGTCACATGACCAACAACCCACAAAAAAGACCTCATAAAAATTTCCCATACATCATAGGTTCCAAAATACATCATTTTATATGTATTAAGGGACCGTCAACTTTCCATAAAATATTTTTTGACCAAGGGAGTACAGACCTTGACCATCTATAACAACCAATACGTAATGAATCCAACACTGATTCATAAAATATTTTTGGGAGGGACCCATGCATTAATAAACTATATGTGTTGACAGAGGGATTCCAAAAACCTAATGGAGGAACTTGTGCACATTCATGTGGTACATGTCAAATGCTGTATTTCATAATTCTTGTAGAGGACGCACGAATCATTAGTGGGGTAGTTCAAAACTACAAGTTAATATAGGATATCTATACCATATTATGACCATTGAAGCATTAAACTAGGATTAATCACACCCCAAATGTGTGTGGGAGTTCCAAAATCCAAAAAAAGAATATTGAAAACAAACACACTTTAATAAATGTATCTATAGAAGTTTAATAAATTCTAGGCTATATGTTAGGGACACAAACAATTTCATTTGTACGTTTTTGAGGGAGAACAAAAACTCGTTTAAATAATGACCATATCACCTAAACTAAGTAGCCTTCCCTATAGAGATGAATTTCTAAAACAACATAAAACATTGGATAAATATCCTATAGTGTCCCAAATGATTACACCATTACATTATACATAGAAAAAAAATCTATATAGGATACCTATGTTTTGAGAACAATAACGTGAACAAGGAGTAAAAATTTTTATTGAAAAATATCACATAGTATATAATTAGAGGGATGAAACATATAGAATTTGAGAAGTGGATAGACATGAAACACCACCATAATTTCGTATGTAGGTCTATTTATTTGTTTTGTATTGGAATCTTATTTGACTTTTTAGATATGTGAGATACTAAACATGTAATTTTAGTAAACTAATTCAGGTGATGGTAGATCTATATTGATTTTCCATGGTCGGTACATGGTATATATGACTCGGAACTCAATGATTATCACAAGTCATGTGGTCCTCCATTACATGATGTATTTCTTAGAGCACAGAATGTGTGTGACAAAAGTGGATACCTGTGTTGTTTACTCCAGTATACCTCAGGTCATGTAACCAGGAATTAAATTACCTAAGGACCTAAGGCACGAACTATGAGATATTTACTATGAAAATGAAAACATAACAACATATAGAGTTAGATACATGGCCTTTTTAACAAAGAAAATATGTTTTTATTACAAAATATAATATAAAAATGATATCCACATAAAAATCACCCCACCATTACTATTTTTTACATTGAACATATTTAATTCACCACCACATACCTACACTACCATAGCCACATCTAAAATGGTTAGTTTCACCCACTATTGGATCCTTAAGTGCTTTTTATCCCTTAATATATACACCAAAACCCATTTTCCTAGCATCACCTCACTATATTCCGTTGAAATATACACTGTCACACCTCTCATGAAAAGAATTTCTTTTTATTTTCCATGTACCACCACTATATAACTGTATGTTACCCCTTACATATCTTAAATGAAAAAATATCCCATAAACATAGATACAACTATATTTTTTTCCTAGGATACCATAATAAAACCTAAATCCATAGCGACCACCGACAATTATTGTATAAATAATGAAGGGTGAATAATTGGGAAATGAGGGGTTAAATGAATGTTGCGATATATTTTTCTCTATTTATTGTGGGTGAATGCACCCAACAATGAATAATATAAGGTAAATGAACTATCATTGAAATATTACAGTAATTATAATGTACATGGATTTTAATTTGTAACAACGAATGAAAAATAAATAAAATTAAGCATGAAACTTACGAATAATAAATCAAAATTTTAAATAATGATCCCTACCTCGATGGACAAAACATATTCATCGATTCAATTATCAACACCATGAAATTTGATGTGTTTCCTCACCCCCTTGAAGAACAACTCCACCATTAATAAAATACATCATCTTCATCCCTATAAATATCTAGGGGTTTACATTTTTTAATACAAAAAAACTCAATATAATGTGATAAAAATAATTATATTGACAAAAAATGGTTATTAAGTATTTTTATTAACAACTCAAGAGTGCATAAGATGATACCTAGAGCTCAAACATAATGATTATATCAATAATAGGTAAAACCCCTCCATCATGACATACAAAATGTCTCATAATTTCAATAAATTATTTCATTAAGAAAATTCAATTATTCATAATTGTGTGATAAATATTTTTTTACATTATAAATATTAAATATCACTTAAAATTTTCCAGTTATATAATTACATAAAAAATAATCATGTGTATTAACACGTTTCTCTAAGATAAATACTATTGTTAGAGTTTTTTGAGATCCTTTATAAGGTTAAATTTTAGATTTTACTCCTTTATAGGAACTAGGTATCTATAATAAAAAAATGTTAATTATCAATTGAAGAAAAATACACCTTGGTATACCCTCCCAACCATTAAATAGTTTTATCCTAGAAAAAGAAATAGTAAGGGATACTAAAATAGATATATCATAAATCATATGAACCATGATTTCATGTAAATCATCATTATTTTATTATTTGGGTTCTAAGTGAACCTATAATTAAATCATGTAGGAATAAATCCTTTATTATACCTCATTCATTATAGGATATTCCCCCCATTTGGTCATTTACTTACTCTCTAAAATAATATTACAAAGGTTGAGCTGGAAAAAATATTTGAAAAAACTATAAGAGCACATTCAATTAGACTCAAAATGATCCCTTACCAAAGGAATTCCCATCTATATGTCACTCATTCACATGGGGTAAATAAAAACTAAGAACCCTCAATATTAGTGTGGAAGTGGTATGTTTCTCAAAAACTAACCTTTGTATCCTAGTAACCATATAACTGATCTATCACTAACATGGATCGAAGGGAATTTCCAATCCCTATGGGTTGGAAAAAAAATCTAAATTCATACACTCATAAAAGTGGGAACTAATTTACCTCAAACATAAGGAATTAAATATAAACAAATCAGTTCTCATACAAGAAAAAATCTATAGAGAGAAGTGACCTAATGTAAAATTCGTATAACCAACCCAAAGTAATATATTAAAGTAATCAATAATAGGAATGTAAACAACCAAATTACAAACATAAACTACTATAAAATCCCAGTTATCAACAACAGCTACCAAATCCAAGTGGTGTCATAACCATTCGTGTAACTAGAAGAAGATAATCTAAAAACACCCAAAGGCACATGTAGGGTGTGAGCTAAAATCTTATTTGGGCCTCAACAAGGATTCCATAATAATATTATTGAATTTAATTAACCAAATAAATCATTTAATTCTAAATAAAAAGGGTTTGTTGTTAAGTAGAATATTTAAAAAATATATTTCTATATCAAATGATGGAATACTCTAAAAAATGTATTAACAAACATGTAATATAAATAAATTATATAAATTTAGAAGGTATATAAAACATTTTACAAAAATAATAGAATATATTTCACATACAAAAAAAACGGAAACACGATCTTATTCCAAAAGTAATGATGGGTCCAAGCTACGAGACTCCATCACCCTCAAATAGTTATCATGGAAATTTTTGTACAGAAATCCCATTGATACATACCATAGAGGACTCATCACCATATTTTTTGGGATGTGACTTGCTGCATTTATGAATTTTTATTTATTGTAAATAATATTGTACTATCTTGAATAACTCACTAACTACATACAATTTCATTTTCTTTAGTAAAAATTAATGATGGACTATTTATTTGAAGACTGCATAAAATAAAATTCATCCCATTATCCATTCTGAATATACCCAATTTCAAATTAAAAACCAAAATATTGGTTTTAATCAAACAATGACTTTTTACAAGATAAAACCAATGTGTTTCTATCAAATCCATTTTAATCTATTTTTTCATAAATTCCAATTTAAATTAAATTTCATCAAATCAATATACCAATTTAATGTTGACTATTTAAATCTCAAAAAAATTACAACAATTTCACAAATAGTCCCTATGTCAATGAAATTGGGTTTTTTCCCAATTTCATTCCAAATAAATCAAAAAATAAAAAATCAATGGATTTGTTTTGTCAAATTAATTGAATGAAATTAAATTAAAATCAAGAAAATGAATTTATTTTTAATAGTTTAATTTAAATACAAAAATTTAGGGTTAATAAATATTTATCTTCCTAATGGAACCATATACATTGGGAACACAAGAACTCAAAACACAATCCCATAAGTGGGAAACTAAAATGAAGAACACTAATAACGAATATATGATTAACAAACCAAGATTCAAGATCAAAAACAATGTGGATTAGATTATCCAATATAATGTAGATCTAAAAACCCTATGGAGGAAACTAGAGAATGTGGGAGATGGAGAACAAGAAGACAAATCCTATTAGGAGGAGATCATTCACCATTCTCATAGATTAAAATCACTTCTAGAGTGGGGTAGAGAGCCCAAAATCCACTCTTGATATCCTCCATATATGAATAAAATTTAATGGTGTCATACATGTCCATCGGGCATCTAAAAAGTTGGTTTTTATATTATAAATATTAAATTAAAAATTAAAAAACCACATATGTATGATTATCTGGGAACATCAACACGATTTGAAAAACCTTGTTCTCTAGCCATGCAGCCCTTTTTGTTAAGGTTCATGGTCAATATAATGTGGGTGCAAGATTTCTCAAACTATGAACTATATATGAAATACCCCACTATATTGGTTTTCATGGTTTCAATGGTTTCAATTAGGAGTGCACACGGTTTTGGAATATTGTGTGCCAACCATGCACGGTCTATAAACATTCACAATTTAGAAACATTTCACCCAAAAAAACCCCAAAAGAATCCCATCCATATCCTGTTCAAAATAGGGGTTTATGAATACCTGAAAATAGTATCAAGATCCTATAACCTCCCTACTAAAGATATTTTTTATCCCCAGGAATCCTACTCTGTAGCTTAAATCCCAAAAGGATTAGTCCACTTCTCTCTCGTTATTTCCTCCATCTCCTACATCTCATGTGTATCAAAACCATGCTTCTATTGAACTCAACCCAAATGTAACATCTTTCCAAGAAGTACCTTGCATTCATAATCAACTATCCTAACTGGATTCTCATTCACATACATACTAGGATCTACCTCAAGATCACTCCAACTCAGAACATGATAGGGATTAAAAAGTTATTTTTATATCTTAGATACATGGGACACGTAATTTATTGATGTCAGCATTGAAGGAAGTTTTATTTTTTAATCCACTTATCCCACCTTCTCAAAAACATCAAATGGTCCCACAAAATGAGGACAATGTTTCCCTACCCTCCCTAGACATTAATGACCCAACATAGGTGAAACATTCAGAAAAATAGGTTCACCAACTAAAAATAAAAAATGTATATAGAGATTTACAAAATTAGACTTATATCAGCTCTGTTCCGTCAAAATTATTTGATGAATCTACTGAATCATTATTGTCATCTCTGGAATAAAGATTAGTCCAACCAAGGATCTTTCACTAATCTCCAATGAACATAATGGAGATTTGAAAATCTTTCCATACAAGGCCTTAAAATGAGACATTATAATCATGGAATGGTATCTATTGTTATAAAGAAAACTCGACCAGAACCACATTTTCATCCCAATATGCACTACATTTGAGAACACAAACAACAATCATATCATCAAGAATCTATATATATATTTCTATCTAGACATATGATTGTGAATTGTATTCCATACTCAAATGGACCTGATCCCCAAATGTATCTTGAAGGCCTCTCCAAAAGTAAGTAGTGAACCGAGGATTCTTTTCAGATACTATATTCTATGGATTTCCAAGAAAATTAAAAATCTATTTCACAATGATATTTTCCAACTCTACATCTTTGGTTGTATCATAAATGGGTATAAAGTGATCCAATTTATTCATCTTTTCGATCAAAGCCATGTCACATTATTCTTTCTTTGTGTATGTGGAAACCCAACAAAAAAAGCTTATAGATATCTCATCCCACTTCCAAGTCAGCATTGGATGTGGCTAAATAAAACCCAACACTATCTCATGCTCAAGCTTGACTTGTTGATCCGTATAACAATGAGAGAAAAAATAATCAATTAACCATCTCATAAATGCCCACAAAAATTTATTCCACATGTAATAGAACATTTTTTCAGTTCATTGCTGCAAAACCCACTATGACTTATCGAAATCAACCATCACATCTTTCCTTAACACTAACTGCACAACCTAATTATTTCGACAGCACATAATTCTCTTGGTGGAGAATGATAAGTCAGGTACAGTATCTCCACCATAAGGTGAGTACCTAATATTATGACACTCATCATCATGATTATAATTTTGAAGAGTAATCTCAATAATATTGGATATCAATTGAACACTAGCCAATGAAATCTTTCCCCTGTTATCTGGTCCCTCATAGGTATTTATGAAAAACGATACATCAATATCCACTTTTAGGATGATTCTTTAAAGGAATGGTATTTATGTTTAATACTAAAAGAATTTTCTAATAAATTCCCTTTCCTTAGGGTATAGATTGTTACAATGTCAAAATATTGTAGGTTATACACCCAATGACTCTTATGGAGATTTAGATATTTTTGAGAGATGATATAACTCAATATATTTTGGTTAGAATATATTGTAATCCTTTATCCATAATGGTATTGTAATTAACTCTTAGGTGGTTGTGTAAAAGTTTCCAATTAATGTTCATGGGTTATGTAATTATTCCCATCTGGCCTACGATGATGAGAGTGATAAACAATGACATTATAACCAAACATAAGAACGTAACCCAAACCTGAACGTGATGCATCCTAGAAGACCACATATCCCTTTACAACCTTTGGATGAGTAAAAAATGCCATAGTTGTCAAAAAAAATTCAACTGAACAAAAAAACTATTAAGTTTATCATCCAATGAAAAACATAATCCATTAAGAGTTAGATAATTCATCTAATAATCCATACATGATAATTCCATTACAAAGAAGAGTCAATTTCTATCTAGTCCCATGAAGCTAGAAATCTCATAAACATTTATTGGATGATCAAATTCCATAAAAGCATTAAACATTTCTAGATTAACTAAAATACCATGTTCTAACACCATGTTTCCCAATAAATTCACTTCTATAATACATATATCAAATGTCGAATGATTTCCATAAAGTCATTGATTTCTGAAAAATTGAAGAACTGTTCTTAGATGGCATACATGATCCTCCCCAGACATTGATTAATAAAGAATTTCATCCAAAAAGACTACAATGACAGTATCAATATACTCATGAATATTTATGTTCATCAAATCCATAAATATTGTCGTAGAATTGGTTAATCCAAATGGCATGACAAGGTACCCATAATGGCCATACCTTCTATTAAATGTAGTTTTTGGACTGTCAAATTACTCTATCCTAAATTTATGGTAACCATACCAAATATCAATATCTATGACCCACTTTTACCATATAATTTAATCAAACATATCATCTATATAAGGCAATAGATACCTTCTCTTTACCATAACTCAATTGATATTTCTATAATCCAGAAAAAGGAGAAGTGAACCATCAGCTTTCTTATCAATGAGAACTATCACCACCCAAGGCTACACACATAGGAGTATAAATAATTTATCAAGAAGATTATATATTTGATTTTTCAACTCCTTAATTTTAGTTGGATCAATGTGGTAAGAAGAAATAGATACTCTTTGTGTTCTAGGCACTAAATTAATAAAACCACTACATACAGTAAAGATGGAAAACCAGAGAAGCCATAAGGAAACATGTCATGAAACTCGACAATATCTAGATATTGATCACTACTCAATGATATAATCATTAGATCAAAAGATAATAATGATATCAATTTCCCAAAATGTAGATAAAAATTTCCTGCTCAACACAACCTCAGTTACTATTTCCCTTCAAAGAATGGGGAAAACATATTATGATCAGTAATGGAGACCTGTGGAATATAAAAATAAATTCAATATTTATTGTTAATATTTAAATCCATCCCAAATATGATTTCAATATTTTTTATATCAATAACCTGAACACTCTAGGAAAGCATAACATTTGATAATGTGGAAACAAAAGAAGGGATATAGAGACCCTGCTCTCTATTTTTTTTAAGGGGTGTAAAAATATCCATCACGTAAGATAGAATCTAAGTATGAATAAATAGAATATTTACAATTCAGGTACAAAAAAATGGATAAGATTAACTAGTATCAAATAAATAGGCCACAAATGATGAAACTATAGTGATGATATCTATCATAGTCATTGAAACTTTCTCTGATTACTATAGACACTCTTCCACTACGTAAACAATCAACGTTCTAGATCCCTATTGTTGAAACCCATTCCTTCATGATGTATGTGATTCATTTTAGTTTTAGAGAGCTTTGGTGATATTGTGACACTATTTAGAGTGGAACAGACATGGGAGAACTTATTCATGTGACTTGAGTGTCTATATGTGAAACAATCTGGGGTGCCTTATTAAAAAACCACATTGAATGTTACGTATTTCCACACTATTTGTAAATTAGTGGGCCACTTCCAAGAAGTTATATAGGTATATAAAACACTTAATGTCAAGAACCACCATGAGAATAATTTCATTTCCTCTTCCCATTCTGTGAACTTAGGCTGCCACTAGGAAAAACCCAAACTCCCCACAATGATGAATTTCTAGCCATGTGTATTTCAAACATTAACTCTTTATCAAAAAAATCTGTATAAGAAGGAATGTTAATTATGATAACCTAAGAATTAATATCAGATCATGTTCTTATCATGATCCAAAAATTATTCAGCTTCTTATTGTATACTATCATAGGTGAAAACATCACAAATTTTGAAAAATGTATTTCATTCTCTATCATTGTCTTATTGATCAGATCATGTTGTAAATACACAATACCCTTGAAAAAACAACAACTTTGGATATAACTATTTAGTGACAAGTTCATTGAAAACATTTCACACTAATACATAATGATTCTTCTCTATCACCATCATGTCCCACTATCTCTTCCCCATCCCTTCCAACACAAAGGTGACACAGTTCACCTTAATTTCATTTGGCGTCTCTATGAACCTAAAAAAATTCTCCATCCCGATCAACAATTCCTTTTGCTATTGAGAATAATTGGAGCCTTTGAACAATTGTGGATTTTGGAGAAGGAAATCCTAAGTATGATTTTGGTGGAAATCACCCAATTTTTTCATATTTGGAGCCTGAATGAGGATTGTTGTTGGTGATTATCCTAGTGCTTGGACATCAAACACAATCACCTAAACTAGACTCTAGTCCGGTGGATGGTTTTCTTACTATGGTTAATCGACATATTCTTCATGGATCTAATTCACATATCATATGTGAAGGATTATGCTACACAACATCAACAAAATACATATAAGACATTAAATTTATACTCAAACAAATCAATAATGGAAATTAATCCTAACAGATAGAACACAAGATTTGTATTTCATCCTCACCAAATCAAATGTAGGTAAAATAAATAAAACTAAACCGGAATATTTCCTTCCCTAATCACCTTTGGGGACATAGAGTTCATTGAAGTGAGATCTATCCATGAACTCAATTGAAAATATCTCATAATTCAGGATAGGATTAATGATGTTTCATACTAATATCACAGAATGATGTGAAATATGGACAAATGATACCACTTTTTCAAGAACTAGAATGAGTACCCTTATAACTGGATAACAGATCTAATAATAACATTGAACAAAGGGTGTTCTCAATCCCCATGGGTTGGTGATAATCACTTATCTTCATACAATCATAAAAGTGGGAAAGAATCCTCCACAACCAAATATAACAAGTACGAAAAATAATTTTGTATGTGTAGAAAAAATATGTCCATGGGGAGAAGTGTACCTGAATTAAAATAGGTATAAACAACCCAAATTAAAAGATAAAAGTATCATTAAATAGTTAAGTAAAGAAACATGTCTGATAAGACACAACTATCCAAGCCCATGGATCAATAGCTATAACCTTCTACATGCGGCAACTTACCATTACTCAAACATGGAAGAAGATAATCTAATAATACCCAAAGGAACAAGTTGGGTGTGAGATAAAATCCTATTAGAGAATCACCATGGATTCCATAAGATGATTACAACATCTAATTAACCCAATTTTTTTCATATTTAAATAATTTGTCTTGTAAGTGAAAAATATTATATTAAAAAATATTTTATTAAATTTCAAATGATGGAATACATTAAAAAAATGGATTCAATGAAATTTAATATTAATCATTTAAATTAATTAAAAATGAATGTAAAACTATCTATAACTATAATGAAATATATTTCAAATATGTAAAACTGAGAAACATGATCATGTTCCAAAAGGTGTGAGAATTCTAGTATATGGGAATCCATCATACTCAAATATTTATCCCAACATTATGCGTACTCTGGTCCTCCTGATACTAACGAAGGAGGAATCATCACCATCCCATCGAGGATCGTTCTTGTAGGATTTATGAATTTTTCGTGTCATAAATCTTAGATTGTTATCAATAATAAATCACTAACTACCTAGTCTTAGTTGTGTTGTAGTAAGAAGAAATAGATATTGTTTGAGAATATTTTAATATGTATTTAATACAGAGATAATATATGGAACTGTTTATCATAAATAGTCTAATGGTTAATAAAAAATACTAATAAAACCTTATAAGACTTTCTATGATCATTATTGATGCATTTTAATGGATATTGGGATCAATAATTTCATATTTTTGAGTGATTACATAAAAATAGTTTCCATTTTAGTCTTCAAAAAGAATTATATGAGGTTTTTCATGGGAAGAGGTGTAAAACACTAAAATATTTTTTTATAGTCGGAGATAAGAAACAATTGGTACAACATCTATCTCATGAAATGTTATAGAAGATTCAAACTAATCAATAATATGACAAGGTAGTACAAATTATAAAAATGAGATACACTGATAATCCTCAATACTATTTGATGTATAAAGGTATAAAAAATGTATTCATTAAAATTTTACAATGGAAGAGGGTTATATGATTTTGGAAGAAAGAAAATATGAACCCTATATACATCGCCCCTTTGAAATATTTAATAATTTAGGCACTGTAGCTTATCACCATGTGTTACATATGTCACCTTTGAGGAATTTTATACCCAATAAATAACATGTAATAAAAGAAAATATTATAAAATAAGACTATCATATAACATTTTAGGATCAAATGGTGGAGATATTAGATCATATAAATAATGTACCACAAAACATGACCAATAACCTATTTAATATTCTCTAGCGGAATCATAAGTTTAATGTAGTAATGTGGGAACCAAAAATATGTAATATGTAGATAGAAACAAATATTTTTCTATTTATTTAATTATGTATCAAGGGTTAGATGTTTTTTAAGTGGGTAGAATTTGACACCCAAAATTTTCATTCCTTCATTGTGTTGAATAGCTTTTTTAGATGAAAAACATAACTCAAACGAACAAAATTCTTTTTGAGATAATATTTTCAAAAAATATTAACATATATACATTCTAAGAAATAAATATAATACAATATTATATAAATTGTATAGGGAATAAAACCAAATGTAAATAAAAAATCCATGCACATGTGATATTGAGCCTATTGGTTTTATTTAAATATCTAACAATTGATTATAACTAAGTAAAGTATGAACAATATTAAAAATATAATATTCATTTTTAGAGAGGAATAAGAAATGATATAAATGAATTTTTGGTGAAGTATGTGAGGTTATATAGGGGTCCAAGAGGTATGTATGTTGCATATATTGCGATTGGATATATGGTTGAAGGATATGTGGTCAGGTCATGGTCATTGGATATGGTCATTAGATATATATATATATTCATATGTATATTTATGTATCCAATAAGTGTATTTAATTTTTTTCGTAAGTGGATTGTAAACCCCAATTTTTTTAAAAAAATTGAAATGTATGAAACAATGGTACTCTACATATTGAAACATTGTTTTAAGTAGATATTTATGAACTAGCCCTTAAAAATTATTTTTCCACTTCAATAATTTGAATATCGAAAAATGGACATATATGGTTGTGATCAGTATGTTATTTGGAGTCTGATAGAAACCACTTGTTCTTCAGTGAATAGTAACATGCCATTATGAATAGTAATATGAATAGTAATATATAAATTATAAATATTATTATTATTATTATTTTATTATCTCAAGGTTACAATATAATAAGAACTTAATTAATTTGTCAAGGTGATAAAAATAATTTATATTTTTAAAATTGTTAATTTTGGAATAAAATTTAATTTTAGTTAAAAATTAATTTTCTTATATTTAGAAAATTATTATTCTAAAATGGATTTCATTTTAGAATTATAATCCTCAAAAAATTAATATGATAAATTTTTTGGATTGTTCTAAAATACTCAATTTTTTTATGAATAATAAAATACAATAAATTACATTACATATACATTATATGATAAATACATTATTCTTAGCATCATGGATGATATAAGAAAACTTTTTTCTAACTCACACACTCTATTTATTGTTTTCGATCACATGAATAAATATTATTCATAATATTGAGCAATAATATTAAAGTAATGAGTAAAATAATGGAAAACCCCTCCTCTACTCCACTATAAATAGAACCCTAACTCCTCTTCCTTTCACACCTCTCAAGAATTGATAATATTCTAAATTAAACAAAATATCCTTCCCAATGACCTTCCCCATGTTCGAGATATTCAGTTCTAACCAAGAGGCCAAAACCATAGGCATTATAGAGGATATCAAGGATAAGAGATCACGAGGTAAAAATCCAATTTCATTTTCTTATGTTTTCTTTACAATTATTTACATTCCATATAAACTCTCGACATACCATTATCCAATTAAAAATAAGATAAAATATTATATATATATATATATATATTATTTTTATTAGGTTTCTGAAAAAAGTCATCATCATTATTCCTCTCATCTTCCTCTCATTCAGAAAAAACACCATTTGTGATGTGTAAATTTACCAAAATCATTGACAATGTGTTTTCAATTTCAATTAATTCTATAAAATATTGTTTTAAAACCAATTTAATGGTTGAAAAATATTGTAAGATTTATTATATATCCTATTTTATGATTTTTAATTAACATATATAAATAATATTGAGTAATATAATGAAACTATTTCATGATTACCAAAGAACCGCCAAAATGATCTAAACAGATAACACTAATAATTTTTCTAATGAATAATCATAATAACATATAAAATAACTGGTTTATTGAATCATTTAATATTCTAAAAAAATATTAATTCTGTTTCATTCCAATTCTGGAGTTTCACTTCCATTTGATAAGTAATTCCTTTATAAACCAACCATAGAAACCATGTAAATAACGCACCTAAAACAATGTAAATAACAAAATATTATTAATTAAATGGTTGAATGATGATAAATGGATCATATGTGGTGTTACAATAATCAATATGTTATTCTAAATTATTAATAACACTATTTTAACTATTATATATCTATTTTAAAAAAAAATTATGCAATAAAAACCTGATGTAAGGGAATTCATAACCTAATTTCTGTTCATTGGGTTAACATTGTATTTCATAGATTATGTAGTACTAAGGTTATTTTTGTAATTATTTTTTTATATTATGCTGTATTATGTGAATTTATATTCAAGACTCATATCAATTTAATTATATTAAATATCATATTGATTATATGTTATTTTTATGGGATTTTCCATAAAAATCATCATTTAAATTCCTATTTATACCAAATTCAAAAAGGACTGTTTTTATGAAATTATCCTTGTTTTAGGATTATTTTCTAGTTCTTGGGAATTTTTTATGATGAATTATTGGTCCTGAATCTCCCTCCAATTCATTTGGTATGTGTAAATGGTATTTCAGTTGTATGGTTACTCCAAGTGTAACTACGATGGTTACATAATAAGGTAGTCGTGAGGTTTAAATTGTAAGGTATCCATGAGGGTTACAAATAATAAAGTATACATGAGGGTTACAATATATGTAATTTCCCATGATACCCTTATGATTTTACATATGTTCTTTAATGTTTTATGGAAATATCATGTTTTACAAAGTAAGTATATGTGGGTGAGATGTATGTCTTTGTGAAAATAATTTCACATGTTTATAAGTATTAATGGACTAATAGATTACTTTATTACATTATGTCCCATACTAAGATTTTTGTGAACATTATATGTTTTTAAATTTTTTTCATATCTTATAAGGATCTGTAAGAGAAATATATAAGTCATGTTAAATGAAATGATGACTTTTCAGATATATCAGATTGTTGTTTGGTTTTAAATTTTTTTTTATTTTGGATGAAATAGATACTATCTTAATGGTGCACACATTGTATGATTTTGGGTTGATATATATGTGTTATTTCATATCTTTCTTATACTCTAAAATAATTAAGAGAATTTGAAAAATAATGAAGTGAAATATTTTTTAAATAGCAATATTATGTAATGTTTTAGGTTGGGACCTTATAATTGTTATCAGATAACGTTTTAGATAACTTCCGGAGTTAATATGATGTTAAAAGGATAACATAAATGATTTTTAACTTTGGTAAATATTGAAATGGAATAGAATTTATTGATTACTATGTTTTTTTTATCTATTATATGTATGTTCATAATTTATTTCCATAGAAGAAATAGGGAAGCAGGATTTGGAAGAAACAGAGATGCTGATATCTTTCCAAATCCAAAATCAGGAAAGGAGGGAACTGGAACCAAGTAGTTTGTGATCGTAGTGGCTTATCTAATGCATGTAGTAAATTGTATTGGAGTCCATGCAATAGAATAAACATATCATCAACAAAGGAACATGATGATATTAAAACATTTTATGAGGAAACACTCTCCTACTTTCAGTGGATCTTCATACCCAGTAGCAGCTGAAGAATGGATTAATGACCTATAAAAGAAATTTTTTTATGAGATGTTCAGATAATAAGAAGATTAGTGTTTCCATTTATCATTTTTAAGTTGAAGCTAATTAGTGGGGGTGAATAGTCAATAATATCATGGATAAAGAGTACATTGAAGCCATTAAATGTTTAATTTATGAATTTTTTCCTTGAAATATATTTTCCTATGGTTCTTTGACTTAAGATGGAAAATAAATTCCTTGAATTGATGTGATAGGATGAAGATTCAGTGGATGTTTATGAAGAATATTTCACATGACTTGAAATGTATTCTCTAAATATTATTATGGATTTTGATAGAAAAATTGACCATTTTTACTCTGGGCTGAACCCAATATATAAAAGCACATTGTCTTCCCATGAGATAAAAAGTAATGAATTACTTGTCGATGTGTCAAGAAGATAGAAATGGTGTTTTCTGTTGATCATTTTTATATTGAAGACGGGAATAAGAATAGATCCATTTGGAAAATTATGGGATAGAATCAATCAAATAAATCTGATGGTAAGAAAGTCCATTTTCTATTTTTTTTAATAGTGTGGTAAAAAGAACCCTGGGGAATGTTCTACCATAGTAGGAAAGTGTTTTAGATGTGGTATGTTTGGAAATATAGAATGATATTACAATGAAAATGATATTCAGATAAATACTGATAAAAAAATTAATGTTTCAAATGTGTTGAGATGGATCATTGTGAAACTATCTACCTAAAGAAAGATATGAGTGATGGAATGAAGCCAAACTATAAGAATAAAGTTATAGTGAGATATTTTGAGATTATGTCAGAATATGTATGATCATCCAATGAATTGGTATCAGTTAGCTTGTTTATTTACTCCAATTTTCTAATGTCATGTTTGATACAAGGTCTACACATTCTTTTATTTATAAGTTATTTTATTGGAAATTGGAAATAAAACATCAATAAATGAGGACAAAACATTTTATTAAAATACTAGGGGAAATATGACAGAAAATATGTATTTGAAAAATCTTCCTATTATTATATATGGAATGAAAATTACATGATTTTTTTGTTTTTACCTTTGTATAGTATTGATTATATTCTATGAATGGATTGACTTTCTTTTTCTCAGGATAAGATTGATTTTATAGATAATTAAGTTGTTTTCCAGAAATAGTTCCAGTTTGTATACAAGAACCAACCCCTTTTATAGATAATATATCATGAAGCTAAGAAACTATTGAAATATAAAAATGAAAATTATCTTGCTCATATTGTTGAAAACAATGAAACTGTTCATTTTAATGATGTGCTTATGGTAAATTAATACCTTGATGTTATTCATATTATGTTACATAGTGTTATACCTAGTTGGGAAGTTGAATTCACAATTTTATTAGTTCTTCATGCTTAGCCAATTTTAATTCCACCTTAATGAATGTCTCAAATGGAACTTCTTGAATTAAAATATCTATTTCAGGAGTTTCATGATGAAGGATTCATTCCTCGTATCACTTCACAAAGGGGAGCTCCTATTTTTATGTTAAAAATAAAGATAGTACCATGAGACATTAATTGGATTAATAATACTTGAATTAAATTAATATTATGAATAAGTATCATTTTCCCCACATTAATGTCTTGTTTGATCAGCTCAAGGGAGTTCAATATTTTTCCATGATTAACTTGAGATCCTTGTACCATCAGCTAAAGGTGAAAGAGGATGAAATTCTAAAAATAAATTTTTGAACATGATATGGTAATTATAACTTTTTTTAGGTCGTTTGGTTTAACTAATTCACCTATTGTATTCATGGTGATTATGAATAGAATATTTCATGTGTTCATAGATATGTTTGTTATTTCTGTTATTGATGAAAATATGGTATATTCTAGAAGTAAAGAGGATCATGAAAAACATGTATGGGTAATTTTTGATACTTTAAGTGTAAATAAATTATATAGAAAATTCATAAAATGTAAATTTTGGTTGCCAAAAACATCATTCCTTGGTAGCATTGTTTCTAAATATGGAATAAATTTTGATCCTCTTAAAAATAAAGTTGTCAATGAATGTAAAAGACCCACACATATAATTGAGATTCATAGTTTTCTTGGTTTAACAAGATATTAAACATGTTTTGTTAAAAAAATTGCATGGTTATCTTGTACGCTGATTAAGTTAACTTGAAAAGGAATTCAATTCATGTGGAAAAAAGAATGTGATTTTTTTTTTTCAGGAATTAAAATAAATTTTGGGTAATTCTCTTGTCTTATCCCTACATTCTAGATTTGGAACTTTTGTCATCTATAGTGATGCTTCATTAAACGGGATTGGTTTTTTTATGTTGAATGATCTGGTAATTAATTATTATTCAATACAACTAAAATATCATGAGTTAGATTATCCCACACATGATTTTGAATTAGAATTTGAGGTTTTACTTCAAATATTTCTGGACATCATTTATACAGACCCAAATGTGAAAATTATACTAACCACAAATTTCTAAAGAATATATTCACTAAAATTAATTATTGATGTAGAAGAGAATATGTCTTGAATATATAAAATATTATGGTTTCATGATCAATTAACATCTTGGAAAATAAAAGAATGAGGAAGATTACTTGGGTCGAAAACATCTTGAATCATTAACTCAGTTGTAGCTAGAACAAGACCCTTTTATGATTGAATTAATTAATTTTTGTTGGGTGTTGTTGGTATAGTAAATTTCTCTAAATGTTTTTAGGTTTCAATGTAGTTTTCATTTTTAGAAAAATTTACGAAAACGTTGAAGGAAGAGGAGGTGTAACAAAAAAGATTAAAATTGGTTACAGTGGGTAACTTTCCATAATTTAACATTGATAAAAAAATTTCTTTTTGATTTGAAAAAATATATTGTGTTCCTTGTGTTTTCTAGTTGAAGAAATATTTTTGATGTGAACCTCATAGTTCTCCATTTTCAGATAATCTTAGAAGTAATATGATGTATAGAGACCTTCGAGAATTTTCCTCGTGGGATAAAATTAAAAGAGATATTATATATTTTCCTCTGAAATAATTAACATGTAAATAGGTTAAATAAGAGTGGTAGTTACTAAAGGGGTTGATTCAGACTTTACTTGTGTTGGAGTGTAAATAGAAAAATATATCCATGGACATCCTTGTGGGACTACTAGAGACTTATCAAGGTAATAATGCATTCGGGGTTATTGTTGATCAACTGACTAAATCTGCTCATTTCATTTTTGTTTGAGATACTATTTCTTTGGATCAACATTCGGGACTATACCTCAAAGAGATTTTCAGGTTACATGGTGTTCCTCTTTCTATTTCATCATATTGTGATTAGATGTTCACTTCTATATTTCGTAAAAGGCCTTCAAAATTCATTGGGAATATAATTAAATTTCAGTACATCATTTCATCATCTATCTGATGGACAGTCATAATAGACGATCCAAACATTGGACGATATATTTCGAGCATGAACATTGGATTAGTAGGGATTTTGGAATCAACATATTTCATTAGTAAAATTTTCTAATAACAACAGTTTTCATTCTATTATATAGATAGAATCTTTTGAGTCAATATATTGGAAGTGATGTTGAACACTAGATTTTTGGGATGAATTCTAGAAATGATGTTTAAGGGGCCATAATTAGTAGGTGAAGTGGCTAATAAAGTGAAGATTATCTAGGAACACATGAGGACAATATAGAGTATGTAGAAAAGTTATACAGATTATATTATGATATAATTTTATTTTGATGTAGGGAATCATGTTTTTTTAGATTCTAACCATGGAAAAGTGTTATGCAATTTATAAGAAAAGTAAATTTGACTCCATTGTTCCATGGTCCATAAAAAATCATAGACACAGTTGGATTGGTTACCTAACAAGTTTCTTTTCCTCTAATTTATTCATAGGTACACAATTTTTTTATGTTAAAATGTTGATAAAGTATGTTCCAGATTTATCTAATTTATTGATCCCATGAAATGTTCAATTATAAGAGAACCATTTTTATAAAGAGAAACCTGGTATGATTCATGACACCAAAGAATAGGTATTGTATAATAATTTAATCCACCATGTAATGGTTTTTTAAAAAAAAACTCATGGTGGAATAAGAAACATTGTAATCTAAATGTTCTGTGAGGGAAAGGTGCACTCAGATGTTTAATAATAAAATAAATTTGTGAGGATGAAATTTCAAAATTTTGGGAGAAAGTAACACCCCAAGGATTTAAGAATAAATTAAAATGCAAGAAACAATAAATCCCTACATAATGAAAAAAAATATAGGGATATAGTTATAAACTATTCCTCAAACATATGTTTTCATCTTCTAAGATTTTAATTTCAAAAAATGCACATCTACAGTAACGATCAGTAAGTTATTTAGAGTATGATAGAACAAACATGTTTTTAATGAATATTGGAATACCATAATGATTAGTAATATAAATATTAATGTAAACCTTATGAATAATATATCATATTATTATTTTGTTATCATAAGTCTATAATATAATGAGATCTTGACTAACTTTTCAAAGTGATATAAAATAAGATATAGTTTTAGAATTGTTGTAATTGGCATAAATTCTGATTTTACTTAAAAATTAATTGCCTCATATTTATATTTTATTGATAAAATGGAGTTCGTTTCTAAATTTTACCTGTCAAAAAATGGTTATAGTGAATTTTTTGGATTTTTCTGAAATACTCAAATTTTTGATGAATAGTGAAATACCGTAAATTACCATATATATACGGTAAATGATAAATACACAATTCCTAACATCATGGATGATTTAAGAACACATTTTTTTAACTTTCGTGCTCTATTTACTATTTTTGGCCTCATGAATCAAAGAAAATTCATTGTCTAGAGAAAAAAATATTAAACGAATGATTACAATAATTGAAAACCCCTCCTCTCCTCCACTATAAATACCAACATCACCCCCTCTTCATCTCACACCTCTAAATCATTTATTATTTTCTAAATACATCCAAATATACATCTATAGGCTCTTCCCCATGTCCAATACCCTATGGTCTCAAAGAAAATTCCAAAACTATTGGCCTTATGGAGGATTATAATGAGAATAGATCAGGGGAAAAAATCCTCTTTCAGTTTCTTGTGTTTTCATTTCAATTTTTTTTAATTTCTTATACTATCTTCATCTCCCCTTATCCTAATTGAATGAAATCTATAGTATTATATATATTCTATATTTTTATCATGTTTGTGGAATAATTAATCATCCTTATTTCTCTCCTCTTTCTCTTATTCAAAAAACAAAAATATCAGGTGTGATGTGTCAATTTACAAAAATCGGGGATGATGTGTTTTCAATTTTTATTACATCTTTAAAATCTATATTTAAAACAATTTTATTAGTTGAAATTATTTTAAGGTTTATGATGTTACCTATTTTATGTTCTATAAATAACATATATACAGAATATTAATTTATATAATGAAATCAGTTCATGATTAACGAAGAACCGCCAAAATGATATAAACCGATATCACTAATGATTTATCTAATGATTCATCCTCACACCATGTACCCAAAATGATTTATGGAATAATTTAATATTATGAAAAATATTAATTTCATTTCTTTCCACTTCTATAGTTTCTCTTCAATTCAACAACAAAATACTTTACGAACAGACTATGGAAACCATGTAAAGAACGCTCTTAAAAAATGTAAATAACAAAATATTATTAATTATAGTGTGGAATTATGTAATAAAATGATCATATATGGTGTTATAAAAATATATATATTTATAAAATATTAATAACTCTTTTAACTATTATACTATATGTTTAAACAGGTTTTAATTAAGACAAACCTGAGTTAAGGGAATTCATACCCCAAATTCCGTTCTTTGGGTTATCCTAATATTTCATTGATAATGTGGCACTAAGAAAATTTTGGAAATTAAATTTTTTTATATTATGTTTAATTATGTGGATTTAAAATTTATATGCATAATCATTTCATATTGTTAATTCTCACATCAATTATATGTTATTTGGAATGACTTTTCCTTAAAAATAATCATTTAGATTTCTATTTTTACCAAATATCAAAGAAATGGTTTTAGGAACTTTTCTATGATTTATAATTATGTTATGGTTCTTGGGAATTTCATATAATGAAGGTTGAGACCCATATATCCCTCCAATTCATTTGGTATGTGTATGTTGTAGGTCGTTCCTATAATTACTCCATGTGTAACTTCGATGGTTACACCAAAAGGTAGTTATGAGGTTTTTATTATAAGGAAGCCATGAGGGTTACAAATAATAAGGTATCCAAGAGAGTTATAATATAATTATGTATTTTCTCAAGATACCCTTATTGTTTTATATATATTCTTTAATGTTTTATTGAAATCTCTTATTTCCCAAATTAAGTATATATGGGTGAGAAGTATGTATATGTGAAATAAATTTCATATGTTTATAAGAATTCATGGACTAATGGTTTCTTTATTGATTTTTATATCCCTATTAGATATTTTTATTCTCATCCCATTTTTAACTTTTTTCAATGGATATAAGTATTTGTATGATAAGAAAGGATGTGAAGTTAAATGTTATACAGATTTGTTAAAGAAATCATGTTGTTTTTTGTGTTAAAAACATTATTTTTTGGAATAAATGGATACTATTTTAATGGTATCCACTATGTATTCTTTTGGGTTGATATGTATGAGTTAGGTACAAACTATCTAAAACTCTAAGACGAAATGATCTTTGATAATGTAAAGAAGTGAAATCTTGTTGAAATAGATAGATTATATAATGTTTTAGGCTGGGTCCTTATATAGATAATGTTTAAAATATATATTATTGATATATAGTTAATGATAAAAAATATCATATTATAATAAAAAAATAAAAAAGTTACTTTTAACTTTTTTCCTACTATTTGTAATTAATAAATTTAGTTAATTTTTAATGAAATTAATTAATTTTAATGAATTATTTTCTCCTGAAAAAATTTAATGAATTTTTGGTAAAATATTTAAATAAAATTCAATTGTTAATTAAGGGATTATAGGTAATAAATATTTAATGATCCATAATTGAAGCTAATATTTTTTCTTCACACCCTTTTCCATGAAGATTGGGCTATTGATAAATGACATCATACGTTGTCTTCATCAAACTCATGATACTATTCCATCCATGGATAGACTTCATATCAATGGTGAATTAAGAATCTTCCCTTGAAAGTGTACACATTCCATCATAACACCCATCAATGAACATGTAGTGCATCCAAGACATGAATAGTGAATGTACTTGGAAATGTCTACAATTCATTGCAAGATCACACATTGATCTACAACACACTCATATACAACAAATGACCATAGGGGGACAACCGAATGATATCCTCCTAGGCCACATGGTTTCTCATTTGCATGTTTTTGATAAACTACCCTAAATACATTGAAAATAATGATGAATTATATCTAGAGGGAGATACCCACAACAGTAGTAAACCTCATGCATCAAATAATCATTGAGAAGAATAAAATCATTGGGTTATCTAGGCAAGCTCACATGACCACTAAATAATTTTGGAATAAAATGAAGGAGATTAAGAGGAAGATATGAGAGGTGATCACAATTGATGAAGGAAATGTGATGTGCCCTGATTGACACTGTGAATCTTCAGTGACTCATCTGCATCACCTAGAAAAAACCCCTTTGTCCTGTCAGTTTCCTAGCACCAAAGTCCTTGGAAAATCCCATACATCCCCTTCGATGCTCTACAGCCTGATAGATAGACCTGACCACTAGATTCTTGGGAACACTCTATATGGCTCATATTGGCCAAGAGAGATATCATAGTAAAATTGATTAAAAATATGGGATAATACTCATAAAAATTTATGATAATCCCTGAAATTTTTAAAATAAAATAAAAGGTATAGAATTGGAGGAGGTGATAGGGGTTCACGGTCACTGAAGGACATACGACATACCCCTGGAGACCCATAAGTCATGAGGTTTCCTTGATACCACGATCACCTTACCTCGTGGGAGCCCCTTGAATTGTCATATTTTCCATGAAAAGTCCCCTTTGAAACTCTATGGTGATATAAGGAGGAATAAATATATTTTTACATGGAAGGATTTCACACCCCCATGGTACATAAATTGTTCACACGACGAATCACAAAAAAGTAGCTGAAATACTTTTAGAAACTCTCTTGAAATCTGACATGACTCCCATTAATTTTCAAATAGAACAAAGGAGATACAAAGGGAAGATGTGTAATGCACATACTGTCACTTAAAGTCCTATGATGCGCATAGCACACAGTCCTTTAACATTCCCACATGATAAAACAAGTCTTCATTAATTAAAAATAATCTGATAAAGGAAGAGTTTATGGAATAGATTCATAACAGGTGAAAATTAGCTAACACCCTCTGTGAAAAGACTTGTGAGGTTGTGTAGGGCGAGACCCATTCCCCGAATCAAGTATGGACTCTTACCTGATACACCACACAAAGCACCAAAAAACTATCTTGATGATTCCTATAAATTTCCAACCCCAACATGAAGAAATGGTTGTACATGGAGACTTTGGATGACTCAACGGTCAGCATCATTAGACTTCTCAGAGTGGCAGATGTCACTCTCGAAAAACCATCATTTATGTAATGCTCCGGCAGAATGCTAGTGAAATATTAAACTGTGCATAAGTTACCTTTTCTGATCATTATTAGATCACATGAAGTTCCATAAGAAATATGTGCAATGAACATGCCACATATCTTCCAAATCAGGTTATATTCATGATAAACTGATACTGAATAAAACTAAGTCATCCACAAGGGCACATGAAAACACTGGGACACATCACCCAGATCTCACGACCCTCCTCCATCAGGTTGTTTGGTTCATACAAATTCATCTTGATGTTTCAAGGAAAAATCGTAAGGCCCCTATGTTAATGTCACCATATTCTCACGGAAGTCACCATGGACTCATCACCTGAGACTTGTGATGTCCATCATATACATCTGTGGATTCATATAATGGCTCTAACTCATGTTAGTTAAGTCTCTCAAAAGTAAATAGGCATATCAACTGGCACCAGTGACACCCTCCAAACTTATTGGCTATTGCTTGTGATAGCCTTTGGGAAGGATAGATGAGACCAATCATTCCTTATAGATATGACGACAATGTATCATGATGCCTTCTAGGGATTTTATCCATGATATACAACATCATTCGAACTATTTTTTACTAACTCTTATGTTACTCATAATATATATCAAGACAACTCTCATAGAATAGAACAAGAAATTGTAGATGGGTCATGTGACACCCCCTTGACATGTCTGTGATAATCAATGTCAATCATGTGAATCACCTTGGAACTACTCGCCTTGATCATGTGAAGACATCCTAGAAAACATACTATGATCATGAAAAGGATTCATTGACTTGTCAGAATGACTATATGATTCTACATATACATGTCCATATTAACATGTTATAGTGGGAAGACAATTTGGATCGATCACACGACAACGCTAGTTCATATTTTTTTTGATCATGCACAAGATTCAAGACATGTCTTTTTTGATCATACAAAGACATATGAGATAAGTTAGTTTATATTGTGTGAGACCCCAGGCATGCACGATATTATCATGTGAGTCATCATGTATATGATACTTCTCCCATTAAGAATAATATGAATCATTACAATTGATTAGAAATACACATTTGGATATGTTCACCATTTAAGATTGGTTCCCCAACATATCGGGTAGATAGTCAAGACATATCAATTAGAAATCTAATACATTTCAAGAAAACCCCATAAAAAATGACTGTGTTGTATGGTGGACCCATGACATGTGGACACTGGCTAAGAGTCCTCAAACTCAAACCCCATTAACAAGGGAATTTTCCATAATGTGATAGGGTCATACATTCATACGAACCCACAAATATCATTCTATCAGACAAACCATCATGGTCATCACCACATATCTGTAAATCTACCAGAGGATAAAGAATGAGTGGAACAATTGGGAATCATTAGATATTAAGACAAGAAAAATTGGGAAACCATGTAATGAAAGCCCCGACTAGTGACATAATATAATATTTCCTCAGTTATATGGATTCCAATTTTGTATAATCCCATAGAATTCATAAAATCCTTGGGATAATAATAACATCCTAGCATATGATTACCACTTTTAACCCATTAAAAGTTTACCAGATATAATAAACTATAAGGACTATAATTCCAACCATAAATCGGATATATAGGAAGCCTTCCTATGTCCTTCTCTACTATGAGAATATAATTTGGTATAATCCCCTTTACATTCCAATTATTCCTCACTTTTTGGATAAAACCCTTCTATAAAATATTCATTCACCCTCATTGATCAGTGTACGGGAAGATGAGTCATAAATGGGAATCATTCTATTCATAATCCATGATCAGGTTCCCATGTACCATGAATCCATCAGTGAATTTCAGATTATATTTACTATAGGGACTCTTATTCCCACCATAACACAGAAATGTACGATTTTTTCCTAGGGCCTGATCTTTATACCATATCCTCTATGAGATGATAGCTCATACCTTCCAAAGGGAAACCTTGCTTTTTAAGCCCCAAATAGATATACTCATGTGAAATGTGTCTGATCTACTACTGTCTTTTATTTCTCACACCGATCATAGATCAGAGAAGCAAAGAGACTAGTGATGATTGTACTAATAGTATGACGATAATTGCCATTGGGATGTAAGCCTGATTACATCTCATCTCAATTCAATGGTCCATATTCTTGAATAATAAATCTAGGGTAGTATAATAAGTAATTTTCCCACATATGGCCTCTAATGTCATATATCTCATGACATAGACGCTTGTCCAAAGAATTATTTGGACATTGATTCTGGTCTTAAATAGGATATGTAGGACACCCCACTCAGGTCCAATCCAGATATTCACATCCTTACAGTTTAAAACTGAACTGCATGAATGGGTCCCGTCATATGACCATAAATTATGTTAAATGAACTATTTGGTTTCTGATTCCAATAATCAAATGATACTTAGGGTTCCTCATAGAGGTACATCCCTTCTCTAACACACCAGATATCTCCCTAGGAGGCAATAAACCACAAAGTGCATGAGAATGGCCATGGTCAAAATCCTCATAAATAAATAAGTGACAGATAGATAGATCATGGTATAATCACAAAAGTCCCTATCGAAACATTTTTGTAATCAATAAATTGATATAGGGGTAACCATTCATGTATTGTGAATTAGTAAGGATTTTAAAAACATATTTTAAATCTATAATAGTTCTCAAAGTAGGAAATGAATCCTCTTAAATGGGTGTGAGGAGCCCAACCTCCCATCCTCATGACCAATGAGATTTCAAAAGAATCGATGGGCATGAAAACCAAAATTACTTCTAGCCTATAGAATGAAAGTCTTTACCCATCTATAGTTTGGGGAACCGTTGGGAGTTTTATAGAAAAGTGATAACAGTAACGTGATTGGAAAAAACTATTTCATTACTTATTTACCAAAAAAATGGTGAAGCTGATGTGAAATAATTTACTTTTGTCAACCATTTCAAGGATTAAAAGGAGAAATTGTCTAGTGTGTGCCTGTTCTATTTATGTAGTGATGGTTTCACAACAAAATGATAAACCTAACTTATTTCTTTTAACAAAATTTAACATTTTGAGAAAATAAGGGACTAATCTTTATCATTTAACTAAGAAAGTTATTTATTGAACATGTAATCTTGTATATAATGCTGCAATGACATGGTAACCTATGTCATTCCATAGGACTTATCCATATTCGTAGCAATCAAGATGACATCATCAAATGTGCCAATAAATCTCAAGATCGTTAGACAAGCTGCTTTGATCCTAAGGCATCGACATATGTTTTCCAAAAACACTGATCCATTCCTCGATTGGTGAACATATTAGGATGGGAATACCACATCAACAACTCCATCATGACTCTAGAATCAACTCATGAAATCCTCAAGAGTATGAGTTCTATCTGGTCATCTTTCGCATGACAGGTCGTAAGAGTCTAGGTGGTCCTTGCCTCCACATTCAACCACTTTATGAACCTATCATTTGAATGAATAAATGTATGCCTTCCCATTTTCGGGGAGGTGAATGAGGATATCCAATATGAAAAATATATCAACTAGGAGATTCCTAGGAGTGCTCCCATCCATTCTGACAATCAACACTGACATGTGTCCATGATTTCACAAGGAGTTGAAAGGAAGTTGTGCCTACACCAATTGTCTATGATAGGGAACCCTTCATAAGAGCCCACATGTGATATCCAGACAATGTAGTTATAGAGAAGGTTCATATCCTCGAAATTTAAAATATTTTAATTGTCCACCAGTGTATCCTAGCAGTGAGCAAGGAGAAATCTCAGATAACTACTATCCAGGAAATTTGAAATCATCACACCTATCCATAGTGATTGTGGAATCCCGGTGGACACACTATCTCATAGATCATGGGGATTTTTTTTACCATATTTTACCCAGGAATTATTCTCATCATGGGAACCAACCCTTTAAGTGGTATACCAGGCACGAAGCTGTCAACTGGGGTACTTTTTCAAGGAGGAGAAATGACCTGCTTGTGTATCAATAAATATGACACCAATCAGATATAAAGAATCCTCATTAAATATAAATGATCATTCATCTAATATATATGATCAAAACTATCAGTAGTCTTCTGAGTCTCATTGGTTGTCCTATCTTCTTCCACCAGAACATTAGTATAAAAGATCAGTGGTATTCAATAGGAATATACCAGAGTTGTTATTAATTATGTTGGTATTTTATATGGTAAAGAAAATGGATTGTATGGATACTGGAAGCAGTGGATTCTGTATCTGGGATCCATATTGGAAGTCCCATAAGCTTCCACTCATCATTCCACCAATATTGGAATGGTTTTTATCACGACTTTTTCCAACCAAAGCATCATGGATGACATGGTGGTTTGTGGAGATGAAAGGATTCCTCTACTCATAAAATAAAATAGGGGTCTCTAGGATATAATTGTGGGAATACTTCTAAGATCTCCATCAAGGGATGCTGTGAACATTTTTTCTTATATAATCTTGCCTTGCAGTGTTGTTCTCCATCTCACAGTGTTGGAGGGATTTTCAATTTTGTCATCCCCTCATCAGGGGAGATCCAAACATTGTTAAAACTCACCACAAACCACTAGGCTGGTGGCAGTTCAATTTTTCACATGCCCTCATTCGGAATATTTTGGAAACTCTCCATCCCCAAAGGTCACCAAAAAAAACCTTTAGGAGATCTGGGATCTTTTAATCAATGGTAAGAATCTACACCATCCATGACCCCCAGTGCTTCATCACCTACTCCAATACCAATATTGAATGGGACCCTTTACCATGGACCCCAGATTCAGTCACATACTTATGAAAATGGTTTTATGGATAACATGTAGTAGAAGAAGACAAATTATTCATCCATTAAAGACAAACCTCAAAAATCATATTCATTCCAAGACAAATATTTTTCTAGGTTTTTCAATAATTCCTGGGTTAGTGTTTTGATAGAGTTCACTGTGAGATGAAATCCAAGTGATGTAGGGTTGGTAGGTCTAGAAAATAAATACCCATACCACCAAAATCATAGGAACACCATAGAATAATTTATTTATTTTGAATATTGACTTCAAGTACATATCATCATGAGGATATTGGAACAACCAGTGCCTGAATCCGAAATTCAGTCATCTGATCAGCCCAGATAGGTCACATTGATTATGAAGTAGAAAATTATCTGTTTTCCCCTCAAGGATGAGAAACCATCCTTTATATCAGGACTAAATAAACCATAAACTTTTCATATTGTTCCATGTAGAATAGATTGAATGAACTCACAAAAACGAGGAAGACTCATGAGGTTTGATTGATATGCTATGATAACTATTTCCCCTATCATTGACATATTAGGAACAAAATAAAAAGATTATTTGACTTAAATGATTGTTTGGGGGAATAGTTATCAATGGCATTGATGGATCTGGAAGATCCCAAGACTCATGAAATTTTTATAAGAGTCATCAAAGATTCTTCAGCTTTGCTACTCTCCTAAGAGGTTATTGATCTATATTTCATACCACAAGAAATTTTATTGCCTAAAAAAAGTTCTTACTGTGAGATGTTAAATTGCATGGATCAGGTCCTAGCCACAAGATGTTAAACTGAATAGCCAGTGGTTTTATCAAATGATGATAAACTACATGGAATATTTCCTTTCCAGAGAAATTAAACTGCATGTCTCACATATTTTTCACATTACATTAAACATCATAGTTCTTCTAAAATTACATAGGACTTTACTGTCCTTTTTAATGAGATAAGTAGGGATTCCTTGATCTTATATCTTGGCCCAACCACCACACGATGCAAAAATACTCCTACCCTGTCCCCCATCACATCTAAATAGTGGATGAAATCCTTGTAATTACTTGTTTCTCACATCAAGCATAACTCATGTGATCTTACGAATTTTGATAATTCATTCCCCACACTAATAAAGGAATGAATCTTTCAGATAACCTCATTACAATCCTCAATTAAAGACCATAAAAGGAATACCATGAGTCCTCTCCGCATTAAATTATATTGCCTGGTTAATGTCCTAACTATATGATGTTTAACTTCATGACATTCAATAAATACATGTAGTTTGATTCTCATTCTTAGGATATACGTTGTCACACCATGTATTCTGCTCTCTGGTCTAACCGTAATGTGATGAAAATTCACATCGGTCCAACTTTCTCATTATTGTATGATTATTAACTGCATGAAATGAACAAAATTATGTGGGGATTGATTCTCATATTCCTTGGATACATAGAAACTCTTAGAAATTTCATTTTTGGGCCATCGTGTAGGTGAAACCTTTTAGACCATTAGACTATGTTTCTGTGGAAAAGTTTATGGTGTGGTTAAGGTAGCATTAGTCCTAATTCACATTAGGTTGCTTCATGGAACCACATTGCGCATATCCACATTAGGAGATTATTCTCATGGTCTAAACCACATGACCATAAACTGTCTGCATATGTCTCTAAAACATGAAATTAAACCATGTTGTCTCATCCATACCACATGATGTCAAATTGTATAATGTTTGTCCTAGAAACAAGACATCAAACTAAATGAAACCATGCACCCTCACTACATAACATAAAATGGCACAACTAATGTACTAACCGCATGACATAGAACTGCATAGATCCACAATTCCAATTCAAATTTGGTAATCCATATTCATCACTGCATAATGTTAAACTGCATTATCGATGTCCTTACCACATGATATTAAACTACACTATTATCCCAAAACACTGTATGGATTGATTCTCATTTTTATGATATACAAATGGATTCCTCGATCTTATATCCTGGACTAAACACCAAATCATATAAAATTAACTTGTCATATTTTTATTTTATCTCTACCTTGTTGGGAAACCTGTCTCGTTGCTTTTTTCTCAACCTGAGCATAGCTCACGTGAGATTAAGAATCGTGGCAGGGACTCAATATCACAAGTATGACTCATAGGTACACAAGAATTCCATAACGGTCCTAGATTAAAGACCATAAAAGGCATATCATGAGTCCTCATCGCATGAATTTAAACTGTGTAGTCAATGTCCTTACATCACGATATAAATCATCATGGATTCGTGATACCCCTATATATTCACATCGAATAACCTGTTTCCTTAAGGAATGATGCTAAACTAAATGGATCTTCAATATCTATATATTGTTTGAATCTCATTCTCATGGGATATGTAGTGAAACCCAGGCTTCTATCCTTAGGCCCAAACATAATGTTCCCACCAATTCACGTCAGTCCGCCATCATCCTCACCGCATGATCTAAAACAGAATGGAACTATAAAAACTATGTGTGGATTGATTACTAACATCTCACGATACATAGTGAAACCTAGATCTCTAAACATTCACCCAAATACAATATTTTATGTAAATAATTCCCACATCTACATATGGGGAAGACCTATAGAGAATATCTCTTATTTATAAACTACATTTGACTTGATTCACATCCCCACGAGATACGTAGTGATGATTGCATTACAAATATTGAGACCAGTTAAATAAAATAAATATAAAAATTCCCTCCTTGCATATGGTCCATACCAATGTATGATATTTCATAAAAAAAAATCCTGATTATTAACCTCATGAGATACGTAGTGATGCCCAAGTAGCCATATTTAGGTCAACCACAATATCTTCCCACAATCACATTGGTTCTCCCATATCCATATAGAATGATGATAAATTAAATAGAATTATGTCTTTAGTATGTGACGCTAAACTTGTTAAAAGTACATCATTATCACATGACATTAAACTACATAGAAGTATGTTTTTACCACATGATGATAAACTGCACAAAAGAACATTCTTACAACATGATGAAAAATGGAATGGGTGTACATCCTTACAACATGATGTAAAACTATATGGAAATATATATTTAACAAATTATGCTAAACAAAATGGAAGTACATCATTAACACATGACATTAAACATCATGGAATCATGACCCTATTACATGATGTTAAACTAGGAAAACTATAATTCATCACCCTTCCTCATCAACAAACCACAAGAGACTTACCCCCACCACCCATATAATGGGTTGATTGTATAATATTTTTAAGAAACCCAATCCATAAGATAGACATTATGGATTAGGCACCTATGGTCATCGTAAAATTTCTCAACCCTTGAAGAAGAAATGTTATCTCTCTATTTGGACATGTTATTGATGGAAGGTCTCAGAATCACCAACCAGGGTCATCTTGGACCAATAAAATGGATTTCTAATTCTCATAACCCTAAAATTACCACAATGGAACCTATAACCCCATTGTATTTTAGGTTTTCACTAGAATTATTTTTCCACATATATACTTTAACACCCTAGGATTTCAATGTATGTTATTTCATCAAAATAATTAAATAATTTGCACTACATGCAACATTGAGTTCAAGCGCACCACAACATACCAAACTAGTCGTTCAAAAGCAGTTATAAATATTAGTAACTATATTTTGAACTATATATAATCCTTATAAATTTATAATCTATATTATGAGTTTCTTAGACATAATGTAAGAACTAATTCAGTTTTCAGATAAAAGAAGTTTTTATTTAAAAAATGCACTTTTACCGCTTTTTAATGGTGAACCCTTTTTAAATCCAATATTTGAAACATTTATATATATTTAATTTGACAAAAAAAACTTCTTCTTTAGAATCGGGACATAATAATTTAGTTTCAATAAATTCTTGGTGTTTTTCTGATAACTTTCATATTTGGGTGAATAGTGAAAAATACAATATTTTAACTGAAAACAACATTTTTAATAAAAATAATTTATAGTGTTATATTATAAATTTTAATGGTTTGGAAGTATAAATATATTATATTTTTACCATTTAATCCAATTTTGATCATTTTAAGTAATTGCACGTTATGATTAGACACAAAGAAGTGTCAATCTTTTGATAAATATTATTTCCTAAAAATACACCTTTTGGTTTTGACAATGGGAAATAATTTTAAATTAATAAATTCAACATATATGATTTGAATTTTATAAAATAGGATTCAGTTTTGGATTCAGAATATTGTAATTAGCCTGGGGTGATTTTTTGGTATTTTTCTGAAAATGTTCAATTTTTGATGAATAGTTGAAAAACACTAAGGTATTGTTTAAAAACAAATTTTTATTTAAATAATTATTTAATTTTTTTATTTGTTTAGGTCAAAATAGATAAATAATACCTATATATGTTCAATTTAATTTATTGGAGTAATTTTATAATAATTTTAGATATATAAAAATTTTATTAAACTTTTCACCGTCTTTTATCCACCTCCTAGAAGAATTTGAAATTTCACATAAAACATAATTTTACTATTTATTTGAGTGGAATTTAAAAAATACGATAGACACAGTTAATAAAAAGGAGTAAAATGTGCTTCAAGAAGATAAATTTGTTTTGGGTGAGTAGTAACTTTTTACTTTTATTTACCATAGTTAAAAGTAAATAGGGTAATTAATTGTGAAAATGGTATTAATATTACCAAAACACATTTCATAATTCTATTGGACAAGTGTATCTCGACCAAAAACAACCTTAGGAAGAAAATATTATCATTTAGGTCCACTTGTATTTGATTATGACATTTATTATTATTTAATTCAAAGAAGAGTTAAAAGAGTTAAAATCAATGTTTAATAACTAATTTTTTTAATATGGGGTTATTCATAAGAGAAATTAGATTATAAATATTCATTATAAATGTAATGGGTTTTATTACATCATGGTATATTATTAATAATTTTTAGATATTAATTATATAAATTTATTTATGACACAATGATGATGCAGTAATTACAATATTCATGAAACAATCAAATAAATTGTATTATAAATATTAAAATATATATAATTTCAAAGTTTTTATGAAATACAATAATTTTATAGGTGAATATGACATGATAGGGATGATTCAATGTATCGTTTTTGAAATTATCATGTTTTCACAACTTTCACAAAAACAATATATCAAATAGTGTCAAAATTGACATAAAATAGTTTTTAAAACAAATATTATATTATTAACTAATATTCTATTGCTAAAAATATAGGGGTAGGTCAAAGGACTTATATCATGATAGGTGTATCATTAATGGACAACTTTTAGGTCTATAGGACATTTATAGTACGTTTATTGACCATATAATATAAAAATACAAAGAGACATGGAAAATGTCAAACTAATTAACTAAGAGTTAAAACTAAATGATAAGGTTAATAAAGTTACCCAAACCTGTCTAAAACCTATTTGATGAGTTTATTTAGAACCATCCCCCATTATCCTTTAAATAAATCAATTATTAGTTATTATAAATAGAATATGAATTTATTATAAAATAATATTTTAAATTTTTTCTAAGGTGCCCCTCACCCCTCTTATAAAAGGGCACTCCCCATTAACTATAATTCACACATTCTAATTCATTTTACTGGGCCACACCCTACCCAAATATCCTTCCAACTATACTAACTTAATCCTAGCGGCACTCCTTTGGTCATAAAGCCACCCTATGGATCCCTTTTGACCAAATCAAAAGGAAGAACCCGAAGAAAAGGTAATGATTTCACCGCCCTCTTTCAAGTTATCTTATTCTTCCAATTATTCATTATTTGTTGTTTCCATTCTAAATTAATAACTCCATTATCAGATATATACTGTGATGTTATTATAAATATGAAAAAACTATATTCATTATCCTTTCCATGTTGTTAATGATAATGTCACCATGCGTGCATACATACGGCTTACCGTCTCCACTCCGTGGTGTAATTTGTTATTCAAAACTATGTTATATGGATTGATATAATGATGAGTAATATGTATATAAATAATGTAAATAACATTATAATGTCTCTGTAAAATTAATATACCAACCAATTCCACATCTTTAAGGAAATTACAGTGTCGCTCGTGCGTACGTATGGATTACCATCTCCATGACACGATGGGATTCATTTCCACATTCACCATTCATCGACGATTATAAAAATATATATATTAATAATATGTATATAATATATGAAATAATAATGATACTGGAGATATATAAATATATATATATATACTTACATATATGTTATTCACTTAGTTCCGTTCAATATGAGATGAAAACGAAAATAGTGTTTTTGCATACGTACGAACTACCGTCTCCAAAAACAATGTTTTTCATTTCATATATATATATGCCTATTATAAATATTTATATTCTAAATATATATGATATATAAATCATGTTTTATATTATAGAAGTAATTAAATCTTTATCTAAGTGGTATAATCAAGAGTAACAAGTGAAAACACATACGATAAAGAAAGGGATTATTGCCCAAAATGTTAATTTAACATGGAAATTATTATTAAATGGTTAGTATAATGTAATAAATGAATCATGTATGATATCATAAATATTAATATGGTCATATTATACTTTAATAAAATTTTATTATCTTAATAAAGGAGGTTAAACATACCATTAACTAAATGAAAATACAAGGGAAGGGGTTTTCATCTCACTCCTTATTCCTGTGAGATTCATGCCATATTTCCACTATTACATTTTGTGTGGTGTATGTATTTCCCATAATTGTATTCATGGTTTAATACACATTAATTTATGCATATTTACATATTCATGGTATGATACCTCTTTCATGGGGAGTATGTTTCGTAAGTTACCAATTTGATAAGGGATAATTTCACAATCCCTTTATTATCCGAGGTTGTTTTTACTTAAGTACCTACTGGGAAATATTTATTCTACATGTCCATGTTTCATAAAAGAGATATCAAAGGGATTCTTTTTAAGGTAATTTTTACTAAAAACATTTTAAATGTTTTAAATATTAATTCTTCTAAATCATTCTCATTAATTTCTATGTTTTCAAAATGGTTTTTAATGTGTTATTTATATGGACATGAATATTTTAAAAATGTTCATTCTTTTCAAATGTTTCAAATTGGTATGCAAAAAATTGATTAAAATTGTTTTTAAATGTATTCCTTTTTAAATTGTGTAACTTTTAAAAGTTTTCTTGAAAAAGAGATATTTCTCTCAAAGTGTTTTACAAAACATTTTCATCTATGTCAACATAAATTGATGGATTAGAAGATTATTTGAGGTTGATTTATTGTGATACAAACCATCCATCTTTTATTGAGGGTTTTTGATATGTTTGTCTGTGGATGTGTTATTTTTACCCCATTCATGGTTTATGGATTAAGTATCAACATTTTTTATGATATTTTTAATATTAATGTTTATGTTATGTTTAAACCTTTTCATACGAGGAATGAATTGGAATTAGTAAGTGATGGGTGGAGCCCGCTATAGCTCCTCGATGCATTGGTATGTCTCATGAGACAAACTACTGTCATGGCACAAGGCCTTGACAAAATATCATTTGTTGTCTTGGCACAAGGCCTTGAATATGTGGTTATGATAGTTTGTAATTATGCATTACATAATTATATAAGTGTTTACTGATATTTCATGTGATTATTCGACTATTAGAATGTCCACGTGAATAAGTTAATGGCATTACTTCTTTTTATTTTTTTCATATTATGCTGATGATCAAGTTTAAAAGGATTTTGTTTTAGTTATAATCTTCCTTAAATGTTTATGATTATTTATGAATGTCTCTGCTGTATTGTTATCCATACTAAGCATCTGAGATCACCCCTTTCTATGTTTTATTTTTCCCAGGATTCCATGAAGTGTATTGTGATTGATATGCAGGGTTAAGCCAAGGGAATAATGGTGTTCATAAAGGATTATTTATTTTGTTTTGTATGTTATGAAGTGTAATGTAACATTCATGTATGTAATATGTTTTCCAAGACTACTAAATCAATCGGTCCTTCGAGAATTGATTCCTTGTAATCATGCCAAGGTATTAAAATAAGGCACCGACTCTAGGTAACTGGGGTCGGGGCATTACAGTTGGTATCTGAGAGAGATTAACAATAACCTTCAAAACTATATTTAGATAAACACTCATTAGAGAACATTACCTAAGATAGACATTGAGGATTAGTATTGATGAACTTCCTAGAATTTTGGTAATGTAGAGATTTTGTGTGTTTTCCTAGAAAATATATCCATGTCTAGATACGAGTAGGTAGAGGACGCTCTGGCACAGATGTACCTAGGGGTAAAACTTGGAAACACCACGTTGAGATACACTCGAATGGGAACTAGTGCATTACAATGGTCCTTGCTGCACTCTTGGTTATGACACTCCCGAGGGATATGCTTTCGATAATTCTCATTATCTTTACAAATCATTATGAATGATTTACGAGTATATATTTCCATAAATAAAATATTTTTATGGATTATATCCAAAAACATTTCAATTGATGTTAGGTATTATACTTGTTTGGAATTATTCATTGCAATTTATAAGCTGACCTAGTGTATGCCATTGTATATAAATGGTGCCAAGTAGAAGGAATGTGAACTCCAACAATATGTATGATCAATGGAGTAAGAAGGATTGTATCTTTCATAGTATTAAGCCAACATTTAGAAGGGAAACAGTATACCATGTATTCTCAACATATGATTAAATAATATCTTGTGTTAATAAGATAAGTAATGAATTTTCTAAGTCCTATGGATTTGAAGGGATTCAAGAGAATAAAGTGATGGAAGAGAGAAAGATGGATAAAGGGAAGATGGAAAAGATGGATTTTACAACATATGATAAATGTGGAATGAATCACCTCGGTAAATGCTATAAGGGAATGGGAGTTTGTAATAAATGTAGAGAAAAGGACACCAAGTACATGATTGCAAGGGTAATAAAAATATTTCAACTGTAAAATGCTTAATCTTCAAGGCGTTGAGACACTACACGAATCAATGTCTCATTCATAAGGGTATACTGCAAATGATGTTATTGGATAACAATCCAGTTATTATACTACCTCAAATAAAGTGGAATGACTATTGTTATTATGTTTTTATTATATAGTTATTTAATTTGAGTGTTGTATCAATAGTATATTGGTTACATGAATTATGGAGATAAATAAGTATTGTACTGTTGTACTATTTTATTGAGGATTTGAGATTATATGGTTCTAAGAAAAATGACTTAATAGGAAGCTACACTTTTTGGAAAATATATGGTTAAAGGAAAGGTGATCCTTAATATGGTCCTAATAATAAGGTTGTGATTTTGGAATAAGAGAATGTCTATTTTGGGAATTTAGGATGTTCGGTGTTGTAATAGAATACATGATGAAGGTCTTCACATGTTATTACGTGGAAAAAAGGATCCTCATTATGATTAACATCCTTATATATTTTGGACTTAGAGTTTGGATATAAGTATTTTGGATAATTCTAAAGGCTGGAATGGATTATGTTTAAAATTGGATACAATTGTTAATATTATTTTTGGATTTCCATAAAAAGGACAACCTGGAGGTCGGGTGGCAACCCGTCACGTCCGGTAAGGCCGTAAGACATGAACCCGCAACTGACGGGAGAAAAAGGTGTATCAGCTATCACTAACCCACGTGATTTCCTGGATTGAATAATTTAGTTTTTCTAAAGGGTTAGGTATATGAATTGTGAATTCATTTTTTTACCCTAAATGACTAGGATAAATAGAAATTTTTTTGGAAGTTCTATTAACTTTTAGAGTAAAAGATGAGTTTGTGGTAGAAATTAGTTGAAGGATGATACTCTAATTGTCAAGTATATATATACATATACATATATATATATATTCCTCTTATTTTATTGATAAATTAATTATTAAACATTATAGAAGGGAACTTAAAACTAAAAATGTGTAATCCTAATACCTTACATTTTTCTGAACCGATAGTATTTTAAATCAACATATATTGGTGGATTTGAGAGCCACAATTCTACAATTGTTTGTTATTGACGACATCAATCACTCCAAATAAATATTAATATTTTCCCTCAAATTTTGTGTCTCTAACTTCCACCAATGTTCTCCGAATCGAGATCATAATTTCGTGGTGACTTTTTCATTCCCATTTTCCTCTTATTCAGTCTAAATTTTATTAACCCAATTTATGATGTGGGTTTTCACACAAAGGAATTTTCTAATTTCAACATTTTATTTTCTAAGAACAAATTAAAATTGTGAGGATGAAATTTATTGATGTTGGGATGAATGTAACACCCAAATATTTCAAAGTACATTATTTCTTCAAAATAATTTAATAAATTGCACTACACGCAAAACCGAGTTCAAGCGCACAACAACATACCAAACTAGTCGTTCAAAAGAAATTATAAATAGTATTAACTAAATTATGAACTATATATATTAATTCTAATTTTAGAATCCATATTAATAGTTTCTTATACATAATGTAAGAACTAATAATTTTTTTAGGATAAAAGAAGTTTTTTTCAATAAATGAACTTTTACCGCCTTTTAAGGCTGGTCCCTTTTTAAATACACCATTTGAAACATTTATATATTCAATTTGACAAAATAAACTTCTTATTTAGAATCGGTAGATAATTATTTAGTTTCAATAAATTTTTGTGTTTTTCTGATAACATTCATATTTGGGTGAATAGTGAAAAATATTATATTTCAACTGAAAACAACTTTTTTAATCAAAATAATTTATAATGTAAATTTATAAATTTTAATGGTTTGGAAGTATAAATAGATTATATTTTAAACATTTAATTGAATTCTGGTCATTTTAAGTAATTGCACTTTTGAGATTAGAAATAAAGTAGTGTCAATCTTTTTATAAATATTGATTCTTAAAAATACGGCATTTGGTTTTGACAACGGGAATCAATTTTAAATAAATAAATACCACTTATATGTTTTGAATTTTTTAAAATAGACCACATTTTTTGTTTTGGAATATCAGAATTAGTCTAGGGTGAGTTTTTTGTATTTTTCTGAACATTAAATTTTTTTGATGAATATTGAAAAAACACTGAGTTATTGTTTAAAAACAAATTTTAATTTAAATAATTAATTATTTAATTAAAATTTATTTTAGTTCAAAATAGATACATAATACCTATATATAAGTTCAATTTAATTCATTGAAGTCATTTTATAATAATTTTAGATATATAAAAATTTTATTGAACTTTTCACCGTCTTTTACCCACCTCCAAGGAGAAATTGCAAATTTACATAAAACATAATTTTACTACTTTTGTGCATGGAATTTTTAAAATCCGAGAGACACGGTTAATATCAAGGAGTAAAATTTGGTTCAATAAAATAAAATAAAATTTGGTCAATAGTAACTTTTTTACTTTTGTTTACCACGGTTAAAAGTAAATAGGGTAATTAATGGTAAAAATGATATTAATATTACAATAAAAAATGTACTAATTCTATTGGAAAAGTTTAGCTAGACCAAAAAAAACTTTAGGAACAAAATATTATCATTTAAGACCACTTTGATTAGATTTGGACATTTATTATTATTTAATTCAAATAAGAGTTAAAAGAGTTAAAATCAATGTTTAATAACTAAAACTTTATTAATATAGTGTTATTCATAAGATAAATTAGCTTATAAATATTCATTAGAAATATAAATATATTTAATACATCATGGTATTTTATTTATAATTTTTAGACATTCAATAAATAAATTTATTTATTACCCAATGATGATGCAGTAATTATCTTGTTCCTGAAAGAATCTAATAAATGGTATAATAAAAATTAAAATAAATAAAATTTCAAATTTTTTATGATATCCACTAATATAATATGTGAATATGACATGATATGGATGATTCAATGTATCATGTTCGAAATTTTCATGTTTTGATGACTTTCACAAAAATAAAATACCAATAGTGTCAAAATTGACATAAAAGAGTTTTTAAATCAAATATTATTTTATTAAATAATATTCTATTCCTAAAAATATAAGGGTTGGCCAAAGGACTTATATCATGATAGGTGTATCTTTAATGGAACACTTGGGGGTCGATTTAAAGTTTATAGTATGTTAATTAACCATATAATATAAAAAAATCAAAGAGACATGGTAAATGTCAAACTAATTAACTAAAAGTTAAATGAAAAAGACAAGGTTAATAATGTGATCCTAACCTGTCTAAAACCTATTGGATGAGTAGATATCGACCCATACCCAACATACCCTTGAAATAAATCAATTTCTAGCTATTATAAACTGAAAATTAATTTATTATAAAATAATATTTTAAGTTTTTCCTAAGGTGCCCCTCACCCCTCTTATAAAAGGGCACTCCCCCTTCAATTTAATTCACATCTTCTAAGCCATTTGGATCGGCCAAACCCTTCATAAATATCCTTCCAACTATCCTAACATAATCTTAGAGGCATTAAATTGGTCAGAAAGCCATCCTAAAGAGCCCTTTTGATCTAATCAAAAGGAAGAACCTGAAGAAAAGGTAATGATTTCACCACCCTCTTTCAAGTTCTCTTATTATTCCACTTACACTTTCATGGTTGTTTCCATTATGAAATAATAACTCTATTATATTATTTATATAGTTATGTTATTATAAATATATAACAACTATATTTATTATCCAACCTATCTTATGAATGATAATGTCACCATGCGTGCGTACGTACGACTTACCGTCTCTACGTCGCGGTGTAATTTGTTATTCAAAACTATGATATTTAGATGGATATAATGATGAGTAATATTATATAAATAATAAAAATAACATGAAAATGTCTCCTTAAAATTAATATACCATCTAATTACTCAACTTTATGGAAATGAGATTGTCGTTCGTGTGTACGTACGGATTACCATCTCCACGACGTGATGGGATTCATTTCTACATTCACCATTCATCGATGATTATAAAAATATATACATTAATAATAAGTATATAATATATGACATATTAATGATAATGGAGATATATATACATATATATATATATATGTACTTAAATATATCTTATTCACCTAGTTCCGTTCAATATGAGATGAAAACGGAAACAACTTTATGCATACGTACAGACTATCGTCTCCATAAACGGTGTTTTTAATTTCATATATATATGTCTATTATACATATTTATATTCTAAATATATATGATATATAAAAAATGTTTTATATTCTGGAAGTACATAAATCATATCTATGTGATACAATCAATAGTAACAAGTTAAAACACGTATGATAAAGAAAGTGATTATTACCCAAAATGTAAACTTAACATGGAAATTATTATTAAATGGGTAGTATAAGGTAATAAATGAATCATGTATGATATCATAAATATTAATATGGTTTTGGTATACTTTAATAATATACTACTATGTTAATACATGAGGTTAAGCGTACCATCGACTAAAGGAATGTGCAAGTTAAGGTGTTTTCATCTCACTACATATTCTCATGAGATTCATGCCATATTTCCACTATTACCTTTTGTGTTGTTTATTTACTACACATAATTGTATTATTTGTGTAATACACTTTAATTTATGTGTATTTACATATTCATTGTATGATACCCCCTTAATGGGGTGTATGTTTCAGAAGTTAACCAATTGGTAAGGGTAATTTGCACAATCTCTTTATTATCCGAGGTTGTTTTTACTTAAGTGCCTACTGGGAAATAAATATTATCCATGTCCATGTTTCATAAAAGAGTTTTCAAAGGTATTTGATTAGCCACTAAATGAGGCTAATATTCATTGTTAATATTTATAATATTTATGTTCTTTATTATTCATAAACACCATTTTAGTGCATTTTACACTTTGAACATCATTTCACATTATGATTGTAATACCTTCTTAAAATGCACTATTATGTGGTACATTATTGAACATCATTTGAAGAACCCAATTATTCATTTAATTATACATATTTTAATTTGATATTTTTGGAGATTGATCTACACTCCAATATGAAAATGTTTTATTCAGGACTCAATGGATAATTCATGGAGGATGATGGAGATATTTGGCAATGAAAGTAAGCAATTCTGGAGAAGGCAGATTGGACACCAGCCCACTGATGAGACTGTGGGGCCCAAAATACAAGCCCAATTAATCCCAAATATCGTGGTATGATATAAGAAATGTATAGAAACAAATACCACTGTAGGAGATAATGTTAATTCGGCCTCCATGGTGGTCATTTAGGCGGCCCAAGTTAGAGATAAAATTCTGGGCCAGATTCTGCGGCCCAGAACAACAACCAATGAATTAAAGCATATCTCGCAAACCATAACTCTTTTTGGGCTGATATTTTTCAGGCTGTTAGGGGACATCCGGAGCGTAATATAGGTCTACTATTTCCCACCCAAATTCGGCCATCTTGAAGGTTTTTCAAGCACGTTTGTTCCGTGCATGAAAACTGGATGCCTTTTCGGGTCAAGGGTGGAAACGTCTTCGTTCCAAAAACTTTCCACCACCCTAGGCCTACCCTAATCAAGTGGGATGCTTTGTACTGATGGAGGCTCGACCAAGGCTTCCAAAATGACTATTTAAGGCAGTGTTGTTGGAGGAGTTGAAAATATTTTATCTTGTTTTCATTTTAATGTTATGCTGTCAATTTCTCTTTGTAATGGTCTTCCTTCACATGTAAGTTGTTTTAATTCATCCCTGTTTCTTAATAAAAGTTCTTCTTCTCTTCTTATTATGTTGTTCTAATTATCACTTTGATACCGTTGGTTCAAGGTGTTAACTTGTTCATACCAAACCTTGTGAGATTATCACACAATGGTTGAGTGATTGTTGCGTTTTTTTACTTCTCCATTTCCTCCCTTGTAAGTCTACTTCCCGCTTCCGTTGAAGACATGCCATCAATGGAGGGCTAACTATTTTATGGGGTGATCCAAGAGAGTATAAAGGGGTTTTATTGGATGTTATTTATCACTCCATTAATGGCTAAGCAATTATTTTAAATGGGATTTTTATTTGATGATTTTAAAACAACTTCATCCTTATTGAATTTAAGGTCACACATTTCAAGTGCTAATACGAACCTCTAACTTGGAGTGCTCAAAACAATGATCCCTCAAGTGTATAGGTGATTAGTACTAGGGTGTGTAGTCAGTAAACCATTAAGTGATGATTTTGTTTGATCTTCTTAAATGAATCCATCTCAATTATAAGAAACTGAAATCATTAAAAAAGTAATTCATCCAATCCACCCCGAGCGATAACCTAGGATCAACTCATTCTATTAAATTGAAGTCACAAAAATATGTTAGTTATCCATTAGAAAAATATAAAATCAATCCATGTTGGCCACTTAATAGCCAAAAACAGTCCATAGAATGTACGTGTCTATAGGTTTCTTCTTAGGTCTCTGTGGATTCGATAACCCAAGCTAAACTACAAGGATCGTCATACCTTTTTCTCTTGGGTAAATTTGAGCGAGAATAAAATTTTGGCGATGTTGTCAGCGACCCAAGTAAGTCATATAAACACCCATTCTATTCTCCCCCATTTCTTCTTTTCTCATCCAAATTCTCTTATCTTGTCCCTTTCTCATTTTTTTTCTTTTGGCGCATGTCCGCCTACACCCGCAATCAATCAAACCGTCTTGTTAGGGTGGATAGTCCTGGGGTTGGGGAGTCAAGTACACCAAGGGAACTCATTCCATTAGATCTGAATCTTCCTAATACTCTAGAGTCCAAGATTGAGCCAATTTCAATGGAAGTTCTTCAAAGAAACCAACTCATAAACCCGGGTGGGAACCCAAATGGAAACCCAAATGAAGCAGCCCCAAACATGGGGAAAGAAATTGATCAAACCATGAATGACTACCTCACACCTTCCTGGACCAATGCCCCCTCATGCATTAGACACAATTCCCTAAGAGATTCCAACTACATATTTAAACCCCATTTCCTAAACCATCTTTCCACATTCCATGGAATGGAGTCTGAGATGCCCTACCATCACATTAAGGAGTTCAATAACATTGTAGAAATCATGTGTCTCCCACGTCGACTAGAATCAGCTAAGATGAGGCTATTTCTTTTTTCTTTAAAGGATCGAGCTAAAAATTGGCTAAACAATTTGAGACCATCATTCATAAAATCTTGGTACCAACTACAAAGAGAATTCTACAAAAAATACTTTCCCCACCACAAAACAATTGCACTTAAAAAGAGTATCCAAAACTTTTTTGAAAAAGAGGGAGAGTCATTCTATGAAACATGGCAGAGGTTCAAAGACACTCTAAACATGGTTCCACACCATGGTTTTTCTATTCCTGAACAAGTGAGAATTTTATAGGAAGGGTTGGGTCCGGGGAACAAACAATTCATTGACATGATGTGTAATGGAACCTTTAAAAACAAAGCCCCAAATGATGCTTACGAGTATCTAAAAAGCCCTTCTGAACAAAACCAAACATGGAGAACATCACCTTATTCTGAAAAGCCACAAAGAACTACTGGAATTCATGCACTTAGAGAAGAGAAAAGCCTTATGGCTAAACTCGCAGCACTCTCTAGGAAGGTTGAAGTGATAGACCTTAGGAAAGTCCATGAAATCCAAAATGTTGACCCTGTTTGCACAATTTGTGACAAACATGACCATAAGACAGACAACTGTCCAACCATTCAATCCATCAAGGATGTTCTTTTAGGAGGACCCCCAGCGGAAGTAAATTCTTTGAACTTCCAAAAGCCTCAATACCAAAACAACTTTAACCCAAGGTATAACGACCACCCAGGCTTCTGCTGGAAAGATAACTAACAACCTAGCCAACCACAGGGAGAAAATCCTTACCCCCACTAGTTCCAAACCCATAACTAGTTCCAAACCCATAACCAGTTCCAAACCCAACCTATCCAAAACCATCAGCCACCAGTCCATTTTCAACAAACCATCCCACCTCTAAAATATCCCCCTAGGATAAACCAACCTACTCAAGCACCCACCCAAACTGTTCCACAATGCTTACTAGAACAACTATGCAGACAAATGGAGAGGATGAACTCAGAAGTATCTTCCCTAAAACTAGAACTTCAAACCATAAAAACTGGAAAGGCACCCATGCCTACTCAGGCTGTGCCATTATAAACTTCAAGGGGTGAGTCAAGTTGTGCTCAAACAAATCATGAACAGCTAAAGGTTGTGACTGTTTTAAGAAGTGGTAAATCAATTGAGAAAACTGAACAACTAATTCAGAACCCACCTAAAGATTCAAACTTGGATGAAAATTCAAATGAACCACAAGATCAAGCTGAGGAAATTGATAACAATGTGAAAGAAACAACTCTTCTACAAACAACCCCACAACCTGCACCATTTCCTCAACGCATGAGGGGGAAACCCAAGCCTGGACTGAGTGAAATGTTGAGGGAAATCTTTTCACAAGTCAAGTTAAACATACCCCTTCTCGATGCAATCCAAACAATACCTACCTACTCAAAGTACCTTAAGGACTTGTGCACTTTTAAAAGAAAATTTTCACATAAAGACCAAGTCCTTTTGGCTGCTAATGTGAGTACCACCATTCAAGGGACCATTCCTCCTAAGTTGAAAGACCTGGGTTTCCCTTACATCAATGTTGAACTAGGAGAGAGAAAAATTGTCAAGGCCTTGTGTGATCTAGGTTCTAGTGTCAATCTCATCCCCTATGCTGTGTACTGCCAGTTAGGCCTAGAAGAACTCCAACCCACATCTGTCACACTTCAACTTATTGATCGTAGCATTAGGGTTCCAAAGGAGATTTTAAAGGATGTTCTAGTAAAGGTTGAAAACTTCATCTACCATGCTGACTTCATTGTCCTTGATAACCATCCAAACTTAGGAAATAAGTAACAAACCCCAATAATCATTGGTCATCATTTCCATGCAACAATCAACTCTATTATCCGAGTCTGAAATGGGAACATGACCATCACATTTGGGAACATGAGTCTAGACTTGAACATCTATAATGCAAGCTCACAAATAGGGGATGACAAGGACATTCATGAAGTAAACATGATAGGAAGCATTGATAATGAATCCATGGAACATCATGGAATATTTGATGAATGTTTAGGTCAGGATGAGATTGATTTCCTTTGTTCATATGAAGGAAGTTTATCTCCTTGGCTTGAATCATTTTCAAATTGCTCTTATGATGAATTCTTAGGTCCAACAATCAGTGAAACCTTTCAAGAAACCACTTTCATGGAGACCACTCCAATTTCCTTCCCTAAATCTGATCAAGACAATCTAGTAGCTGAAACTTCTACATGTGGGGAATCAATCCTATCTGAAACTCTAAAAAAAGAAATTTATCTTGATCCAATGTCCCAATCTTCTGGTGATATTCTGAACCAACCTGATCTTGAATTGAAGGAACTTCCCGCTACACTCATGTATGCTTTCCTCGGGGAAAATAAAACACATCCTATTGTCATTTCTTCTTCTCTTGAAGCCAATAATGAGGGGATGCTTCTAGATGTCCTTAAGAAGCATAAGAAAGCCATTGGTTGGACCCTATCTGATATTACCGGGATTAGCCCACTTGTTGGGACTCATAGTATTGTTCTGAAATCTGATTCAAAGCCATGTCATCAACCTCAAGGGCGACTCAATCCTAATCTCATGGAAGTAGTAAGGAAGGAACTTCTGAAATTGTTAAAAGATGGTATCATATATCCCATAGCTGAGAGTGAATGGGTGATCCCAATCCAAGTGGTTCCAAAAAAGGCTGGAATCACAGTGATAACCAATGAGGATGGAGAGATTCTTCCAACAAGGGTAAGTAGTTGATGGAGGGTCTGTATTGACTATAGGAAGCTAAACTCATTCACCAAGAAGGACCATTTCCCCTTACCATTCATTGACCAAGTCCTTGAGAGAGTGACAGGTCATGACTTCTATTGTTTCATAGATGGGTACTCAGGGTACAATCAAATTGTGTTCTCCCTAGAGCATCAAGGGAAGACTACATTCACATGTCCTTTCGGTACCTTTTCCTTCAAACGCATGCCCTTAGGGTTATGCAATGCCCGTGGAACCTTCCAGCGGTGCATGATGGGAATCTTCTCAGACATAGTAGGGGATTTTCTTGAGGTATTCATGGATGACTTCTCTGTTTTTGGGGATACTTTTGAGGGATGTCTGCAAAATGTAGAGAGAGTCTTGTCAAGATGTAAAGAAAAGAATCTAGTCCTAAACTGGGAAAAATGTCATTTCATAGTTAAAGAGGGACTTGTTCGAGGCCATCTGGTCTCGAGTAGGGGGATTGAAGTTGATAAAGCAAAGGTTGACATCATTCTTCACCTTCCATCACCCAGAATTGTCAAGGTAGTGAGGTCTTTCTTAGGACATGTTGGTTTCTATAGAAGATTCATCAAGGACTTTAGTTCAATCTCTCGTCCCCTTTGTGCTCTGCTAGTAAAGGGTGCTCCATTTGTTTAGACAGAAAGCTGTGAGGGTTCATTTTCAACCCTCAAAACCTCTCTCACCTCTCCTCCCATTATGAAATCTCCAAATTGAAACCTTCTATTGAACTTATGTGTGATTCCAGTGAATTTGTTGTTGGAGGTGTGTTAGGACAACATTGTGATAAAAATCCTTATGTCATTGCTTATGCAAGAAAATCCTTAAATGATGCCCAAATCAACTATAGCACCACTGAAAAAGAGTTACTTGCTATTGTGTTTGCCTTAGAGAAGTTTAGGTCCTACCTCTTAGGATCCCCCATCACTATGTTCACTGACCATTCGGCACTAAAATACCTCTTCCAAAAACAAGATGGTAATGCTATATTGATTAGGTGGGTCCTTCTCTTACAAGAATTTGACCTCACAATCAAGGATAAAAAGGGAGTTGAAAATGTTGTAGCTGATCACCTCTCTAGGATGGAATTCAAAGACAACTCAAATCTCCTTTCTGTGTCTGATTCGTTTACTAATGAACACCTATACTCTGTGAGTGACTGCCCTTGGTATGCTGACATAGCAAATTTCCTAGTGACAGGAGTCATTCCAAAATTATTAGGGACTCAAGCACTAAGGATACTTCATTCTGATGTTACACACTGTGTGTTTGATGATCCATACCTCTATAAGTTCTGCCCTGACCAAGTCATTAGGAGGTGTGTTCCAGAATCCGAACAAGAGTCCATCCTTAAATTCTGTCACAGTGAGGCATGTGGAGGTCACTTTTCCTCTAAGAAAACATCTTCTAAGATTCTTCAATGTGGTCTTTTCTGGACGACCCTCTCAAGGGACTCCTACACATTTTTTCAAATCTATCGTAGGTGTCAACAAGTAGGGTCCATCACAAAAAGGAATCAAATGACACTCACCCTAGTCTTAGTGGTTGAAATATTTGACTGTTGGGGAATTGACTTCATGGGTCCCTTCCCAAACTCTCGGGGATACCTATACATACTCTTAGCTATTGATTATGTCTCAAAATGGGTTGAGACCATTCCCACTAAGTCCAATGATCATCAATTTGAGATTCGATTTCTGAAAGAGAACATATTTTCATGATTTGGAATTCCTAGGGCTATAATCAGTGATCGAGGAACCCATTTCTGCAACCTCCCATTCTCTTCACTCACGTCTAAGTATGGTATTTATCATAAAGTTTCCACTGCATACCATCCTCAAACCAATGGTCAAGATGAGTTAGCGAATAGGGAGATTAAGAAAATTCTTGAAAAAACTGTCAACCCCTCTAGGAAATATTGGTCTGAGAAACTCTTAGATGCTCTTTGGGCCTATAGAACCGCATATAAAACAATTTTAAGAATGTCCCCATATATGTTGGTTTATGGTAAAGAATGCCATTTACTAGTGTATATTGAATATAAGGCCTTTTGGGAAATCAAGAAAATGGATTATGATCTCTCATTGGCCGGAAAAAAAAAGGAAATTAGATCTCATTGAACTGGAGGAATTAAGGATGGAGGCTTCTGAAAATTCAAGGATCAATAAATCTAGAGTTCAAACCTACCAATCTAGGAATATCAACGTCAATCATTTTGAACTGGGAAAACTTGTGCTCTTGTATAGTTCAAAACATCATTTACACCCGGGAAAGTTAAGGTCTAGATGGTCAGGACCCATCATAGTGCATCATGTATTCCCCCATGGGGTAGTAGAGATTCAAGATCCCACAAGTGGTTACATTTTCAAGGTCAATGGTAAAAGGTTAAAACCATTCATTGAATCATTAAATAAACAGGAAATAGAGGTTGAGTTAACAGATCCAACCTATGAACTAGGAAAAAATTGATAGATTTAGGGTCCATGTCGGGCTAACGACGTTAAAAAAAAAAGCGATGCATGGGAGGCAACCCATGTTTTTCATGTTTCCTATCATTTTGTTGTTTTAATAAAATTTATATTTTAATTAATCATTTTAATATTTAAGAAATATATAGACTGTTGACCTGTTCTTCTATTATGAGTATGGATGGGTATGAAAGGGGAGCACCATATTCATCTGTGTCATGTGGTGTGATCCTTGAGTAATACCTTACCCAGAAATTTAAAAATAAGACAATGTATCATCAGTTTAATTTACTTTATTTTTATGTGTTTGTAGGTTAAAAAAATAAAAATACAAAAAAATATATATAATAAAAAAAAATTCCACATCATAGGTCGTGGGGAAAACCCTGTCACAACCGGCGAAGCCGCGGGGATTCGAACCCGGGACCGAAGGGAGACATGGGCGCGCACTTACCACTGACCTACGGCTCCTTTTGCTTCCTTATTCTATAATTTTTATATATATACTTATATTTTACTATCTTTATTATATATATACAAATATTGTTTTTTTTTTGTTTTGTTTTTTTTTTGTTTTGTTTTTTTTCATTTTTCTACTAAGGAACTCTACAAGTGACATGGATATCAAAGGACTAAATTGGAGCAGTAGGAACTTCAAACTTCAACCACCCGGTGACTTCATTCGATGACCCTCATTTTCAATTTCCTTTTTGAACTTTCATTCAATACCTCTACCCCCTTATAAATTTTCTTTTCTTTAAACACTGGGGACATCGTAATTTTAAGTTGGGGGGGAGATAAAATAAAAAATGCTTTTTGTTTCAAAAAAATGATAAATGATTTGCAAAAAAACTAATTATGAAAATGGAAGGAAAAATTCCTTTAACATTAAATAAGGTAATGCAAATTGCACACTTTGAAACTGAATATCAAATAATTTAGCACACCCTGATTCTGATTTTAATCCTTGTATAATTTCATGAGAATTGATTTTGGAAAGTGTGGCTGTCCAATGTGATATTTCATCGTTTATATCTTCATCCAAATAAAAAAAAGTTCACAATGCATGTCCTTTGGATAGTGGGGTATTATTTTGAGTTCATGGGGTCCCCTAAATTTATATAAAAGGTTTGGTGATCATTTTAGTTTAATATGAGTATTCAAAAAAATTATTATTAAAAAAAATTGCGCGTAGAGCAATGAAATGACCTAATGTGTGGATTTCGGCACTTGGGGATCGTGACTCCATAGTTGTCTATCCCAGAGTTAGTAATTTTATATTTATTTTTTGTAATTTGAATTTTTTTTGACTGAGTTTACTCGAGATGATGCCCGAGTATGTGGGCTTCACTTGGTTCCCTAAGGTCTTTGAGTTTGGGAGTCATCGGCAAAGTCTCGCTACAGGGGTTGACTCTTTTGAGTGCAACTTCAATTACCATTGAAAAATTGCAAAAACAAAAAAACAAAAAATTATACAAAAAAATGAATACTCATCTTAATATTGAAATGTGATTTCACCTAGCGCTTCCGTAATTTCCCCCTTGAATAAAGATGAACCCCCATGTCTATTGTGATGCACAACACATCCTCATAATTAATTGATATTGGAAGAAATATGTCAAAGAATTCGAACAAAGGTTTGGGCTTGGGATTGAGATATCCTTATGAAACTATCTTGTATTAAAATATTTTTATGGGTTTCATTATTGTTTGGTATAAGGTTTTTTGGGGATCATTGTGTATTAAAATGTTTTTGGAAAAGGAATTCGAATTCCATATTGTTGAGATATATTTTGCTCGGGACTAGAAAAACTCAAGTTAGGGGGTGTGATTAGCCACTAAATGAGGCTAATATTCATTTTTAATATTTATAATATTTATGTTCTTTATTATTCATAAACACAATTTTAGTGCATTTTACACTTTGAACATCATTTCACATTATGATTGTAATACCTTTTTAAAATGCACTATTATGTGTTACATTATTGAACATCATTTGAAGTACCCAATGATTCAACTAATTATACATATTTTAATTCGATATTTTTTGAAATTGATCTACACTCCAATATGAACATGTTTCATTCAGGAATCAATGGATAATTCATGGAGGATGATGGAGATATTTGGCAATGAAAGGAAGCAATTCTGGAGAAGGTAGATTGGACACCAGCCCACTGATGAGACTGTGGGGCCCAACATACAAGCCTAATTAATCCCAACATTCGTGGGATGATAGAAGACATGTATAGAAACAAATAACCCTTCAGAAGATAATGTTAATTCGTCCTCCATGGTGGTCATTTAGGCAGCCCAATTTAGAGATGAAATTCTGGGCCAGATTCTGCAGCCCAGAAAAACAGCCCACGAATTAAACCATATCTCGCAAAACATAACTCTTTTTGGGCTGAGATTTTTCAGGATGTTAGGGGACATCCGGATATTAATATAAGTATACTATGGCCCAACCAAATTCGGCCATATAAAAGGTGTTTAAATCGCATCTGTTCGGTTCCTGAAAGCTGGATGCCTTTTCGGGTCAAGGGTGGAAAAGTCTTCTTCCCACAATCTTTCCACCATCCTAGGCCTACCATAATCAAGTGGGGTGCTTTGTACTGTTTTATCCTCGACCCAAGGCTTCCAAAATTCCTATTTAATGCAGTGGTGGTGGAGGAGTTGAAAATCTTTCAGCTTGTTTTCATCTTAATGTTATGCTTCCAATTTCTCTTTGTAATGTTCTTCCTTCACATGTAAGTTGTTTTAATTCATCCATGTTTCTTAATAAAAGTTCTTCTTATCTTATTATTATGTTCTTCTAATTATCAATTTGATACCATTGGTTCAAGGTGTGAAATTTTTCATACCAAAACTTGTGAGATTATCACATAACGGTGGAGTGATTGTTACGTTTTTTTACTTCTCCATTTCCTCCCTTTTAAGTCTACTTCCCGCTTCCGTTGAAGACATGTCATCAATGGAGGGCTAACTCTTTTATGGGTTGATCCAAGGGAGTATAAAAGGGCTGTATTGGATGTTATTTATCACTCCATTAATGTCTAACCACTTCTTTTAAATGAGATTTTCATTTGATGATTTTAAAACATCTTCATCCTTATTGAATTTAAGGTCACACATTTCAAATGCTAATACGAACCTCTACCTTGGAGTGATCAAAACATTGATCCTTCAAGTGTATAGGTGATTTTTACTAGGATGTGTAGTCACTAAACCAGTAAGTGATGATTTCGTTTTATCTTCTTAAATGAATCCATCTCAATTATAAGAAACTAAAATCATTAAAAAAGTAATTCATCCAATCCACCCCGAGCGATAACCTAGGATCAACTCATTCTATTAAATTGAATTCACTTAAATCTGTTAGTTATCTTTTAAAACAATATAAAATCAATCCATGTTGGCCACTTAATAGCCAAAAACAATCCGTAGAATTTACGTGTCTATAGGTTTCTTCATAGGTTTCTGTGGATTCGATAACCCAAGCTAAACTACAAGGACCGTCTTACATTCTTCTCTTGGGTAAATTTGAGCGAGAATCAAATTTTGGCGCCGTTATAGGGGACCTAAGTAAGTCATCTAAACACCCATTCTATTCTCCCCCATTCTTTTTTCTTATCAAAATTCTCTTATCTTGTCCCTTTCTCGTTTTTTTTTCTTTTGGCGCATGTCCGCCTACACCCGCGATCGATCAAACTGTCTTATTAGGGTGGATAGTCCTGGGGTTGGGGAGTCAAGTAAACCAAAGAAACTCATTCCATTAGATCCTAATCTTCCTAATACTCTAGAGTCCAAAATTGAGCCAATTTCAATGGAAGGTCTTCAAAGAAACCAACTCATAAACCCGGGTGGGAACCAAAATGGAAACCCAAATGAGGCAGCCCCAGACTTGGGGAATGCAATTGATCAAACCATGAATGACTACCTCACACCTTCCCGGATCAATGCCCCCTCATTCATTACACACAATTCCCTAGGATATGCCAACTACATCTTAAAACCCCATGTCCTAAACCATCTTCCCACATTCCATGGAATGGAGTCCGAGATGCCCTACCTTCACATTAAGGAGTTCAATGACATTGTAGAAACCATGTGTCCCCCACATCAAGTAGATTCAGCTAAGATGAAGCTATTTCCTTTTTCTTTAAAGGATCGAGCTAAAAACTGGCTAAACAATTTGAGACCGTCATCCATAAAATCTTGGTACAAACTACAAAGAGAATTCTACAAAAAATACTTTCCCCACCACAAAACAAATGCACTTAAAAAGAGTATCCAAATCTTTTTTGAAAAAGAGGGAGAGTCACTCTATGAAACATGGGAGAGTTTCAAAGACACTCTAAACATGGTTCCACACCATGGTTTTTCTATTCCTGAACAAGTGAGAATTTTCTATGAAGGGTTGGGTCTGGGGAACAAACAATTCATTGACATGATGTGTAATGGAACCTTTAAAAACAAAGCCCCAAATGATGCTTATGAGTATCTAGAAAGCCTTTCTGAACAAAACCAAACATGGGGAAATTCACCTTATTCTGAAAAGCCACAAAGAACTACTGTAATTCATACACTTATAGAAGAGGAAAGCCTTAGGGCTAAACTCACAGCACTCTCTAGGAAGGTTGAAGAGATATACCTTAGGAAAGTCCATGAAATCCAAACTGTTGACCTTGTTTGCACAATTTGTAACAAACATGACCATAAGACAGAAAACTGTCCAACCATTCCATCCATAAAGGATGTTCATTTAGGAGGACCCCCAGCAGAGGTAAATGCTTTGAACTTGCAAAAGCCTCAATACCAAAACAACTTTAACCCAAGGTATAACGACCACCCAGGCTTCTGCTGGAAAGATAACCAACAACCTAGCCAACCACAGGGACAAAATCCTTACCCCCACTAGTTCCAAACCCATAACCAGTTCCAAACCCATAACCAGTTCCAAAAACAACCTATCCAATACCATCATCCACTGGTCCATTTTCAACAAACCATCCCACCGCCAAAATATCCCCTGGGATAAACCAACCTACTCAAGTACCCACCCGAACTGTTCCACAAAGCATACTAGAACAACTATGCAATCAAATGGAGAGGATGAACTCAGAAGTCTCTTCCCTAAAATAAGAACTTCAAACCATCAAAACTGGAAAGGCACCCATGCCTACTCAGGCGGTGCCATCCTCAACTTCAAGGGGCGAGTCAAGTTGTGCTCAAACTACTCATGAACAACTAAATGTTGTGACTGTTTTAAGAAGTGGGAAATCAATTGAGAAACCTGAACAACTAATTCAGAACCCACCTGAAGATTCAAAATTGGATGAAAATTCAAATGAACCACAAGATCAAGCTGAGAAAATTGATAACAATGTGAAATAAACAACTCTTCAACAAACAACCCCACACTACGGGAAAAATGGGCATTTGCGACGGGTTATTTGTGACGGGAATAAATCCTGTCGCAAATAGTCCTGTTAAAAACTTATTTGCGACGAGGTTATTTGCCCGTCGCAAATAAGTCGCCTTTTGCGACGGGATAGCTTTCCCCGTCGCAAAAGGACTGGCGCGGTTTGCGCGCCAAATCGCGGGAAACTTATTTGCGATGGGGGAATATTCCCATCGCAAATAACTGGCGGCGGTAAAAGGTATTTGCGACGGGAATATTCCCCCGTCGCAATTAGTATGTCGATAGGTGGTTATTTGCGATGGGACCCGTCGCAAATAACTATTTACCGGTTGACCGTAATAAATGATGGCTAATGTATTTGCGATGGTACCCGTCGCAAATAATATAACCTATAAATACCCCCATCCGTTTTTTTCAAATCATTCTCAAATTCCCTCTTCTTCTTCTCTCAAAGTTTTATTTCTAAAGTTTAGTTTTTTTCAAGTTTAATTTTTTCCTTCGGAGTTGATATTAAAGTTTCGAAGAACGATCAGAGCAGATCAATTTTAAAGGTATTTATGTTCATTTTAATTTAATATTTATTTTTAATTTTTTATTAGTTTTAATTATTCTTAATTAGTTGTAATTTAATTATGTTTACATTGTTTTGTTACTTAATAAATTTAAATTATTAGTATTCATTGTTAATATTTAAATGGTAATTAGGAATAATTAGTAATAATTACAAATAATTAAGAATAAATATTAATATTTAGTAATGAATACTAATAATTAGGAATAATAAAATTATTATATTATTAGTATATTTTATTATTAATATTAAAATAATATAATTTTTTATATATATACAATTCTCTTTTCATCTGTGTGTTTGTTGTCTCCACATGTATTATTTGTATGTGGAGAGAGAAAACACACAGATGAAAGGAGAATTGTATATAAATTAAAAAATTATATTATTTTAATATTAATAATAAAATATACTGATAATGTTATTATTCATAATTATTGGTAATTATTCTTAATTATTGGTAATTATTCATTTAATTACTACTAATTTGGAACAATTAACAGTAATTACCAATAATTAGGAATAATTACCAATAATTAGTAATAATTACCATTAATTAGTAATAATTATCAATAATTAGTAATAAATACCAATAATTAGTAACAAATACCAATAATTAGTAATAATTACCAATAATTAGTAATAATTACCAATAATTAGTAATACTTACTAATAATTCGTAATAATTACCAATAATTAGTAATAATTACCAATAATAAGTAATAATTATTAATAATTATCAATAATTACTCATAATTACTAATAATTACTAATAATTACTAATAATTACCAATAATTAGTAATAATTAGGAATAATTACCAATAATTATCAATAATTACCAATAATTACCAATAATTAGTAATAATTACCAATACTTAGTAATAATTACCAATACTTAGAAATAATTACCAATAATTATCGATAATTAGTAATAATTATCAATAATTAGTATTAATTACCAATAATTACCAATAATTGGTAATAATTCGTAATAATTACCAATAATTGGAAATATTTCGTAATAATTCGTAATAATTCGTAATAATTAGTAATAATTACAAATAATTAGTAATAATTACCAATAATTAGTAATAATTAGTAATAATTAGTAATAATTACTAATAATTAGTAATAATTATCAATAATTAGTAATAATTAACAATAATTAGGAATAACTAACAATAATTAGGAATAATTATTAATAATTAATAATAATTACGAATAATTAGTAATAATTTCGAATAATTAGTAATAATTACCAATAATTAGTAATAATTACCAATAATTAGTAATAATTACCAATAATTAGTAATAATTACCAATAATTAGTATTAATTACCAATAATTACCAATAATTGGTAATAATTAGTAATAATTACAAATAATTAATAATAATTACCAATAATTGGTAATAATTAGTAATAATTGGTAATAATTATTAATAATTACCAATAATTAGTAATAATTAGTAATAATTCGTAATAATTACCAATAATTAGTAATAATTAGTAATAATTAGTAATAATTAGTAATAATTAGTAATAATTAGTAATAATTACTAATAATTAGTAATAATTACCAATAATTAGTAATAATTATCAATAATTAACAATAATTAGTATTAATTAATAATAATTACCAATAATTATCAATAATTACCAATAATTAGTAATAATTACCAATAATTAGTAATAATTACCAATAATTAGTAATAATTATCAATAATTAGTAATAATTAGTAATAATTACCAATAATTACCAATAATTACCAATAATTAGTAATAATTACCAATAATTCGTATTAATTACCAATAATTACCAATAATTGGTAATAATTAGTAATAATTACCAATAATTAATAATAATTAGTAATAATTAGTAATAATTACCAATAATTAGTAATAATTACCAATAATTAGTAATAATTACCAATAATTAGTAATAATTACCAATAATTAGTAACAATTACCAATAATTAGTAATAATTAGCAATAATTAGTAATAATTATCAATAATTACCAATAATTAGTAATAATTATCAATAATTACCATTAATTACCAATAATTACCAATAATTACCAATAATTACCAATAATTACCAATAATTACCAATAATTACCAATAATTTGCATTAATTATTAATGATTACCAATAATTAGTAATAATTAAAATTAATTAGTACTAATTACCAATAATTAGTAATAATTAACAATAATTAGGAATAATTAGTAATAATTAGGAATAATTAGTTATAATTAGTAATAATTACGAATAATTAGTAATAATTACCAATAATTAGTAATAATTAGTAATAATTACCAATAATTACCAATAATTCGTAATAATTAACAATAATTAGTAATAATTAACAATAATTAGTAATAATTACCAATAATTAGTAATAATTAACAATAATTAGTAATAATTACCAATACTTACCAATAATTACCAATAATTACCAATAATTACCAATAATTACCAATAATTACCAATAATTAGTATTAATTATTATTGATTACCAATAATTAGTAATAATTACCAATAATTAGTATTAACAATAATCATTATTAATTACCAATAATTAGTAATAATTACCAATGATTAGTAATAATTACCAATAATTACCAATAATTACCAATAATTACCAATAATTACCAATAATTAGTAATAATTACCAATAATTAGTATTAATTACCAATAATATTAATACTATGAAAATAATAAAAAATTTATATAATATTAAAATTATCAATATTTGTAACATGTTTTGCTTTATTCTCAACATATTTAATTCTTAAAGGGTCAATTTTTAGGTGTATCTCAATAAAAAGTTTGCGTCAGTTTTGTATGATCTAAACTCTATAATTATCCTAGCTTGAATGTTTTTTCTAACAAATTATTCAAAACCAGTAATGCTTTTATATTTTATAGAGAAATATGGAACAACGGGGTCGTCAACAATCATTATTAGGTGACCGCATGTGGATAAATCAACGTAGAAATCCAAACGGTTATGGTTTAAATCCAGTATATGTAGAGGGTGTGGAGACTTTTTTATCATTTGCGGCATCAAATCCAGAATTTGTTTCAGAAGGAAAAATAAAATGCCCTTGCAGAAAATGTGCATTGAGAACATTTGACACGTTTGACAAAGTGGGAGAACATCTCTTGCATTTTGGTTTTCAACCAGATTATGTTTTTTGGTATCAACACGGTGAACACAGTTCCAGAGCAGGTGATACCAACTTGATTCCGGATCCATCCCGGTTTCAAGATTTAGTACATGATGTTGCAGGTACATCTGTTCAACATACAGAAACTCTGGCTGATATAACTTCAAATCCTGAGTTGGCACCGTCTGAATTTTATGAGTTGTTGAAGTCTGCTAAGGATGCATTATATCCTGGCTGCAAGATGAGCAAATTAGAAGCAGTTGAAAAATTTATGGCTATCAAATCAGATAACGGAATGTCAAACACCTGTTTTGACCAGATATTTTCTTTTCTTAAAACACTGTTACCCGAAGCAAATGTTTTACCTGCAAATTACTATGAGAGTAAGAGACTGGTTCGAAATTTGGGACTTACTTGTCAGAAGATTCATGCATGTTCAAATGACTGCATTTTATATTCTGGGGAAAATGAGTCGTTGGATAGTTGTCCCACATGTGGGAAACTGAGATATAAAGAAGGACAACACGGGAAGTCTGGTTTGATTCCTGTAAAACAGTTGAGATATTTTCCGCTTACATCAAGACTTCAGCGTTTATTCATGTCTAAGAATACAGCAACAATGATTTCATGGCATAAAGAAAATATTTCAACCGATAAAAGCTTGAATCATCCAGCCGATGGTGATTCATGGAAACATTTTGATAGAGTGCATCCAGCCTTTTCTTTAGAAGCTAGAAATGTTCGACTGGGCCTTTCCACTGATGGTTTCAGTCCGTTTGGATCTTATGGTAGTCAATATTCATGTTGCCCTATTTTTTTAACTCCGTACAAGTTACCTCCATGGATGTTGATGAAGGAGCCATATATCTTTTTGACTTTACTAATTCCAGGACATCCGAAGAAAAATATTGATGTTTATTTGAAGCCATTGATTGATGAATTAAATTTATTGTGGAGTACTGGTGTCAGTACATATGATGTTGCAACGAAACAGAATTTCATACTGAGAGCAGCATTGATGTGGACAATAAGTGACTTCCCGGCTTATGGGATGTTATCTGGCTGGAGTACACATGGTTAGAAATCATGTCCTTACTGTATGGGAGAGAACAAAGCATTTATTCTCATTCATGGAAAGAAACCTTGTTATTTTGACTGTCATCGCAGATTTCTTCCAGCTGATCATCCTTTTCGCAGAAACAGATCTCATTTCAGAAAAGGAATAGTTGAAAGGGATGGACCTCCAAAAATGCTATCAGGTTCGGAGTTAAAATCAGTTGTATTTTCATTACCTCCCATTACTTTTGGTCCCACAATAAACCAACAGAAAATTTCTGGTTTTGGGAAAGAACACAATTGGATTAAACGTAGCATATTTTGGGATTTGCCATATTGGTCTGATTTGTTGGTCCGACACATGTTAGATGTCATGCATATTGAGAATAACTATTTTGATAATTTGTTTCATACAGTTTTGGATACGCCGGGAAAGAGCAAAGACAATGTAAATGCACGTTTAGATCTTGCCCAAATTTGCAGGCGTCCAGAATTGGAACTATTTGAGAATGTCAGAACAGAAAGGTTACTGAAACAAAAAGCAGCTTATACACTGTCTAAAGAAAACCATTTATTATTTTGTCAGTGGATTGCAGATTTGAGACTTCCAGATGGTTGTGCTTAGAATTTGGGTAGATGTGTAAAGAATGGTCATATTACTGGATTAAAAAGTCATGATTGTCATGTTATAATGGAGAGACTTCTACCCATTGGATTAAGAGGTCTGTTGAGTTCTGTGATTTGGGATTCCATAACGGACATGTCTCATTTTTTTGGGGAAATTTGTGCGGCTACGGCAGATTATGATGCTCTAGGAAAACTTGAAAAAGATGTTGTTGTAATTATATGTAAACTGGAAAAAATATTTCTGCCGTCTTTCTTCGACTCAATGGAACATTTGATGTTACATTTTCCATATGAAGCCAAATGTAGAGGTCCGGTACAGTTTCGATGGATGTACCCATTTGAAAGATGCAAGCAAAAATTGAAAAGAAAATTACGCAACAAAGCATCTGTTGAAGGATCTATTGTAGAAGCTTATTTGCAAGAGGAAATATCTTTTTTCTGCTCCCATTATTTTGAATCTGAGTATCCTTCAAAACACAACCGAATGGGATGGAATGAGAGGAATATTGATGAAATCGACAATCAATTATCTATTTTCAACCAGTCAGAGCTTGGTTTTGGTGGAGTTTATCAACGCTGGCTTTCAGATGATGAACATCATAGAGCTCATACGTATGTTCTGCTCAACTGTGAAGAGATGACATCAGTTGTACTGTAAGTATTTATATCACTTATTCTATCATTTATGTTACAGTAAATAACTTTGGTTTTTATAGGTTGTATGATAATCATATCAAGAAACAAATTCCACAAATTACAGCAGCTGCTCTCGAAGAACGTCGACTGAAAAATTTCTCTCAGTGGTTTCAAAAACTGGTAACATAAATTCTTTATCTTTTAGCAACTCATTCAATGTATAGTTTACTATATTGATAATTATTTCACCAATTTCCAGGTGTCTCGACATGCTGATAAAATTGACAAACGGCTGTGTGTATTGAGTAACCCACCTTCCAAACTTGTTAAAACTTATAATACATATGTGGTGAATAGATTTCGATTCCACACACATGCATATGGGGAATCGAAAAAAACAATGAACAGTGGAGTTAGCTTGAGAGGATCTCATCATCGAGAAAATGAAGTTGACTTTTATGGCATACTTGATGAAATCATTGAACTCTGTTATCTTGGACAACATTACATAACCATGTTCAAATGTCGGTGGTTGGATACAGAGAGAGGCGTGCATGTTCATCCGACTCATGGAATCATCGATATTAAATGTAAAAGTGTTCTCGCAGTAAATGAACCATTCTTATTGGCTCAACAGGCATATCAAGTTTATTAGGCAAAGTACTGTTTTACATCAAGAGACTAGACTGATTGGTGGAGTGTAATAAAAATCAAAATTCGAGACAATCAGTTTAGTCAAACTGAATGTGCTTTCACTGATGTGCAAAGAATTGAAGTTTTTCAAGAGAGTACTCAAAAGCAATCTTTCTTACAAAGAGACATGAGTATTGATGATGACACCCCAAATTTAAGATTCGGTGATGACGATGATGTTAATGATGTCACACATGAATTTGAAATGGTAATAGATGAAGAAACTGTAACTCGAATGGATATCGATGATGTTGAGGAGGAATATGAAGATGACATTGACATATATGAAGATGATGATGAAGATGAACACTTATAGAATTCCATGGTATTTATATACAATCATAATATGTATATATGTATATATAATAGTAATTATCAATTATTTGCTAACATTAACATTTTCTGTTTCAGATGGACGACGACACATTTCGTGAGTTGACGGGTGCTGACCTGTCTTTCGATGCGGATGAGTTGCTGGCAGATGACCCTCAGCCTGCAGGTGCTCCAGGGAGTACGCGTAGGGGGCGCGGTCTTGCATGATTGATGATTCCTGACCCCGTCCACAAGCGACGTCCACGTCTTGGGTTTGATCCGCGCACACGGAGGTGTGATAACCTGTGGATTTGACTAAGATTTCATTAATCTATTCACATAATAAATGTTTATTATTTTTACAGTTTTTCGCATATAGCAGTCGGACAGGGCAGCGCTATTTTGCGCAACTATTTCTCTCAGCCGTGGACCACATGGGAGCAGATTCCCATTGATGTGTAGCAGGCCATGTTCGGCCATTGGTTGGTACGTACGTAAATAAATAATTTTTATTTTGAAAATTATTTCATTTCTAACTTGATATTTTGATTTATTTGTAGGGTTTATGGTATCTGATCGAGGATACCATGCGTGACGCCATCCACGAGGAATGAGAGGTGGCCATGCGTGATCGCCTTCGTTAGTTTTTGCACAATTTAAGAAAAGCTGCCATGAAGAAAGCAGGAGTGTCAGATTTTGACGAGTCATGTAGAGCACACCGACCAGAGTACATTTCATCCCATGTATGGGATGGATTATGTGTGCACTGGTTGAGTGGTGCCTTTCAGAGGAGATCATCGTTGGGGAGGCAGAATCGGGGGAGACAGGAGGTGACTCATCAAGTTGGGAGTCGTTCTTTCAGTACTCATAGACAGCATCTGGTATGTACATTATTTATAAATATTTTATATAACTATAAATATTAACAGTTTATTTTTTATTCTTATAGGCTGTCGATCACCCTGATATTACGGAGTACGACGTATATCGAAGGATATATAGTGATCCTGCTACTGGGGAGCTCAGAGGTGATCGTCAGCATCACATCGCGGTCAGTATTATTTGTTTTCAAGTTTAAAAATTAACTGCATATAATATATTCACAATTTTAATTTTAAATTGCAAATACAGGAGTCATATGAGGCCGCAGCATCACAGGCCCGGCCTGAGAGTCGGGCCGAGTCATCAGATCAGACCACTGGCCGTCATTTTGATGAGGCGACATGGATGCAGGCCACCCAGTATGCCTTCGAGAAGGGCCGGGTAGTTGGTATCGGCTCTCGACTGACTCCCGGAGATTATTATGGCAGTGCTACGATGTCGGCGTCCAGCTCGAGAGGAGCTCGTGCATCATCTTCTACTACACAGTATGAGGATCAGTTGCGATCTCAGACTGCACTGATAGAGAGTCTCCGACAGGAGCATGATCAGATGCGTCAGCAGCATGAGGAGGACCGTTGACGCCAGCAGCAGCTATATGAGGAGCAGACGGGTCGGTGGCAGCAGCAGCATCCGGAGCAGATGGAGTACATGCGCCGACTCACTCATGCTTTAGGGATGGAGTTTCCCCCACCACCATCTGCAGATCCCCCACCTCCCCCCCCTCCTTCAGATTAGAGTTTGTATTTATGTTATAAAATTTGTGAAATCAAAATATGATTTTTTTTCTATTCGTAGTTTCTGTCTCATTATAAAATATTAATAATATTATATTTTTAAATAACAATAATATGAATAATAATATTTTTTCTATTTTATAATATTAAATTATATATATATATTAAAATTTTATAATATTATAATTTAATTATATTTTTTTGTAATACTTGAATTATTTTAATATTTGAATGTAAAATAATTCTATTATTTTTATATTAATTAAAATAACTTATTAATATTTTTTTATTTATGAATTATAATTCTAATATTATTATATTAATTAAATCATTTATTAATATTCTATTATTTTTTAATTATAATTCTATTATTATTATATGAATTAAAATAATTTATTATTTTTATTTGTGAATTATAATTCTATTATTATATTAATTATAATCATTTATTAATATTTGGTTATTATTTTTTTGAATTATAATTGGATTATTATTATATTAATTAAAATAATTTATTAATAATTTATTTTTTTTATTTTTTTTATAGTATTTGTGACGGGATACTATGCCCATCGCAAATAGTATTATTATTATATTTATTAATAGTTTTTTATTTTTTTTTTAAATAGTATTTGCGACGGGACCCGTCGCAAATAGTATTTATTAATAGTTTTGTATTTTTTTAAAAAAATAGGTTTTTGCGACGGGCCCGTCGCAACAGGTGTTTGCGACGGGACCCGTTGCAAAAAAGTATTTTGAAAGTTTTTTACAAATATACGGAGACTATTTGTGACGGGTATTATTCCCGTCGCAAAAAAATGTTTTAGCGACGGGCTCGTCGCAAATAAGGGTTGTTGCGACGCCGTTCTCAGCAACAGACCATTTGCGACGGGCTACCGTCGCAAAAGGCCCATCGCAAATACCTGTTTTTCTAGTAGTGCCACAACCTGCACCATTTCCTCAACGCATGAGAGGGGAAACCAAGCCTGGACTGAGTGGAATGTTGAGGGAAATCTTTTCACAAGTCAAGTTGAACATACCCCTTCTCGATGAAATCCAAACAATACCTGCCTACTCAAAGTAACTTAAGGACTTGTGCACTTTTAAAGCAAAATTTTCACATAAAAGCCAAGTCCTTTTGGCTGCTAATGTGAGTACCACCATTCAAGGGACAATTCCTCCTAAGTTGAAAGACCCGGGTTTTCCTTACATCAATGTTGAACTAGGAGAGAGAAAAGTTGTCAAGGCCTTCGGTGATTTAGGTGCTAGTGTCAATCTCATCCCCTATGCTGTGTACTGTCAGTTAGGCCTAGAAGAACTCCAACCCACATCTGTCACACTTCAACTTGCTGATCGTAGCATTAGGGTTCCAAAGGAGATTTTAATGGATGTTCTAGTAAAGGTTGAAAACTTCATCTACCATGCTGACTTCATTGTCCTTGATAACCATCCAAACTTAGGAAATAAGGAACAAACCCCAATCAACCTTGTTCATCCTTTCCATGCAACAATCAACTCTATTATCCGAGTCTGAAATGGGAACATGACCATCAAATTTGGTAGCATGAGTCTAGACTGGAACATCTATAATGCAAGCTCACAAATAGGGGATGACGAGGACATTCATGAAGTAAACATGATAGGAAGCATTGATAATGAATCCATGGAACATCAAGGAATATTTGATGAATGTTTAGGTCAGGATGAGATTGATTTCCTTTGTTCATATGAAGGAAGTTTATCTCCTTGGCTTGAATCATTTTCAAATTGCTCTTATGATGAATTCTTAGGTCTAACAATCAGTGAAACCTTTCAAGAAACCACTTTCATGGAGACCACTCCAATTTCCTTCCCTAAATCTGATCAAGACAATCTAGTATCTGAAACTTCTACATGTGGGGAATCAATCCTATCTGAAACTCTAAAAAAAGAAATTTATCTTGATCCAATGTCCCAATCTTCTGGTGATATTCTGAACCAACCTGATCTTGAATTTAAGGAACTTCCTGCTACACTCATGTATTCTTTCCTCGGGGAAAATAAAACACATCCTATTGTCATTTCTTCTTCTCTTGAAGCCAATCATGAGGGGATGCTTCTAGATGTCCTTAAGAAGCACAAGAAAGCCATTGGTTGGACCCTATCTGATATTACCGGGATTAGCCCACTTGTTGGGACTCATAGGATTGTTCTGAAATCTGATTCAAAGCCATGTCATCAACCTCAATGGCGACTCAATCCTAATCTCATCGAAGTAGTAAGGAAGGAACTTCTGAAATTTTTAAAAGCTGGTATCATATATCCCATAGCTGGGAGTGAATGGGTGATCCCAATCCAAGTGGTTCCAAAAAAGGCTGGAATCACAGTGATAACCAATGAGGATGGAGAGATTCTTCCAACAAGGGTTAGTAGATGATGGAGGGTCTACATTGACTATAGGAAGCTAAAATCATTCACCAAGAAGGACCATTTCCCCTTACCATTCATTGACCAAGTCCTTGAAGGAGTGGCAGGTCATGCCTTCTATTGTTTCTTAGATGGGTACTCATGGTACAATCAAATTGAGGTCTCCCTAAAGGATCAAGGGAAGACTACATTCACATGTCCTTTCAGTACCTTTTCCTTCAAACGCATGCCCTTCGGGATATGCAATTCCCCTAGAACCTTCTAGGGGTGCATGATGGGAATCTTCTCAGACATGGTAGGGGATTTTCTGGAGGTCTTCATGGATGACTTCTCTGTGTTTGGGGATACTTTTGAGGGATGTCTACAGAATGTAGAGAGAGTCTTGTCAAGATGTGAAGAAATGAATCTAGTCCTAAACTGGGAAAAATTTCATTTCATGGTTAAAGAGGGACTTGTTCTAGGACATCTGGTTTCGAGTAGGGGGACAGAAGTTGATAAAGAAAAGGTTGACCTCATTCTTCACCTTCCATCACCCAAAACTATCAAGGAATTGAGGTATTTCTTAGAATATGCTGGTTTCTATAGAATATTCATCAAGGACTATAGTTCAATCTCCCGTCCCCTTTGTGCTCTGCTAGTAAAGGGTGCTCCATTTGTTTGGACAGAAAGCTGTGAGGGTTCATTCTCAACCCTCAAATCCTCTCTCACCTCTCCTCCCATTATGAAATATCAAAATTGGAACCATACTTTAGAACTTATGTGTTATGCAAGTGAATTTTCTGTTGGAGCTGTGTTAGGAAAACATTTTGATAAAAATCCTTATGTCATTGCTTATGCAAGAAAATCCTTAAATGATTCCCAAATCAACTACACCACCACTGAAAAGGAGTTACTTGCTATTGTGTTTGCCTTAGAGAATTTTAGGTCCTACCTATTAGGATCCCCCATCACTGTGTTCACTGACCATTCTTCACTAAAATACCTCTTCCAAAAACAAGATGCTAATTCTTGACTGATTAGGTGGGTCCTTCTCTTACAAGAATTTGACCTCACAATCCAGGATAAAAAGGGAGTTGAAAATGTTGTAGCTGATCACCTCTCTAGGAAGGAATTCAAAGACAATTCAAATCACCTTTCTTTGTCTGATTCGTTTCCTGATGAACACCTATACTCTGTGAGTGACTGCCCTTGGTATGCTGACATAGCAAATTTCTTAGTGACAGGAGTCATTCCAAAATTCTTAGGGACTCATGCTCGAAGGAAATTTATTTCTGCTGTTAGACATTATGTGTTTGATGATCCATACCTCTATAAGTTCTTCCCTGACCAAGTCATTAGGAGGTGTGTTCCAGAATCTGAACAAGAGTCCATCCTTAAATTCTGTCACAGTGAGCCATTTGGAGGTCACTTTTCCTCTAAGAAAACATCTGCAAAAATTCATCAATGTGGTCTTTTCTGGCCCACCCTCTCAAGGGACTCCTACAAATTTTTTCAAATCTGTCCTAGGTGTAACACCATGGTAAATAAAGAATATGAAATTTTTATATTTATCCACATTTTTGAATAAAAATATTAATATGACTTTAAAGGGGACGTTATGCTCGATGGCGTACCCAACACGCAACAACGAGGTTTTTGGAAATCTTACGTTGCACTCTAATAATAAAATAATATTTATTTAAATGGTAGTTAACATGTAGCTATTTTATTGGCGGGAATGGATAGAAATAACTAAAAGATGATTATATATGTTTTTAAATATTTTTACATTTATCCAATAAAAGATAAAGGCTTAAAATACGGAAAGAATTCAATTTTTGGCATTTATACCCTAATTTTCACTAAGGGTTCACTTGTCACCTTTTGACGGCGAACCGTCATTAAATATAGTTTTTTCACTATTAAACATTCTTTTCGACCAAATAAAACTCTTCTTTAGAATTGGGACATCACAATTTACTTTGTAAATTTTTGGTATCTTTCAGATAAAGTTCATTTTTTTTAATGAATAGTGTAAAATGTTGTATTTTAATTCAAAACCTCTTTTTAATATAATTTATTTATATGATTAGATTATCATTTTAATTGGTTTTAAAGTGAAATATGAAAATATTTTTACCATTAAATCTTGTAGTGGTCGTTGGAATTAATTTCACTTTGAAATTGGACTTAAACTAGTGTCAATCTTTTGATACTTATTGTTTCATAAAAACACGCTATTTGCTATGACAGTGGGAATTAATTATTAAATTAATTAATGCAACTCATATTTTGTGAATTTTTTAAAATAGTCTTCATTTTTGAATTCGGAATATCAAATATAGCTTAGGGTGAATTTTTGGTATTTTTCTGAAAAACTTCAATTTTTGATGAATAGTGAAATCACTAAGTGGTACTTATAAAAACTGATTTTCCATTTAGATGAAATTTTGCCACCTTTGTGTATTGAATTTCAAAAATCCTACATACATCTTTTTCATTAATAAGTATAATGTTGTTCAATGAGATTAAAATAATTTTTTGGTGAATAGTAATTTATTAAGTTTTTAATCGCGATTAGTGGTAATTAGTGTAGTTTAAGGTAAAAATAATGATTTAATAATATGAGATGACCTAGACACATGTCCAAACCTAATTTTATATGTCATGGCCGACCACGACAAGCCATGGGTCAACTTGGGGACCCTATGGAGCCACTTTGGTTGGAAAATGACATAAATACCTTTTATTTAATGTTAATGTAAAAAATGGCACAAACATGATATGTTTTACTAAAACAATTTCTAAATGGGGTTATAAAAGTCATATTTTTTATTATAAATAGTAATTGGAAAGATAAAAATATTTCCTACATCATTGTATTTTTTTTATAATTTTTTGACATTAAATAAATTAAACTATTTATGACATCATAATGATACAGCGATGACATCATTATTTGACGATTTAAATAAAATAAGAAGATAATGTAAACTCTATGACCTAAACATGTCCAAAACTTATTGAATGTGTGGATTTAGAACCCTTATCACCTTATCCATGAATTATATCAATGTGGGTCCTTTTAAAACCGAAACACATTTTCAAATAAAGTAATATTTATTACTTTCCAAAAGTGCCCCTCCTCTCCTCTTATAAAAGGCCCCCACCTCTACCTCCTTACACACACTCCCAAAGCCTTTGGCTCGGCCAAACCCTGCCCATTTTGGCTCTCCACATCCCTATCTTACTCCTTGAAGCCTCACTGTGGGCATAAGTCTTCCCAAGGAAGCCTTTGAGCTCAAACTAAGGGGAGTTACCCGATTTTAAGGTAATGTCTTCTTTTGAGTCCTTTTGTTTTATTTTGCTTCTCCAACCCTATAAAATCTTTTTATTTTATTTTTTGTAACAACTCCAGTATCCTCAATATAATAGGATATTTATATAAGAAGTATTAGAGCTACACTTACACACACCTACATCTAATGGTTAAAGAACATACTGTTTTCGTGGATGGCGAATTTCTGCCTCCCGAAATGATGAATGTTCAACATTCTTTTAACACCTTCAAAGGAGGCCATTAAGATGTCACTATATTTATATATGATATATAATATGTTTATTTTTTCTTTAAGCTTCTGAATTTTTCATTTTGGGCATACATTTGTGGTTTCCATTATGGGTAAACACGATATCTTCATTTAAGGAAGTGCGGACTACCGCCCCCTCAAAGTGATGTGATTCGTTAATGCCATATGTGGGAAGTGTAAAGGATGGATTTAAAGTTATTATATATGATGTTATACTGGAATTATAATATTCCTCTATATCATTATTATTTCTTTACATTAAAGTATGAGATAGAAATGAAAGTAGTGTTCATGCGTACGTACGGCTTACCGTCTCCATGAACGGTGCATTTCATTTCTTATCCCCAAATGTAATGTACTATTAAAAGTACATGTATATAATGGATATATATAATTAATAATATATCTAAATGATGAATATAATTCTGGAATTAAAATATACATATCTCTCATTTAGTTTTAATTCCATTAATATGACAAGGAAATGAAAGTAGCGTTCATGCGTACGTACGGCTTACCGTCTCCATGAACAGTGCATTTCATTTCTTACCTATAAATGATTATGTAATATTATAAATACATGTATATGCTGGATATATATGATATATATGATATCCAAATCAGTAATTTCATTCTAGATATAAAGAACTTTTGACCACACGAACAATATGTAATTGTAAGAAGTTCACTTTCGACTTAAGAACCAAATATCGACAAAACAAACATTATTTACTTAAATGATTAAATAATGTAAATAATTGATATAGAAGGAATAATTAACTTTAAAAAGGTTCTTAATCAAGTAGAAATTAATTAAAGTTTATTATTCAGGACGTTAAATAACGGTCGAGTCAAGTCGGACCTGAGGTAAGGGATCTTACTCCTCTCTTTCTTTTTAAGTACACTCTTTTATGTCATTCCTTTTAAAGATCATCTTTCTTGTTATTGGGATGTTCTTTTATATTACTATTACTGTAATTTTTATTTTTCATTTGATGAGAGAACCTATTCTCTCTAATCAATCCATTTTGGAAGTTTTGGGTGGCGCCGTTAGGCTGCCGAATTTTCGTAAGAGATCTAACCTCTCTCTTTCTTTTTAAGTACTCTCCTTTTTGTCACTTATTTTAATCTCCTCTTTGTTATGATGGGAGTTGTTATTTTATATTCCTATTTCTGTAAATTTTATTGTAATATGATGAGATACTCTATTTGATCTCATCAATCCATATTGGAAGTTTTAAGTGGCGTCGTTAGGCTGCCAAGTTTTCGTAAGGGATTGTTCATCTCACTTTTATTCCCGTGAGATTTATGCTACATTTTCCACATTTTCCTTTGAGTGGTGTATGTACTGCCCATTATTATACACTTTGTGTAGTATAATTTCATTTATGGGTACTCACATCTTCATTGTATGAACCTTCTTCCATGGGGTGTACGTTTCGAAAGTTACCCAACTCGGTAAGGGGACCTTTCACCCTCCTCTTTTTAAAAGACTTCTTTGGTTGGGTCTTTTAATTTACATATTGTTATGTTGGGATATGTTCTCATATATCCTTATTGATGTAAATTATATTTCCAAGTTATGAGATACACTTTTTACCTCTCATAAACTCATTTTGATGTGACGCCGTTAGGCTGTCAAGGAAACTTCTTAACCCAATTTTGATTTCTTTGGGTTCAACATGTAGTTATTGAATATGTCATCCTTTGAATATGTGTGAATTACCTTTGATTATTTTACACTTAATATCCACTTATATTGGGTGTATTTATATTTGTCACACATAATTTTGAGATTGAATTATCCTTAATTTAAGGATACCTTCTTTATAAGGGAATTCATCACATTTGACATTTCTATTGAGACTTCATTGTTGTTATGCACCAATTCACTCTTATATGGTGTGTATACTGTCCATTGACATATTATATCATGAATCCCTTTATTCTCATGATATTATAAAGTTAGGATTAAATGTTATCCCACAATTATTTGTATTCAAGAGTCTCTCATTTTGTTAAAAACTCTTTTACAAAAATATCGTTTTAAATGTTTTAAAGATTTATTATTCTAAATCTTTATATTTAATGTCCATGTTTTCAAAATGGTTTTAAGTATTTATTTATATGGACATTAATGTTTTAAAATTATAATTACATTAAAATATTCAATGTGGTATGGGACACTTTGATTCAAAAATCTATTTTAAATGTTTTTTGAAAGTGGATTGATTAATTAAATATCTAGGAATTACTTATTGTGATTGAAAATGAAATGTTGTTATTGAAATGTTTATATTTTCAATATTTTATGTGTAATAATGGTACTTGGACATTTAACGGGTGGTTATGTGATAAACCATATGACGGGTGGTGCCGTGAATACCAGGACGGGTCGTTACGTTATAACCTCCAATGCATTGGGTATGGAAGTCAGCCGTATGGCTATTCCATTAAGTATGTATGGAAGTTGGCTGAATGGCTATTCCATTAAGTGATATGTGTGGGAGTAGACCTTATGGTTATTCCACTTAAGTATGTTTATGTCCCAAGTTACCTTTATATGTTATGTGATATTTATATGGGTTTTATGGTAATCTTTTGGTTACAGAAGGGTAAGTAATGAACTTTTATTCAATGAAGAGTTTTTACTACATCGAAAAGGTGAAAAGTATTACTTTGATAATGTACACATGGTTTACTTGTTGTTTTGAAAAACTAACAGTTTTCATTCTTTGTGTATCCCTTACTGAGCTTTTTATGCTCATCCCAAGTTTTGGAAATGTTTTTCACAGGACTTAGTGTGGAATAGGGTCAAGGATGGGATCAAGGGAAAGTCCTGCTACCTAAAACATGGAACTTGACATGTTTCATTTTAAGAATTTTTATTTTATGGAAATTTAGTAGAAGCGACTACTTTGTAATCTTTTGAGATGTAATAGTTATGTCCTAATTCTCTAAAACTCTAGACCTGAAAAGATCCTCAATGTGAATTACTCATTTAATTCAATATTAAGTAAGGTTTAAGGTTGGGTCCTTATAGTTGGTATCAAAGGTCGGTTTAGATAACTTTAGAGGTTAGGGTATTCTCTAAGCATAAGTGACAGTACCATAATGAATAGGATTTCAGAAAGAGTCCTAGTTTTAGATAAAGTGAATGAGTAAGTATATCTTAGTGGTTATCTCCGTCATTAGTACATGATGGTTTTGTTGTTATACTCACACTGACCCTTTTTGGTTTTAGTAAATGGCTGGATCTAGCATGTACCAAGGTAACGTTGGATGTGAAGGAAACTGTGATAGTTTTCTGAGCGAGCAACTGAATGATATGGGAGCTGCAATGAAAACTCTTGTTTTTATCCTCAACCAACTATCAAGGAGTCATGATAAACCACTTGAACCTTGGTATGTCCAATAATTCATCATGTACGAGATGACCAATCGATGTGGAAGTTCAGGTAAAAATTAAAAAGGTAACCATTTGGGTTTATATGATCCTTACTTTTGAGGTAATTATGGGTTACTATATGTTATGATGGAAGTGAAAGGAATGAGATAAACTTGAGGTTAAAATATGTTATGTTTCTTTTTGAAGATTTTACCTCGTTTTGGGAAATGTTTTGAGAATTATGTAGTTTTTGAAAAAGGACAACACGCAGACCGTGTGACAACCCGTCACGTCGGACGAAGCTGCGGGAATCGAACCCACAACCAAAGTGCAACTGGTATTTATTGCCTACCACTGGACTACGTGAAGTCCCTGGTTATTTCGACTAATTCTTTTTTTAGTTAGATGATTTTATGAATTAATAGTAAGTTGATTTTGGGTTATTTATGAAAATGATGAACCTATCCATGAGGATATGTTATTAGGTTAATTACTTTTCAATACGAGACTTTAGGAGCAACTGATATTGTTTGGAGATAAATGTTACGATTTAACTTGGAAGACTATGTGACTAAATCTTTCAAATATTTGGGTTTCAATCTTATATTGGTTTACTTTGAAGAATTTTATGGACAAATTGTTTATAGAATGGTCCTCGTTGAACTTTGGGTTTTGTTGGACAAATTTTGGAGATTAAGAAAAGATTTTCTTTTTATAAAGTGCTATCCTTTTCTATATTATCTGATCTTGTACTAACCTTTTTGGTTTTGGTTTTGGTTAAAGTCTAAAGACATGGGAAGTATATAGTTCTCTTTTTTGGATTAGGTGACTCTCTTGAAGTTGATTATAGTACTCTTAATGTGAACAAGTCTTCCTAAATACTCGTCTTTTGGAGAAAATATGAGTTTGTGTAAAAGTTGATAGTCAACATGATAAGTTATTATGTTTCCTTATGAATAAATTCCTCAATAAAAAGTAACTTAAAACAAAAATATTGTCTATTAACTCTTCCTACTGGGGAACCCAACACCGTTTAACCCATCACAAGTTTTTGATTTTCTTATGATTAACTTTCTCCAAGACATGGCTACTATCACTCTCCCTCAAGAACATGACCCTTTTCTTTTTCTTCCATGTCCATGTTTTTCTACATGGAATCCTAGAATGGGTTAACTCGGGTGACCTATATACTTATCTTGCTTTATTTTAAAGTGATTGTTTTACCAACTCTTGTTCCGATGTGGGACATACAAGGATGTTTCCAAGCTCAATTTTAAAAATTACGAGGACACAATTACCAAAAGGGGGGAAGGATGTAACACCCTAGGTAAATAAAGAATATGACATTTTCATATTTATCAATATTTGTGAATACAAATATTAATATGACTTTAAAGGGGACGATATGATCGATGGCGTACCCAACACGCAACAACGAGTTTTTTGGAAATCTTACATTGCACTCTAATAATAAAATAATATTTATTTAAATGGTAGTTAACATGTAGCCGTTGTATTGGTGAGAATGGATAGAAATAACTAAAATATGATTATATATGTTTTTAAATGTTTTTACATTTATCCAATAAAATATAAAGGCTTAAAATACGAAAAGAATTCAATTTTTGGCATTTATACCCTAATTTTCACTAAGGGTTCACTTATCACCTTTTGACGGCGAACCGTCATTAAATATAGTTTTGTTCACTCTTAAACATTCTTTTGGACCATATAAAACTCTTCTTTAGAATCGGGACATCATAATTTACTTTGTGTAAATTTTTGGTATCTTTCCGATAAAGTTCATTTTTTTAATAAATAGTGTAAAATGTTGTATTTTAATTCAAAACCTCTTTTTAATATAATTTATTTATATGATTAAGTTATAATTTGAATTGGTTTTAAAGTGAAATAATAAAATATTTTTACCATTAAATCCAATAGTGGTCGTTGGAATTAATTTCACTTTGAAATCGGACTTAAACTAGTGTCAATCTTTTAATACTTATTGTTTCATAAAAACACGCTATTTGCTCTGACAACGGGAATTAATTATTAAATTAATTAATGCAACTTATATTCTGTTAATTTTGTAAAATAGACTTCATTTTTGAATTCGGAATATCAAATATAGCTTAGGGGGAATTTTTGGTATTTTTCTGAAAAACATCAATTTTTGATGAATAGTGAAATCACTAAGTGGTACTTATAAAAACTGATTTTCCATTTAAATGAAATTTTTCCACCTTCGGGTATTGAATTTCAAAAATCCGACATACATGGTTTTCATTAAGAAGTAAAATGTGGTTCAATGAGATTAAAATAATTTTTTGGTGAATAGTAACTTATTAAGTTTTTAATCGCGATTAGTGGTAATTAGTGTAGTTTAAGGTAAAAATAATGCTTTAATAATATGAGATGACCTAGAATCATGTCCTACCCTCATTGGATATGTCATGGCCGACCAAGACAAGCCATGGGTCAACTTGGGGACCTTATGGAGCCACATTGGTTAGAAAATGACATAAATACCTTTTATTTAATGTTAATTTAAAAAATGGCACAAACATGATATGTTTTACTAAAACAATTTTTAAATGGGGTTATAAAAGTCAGATTTTTGATTATAAATAGTAATTGGAAAGCTGAAAATATTTCATACATCATTGTATTTGTTTTATAATTTTTAGACATTAAATAAATTAAATTATTTATGACATCATAATGATGCAGCGATGACATCATTATTTGACGATTTAAATAAAATGAGAAGATGATGTAAACTCTATGACCTAAACATGTCCAAAACTTCTTTTATGGGTGTATTTCGAACCCTTATCACCTTATCCACGAATTATATCAATGTGGGACCTTTTAAAACCGAAAAACATTTTCAAATAAAAGAATATTTCTTACTTTCCAAAAGTGCCCCTCCTCTCCTCTTATAAAAGGCCCCCACCTCTACCTCCTTACACACACTCCCAAAGCCTTTGGATCGGCCAAACCCTGCCCATTTTGTCTCTCCAAATCCCTCTCTTACTCCTTGAAGCCTCACTTTGGGAAGAAGTCTTCCCAAGGAAGCCTTTGAGCTCAAACTAAGGGGAGTTACCCGATTTTAAGGTAATGTCTTCTTTTGAGTCCTTTTGTTTTATTTTTCTTCTCCAACAATCTAAACTCTTTTTATTCTTTTATTTTGTAACAACTCCAGTATCCTTAATATACTAGGATGTTGTTATAATAAGTATTCGAGCTAAAGTTACACACACCTACATCTAATGGTTAAAGAACATACTGTTTCCGTGGATGGCGAATTTCTGCCTCCCGAAACGATGATTGTTCAACATTCTATTAACAGCTTCAAAGGTTTCCAGTAAGATGTCACTATATTTATATATGATATATAATATGTTTATTTTTTCTTTAAGTTTCTGTATTTTTAATTTTGGGAATACCTTTATGGTTTCCATTATGGGTAAACACAATATCTCCATTTAAGGAAGTGCGGACTGCCGCCCCCTCAATGTGATGTGATTCGTTAATACCATATGTGGGACATGTAAAGGATGGATTTAAATTTATTATATATGATGTTATAATAGAATTATAATATACCTATATATCATTATTATTTCTTTCCATTAAAGTATGAGATATAAATGAACGTAGTGTTCATGCGTACGTACGGCTTACCGTCTCCATGAACGGTGAATTTCATTTCTTATCCCCAAATGTAATGTACTATTAAAAGTACATGTATATAATGGATATATATAATTAATGATATATCTAAATGATTAATATAATTCTGGAATTAAAATATACATACCTCTCATTTAGTTTTAATCCCATTAATATGCCGAAGAAATGAAAGTAGTGTTCATGCGTACGTACGGCTTACCGTCTCCATGAACGGTTCATTTCATTTCTTACCTATAAATGATTATGTAATATTATAAATACTTTTATATGATTTATATATATGATATATCTGATATCCGAATCAGTAATTTCATTCTGGATATAAAGAACCTTTGACCACACGAACAACATGTAATTGTAAGAAGTTCACTTTCGACTTAAGAACCAAATATCGACAAAACAAACATTATTTACTTAAATGATTACATAATGTAAATAAGTGATATAGAAGGAATAATGAACTTTAAAAAGGTTCTTAATCAATTAGAAATGAACTCAAGGTAATTATTCAGGACGTTAAAGAACGGTCGAGTCAAGTCGGACCCGAGGTAAGGGATCTTACTCCTCTCTTTCTTTTTAAGTACTCTCTTTTATGTCATTCCTTTTAAAGCTCATCTTTCTTTTTATTGGGATGTTATTTTATATTACTATAACTGTAATTTTTATTGTTAATATGATGAAGGAACCTATTCTCTCTCATCAATCCATTTTGGAAGTTTTGGGTGGCGCCGTTAGGCTGCCGAATTTTCGTAAGAGATCTAACATCTCTCTTTCTTTTTAAGTACTCTCCTTTTTGTCACTTCTTTTAAGATCCTCTTTTTTATGATGGGGGTTGTTCTTTTATATTCCTCTTTATTTACATTTTATTTTAATATGATGAGATACTCTATTTGATCTCATCAATCCATTTTGGAAGCTTTAAGTGGCTCTGTTAGGCTGCCAAGTTTTCGTAAGGGATTGTTCATCTCACTTTTATTCCTGTGAGATTTATGCTACATTTGCAACAATTTCCTTTGAGTGGTGTATGTAATGCCCATTATTATACACTTTTTGTAGTATAATTTCATTTATGGGTATTCACATCTTCATTGTATGACCCTTCTTCCATGGGGTGTACGTTTCGAAAGTTACCCAACTCGGTAAGGGGACCTTTCACCCTCCTCTTTTTAAAAGACTTCTTTTGTGGGGTATTTTAATTTACATATTGTTATGTAGGGATATGTTCTCATATATCCTTATTTATGTAAATTTTATTTCCAAGTGATGAGATACACTTTTTACCTCTCGTCAACTCATTTTGATGTGACGTCGTTTGGCTGTCAAGGGAACTTCTTAACCCAATTTCGATTTCTTTGGGTTCAACATGTAGTTATTGAATATGTCATCCTTTGAATATGTGTGAATGACCTCTGATTGTTTTACACATAATATCCACTTATATTGGGTGTATTTATATTTTTCACAGATAATTTTGAGATTGAATTATCTTTAATTTAAGGATACATTCTTTATAAGGGAATTCATCACATTTGACATTTCTATTGAGACTTCATTGTTCTTATGCACCAATTCACTCTTATATGGTGTGTATACTGTCCTTTGACATATTATATCATGAATCCATTTATTCTCATGATATTATTAAGTTCGTATTAAATGTTATCCTGCAATTATTTGTATTCAAGAGTCTCTCATTTTGTTAAAAACTCTTTAACAAAAATATCGTTTTAAATGTTTTAAAGATTTATTATTCTAAATATTTATATTTAATGTCCATGTTTTCAAAATGGTTTTAAGTATTTATTTATATGGACATTAATTTTTTAAAATTATAATTCCATTAAAATCTTCAATGTGGTATGGGACACTTTGATTCATAAATCTATTTTAAATAGTTTTTGAAAATGGATTGATTAATTCAATATCTGGGAATTACTTATTGTGATTTCAAATGAAATTTTGTTATTGAAATGTTTATATTTTCAATATTTTATGTGTAATAATGGTACTTGGACATTTAACGGGTGGTTACGTGATAAACCATATGACGGGTGGTGCTATGAATACCAGGACGGGTGGTTACGTTATAACCTACAATGCATTGGGTATGGAAGTCGGCCGTATGGATATTCCATTAAGTATGTATGGAAGTTCGCCGAATGGCTATTCCATTAAGTGATATGTGTGGGAGTAGACCTTATGGGTATTCCACTTAAGTATGTTTATGTCCCAAGTTACCTTTATATGTTATGTGATATTTATATGGGTTTTATGGTAATCTTTTGGTTACAGAAGGGTAAGTAATGAACTTTTATTCAATGAAGAGTTTTTACTACTTCGAAAAGGTGAAAAGTATTACTTTGATAAAGTACACATGGTTTACTTGTTGTTTTGATAAACTAACAGTTTTCATTCTTTGTGTATCCCTTACTGAGCTTTTTATGCTCATCCCAAGTTTTTGAAATGTTTTTCACAGGACTTAGCGTGGAATAGGGTCAAGCATGGGATCAAGGGAAAGTCCTGCTACCTAAAACATGGAACTTGACATGTTTCATTTTAAGATTTTTTATTTTATGGAAATTTAGTATAAGCGACTACTTTGTAATCTTTTGAGATGTAATAGTTATGTCCTAATTCTCTAAAACTCTAGACCTGAAAAGATCCTCAATGTGAATTACTCATTTAATTCAATATTAAGTAAGGTTTAAGGGTGGGGCCTTATAGTTGGTATCAAAGGTCGGTTTAGATAACTTTAGAGGTTAGGGTATTCTCTAAGCATAAGTGACAGTACCATAATGAATAGGATTTCAGAAAGAGTCCTAGTTTTAGATAAAGTGAATGAGTAAGTATATCTTAGTGGTTATCTCCCTCATTAGTACATGATGGTTTTGTTGTTATACTCACACTGACCCTTTTTGGTTTTAGTAAATGGATGGATCTAGCAGGCACCAAGGTAATGGTGGATGTGAAGGAAACTGTGATAGTTTTCTGAGCGAGCAACTGAATGATATGGGAGCTGCAATGAAAACTCTTGTGTTTATCCTCAACCAACTATCAAGGATTCATGATCAACCACTTGAACCTTGGTATGTCCTATAATGCATCATGTACGAGATGACCAATCGATGTGGAAGTTCTGGTAATAATTATAAAGGTAACCATTTGGGTTTATATGATCCTTACTTTTGAGGTAATTATGGGTTACTATATGTTATGATGGAAGTGAAAGGCATGAGATAAACATGAGGTTAAAATATGTTACGTTTGTTCTTGAATATTTTATCTCATTTTGGGAAATTTTTTGAGAATTATATAGTTTTTGAAAAAGGACAACACGCAGACCGTGTGACAACCCATCGCGTCGGACGAAGCTGTGGGAATCTAACCCACAACCAAAGTGCAACTGGTATTTATCGCTTACCACTGGACTACGTGAAGTCCCTGGTTAGTTTGAATGATTCTTTTTTTAGTTATATGATTTTATGAATTAAGAGTAAGTTGATTTTGGGTTATTTATGAAATTGATTAACCTATCCTGGAGGATATGTGATTAGGTTAATTACTTTTCAATACGAGACTTTAGGAGCAACTGATATTGTTTGGAGATAAATGTTACGATTTAACTTGGAAGACTATGTGACTAAATCTTTAAAATATTTGGGTTTCAATATTATATTGGTTTACTTTGAATAATTTTATGGACAAATTGTTTATAGAATGGTCCTCGTTGAACTTTGGGTTTTGTTGGACAAATTTTGGAGATTAAGAAAAGATTTTCTTTTTATAAAGGGCTATCCTTTTCTGGATTATCTGATCTTCTACTAACCTTTTTGGTTTTGGTTTTGGTTAAATTCTAAAGACATGGGAAGTATATAGTTCTCTTTTGTGGATTAGGTGACTCTCTAGAAGTTGATTATAGTACTCTTAATGTGAACAAGTCTTCCTAAATACTCGTCTATTGGAGAAAATATGAGTTTGTGTAAATGTTGAAAGTCAACATGATAAGTGATTATGTTTCCTTATGAATAAATTCCTCAATAAAAAGTAACATAAAACAAAAATGTTTTCTATTAACTTTTCCTACTGGGGAACCCAACACCGTTTAACCCATCACAAGTTTTTTATTTTCTTATGGTTAACTTTCTCCTAGACATGGTTACTATCACTCTCCCTCAAGAACATGACCCTTTTATTTTTCTTACATGTCCATGTTTTTCTACATGGAATCCTAGAATGGGTTAACTCGGGTGACCTATGTACTTATCTTCCTTTATTTTAAAGTGATTGTTTTACCGACTCTTGTTCTGATGTGGGACATTCAAGGATGTTTCCAAGCTCTATTTTAAAAATTGTGAGGACGCAATTCCCAAAAGGGGGGAAGGATGTAACACCCCAGGTAAATAAAGAATATGACATTTTCATATTTATCAATATTTGTGAATACAAATATTAATATGACTTTAAAGGGAACGCTATGCTCGATGGCATACCCAACATGCAACAATGAGTTTTTTGGAAATCTTACGTTGCACTCTAATAATAAAATAATATTTATTTAAATGGTAGTTAACATGTAGCCATTGTATTGGAGGTAATGGATAGAAATAACTAAAATATGATTATATATGTTTTTAAATGTTTTTACATTTATCCAATAAAATATAAAGGCTTAAAATACGGAAAGAATTCAATTTTTGGCATTTATACCCTAATTTTCACTAAGGGTTCACTTATCACCTTTTGACGGAGAACCGTCATTAAATATAGTTTTGTTCACTCTAAAACATTCTTTTGGACCAAGTAAAACTCTTCTTTAGAATCGGGACATCACAATTTACTTTGTGTAAATTTTTTGTATCTTTCCGATAAAGTTCATTTTTTTATTGAATTGTGTAAAATGTTGTATTTTAATTCAAAACCTCTTTTTAATATAATATATTTATATGATTAAATAATCATTTTAATTGGTTTTAAAGTGAAATAAGAAAATATTTTTACCATTAAATCCAGTAGTGGTCATTGGAATTAATTTTTACTTTGAAATCGGACTTAAACTAGTGTCAATCCTTTGATACTTATTGTTTCATAAAAACACGCTATTTGCTCTGACATCGGGAATTAATTATTAAATTAATTTATTCAACTTATATGTTGTGAATTTTGTAAAATAGACTTCATTTTTTAATTCATAATATCAAATATAGCTTAGGGTGAATTTTTGGTATTTTTCTGAAAAACTTCAATTTTTGATGAATAGTGAAATCACTAATTGGTACTTATAAAAACTGATTTTCCATTTAAATGAAATTTTTCCACCTTTGTGTATTGAATTTCAAAAATCCGACATTCATGGTTTTCATTAAGAAGTAAAATGTGGTTCAATGAGATTAAAATAATTTTTTGGTGAATAGTAACTTATTAAGTTTTTAATCGCGATTAGTGGTAATTAGTGTAGTTTAAGGTAAAAATAATGCTTTAATAATATGAGATGACCTAGACACATGTCCTACCCTCATTGGATATGTCATGGCCGACCAATACAAGCCATGGGTCAACTTGGGGACCCTATGGAGCCACTTTGGTTGGAAAATGACATAAATACCTTTTATTTAATGTTAATGTAAAAAATGGCACAAACATGATATGTTTTACTAAAACAATTTTTAAATGGGGTTATAAAAGTCATATTTTTTATTATAAATATTAATTGGAAATAGAAAAATATTTCCTACATCATTGTATTTTTTTTATAATTTTTAGACATTATATAAATTAAATTATTTATGACATCATAATGATGCAACGATGACATCATTATTTGACGATTTAAATAAAATGATAAGATAATGTAAACTCTATGAACTACACATGTCCAAAACTTATTGGATGGGTGGACTTCGAACCCTTAGCACCTTATACACTAATTATTTCAATGTGGGACCTTTTAAAACCGAAACACATTTTCAAATAAAGTAATATTTCTTACTTTCCAAAAGTGCCCCTCCTCTCCTCTTATAAAAGGCCCCCAACTCTACCTCCTTACACACACTCCCAAAGCCTTGGTCTCGGCCAACCCCAGCCCATTTTCGCTCTCCACATCCCTCTCTTACTCCTTGAAGCCTCACATTGGGAAGAAGTCTTCCCAAGGAAGCCTTTGAGCTCAAACTAAGGGGAGTTACCCGATTTTAAGGTAATGTCTTCTTTTGAGTCCTTTTGTTTTATTTTTCTTCTCCAACCCTCTAAAATCTTTTTATTCTTTTCTTTTGTAACAACTCAAGTATCCTCAATATACTAGGATGTTGTTATAAGAAGTATACGAGCTAAACTTACACACACCTACATCTAATGGTTAAAGAACATACTGTTTTCGTGGATGGCGAATTTCTGTCTCCCGAAACGATGATTGTTCAACATTCTTTTAACACCTTCAAAGATGGTCATTAATATGCCACTATATTTATATATGATATATAATATGTTTATGTTTTCTTTAAGCTTATGTATTTTTCATTTTTGGCATAACTTTATGGTTTCCATTATGGGTAAACACGATATCTTCATTTAAGGAAGTGCGGACTACCGCCCCCTCAAAGTGATGTGATTCATTAATGCCATATGTGGGATGTGTAAAGGATGGATTTAAAGTTATTATATATGATGTTATACTGGAATTATAATATACCTCTATATCATTATTATTTTTTTCCATTAAAGTATGAAATAGAATTGAAAGTAGCGTTCATGCGTACGTACGGCTTACCGTCTCCATGAACGGTGCATTTCATTTCTTATCCCCAAATGTAATGTAATATTAAAATTACATGTATATAATGGATATATATATAATGAATGATATATCTAAATGATGAATATAATTCTGGAATTAAAATATACATACCTCTCATTTAGTTTTAATTCCATTAATATGACAAAGAAATGAAAGTAGCGTTCATGCGTACGTACGGCTTACCGTCTCCATGAATGATGCATTTCATTTCTTACCTATAAATGATTATGTAATATTATAAATACATGTATATTCTGGATATATATGATATATATGATATCAAAATCAGGAATGTCATTCTGGATATAAAGAACCTTTGACCACACGAACAACATGTAATTGTAAGAAGGTCACTTTCGACTTAAGAACCAAATATCGACAAAACAAACATTATTTACTTAAATGATTAAATAATGTAAATAAGTGATATATAAGTAATAATGAACTTTAAAAATGTTCTTAATCAAGTAGAAATTAACTCAAGTTTATTATTCAGGACGTTAAAGAATGGTCGAGTCAAGTCGGACCCGAGGTAAGGGATCTTACTCCTCTCTTTCTTTTTAAGTACACTCTTTTATGTCATTCCTTTTAAAGCTCATATTTCTTGTTATTGGGATGTTCTTTTATATTAATATTACTGTAATTTTTATTTTTCATATGATGAGAGAACCTATTCTCTCTCATCAATCCATTTTGGATGCTTTGGGTGGCGCCGTTAGGCTGCCGAATTTTCGTAAGAGATCTAACCTCTCTATTTCTTTTTAAGTACTCTCCTTTTTGTCACTTCTTTTAAGCTCCTATTTGTTATGATGGGGGTTGTTATTTTATATTCCTATTTTTGTACATTTTATTGTAATATGATTAGATACTCTATTTGATCTCATCAATCAATTTTGGAAGTCTTAAGTGGCGCCGTTAGGCTGCCAAGTTTTCGTAAGGGATTGTTCATCTCACTTTTATTCCCGTGAGATTTATGCTACATTTGCCACAATTTCCTTTGAGTGGTGTATGTTCTGCCCATTATTATACACTTTTTCTAGTATAATTTCATTTATGGGTATTCACATCTTCATTTTATGACCCTTCTTCCATGGAGTGTACGTTTCGAAAGTTACCCAACTCGGTAAGGGGACCTTTCACCCTACTCTTTTTAAAAGACTTCTTTTGTTGGGTCTTTTAATTTACATATTGTTATGTTGGGATATGTTATCATATATCCTTATTGATGTAAATTTTATTTCCAAGTGATGAGATACACTTTTTACCTCTCATCAACTCATTTTGATGTGACGTCGTTAGGCTGTCAAGGGAACTTCTTAACCCAATTTCGATTTCTTTGGGTTCAACATGTAGTTATTGAATATGTCATCCTTTGAATATGTGTTAATTACCTTTGATTTTTTTTAAACTTAATATCCACTTATATTGGGTGTATTTATATTTGTCACACATAATTTTGAGATTGAATTATCCTTAATTTAAGGATACCTTCTTTATAAGGGAATTCATCACATTTGACATTTCTATTGAGACTTCATTGTTGTTATGCACCAATTCACTATTATATGGTGTGTATACTATCCTTTGACATATTATATCATGAATCCCTTTATTCTCATGATATTATAAAGTTCGGATTAAATGTTATCCCGCAATTATTTGTATCCAAGAGTCTCTCATTTTGTTAAAAACTCTTTAACAAAAATATCGTTTTAAATATTTTAAAGATTTATTATTCTAAATCTTTATATTTAATGTCCATGTTTCCAAAATGGTTTTAAGTATTTATTTATATGGACATTAATTTTTTAAAATTATAATTCCATTAAAATCTTCAATGTGGTATGGGAAACTTTGATTCAAAAATCTATTTTAAATGGTTTTTGAAAATGGATTGATTAATTCAATATCTGGGAATTACTTATAGTGATTGAAAATGAAATGTTGTTATTGAAATTTTTATATTTTCAATATTTTATGTGTAATAATGGTACTTGGACATTTAACGGGTGGTTACATGATAAACCATATGACGGGTGGTGCTGTGAATACCAGGACGGGTGGTTACGTTATAACCTCCAATGCATTGTGTATGGAAGTCGGCCGTATGGCTATTCCATTAAGTATGTATGGAAGTTGTCCGAATGGTTATTCCATTAAGTAATATGTGTGGGAGTAGACCTTATGGTTATTCCACTTAAGTATGTTTATGTCCCAAGTTACCTTTATATGTTATGTGATATTTATATGGTTTTTATGGTAATCTTTTGGTTACATAAGGGTAAGTAATGAACTTTTATTCAATGAAGAGTTTTTACGACTTCAAAAAGGTGAAAAGTATTACTTTGATAAAGTACACATGGTTTACTTGTTGTTTTGAAAAACTAACAGTTTTCATTCTTTGTGTATCCCTTACTGAGCTTTTTATGCTCATCCCAAGTTTTTGAAATGTTTTTCACAGGACTTAGCGTGGAATAGGGTCAAGGATGGGATCAAGGGAAAGTCCTTCTACCTAAAACATGGAACTTGACATGTTTCATTTTAAGAGTTTTTATTTTATGGAAATTTAGTAGAAGCGACTACTTTGTAATCTTTTGATATGTAATAGTTATGTCATAATTCTCTAAAACTCTAGACCTGAAAAGATCCTCAATGTGAATTACTCATTTAATTCAATATTAAGTAAGGTTTAAGGCTGGGTCCTTATACTAGGTGTCAACAAGTAGGGTCCATCACAAAAAGGAATCAAATGCCACTCACTCCAATCTTAGTGGTTGAAATATTTGACTGTTGGGGAATTGACTTCATGGGTCCCTTCCCAAACTCTCTGGGATACCTCTACATACTCTTAGCTGTTGATTATGTCTCAAAATGGGTTGAGACCATTCCCACTAAGTCCAATGATCATCAAGTTGTGATTCGATTTCTGAAAGAGAACATATTTTCCAGATTTGGAATTCTTAGGGCTATAATCAGTGATCGAGGAACCCATTTCTGCAACCCCCCATTCTCTTCACTCATGTCTAAGTATGGTATTTCTCATAAAGTGTCCAATGCATACCATCCTCAAATCAGTGGTCAAGCTGAGTTAGCAAATAGGGAGATTAAGCAAATTTTTGAAAAAACTTTCAACCCCTCTAGGAAAGATTGGTATGAGAAACTCTTAGATTCTCTTTGGGCCTATAGAACCGCATATAAAACCATTTTAGGAATGTCCCCATATAGGTTGGTTTATGGTAAAGCATGCCATTTGCGAGTGGAGATTGAACATAAGGCCTTTTGGGCAATCAAGAAAATGGATTATGATCTCTCATTAGCCGGAAACAAAATGAAATTAGATCTCATTGAACTGCAGGAATTAAGGATGGAGGCTTATGAAAATTCAAGGATCAATAAATATAGAGTTCAAACCTACCAATCTTGGAATATCAAGGTCAAACATTTTGAACCGAGAAAACTTGTGCTCTTGTATAGTTCAAAACTTTATTTACACCCGGGAAAGTTAAGGTCTAGATGGTCAAGACCTTTCATAGTGCATCATGTATTCCCCCATGGGGCAGTAGAGATTCAAGATCCCACAAGTGGTTACATTTTCAAGGTCAATGGTCAAAGGTTAAAACCATTCATTAAATCATTTAATAAATAAGAAATAGAGTTTGAGTTAACTGAGCCAACCTATGAACCAGGAAACATTTGATAGATTTAGGGTCCATGTCGGGCTAACAACGTTAAAAAAAAGCGATGCATTGGAGGAAACCAATGTTTTTCATGTTTCCTATAATTTTTTTGTTTTAATAAAATTTATATTTTAATTAAATATTTTTATATTTATATAATATATAGACTGTTGACCTGTTCTTCTATTATAAGTATGGATGGGTATGAAAGGGTACCACCATATTCATCCGTGTCACGTGGTGTGATCCTTGAGTAATACCTTACCCAGAAATTTAAAAAGAAGACAATGTATCATTAGTTTAATTTACTTTATTTTAATGTGTTTGTAGGTTAAAAAAATATAAATAAAAAAAATAAAAATATAATAATAATAAAAGGCCACATCATAGGTCGTGGGGCAAACCCCGTCACAACCAGCGAAGCCGCGGGGATTCGAACCCGGGACCGAAGGGAGACAGGGGCGCGCACTTACCACTGACCTACGTCTTCTTGTGCTTAATTATTCTATAATTTTTATATATATATTTTTATTTTACTGTCTTTATTATATATATATATTGTTTTGTTTTGTTTTGTTTTTCCTTTTTCTACTAGGGAACTCTACAAGCGACATGGATATCAAAGGACTAAATTGGAGCAGCAGGAACTTCAAACTTCAACCACCATGTGACTTCATTCCATGACCCACATTTTCAATTTACTTTTTGAACTTTCATTCTCTACCTTTACCCCCTTCTAAATTTTCTTCTCTTTAAACACTAGGGACATCGTTATTTTAAGGTGGGGGGAGATAAAATAAGAAATGATTTTTGTGTCAAAAAAATAATAATAAATGATTTGCAAAAAAATTGTGAAAATGGAAGGAAAAATTCCTTTAACTTTAAACAAGGTAATACACATTGCACACTTTGAAACTGAATATCAAATAATTTAGAACACCTTGATTCTGATTTTAATCCTTGTATAATTTCATGAGCATTGATTTTGGAAAGTGTGGCTGTCCAATGTAATATTTCATCGTTTATATTTTCATCCAAATAAAAAAAAGTTCACAATGCACGTCCTTTGGATAGCGGGCTATTAGTTTGAGTTCCTGGGGTCCCCTAAATTTATATCATAGGTTTGGTGATCATTTTAACTTAATATTAGTATTCAAAAAAACTTTTATTAAAAAAAAAATTATGCGTAGAGCAATGAAATGACCTAATGTGTGGCTTTCGGCACTTGGGGATCGTGACTCCATAGTTGTTTGTCCCAGAGTTAGTAATTTTATCTCTATTTTTGATAATTTGAATTTGTTTTTGACTGATTTTACTCGAGATAATGCCCGAGTATGTGGGCTTCACTTGGTTCCCTAAGGTCTTTGAGCCTGGGAGTCATCGGCAACGTCTTGCTACAGGGGTTGACTCTTTTGAGAGAAACTTCAATTACCATGGAAAAATTGAAAAAACAGAAAAAAAAAACAAAAAATTACCCAAAAAAAAATGAATACTCATCTTTATATTGAAATGTGATTCCACCTAGCACTTCCGTAATTTCCCCCTTGAATAAAGATGAACCCCCATGTCTATTGTGATGCACAACACATCCTCATACTTAATTGATATTGGATGAAATATGGCAATGAATTTGAACAAAGGAACGGGCTTGGGATTGGGATCTTCTTATGAAACTATCTTTTATTAAAATATTTTGATGGGTTCCATGATTGATTGGTATAAGGTTTTTTGGTGATCATTGTGTATTAAAATATTTTTGGTAAAGGAATTCGAATTTCATATTGTTGAGATATATTTTGCTCAGGACTAGTAAAACTCAAGTTGGGGGTGTGATTAGCCACTAAATGAGGGTAATATTAATTGTTAATATTTATAATATTTATGTTATTTATTATTCATATACACCATTTTAGTGCATTTTACACTTTGAACATCATTTCACATTATGATGTAATATCTTCTTAAAATGCACTTTTATGTGGTACATTATTGAACATCATTTGAAGTACCCAATGATTCATCAAATTATGCATATTTTAATTTGATATTTTTGTAAATTGATATACACTCCAATATGAACATGTTTAATTCAGGAATCAATGGATAATTCATGGAGGATGATGGAGATATTTGGCAATGAAAGGAAGCAATTCTGGAGAAGGCAGATTGGACACCAGCCCACTGATGAGACTGTGGGGCCCATCATACAAGCCCAATTCATTACAACTTTCGTGGAATGATAGAATACATGTATAGAAACATATCCTTCTTGAGGAGATAATGTTAATTCGGCCTCCATAGTTGTCATTTAGGCGGCCCAAGTTAGAGATAAAATTCTGGGCCAGATTCTGCAGCACAGAAAAAAAGCCCACGAATTAAACTATATCTCGCAAAACATAACTCCTTTTGGGATGATATGTTTCAGTATGTTAGGGGACATCTGGAGCTTAATATAAGACTACTATGGCCCAACCAAATTCGTGCATATAGAAGGTGTTTCAAGCGCGTCTATTCAGTTTATGAAAGTTGGATGTCTTTTCGGGTCAAGGGTGGAAAAGTCTTCTTTCCACAATCGTTCCACCACCCTAGGCCTACCATAATCAAGTGTTATTCTTTGTACTATTGGAGGATCGACCCAAGGCTTCCAAAATTCCTATTTAAGGAAGTGTTGGTGGAGGAGGTGAAAATATTTGAGCTTTTTTTCATCTTAATGTTATGCTGCCAATTTCTCTTTGTAATGTTCTTCCTTCACATGTAAGTTGTTTTAATTCATCCTTGTTTCTTAATAAAAGTTCTACTTATCTTATTATTCTGTTCTTCTCATTATCACTTTGATACCATTGGTTCAAGGTGTGAAGTTATTCATACCAAACCTTGTGAGATTATCACACAATGGTGGAGTGATTGTTACATTTTTTTTACTTCTCCATTTCCTCCCTTGTAAATCTACTTCCCGCTTCTATTGAAGACATGTCATCAATGGAGGGCTAAATATTTTATGGGTTGATCCAAGGGAGTAGAAAAGGGCTATGTTGGATGTTATTTATCACTTCATTAATAGCTAAACACTTCTTTTAAATGAGATTTTTATTTGATGATTTTAAAACATCTACATCCTTATTGAATTTATGGTCACACATTTCAAGTGCTAATACGAACCTCTACCTTGGAGTGCTCAAAACATTGATCCTTCAAGTGTATAGGTGATTAGTACTAGGTTGTGCAGTCACTAAACTAGTAGGTGATGATTTTGTTTGATCTTCTTAAATGAATCCATCTCAATTATAAGAAACTGAAATAATTAAAAAAGTAATTCATCCAATCCACCCCGAGCGACAACCTAAGATCAACTCATTCAATTAAATTGAATTCACTTAAATCTGTTAGTTATCGTTTAAAAAAATATAAAATCAATCCAAGTTGTCCACTTCATAGCCAAAAACAGTCTATAGAATGTACGTGACTATAGGTTTCTTCTTAGGTCTCTGTGGATTCGATAAACCAATCTAAACTACAAGGACCATCTTACCTTCTTCTCTTGGGTAAATTTGAGCGAGAATAAGGATTCCTTTTAAGGGAATTTTTACTAAAACATCATTTTAAATGTTTTAAATATTAATTCTTCTAAATCATTCTCAATAATGTCCATGTTTTGAAAATGGGTTTTAAGGATTTATTTACATGGACATGAATGTTTTAAAAATTATAATTCCTTTCAAAAGTTTCAAAGTGGTATGGGACACTTTGATTAACAAAAATCCTTTAAATGTATTCCTTTCTAAATTTTGTATCTTTTAAATGTTTTCATGAAAAAGAGACATTTCTATCAAAGTGTTTTACAAGAAATTTTCATCTATGTCAACATAATTTTATGGATTTCAAGATTATTTGATGTTGATTTATTATGATACAAAACATCCATATTTTATTGATGGTTTGTGATATGTTTGACTGTGGATGTGTTATTTTTACACCATTCATGGTTTTTGGATAATGTATCAACTTCTCGTATGATAGTTTTATTACGAATGTTTATGTCATGTTTAATCCTTTTCGTATAAGGAATGCATTGTAATTAGTAAGTGACTGGTGGAGCCCGTAATAGCTCCTCGATGCATCGATAGGTCTCAGGAGACAAACTACTGTCTTGGCACAAGGCCTTGACAAAATCATATTTTTAGTCTTGGCACAAGTCCTTGACTATGTGGTTATGATAGTTTGGTATTATGCATTCCATCATTATTAAAGTGGTTAGTGATATTGCATGTGATTATTCGACTAGTAGAATATCGACGTGAATACGTACATGACATTACTTCATTTTATTTTTTCCATATTATGCTTAAGTTCAATTGTAAAAGACTTTTATTTTAGTTATACACTGTCTTAAATGTTTATGATTATTTATGAATGTTTCTGCAGTATTCTTATCCTTACTGAGCATCTGAGCTCACAACATTCAATGTTCTATTTTTTCCAGGATTCCACAAATTGTATTGTGATTGATATGTAGGGTTAAGCCTAGGGAATAATGGTGTTCATAAAGGATTATTTATGTTTTTTTGTATGTTATGATGTGTAATGTAACATTCATATATGTAATCTATTTTCCAAGACTACTAAATCGATGGGTCCATCGGGAATTGATTCCTTGTAATCATGACAATGTATAAAAATAATGTACTGACTCTGGGTAACTGGGGTCGGGCATTGCAAATACTCATGACTTGAGGACCTTGATCCACAATATAAAATACTCTCACCTCTCTCTCATAAAGATGTTGGATGAATTTAACCGTGGTATACCTAATTACGATCCTGCGAAACATCTCTCATTTTAGGTCTATGTCAATCTTTACAATAAACTCCATGAATAATGGTCAATGTTGTAATCACTTAAACTCTCGCTTATAATAGTGAAAATCAGATGACCCTAAACTATAAGAAAAAGAGACAAAAAACTATTCATGTTGAAAACCATAAAATGGAATCATAAGAAAAAGTTATATATTTACTTTTTAAACACTCCATCTTTATAGTTTCGGAAAAAAATTAGAGCATGAATAAATAAGCCATAAATTTCATAGCATCTACACTATAGCCCTAGTAAAAGATAATCTATGTTAACTAAACTCCATAGTATAGGAAAAAATTAATGGAATGATTTATCACATCTTTTCATCATGATAATATGTTCAATAGGATGTGGTGAAAATTTAAGAGAGCTGGAACCCTTCATAGATCATACATTTTTCATAAATCCCACTTCATAACCAATAGTGTATCAGTTCATCATAAACCATTCATATCCTCTGAAGATGAAAATAGATCTCTATGCTCGACCATGCCACCGAGGCCAATGTTCTCAGACACACTGACCAGAGACATCTTGATCCTCTATAAAGGGATTTAAGGTTCTTGTGAGCATGGAATCATCACAATAGAACATAGAACCCCATAATGTTTTAAGATAACCCTAGTGTGACTGTCACATAATTTCATCATGACCTAAGCACTTTTGACTATAATTTAAGGACTTTGTATAAGAATATTCAAGTAGATATGATATCCATGACAACGCATCCCCGTATTTTGTTCCCCTTCTCAAGTCCAGAAATATGACCTTTCATTCTTGATCCTTTTTGTGGCCTACACCTCAGGATTTGAAACCAAAAAGCATAATGTGTGAGCTGTTAAATTTAATTTAAGTTTACAAACAGTGAAAATGAACTTCATAGATAACCGACTATACATAGCCTACATCATTGGGTAAATTTTGTAGTCTTGATGAATATTTCATAGCCCCTGTAGAGGAAAAGAGATCTCACAGTTAGGCCATACTACTGATGCATAGGGTCTCAGGACCACCGACCGGTGACATCGTGGACCAACAGAAACGGTTACCAACTCCTTGTGAGCCTCAACAATAATGAGGCAGAACTTGGAACCCCATAATGTTAAGTGACATGCCCTGAATTTCTATCCAATTCCATACTAGTTTGATTATAATTTTTGATTGTGACTGACATTGCCCACTTACCAACGATCCAGGTGGACCAAGCTTCCCTATCCTTTCATTCTCAACCATATAAACCCCATAAACCTTCCATTATCCCTTGGAAAAGAGTGGGGATGATATTTTCATGGACATACTATCGATGAATAAGGTATATAATCCACCAACTAAAGGCATCTCATCCTTGAAAGAAAGGAACTCTAATCCTCATGAGCCCTTGTAGAACCACAATGGAACTCAAAACTTCATAGTGTTTTGACTCATCCCTACTCGTCCATCCCTATATTTTGTAAAGCCCTATTAGTAGGAATTAAAACTACATGGAACCCAAAGGTCTAAGATAGAAGACCCTGAGATGAAGCAATAAATAGGTCTAAGCTAGAAGACTTTAAGCTACAACACAATAATGGTTTATATTGAAGAACATTAAGATGGATAGAGACATGATCATCACCAAGTTGAAAACCTCAAAAGGGCATCATGAATAAATTTTGAATTTCTTCTCATTATAAACGCACTTTGTGTGATCCAGGAAATATTGAGCATCTAAACAATAGAAAAGGAACATAAACTTATTAGGATGAAAAACTATAAAAAGTAAACATTATAAATATCCATGTCCATGAATGCTATGTCTTCCCCCATATGAAGATTAGTAAAAAGTTAGGTCAATGAAAATTAATATTTACCAAAGATTGTGGGGACCATCATATGGCCATAGAAAAAATCAATCTACAGTGCCTAAGTCCACAGACTTAGGAAAAACATAGAGCATTCCACGTTAGAGAGGGATACTGTGACCAAATATTCTTTGTAAATTATATGATCTCAATACTATTGGAGAATCTGTATCAATGATGGATTTCAAGTCAGTGAGCATTCTTGAACATTTTTTCAAAGAGAAACCTGTTGAAACTAAAGCACTTAAAAATATAAAATCATCTCTTTTTTGTATTACACTCAACGGATGGACCTCTCGGATGATCTAATCAACATTTCCATTGATACATAGATCATAAATCGAGATTTCATAAAAAAAAGTGATATTTCCCCAAATACTTTTGAGGTAGGTCAAAATAAGGGAATTCTACATAGAATTGTATATCTATGAATCTGTGTCTCATATGCATGTGTTTTTTCTGTACACGATATAATCAAGAACAACCTACAGCCCTGATTATAATCTTCTGGGGACATGTACAGACACCTGTGTGATTTACATCGGGTTTAGCCACATTTTTTCATTCCAAACAATCCATGATCCGCTTTGGAGTTATTAAACATTCCAACTTTATTGTATCTATTCCCCGAGTCAAGGATAATTCCTATATTGGATACAATAAATAAATTATGGCGAGATACATCATCTACATAATTCTTAAGAGCTCCCAAAACATACTCGAGATAGACCCTCTTAGAAATTACAGTTTCATGGTTCATAAAAATTTTGATATATGGAAAAGTGTCATATATTTACCTTAGAATTAGATTTTTTTCATTTTGAATTAGTCTAATTCTAAGGGGGCATTTTTTTATGCTCATATCTTTTCATCACACACATTTCCACGAATATTGGTATATGGATAAACAACATCATACATTATATTCTTTAAAATCATTGTACTAATCCATCCCTAGAAACACGTAATATCAAATTTGAATCATGTAACCTCCCTTAACAAAGTCTGGAAGTCATCATAAGACCCATAAATAAACATGTGGTGCATCAAAAACAATAAAAGTTTCTCTCCCTGGCAATGTATGCAAGCCATCATGAGATCCTATATTTATCATGTGAAACACTCGTATACAACCAATGAACACATGATGATATCTGAATTAGTTCCCCATGACCACCAGGTTTGCAATTTTCATGTTCCTAGAAAGACACCTATTATATTTTAAAAATTAGGATGAATGATATCCAAAGGGAGTGGCCCCTGTCGGTAGTAAATCTCATGCTCCAAATCATCATTGGGAAGAATAAAATTCCTTTGTGATATCATGGAAAGATCGCATGATCTATGAACCATTGTTAATAAAACAAAGGAGATAAAGATGAGGCGGTGAGAGGTATTCATGGTCACTAAAGGACATACAACGTGTCCTGCAAGTCATTGTGAGCCTAAGTGACTCACCTGTGTCACCTCAGTGAATTCCATTGTATTTTCAATTTTTCTAACTGGAAGTCCTTGGTATTGTCCAGATATCATGTTTAGTTCTATATGGATATATGAATTGACTGGACCACTACATTCTTGCAAAAACTATATAAGACCCATATTGTTCAATGAGACATCATTGAAAAAATGGAGTAAAAATCCAAGATATTACTCATACAAACATTCATAAACCATGACCTTTATATGATAAATCAAAGGGGATAGAAATGGAGGAGGCTAGAGGGGTTTTTAGTCACTAAATGACATGTGACACACCCCTTGAAACCTGCAAGGCACCGCGCATCCTTGACGACATGTTTTCCTTGCCCCGCATGAGCCCTTGGGATTCTCAACCTTACCATTAGGAGCCAACCAAGAAACAATACTACACACTATGGGAAAACAAATATATTTTTCTAGGGAATTCTCACACAAACTCAAAGGAAACATATTGTTCAAGTGATGAATCAAGATAAAATAGAATAAATACCTTTAGAAACACTCATTTAATCCCACATTACTCCTAATATTCAACACATAAAAAATAGGATACAATGGTAGGAGGCGATATTATCTTATGATCACTGAATGGTAAGTGATGCTCATAACGCACCCACAATGTCGCCCCTTGATACCTCTATAAAATTCAAATAATCCTCGTGATTTCTTCGAACAAGTCACTCTTTCCTTGATAAATACTCCAAGAAGGGCATCAAGCTATTGTGAAAGTCGTTTCATATGAATACATGATCAAACAAGTATTCATTAATCTGAAATAATCTAATAAATGAAGAGTTGACGGAAGAGACTCATGACTTTTTAAAGCCTATATCCTAACACAAAAACACACAACAAAAATCAAAAAATAAAAATGCCTATAAAATCAATATATAACAACCACATCATTTTTTCACTTCATCCATGCTTACATATTATCATATTCCAAAATATTACCACATCACTATAAAGCACCACATTCACACATAAACCAACCATATATATAGATATTGAAATTTCATTTTACAACCTCACCACCTATGTATTTCCATTTAATAACTATTTTACATTTACACCGCACATCCTTATAATTCATTACCACATCATTACTAAATAGCTTCTAATACACAAAAAATAAAAAAAGAACCTAAAATAAATTTCAAAAAAAATTCACATACTAAGGATTCCTAATAATAAGGAAATAATTTAATAACCCCCTTGATCACATCGAACTTTCATCCATCGATCCTTAAATGCTACCACAACACCTATTTAATTTTTGAAACCAAAAAACACCCCAAGAAAATATGCATAACAACAATAAATGGTAAACAATTGATAATGTATGAAAATTTATACACCCTTGATGTTCTTATAACCTCATCATTATATGGATCAACACAACTCTCCCTCCTAAAATGATCATACAAAAAACCATCTTTCATCATATTAATCCTACACTAACCATCTGAACTCTAATATGACATTAAAAATAAGAGTACAAGACATAAAACTATAATTGAAGTCTTTACATGGTATCATTTAAAAAATAACTGGTTTGGTACAAAGAATAACAATAATATGGAAAACATTAGAAGAAAAATAGAAAATCAATAGAGAATTTAGATTTCATTCAATGAAAGAGAAATTTAGATATCCCCAAACACAAACCAAAACATGGTTTCTCAATCACCATATCATTATGTTACACTATCATGAGTTTAGTTAGAAATAAAATTCAATGAATCAAATGTCAATCTTCATTACTTCCTGATGAACAATCATCGATAGTATCTATGATACTATCGACAATTCATGATACCATCACCATTATATCAACTTTTTTAAAATTAAACATTTCTATATATATTAATTTCAATTTAAAACCAATAATAGTTAGTGTGAAAAATTTTAATGAAATTTTATGATTTATCTGCTCACTCCCTAAACAAAATATAATCATAGAAATATATACTCATTTTATGATACAATTCAATCAATTCATTCTACAATGTAACGTCCTTTTCATTCGACCTCTTTATAGGAGCCCCTTATTGTTGGATTGTGATCCCATATTTCTAAATTGTTTTTCACATTCAAATAAACCGAATATGAAAATCTTGAGGTAAATAGTATCAAAAACCAAGAGTCGATTCTATTTCAATCCCATGTTACCTTTTAATGACCTCAAACGATAATGGTTTTGAATCGATCCAGCACATGTGACCATGAATCTCCTTGCCAATGAATTGACTAATTTGATCATCCGAGGAGACCAAGAAGGACTGTGTGGGAATGAAATCACAAAGTTATTTTATTTTTGCCCATAAATCAAATATCATTTTTTCAGACAAGATTAGATATGGGTTGGACTCCCTTCCGATATCCCAAAATTTTATTAAATAAACACTAGTAATAGAAAATAAATGAGTTATAATGAGCGTACACTATAATAAAGTTACAGAAAAACAAATCACACATTAAAGAAATATAAGAATAATGATGAGGGAGGATGTTGAGATCTTGGGCTTGAAAATCCACTTTCAAGAAAAATTTGATCTTTAAAAAAACTTCAATAAATCAACTCTCCATTGCAATTCCCGGAAGAGATTGTTTGCAATCTGCATTATGTGAAGTGTTGGGCACCAAAAATGAAGACACGGTCAACTCTGTGCCATGTGCCCCACCACCATTTTCTTCATTCCATCACCAACTGCATCAAAATTTTCAACATTCCATGAACATAAGAACACCACCATTTTCATCATACCATCACTTTCTACATTTTACAAACTTTGGGCCAAAGATACCAAATAGGGAAAAACCATCCAATAGCAAAACAACTCCAAAATTTTCAAGGGAAAAAAACATCAGCGTACAAAAAAACAAAGCCAGGATCAATCTAGAGAGATTTTAACCAGTAGAAATAATTCCCAAGGTATGTCTCTCTAATTGTAATCTGGATTCTTCTTATATTCTTCAACAATCCTTATAAACATAAATTTTCTAATATCAATGTACATGTCAGTATAAATGACATAGTTTTTATATTTTTGATGTTTGATATCATATTTCTCATCCAACCATGCACAAACTGCATCACTTACCTCATACTCAATCATGTTGGCATCTCTTTACACATCATGATTTTTTTTTGTCAAAAACCTCCTCCTCTAAACCAAAAGATGCAATAGCATCTAACAGTTGTTGAGGAATCACTGAATTTTATTTACTAGTGGCTTCGAGGGATCTTTTAACTATTGTAATTTCAATATCAAAATAGTCTCTACATTTCTTATATTTCTATAGATTGGGAGTAATTTATCCATCACCATCCACCATCGGTTTATTCCCTTTCCCAGCACATAATTTGAGATATGATTCTTCAATTTGATTAGGATGATCATCGTCTTCTTGAAATGAGTCATGAGAATATGAGAGAACACCTTGCTCCTTGTCTCTTATATCTTTTGTTTCATGTTGTTTCACCTGATCCTCTTCCATGGTAGTAGGAATATTGCTTCTACTTTTGGCATCAAGAACAATGTCAACATAGCAGGATGGTCCATTAACTTCAGAAGGATGTTCATCATGGACCAGAGTCTCTTTATTCACATCATTCTTTTGTCCTTAAATAGAAAATCTAGAAGGGTCTGCATTATTCTTAACATTGACCCCATCAAATCCAATATCCTTATTATCTTTAGCAATAGAGGTGTCTCTCTTGGCCTCATCATGTGTAATCTTATAGCCACAATCATTTGATACATGTCCATGTTTAAGGTGAATATAATGGTAATCTGGAAGTGGTTCATAGAAAACATCCTACGAAAATCCATTTTCACTATTCAGCATCCTAATTTGAGAGAGTATATACTAAGATACATCAATTTCAACAGAAATTCAAGCCATAGATGGTCTTGATAGAGTCATTGACGACGTATCCATTTTCCGATGATTACCTATGAGCTCTGAGATCAGAAACAATGAAAATTGTTTAAAAAAATACAATGATAGCCTAGGAAAACCAATCCAAATGGGTGATATAGGTCATTTGGAAAAGGGGTCGAAGTCATGGGTCCATTTAAGAACTTTCGTGGAGAAACCCCCAAAATACCCCAAATTTTTCGCCCAAAATCTGTAATAGCATTCTTCAGAAGCAAGGAGATTCACCACATTGGAGGAATTTAGTATGATGATATGAAAGCCTGAAAATTCAATGGATTTAGGTGAATTTCATATATATTTAAATGATGTTATGCAGTTAGATAATTTCCTAACAAGAACAATGAGAAGATTAGATACAAGAAATTATACATCATTGTATGGGAAATAAATCACTGGTTTCAGATGGTGTTGAAATTTATTAGGGTTGACAATGAGATCAAAAGTCACTGAATAAGTTGGGGAAGGTCTCGTAATCTCAGCCGTTCTCCCAATGACCACATACACAAACGATCTAGAATTTAGAGTAAGGTTTCTCTCACCACGAGTTGGGAATCATTATGTTTCATCTATTAATAGCCTTTCCATCAAATATCATAAGTATTTAATGATATAAATATTAAAAAATTAAAGTCTAATAGTATGTTTTAATAAGGAAAAATGAATTCATACCCTAACTTATTTAGAGTGATCACTCACATCATTTACATAGTATTTCATATGGACACCAACCAAGGTTCTATCAGAGATATTTGGAGCCCTAACTTCTTTTTCGGCATTAAAAAATATAAATCATTAATTTAATATTTTTAATAGTTAATTTTTTCATATAAATATTTAATCTAATGAAAATATTACCATATTCGATTAGTTTCTTGAAGAACTCTTTGAATCGACAATGTAGAGGATGATTTTTTTTTCTCAACTTGAATTTTTTAATTGAATCTTCATGAATATAAGAATATTTAATTTAATATTAATATATAAAATTTCATATCCTTATCATATGAATGTATATATATAAATTATGATTAATATATCAATATATTATTTAATACCATGTGATTCTTAGGGATATGGCTATCGACAAACACATTCCACTTCTCTATAGGTACCCCCTAAGGCACCTTATCATAAGGATATTAAGTATTAAATGATTTATCATTAAATAAACTACATAATATCCATTGAAAATATTTCAATTTCTTAACCATATTTCTAAATTTCCACTTTCATGTGATAAGATCAATGACTGTACATTAGAATAACACATATACAAAGAGCTTTGATTTTAAAATATTAGAATTTAATTAAATAATTTCATTAAATTAATCCATAATGTACTAATGTTTCATTTATTAGGGAATAAAATACTTTATTCTTCCATGATTGAGGTATATGAATCTATTCAGAATATGTAATCAGAATGGAAATTGGCTCAACCACCAACTAGCCTAGAATCTGGCCGAATAATCCAGTTACATCACATTTGGAAACACTATAATAATCAAAGGGGATAAATATCTAAAATCCATTCAGATTAAATATATAAAAACTATTAACATTTTTCTATATAGTAACACTAGTTCAATATTTTATTAAAAAACAGTTATTAGTATAAGAAATTTCAACAAATCTATTGACATAATAATTTAAACTAATAAAAATCATCCTCTTATATCAATGTGATGAAATAGAAGTTACCACATGTTCCCTTAGTGTTGAGATGATGCATGATGAAATTACAGAATCGAGAGAAAATATGTTAGATACTGATTGAGCGAGAAGGACGGTGTGTCAGCCTTTGACAGGAGGGAGATAAAGGTGGAAAAAGATACTGATGGGGGTAGATGGGCGGTATCCTTTATGCTATAAGGAGGGAGCCCAATGGATCATCAGGTAACACCATTGAATTATTTATAGGTAGGGAAAACATGAACTGGGAGTTGACTGTACTAAGTGAAATTATTGTTCCTTGTAATTTCTCTCATTTAAACAGTTTAAAATAACAACAGAACATATATTTTTAAAAATTCGTATAGGAAAATAAATTTAGAAATGATAACATAAGAATAGTAATGATGTAAATAATATACATCTGTGTGAAAATGAATGACTACTTATACAGAAAAATAGAACATTTACTTTTCCAAAATTAGACAACTCTTGCATAAAAATAAATTTAGATATGATTATATATTTTTAGTATTATAATAGGATAAAATATAAAATATTTTATTGATAATATAATGTATGAAAACATATACCATCATTTTATCCAAATAATGTTTTCATAATGCTCCATAAATACATTATCTACCTTATCCACCCATGTAAAACTAATATTTTCTATATCAAATAATTCAGTTTCATTCCCTTAATGGAATTCAGTATTGGAGTTCAAATCATCCACATCATCACACATAACATAAGTTCCACTTTGTTATGTGTGAATAACTACAGTACACCCTTCATCCACGACATCTTTCACATAATAAATCATTTTCTCTCACGATGATAATATATAAAGATCATGTAATTCAAGGTCACCAACATCCATTAAGCAATATATGTTTACAAAATTAAATTTCACATAATCTCTTTGAATAAACCTGATAAAATAAACCCACATGCATTTAAATAAAACATCTAAAAAATAACCTTGGTAGTTTAATTAGATAATATCAATTATCTTTCCATATAATCTTAATTTTAAACTATTATTATACCATTATTCTATGTTTTTAAACCCTCGTTACAATCTGTTGTAGAAAATTTCAACCCATTCCTGTTGTAAGTGTCTAACATTATATTTTATTTTATAATACCTAATACTAGAAATATAAAATAGACTAAAAACTCAGCCCATGTATTTGTATTCATGATCAAAAAAATAATAGACATTATTATATTTATAAAATATAAGTGTCCACCTAATATCCATGTTGGTATTAATATTTATGGACTTACAAAATGTGAAATACATTATATAATCTCTTTATTAACAACATTCATTAAATATTTATCATTTAATTTTGGAATTATCATTAATATCATTGTTTTTATCATAATATATTCAATAAATGTATCATAAATTTAACTATTCAATATCACATAACTATGTTTCTATAATAATTTGGCTTTTATTAGTATAATATTTGAGATCCAACTGATTGAAAAACCAATAGTAGGAATTATTTTTTATTTACCATTAAACTGAGATTGAGATGGTAAGTCATCATCAAATCCAAAATTATTAAATCATGTCTCAATATCATCCATTTATATGACGAAAAAGGTAGAAGACTCCCCTTCTAAATATCCTTTAGAAAGAGGGCCTTTATGTTGAAGTTTATTTCTCATGTATGATTTAAAATGACCTAGGTATCTATGAAATAATATAAATAAAACATAGTTAGGTATTTAATGACATTACATGAATGATTTAATTATGTTGAAATCCATATTAACAAAGTACCAGTAGATTTTATAAATTTATCAATAGTGTAAGGGACCTCCTAATTGAGTTTTTTGAACCAAATTCATTGTTAACTACATCATAATAGTAAAAAATGAATGAGAAAATATCCACTTCACTAAAAAATGTTTCAATAAAAAAATATCCTGAATGTTTTCAAGATCATCTCGTTGAATAGTTCACATACATAATTGTCTAAATAATGTGAATAATTGGTGTAAAACTATAGTAATCTTTTTGGTAACAATGTTAAAAATTCTAATGTTTGTAACCACTATAACAAAATAAATGAATCATGACTTTTATATCAATGTAAACCACAATGATTTAAGTAGACACACCTTGATATGTTAATTTAATAACAATCAAATAATTTCATGCATTTAAAATTAGATGGAATATATATTTATCCTATTTATTCATTGAAAAAATTTCCAGATCAAACATTCAATTCTCTTCTGACCATAGATCCTGATATATATTCATTTTTTTGTTCTTCCATGAATTGAGATTGTCATTTAATTATCCATGCTCAATAATAAATCTGAATATTGAACTGGCACAAAAATTCTTCCCAATATTCATAACATCAAGATTATAATGTAAACAATTCAATTCTTAATTTATGTTTAAAATAAATATTTCATTCCATCCATTATTGCTTTCCAAATTTAACTAATAATGAACTTCAAACTTTTTAACACTATAATTAAAATGACTCACCATCCCAAATTTTATTTCTATAGTTAAGAGTTGTTCCAATATTCCAGAACTTGTCAACAACATTAGAGGTGGTCTACGATAAATAGACCCATTGAATTTTTTCATGTTCAACCAAAATCTATTAGATTCATTTAAAAATTTATGATTAAATCAAAAGCACCATTTTTTACTATAAGGTATTATTTTTGGGCTGAATGTCAATGCAACAAATAGGAAAAACCAAACTCGTGATAGTGTTCTAACAAAACATGTTCCCATGTTTAATCAAGTCATTAATGGTCCACATTAGAGTACTTTGAATTTTGAACATTGTTCTTGAAGATACATCATATGTCTCAATACCATTTCTCCATAAATCCTATAATTATTAAATATAATGATTAATGTAAACATAAATATCATTTCTGATTATTTTTTTCTATGAATAATCATCAAAACAATAATATCTATTTGTTGCGTACACATAAAAAGAGGTAGATTGTAAAGGATAAAAACAACTATCCATATTATATAACTGGTACTCAATGTCCCAAATGGGTTTAATACATTAAAAGCCAATCCCTATCATAAAGCACTAGATTGGAAGAGAAATATAGATATAATGAGTCAAATATATTCCATTATTTTTAATCTCTTGGATATAGAAACAACCCATCATTTTTAATATCAATATAAGACCATGTTATATTCATGGTGGTTTTTAATGTCCTGAATAATATTTTCAATTATGATTTTAAAGGGAAGAAATAAAAAATTTGAAAGTGTCTTATTTTTATTCTTCTTATTTATAATATATTGATTGTACTTACAACATCACCCATTTACTTCCATCAAGTAGATGATAATTTTTCCAATCATGTCTACCTGAATCCTCTCCTTAATAAATAATATTATCATTTAAACAAACATATATTTGTTTTATATTTCTGATCAACCTCGTTAACAAATTATTTTATATCATTAAATTCATAGGGATCTTAGCTTCCTATAATGTGCTACAAAATTATTCTAATATCATGTGTATCACCTTATTTTCAATTTCTGATAGGAATTTTATATGGTATATCTTCAATTGAATATATTGATTTTAATTTCTCAAACATCCACCATATAACTTTTGATTTCCATCATCAACTAAATCATGAAACAAATTTCTTTCTATAGTGAATTTATCCCTTAACTTATTACATAAAACATCATGAAGTGGATCCAATGATATGTTATGATCTTGATCTGGTTTTCCTATAGTCCCCAAATATTAATTTTCAGGTTATTGTTTGATGCACTTTTACTAGTTGTTCTGATTTGTTTTAATGATTATGTTATTTCCTTATAATAATTAAAGCATCATTTATAATGTTTTTCATTTCATTTTCCTATTTTTATGATTTTATGTGCTCATTCTACAGACTCAAATCAATTTCAAAATTTCTATAACATTCGATTCCCCAAACCAAATCCAATTGATATATTGAGATGTGAATTTCTTTAATACAAAGTGTTCGTAAAATTCATTTCCCTTCAGCTATCTTCTAAATTTAGATGTAGGTCATGGAAATATTTTTTTTCCGTCAACAGATTTGTTGGAAATTAAAAAACATAATAACTCTTACAAACCCTTATCATAACCAGGTGTATTACTTGATAATATGATCATACTGTTATCCATGTCCATGTATCACAATGTATTTTATCCTCATGGAAGATAATTGGAACATATAGTAAATATTATTCCATTTATAAAAAATTAATAATTTATTTGAAATCAATTCTATACTTAATTTTTTTATATTGATTAATTTGATTACATTTTTGAGAAGCATAATTTTTATTAGGATGTAATTTGAATTTATATAATACTTAACTGGTGAAAAGGGGGGATGAAATAGTGGTGTTCTATTAGGAGATGAAGGATGAGAAGGGGAAGGGAAGATAGGTAAAAAAGAGGTCATGTATGTGGACTCAGAAGTGGTATCATGGTTTTAGTGGCTGAAATGTGACGGCTCAACAATGAGGTATTACTGTCTTGGTACAAAGGTGGAAAAGGGAATGGGGAGATGTGGTGGGGGATCAGGGATGGGCAATGAGGGCATTGAAAGGGGTGGTGAGAGATTAGGGAGGGAATGATGAGGTATCCAAGCATGGAATCATCTTGGGGAATAGAGGCTTAGGAAGGGGAATTGAGGGATCATCGAGTGATCGAGGAGGGTTAAAGGTGAGCATGGGCTCAGGGAGCTGTGATGGAGTGTTTTAATGGTGAGAAGTGGATAGGGGGAGTTATCGTTGGGGAGGGTATAGGGAGTAGTGTTATCTCGAGGAATGATACCTCAGAGAGGGGTGGGGAAGGATCATGGAGGGATTGGGGAGTGTCGATAGAGGGGTCTTGGGGTGTGGCGGTGATGGGTAGGTTAGGGAGTGGATGTGATGGGGTAATGAGAGTATTGATGAGAAAATTTATGTAACAATGACAAGGGTAATGGGGATAGGTGGTGAGGTATAAGGGGAAGATGAGGGATCGAGAGAGAAGTGTATCGGTGTGTCTGTGTCTATCTAGAGGGGGGGTTCATTTTATGAAATTCAAAAACATTTTCTAATGTTTTCCATTTTTTATTAGAAATTTCTTAAATTGCTGCTAATAAACCTCCATTTCATACTGTTCTTGTTGTGTTGAACCCAAATTATTTTTAATTCCCTCAAGACCCATTTCCCATATTATTGTCACCAGTTATATTAACTATTATTGTGAATCTACAATGTACACCCACAATAACCACATATGTAACTCTCGAATGAAAATATCCACATTCCCTCTCACTAATCTAATAAAAGTAATTATATCCCCTTTATAGAACACACACTAATAGCATAACCAATATTAAATGACCACCAAGAAACCATCACAAAATACAACCAATGTTAATAAATCATATCCCTTATACATAAACCATGATATGAGCAAACCAATCATGAAAATTCTATTTAACACAATACAATACAAAAATAAATTCTCTATAGTTGGATACAACCTTCTTAAATAGAAACCCATGATAATCATATAAATTTATCGATTAAAACAAAATTTACCATAATAGAAGTAAACAATTTCATTATCAAGTACTTCCCCATTTCATGTTTTTTTTCTGAATATCAATTTATTTCATCTACACAACAATTTCTATAACATAACCATATTTTTAGCTTTTTATTGAGGGTGTTTCCATCATTGATTCACTATAAGGCTCATGTGGAAACAAAAAGTTTCAATAATAGCAACAACAAGCTTTAAATTTATAGAAATATCAAGAAAAATATGTTTCACATGAAGAAAAAACCCATCGCATGTATTTCTGAATATTTGGTTTTAAATGTTCCACTGACCAACCCATAATTCTCTCACAAATACAATTAGTTCTTTCTAATCACTCAATTTATAAAAAATATAGAATAGTTATTGATTCAATTTCATCAATTGGATCTTCACAGTCAACTACATAGGAAGACAATTTAGAAGAGAGAATATAAATTAAAAAACCCACATGATGGAAACAAAAATAAATCTTGGTCACAAAATTATTTCCAAAAAATCATTAGCTTAGTATCCCATAATGAAACCAGCATTTCAACTAAAAATTTCTCTTTAGGAATATAATATAATCTGATATGGAAGAAGAAATTACTCACCATGGATCACAAATAAACAATTTACTAAATCCAAGGATAAAAGATATGGAATATAGGATGATTTTTCTCTCAAATCACATTCATGTAACTTAAGATTCAAAGTAAAAAATTTGATAAAATGGAATTTTGGGATCCCCCAAATTTAAAAAGAGGCTGTCAAAATTGAAGACAATGACACAATAGTCAGGGAACCACTACAATGGTTAACAAACAAAAAACCCACGAAGAATCCTACTAGGTTATTTCACAACATTCCCTAGTTAATAATATCTACATAAACAAAATGGGAAATCCCAATTCTTAAACATTATTAAATAAAATTATACTATAGACCAAAGGTATGGTTATGGCACATCCTTGGAACCACATCATAGTAGCCAACCCAAAAAAGGTAAGTATCATAACCCCTGAGTCTCCATGGTGTAGTATAATAAACCATTCAATAATAACCCTTATTAATGTAGAGATAATGATCTTAATCATTGATCCATATGTCACAATTATAAGGAAAAATACATAACCACATAGTCTATAGTCTTTCTAGATAAAGTATAGAACAACACCATGATGCATCCAAAGTACCGTACCACAAGGATCCATGGAATATAGGAACACTAAAATCTCATAGCTCATACTAAATAACATAAAATTCCATCCATTCTATAATCCATTGTATAATCCACTCTTTCATGGAACATAGTATAACTTCATGACACAATCATATCACCAAATAAACTTTTAGCTAAGACTCCTTGTTTAATTAATCAAACATCCTTCAAACATCCCCAATACTAAAACCATGAAATGTAATTGGATGATGTGTTTTTTAATTTTAAATCAGTAACACCTCCAGTGATTATCTTCCTTGAGAATTTAATCCAAACAAACAAATAAAAAATATACAACACCAACCAAGCACTCATCGTAAGATACCTATCAAAAAAGATGATGCCACCAATCAAAGCATGAAACAACACTAAGAGAAAAAAATAAGAAATCAACCATAGGAAATCACTACATTAAATTCTGTGGAAATTAAAAAATCATATCAATAAATAAATCAAAAAAAATGGATGATGATGCTGAGAAGACATATGCGAATATCATTCCAATATACTCTCCACCATACCACGATGCTTTCACATGACCTGATGTAAGGGAATATATTTTCCATAAATTACATTCTCATGAATATCTTAGATATAAAATGTATAATCTTTGAATGTCACATCATCCTTGAATTATAACTCTTCCCAATATACAATATGAGATTCATTATGAAGATACTGTTGTATCTAGGACACAAGAAATATTTCATAGATCTGATATATCTATTGATAATGCAACAACTGATATTCCACCCATCTAATATTCTATGAAAACATATAAATACTGATAAAATAGAAATATATCTTACTAATACAACCAAACCTATATTACCCATAATGAAGTGAAACCCTTGAGGACACATGGACCATATCATAAAACTATAACTAACTCCTTATTCAATCAATATAAGACATATGTTGATCCTGTTATGCCTTTATCCTATCCCAAACCATCAGAATATTTTTATTTGTTCTCTACACCACATCTCTTCCAAATAATACTTACTCCCCAAATTTTGTGTAGGACATACTAAATTGATAAATTCACCAATATAATTCCTTAAGAAACTCTATAAAAATGTAATATAGGAAACTATTGTAATATGAAACACTAAATAAGGAAAAATGATTTTCCCAAGATCCACCAAAATACAAAACCAAAACCCCCCACCATATCAACAATTGTATGGATGGTCCATTCAATTTTCTCAACCTTTTTATTTTATAATGTACTATAAAAGAACAACTATAATCCAAAATCACACAGTAAAACTATTCAGAATCTTGAGGTAAAATGAAAATCCTATTAAAATATTGTAAATCTTTATACCCTTTTTAGATTATTAATATCCTAAACATATCACCTTGTAATAACCTCTACCTAAAATGACTCCTTATTGTACTTAAATCAACAAAGTTCATCAATCAATCCCTCATCCCTGAAAAAATTACATTATCATTTGGATCATGGTATAATAATAAATAATTCCATTAATATGCCATCTTATTTTCACATAGGGATATCCAATAGATACAAAAAACCTCCTAGAATCCAATTCTATACATTATCTAAATACAAACAGAGCAATGTGATACCAAATCCATCGTTGAACACTTCATTAAGATCCTGAAAACATGACCCATAATTGTACTGTATATTTCTTTTACACTAGGATTAAAAACCATAATACTGGTATGGAACTCATATATAAAATCATATGCAACGATGAAATAATATACAACCTACCATAGAAGATCATCTGATGTAGACCATCCTCTGACCAACCCTTAAGAGAATCAATAAAGATGAAATTATCCAACATTACGCCAGCTTTAGATTTTCCACTAAAAATACTATTTTTCTAAATTAAATACAATTAATCCATCATATAAAAAAAGAAAACCTATATAACTAGCCTAATTTTCAATATGAATCATCACCAAAATCTCACATATCCCTCTCCAGGTATTGACATATTTTGATACAACACTTCCCAATGAATTATAGGTCATCACATAAGTGAATATATCTTCCTTCCTCTAGGTCTAATATACCCCATTCATGGCCACAAAATAAATCTATCCACCTATGTTGTCACAGATTTAGATCCCATTGGTAGAAAAATCACCTCAATATCTTGTGATATGTGAATACCATAAAGAACTATACAATGATGTCACACACTAAACAACACATCATTTTATAATTATCCAATTTTTTTTTTGAAATTTAATCTAATCGTATATTGAATCTCTTTTAAAATTTTAAATTTAATAAATGCAATAAAATACACATGGTTAGTTATAATCATATATCTACATCTATGAAAGCATATAGTTTTTAACAGACATCTTTCCTGGTTAGAAGATGGTTTACCAAACCATAAAACTAAACTATAAAGTTTCCAAGGTTGTTATACTTAGGGATGATTATTTGGAACATATATTAGTAATACATGTGGCCAAACAATGTAACCAACCTTGTTTTCTTAAATTTATAATTTATAATCTACCCCACGCTAAAAATAGGATCCCATAAACTCTAACACCACCCCACTCAATTGTTATTCCTAAGGGGAGACCTATGAAAATCACATATTCTATCTTTTTTTAATTAATGGTATTGTTTATTCTAATTTCATGTGTTCTTATAAATAAAATCATTTATTATTCCAAAATTCCTTTTACAATGTTTTTAATCCCCACCTTGCCTTTTTTTTTCTTGGAAAAATACTAGTGTGTGTTTTGGCCCAAAGGTGATTTGATTCTTATTATTAAAGACTGTATATCATGTCATTAAACTTCCTCTTGATTTATTCAATAGTTTCAATACATCATCACATTCTTTAATAATATTGGTTCCATGAATTTTCATTTTCATGACATATGATGCGTTATTTGGTTCATAAAATTTTCCTCCCTTAAAATTATAAGATGATTAAACTTCTTTATGTGATAATAAGTATTTGAAAAATTATATAAAATCATGTTTTGATTTGTAAAATTAAAGTGATTATTATTGGTGTTTGACAAATTAATATAGTGGTTTTCATGTGATATTTGTTCATTTATATGAATATTTTTATTTTTTTAGGATTCCACATTATTTCAATTAATAGTATGACTTATTATTTGGGCTTGGATTTCCATTCTATGTGTTTATTTTTGTGTAATATTGGTGAAGGGATTTTTAATAGTTTTTTTCAAAGACAGTTGTTATATATGTTTTATGATGGGAAATTTAACATGAAAATTTATTTCTTAAAAAAAGTGGTTTTAAAATATATTTATTTCCAAATGGTACTACAAATGACGAACTGTTCTAATGATGTTACAAAATTAAAAAATATGGTCTTATTGGAACTTTAAAAGTGTTTTTTAGTTGATATTTTTGGAAATTGTATACAATGGGATTTGAAAAAGGAATTGTTAGTTTTAAATATAGAGGCCTGGTTGGAACCTTTCATTTTCTTTTTAATAAACATGTTATACCGTTAGTGGAATCGTATATTATTTTGTTATGTATGACCTGAATGATAGGTTTATTTTATTTTTAGGTATTCTAAATAGAGGGGTTGAGTTAGAATGTGTAAGGAGGTGAGATAATTAAGGGATTTTATAAATTTCATCACACCTCATATCACTATTACTTATGATGATATATTTTTAGTCATACTGAGGGATTAAGAAGCGGTTACTATTTAGTCATGAGTAGACCTACTAGACTACCAATGGTATTAGAGGATTTGTGGGGTCTATTGATGAGGCTTGGATAGAGTAGTCAATTAGATATAGACTTCGTATGAATTAATAGGTATAAATATGGTTCTACATCAACATGTCAATGATCACCTGATAGAATGTTTTGGAAAATTCTATATTTATCAATCCATTAATATTTATTGTTCAATTTACCTAGTTCTATATTTTCTCTCTTATGATAAGTCATAATGGTTCCAATTTTATATTAGGACTACTTTGTAAGTATAACACATATTATTTCACCCTATATTTTATTATTTTTCATGGAATATAGCCAACACCATTGTTACATTCCCCCTTTTATTGGTTTGATTCATTTATTTAGATAATATTGTTTATTCTATTTATATTAATTCTTGTTTTATTTATAGGAAGATTTCCAAAATGAGATCTATAAATTTAACGATAATTTTCTGGTGATTTTTTAAATAATTCATGAGTTTATGGAATGTTTTCATGAAAAAATCTTGATTATTTTGTTATAAAGATAAAACACTTTATTTTATTTTTATTTTAAATAATAATTTATGTTTTTTGGTAATATAAATGTATCTACTCTCTAGTGATTTACTTCAATGATTCTATACTCAAACCCTACCAATAACTCTCATCAGTGGTACAACCTATTTTTTCATACTGGTTGAGGTTTAGTTTTCGGATCGCTCATGGGGTGAACTAGATTGGATATTGGATGGAGAACTAGAGGTTATAGGAATATCACACTGAGTATTTTTATTTTATTTTATTTCATATATGTATCGACCATTCTAACCTTTCTTGTTCTCTAGAAACTATTCATTTCCATTTTAGTTTAATAATTATATATATTTGGTTGGATATGTATTTTTGTTGTACATTTTTTGTTTTTTATGTGTTTGTATCTATGTATTTTGTTTCATATGGATCTCTATGGTACAAAGTGTTTATGATGTACTTCTTAGTGTATGTCCCATATATCTTTGTATTTAAAAAGGAGAAATCATTCCTTGTGTATATATTATGATGTACATGGTACTTATATCAACATTACGGGTATTGTAATTTCCCATCGGGGATTTCAAGGGAATGTTTTCGGTGTTCAGTTTAGGGGTGTCTGAGACTTTTTCATGACCAAATTGTATCATAACAAACATTTTCATTTAGGTGTGTTTGGTAGTATAGTGTTAGAACTATAAAAAATTGATAGATAGGTGAATAAATAGTATTTCTATATTTTAGTAACATTTATTCTAAAGTATCCATGGGATGTTTGGTTGTGAATCATGATTTTATGGTTTTCTCTATTTATTTTCCAATTTTTTGGTTTAGATTGGTTGTTTTTGAGGTTATGTTGGTATAATATTGGTTGTTTATTGGTCTTTAATATTTTTAGGATTAAAATAAAGGAATTAACTATGGGACATAGTCACCCCATATAATCTTTGAAACTATATGAATCATTTATGATTAGTTATGTTTCATTTTACTAGAAGATTCATGGTTGACTCATGTTCTTACAAACTATGTATTTAAACCATGTACATTCACTATCCCCCACCAATTTATTGAGTTGTATATAAATTTTATTTTTTATAATTTAATATATATTAATATGGTAATTTAGTGGTATTTGGATTGTTTTTTAGAGTATTCTGTAAATGAAACAATGATTTCAAAAAGAAAATGTTTGATATGAAATTTGTAGATGGTGTTATTCTGATATTATAAGGGTGAAATTAGAGGTTGAGGACCAGCACATGTTTTAAATAAATAACTCATTTTATTTGGAAATTATTTTAAATATATGTTTTGTATGTTCATAATAATATAGTAGGATTTTGAAACGGTTGAGAGAATTATTTTTATATAGTTTTAAAATGGATTCAGTGTTTTGGAAGTGATAATTGTTTTCATCCATTAGTACATGGGGTTTGGAAATGGAAATCAAATAATATTTTGATGTCTGAAACTAAAGTGTGTGATATAATACTGATTTTAAAAAGAAAAATTTTAAATAATATTTTGTGTTGAAATATTTTTAACATGCGATTATGATTTTATTTTACAAGTAGTTATTTTGAATAGATATTTATATAAAAGTTGGTATAATTTGTTTTTTAATAGTCATTGATTGAGTTGTGTATTTTAGTTTTTGATGTAGAGTATTCAACCAAGAATTTTCTAATGGTTTAATGGGTATTACATTTGTTTGATAATTTTATGGTTTGGTGTCTCATCCTTGGCTGAAATTTCTTGATCTAGCCGCTTTTCATCAATCATTGAGTATGGTTATTTTTTAGTACATGGTTAATGTAATTGCCTGATATTTTGGAATATATTTTTCAAAAGTAAATATACATGATAAATATTTTCCGAAGCATGAAATCTTAAAATCGTAATAATAATTCCTATCTTTATAAAATTAATAACATTATATAGTGTTTAAATGGTAAATAATTGTTAAAAATATTATAAATCATTTAGGAAATACTATTGATCCAGAAGAACTATTATGATGTATTTTTTTTGAGAATGATTTGTGAAATATATATTTTATTTAAAAATTAAATTACTTAATTTATTAAAAATTATTATTTATACATGAATAAAATTATTTTTTTCTAATTAATGGGATTCCAATGAAAATAAAATCCTTTGAATGTAAAATGATTAGTTTTCTTTAAAATTGATTTTGTGTGCATAATGAGTTTTTATCATAAATAATTGAATTAATCAATATGGAAATATTATATTAATGAAATATTTAGGTAATATTTTTAATCAAATAATTTTAAATTCATTTAATGATTATGAAATGGTAAAGAATTGGAATAAATATAGTGTTATATGCTCAAAATTGTATTTTCTTTTTCTACAAATGGGTTTTGTTGCATTTTTTGTGATTATTTAGAAATTAATTTATGATTATAATTGGAATTAAATATGATGAAATTTATATAATATTTGGAATCATCGTGTCAAAATTTGGTAATGATTCCACTTTCATTTTTTCTTATGATAAATTGGATCTGTGTTAAAATTTTGTTTCCTTGTTTAAGGTTAACTTCTGTTTCGAAGGGTTTTTTTTCTAAAAGATAGGTTTTAAAATATCACATAAACCTGTATAAATTTTATTTATTTAATTTGATTATATTAACTTATATTTCATTCAAAACACTAGAAATTTGGTTCCACTTTCACTTGAATATGATTTTATTATATTTTAATGTTTTAATTAATTATTGGTTTACCACCCACCGCATTATAATTGGGGGTCATCTACCCCTCACTCATTCACACATTTAAATCCATATAACTTATAAAATCCCCCCACAAAAACCTTACTAACGTACTTACACATTAATTATATATTGATGCCTTCATAAAAGTAAATACTTTAATGGAATAAGGTGTAATCCCAAAAAGATTTCCTAAAGGGGAGGTAATTGTATTTATTAATCAATTTTGAGTTTTTTTATTCTTTAACCTCATAAAATTATTATATAACATTATAAATATGATTAAATAATTATATTTTAAATAATTAAATGTATTTATTTCAATGGTACTACCATTTTCTACTTATTTTTCTTTCTATAAGATATGATAACATCATTGGTTCGTACATGTGGACTACCACCTCCATGAAGTGTTGTGATTTGTCTTTCATGTCTTCCATACATGGATGGTCATAATGATTGGTATCATGAATATATATTATATAAAATATTTTATTATTATGTTTTAAAGATCTATTATTATTTATCTTTTTCTATTTCCATTTTTTGAAAGATCAAAACATTAGTCGTGCATATGTATGGACTACAATCACCATGAATTTATGTAATTAATTTTTCATAGACACCATATATGGATTATTATAAAGGTTTATATAATAGTTAAATATCATAATTATAAAATTAAAAATATTCAGTAGATAATATATCTATGATGATGTATTTTTAACCAAAACAATTATGTAAATAATACCTTTTCACATTAATTTTAATTATAATGAAATTTTTTAATAAGTGGTCAATTTGAAATTATAATGGTATGTTAGATTATTTGAAAAGTTTAAATAAGAATATAGAATAAATGTTTCATAATTATTAATTTATTATACCAAATATGTAATAATGATTATGAAGAAAGATAAATTCTTATGGTAAGAGTTTATGTAACATTCTCATTTCTTTTCAGTATTTTCTTTATTAAGTGTCCATTAAGTGAAATTATGTGATAATTATCCGTTAAACAGCACCTAATATCTTCTAATCTTGTTATTTGTATAATTTTAATTTATTAATACTATTTTATCTCATTGGTATGTAAACAGTAAAATAAATATAGTAAATTTTTGTGTTTTATAAATCCGATGACGGACATATACTATATTCACCACCCCATTTCTAGTGATACTGCACAATATAATTTGTATTTAGTAGTGAATTTGTTTAAAACCAATAAAGAAATTGTAAATTTTTTTCATGTAATTTTTTACTAAAACCTTTAATACATTTAAATAATATCATGGCCCATCTCCCACTCCCACTCAGCCTCCCTCAACGCTGGTCAATTCCACCTCTCAACCATATTATCCACCATTTTAGACAATAGATTCTTGTCCAATTCCATAAAACATACATCATACTCCCCCTCACAAAAACCCAATTACAGGCCACTAGCAACCTTCTCCATGGTGGTGATCAATAATAGACCCCCTCTCAGTGACCCCCTTGATGTGAGTTGATTCCAGACTGACTACCCTCATGTCCTTGATGCTTAAAACCACTCTGTGATTTTCTATTTTCCTCTACAACACCAATCCATTTGCATTATTTGGTGGGTGATTTCGAAATTTTTTTCTCATTAATAATTGGATTTTTATTTTGTGTTCTATTTTATGGAATATTCTTTTAGTAGATTTAGGATTAGTAATTTACCTATTAAATTTCCTTTTCATTTTGTGCATTTGATTTTTGATTGAGAATCGAATGCTATAAAAATTTGATCATCTATGTATACAATCAAAAAAGAAAATAAGAATTCTCTTATAGTGCATAATAAAATTCAAAACATGATAAATTATTCCTTCAACATAGAAGGGAAACACCATCAACAATATAACACATCTGTTGATTCATTTTTTAATGTTACATATATTAATGATGTCTCCATAACTACTGGGAAATCTCATCAAAGTGATTACAAATTAATGGATGATGATGAGAAAACTAATACAAGGGGAAAATCAACAAAGGAAAAAACTAAGTTTTTTAAATTAGTTGCTAATAGAGATTAATAATTGTATGAAGGATGTTTATAATATTAAAAAAACTATTGTAGTTTTATAACATCACATGTTTTTTTGGAATTATAATTAAATCAATGTCTATGATATTGGAATTATTGTGTAATATTTTTTCATAGGATAATACCCCTCTATCATTTAAAGAGATGAAGAGGATTATTCAAAATTATAGACTAAATTATACTAAGATACATTCACGTCCAAAAATGTGTATGATTTATTGTAAATAATATTCAAATATACAATAGTGAAGAAATTTCTACACGTCTAGATGTAAATAAACCAATAAATGATGTAATTTGGAATCTATGTACTAACATTAATATACCAAAAAAATTGTTATGAATTTTTTTATTTACATTTTATTAAAACTATGGTAAAAAATATTTTTTATCTATTCTAAAACTATTGATCATATTAAGTGTAATACTTTTCATTATAATAATTTTGAGTTCATGTGATATCCATGAGATTCAAAAGAATAAAATATCTTCAATTCATTATGCTTGTATATGTATTCTTATACATGAAATATACTTCTGGGATATCTATATTATGGTTTCAATCCTTTTGGATATGTATAATATATAAAAAACAATTGAATGTTGTTTTGATCCTTTATAGTCTACATTAATTGATGTGTATGCGACATACATCAATCATTATATCAATTGTTATTTATAGAAATCAAATTCCGTGAAATTACATTGATATGTTCCTTCAAAATCATACTCACGAATTAAAATATTTTTTCAATGATGGTGTAGAAAAATATTATGCATCTACCATGAAAGTATTAAAAATTCATGATGTCGTTAGGTGTACTATTAATGAATTTCATAGACTAGAAAAGTGTTCTAGATAGAACATAGAATCTAGTTTTGATTGTCCAATTTGTAAATTTTTTTTGAGCCCAGATAGAGACCAAACTGAAAAAATTGGTTTTTTTTCATCAACACTTTCTTGATAAATATCAATGATTTCAATTTAAAAAGTCATGTTTCCATGAAAATATAGATTTATGGATTCCACTAAAATTATTTTCGGGATCAAATATCATAATGGAATTATCATAAGTTGTTATAAGGTTCGAAAATTATTTTCCAACTAAATTAAAGCTGAAAATGAGTTCGAATACCATCAACTAAAATTGGATTACAATAATGGAAGAAAAAGAACATATTTTTCAAACATCTATATTGGGAATTTAATTTGTTACATAATAATATTGACATTGTAAAAATTGAGAAGATTGTGTTTAATAATTTTTTATTTACATTTATTAATGTGAAGGGTAAATCAATGGATCATTTAAATAATCAAAAGGACATTGGCGCAATCAATATAAAATGTTATATATTGCCAAATTATAATGGTTAGTGTCCAACAACTATTTTTTAAATGAATAAAATCATAAAGATGTTTTTATTTTAAGATTAAATAATGTGAATATTCCAGATGGTTATTCTAGTAATATTTTATGATGTTTTGATTTGAATGACACTATGATATATGGATTAGAATTTCAAGAATCACATGTATCGATAGAAAATTTGTTGCCTTTTTAAAATAATAATTTATTACAAGATAATTTTATTTTTCTTCAAATTGAATTTTGTACATTATTTTGATAGCATTATAAGAATTCATTAAATCCCAATTAAATGAATAATATTTAATATATAATTTTACAGTTTCTATTTCATTTGATGGTATTATTTACCAAATATATTTTTACTATGATGATCGATAACATTGTGTATTTTTCTAAATGAAGCTATAATTTTTGGGCCCATATATTATCGATCGATATATAACAAAGAGAGGTAAATTATTTTAAAATTAATCTAATTTAAAATTTATAAATTTCATATTCAATAATTATTTTTTTATTAATTTATTACCATTTATCATCTAGTATCTTGTTCATTTGAATCCATACCTGAAAAATAAAGATCATCCAAATTGTTATATTTTTGATTATTACCTTTATGAAGATTTTTTTACCATATATTAAAGAAAATTGGATATGAATGTTAAACACAAGAAATTATTAAGTGGGGCATGATAATGATAATACAAGTAAATTTTAGAATAATAATGAGTCATTAATGTTTCCATATTTAGGTTGAGAAGATTGAAAAATAACTTCATTTTCATTGATAGATATATAGTTAAGACAATCACACTTATAATAGCTACCCATTTCTGATATTGTTGATATCTATGTTGAATAGAAATGGACACAAATAAAAATACGCCTTAGGATCCAAAATCATAATGAGAGAGTTGAAAAAATAAATTTACAAAACAAATTGTTTAATAGTTTTCATGCTATATAATCTATTAATCCAACACATGGTTGGATTATGTTAAAAATTATCTAAATTGTGTAGCAATTTTTTATATCATCTAATATATGAAATGAATGATTATAATTGATTTGAACTATTTGACGATTTTTTTCTTGATTTACTTTAAATCATGCTATGAGATATGATACTTATAATATTGAAGGTTTCATAATTGTATATCATGTTTTCTATAGAAATTTGGTAGCAATTATCAATTTAAATTATATTTGGAATTTTACAGTAACATTACATAATTGTAATTGCTCAATATTATAAATTATATAAAGAAATACCCACTACATATTACTTGTGAAAACTTTTCTCTGTTGATAATTAATATTAAAGGAAAAGAACATGTTCCATATTTTATTTATTCAAAAGAAATAAATGGTATATTATATAGATAATATAGTTGATGATTGATGGATTATTTATTTATTCAAGAAACAATGATACATGTATGATATAATATATTATGGTTATATAATTTGTGAAAACATATCCAATAAACAATAATATAATTAATTATATTTAACTAATGATGTTAAAAAATTATTATTTTGAGGGAGAGTGAAGAAGAAGAATAAAAAATATAAGAAAATTAAATAATGCTAATTGTGGAACCTAATACAAATATGTCCTACTTAAAATACATGTTTTATGATATTTTACTCTATATTAATAATTATGATGACTATTTTTTATTAATATATTGAAATATATTTTTATATTAATAAATTCCATGAATAGTTTTTTTGCATGTATGCCACATCAAAATGGGATTAGTGTTTGATCCAAATCTATATCACCGGGTTCTGGTTATCCATATATGTAACCAGGTACACTTAATCACATACCACAAACACTTTTTTATATCATTTAATCTTATCCTAATATGATTTCATCTCCAGGTATGAATTCTACTGATTATGGGGAGGAATCAATAATGAAACAAAATTACAAGGATATTTTATTAATTTACAGTTAAATTCTTTATATTAGTAGTTATTTTTTTCTCAAAATTCTTTTATGCCAAATAACATAAATATTTATTTAGTATCTCTCATAAATTAGGTATTCAATTTTTCTAATAACACAAATCTCAATATTACAATAATTCTTTATATTAGTTGGTATAAATCAGTGTTATAATCAAAAATAGTGGTACTTGAGATAGTGGTTACAAAGATAATAATTTATCCAGATTTACATTTATGTTATTATTACTGTGATGACTTTTGATAACAATTTACTCAATTTCATTGATATCAAAATTTCTAATTAGTATAATTTTTAGAGGCTATTAAATTGGAATAAGTTGATGAAATGATTTATAGGTTTGAAATCCACTACTGAGATAATGTTTATAATTTCAATTATTTATGTAAAAATGATTACAATGAATAAGATGTTTATTATGTGATTGAGTTTAGTCTTAAGATAATGGATGGAACTTTTTCATTGAACATCTAAATTAATTAATTATAATGATATTCTATATTGATAAAGTAAATGTCATGTTTGTGAATACATTTTGGTCATTAATCTAGTTATAATAATGGATATAACTATTGGCGGATATGGTTACAATAATGTTAAACCGATGGGAAACGTTTGAATTATTGTTTAAGGAAATTTTAGATCTAATCTTAAAAAAAGATATAAGATTTAACAAATTTTGGATGTTTACAAAAACAAAATATAGAATAAAAGGTGTTGGATTTCCAACTCAATATAGGCTATCATATGTTATGATAATGTAATACTATATTTTCGTACTAAAGTTTGTCGTGGATATTCCAAATCCATGGAGGATATCGTATGTTATGATAATTATGGGTTTTACTTGGATACCATTTATTCATTTCATTATTTTAAAATTAATTATACTAAATTTATATCAAATATTATATAGTTTTAATTTTATTCCATTTATTATTAACTAAATAAGTTCATTACCGATATGAGGTTATGTACTTTAAATATAGGCACTGGTTATAGGAATGGGGGAAGGAGGTGATGGGTTGCAACATGATAGAATAATCAAGGGTGAGGGGAACATATATTTTTAGAGTAAACATGTCAAATTATGAGTTTTCATTTGGTGAAACATGTCATTTTGTAAAGTATGATGTAATTTAATGTTGTTTCATATGAAATGGAATTTTTAATGATTATTGAAGCTACCATTTTTGTTATATAGTATTAATTATCAATTTTTTGATATATTTGTTTTGGTGGATCAAGTAGAAATTTATTTAGCTATTTTTTAAACCAAATATCTTTCATTGGTTTTAACTATTACTATTTATTTAGTGGCAGTTTTAAATACTTTGAATAAAATATAAGAGTTTAAAACCACCACCAAATGTGGTAAATTTTTATATTAAGACAAAATTTTAATTAACCCTAGGGAAAAAATAATTAAAATAAACTACTAATTTTAAAAATAGTATCTAAATTTTTCACCAAGGAAAACCACCACTAATTATAAAATACAGCCTCTAAAATTTAATTTTATTGTTGAAAACCAAAACTATCACAAAATATAACAATCCATCATTACAAATTTAATGATTTAATATTTAGTAATGTTTTTTTAATATTATTTTAATCTAATTATATTTGGTTAAATCCACCATAAATCCAAAATAACCACTGCTATATTCTATATTTTTTATGGTCAAATGATTTAAAAAATGTTTTAGGAATATTTGACCTTTTTTATTATTTGCTAAATTCAATTTTTCATCCTTTCCAATTTTCATTAAACTGGTTTCAATAAAAAAAAATTATTAAATTATTATTTAAATCATTTTTCAATAATATTTAAAATTATTTTCAATTTTTTAGAAGGAATCATCTATTTGTTTTCCGAATGAGGTTTATTTGTAATTTTTTGTGAAATGTGTATTTTTTAAATGTTTACTTCAAGAATAGGTTTTCCCACCATTATAAACATTATTTTAATTAAAAAATAATTTTCATTTATATATATTTATTTTTATATAATATATTTTTATCAATATTTTTTAAATTTCTAGTTTTGAAAAGAATAAAGGAAAATTTTACTTTCCAATGTTTTTAAATAAATGTTCAAATAATGTTATAAATTTAATTTTCATCTATGTCAAAATAATATGATGCTTCTTATGATTTTATAGAGACATATTATGATGACAATATCTATGATAATTCTATGGATTAATTATGATTATGTGATGATTAAATTTTTATGAAATCTATTTCTTTTCCATGAGTTATTCTACGATGAATTGATGAATGATGTTATGATCTTGTAGCACGCAAAGAATTGGTTTTTATTTTGTGAAGGTTTTTTCCATTAAATCCATACAATTCATTGGGTAATTATTTATATCTAATGATATAACATAACTATAATCAAATAATAAATATTATTCAATGCGGAACTCTGTTCATTATGATAGTACTTGGAATGATCCCTGAATAAGAAAATGATGGAATGGGGAGTTAACCCAATCCACTATGGGGATTTATCCAATATGAAATTCATATAATTAATCCTTGTAAAATGAATTGATTTTTTATACATATTATTATTCATTAATTCCTATAAAATTTGATTTTCCATAAGATATACTCTAACGTCACATGATTGATTAATGATGATTCGTCACTATTATGACTCATTTATTTTCAAATTATGAATCTTTATTCCATGACTCCAGATTTATGACCTATTACGGATTGGGTATGAACATAATAATTTATGGTCATTCCATCATACCTTTATTCATATATTATTCTTAAATATTATCATATATTAATATCTCACATGGTTTCCCTTAATGTGCATCTAAGATTATCCATTATTACATATTTATTTTATCTAGGTTATAGAGAAATGTTCTAAGTGGGACATGTATAATAATGGTATCATTATAGAAGAACATTTTTTGATATTATTAATATCTTTATCAAATAAATTTAATTTGTATATACTCTTAAAAATGTGAAATATTTATAGTTATGGGTCATTTAATTTTATAAAATATATTGAATATTGATATAAAATGATGAAATTTTATATGTAATATTATGGTTTCTATAGTTTCTATCATAGAAGAGTTTTTTTATTTTTTTATTTTAGGATATAAAAAATATGAATATTGAACATAAAATAACCTATGATGAATTTAATTTGATATTGGTTAAACCTAAAATTTTGATAATTTTTTAAGTAGGTTTTATTATTCTGGGAATATCTTAAATTTTTTTCTTGATTATTAGATTTGACAAGCTGATTATTATAGTATGATACTGAAGACATTTTTTTCAGTCAATGGATAGAACCCAAAGGAATAATTTTTACAATTAATGTAGTGGAAAATGAAATCATTATAATCTTGAGTAACAGAAAGACAAGGGATATGGAATAGAAAATCCAATCTATTTGCTCAGGTAACACTTTCAAACAATGAATCATGATAAAATTTCAAATGAGAAAAGGAGGGAACAATTCACCATTGTGTAATTCATTATGAAAAATAATCTATATTTTATTAAGTACAATAATCCAATAGTTTTATATAAATATATTAAAAACAAAAACAAATATATTTTACATTATTCAGTGTTCAGTGCATGAAAATGTTTTCCTGGAGGTCGATCACATGGAAGTTTAAGTTGACTGATGGTGGAATTATATTAATAATATGAGGATGGAGTATGAAATTTAATCTATGGAATGATATGAGTTTAAGAAAATATTTATTAGTAAGTACATTCCCAAAATCATTTCATGAAAATGAAAAGGGAATTCATTGAGATTAGGAAAAAGGATGAGGAATCTATTAAAACCTATAAGGAATAATTTACAATAATTTGAGGTATGGTTTTGGTTTTATGATCGACCCTGAAAAAAATGATTGATTACTCATTTACATAAATATAATTCTTGGTAAGGTGTTATCCAAAAGGTACATTAGTATCCATGAAGAAATAATTCAATGTTCTTTACTGGTAAAAGTGGACAGTGGAGATTCCCATCATTATCATAGTTCTAAAAAGATGAAAAATATGGATTTTAGAATAAATTTTTATAATAAAACCCATGGAGGAAATAAAATAAATCTACCTTTATTATATAATTTTAGAAAGAAGAATGTGTAAAATTGTCTCCATTAAGAAAGTAAATGCATTATGTATGGAAAAAAAGGCCATTTATAAATTTAATGTCAAATAGATTTAAATATGAAATCCAATACAAAACATGAGGACAAAATTATGTTTAATGAACAACCTACACCCCAATTCTAATAATAGGAGGAGTATACGAATTATAGAAAACCAAGCTTGAATCTGAGGGTTTGTGATGAGAATAAAAATAAAAAACTTCTTAATCCATGTGATAAAAGGAAGTCTACTGTGATAAAAACTTACAAAGGTATATGTGATAATGAAGTGGTGAATTTTACACTTATTATCTAATGAAGAACTAAAAATGTGTAACTAGGCTATCATTATACCTACTCTTTAATATCTTTAATTATTTTTAGGTTATCATATTACCACCTCAATGATTAGTTGTTGTATATTTTTATGAAAATTACTAATTATATAATGATCACAACTCAAGTATATAGCTTATATCTGAAAAATGTTTGTGGGAATACAATTAATTCAAATATTTTTGTTTTCCCTATAGTGGAGTTTGATGTGATATTGGGAATGTGTTGGATCTCTCTATATAAATACCATATCAGTTTTTAAGTAATTCAAGCCATATTTGATATTCAAAATAAACCCATTATTATCTGTCAGGGTGGGGATGAACATAAAGTTATAATGGAAACAACATTAATTGAATAGATCTTATTACATTTTCTTAAGGATTTTCCACCTAAAATGGTTGGGTAGAAGCATAAAATTTAATAAATTTCTTTTATATGGAAATATAATGATGTATTTCTAGAATAGTTTCCTATTCATCCTTCCATTCATGACGTTTTTTTAAATAGAACACTTACCTAGTGCTCCACCAGTTTAAAAGTCTTTTTATAGAAAACCTAAAGTATTATGCAGGGATTGAAGATGAAAATATAGAAGAATCATGTTATGGGATTCATTTTTTCAAGTTCATCACCATGGGTTGTGTCTATTCTTTTTTAAGAATTAAGATGGGTCAATGCGTCATTGAAACAATTATCGATAACTTATCATGATGACTAAATGCAAAAAACTTCCAATTCCTCATTCTGATGATTTCATTGATTAATTGTGAGGAGGTCAATAATTTTCTAATTTTTACTTACAATATTGATATTATAAATTCAGGTTCAAAAAAGTGGATATATGTAAACCAGCATGTTTATTTGGTATGAACCATACGAATTTATAATGATTCCATTTTGACATAAAATTTCAATTTATATCGTTACATATCTAATGGAATGATCCTTTAGAGATTACCTTTATTAGTTTTTTAGTCTGTATAGATGATATTATTTTATATTTAAATTGAAAATAATAGCATAAAGATTATTTGTTTAGTGTTTTGAAGACCTTGATGAAATAGAAGTTGTATTAAAAATATAGTAAATTTTAATACTAGATACAAAATGAATTACTCATGGTTTACATAATTAAAATAGAGGTTGTATCAATAGATATCTCAATGGTTAAATTTATTGAAAAAATTTCCAAGACCAACCATGTTGAAAAAAATCCATAGTTTTATTGTGTTGGATATATACAATCAATACTTTTTTATAAATGTCTCATTGATATCATGTCCACTAAATAAATTAACATGGATGGGAGAAAAGATACTATGGATAGATTAATGTGATGATTATTTTGTGGAATTGAAAAGAAGATTAGTTACTGAACAAATTATCACACTAAATTATATTAGAGAAGTTATTTTGATATATAATGATTCATATAAGTAGGTACTAAGTTGTGATCTCATGTTCAATGATATGGAGTTACCTTCTAACTGCCTCCAATTAAAGTCTCATTAGAAATATTCCCAAACTTGAGATTAGTAACTAGGAGCTATCACATTTTCATTGATGACATAGAGGAATTATATTTATACTGAATGGTGTGAAATATAGATCGATCATAAAATCTTCAAGTATATATTCACATTTTAAGAGATAAATATGAACTAAAGTAGATGGTTGGACCATTTTAAAGATTATGATTGGTAAATACATTACCACCCTGAGAATTAAAATAAGGTGGATGACGATATGAGTCAGAAGCATTATGATAGTTTGTCCCTAATGAAGACTGATAGAGATCAAACACTTATGGATTTTTAAGTTATAGTCTTTAAAAAAGTAAGGTAGGGAAAACATACTTTATTTCTAACATGAATGTTCAAGAATCTATTCATGTGATGGTTAAAAAGGTTTAAAATGGAAAGGTGAAGTTAAAAAAAGAAGGTATTTATTTTTTTAGAGTTCAAAATTTACCATGATGGAGTGATATGGTTTAGGAATAGAGTATATGTCCCATAAAAGCTTCATTTGAATAAGGAGCTATTAAAATAACTCATAATTCATAATTCTCTATTTATTTTAAATGTTTGATGATATATATAGATATTAACCAAGGAAAACATGAAAAGAGAAATCATGGAGTAGGGATCTTGGCATTTGGTACATTATAAAGTTAATGATGAGATACATAAGTCAAGGATTGATACAACCATTACCCACACTCAAGTGGAAATTTGAAAATATCCCCATGTATTTCATTACTAGAGTCCACAACAAATATAAATTGAGTAATTCTATTTATATTGTAGTTGATCACCATAGAACTTTATAAAATATAAATTATATAGGTTATATGTTAATAAAGTGGTAAGGTTTCACAAATTACCACTTTCAATTGTCTCTGATTGAAATCTAAGAATTAATTTAATGTTATAGATAATTATTGAGAAATATTTGAATATTATGTTGTGTTTTATCACTACAGACCATCCTTATATATACTTTATTATTTATAGTACCATTAAATTAATAAAACATATGCGGAGATATTTATATATATATTTCAAATGAGTTTTGGATAAACACCTTTCTCTAGTTGTATTTACATACAAAAATCGATTTCACTCAAGTATTTATATTTATTCTTTAGGATCTATCTATGGATAAATGTGATAAACTATATCATTATGTGATGAAGTTGGGGAATCAAAGCTATTGGAACATGGGATTTATGTAGAAATAGAATTGACTGTTAGATCCATTCATCATAACCTTAAGGAAACCCATAGTGGATAAAAACATTGTTCTAATAATCATTACAGAGATCCAGTGTTCAAGGGTAGCGATAAAGAATTCCCATAGATATCCCATTTGGATAATTTTATGAGATTTTGAAATAAATATAAAAAATCCATAGATATAACTATCTACATGATATTATTAATCACATATAGACAATAGTTTATCACTCCGATTTTATTCTAAACCGCCATCATGTTTGTGATGTTTTCTATTTTAATCATTTGGGTAACTGCATACCGTATCCTATTCACATACAGAACTCATAGGCCATACCACTAGAGAATGGTATTTCTTATGAATAAAAACCTGCAGAAATATGGGATCATATAAATAATGTGATATAAGGATACTCAATTGGTTATGGATATAAAAAAGAATAAACAATTTGGAGAAGCAATGTGGGAACCTAAAGGGTCTATATTCTTATAAAGTAATAGAATGTAACACATGTGGGTTTTGGAATATAATTATCATTAATAAATATATGTGTTTGAAATATTTTATAGAAAAAAAACCTAAATTTATTTGAATAAATCATATTTGTAATACAATTAAGTACATTATATGGTATTTAATGGAAATATAATTATTGAAACTAATTTCTAATTCATTTAGGAAACAATATTTTTCGTAAATAATAATTTTGAAATATTTTTTATATGATAATTATTTTTTCAAATATGTTTAATTTAAACATTAGAGTATTAAACTTATTAATGATAAATTTTTAGAGATTAATTAAATTATTTATTTGGTGTTAAATGGGTTATTAATGAAAATAATAACATTTAATGGTAAAAATTGTTTTTTTATGAAACATCTTTTATGAATACAATGATTTTTTGTATTAATAAATTAAATTACTGACCATGGATGAATTATTTTAATGATATTTGAAGAATGATTATTTATTAAAATAATATAACATTTATTTTAATTTTTTTAGGAAATGTATAGAATAAATTCAGTGTTTTTCATAAAAATGAATTTTTCTTAAAATGTGGTTCATTTAGTTATTCACACTTATATTAAAATTATTTACCACCACTATTATAAATTTAATTTGATAATATGGTTTCAAAAATTTGAAGAATAATTTGAACTTTTTTAAGTGGGGTAAATTTCATTTTTTCACAATGAATATTAACTATGGTAAAAATTTGTTACCACAACTAAGGATAAAAACGGATAATTAGGGGTTTAATCATTAAGTTTAGGTTGAAAATATAACATAAACATATCTAAATTTAATTGGGTGAAGGTATTTTGACCTTATGTTACCCTATATGGAATATTTTTTCCAATTGGGACCATATTTTCTTGAATAGGACTTTATTATATTATAATTTCCTATGAATTTACAATTTTAACAAACACTTATGTTATAGTATGATTCCCTCTACCCCTCACACATTAAATTATTTTAATACATATTACCTCAAGCATCATCCCAAAAAACCGTAATATATTTATTACTCTTGTCTTATAGAAACTTTTTATCCTAGAAGACTAACCTTTTATGGCTTAAGGTGCAAGCCACATGAGGGCCACAAAAGAGGATGTAATCATCTTTATTGATAAATTTTGAGTTTATTTAATACCTAACAACATCAAAATATTATATATCAATATTAAAATGATGAAATTTTTTTATATAATATAATTAATTATTTTTATGATCATTTTACAACCATTTTCCCCCTTTCCATCCCATTAGAAATGATAATGTTGTTCCAATGTATGTGTGAACTACTACCTCAACAAAGAGATGTTATCCATTTTTCATGTACTCCATCATGGATAGTAATAGGGATGAAATTAATTAATATATAGTATATTAATGTTATTATTATGATTATTTAATGAAATATTATTATTAATATTTTTTTATTTAAATTCATTTAAAAACAATATTCCATGTTCGTACATACAGACTACTGTCTCTACGAAGTGATATAATTAATTTCCCATCACCACCATTTATGAATTCATAATAGTGTGTATATAATGAATAAATATGGTACATATAAAATGTTCAATATTATAAAGTTGATCAACCCATTACCAAGAATCACGGGTCAGATCCGTGAAACCAAAATATACAAGAAAGACTGACAATCTTTCACTCAAATATAATTTTTTTTGAAAATTTGATAATAATTGGGTAATTATAAATTACAAAATAATGTTATATTTTATAGAATGTATGCATATTTTTGTGATATAGATTTATAATAAATATAAAATTATTATACAGGAGATTAATAATGAATATGAAGAAATACATGACATGAGGTAAGGGTTTATGTTACAATCAAATTTCTTTTTACGATTATATATGTTAAATTTCTATCTAGGAAAACTTGATGATAGTTTTTTTATATGAAATATATTTAGTATCCACTGATTAATTATATTTTCTATTAATAAATAATTATTTAAGTTAATTTTAAACCATATTTATCATTATTTTCAATGATTTTTATGTAATATTCCTGATGTTTTCCTTAAAACTATACTTTTATGTTTTTTTTGAAAATAATAATTGATATGACATTTAATTCTTATTTGATTAAATTAATCAAGACACTTCTTTGATTTTAAGAATCCTTTACATGTTCCTATGGTTATTTCTAAATAAAATATTTCTTCAATATTCAGGTAATATTTAGTTCTAAAGGCACCAAAGGAAAAGGGTATTTTTTTCTATTTTTAAAGAAACGTTCAAATGTTCTTTTAGTTGTATTTTTATTCAATGTCAACAACAATTGTTGTTTTTAGGATTAAATTGGTATATAATCCAATTAAATCATACATTTTGTTTTATTAGATGAATTATGATTATGGAATGAATAAATAGATATGAAAACTATTTCTTTTTCGTGGTCTAGGATGTTAGTAATAGATGAATATATTTTCTAATATTATATTAAAATAATATATAAATTTTATTATTTGGTGGGTTCGTATGTTAAATACCTTTAATTCATTGGGTAATGATTGACATATCATGATATAATAAAAATTAAAATCAAGAGTGATCCCAATTTACTATGGGAATCTTTCTACAATGATAGTCATAATAGTGAACCTTGAATTTGGAAATAATATAATGAGGACTGAACCAAACCCACTCTGGGACTTTGACAATTATGATATCAATTAAAGTCAACCCTAACTAATGGAATGACTTTCTAATATTATAGTTTTCGATATTTAAAATTACATCTTCTTATTCTTATTATATGCTCTCATAGATAAAGGATTATTAGTGATGATTCCTCACATTTGTAAATCATGACTTTTGAAATGCTAATGCATTATTTCATGACTGATTTTTTTCTGTGTTTGATTGGTCATAAACAAAATAAGTTATAATCATTATCTTAATCCATTATTCATATATAATTATTATAAAAGATAATCAATTCATATCTCTTATGTTTACCCATATAGAGCATATAATCACACTTTTTATTGTGTTTTTATTTTACCATACTGATGAAGAGATATTTTTTGAATGATATCTCTAACATGTGTACCAAGAGAGTTAATCATTGTAGGATATGTTGAAGAGCATTTATGAAATAAGTTTATTATATATCTAGTATTTAAATACAATAAATTTTTATGGTTCTGTATTGTGAATTTTTATTAAAAATATTGAAGATTCATAAAAAATAGTGAAATATTTAATTATGTAATATTTGGGTTTCCTTGTTGAAGGCTTATATGAATTTACAATTATTTACAGAGGCCTTTAACCAGATACTATAGTTCATGAGTGTTTTCATCCAACTTGGCTTTATCTGATGATGGTATCAGCAGGACCGTATTGGTGAGGGTGGTTTCTATTGGAAAACCCTTTATGGGTGGTGAACCAAAATTTTTTGGTCTTGGTGAATTTTTCTGTATCCAATTAGATTAAATTCATTGAATGCTTTAGTGTGTCCAACTTGTTAATTATAATCCCTACTAATTATAATACCCAGCGAATTTTTATTCCTATATCTGTCTAATTCATCATTGAGACTATATTTTATTATAATTTTATAGTCTTAGTAAATATTGTATGTTTCTGGATCCTATTTACATCATTTTTATTTCCTTTCTTTCTTTGTTCCCCTATATTTTCTTCACTATTCATTCTTATTCACTATTTTTAGTTTTAATCTCTAGAACATTTTATGGGATGTTTAATGTTTTTTTTCATTAGTCGAGTAAGTGTTTTTAGGAATTATGGCCATGATCTTATTTTGGCCTCATATCATAGGTCATTTTAGTTAGAACCTATGGTTTTGTTCTCTATTGTCCATTAGTTTCTCTATTGATCAAACATTCTGCTGAACTCATAAATTATGTGGAAACCTACTATGGGTCGTTATTTCATAATATATATTATTAGGGAATTCATGTGTGAGTGTGAATTGGAGGTCGAGTTGTTCTTGAAATTTTTTTGATTTCAATTTTATTTTGAGGTCATTTCAAAGGCCTCTCCCTCTGAAACTATCTATTGTCATTTCTATTATTTTATCTTATTCTTAATTATTTTGAAACCCAATGAAATTGTATGGGAAAAATGTTTTGGTGGGATAATTCTCACAATGAACCCTCATTTTATTTTTTAATTTTTTTATTCAATTTTTTTTACTTTTCCTATAATTCAAGGATTAATTTCATTAAGAAGATTTAATTTTTTACATTTTAGTAGAGGGAACATGACTGGATCATGGTTAGTAGTAATTAAGAAACTACCCATGAGAATGCCTACAATGTGTAACATACTTATTTTTACTAGTTAAAACATAGTTTACCAAAACATATAGATAATGTTTTTCTGTTCCTAGGTGTGTATAGTGAGGGGCACCTAATTGATATACAGTTTTGGAAACTATGTGTCCAAACCGTGAAACTAACCCAATATTCTTAAATTTTGAATCTCCTAGTGTACTACTCACAAAAAGAATCAATCTAATATACCTCATTCATATAAAAATCAGACACCCAATGGGATCCGAAGTCACCCATCTTTGCTCGCTCATTTAATTATGGGGGTTATTTTATTCCTATTTCATGTATTCCTTCCATTGTAAAAATGTTCTAATTCTGCTCTCATTTTTAAAATGGTTTTCCTTCTCATACATGACTATTTATCCCCTTTTTTGTCCCCTAAGGTGAGGTTTGGCCATAATGTGTTGTGATTCTCGATGTTAGGGTGTGAATATCATGTATTGAGTCCTCCTATTTTTGTATTAGAGTGTTTTATTCTATATACACTACATTTTAGGTATATAGTTTTTGGAATATTTCTTTTTCTGACATTACATGTGTTCCTAGGTTCTTGAAATTGATTTACTTGAATATTTTACCTTTTAGGAGTTTTATTATGAGTCTATAGGTGTTTGAAAAAAATATTTGAACACATGTCTTGACTTTAGAAATTAAATTTCATATTCTGAGTGTTTGTTAAATTTATAGAATGGATTTTTAAGGATTTTTTTATATTTATTTAACTCTTTGGATATTTTGTATGCTTCTATGTGACTTGAATGGAGGTTTTGAGGTATTCCAAAATATATTATCTTTTCCTGTGGATTTTTTTTAGTAATATCAATGAATGGATTTTAATTTTTTTTCATATAGTGTGATAATTTATGTTCTCATAATGGTATTTTACTTGACAAGTTCTTTATTACGAAAAAAGGATGTTTTTAAATGCATTTAGTTTTCAAGTGGTTCTCCAAATGATGATTTTTTGTAATTAATTTCTTGAATTAAACCGCATGGCCGGTTTGGAATTTTAAAAACATGTTCTAAAGTGAAATTATTTTGAAAATGGTTTCAAGGGGATTTGAAAAGGGTATTTCTAGTTTTAAATTTTGAGGCCCAATTAGAAACTTTTCAGTTAGTTTTTATAAACATGATACACCCCCAATGATAACCCATATTATTTTGGATTTTGGGAGTATAAAGACCCATACATTCAATACATATATATTAAATAATATTAGATAAAAATTATTTATGCAACATAATGAATCACACTGAAATAATATAGGTATGGTATCATTAGAAACATTGATACATAAAAAACTGGTTCATAAGTGAACTAAATCATACCTTGCTATGTTAATAGATATATCATACATAATACCACTCTATATAACCTGGGAAAAGGAAACATACTAAAGGGTTAGCTGGGATGCTCAGTAAGGATGAACAAGAGAGTTATAAATGATCACTTAAACATAACATGATAATAAGGGTGTGATTACTTGAGAAGAACTTTTGAAAACCATAAAATATATATCAAATATCATAATCCTAAGTCATGGATTAAATCATGGAAATTAATAAGACATGAATCATAAAGGAATAAAATAACTTGAACCATAACTGCATAACATTTTAAAAAGGCATAAGTATATTTCATACACATTAGAATTAAAATTAATATCATGAGTTATTAGTTATCACTTCCAATAGTATAAAAGTGGATTCGTTTCACTCTTAATCCTTCAAGTTCATCAAGGTTCACTCCCAATACCGTTATAGTTGATAGAGTCCCTTGCTAAATGGGGTTCACTCTCTATTCTTGTCCTACTTATCTAATTTTATTTCTATGTTAACCATATGCATTGGAGTACGAAATAATTCTGGCCTACCCATGAAATAATAAAAACCACACACACATGTTCCCCAAGATCATATAAAATTCATCATATCATAACAAATGAAAAATAGGGGGTCTGATAAACATTTCATCATATTATAACCCTTATAAAAAAATAATTTTCATAAACATTACATTAATTCATCATAGTATAACTCATAGAAAATATCATTTTCATAAACATCTTTTTATCATAATTATAAAAAATAAAATAAATAACATGAGTGATATAATTGGATCATATCCCTAGTATTAATTTATATAACATACCTTATTTGCATCTTAGATGAAAAATGACATTAAAAGATCACTTAAATCACGTCTTTATAAGAAAACACGTTTCACATTTAAATCCGTCATTTAAAATATAAAAACACTCCAAATATTAAATAATGATTTTTATTTGAAAATTACCTTTTAAAAAATTAAAGAAATATTAATATTATTTAGGGGTTATTATGGAGGGTAATATCATTCATGCTGTATATGTTAAAAGAAAACATATGTTTCACACTTTTTTAAAAAATCCAAAAGTACCACATTCAAAAAAATTCCAAAAGATTACTTGTTTTATTTTTAAAAAAAGACAATATTCAGTGAAATTTAATTTAAGAAATAAACAATATTATAATCATTTTTAGAAAACAAATATATAAAATAAAAATTGGATTTTATCAAAGAGAGAAATAAATTTGGGTTTCCTTAAAAATATAATTTCAGTATCGTGAGTTATTAAAGAGTCAAAAAAATTAAATAAGTAAATATAATCAACAAAAATAATAAGTGGATAATAATATTCATTATTTTCATGAGAGGTTGATCTAGAAATTTCAAAATTTGAAACAAAATCATAAAACAACTTCTGATAAAGAATAATATTTTAATTTAAAACACTTATATTAAGATACATATTCTTTGAATGCACTCAAAAATAAATTATAATAAATTTAAATTAATTATAATTATATATAATATTCATTTACATTTAATTTTATTAAACCTAACCCATTCTTCCATATTTGGTACATAAAAATACCATATATTGTTTTTAATGAAGAAAACTAAAATATTCATAGAACATTTTACACCAAACGATCTTTTTCGATCTTGGTTTTATATAATGAGTCAAAAACATTAGATTTTATCAATTTTAGATGAAAATTAAATAACATAACTAAATTATTTATACTATTATAACTCCAAAAGCGAAGAAAAAAACCCTCAAAAACATCTACTATACCTCGGGAAAATATTTTATAAAATAGGGTGAGACTAATTTCCTAATAAGGGGTTTTTTAAGGTCTAGTGATATTTTTTTACAAATTAAATTTAAAAATAACTTTTTAAAATTAATTATAAAATTATACAATACTCTTAAAATTCAGTAAAAAATAATATAGTGATTTTTCATAAAATATTATAGAAGTTTTGAAATAAATCAATGGGCCACTTGAAATATTGAAGTATATCTCGGACTACCCACTTTCCTAAAGGATGAGTTCAATCCCCAGTTCCCTATCATGTTTACAAAGCTGAAGAGCCTAATATTATAAAATCATTTTATGATTTCTTTACATATATATATATATTTTCATTTTTTATTGTATTTTTCCATTAAAAACATGGAAACATATTTTATTTCATTAAATTATTTTATATATATATAATACTTCATAAGAGGATATCTATAGTATTTAAAACCACCATATATCATGATAATTTGACTTTATATGATATGTTAATGAAAGAATAATTGAAATCCATGTATTCCAATAATAATAGTCATTAAAAATATTGTGAATGTTTTTTCTACAAAGAAATGATTTATTTAATATGCATAATTATACATATACAAAAATGATAACACTAGTGTATTCATTATAAATCCATGATATCTCATGGGTTACAGATGATGTCTTTATCTATTTGTATAGATTTAATTAATTTAAAAAAAAATTCTCATAAAATGATAACATTTATCATTAGAATCTATACAGTAAACTCCAAAAAATATTTGTAGCATTTTCTTTATAAAATACATAGAAAATTTACTTAAATAAAACTACCAATAAATTTAAGGTTAAATATTAACAAAAAAAACTTTTCATTATTTTACATCATATAACATAATTTTCAAATTATAATTTTTTATATAACATTTCATGACATCATAGATGAATTTTTTTATTCATAAATGTGTTTTAATGTATAATTCCATAAAAATAAAATCTTGTATCGAACAAGTTATTGAATAGAATCCAATAATTTTGAAAAAAATAAAAATAAATATTTTAAGAAATTTCAAAAATAATTTACCTTTTCCTAAATTAATTCAATATACTTCCATAGCTTGGACATGCCATAATAAAATACGAAACGATGAAGAAGACATTTCCCTCTTATGGATGTTATACAGTGATCCAGATGGGTGTGTAATAGGGTATGCAACACTCAAGAAGGTGTATAGAACATAAGCAAAGTGTGAAGAAACAAAATAATTTATAAATCTATTTGAAAAATGAAATACCTATTTATAATCCCAACATTAATGCTAATATAATATTTATGTAAATATAATTTTATATCCAAGTAGAAATGGGTATCATACATGAATTTTAAACAAAATAGTAAAAAATTATAACTCAATGAATGAAAACATAACGAGATGCACATTTTTTTACATGTTGTTGATAGATAAAGAAGGGAAAAATGATATAGTTAAATCTAAAATCTGATGAAAATAGGGTAACAAAATTAATTTTATATTGAATATATATATATATTATAAGTATTTTATATTAATTCTCTTCATGATTTGTCATGAAGCCTCAGACCTCATCAAATTTAAAAAAAAATTATAAATGAGGAGTCGATATCGGGAAAAAAATATATTTTAATCTAAAACCAAATGGGGTATAAAAATTGAATAGTACAAAAGATGAAAAAAATGAACAGAGATATTAATGATTAAAATAATAAAACAATGTGAAAAACACTGTTTACTTAATATGGATTTGAAAAAAATTATTCAAACAACCTAAAAAGGGAAATAGTCAAACACATACCTTCTTCAGATGAATAATATTAGATATTGAATCCATTTCATAGATCTATTTTGTTATACTCAATTATCTATAGTGGTAGAACACCTTCGACATCGATCATCCTTCAAAAACCCTTACCACTGGTTGAAAATCATTTGGTCTCCCTCCCCGGCACTCAATCTTTGTTTAGTGGTAGATCCTCTTCAATCAAGCCTCAATCCCCACATTTGTGTCAATCTCTACAACATAGATATAACTTACCCAAGGATCCTTCAAGTATCTACTAGTCAACAACCCCATTTTGTGAAATCAAACACCTCTGTTTGATTTCACTCCAATCATATTTTTATTTTTTATTCATTTCATTTTTTTGATTATTATTTTTCTTATATAACATGTTTTCTATTTTTTCATGAGTTTAACATTTCGGATTTTATATACTTAATTTAGCAATTATCATAATTAATATATTCATTAATATATTAAATTAACTAAAAATAGTATATAATATATGATTATTCAGCTTTTATTATCTTAATTTAAATTTTTACTATTCTTATATAATTATTTTATATTTATAATTTTATAATATTTTACTCAATAATATTTTAATTAATATAATATATATGAATATCTAATTTATTCATATGTATTTTAATTATTTAAAAATAAAAATATTTATATTTTTGTAACAGACAAAAATTATTATAAGAATATTTGAAATACATAATTTCGTTACTTTATAACTATAAATCAGTAAAATATTATTAAATGATTCAAATAATTTTTTTATAAGTTTATATGTTTATAAATAAGTAGCATTGATTAATGATAACCGATTTATTATAACATTTTTATATATAATACAATATATATAATATAGTAATTTAAATAATTCAACATTGGAGTATTTTTTATAATAATTTAAATAAAAAATATTGAAAACAATAATATCATGTATTGATAGTTTATAAATTCATTAATGTTTTAATATATCACTGATTATATTATTCATTAAAAATTATCATTCTTTGAATATATAATATATTATAAGGTATTGTTATATAATTTTAAATATTTTTAATCTAAAATTATAGTCAATTTTTTTTTATATTTTTAAAACAAAGATTTTATTTATAACTGGGATGTCACATTCTTCCCCCCTTAGAAGAATTGAATCCTCAAAAAAAATTTCAAACATACAAAAATTCCAAATTTTCCTCTTCAGAATTATGAAAAACTAAAATTTCTAAACTTATACACTCTACCACTTTGATTTTACGCTAATGATAACATCTAATATCTAATGTTTTCTAGTCCATCACTTAGATACTAACTATAAAAACCTGTACCTATGTTTCAATATTCAATACATAAAAATGTGTTGTATTTTATTATAATGTAAAACTAAAAAATATCCAAATCATTTTACTCTCATGGGCCTTTCCTATAATATATTTTAGAGAATTAGACTGAAACATTACATTTTATCAAAGCTGTTCAAAAATAAAATTACATAATTAAATTTCATTGTGTGAGATAATTTCATACGAAAAAAAATTCTACCATAATATTATACTAAACATATAGAAAATAATTTAAAATATAGGGTGTGTATAATTTTCTTATAAGTGGTTTCTTATTGGATGTTGATTTGTTTTTAAATTCCATTTGAAAATTTTATTAGAATAATTCTACAATACTATTAAAATAATATAAAAAATAAACTTGTAATTTTAGAATACAATATGAATGATTTAGAATAAAAATCAGGAGGCCACTTAGAATTTTGAAATATTTATTTTCCTATCCAGTTTCTTGAGGGATGAGTTCACTCCCCACTTTACTATCTTGTTTACAAAGTTAAATGCCTAATTTTATAAAATAATTTTAATATTTTCTTATATATATACATACATTGTTTTCACTGGATTATTTACATTACAAACATGGAAGGGTATTTTCATAAATTAATATGATTATATATATATATATACGCTTTTATATGAATAATTCTTCTAGATTTAGAGCAACCAAATCTCCTCACAATTTAACTTTATGTGGTATGTAAATGAAAGAACAATGGCTATCTATGTATTTCATTCATAAAAATTATAAAAACAATTATGAAAGTAGTTTCTATAAATGGAATGAACTATTTAATAAGAACACTTATACATATAATCAATTGATAAAACTAGTTCATGTATTATAAATGCATGATATTTCATAGGATATAGATGAGGGTCATATTTACTAGTATACACGAAATTCATTAATAGAGAAAATAATATTACTAATAATATTATAATTTTTATCATTAACATTTATAATTTAAACTCATAATAATTATTTGGATTTATCTTTATATAAAACTTATAAAAGTTAATAAAATCAAATACCCATTGAATTTAATGTTAAACAAAAAAAATATGATCTTCTTATAATTTTATATCATTGATCAAAATATTGATATTAAAATTGTTTATATAATTTTCCTTTTCGTTGAGAATGGTAGGAATATATCATGTAGATACATGTGAATTTAATTGGAATGTTGTTGAGGATATTATTATGTATTTAAGGTGAACTAGGGATATGTTCCTTGTTATGGAGGACATAATGATCTATTCATCAGGTTTTATATAGATTCTACAATTTAGATATATCAAAATGATCTAAATTCATATTCTGGATTTGCTTTTTATCTCAATAGGGGAGTTGTTCTGTGTAAGATTTCAAATAAGACTATTGTCGCTAATTCTATATTGAATTCTATATATATTGTGACTGTTAATGCATCTATGTAAGTAGATTATATTTATAAATTTTTTTAAGATAATCAAGTGGTACCTAGCATAAAATATCGATTAATATATTTCTATGAAAACACTACCAAGATGACCCTCTCCAAAGTGATGATTTAACAATAAAGGATAAATCACATGAATCATAAGTTTCTTCACCTCAAAATGATTTTTCAATGAGGTGATGCTTTGGTGAAAATATTATGTGTAGGTGAAAATGTAAAATATCACATGAAGTTTCATATTGAATTATAATTGTTACATTGAAATTAAATTATATGTGACAGTATCTTTAGAATATGTGTCACACTAATATTTTATTACAGTTCCTCACTATGATGAGAAATGAAAATATTCTTGAACATATGTTCTAGGGAGGAATGATATTTTCTGATGGGACACATACAATACAGGCCACCAGGGGTATGAGAATTATACTAAATTGCGAAACATTCTCAAGGGTGTCCACCCTTGGTAGTTTCCAATGTAAGAGTATATGAGAGAAGAATTATCGATAAGAAATACCCAATTCAATGTGTCATTGTAGTTTCCAATTTGAGTATCTGTGTGTTTATCCTTGGACATTAATATAATATTTATTGGATATTAAGGATCATATAATTGTATGTATCAATGATAACATTGATTAAAAATGATCCTAAAAATGTATGAGACATTGGGAATTCAATGAGTGATATTTTTCTAATGGATAATTTGTTATACAATTTATCCCTTCCATCCCTTTGTGGATGTTTATATATCAGGATCTTATATAAAATGTAACTTTCTATATAAATCCATGTCCATATTTTTTATGGTGGATTTCATTTTCATAAATTCTTGGATAGAGAAATTGATCATATTGGTTGATGATACTGGAATGAAACATGATTTATTACTGACATAATGGTATAAGAATTATATTACATGGTAATCATTTATATGGGGTTGAATGCTTTTTTGATATTGACTACTTTCTCTATAGGTGATATGGTCTTTTGCTAAATTTTATAATTGTAATTTAGGAATTTATGTCTAATTACAATGAGAAATATGCCATGAGGGCCCCACAGTAGGAGTATTTTTATTCTCAGTTAAATTTTAGTATTAAATTTAAGAATTAGGAAAAATAATATTTATTTTTGCCAGATTGATAAATATAATTTATTCATAGGTTATTCCAAACAATAATTTAGTTACATAACAATATTAAATATTTACTTTCATGTTTTTTGAATATAAATTTTTTACATTTAGCATATAATAATGAAGTGACATTTATTTAATTTATGATTTATTATTCAAGGATTGGTTAATGTTGTTGAAAAAAATCATACAAATTTTAATGGTTCGATTGAAAATTATATAAATCATATTTATTTATATTCATTATCTATTTAAAATATAATGTAATTAATAATAATAATAATGAAAATTGGTTCAATTTGGAATTATAAATATTGAAATGGCATATTATGAAATTTTCCAACCCTAAACCTGTAATAATATGTATCTAAATATATCGTTTTTTAATTACTCTTGTTGTGCAGAACTGATAGAAAAAATCTACGATGGTAAATAGTGTGATATAATTGTGATATTCTCTCATCTTATCTAGAAACATATAAAAAAATATATATTTCCTTCTCCTTCAAGATGAATTTAGATGTGATCAACCACATACAACACAAGTGACTAGGATCAGTTGTGCTAACACCTAATGATTTTTTGACAAAGACCGTATATTGTGGTGCATGATTGGATCATCTGTAGTGGAATTACACAATTATATTTTATATCCCAATGATGATATAATAAGATAAAGTCCAATATATTATCAATTAATGTGGAATTAATATTTTATGGAATTCAATATCTATTCATAAATTAGTTATAAATTACATTTGTTGATTCTCTACATCTAGTTCAGACATTTTTATCTAGTGATCTAATATATATTTTTTATTAAAAATATCATTATTATCATGTATTTGAAATATTAAATGTACATTTATACAAAAAATTTAGTGGGTTAAACCATATTTTGTTCTTATATAGCATCCTAAACCTACCAAAAACAAATCACATCATTTCAGGGAGGTTATAGTCCTCATGTATAAGTGAGAAAAATTATCATTTATAATTTGTTGGAAGGATGGAATTTATATGTTATTTTATAATTCTAGAATTATAATCATGTCATAAATATAATTTATAATCTTTTAAACAACCATAATAACAATCCTTGGAAAATTGTGATGTATAATGAATTATATACCTACGTGGAGGTTTTAGTCCACACATACACACAACGATACATTTACTTTAAATCTGATAAAATAGAGAGTTGTTATTGACCTTTCTATAATAATTATTAAATTTATTACCTGTTCTTTGAAAAAAAATCATTTAGATATCCTCTTAATGACTCTAGAGTTGGTATTTTAGGGAAACTAGATCCTCTAGAACAGGTATATAAAATATTATAGGAGAATTAATAAAAAAAATTCAACATATAAGGCACAAATTGATGTAAAGAAGAAAATATAGGGGCGTCTATTTATACAAGAGGTAGAAGAAACACTTGTAATTTATTCTAAGATTAAAATATAAAAACTCATTCTCATGAAAAAAATTCTAAATGGTGTCATTGAGGTCACATGGGTATTGTTTTGTGGGTTTTGGTTTTATTTATTTTCATGTTTGTATCATTCTTATTGATCCTTATTTTTTCATGATTTTGTTTATTCTATCATCAATTGTATATTTATTTTTAGTTGGTTGGATGAGTAATATTTTTGTGATTTTTTGGTTTTGCAATCATGCAATAACACACCATAACAATACAATCGCATTTGTAGTGGGTTGGACCATTTCCACATATATCCCAACCTCATGTAGGGTCTAAAATGTCATATTGAACTTATTCCATCCAATCCCTAACCATAACCATACCACGATCAACAGCCACATCATCCTCATCAACTCCTATATGCATTAACACGCACCAAATATCTCCCATACATAACATATCAAGTGTTATAGGGTATGATGAGAATAAATGAAATTCATCTAATTCCCTCATCCTACTATGAATAAACCCCATCACATCTCATCTCATCATCCACATAGACAATCCACCATACCATACCTAGATGAAAGATAATCAAGATTATTCTATTAACTCTTCCCTTGATAACCAATATATTTGAAAAAATAACGTAACCCAGAAAAATAGGGCATTAGTAAGGTAATATAACAAATGTAGGTAACCTAATGAAATTTTAAAAAAATATATCATATGAATACAGACAAAAACAATCCCTTAATTAATGGGTCGACAGCAATAGAACCCCATCACAATCCCAAACCATCACTATACTACCATCGACACAAACTAAAAAATGCATATTATAATACCAAAAATCAACCCAATTTCCCACAAAACATTTCCACTCTAAGAATTAACAGAAACGTATTCAATCATAAAATTATTCAATTTTAGATTTACTATTACTAGCCATATTATGTTCATTATGCCATTTAATTCTATATTCAATGAATATACACTTCAATCCAACTTAAAAATTAATTATTAAAATTACTCATTTCATTTCATGAATTATTATTTTATTTAAAAACTTGATTAAATTTATATTCATCAACACCCATTTAATATTTTTTCACTACTATCTATATTCTACTAATATCACCAACCATCCCGGAGACCCAAGTATCCTGATAAACGAGCTAACTCTGATATGTCCCAAAGGGTGTTCCTAGTCCCCATGGGTTGGTGACTAGCACATGAAATCATACATCATTCTTGTGGTAATTAATTTTCTACTAAACCTAGAATAAGAAAAAGAAACAAGGTAACATGCACAACAAGGAAGCTCCACTAGGAGTAATCTACAAGAATAAATGGAGGAATAAAAGCCTAAAGTACAATATCCCCCAAGTACTAAAAATAGGTAAAACATACCAAAGGTCCATGAGGAAACAACTCACCATGTCCAAAGCCGAATTGCTAGATCCTCCTATAAGAGATCCCTTCCAATCACTCAATCTTAGAAGGATAATGTATACAAACACCCAAATGAAAAAGTAGCGTGTGAGCCTAAGCCCAATAGGATACCACCTAAGATTTTATAACAGATTCCCAATATATATTATCCAATGAAAATCATTAAATTTTTAAAATAAATAGGATTGGGAATTTTAAATCAAATTTAAACAAAACATTCTATAACATTTCAAAATTATGCAAAATAATTTTAAATCACACGCATCACTTTACATGAGATGAAATATTCGTAAAACAATGGATTAAATAAAAATGTTACATAAAATAATTTAAGAATATCTAGCAAAGGCATGTAAATCTATTTTACAACAATATCATAGTTGTACATATCAAATATAAATAAACAAGCGAGCAACATTTTCATCATCCAAAAGGTATGATAGTATTTTCGTCTAGAGGACTCTACACTCTCTAAGGGTTTTTAGGAAAATGAATATACTCACATCCCCTTAACACTGTCTAGGGGTGACTTTCCACCATCCCATCAAATGATGTGACACTGCGTAAGTATGTTTTAGATTGTTTTAATAGCATAGTGTGTTTCTAAATTACTCACTAACAACCTAAGGCTTTGAGGATCTATTACAATATGGGAAATTAATTTTAAGACTGAATAAAATATAATTAAATACCATTGATTGATATAAAAAATTCCAATTTATATCCAATTAAATCCAAAATGTGTTTTAATATTAAAATTCTTTTCTCACAAGATAAAACCACTGGGTTTATATCATAACATTAACCCATTTTCATATGTTTAAAATCCATTCATAAAAAATTTCATCCTTTTAAAAATTCATTTCAACAATTAAATTTAACAGTTTAATTGAAAACATTTCTATAAAATCCTCAGTTTAAATTCAATAATTCAAATTAACCAATATCTATAAAACACACCCCAATTCAATGGAATTAAGGGTTTTTCAAATTTCTCCACCAAACCATTTCAAATATCCCAATTAATTAGCAATAGGTTATTATCCATTTAATTTAATTAAAATTTTGGAAATAGAATTTAAATTAACAATTGAAATAAATCGTTCAATTTAGAAATATTCAATTTGGCTAAACAAGACGGATCTGCATACAATTTTTCTGAAACCAAACACTTGAAAAAACACCCATCAAGGAGAAAAAACGTGTAGAAGATCTCGAAAATCAACCTAGAAGTGTGATACAACATCATGGTGAATAATTCCTTTAATATAGAGATAATTCATAGAAATTCCAAAATATGATAAAGAAAGATAGACAAAGAATGGTGTGGAACACTTATAGTGATATCATCCTCCAATGAAATGATGATTTATCTCCAAAGGTATGATCTAAAAGGTTTGGAAGGCTCTTAAATCTATAGGGGAAGTCATTGAGTTGAGGGAGATGAAATTAGAGAAGAGGAAAAGAGAAATACCAAGCATACTGCTGCTTTTATAGGCACATGTCGGGGCATTACATGATGTATAATATATTGCACATTGTGAAATCCTTATGAAATGAAATTGTAGAATGAAAAAATATATACAATGATTAAAGGACAATGCGAGAGTCAAAGTAGTTATCATACACTTTTTCACAACATGTCACCTTGGTTCAAAATTTGAAATCCTTAATAATTTGAATTCAACTTTCACAGCTTGTACCCTGTGACAACTGACATTTCGTTTATCCCTGGTTCACGACATGCAATCCCATAAAACATGATCGTTAAAGTAAAAAAAATTAAAGATTCTAACCAAAATAATACTTAACCATTGAAATCATCCTTTTTATCCCAAACTCATACATAATTTTTTTAACGAAAACAAAAAAACAAATATAAGGTAAATGATGTACCTGTCAGTTTGGTAACAAGATGTTACAACCTCCATGCCATAACAATATTATGTCCAAAAAAATACTATGTAGAAGATTCCATTCCAAATAAATGAGGCCACTTCTATCTCATCAGTACCTCACATTCCAACATCTCATGAATATCCAAACCCTACTTTTATAGCTTAGGAACCACTAGTATCATAATCCCACAAAGTACATTGGTCTCAGAATCAACTAACCTTATTGGCTGATCAGTTAAAGATAAGTCAAGTTTTATCTCAATATTACTCAAGATCAAAACATGAGATGGATTTGATAGATAATTTCTCAGATTTGATACATGGAACAAAGAAGACCACATAGCCCTACGCAGCCTCTAGAAGAGTTAACATCGGTATAGTAGTTAAAAGATGTTTTAAATCAATGAAATAAGTCTAGCATTTATCATTAAAAGAAAAAATCTTCCCTTCTGAGTTAGAGTAATCATCATTGAAGAAAACATTGAGAAGTTATTTATGAACCTATGGTAATATCCATAAAATACAAAGAACCTCCAAATTTCGAAAAAATATCATGGTTTGTCCCAATTCATAACAACAATTACCTTATTAGGATTTAATAATATACCCTGTTCAAACACCACTTCTCTAAATTATTTCACATAGTGAATCCATAAATCACACCATGAAATCTTGACATCAAGTTGGTGATTTCTCATCAGGCTCATAAATGTTCTTAGATATTTCACATTATTCTCTTCATATTTAGAGTATATAAGGATTTTTTCCACAATGACTACCACAATGGTACCCAGATCCTCGTGGAAAATCCTATTAATAAAATCCATGAAAATTTTAGTATAATTTGTTAGGCCAAAGGGAAATACAAGGTACTCATAATGGCCATACCTTATCCAAAATTCTGTTTTTGAAATGTTATATTACTTTGTCCTTAACTAATGTTAACCAGATCGAAGGATGATCTTCAAAAACCATTTCTCACCTATCTACTGATAAAACTAATCATCAATCCATGGTAATAGATACTTGTTCATTATCATAACTTGATTGTTATTGTAGAAATCAATACATATGAAAAGAATACCATTATCCTTCTTAGCGAAGATAATCAGTGCCACCTAGGGTGACACACTTGGGTGTATAAAGCCTTTCATCATTAAGATAGTTCAATTGGGACTTAATCACATTAAATTAAGTTGGTTCCATGTGGTATGTAGGAATTTAAATTGGTTTAATACTAGAAATTATTTCAAAGGAAGATCGACCTCCATTACCGGTGGAAACCATAAAAGTTAGAAGGAAACACTTCAAAAAACATGAAAACAACTGGACAGAGATACCCACTCTTTATATCCCTCTTCAAATCAAAAGAAAACGTTGATATCACATTCCCCAACTCCGGATAAGAAGGTCTGTCTCTGATCAACATTGGGACCCAAAATCCTTGAAAGACAAGAGTCACACCACTATGTGTAGTAAGGTAGACCTGGAGAAGATAAAAATCAATCCAATCCCTACTAGAATTGATCCAATCCACCCTGCATATGATTTCAATATATTTCATGTTCAGAACTAGAAAATTACAAGAAATCTTGACATATGATAGAGATAATACACAAGAGGGACTACGAATACCGTGGTATCTTTTTATACAAAGGGGTTCTATAATATCGATTGCACAAGTTAAAATTTACATATGATTATTAAGAAGATTAACATTATGTGTTGAAATGAATGGGTGAGGTGCACTAGTATCAAATAGAGGAGTCACTAATGGTGATGTTATAGTAATGGTTCCCATTAAAGTCACTAGACACATTTCTGCTTCCTCAGGAGACTCTTACACTATTTGAAGAAGTTTCATTCAGTATTCATATGGATATAATCCTTCTGTAAATTAATCATTTAATTTCCCCAAATTTCTGGAAGGAGATGATGGTCTTATCCCACTTCACAAAGTACTTAAGTGATGTAAATATTGCTATAAATTCCATTAATGTCCTCAGGATCTACAGTTATTGGGTGCCTCATTACATACGATTTAGAATTTTGTAGATTTCAACATTGGTATCAAACCAAATAACAATATCTGGGTAATGTATTATGTCTGGATTGACCCTGTCACAAATAACTACCATGAGAACCATCACGATTTTATTTTCCTTCGACAAAACCAACACTACTATAGGGAGGAAAAGAAACTCTTGATAACCCTGAATTTCTAGGTAGGCATATCTCAAGCATAATCTCCCTATCCAGGACATCAATATAATTGTGAAAATTCAACATTAAAACCTGATAATGGATGTCATATCGAATCCCCAACTCAAATCATCGATAGTTCATACTTTCATTAGATAAAATCTCAAGTGAAAACATCACTAACATAGCAATGAGATTTGAATACTCAGACATGGTTTTATCGGCCTACTCAAGATTCAAAAACTACATAGAATTATCCAATACCATTGACTCTAGATATAATTTTTTAGTGATGAAACCTTAATGTCTTTCCACTCTAATACCTCATGTCTCTTTTTCATCACCATCATGTACCACCATATCCATTTTTTTTCTTGAAAAAAGATGGATCAAATAACCTTGATAACATATACTATTTCCAAGAACTCAAAAAGATTTCCTATAATGATCAACCACTCCTCTTCATATTTAGTGTTAGAGGGGTATTAATAAATTGGAAGATTCTGGAGAAGTAACTCTTGGTAATGATTTTGAAGAACGTTCCCTTCAGGAACCATAGATAGAGCCAAAATGGGGACTCTAGGTGGTGCATATCTCAGAGCATGGATTGTGCACATGATCACCTCAACTATATTTGGTTCCCCTAAATGAGTCACATTATGTGTCTTAGTTGAAGCTACCTCCAACATCAGATTCATAAATATTCTTAAAGGCATGCAGCTATACAACATCAGTACATACCTTTTAGAGAATGCTCAAATAGTGAAATTCAGGAAACATAAATCCCAACAAATGGAACATCCATATTGGGATTCCAATGTATCCAAATCATAAAAGTCAATGGACTATAACTAATGTATAATATATCCTTACCTAACCCCCGTAGGGACATAAGGTTCATTGCAATGAGATATGAGTTGGAACTCAATCCCAAATACATCTTAAGTCCTGATATGTTTTCAAAAATAGCTTACTGACAATAAGAGAAAATATTAATAGCTTCCTCTAATAACACCTAATCATGAACTAGCCTAGATACCCTAGTAACCCGAAAACGGATCCCACCCTAACATTGCATGAATAGAATTACCGACACCCATGGTTTTGAGACTATCACGTGGAATCATAAATCATGCAAGTGGGAATGAATTTTCCAAAACACCTAAATGAAGAAAAAGAAACAATGAAATTTGCACAGTAATAAATCTCCACTATGAGTAATTTACCAAAACAAAAGGAGGCATAAAAATTCCGAATTACTACAACCCATGTTCTAAAAACTAGGAAAATATCCCTTCGGTCCCTATGGACCCAATTCACCATGTCCAAAGCTCAGCAACAAGATCCTCCTCCAAGAGAACCCTTCCCTTCACTTGAACCTGGAAGGAGAAATTCTATAAACACTAGAAGGTAATACTAGGGTGTGAGACAAAGTCTAGTAGTAAACCACCAAAGATACCATAACAGATACCAAATTTATATTATCCAAATAAAATATTTCAATTTTCAAAATAAAGAGGTTTGGATATTTAGAATAATATTATAACAAAACATTCTATGCAATTTTAAAATGAGGGGAAATACTTTTAATGAAAAGGATTCACTTTATAAGTGATGTAATATTAATGAAAAATGGATTAAATAAAATAATTACATAGAACAATTTATGTAAATAAATAAAAATCATGTAATGTATTTTTACAACATTTGAATACATTTATATCTCAAATATAAATAATCAATTGAGCAACACGGTCATCCTCCAAATGGTACAAAATAATGTCTAACAATAGGACTACACACTCTCAATGTGATCTCAAAAAAATGTGTATACTCACATCCACGAAACAATGGATAGAGGTGACTTGTCACCCTCCCTTCAAAGATGTGAACCACGGTAGGAATGTATTAAAACATTTTAATAGCATAAGGTGTTTCTAAATAACCCACCAACTAAATAAGGCTTGCATTCCCTCTTACATGATGGGAAATTTATTTTAAGGCTGATTAAAATAAAATTAAATCCAATTATTCAATTTTAAAAATTACAATTTATTTTAATTTAAAACCAAATTTTTTTAACTAAAAAACATGCCTTTTAACAATATTAAATAACTAGGATTCTCTAAAAATATTTTAAATCCATTTTCATATGTTTGAAATACATTCAAATCAAATTCAATAATTATCACAATTAATTTACACCATTAAATTAAAAAAATTTAATTGAAATCATTTTCATCTATTTCACAATTTAAATTAAACAATTTTAATTAACCTATTTTAATAAACGCACAATATTTCAATGGAATTGGGGGGTTATAAATTTCTATGCCAAAAACATTTAAAATCATATGATTCACTAGAATCTGATATTTATCAAATTAATTGAAAGGAAATTTGTGTAATTGGATTTAAATTAAAAATTGAAATAAATCAAGAAATTTTCGAATAATCAATTTGGCTAATTGGGATGGAGCCACCGACCTTTTTCCCAAAACTAGGAACTCACAAAGACACTTTTCAATGTGAAAAAATGCATAAAACATCACAAAACCCTTCCTAGATGAAAGAACCAAAAACATGTAGAAGCGATCCATAATGTTTAGGATGACCCATATATATTTCAAAACAGTAGAAAGATATATTGAATAATAAAAATGAGGAACTCTTACCCTAATATCACCAAACAAAGAAATAATGATTGATCTATAAAGGAATGAATCTAGAAAGGTTGGATGACTCCTAAATCACTTGGGAAGGCTTTGTGTTGAGGGAGAGGAAACCATAGAAGAGAATGAGAGAAATTCCGGAAACACTATTTCTTTTTGAGGAGCATGTCAGGGTATTATATGACGTGTAATATGTTATTGGTAGAGAGATGCTTAAGTAACACATCTATGGGAAGAAAATGTTCCTCCATGAATTAAAGGATGAGGTGAGAGTCAAAGGAGCGATTTTTCACTTTTCATGACATGTAATTATGGTTCATGATGTAAAAAACATCACAGTATGAACTATTTTTTCAGGTCTTGTACCCTGCAACAACTTACATGTTGTGTAATCCTAGTTCTGGACTTGTAATCCCATATCTGCCTATAGTTAAACTCTAAAATAATGTGAGAGTCTAGCCAAGATATGACCTCACCATTTAAATAATCCACTCTACTCAAACTCAACCTTACTCCATTAACTAAAAGGAATAAATCATGACATGGTTAAAAATGATCCTTTCTGTTTGTTAACAGGAAGTAACAATTACTATTATGAAACTATAAAAAACACACAACAACCAGTCATTCAACTGTCCTTGGATAATTTCATAATACCCTATTTCCAAAAACAAATCATCCACAACACATCTTTAAAATAGACACTAATGGCCCACAATACATTAACTGACCACTAAGAATATTTCCCACAATGCATCCCATGCTAATGAATTCCATATTTGATTTACAAACCACACTAATGACTTAATTGATCACTATCATACTCTCCAGCAAAAAAAATACCTATAATCAACTCATTACAATATATAAACAAATCCTTACTATAAAATAGCACAATAATTATAAATAACCATATCCACAAAATCAATACTTACCTAAAACCACATATGAAATTTCAGTATAAATCCCTAACCCTTATCAATGAAAGTATTCATATCAATTATTCTCTTGCACACATCTAGTTCATTACAACCCGTAGGTTATTAGTTTTTTTATTTTTGATGTTTTCATAATTTTTTCAAAAAGATACATCAATTCCTTAGTAATAACATAGAAAACAAGAAGCACCTGTGGAAGATTCCCTTCCAATAAATTTCATTACATTAGGTTAATTATATTTATTATGATAATCCATATTCCCCAATTAAATAAACTAAGTTCATTATAATATCAATATTTACACAAAGAATATGTGTTGGGTCCAATAGGCTAGATACCCTGAGGGGGGGTGAATCAGGGTATGACAGATTAGAACAACTTCCCCTTCTGATCTTGTTTTGTTGTTAGACAAAACTGTCTTCTCTTTCCTTCCCGATGTAGAGTAAGAATAAAACATAAAGCAGCATAAGACATAACGATTTTTACTTGGTTCACCCTCACTGGCCTATGTCCAAGGAGCATACACCGACATTATGTTGATGCACCAATTTCACTATAATGCGCACTATTGTTGACATGTTCAGAGTGGACTCACTGTCCCTCCTATTTTACAACCACTCACTCTATGAAAGCTCACCGTTCTCTCAACTGAACTATGCTCACTGCTCTTCAGAAGATCCTCTCACAGTTTATAGACTTGTAGGTCTCTTCATTTGCATGAAAGAATGCATCCTTAATTGTTGATAAATTCTCTATTTAAGTTCAATGCTCATCCACTAATGAATACCTCTTTACCACAGATGTTCTGGGAAAATTCTAACATTCACTCAACACTAGGGTGACTTGTGCACCTCTTTAACAAGCACACTCCCTCTACCTTCATTGAGGAAAAACTAAATTGTGTGCCACACTTACACGCCAAAACCTACGGTCCAAAACCTATGGGCCAAAACCTACTTTCCAAAACCTGCTGTCCCAAACCTCCTAGACAAAACCTGCTGGCCAAAACATACTGGCCAAAACCTACTGGCCAAAACCTGCTGGGAAAAACTTGATGTCCAAAACCTCTTGGCCAAAACTTGGTTGCCAAAACCTGCGGGCCAAAACCTGTTGGCCAAAACCTGCACGCCAAAACCTTCAGGCCAAAACCTATGTTCCAAAACCTGCGTGCCAAAACCTGCGTGCCAAATCTTGTGTGTCAAAACATATGCACCAAAAAATCCACTTGCACGATCAGAGATCGGATTTTCCCTATGTGTTGAGATCATTGAGAAATGAGGAGGTTAGTGGTCAATTTATAGTCAGTTTGAGGAAATTCATGCCAAAACCTGCTTGCCAAAAACCTGCCTACTAAAAACCTGTGAGTCAAAAACCTGCGTGACAAAACCCTGCACGCCAAAAACCTACGTTCCAAAAACCTGCGCGCCAAAAACCTACACCCCACTTTCGGGCTTACTCACCACCATTCCTTTGCCAAAGTTTTTTATGTTTCTAATTTGAAAAAATTACTGGCGTGAAATATTAGAAACCTCCTTAACACAAGAGCACAACTCCCTTTTCCAATAGTTTGAGTAATTGAGACTCGCCTTGTCAACAAACACAACATGGAGCCCTACACTGTCAATAAACACAATCATCTCAAAAATTATTCAATGATTCCTTGAGGGATTTTTGCCCAAAAATCTCCCCCTTTTGTTTTGTTAACAACTCTTCTCAAAGAAAATCTCCATTCTTTGATACCTCATTAAGGAATCATTCATATTCATCCAACATTTGCCTATTGCAATATAAATAGCAATCAACGATTTACTAAACACATACTCTAATCCCACATGAGCATTCTCAGCATGAGAAACAAGAGTATCATGAAATGTTCATCTATGTGTCACTTCATTTCTGACACCACTATTGATACCATCCTAATGCCAATTGAAATTTTCATACCAACCTGATATCAACCACACGTCAGATTTTATCATTATCCTCAGCTGTCGTGATATCTATTCTTTGATCGATCATTTCTAGCATCGTCTGATTTAAACTTGTCCCCCTATCTCACTGCTCCACCAGCTTCTCCCCATATCATTCTTGATTTATCAAGTAGCCCTATTGTCTCCCACTTCAACAATCACGTGTCTCCCCCTTGAACAATCGTTGTTTTCTCCCCCTTTTTCAACGAACCCAAAGAGAACTCTTTTGCGGTCTGTAACAGGGAAAAATGCATATTAGTGCATTAGAGAAAACACAACAATCCTTGGAGAGATGGGAGATGTCCCACATTCACACTTTTCATGTTTGGGGAGTTGACTGGACTCCTAGAGGAAATCGATGCCTCTCAAAACATCTTTGTGTAAGGCCTTTTTCAGAATATCTACAACCTGTAGCTCTATAGGCACATGCTCCAACATCACAAGCCCTTGCTAAACCTTCTCCTTGATGATGATATTTCATCTCAATTTGATTTTTCCTTGAGTGATAAAATGGATAATGATCAGAGACATCACTTCAACTCTCATATCTTCAAGCTGCTGCTACACACACAATAATTATGTGCATGCTTGAGTGGCTGCAATATAATCAGCCTCTGCGATGCATAGAAAAATGCAATCTTATTTCTTACTTTTCCAAGAAATATACAATATACCAAGATATAATGCACCTCCTGACATTTATTTTCTGTTGTCTACGGATCCTGCCCAATCTGCATCTGTATATCCTAATAACTCTGGCAGATATTTGTCATTATACATCAGAACGAAATCCATAGTGCCTTTGATATACCAAATTATTCTTTTTTTACTACAAGAAGGTGGATTTCCATTGGATTTATTTGGTATCATGTATCATTGCATTTGGAAAAAACAATATCAGGTCTTGATTCTTTTAGGTATAGTAAACTACCGATAATCTTCCTGTATTCAGTGATATTTACTACCCTGCCACTGTCATCTTTTGATAATTTCATCTGGGTAACAACTGGAGTATTCACCTACTTGTAATTATCCATTCCAAACCTTCTCAGAACCACCTTGGCATATTTGGATTGATAAATGAATGTGAAATTACTTAATTGTTTCACCTGTAAACCAAAGAAAAATTTCAGCTCACTAACAATTGACATTTCGAACTCACTTTTCGTGAATTTAGAAAATTGTTTGCAATGAGCTTCATCTGATCCACCAAATATTATGTCATTGACATAAACTAGAACCATAATCCTTTGATTAATTTTGTTGTTGAAGTAGAGATTGTAATCAACTCTACCACATTGAAATCCAAGCTTTTTCAAATACTGATCTAGCCATGTGTACCATTCTGTTGGTGCTTGTTTCAACCCATATAGTGCTTTCTTCAACCGAAAAACATTATTCTCATTTTCATGAATGAGAAATGCATTTGGCTACTCAATGTACACCTATTATTCGAAAACCCCATTCAGAAATGCAGATTTGACATCCATATAGAAAACATTGACAATTCTTGGCACTGCTATGGCTAAAAATAATCTTATTGTCTCCAACCATGCAACAGGTGAAAATGTCTCATCAATAACAATACCCTATATTGGAGAGTATCCTTTGAAAACCGGTCATTATTTGTTTCGAATCATAGTTCCATCATCATTCATCTTGTTACTAAAGACCCATTTAGTCCTGATGACGTTCTTATCAGCTGTCCATGAAAAAATATCACACGCCCGATTCTTCTCAATCCGATCAAGCTCTTCATTCATTTCATGAATCCAGTTTTCTTCTTTAGCTACATCAGCGAATCATTTCGGCTCAACCTGTGATAGTAAAGATGTTTGATGTAGTTATTTCACTCTACTTATCTGAACTAAAGATGACTGAAAACCAATGATATTCTGCCTATCAATTTTAACTTGACTCATTGGCTTTTGTGCAGATACAGATTCAACCCTCTCATTCTCATCATCATTAACTTCTTCTTAATCAACATCATCCACTTCTTCTCACCCCTTCATGGCTTTCTTCCTCATCACTCTCATCAAGAAATTGTTTACTACGCTATTGAATGATCTCCTCATTCTCTACTATAGTGACATCATTGCTCTCAACTACTTTTCCCAGCCTTTTGTTAATGCATTTATATGTCTTACTTATTCTTGAGTAGCCAAGGAATATCCCCTCATCTCATCATTACTCATACTTATTATGTTTTTTCTTATTGAGGATAAATAACTTATTCCAAATATTAGAAAGTATTTCACCATTGGATTCTTTCCATACCACATCTCGTAATGAGTCTTTCCTTCCTTCGGACACAACAAAGCCATGTTAGAAATGTAGACCGACGTCAAAACTGCTTCCTTCCAAAAAAAAATTGGTCAGTCTTTTTCAAGGAGCATTATCATGGCCATGTTATTGACGATTTTATTTCTCCATTCAACCAATCCATTCTATTGTGGTGTTCTTATTATGGAAACGCGATGCCTTATCCCATGTTTCTCAATATATCCTTCCACCTAACTGTTTGTGAATTTCATACCATTTTCAATACGATGCATCAAATTTTTTTGTCCAAGCATCCTTTCACACTCCATCAAGTACTTTTTTAAGCAGATGAACATTTCCGACATATGTGTAATAATAAATACCCATTCCATTCTTCTATATTCATCAATGAAAAGAACATAGTACCTCTTTCTATCAGTTTCTCTTGGTGTGATAGGACCACAAACATCAGCATGAACCAATTTGAGCACTCTTGTTGACTTATTTTACATTACCTTATACATATTTCTGATATGATTCCCCTGTTTTCATGCATCACATGTGTGAGTAATATCACGTGATAGCTTAGGGAGGTCTCTTGCTGCATCACAATTCACCCGATCTTCCAAGTATGGTTGGAAAATATTACCAAGTCGTTTATGCCACATCTTTTTTTCTACCACTCTCTACAGAAAACACATATCTTCTTCTCCACTTTCCTGGTAGGATTTTCCTTTGTTCTTTTTCCCTATAGAGCTATTGCTTTGTCTATTCTTTTGATGAAACACATCTTCCTAGTAAACCATATAGAATGTCATGAGTCACATAGTTGACTTACACAAAGCAAAGTGTGACTGATGCCATCTATTACTAAGACATCAGAACGTCTCATCTATTTTCCCCCAAAAGTGTCCTCTACTATGCCAATAATCATAAGTCCTTTATCATTTCCAAACTTGAAAACTCCTTATTTGTCTTATTTTATGCCTGTAACAAGATCCTTATTACCTGTCATGTGAGATTTGCAACCCTATCAAGGATCCACACACCAGAGTGATCTAATGCTTTAATGGAAATTTCTCCCACAACTACCATCTCATCTTTTCTATTCATGGTCCATATTTTTTCCTTCATACATGACATGGATTGAAAAATCTGATCATTCTCATTATATGATGGACGTTCTTCAGTTTGCAAGGATGAAAATCTATTTTTCATTTTCATCTCACCTGTTGGTTCATTGATCTGCTGCTTGTGGACATTTGGATTCTCCTTTGGCACATTCCATTGTAGGGTTGAAGTGCAGTGCCTAGCCATGTGCCCAAATCCGTGGCACGAAAAATATTTTCCTTCAAAATATGTTCAAAAAAACCATTTTCTATTTGGCTGCCTCCTTTTTTCTCGAGCCCTTCGATATATCTTGTCTATGGAACACACATATTGTGAGTGTCCCATCTTTCTGCAACAATAACACCTGATGTAAGGTTCATTCCTTTGAGTGACATCAACACTACGAGTTTCCATGTGGGATCTCTGAATATTCTGATTCTGCCTTGTAACCAAATCAACCATCAATATTGGTGTGGGTGCTTCCTGTCTAACCTCAATTTTCATAGATTTTTGTTTTCGGTCAATCCCTAAATTATCCATAATGTCGAAGATCAATTGATGCTTCTTTTTTGAAAAACTAATAGGCTCTTATTTCATCTTTTTAGTCTTTTTAGTGACCTTTTCCAATAACGCGTAGGGAATCAATGGTTTTTCCTGGTCTTTAACTTTACTCCACAGACTAACAGCTTCCTCTTCATGCTCTTTGATACGCTTTACATGATCCTTCCTTGTGATATTCAAGCCATAGATCTCCCTTTTTTGTTCTTCAATCTTGATTTTATACACACTAATTGATTCTGAGTTTTCTGGTGTTGATGACTTGAGTTTCTCAATTTCATCCATCAACTCAGACTTCTCTTCTTCCTGCTACTGCATATAGATTTTGGCGTCACGAAAAACTTTGTTAGCATTCTTCTTTTGTCTCTTCAAACATTTATCTCTTCAAGTGCATCTTATAACTCATCTTGCAAATCGAATCTTCCTTCAAATTCTTCTTCTTCATCAATTTCGGTTTCTTCATTCTTCTAAGCACTACCAACATCTGCCACCATAGAATTTTCCCCACGATCATTGTAGTTTTCAATCTCCTTATACTCTTCATCCTCATACTCATCTGAACATTCAAATTCTTGTGAAAGAAGATTCTTCTAATTGAAAAAATTTCTCTTGAATTGATTCTTCAATTTCAGAAACACTGAATACTTCTTCTTGGGAATTTTGACTTCATCATCATCATTATGATTATCTTGAAACTTCATGGGGCACCATGCCGCAAGATGAGCTACCTTTCCACAGCTAAAGCATTCTAGTGGAAGATTCCATTTAAACATTCCATTTCCACTTTGCAGATTTGAAGAAAGGACTGACATCACCTCATTTATCTCATATTCTTCTTGATAATCTTCAATGGTGATCTTCTTCATGGCCTTTAATGCCACTTGTTTTGATTTTCAATTTTCCATAGTATCATTATCATCATTTATCATTTCATATGCAACAAGTGTGATGTGTAGGTTATCCATTTTTAGTTCTTTCAGGTCATTATAATCCAAAACTGAAACTTTCAGATTGAATCGAGTTGGAGGTTTCCTCAAAATATGCTTCACAATCATTATGTCTTCAATAACTTCATTGTGACCTTGCATGTCCTCTACAACAACATTTACCCTGTTAAAGAATTCATCAACAAATTCATTTGGGTTCATCCTCAGATCTTCAAACGTGTTCCACAAAACTTGCAGCTTCGCTTCTCTGACCTTTGTATCACCTTCATATATATTCAACAGATTTTCCCACATAGAATGTGATGTTTTGAATGAAATCACCTTTTTAAAAATAGAATTGGACAGGTCTCCATCTAGATCATTGATTCCCTTTTCATCAGAATCAAATTATTTTCACTCAACTTTTGATAAAGCACCACTAGTGATACCATGCATTACTGATGTAAACACATCCACACCCAAAGATTGGGAGCATGTTGCATCTGATTGTTCCATAGCTGAAAATTATTCTCATCGAAGATCAGAATCCCTTTATGATTAGTGACCATCATTTGAGAGAGAAATACTGATATCAAACTACACTCTGAAATGAATTGTTAGGTCCAATAGGCTAGATCCCCTAGGAGGGGGGGTGAATCAGGGTATGACATATTAAAATAACTGCCCCTTCTGATTTTGTTTTTCTGTTAGAAAAAACACTCTTCACTCTCTTTCTCAATGTAAAGTATGAATAAAACTTTAATCATGCACAAGACACAATGATTTTTACTTGGTTCACCCTCACAGGATAGGTCCAAAGAGCATACACTGGTAGTATGCTGATGCACCAATTTCACTATAAAGAACACTGAGGTTTACAAGTTCGGAGCAGACACACTATCCCTCCTAGTTTACAACCACTCACACTATGAAAGCAGACTGCTCTCTCAACTTATTTGTGCTCACTACTTCTTCAGAAGACCCACTCATAGTTTATAGACCTGTAGGGATCTTCATTTTCATGAAAGAATGCATACTCAACTGTTGATAGATTCTCTATTGAAGTTCAATGTTCATCCACTAATGAATACCGCATTACCATAGATGTTCTGGGGAAATTATAACTTTCACGCAACCCTAGGGTGACTTGTACACCCCATTATCCAGTGCACATCCTCTTCCATCGTTGCGAAAAAACCAACATGTGCACCACAATTGCACACCAAAACCTGCATGCCAAAACCTACGGACCAAAACATGCGGCCCAAAACCTGTTGGCTAAAACCTGAGGCCAAAACCTGCTGGCCAAAACCTCCTCACAAAAACCTGCTAGCCAAAACCTGCACACCAAAATCTGTGACCCAAAACCTGCACGCCAAAACATGCACACCAAAACCTGTGTGCCAAAACAAACTGGCGAAATCCTACATTCCTTAACCTGAGCAGAAAAACCTATGGGCCAATACCTATACACCAAAACTTCCACTTACGTGCTTAGAACTCATATTTTATCTAAGTATTGAGCTCATTGAGAAATGAGGAGGGTAGTCGTCTATTTATAGGAATTTTGAGGACTTGCATGCCAAAACCATCTCACTAAAAACATGTGTTCCAAAAACCTATGCACCAAAATCATGTGTGCCAATAACCTGTATGCCAAAAACCAGTGTGCCAAAACCCAGCATGCCAAAAACCTGCACACTAAAAACCTGCGCGCCACTTTTAGACTTGCACTCCACCTTTCCTTTTCCAAATTTTTTATGTTCTGAATTTGAAAAAATTCTTGGCGTACAACATTAAAAATCTCCTTAACACAAGATAACAACTCCCTTTGACAACAGTTTGAGTCATTGAGACTCACATTGTCAAAAAACACAACATGGATCCCTACATTTTCTACAAACACAATCATCTCACAAATTCTTCAATGATACCATGAGGTATTTTTTCCCAACAATAAGTGAGTTCTTAAATCCCATACATCAATAAGAGCCTCACAATCCACTAGGAAGCAGTAAGGCTTAAATAAGGCCGTAATAATTTATCAACAAAATATTATACATAATATCCCACAATAAAATTATAAATACCATTGATAATTCCCCGATAATAATATAGATGAAACTTGGAAGGAAATAGGAGGAACTCACATTCTTTCACAAATAATAAATTTCTCCAATACAAAAATATTTTAATGGAGGTGGCTATAAATTGTCTCACAAAAGATCAGATAATCTTTATAAGAGTTGAGGTAGACAAAGGAGAAAAAATGAAAATTGGGGGACCCCATGAATATATACCCAAGATGGAAAATAAGGCCACACCATAATGGATATTTCCATGTGGAAATGGTAGGGAAAACAATTACATTGCAACATTCTTGGATAAAATTCGATGTGCCTAGATTAAGTGGATATTTTGAAATGGTTGTGAAAATACCCATTCTAAAACTCATTCATTCCCTTAGATCCTATAAAACTAGGGTACTGTTATGTATGTATTTTCTCAATAATAATCTATAAATATTCATGATTTTTATGCTCAAAAATTACATTTTATACTACTGATATTAAATAAGGTGTAGTTTATGAAATTAATATTATTTACAATAATTATTCATAAATTAAATTCAATGTATTATATTCATTCCATTATTTTTCAAAGAATTTGGAACCATTATTTTTGTTTTCAGGAAACACTGTTCATGCCATACATTGATAAACATAATTCAAGGAACAAAACCTTTGATTAGAACAATGCATAAGGAATGAAACATACATTTAGAATAGTACGTATGGATGTCAACCCTACATTATAAAAAAGGATGGTTAATTAATGTTATGTTTTGGATGGAACACATTGTTTGAGAAAAAAACATATGGTTAATCAACCTTACTTTTATCATTAACCTTATATTGTAATCCTTATGTTCGGAGAATGAAAAATACACAGATGGACCCAACATTTGGTATTTTGTCTTTTTTTAAGGAAGCCAATGTTTGACTATTCAACATCATTGATTTAATTACTTGATTCTATCTGGGATTTTTGCTATGGTACTAAGAGAATTAAAGATATGACTAAATCTCATTTGTGACCGATTTAGAGCTCATTATGATTGATTCCACAATCTGTATTAATCATATAGAATCAATCATATTTTTAATTGATGATACTAATCCTATGAATAATTTGTATTTGAACATCTGTAATATATCATGCGATTTTCCTGGATGTGGAATACCGAAGCAAGATATATTTTCTACATATTCTATCACAATATCTTTTTGAGATATACATTCACATATAATTCTGTTTTCATATAAATATATCTTACATTTCTACTTCAATAGTTGATCAACTTTTTTATTTGAAAAAGAGGCTATTCTTTGAAGGATATACATTTTTTCAACCTCATACCACTATAAGTGTACTGCTGTTATTTTTTGATTTTAAAATTGAAGTTGATTTGAAACCATTATCTCTATTGAGTTATTTGTTCCTTAAGATATTCATTTATAAAGAATAATATCCTTTTATTGATAGTTTCTACTACTATAACTATGAAGATAAACTCAAATTAACAATATATCATATCACATTTGATTTATTGGAGTATCAACTGCTCATACTCAATTGTGGTGAAGTTTAATCTTCTTGTACTAATTTGTAGATAATTAGTTCCATATAAATTAACTAGAAGGATCTGTTTAGAAATGTTGTTAAGGTTTCATCTTCCTTCAGTAAGTTGGGGATTTGAAGGTATAGTTATGACAGGACATTTCTAGTGATATTTACTAATCATATTGAGAGAGAGAGTTGGTTGAGTGTACTAAGGAATTTTGTGTGCAAAACCATTATAAATTTTTTTGTTTCATTCTTTCTTTTTATACACTACTCATACTTTTCACAGAAGAGAACACCACATACCTGCATAAATTGTAAAGATATTTAAATGCCTGAAAAAGTGGTGATTTTCAAAAATACAAAATTAGACCCCCCAAACATATGTTATATTTGTATTATTCCATCAAAACAATTGGTATCAAAGGTGGGATTTGTGATAAAGAAATAGTAAGATTAAGTATAATAAGGTATATACAAATAATATAGAAATGTCTAATCCAAAGTAAGGTATAATTATGGTTCATGCTCAATATTTTAATAGAGACAACTATGGATGCTGGAAATCATGTATGATAATAAATCTAAAAAATCTCGGCTTCAATGTCTATTCAAATATCATCACTCTTTATGCAAATCTTAAAAATAAAGAGACTTGGATTGCTAAAACATAATCTGAATATGATACCAATTCAAAGTAAATGAATTCCATAATTATGGAATTAGATCTAATGATATAAATTGAGCATCACAATTCCCAACCGCCTATGAAATGTGGCACACAATAGTGATAATATAAGAAGGTAAAGATAACATCAAATAGATTATCTATGATGCTACAAAAATAATGTTTGAAAAAATTATAATTTTTTTACGGTGAAACCATCACACAACTGAATGTATTATTTACAGATATTGTTAACAATATTAATTCATTACAAGATCCAACAGTCAATCTGACAAGGAACTGAATGTACATAGACTGCAACCCTTAAACTGGAATGGACTATCTATATCCATTTAACAATAATCACTCGTAAAGAATTTAACTATGATGAAACTAGTTGGAACATTGATGTTGGAAGAAGAAGAAATGAATATTGAAGCTGAAAATCACACGTTTTTATAAAGGGAAAATACTACCCTCTAATTTACATATATGAATCAATATATAAAGCCAAAAAATGGTTTCAAACAAGAAAAAAATTCATACTCCTCATAATGTAAAATGGAACATGAATAGATAAAATGAAAAATTATCAATTTCTAAAAGAAAAATAGAGGATTCGGAAAACCGAATATGAATAGAGAAACACAACCTAGAGATGTAAGAATCTATGAATGAATAAAATTTGATCATAACAAACCAGATTTCCATTAATCGAATGATGAATGAATGATGAATGAAAATTAATATCTGAAAAAAACTGATTATGAATATAAAGGTATGGGGACTATGAATGCCATAGATATTGTATCTGAAAACTCCAGTAGCTCATTCAAATTCTGATTTATAAAAAATATTAACAAAATATCAAGGCCAATATTTTCATTATGGAAACGGAAGAAGAAAATATACATAATTATTACTATTCTGCTTTCAAATCATGTATCTTTTAAAATTATAATTCGGATTCTTACGATTCAATGCTAGATGAATAATATGATTCCTTTATAAATATTATTAAATCATTAAAAAATATTCATAATGTTTTTCAAGGTGAAACAGACACTATGATAAAAAAACAATAATTAATTGAAAATTTTAATTCATATATATCAAGCTATATTGATCATGAAAATAGGATAACATAATTATATGTTGTAGTAGATTAATATAAATGCCTTGAATGCATTTTTATAAAGGATAATATAATCTCAATGAAATTCATTGAAATAATGTTATTAAAATAGAAAATATTGGAATATGAGGCAAGGGTGAAAACCCAAAATAATATAATAATTTTCTTGTGCCCAATTCAAAAAACACTACCTAATTTTTTTGTGGAATTAAAGGTCATTACACAGAAAAATTATGGAATGATATGAATTATGGAATGATAAATCATATCTGGATTTCTAGATCACCACTCACTGTCATTGATGGACCAAAGAGGATCTGGGTACCAAAAAATTAATTTTTTAATTGACTTTGAATGAAAATGTACATAGAAAAAAATACTATATGGTACATGGATAATGGCTTCTCCAAACACATGACTGGAGACTCATCAAATTTCCAAACATTAACAAAAATTAATTGAAGTATAGTCACATTTTTTGACAATTCAAATGGAAATATTGTTGGATTTGTAACTATTAGAGATCCAAATACTATATCAATATATAAATTACATTATATGAAGGGTTAATGAATATCATGATAAGTATCTATAAACATTTTAATGATGTTTTTTAGGTTGATTTTTATAACAATTCATTCTCTACTTCCAAATATAAGAAGTTTAAATTTAGAGAACCTATAACTATGAATGTTTATACTTTGGATCTTAATTATTGGTGTCAAGAAAAAATGAACTGTTTAGCTGCTATGACAAATGAGTCATGGATCTAGCATAGAATACTTGGACATTGTAATATATATTATTTTAAAAAAAAATTCTAAGATTGTTTTTTTAGATTTTCATAGACCTATGTTTGAACATGATAGATTTTGTGATGCATGCACAGTACCCAAATAACAAAAATCTTCTTTCAAATATATTTACATAATTGCTACATCTAAACCTTTAAAACATATCTATATGGAGTTTTTTGAACCACCTTGAGTAGAATGTTTGGATGTTAAATTATATATTTATGTTTTACTTAATGATTATTATTTATTTACATTGGTATATTTTCTGAAACTCAAAAGTGAAGTATTCACTAGTTTGGAATGATTTTGTAAAATTGTTCAAAATGAAAATGGTTTTAAAATAATTTGATCATCATGTGATCATGGCGGAGATTTTGAGAGTAAATAATTTAATTTGTTCTGAAACCAATGTATTATGAAAAACATATAGGCACCAAGAACACATTAAAAAAAATATAATTGTTGTAAGAAGAAACAAAAATATTCATGAAATGGAACGAACTATGATAAATGAATAGAGCCTTCAAACCTATCTCTAGGTAGAAGCTGTAAGCACAACTTTCTATATCATGAATAGATTTTTAAAAAGTTATATTATTAAAATGACACCCTATAAACATTGGAATATAATAAAACCTAAATTAATGTACTTTAAATTATTTAGAAGCAAGGGGTATATCTTGAAACCTAAAGACAATCTTTGTTAATTTTATTTAAAAGCTGATGGTGGAATATTTTTAAAATATTATGATACTTTTATAGCCTAGAGAGTGTTTAATAATATGTCGAGGATTGTTAAATAATCAGTTCCTGTTATGTTTGATGAAACTAACAATTTCAATAAAAAGATAGAACAAACAGTTGAAATTACAAACTCTTTTGAAAACATGATATATGAATATCTAAAATACTATTTTGAAAATAATATAAATAAAATAAAGCCTAGTTTACAAGATCCTGATACAATAGAACATAAAATTGTCTTACCAATACTATATAGAATATGAAAGAACCATCCTTTTGAAATTTTTATTGGTGACCTTGATAAATGAATTAGAACTAGATGAAGTGAAGGAAACCTAGGTGAAAATTTTGTCTTTCTATCTCAGTTAGAACGTAAATTAATTAAAGAAGCTTTAGAATATAATTTGTGGTTATTAGAAATAAATGGATAAGTAAAAAATTTCAAAATAAAAGATAATTGTGATTCAGTAGAAATTCATTTAGATTAGACAATAATAGGAACTAAGTGGATATTTAGAAATAAATAGGATGAATAAGGGTTTGTAACCAAAAATAAATCTACATTAGTAATTAAATAATATAATCAGGAAGAAAGAATAGATTATGATGAAACCTTTTCACATAATTCTATATTAGAAGAAATTATAATCCTTTTTCCTTATGAATCCCATATGAATTTTAAATTAATTAAGAAATATATTAAATCAAAAAATTTAAATGGTTATTTAATGGATGAAGTTTATATTTATAAACCCCCAGATTTTGAAATCCATCTAAAAATAGATTTATTTTCTAAACATAAAAAAAACTTTATGTCTTTAAAAACACCTAGATATTGGTATGAAATATTAAGATCATTTTTTGTTTGAAAATGGATTTTATGTATGACTAGTTGATCCCTCTATTTTTTAGAATATTTTTTTATAAAATTTTATTAGTAAAAATTTATATTTATGATGTAATATTAAGTTCAATAAATAATAATCATTTTAATTATATTTCAAAACTATAGTTAGAATAATTTGGAATGAGTATGAAGGGATGACTGAATTTATTTTTAGGATATAATATTTATAAAAAATATGATGGTAATGTTTTAAATGAATGTAAATATATTATTTATTTATTGAAAAATATTGTACATAAAAATCGTAATACTAATACAATGACCATGTATAAAAATATAAAACATTATTTAGATGAAGCTGGAAAACTGTTTGACAACAAGTTATATAATTGTATGTTTGGTAATTTATTATATCATACTACTTGCAGACTCGACATAATGTTTTATTTATGTTTATATCACTGATTTCAGTTAAATCCTAAAGAATCATATCTTACTGATCTTAAAAAATTGACCTTTAAAAGTATATATTTGTCAAATATCTTATTTACCTTAAATCTTCTGATTTTAAATTAATTTCATTCTCATATTTTGATTTTGGAGGGTGTAGAATATTTTGAAATGAACCTAATGAAATAGTCACTTTTTAGGAAAATATGTAGTGCTATGGTCGAGTAAGAAAACAAAACTCTGTTTCCCAGTTAATAGAAAAGGAAAAATGCCTTTCTACTTGTAGTTATTATGCACACATACTATGATTGAAACAAAATTTACTTGAATTTAAACTAAATTTAATAATATACCTATTTTATGTGATAATACTAGTAAAATAAAAATTATAAAAAATGATCTAAGTCATTCTTGGATTTAGCATATTAAAATATGACATGCTTTTCTAGGAGATAATTTTATTAAAACGATATATGTTTAGAATTTATAAATATTGAAATTCCATTAGATTATATTTTTTCTAAACCACTTTTCACTACTAGTTTTTATTTTTTAATGTGTGGTAGTAGGGTTAGGTTTATTTAATTTTAAATAAATTTTTATCAATTTATTTTTTCAAAAAAATTTATTATCTTAAATGCTTTTTAATATAATATTTTTATTGTGTTATTTTTTATATCTAAATATTATTTGATATTTTTTTAAATTTCTATCTCAATTTTAGTTTCAAAAATTAGGTTTTCAAAATTAAAATTTTTTATGATTTACCTACAGAATCAGCACCAGTATCCATACCACATCACCCATTTTTCAGAAAATCCTTCAACATTCATTCCCCTTTATTTTCAAACCGTTTTCCTACTAGAGCCCTCATATTTAATCAAAAACCAAGAATTTAAAATCCCTGAACATTTGGATTCTTAGAAAAGAATAATAAAAAATGAACCAAATAATGTGACCTAAGAGATTTGAAGCATCAGCGTGTCCCCATCAGGAAAATTCTTCAAAGAAAAGTCATAGATTTTGAAAGGATGTATGGGACAAAGCCTCTCCTCAAGCAAGATATTGCATATCATGGTTTGGGATTTCAATTTAATTAGGAGAATTATTTTTTTATGAGAAAAATCAAAAGTAGTATTACAAGGATGTTCAGTTTAGTTTTGGGAAAATTGAGAAATTAATATTTTCTCAAATAGATGATATGTATTTTTCAATCTTCTTAGTAGATATCACACATATTATAAAATTCCCTTAGTACGGAGTATTCAATTTTGATATTCAATCATTTGGAGAACAAGATTAAAAATCAGAAGACATCATGCCATTTTTATTTAGATCATCAAATTTTAGGAAAATGTTTCTAAATGATCTTGAGGAGGAACATTATGTGTTGATAATGTTTATTAACACAGATATTCCTCCTAGGGATGCTTATATGAAAGAGATTTTGTACCCATAAATTTATATTATAAATTTTTTAGTGACATAAAGTGGTCTTTATCAATATATATTCTATGTTATATGAGTTTTTTTCTATTCAGAGGCTAGGATTTCATTCTTTCTCTACGGAATAATCCATTCTATTTTTTATGATAAAATTGATTTTTCTTTTTTATTATAAAATAAAATTTCATCTCAAAAATGTTTTAAACGTAGGTACTCTAAGACTTATTTGTTTCTTTTGGAGTATTTTAAAAGGTAAAATCATGCATTTTGTTGTGGGTGAACAACAAAAATATTGATCTTATTCTCAGAGAATGATGTAAATGTCAAGTGTGCAGGTTCATCTTGTTTAATAAATGATGAAGTTGGAGAATCCTAAATAGAAGTTATTGATTATCCCACTAAAGTTATTCTTCGGTATGATGTTATAGATATTGATGAATATGGTTGAGAAGAAGGAATTCATGAAAAACATTTCTTAATACCATTAAATAGAGAAGAACACCAGCTTGAGGATCCATTGAATGGATCTGGAGATGCAACTCATTCAGTCTATTTGGAAGAACCAGATTGGGATTTGGCCAAAAAGTAGAAAGTCAAGCTCCTAAAATTAGGGGTTTTCCTCAAATTGATCAATAGAAAGAAACTAATCAACAATATCAATAAATTCATAAATCTATAAATGAGACCACTAAAATCATTGAACCTTATGTTGTCTCTAACATTTTTCATTCCATCGAGAGATCTCCATATATCAATGGAGAAATTACCAAAGTCCATGATGGTAAGCCTTTTTCAGGTGAGAAGTCTGTGGATAAATCATTTTCTATTTAGGATGATTATCCATCAAAGAAACATGATGAATGAAAATTTAATTCTATAACAAGTTTGATTCAAGATATTTTAACTTTGTTTGAGAAGGTTCTTTAAGATAATAATTATATTCTACATGAACTAGAACCATAAATAAAATATCTAGAATATTTAAAAATTTCATCTGTTCCAATGATAAAATTGTATTCTATTTAGACTCAGCCTGATGACTTTAGAGATCATTATATTTCAATAGGGTATTTTGATGTTATTAAGAGAGATTTTTTAGATTAGTTTTGATAAATGAAATAAAAATATATCTATAAAATATATTTTGGAGATTTTAAATATTATTAAGAATTTTAGTTTTCTTCATTTAAGGGAGATATCGTTCAGTCAACAGCATCGGCCTCAAAAACACCAATATCGACCAATATTATTAAAAGATTTAAAGATATAAAATCAGTAATGGATGATATGAATGAAAGTCTTCAATCTATTCAATTTAACAGTTCTCAGTTTTCTGGTTTGTTGGATAATTAAATAAATTTTTTGAGAAATTGACTATAAGTGAACTGGGCATCAGTATACTACTTAATATGTTATGTGATAGGATATCCCTGTTTTTTTAGATAGTGGATAATCTCAATGATTTTTCTAATTTATATTTCATTAAAAGCATGAATGTAAGTCAATATTCATGAATTTAGATAAGTAAGTTCCCTGAAAATCATTCATAAATGTTACAAGATCAGATGGAATATTTGAAAGAATTTTTCAAGACACTTAGGATTCACCAGTACTAGTACTAGAAATCACTTCTGACTAAAATCGTTATACTTCTACCTGACCTGTTGTTTATCCTTTTTCTCAATCCAAAAAATCAATTTTATTTTTATATTTTTTATATTAATTTCAATTTTTCTGTTATCATATGCATATTTTATATATTTTATTATATGTTAATCTCTACTACTAGAACCCATGTCATTTTTATCAAAAAAATAAATTATAATCCTTCATTTATTATTCTATACAATATTGAATGTTTTTTACAACTATTTATTATACTTTTTTATATCCTAAAAAGGGGTGAGAAAATTGGGTGAACATAACATTCAAACTCAACATTTTATTTTTTTTTTAAAAAGTAAATCGCTATGTAAAATCAAGAATTTTCTTTGATAAATTCATCATTTAAGAAACAATTTCGTTCTTTAAAAGAATATTTCATTCCTGTTTACAATTTATTAAATTATTTTATGTGATTTTTTATCATAAAAAGGGAAGGATAAATGGGCATGTATTTTATCGAAAATACTCTATAAATCATATTGATTTTGATGCTCAAAAATACACATAGTTGTATTTATAATGATATTATTTTATGTGTATTTCAATAAATTAATTTTAATTGCAATATTTATTCTATAATTATATTCAATGTATAAATCTCCATGTCTTATTTGAAAATTTTTAGGAACTCATGTTTACGATTTTTTGGAAACATCGTTCGTACCCAACATTGATAAATGTAATATAAGAAACAAACATTATACATAGAAAAAATGCATAAGGAATGAACCCTATGTTTATAATATTATGTTTGTATAATCAAACCTACGTTATCAAAAAATTATAGTTAAAGAATGTTACATTTGGATGGAACTATATGTTTGAGAAACAAATGCATTGTTCACCAAATTTACTTTTATCCTCAACCTTTTTTGTTTGGAGAGTGAACACTACATAGTTTAACCCTACATTTAGTATTTTTTTGTTTAATGAAGGAACAATACATTTTACTATTCAATATTAGATATTTAATTTCAATATTATATTAGATATTTATGTAATGGAATTGATAGAATAAAAGATCTAATAACATCTCATTTATGACCGATTCAAATCTTTTTATGATTGATTAAAAGATACGTATCAATCAGAGGAAATAAATATTACTCTTAAAGGAAGTTATGAATCCTTCAATTATTTCATATTTGCATATCCATAATCTATCATATTATTTTCTTGGATCTGGAATACTGAATAAATCTATCTATTCAATATATTCTATCTCAATATATATTTCAAATATATATCCATATATATTACTATATTCTTATGAATAAATTTTACAATGCTACTGAGATGAACAATTTAATTTTTTATTCTAAAATGAAGATATGATTTGATAGTTCTACAAATATCATCATTTACTACAAGAAGAGTATTGTTTGCTATTTGTTGTTATTCAAATTGAATATCATTTGAAATTAGGATCATTCTATAGTTATTATTTCTTGAACACATTCATTTAAGAATAAGATGATCTATATAAAATTAATTGATACTGCTACAATAATGAATACCAACTCATATCCTCATTAAATAAAATCTATTTTCATTTATTGGATTATCAACTGCTCATACACAATTGTGGGGAAATAGATTCTTCATGTACTAAGCTGTGGGTAACCGGTTCCTACTAAAAGAACCAGAAGGCTCTGTTTTGACTTATTGTAATTGTTTCAACTACCTTCACTTATAAGTGGATTTTATGGTCTAGTGGTAAGAGGACCCTTCTATTTAAATTCACCAAGCTCATAGGGAGATCATTGGTAAAGTATACTAGGTATTAATTATGTGAAAAACCAATATAATATTGTTTTGTTCATTCTATCTATTTATATGATGCTCATAATTATCACAGAGGAGAACGCTGCATATCTACATAAATCACAATGATATTTAAATGACATAATTGGGTTAGAGTTTAGAAAAAATTTCACCCCATTTTATCTTTGTATTATTCTTTCCTAATAGGAATAACCATGGCCTGACCTAGGAACCATAATAAAATAGTCCCCTAAAAAATAGATGCAAGGTTCTCAACACATGTTAATCTAGTTCATAGTATCAGATACCATTATAAAGTGACTACTGATAAGGTAGATATGGAAAGGCTAATGTCCAATCTAAATGTCGTAACATCAATGACCTCAATCCACACTCCCAACATAAACTTATTCTTGATCAACCCATGACTTATATTATAGTGCTCCAAAAGTGCTACATTGAGGTTAGATAAGTTAAATTAGGACACTCATTCCATTAGTTCACATTAATAATAATTTTATCTCACAAATAGTTACACCACCACTAGAACCCAAGAATTTAATTTCTTTAGAGTTAAGATACAAACACACTTATTTTACAAAACTTATAAAACTCCTCTATAATTATACCCCTCTAGAAGCCGTTATAGTTTTATTATATGTTATTAGAATCTGTATAACCTAGGTAATTCAAAAACAAAAAAGGGGTAAAATCATAGGCACATTAAGGGTAAACATAATATAAATTAATTGATGGACTTATGTAAGAATATGATAATCATGTGCATTTGTGATCATAGTCAAGGTCCCTAAACACAATATAATGAATTAATACCCAAATAAATATGGGATATCAATAATAAATCTATGAATTAGGTTTTGAGAATAATATAAGACATGATTCTTCAAAACATGACAATATTTACAAACATGTGAATATAACATGAACATATGCATAGAAATAATAACATAGTAGGTTATGAATTCATATAATTATCATTCATAACACAGTGTGTTAAAAATTCATGATCGTCTCATTAATATTTATCTCATGGGATATCATTCATAAACAATGCATTTTCCGTTTATATAGGTCACAACCATTATATAATGATAAACCATACATGAAAGCCTTAATATTTTAAAAACCACTTAATTTACACATGAAACAGAGATGGGTTTCCTAAAAAAATTTGTAGAATATTTTATAAGATATTGAGATAAAGAAGATGGATAATACCCTTAGTGATTATTACCATGAGAAACATTTAGTTATGCTAACATAGATGAAAAACACTTCTATAAGGGAATTAAAAATTTCATGGGGAAAGTAGAGGAAATAATTTTTATATTTTTTATCTATTTTTAAAAAATACATATTAAACATGGGTAGGAAGTTTATTAAATAGAATTAGTTGATGAAGAAATACAATTTTTCATTATGGAATATTTTTAAATGAAGGAATATTATTTTCACATTTTATAAAAAATCAATGTGTGTAGAAAATAGTTGTGTTGAAAACATAAAATGAATATTAATTTTATATGTAAAGTCATGTTCAGTTAAGAAGACTATTAATTTATCAAATAATTATACATATAAACATCCATGGAATAAAATAAAAATATGGACATTTATAAAAAAGTTCATTACTGAAAAAAAGAGGTATGGTTGGTTTTTCATAAACGAATAACTTTGAGTGAATTAAGAACCAAATAGAAACTGAAATTTTAGGATAAACACTAATCCTGATGAAATAATAATGTATTATAAAATATATATATATTTTAAACTAATATATCTTGTAATTCTATAGTATTCTAATTTAGACATATCAATATATAATAAAAATTGAGATTGGACACTCAAACCCTTTCATTTTTTCTCCATATTTCAAAGGGTTCTCTTAAAACATAGGTTTAACAATAATAACCATATTAATAACAAATTATATAATATCATATATATTTACACGTTTTTATTATTTTATTATAATAATTAAGTATATATATATTTGTTAGGTATAATTTATTTACATCATCAGATGTTGGTAATTTAGATTTTTTCACAAATGTTTTTTAATGGTGATGTCAAAACCCATTTTTTATACTATACTCTTTATTTATAAAGTATAAAAATGTTTAAATAATTTTCTTTAAATGGTTTATAAATCACTATATTAATTTTATTTAATATATTGTTATAGTTTTAGAGAATGAGATCCAGGATGATATTGATTGGCCTTCAATCGTAGTCTTGAATTAGTATATTTAAATCTCATCATGTACATGATTATTATTCATGATTGATTGATTTTATGTACTTATTAAGTATCGAGTGAACCTTATTAAAATAAGATTCTTTTTTTTATAAAAATTTAGTGTGGAGGGAACAACAACTTGGGTTCGCATGGTAGTAAGGATGTAATGGTGTTGTGGGATGAGTGATTTCACAAAGAAAGAGTTGTTAAAAAAAGGTTGAGTATAGAGTAAAATAATATTTGTAGGTGAGTTTTCATTGAAAAATATATGACAGATGGATGGAAGAAGTTTATTTCATAAATATGTGTAAATATCCATGGAAGATGATGGGACAAGAAAAAATGTTGTTTTCATGGAAGCAGTTGGAATATGGAATTTTTTATATCCTAGAATATTAGTGTGTTTTATGGATGGTAAATTCTTTATAGTTGAAGAATGTTATAAATATAGAGATTCCCGTAGAATAATTTTCCCCAAAATTAGGGGATCTAGAATATTCACAGATGTATCTCATGGAAGGATTCTTAATGGAAACTCTAAATTTTATAACATTTATACTGTATTTGTATTTAAAAAATACACATTAGTTTCCCACTAAAACAAGTTTTATAATATCCATTTAAATATTTACACAAATAATTTCATTTTATCAATCAATATCATGTTGAAATTAAAAATTGATATTTCAACCATTTATAATTTACAATTTACACTAATGTTAAAAAAAATAACATTCCTCGAATAATTTGAATAAAATAGAGAAGTTTAAATTCTTTTTAACAACTAAAACCAGTTTATATAAAATTAATACATCATTATTAATTATATTTAATATTTATGAAAAACATTAAAAATCTAGATTTAATCTATTTTACAATTTCATTCCAGATTTCAGAAAATTATGAATAAAATAATAATTTATCTCGGATTTATTTAATTTATTAGGTAAAAAACAATGATATATATATATATATAAACGTCATCACATATCACTACCCCACAATTGAACCATTGAAATCCTAGGTAATACATTGAAATAAATTATAAAAAACCCATTAAAAAGATATATAATTCTTAATTTCAAATATACACTAAAAATGAGAAACAAAAGTCATTAATAGATTGAATTTTCAATCCTCTTTTGTAAAATTCAATCACTAAATTACATCAATTTTGTATTATGATTAAAAAATTGGATTTAAAAAATTAAATTTAATTGGTATACTTTTTTGAACTGCTTTACCTTCATTTTTTGACTTTTCTTTATATTCTTTACACCAATATTGTAATTCCCATTTTATTGATCTAACTCAAATGAAATATAAAATAACTAATTATTAATTTATTTACTTAGGTTTAATTTTCCTAAAATGAATGAATTCATTTTTTTAAATTTAGCACTTGTTAACATTTTATTTTCAAACAATATATTTTCAATACAATATGAGAATGCACTTAATGATTAAAAAAATGTAATTACTCACACACATGATCCCTAAAGTCATAGAGATTCATCATGGGGATCTAACTTTTCCTCTTTATTTCATTTTTGTACATATCTATTTTTTGAGTTATCTAACCAATTATTTCTTTTTTATAGGTTAATGCTTGTTTTAACCAAGATCCAAAATCATGTTTCCCATTTTATAATCTCAATTACATTAATATATTTTCAATTAAATCCCCATTAATATATATAATTAAATATTTATATTAAAATTGAACTCTATTCCACACAAAAATAATTCATGTTTTGAAATTTCAAAAGTAATGAAATCATCAAAATCTAGTAGAAATAATAACAAGGTTTTGTTTCATTAAACTAATAGAATTTTTTAAAAAGATCCCAAAAAATTATATAAAAATAGGTTGGTACAACATATATAATTAGAGGATGGTTTTATGAATTTAAATTTTGTTCTTTTTCATTTATTAATTTTTTTGATCATTTTTTCATGTTTCTATTTATTTAAATGATATTTTCACTAAAACATACTAAAAACGACATGAAAATAAAAAAAAGGGGCAAACAAAGAATCCCTATATTACCCCATCCACCAATCATAGTTTCCACTATTTCCTCTATATAACTTCAATAGTTAGCATGAATAATTCAATTATTTGTTATAATTTTATTGATAAAATATTTATAAGATGGAAAGAGAAAAATGGGATGATGTTATTCTTTTAAATGTGGAAATAACTGGGGAGAAGTTATTAGCCCTATTATTTGGATTACTATGGTTTCCAATAATTTTAAAAGTGTTTTAAAAATTATTTACTATAATAAAAATAAATAATTTTAAAATTTTTTAAAAATTTAATGCTTAAGTTTTGAAATAAGATAAGAAATAAAAAGTAATGAGATGAATATTAGGGATTTCCCTTCTAATAGGGGTTGTAATTTAAATTATCAATAGTTGGAAAGGATTTGGACTATACCAAGTTTTTTGGTTCCTTGACTTTTTATTACCCAATATTTTATGATTTTTTTCAAATAAATATAATTTCATAAATAACTATTGTTAGACAAAACATCATGTTATATCAAACCACGATATACTATTAATAAAATCATTAAACATAACTAATATAACCTAGTATTTAATATTTCTTTCTTGAATAGTAATAAAAAATTAAATATTATTAATAATGGGTTTATGTAAAAGAAAATATATTGATTATGAAGTATTAATTTTTTATTAAGGACTTTATATGTTTTGAAAATACTATTTTCTCAAAAAATAATTTTTATAGAATTTTATATTGAAAAACTTATAAAATGAATATTTTAATCTTTTTAAATTTTATTTTTCAAAAATTTAATTTTCTAAATAATTATTTCAAAATTATCTTAGGGTTTATTTTTATAATTTTAGGAAAATTTAATTTTTCTATGAATAGTGAAAATAATGGTTTTTAATAAAAAAAAACCTTTTCATTTTATGCATTTTAAATTTTCAATCATGATTAATTTTTTTTTAAAATTTTAATGATTTCACTTATATATTTATTAATACAATATATATCATTGGACTATATTTCAGAAAAATTTTGATATTAATCTTTTCTATTATTATTAAAAAATTCTCTTTTGAAAATGCCTTTTTCATTAAATGTGTATGTTTAATTTTAAATTAAAATATTAATCTTATATGAATTTAATTTTTAAAAATTTATTCCATATTTTTAAGCATAGTAAATATTATCATTTAACATTGGAAACATAATTTTTGATCAAAATGAATATTAAAAATAATAAAAAATTATTAACATGGTTATGGTTAAAATTAGTTTCCAGGGGGTTAAATTAAAAAGATAAGGGAATAAATGACCAATAGACTGATCCAAATAACATTTTATATAAATATTTGGACTTTATCACCTCTAATATAACAGAATAACCAATTTGGAATTGTTTTTTCATGTGAAAAACATGGGCACGCATTATTCTTCTAAAATGTTCCTTGATTGTCCTCTCCCTCAATTACAAAAATCCCCCTTTTCACACTACCCGAAATATTTTTTCCTTCCAATAAATGTCCAAATACGTTACCAAATTCCATCCTCCAATTATATAGTCATTTTTGTGATCATAAATTTAAAATAGGAATGCTTTTTGTTTAAACTTAAATAGGTTATCCCAAGAAAAGGTGTCCTTTTCAACCAAGCCCTTCTATTTTATCTATTCTTCCACCACTTTAAAATATTATTCAATTATTATTATAAAATAAAAATATTTTCAACCATATATTAATATTTAATTATTCTGGGGTCACATTATATATTGACCTTATATTCCATAAAATGTAAAACAAAACCATTAATGGTGTGTACCACAGACTACCACCTCATGAACAGATGTAATGCATTTTTTTCAACACCACTCATGGAGGGATATAATGATGGATTTAAAATATTTATATTATAATTATTTCATAATAATATTTCATTAATTATAATATCTCATATACTTTCTAACTTTCAATTCCATGGGAATATGATAATGTCACTCATGTGTCTGGCGGTATACCATATCATGAAGTGATGTAATTCATTATTTATGTATATTTTATATAGAAAGAAATAAGGATATGTTTACTGAAAATTTATGATATATATAAATTTATATAAAATAAATATTATTCTATAATGTTAATATACTATTTACCATTCTTTTATTATATCCTTCAAGAAAAAAGAAACAGTGTTCATGCACACATATGGCCTAGTGTCTCCAAGAATAGTCTAATCAATTTTCTATCTCTAAATTTAATCCATTACTATAAATATGTATATATTTTATTTCTTTTAAATTTATATAATGATTAAAATTATTTATATGATGGATCCATGATCAATATATAAGGAATGAAATTACCAAACAAAATCATACCTGAAAAATTAAGTATTTATTACCCAAAACATGATTTTAAGAAGGAATCTTTAATAAATGGGTAATAAAAGATCATAAACAAATCACATATGATATTATATATTTAATTATTATTTTTCGTAATTTATGTATAATAAAATTATATTTTTTAAATAAGATATTCAACCATTTGTGGAAGAATTAGAGGCTTATGGTAAGAGATATCTATTCTCTCTTTTATTTATGGGTGACATATACCATATTCATCACTTATTTCTTTTATGTCATGTATATATTTTTCTTTTAATGTGTTATATCATTATTATCTTTATTTTAATGATATATAAAGTTTCATTTGAAGTTATCATTTAAAGGGAAATAAGATTTCCAAATATACCAAAGTGGTAAGTGGGTTATGTCTTAGTATTGTTTATTCGGAAAATAAGCATTTTACACCTCTTGTATTTTTGTGTTGTGTATATACTAACAATGAATATATTTTATTACCCTTAAAATATTAATTATGTGATTTAAATATCCATACAATGTTATTTTTTAAGGGGGATTATGATTCAAAATAAAATAAAGTTGTAAGTGTTTAAATCATACTATCTCATTATTTAATGGGTTTATTTATGAAATGCTTCAAATGATGAGATATTATAATCCAAAATTAAATAAATTCATTAGTTTTACTTATGTATCTTTTAGAAAATACAATTTTTTCATTTTTTTACTATCATATATTATTAAAGATACCAAATGAATTGTTTTAAGAAAAATAAACATTATTTGTATCTTCAGTTGGGAATCCTTTTTCATCAATATTTATATATTTAATTAATTAGAATAATGTTTTCAATATTGTCTTTTGATTTTATAAATAAACTTTTTACCATATTATAATTTTTTTTAAAATGTTTTCATATGAATTTTCATGACGTTTAACAATCAAGAACCTTCTAGATATTACCAATACAGGGAATGGAGTTCTTGGTTTTATATGTATAGAATGAATATAATTTCCTGGTTTTTTGAATAACTGGTGCCTTAAATAATAATTTTTTATAGTTTATTTTAAAATAAAAGGATTTTGATAATGTTTTGTGAGATTTTATTTTCAAAAAGTTTATTTTAATAGAATTGTTATTATTATCAAGAAACAATGCATGTGATTTTAATTTAAATATTATTTTCACTCTAAGATAACATCCATTGATGTTACTTATTATTTAAAATAGAAATGATCAAATAGTAAAATAAATTTTATTTATGTGAATGGTTTGTGTTTATGATGACACGTTTTTTATAAAACTGGTTTCCTTTCCATGGTTTATGCAATTTTGAAATGTATGTGTAACCCATTTCTTTTCATCTAATATGATATGATACATGTTTTATAAAGCCCATTTTTTCATGTTTTATAATATGATATATTTTTCAGGTAGATCATTTATTTTCATGGAATTTTTTATGATAAATATTTTTATTAATTACATTCCCTTTTAGGGGTTCTAGAATTATGAATTTCTAATGATTTTTTGTCACATGTTTGTTTGGTTTTCATTATATAACAGGGGTACTTTATTAACAAAGAATGTGGTTATAACTGAGGATAGTTTCCATGTTATGACCAAGTAATGGTATGACCTATATCCCCCTCAAATGAATTGTTTTCAATTTTATATCTGATGATATCGCTATGGGAAATAGGTTGATGTGCTTGATCCGTTATAGGAATCAAGTTGATGGTATTGATCCACTATGGGAAACATTGGATGATGCCTCATCCATTATGAAATGGGAAACATGTGATGATACCTAATTCATTATGAAATGGTAAATAGGTTTTAATGATTTATCCATTGTTATTTTATGGTCTCAAATTTTATCCTTTACATATTTAATGTTTTATATACTTATGATGTTTCCATTACTATATGACATGAATATATGGTTCATGATTTATTTATTTTAATTTTTTAGTATTATGGATTTTATATTTCAAAATGATAATGTTTTATGCTATGGATAATATTTATGATCCCTAATAGATTGGGTATGAACATTGTTTTCTATATTCATAATCACATTTCATTATTATCGTCTTATTATTTCCTATAATAATCATCATATATCATCCATGATAACCCATACCGAGAATTTGAGTTCACCCTTTATAATGATTCCTTTCTCTTGGTACTGAAGAAATGATTAATTACTATATGTTTATAAATTGTAAAAAATTGGATGATCCTTAATTGAGATGGTTAATATCAATCATTAAATAAGAACATTGAATACCTTGTATTTAAAGCAATATAACCATTACTGTTCTCTGGAATGTATTTTTGAATCATATTTAATATTCATATAAAATGATTTTATATTTATGTATGAAAATATACATTCAATACATTTTGTGTCCTATAATATTTTACCACACCTTTGTAAAATATGATAATAATATAGTAGTGAGATACTAAATTATTTTTCTAGTGATATTTCTAAGAATACTTTTATATATATGATACTATCATAAATTGTTTTTTTATAAAGGGATAATGTGGTTTTCATATCAACACAACCCTTTAAAGATTCTATAAGTGGAAATGGCTCTAGAATTGATGTAACTATTTGTAATATCTCCAAAAAGTCAATTTAGTCTTGGCTCAAGCATTACTTACTACAAAAAAACAGGTCTTACTATTCACCAGGTTTGAAACCCCCATGGGATATACTTTAGTTAATGAAAATTTTATTTATAAACCGTCATGAAGGATTTGAATAGATTATGATTATGGATGACATAGGATAAACCTAAGATGTCTTAGATTGAAATGAAGGATTCATGATTTTGAAATTATTTAAATGATTTTTTGGACTATGTGTTTTCCAACTAGGATAATTATGGCTCAAACTACACTTTTTAGATTTGGTCAAAATATGTAACCAAATGGAATGCAGTTAATATTGAATGTGATAGGAATTGAAATTAATATCCTCCTGAGAAAAAACATGTTATGGGATATTGAATACAAAATAAAATTTCAAATCTCACACAACATTCTAATGATATGAATCATACTAAACCTCCAAACTTGTCAATAATTGAACAACATTATACTAATTCCTTCATGAGGAAACATTCGCCTTATTTTAGTATCTATTTTTATCCATTATTTCTTAAAAAATAGATCATTATCAATTAAAATATATTTTTTGTACTTTTGTGTTAGGAGTATAAAAAATTATTTTTGGTGTCTATAATTTTGAAGGAAAAGAAGTATAATGGTGGATATTTACTAAGTATATGAGTCAAGAGGAAAAAAATGACTACATGTAATGGGATGGTTTTAAGAGGATATTCATCATTAATTGCTTCCATCGTAATATATATATAAGTATTGAGAAGGAATTCATTGAGCTCAAAGAGAAGGATTATGAATCTATTGGTAACTATAAATCTAATATTAAAATAATTATAAAGTATGTTAATGGTTTAGTCAATATAAATGAATGAAAAAATTACTAATTATTTTCTTTCCCAAATGTAAGTCTTCAAAAGATATAGGATATAATATAATTTAGTTTCTATGAAGAAGTCGTTCAATATTCCTAGAAGGTAAAAATTGAAATTAGTGATTTCCACTATTCTAATCAATTTGATAGGTAAAACAAGATGCAGTCTATTGATAACATAAATAAATCATGAGGTGGAATGGGATTTTATTCACTCACGTGCAAGAAATGTTGTAAAAAATTTTGTGGGAATATCCTAGGAATCATTTTTTTCCATTATCAGAGATCCGGTTTATAGGGGTTGACGAGACCCAAGGATACAATCAAAACATTTCAAAATTCAAAAAACCACCCATCAAAAGAAACCATGTAAGTCCTTGAGCTGCGAGCCCACACACCACCTCGAAACCTGGAATCACCTGCCACTGCCTCATCATCCTCGGTATACGCCCCCGATGCGACCGGAAAACACACTTTCACTGGGACACCGGCGAGGTTCACCGGCTCCCGTCGACTCCATCATCGGCGACCGTCATTGGCCACCATCGACCATCGTCATCTACTGTCGACCGCCGTCGTCACCAACATCACAGACCTTCAGCATCCATCTACCTTGCCGATACAAACATCAGCGGCGCACACCAGATAATAGGTGGATGCCGAAGAAATCACAACATACGGAAACTTCCACTCACACAAAAACATCATCCTCAAAACAAAGGGAAACAGAATCATCTCATGCTCACGAAGACGCATGAACATCAAATAATGCGGCATGAAACCACCAGATCCATCAATGAAACGGCAACACAAATTCACCCATCTAGGAACTATAAGTAGGAAGGACAGAAAGAAAAAAATAGAAAAACGCACAAAACTGGAAAAGGACCCAGTAAAAACTAGATCGAGTTCCAAAACCCAGCGCCACCAACCATCAGACCCTCGGAAGCCACGCCCCTCACCATATGCCTACGACCATGAACGGTAAGACTCCATCAACCCAAGGACTCTGGGACTCGGTCGTTCGACACCTGCACCACCATGAAAGAAGGCTGAATCAAGCGCACCGTCATGACAACCAAGCCAAGGAAGTCCCCGTCGTGAACCACAAACAATGAAGGGGAGGAAGCGGCGCCTGACCGCGGTGAAACCAGGAGGCGGCACCGAGAGAGAAAACCCTCGCACTGCGTCGCCCCTTACGGGCTCATCCTTGTGGGAATATCATGGGTGGAAGTAAGAAGTTATTTAAGTTTCATAATTTTTTCTATTAAGAAAAATAATATATAAGTAATGTGAAGGAATGCCAATAAAATGGTTGGAGAGATATATTAATAGAATTCCACACCAACAATCCAATTTTTCAAATTCTATATGTTTTGGAATTATAAAAATCGCTACCTTACTCTAATGAGTTATGAGAATGATAATATGAAATGTTCTCTAGATACAAATGACAAAGTTATGTCTTATGAAATCATAATTACTGAAGACAATCACGATAATTTGGGAACTCTATATTATGTAATTTATTGATGAATTATATATTACTATGGTCTATGGAAGTATTATTAAGCATCCTTCAGTGAAATTTGATGTGATTCATATGATTGATTATATATCTCTATATATATTATGGAATAGATAAATCACATTTTTTATTTTTATTGAAATTATGATCGCCTATCTATGCATGGATTAACATATATTGAAAAATGAAATGTTTTTTTGGAAAATATAATTATATTTGAATTAGATTTTGGAAGCATCTAAGGTCCTATTTTTACTTTTTTTAAGTGGTTATGGTATTTTAATTTTCATTTGAGACTTTATAGGTTATTAAAAGTATTGTTATGTTGATCATGGAATTATATGTTATCAAATAATTCCAATCAACAGGATTCAAATTTTGGTAGAATTCTTTAGCAGTATCCTTACGGTTAACAATTTAATGAATACATTATGTTGATGTTTGGAGGTTATTAGATACCATGTTCTCTACATATTGATTTTAGTAAATCTTTAGAGTCTTAAGGAATGACTTATGGACCATATGACGATTTCATTACTTCATCCAGGATGACAAAATCTATCGGGAATATTCATGTCATATAGATTAAGTGGGAATCAATCAAAAAAATGTTAGAATTTCTCTTCTGATACAAATGAAATTTTAGCCTTATATATATATAACTTTTAATTTTTTTATCATATTGGGATTATATATTAGCACATGGTGCTTTAACCAAACATATCTTGACTTCATGATGCATTTCATATATCTCTCTTGAGGAAGTAAAAAACCAACCATGCACATGTATAGACTCAAAGGTTATACCATTGGAGCATGAAATTTCATTAAAAACTAACTACTATAAATTATGGACTATATAGAGAATGTTATATGAAACAAGACAATTTTACTATTCAATATTTTGTGGTGAAGCCACCAGCTTAAGGATTCTTTGTGGGAACCGAAAGATGTAATGAGGATGAAGTATCCTAAATTATTTATACCAAAGTGATGATTTTTTAGGGGTAAATTCATTGGTGGTAGAATGTAACACCTAATGATTTTATGAATTTTTTTAAAAAATTAATTTAATCAATATCATCTGTTATATACAACACTTAGTTTTAAAAAACCATGATATACTATTAAAATTATTACTTAAAATGACCATTATAGCCAAGACGATAGAATTGGAAGTATGAATAGAAATAAACAAATTTTCAGTATCAAATATAATATTATTATATAGAGAAAACATATTGATAAAAAGTTCTTAACTTTTTGGTAAAGTAATTATATGTTTCTAAAAAACTGACTTTTATTACTCTTTGTTGAAAAATAACAAAATTATTTTTTGATGTTTTTTTATTTTTTTGAAAAAATAACTTCATTTTTTGAATCATAATTTGAAAATTATATTTTGATGAATTGTTTAGAAGTTTTTGAAATATTTATTTTTTTAATGAGTTGTGTCAATATGCGATTTTAATAAAATTTATATTTCAATTAATGAATTTTAAAAATTCCCTCTTGTTTAAAAATATATAAATATAAATTAGTTATTTTATATATTAATAAATCCAATTTTTTTCATTGGAATAATTTTCTTATTGTATTTGGATTTGAAAACTGATTAGACTTATGAAAATATAATTTCTGAAAACTAGCTTTTTTATCACATCTGTGAGTTTAATTTTAAAATAAAATATTCCAGTTTATTTTATTGAATTTTGATAAATGAATTAAATATTTTTAATCAAAATAATTAATATTATATAATATGTTAAAAATTATTTTTGATCAAAATGAATAGTTAAAATAGTTAAAATTAATTACCATTGGTATGGTTAAATGGGCTTACCGAGGGATAAACAATAGGAATAAGTGGTAAAATGGCCCAAACACCTGTCAAAATTGAATTTGTGGAAAACTTTGTGCCTTATCGCCTCTATTGTTTGATATTGAATTTGTTTTTTCCATATTTATTGTGAAAACTTGGTTACACTTTATTCTTTTTAAACATTCACATCTTGTCCTCTCCACCACTAATAAAATAACACCAATGTCCTCACTTATTTCCACATAAAAAACCATTTATTTCACCAAATACCAACCCAAATTAGTTTTTTACAACCCTCATCACATTTTATATTCCTTTTTTCTATCAGTAAGACATACTTTGTAGTATTTTTGTTTAAACCATATAAGGTTATCCGAAGAAGAGGTATATTCTCAACCAATCATTTGTATATTATTTATTCTTCCAAATAATTTAAATATTATTCAATTATTATTTTATAAAAACACCAAATTCTATGGTATAATTATATTTCATAATTTTAATTGAATAACCTATATTCCCCTCCTCTTCTATCAAATGGAAAACAAAACTGCAGATCCTATGTATGACAGACTACCACCTCTTGAACCAATGTCATTCATTTTATATCTCCACTTATTATGGATTTATATAATGTTGGATTTAACATATTTATTTTATTTTTATGAAATATTAAAACTTATTTAATTATAATTTCACATATAACTTCTTACTTTCCATTTTAGTGGAATATAATAATGTCGCTCGTGTGTGTGGCAAACTACAACCTCATGAAGCAATATGTATCATTCTTCACATGCGATGTATATAGAATGAAATAAAGATATATTTAATAAAACAAGATATATAAAAATATATATATGAAAAAAACTGTAAATTTTATATATTATTTACCTTTATTTCATATTATCTGTCAAAAAAGTGGAAACAACATTCATGAATACATATGACCTTCGGTCTGTATAAATGGTTTAATCCATTTCTATATATAAATTTAATTTAACACTAAAAATACATGTATATTGAATTTATATTAGATTTATATCATTTTTTAAATTCTATAGATGATAGAACCATGATCATATAGATGGACTAAAAATGCTAATCCAAAACATACATGAAAAACGAATCAGTTATTACCAGAAACATGATTTTAAGAAGGAATTGTTAATAAAACGGTAATAAAATTTCATAAGGAAATCATATATGATATGATATATATATTTAGGTTTCTTGACTATATGTAAAATAATATTATTCTTTTTATACATGATATTTGAATTGTATAATGAAACATGATACTTAAGGTAATATATTTATTGTCTCTCTTGTTTTTCATATAGAAACCTTCCATATTCACCGCTCATTTATTTTGTGTGGTGTATATACTACTACATATAAATTTTATATCCTTAATATCCTTCTTTTAATTATTTTAAAATTTTCATTTCTGTTATTATATAATGGGGCTTACAATTCTATATATACCAATATTGTAAGTGGTTTTTGTCTCACTCTTTTTTCTAGGGGCACATGACTTACACACATCTTGGTATATATTGAATTGTAAGCCCCATTAAATAAATACCAAAATTTAAATTTTAAAATAATTAAAATAATGATATTAAGAATATAAATTTTTTATATAATAGTATATACCCCACACAAAATAAATGCGTGGTGAATATGGAATGTTTATCTATGAAAAACAAGAGAGACTATAAATCTATTACCTTAAGTGTCAAGTTTCTTCTTATAATTGAAATATCATTTATTTTAAGAGTAATATTATTTTACATATATTGAGCAAACATAAAATGATATAAATCTCAAATAAATTCAATATACAGGTATTTTATAATACTATGTTTATTTATTTAAAATATATACTTTCCTTTTATTTTCCTCTCTTAAAAGATTAATGATACTGAAAGAATGTTTTATGAAAAATCATCCATATTTCTCACATAGGTCAAAATCACATTTTCAGCAATATAATGTGTTATAAAAATGTTTTAAAGAATTTTTTTACTATTATAGACCCTTACTAGTGTGATATTACTCATTAAGTGGGATTGTATAGATCCTATAGAAGTGTGATATAAATCACTAAGTGGGGTTTGGAGGATGTCAACTGGGGCCTCAATTTGTTCTTTCTATATTATGATGTTTTCTTCCAATTTTACCAATTCTTAAATTTTTGATACTATTAAAAATATAACATCCTTGTTTAACCCATCCTTAACTTAATCACCCTTATCACCATCTTCTTTTATGAAATTGTACATTAGTTTTATAATAATATTAACAATATTAATATACATAAGCTCACGAGAGTGTGAAAAATACATGATATTAGGATAATAATTATCTAAATCAGAGTAATATCCCTCAAAAGATTCAAATAACATCTCTCTTCCCCAATGTAATACTACTAAAAATTCAATTTTTGGTGCATGTAGTGAGACATGATGTTTGGAACCTTCATCTATATTTTCTCTTTAAATGAACATGGTAAGTGATATTTTTGTTTCTCGGTTGAATTTCTATGTTTAGGATATTATTAATCTTTTGGGTCATGTATTTTTGTAATTATGAATCAATTTCCTCATTGGAATCCATAAAGAGATACCAAAATTCCTTTATAACTATTTCATTTAAGGATAACTTAATCCTTCTACAAAATGTAGAAATACATTCATTATGGGATAAATGTGATTCAAACACATAAAATATTCTTATTTATTAAAAAATAAGTAAAAAATCTTTAAACTTTTTCATCTGATGGTAAACACTTAGTCTAACTATCTAGAAACTATACTATATAGATGAGAGGACTATCATTGTGCCCTCAAGAATGATAATTTTGAAACCATATAATACAACAATTTGGTGGACAATAGTTTTCTATAAAGGAGTTAGGCCTAAGAGATTTACCATCCAAAAATTGTTTATCTTCTTATTTTTTCAATGTTATAAAATCTGGGAGAAATGAGAGTTTTAATGTTTGGATTTTTATTTTATGATATGAAAATTAATACGGACAAGATGATCCCAATCAAGAGTGATGGGGTTGGATCTGTGTTTAATAACATCCTCTCATTATCCAAAAATGTTCATATACAAAAATTGAGTCACTGTCATTCTTGTATTTCCCATCTCTATATTAAGTGTGGTTTTAAATATATAAGATAAATCTTACCCAACATATCTACTGTCACCTCCTCTATAATATAGGTGAAATAAACAAACTCAATCAAGGAATCCACTTTCCCTAGACCCAGTTGAAATCGTTTATTGCTCATACCTCAATCCACGATGATTCAATCATATAGACTATAGAATGAAGTAAAGTAGGTAGAAAAGTCTGTATATGGATGAATATTTAAAAAATGATGATATAAGATAATAATAATCTATCTAACTCTATTATATTCAATATCGTATCAAGTATAAAAATAATAAATATTTTAATTAATTATACTTATTTAGAATAACCAATGAAATATTCCTTAGGGTCCCATCCAATCAATTAGATATCCTTAAACATGGTGTTAGAGATATTATAATTAAAATATCAAGTAAGAGAGAACCACATGATGATTTTATGGTTAAGTGAAATAAACATGAAATATAGACATTGAAAAAAGTTAGATTTAACCGTATAAATGTAGAAAAAATTAAAATTTCCATAATTATTATTCAGAAGATGTCAAATATTATCTATTGGGAAATGGGGATAATATTAATAGGCATTTGAGTGTTTATGCTATTTTCCAATGAATTTCATTGTCATAATATTCATTTTAATTTTATTTAATCAAATTACTACCACATGTCCTAGATGATGGTGATGATGAATTAATTTGAGAGTATTGTCTATATTTCTCTCAGTTGTGGAATTCTTACCATGATTGAGATTCATACACATTTGGGAATATTCTAATTATGGTGTGCCTCATTACTTTATGATTTATCGGAAAAAATATTTTGTTTAAAATTATATCATGAAGAGAATAAAACAATGCATTTGATACTGGATATTGGGATCAATTAAACTAGGTTTGGGGCTTCTTGGATGTTGTACCATCAACGTTATATATGTTGGATTTTCTATTATTTTTTATATTAGTCGATGACGCCCATACATCATGGGGTTTAAAGTGGGATGGTAGATTCAATAATTTTTTAAATCCTCATTCATTTGGGATTTTAAGTGGAAAAATCAGTGTACTAATTGATTTAATACAACATCTACGATCTGGCATAGAGATCGAATATATTTCATGTTGATGTAGATGGTATTAAAGGAATAGAGTTTTTTACCTGGGCAAGGCATGGGTAGTGTGAACTATTTCATGGTGATCTTATCACATTATATAAACTTCTTCATGCTTACTAAGAACATGGGTTGGGCGATCTACATACATATGGATCACATGTGAAATATTTATGTGAATCTGTACAACATGGAGAAAAGTGGAAGATAAGAATTGGAATGTTATGAGAATCTATTAACATGTTTATATAACCACATTGAAGAATTTAATTATGTGGCTGGAGTGTGATTTTTGTCATATCGATGATTGGTTCATTGGGGAATAAAAGATCCCCTTCCAAATTTATCATTTTCATAAAACACATTGAAATATAGTAAAAACAATTCTCAATTTGGTTTACTATATTCCATATCGATCATTGGGATGAGACTCAACTATGATTGAATAGATTTCATGTTCATCAAAACCCTTATTTGAACAACCATATTCATGTTTGACAATATTTTTTTATAGTCTCATCCATCATTCAAGTATCTTGTAATTGGGAATGGGATAACAAATTATTAACAACTGAGTTTAATCAATCTCGAATTGTGATGAATAAACTCAATCTCATTCCCTTTTGGATTGATCTTGGGTTGTCATAGTGTATTTTTAGTTGCGGACTCGATGATGAGTTGTGGTGGATCATGGAACTGGAGTAGATTCAACCTCAACCACTCACATTAGGGTGCCTACGTAGTGGGGGAGGTGTGATCATCATCTTCCCAAATTGATCATACATTAATTACGGGTTTGGATTGGTGGAGTTCGAACAAATATGAGACTCAATTATTTTTAATTTGAGTTTATTTGCATTATTTCTTCAGTATTGAACAAACATATTTTGGACTGGAAGATTTGGTAATGTGAAAAATCATAGTGATATAGGAAATAACATTGGGGATTCATAGTACATTACATATAATGGTTATACAGAAATGATGGTTTCTCATATAAGAAGTTGTAATTGAAGGTTGAGTACTTTATTCGGTAGTGATTACAAGTGAAGGGTCAACTTTTAATGGCTAATTCATAAATGGAAGGATTTTCTTTCACATAGTTGCAGAAATATTATAGAAGACATTGCAATATTGGAAAGTGATAGTTTCTGGAATGATTTGGAAGGTCAATTTTTTTCTCATGAAAGAATCATGTGATGCAAGAAATGTGAATGTTCATGGATGGAGAAGTGTACGAAATCTATGATTCTTAAAAAAGAATTGTCCATGAATGTAGTGGAAGTACCTTTTTCCTTGAAGTAGTACATAGAAGGATACTTCACTGAAGCATTACACATTCCAATTTATATCCTTGAACTACATTCCATAAATACAAATCAATTTCCAATTTAAAAACATTTTAAATTTCAAATTTAAATTTATACACAAAAAATTCATGTTTTACAGTGAAAATCATATGAAATTCGAAATTAAAATTTCATAATTTTATAATTATTAATTTAGACCAATTTCAATAAACTCACATTTCAAGATTAAATTATATAAAATAATTCATTAAAAATTCCTTTCCAAAAAAATTATTTTCTAAAAAATTATTATAAGGATATTAATTAGATCAAAAATTAATTAAACCACAAAAATCCATATTTGATCTATTTAACAATTTATTTTTATATTTCACATTAATAACAAATTTTACTTATCTATTTAGCATTTTACAAGTCTATGAGGAAATCATCAACAATAAATATATATATATATATAGTTTATGAAATTTTTGTCACACAACTCTCCCATAGTTGAACCATTAAAGTCATGGCCAACACATTGAATTAGATTATTCAAAAATTTCAACATAGATATCCATACTTTTTAAATTATAATATAAACTATAAATGAAAATATCACAAATTCATCAATTTATTAAATTATCATTCCACTTATATGACTTTTACTCACTTCCCTACATTTATTCATTCTTGTGTTAAAATTACAAGACTGAAATAAATTTTTTTTAGGTTGAATAGAAAATTGTAACAAGGTTTACCATTATTTTTCTCTTTTTATTAGGATCATTAAATAACTTTTCTAATAGAAAAATTCTTTATAAAACTAAAATGAAATTTTTATATATTAATTTCCCCTTTCTTCATCTTAGTTCAATATTCTCATCATTTGGACGAATTTATTTTTGAACATTAGGAACCTAAAATAATTTATTTTTTACCACCATCTATGTGATTATAACTATTAAAATGTGATTATTTAATGAAAGAAAACTAAATTACTTACACAACTACCACCCAATGACATAAAGATTCTCCAAAGGATCCCAATTTACAATTTTAATATTCTTTTAAAACACATATAACAATTTCTTCTGAGATGGCCCCCTAGGGTGTTTTTTTATACAATAAAATTACTTTGGATCAATTTTAAAAATAAAGTTTCCCCATATTATAATATCCATTCCAAAAATTAGACTCCATTTCCTAAATCCCAAATGAAATATTTATAAAAAAAATCAATCTATTACAATTACCAATATTTAAATTCAAATAATTTTTTAATCTATGAAATCATTCCAATCTATCATCAAATCATTACTAGGTTGGTTACTATTTATATCAAATAATGTTTGAAAAATAACATCAAAAAATATAAAAAAATGGTTTGTATAATATTTACACACAAGATTGTTTTTAATTTTTTAATTTTTTATCATTTTTTGTTTTTTGTTTTTAATTTTTATTATTTGAGAAATAGAATCAGAAAAACATAATAAAAAATATAGAAAACTAAATAAAATAGAATAAACAAATGCATCCCTACATTACAGCTTCTACCATACATAGGTTCCACAACATCCTCAATGAATTTTCAATAATTATCATGCATATTTGAAGATGATTTCAGGATAGGATAAAAAATTGTGTGGTATAATGGAATGAGATAACCTGGTAGGTGCATTTCTTTTTCATGTGGAAAGCATTGGGAAGTAGGCATTCCCCTTATTATGTTTCTTTTTATGGTATTTTAATAAACTCTATATGTGTTATCTAATTATTTTAATGTAAGAAAAGTAATAAGGATTAAGAATTTATTTCAAATTTACACTCATTGATAAATACAGATAATAAATATAGATTATTATGAATATTTGTTTTTCCCTAATAAGAGGGCCTCTATTTTAAACACTCTATACCCAAAAAAACATTTTGTATATCACTAGTTTGTTGGTGGATAGATCTTTTGTTGTAATAACCAACACATTCATCTTTTCACCTAGATATTATTATACTAATACATGTTTGGATGTCTCTATTTCTAGTAAAATTAATTGTTTGTAGCTTCTTAGTAGTACAATACAACTCATCAAGTGGGACTGGATAGATGTTGTATAGGGACTCTTCTTGTGCTTACTAGATTATAATTTTCAATAGTTCATTTTATATCTAATTCAAATCCAACTAACTATACTTTTATGGACCCTCTGTCTAACTACTCGTCAACATATTCATTCTTATTATCATATTATTTTTCTACTATGTCATTTATTAACACAAATTAATTTTCAATATTAAGACACAAAATAATATTGGCGAGTTCATATTTCACCTGATTAAGATAAAATGATTCTAAATCACAGTTAGCTACCTCTAAATTACTAAAAGGATTATATATTTTTATATTTAATAGTTTTTAAAATTTAATTCTTGGAGCAGGAAATGCATAATCATGTTTTTCCTCAACAACCTATATTATCACTAAAAATGTAACAAATAAGGTATCTTTTTTTATTGGATGAATATTGACACGACTCTGGTAAATAATATAAACTCTTGATAAGATCCTAGTACATTGATTTTAAAAATTTTGGTTTTATTTCATCTTTGAGATCCTTGAAAAACTCTCCACATTCCTCTCTATAAATTGTATTTATATATATCAACATATTTCTAAAAAATGTAGCAACAATTTTTTTTTGGAATGGAGGTGATTCGGAATCACAATCCATTCTATTTTTAAAAGAAACAGACAATAATTATATTGTGTATTATATAGTGAAAATTTAGTCAAAATCCCTTGAAATTAAACTATGTTTATGAGTAACCAATTATGGGTCCCTCAACAAACAAAAATTTTAAAACATGGAATGCAATCTAGTGGATGACCATTAGAATCTCCCATAGAGTTGAGACTACGAGCTTCACCATATATCAATTATTTACATTTTTTATTTCCTTTATTTGGAATGATGAGATAAATGAGAGTTTTTTCTATGTTTTTATACTTTATTAAATGAAAATATAATTCATTTAATAGATACACAAGTTAGAGTAAAATGGGTTGGATCCGAATTCGATCACACATCTACTTAATTATCCAGGTGTGTTCTAATCAGTTGAAATAGTGATTATGATTCATATATTTTCACTCTCTATGAGAATTGGGGAAATTAAACTATATTATAAATACCACTATTAATATCCAGCCTCATATCCTTTACAATGTAATGTAAATGAACACACTCAATTGATACATCAATTGTCCTTACACATGGCTCCATTCGTACGTTGTTCATCCTTCAATCCATAGTGCCCCTATCATACGAACTATTTAACCATATATGGGGGTGGTAAAGTTTGATATATGGGATAATGAAACAAAATATGGTGAGAGGAGATGTTAATCATCTATCTAATTCCCTCACAAGAAATGTTTCATTAAATTAGGAAATAGGGAATACACAAATTAATAATAGCAATTCAGAATACCATATGAAATATACCTCAGGGTCCTAGATATTGATTTAGTTCCCCATAATCATGTTATTAGAGATATTACAATCAAAATACTATATAATATATCACTAAAAAATTTGGGATATATAAGTAACTTGAACATCATTGATGACTATTAAAAAATTGAATTAACCTTCCAAATGGAGAAGTGAAATACAATGTTCATAATATATTAATCAAAAAATGAAGAATATTTCTTACTAGATAAGGGGGAATATATTTATAGGAATCCAATGCATTATTTCGTTATTTACAATTAAATATGTTCCATGGGATCTATTAAAATTCGTTTTAATAAGATTTCTTTAACGTGTCATAGCTGGTAGTGGATATGATTTAATTTGATAGTATATTTTCAAATTTTCTCCACACCACACAATATTCCCCAATCGAGATTCATGCAACTTCAATAATGTTGTAAACATGACATTATTCAACTTACTACACTATAATTAAAATTATACTTTGATTGGTGTGATCACATGAAAAGGAGTAAATGATACATGTAATGTTGGGGATTTGGTTCATTAGAACTAATATTGGGTTTTATGGATGTCGACCATCAATGTCTTCATGGTGGGATGGTTGATTCTATTTTATTTTAGGGTAGTAGACTTTTATGTCATTAGTTTTAGATATGGTTGGGAATTTCAATAATTTTATCAATCACTCTGTATTTGTGATTCTAAGAGGATAGTCAAGGAGTGAATGTCTTTACTACAAGATCCCATATATAGAATGAAGCTCAATTAGATTTCCCAATGATGCAGTTTTTCATGATGGTAGAGAAAATTTATTTTGGGATGAGTGTGCATTACATGAACTTGTTTACGGTGATCTTAGTGTAAGGGATAATCTTCATCGGTCTTCTTGGGAATATGGGTAGGATAATTTTCAAAAATATTTCTCATGTTTGACTTATTTATTTAAATATGTAGAGCATGAAATTATCCCCTTGGGCATAGAATATTGTTTGTGTCTTATTGTGGTGTTTATAGAAGTCTTTATTTTGAGCCTCTAGGGGTGATGTTATGTGGGTTTTACTTTTTTAATCTCCCCCCATGAATAATGAAATGATTTAGAACATGAAACAAGGTGACTAGTTAGACTTTGCATGTTGAGAGGATATGTTGACATAGGTTTATAAATTCACTACAAACATTCATCATGAATATATAATGTTATATTCATTATAAATATGAACATAACCTTGTGTAATAACAAATATCCTTCCAATTGTATCATGCATCGATAACAGACTTCAATATAGTGAACACAATGCTCAGGTTGGCTTCGTCCATTCAATACTAAGCTTTTGGATTGGCCAATTTCTCAAATTGATTTTAGGCTCATTGAAACCCATATAAAAGCAACCAATACAATTTTTGATGTTTTTATTCTATAGAATAAATCATAATTGGACCATCCACTAATCAATAAAAATAATAAATGTGATAAAAAACTATGTTTAGTCAAACACAACCATTAATGAAAAGCCTAAAACTGTTTGCATTTTGACTCATTCTTTGAACATCATGGTGGTGTATAGTGCTTAAGGATAAATAGAATACAGTGGTGTATTTTACCAATAGATTCTAATAGATCTGTAGTACTCACATTCATTTGAATGGTCGGTATATAGAGGCATGGCCAATGTCTTACCAGATTCGACAACCTTTAATGACAATCTTTTTTGGAGGTGTTTTAATAGAATATTGAACTCAGTTATTCTTAACTACATATCGGGTTGTGAAATTTACTCATTAGTGAGTGAACATGGTTCAATGTATAGGCTTTTGTTCCACATTAGTTTAGACTAAGAGGGGAAAACGAAATAACTGTTCATGACCATTTAGATTTTGTGGGGTTGTAGGATGGATGGTTTCTCACATAAAAATTTTTCACAAGTGGATGATCTCACAGTCGAATGGTGATTGTTGGTAAAGAACCATGGTCAAAATTGATAATGAAGAAAATTATTTTCCTTTATATGAATAAGTAGATCTCAATGGAAGATGGTGCATCATGAAATAATTATAGTTTCATAGAATTAGTTGGAAGTTAGATTTTTTTTTAAACACCAATGATCTATATGGTAGATGAAATGATGATGGTTTATGGATGAAGAAAAGAAAAATATAAGTGACTCTCATGTTATAATTGTCCATGGACATAGTGGATGTATCTTATTCATGTAATTATTTCATGCAAATATTTTTCCTGTAATATTTTTACTTTGGAAATTTTAACTTCGACATTCATTCTACAAACAAAAAAAAATTCCAACAAAAATACATTTTATAATTTCCATTTAAATTTCTACAAAAATCAATCAACATCATCATTTAAAATCATATTTAAATTAAATCTTGTAATTTCATCCATTTAAAATTAATATTTTATACCAATTTCTATAAACTCACTTGTCCAAATTAAATTGAATAAAACAATGAATTTTAATTTCATTTTAACAAAACATTTCAAGTTCTACAAAATTAATTTATAGATATTAATTAGATTATAATTGAATTAATTAGTTAAAAAAATATTTTTGATCAATTTCACAATTCAAATAATGATTGTATAGACTTAAAAAATCACTAATTTTCCTTGTATTTGTTAAATTGTTTCAGCATTAATCATTGAAATATAGAAATAAAGTTTGAAAACTTCATCTCCTTTATTGTTGAAAATGATTATTATATTAACATAATGAAATTAAGTTGTACATATGATATTTTTTAGTTAATTTATCATTATTAAAATATATTTTTATGTTTAATATAATGGAAAAATGATTAGAGGTGGATACTACTCATATTGAGAACTTGGAACTTCTCTTAGAAGACATTTTTTAAATGAAGGATTTGGATATTCTAATTGGTTTAATAGATTGAAAAACATGGAATTAAAACATATGATAATTGTAATGGGTAGGTATACATGAATAATTAGAATTATATTTTTCTGTTGGATTGTATGGAAGTGTGTTCCACTTATAAGGAAAAATAATACTTTTTGTAAAAATGAATATTAGGCAATGTGTAAGAATGAAATTTCAAGAGTGTTTAGTTTATTATGTGAAGAAATGTTGTTGATAAATGTTATTTTATCATATAAATATTTCTTATTAATTATATATATCCTAATTAAAATCCAATTAAAATAAAAATGGAAAATTAATCACATAGGTCCGTAAACGTGGTAGTCCACACATATGCTTGAATGAAGTTATCATTTTCTAACAGATTCGATTGTAAGTAGGTAGAAATTATATTATCATTAAAAAAATTTAATTATGTAATAATAATCATATATAATAATTAGTTCCTTCTTTATAAGAATCCAAATAATGTTTTGATGAAAAAATAATTACACCATTATGAGGATATGGTAAGTCGTACGTACACATGATCGATGTATTCACAATTTTGTAGCATGGAAAAGAGATGGAATATGGTTATTACATTATCATAATTACATATATTTATATTATTGGTAATATATTTATTATTTTAGGATGATTACAACACATAAAGAGGAAGCCTAATAAGAAATAAATTTGAAACATACAGTAAAGATGATTACTTATTTTTCAGTACAATCCCTTTAGATATCAGCTTAAGGGACATATGGTGTCTCTTTTGAAAAGGAAAGAACATAAATAACGTGGAAAATGTGGTTAAGAATAGGTATTGGTTGGGTTTTGTTGGGATATATGGATCAAAGTTGTGTGAATAAGTAAGGGAGAAGGTTTTCGTTTATAATTTAGGAGAGAGAAAATTTTAGACTTTCTTAAAATATTAAATAATTTTAAATTATTTATCAAGTAAAAATAGAACCAAATTGAAATAATTTATATATAAGGTGTATATATAATGAAATAATTTAATCCTTTAAAACTTGGATAAATTTTTTATATGTTTTCACACTTATCTATTAGTTTTAACCATCAGTTAACCCTTTTGGAAAATACCAAACTATTAAATTTTATACACTCAAAGGGTAAATAATGCTATTATAAAATTAAAAATTAAACATAAATAGAAAATAGTATATTTAACTAACCATATCCAATTTATTTGGTTGAATATAACATTTTTATGAATTGTAAATATTTTAATGTAATATTAATCTATTAATGAAATATTATATTCATAAAATAACTATAATGTCAATTTAAGAACTATTAATATACAATGACTATAATAACATCATGAAAACAAATGAGTTATAATAAAATACATTGAAAAATATGTAATATATTTTTTTATCTATGAAAATTGTTGGTCAAATTAATTATTTCAAATCATACCACTTCTTGTGATTTTAATATAACATACTATATACTATTATTATTAAAATAATTTCCATGTCACCATTTTGTAACAATTTATGGTAGTTATTTAATCAACAAACATAAAAGAGAATTTCCCTAACTAATATAAATAATTAGGTTTCAAAATATTATTTATAACCAAATATAATCTCTAGTTATCCAAATATTAAAATACTACAGTTATTGAAAATAAAAATGTGATAATTTTTACATTTCTTAACATAAAATATTTTTTATTTCATAATATTATATATATATATATAAGATATTCATATATCAAAATATTGGATTCATATGGACTGTTGGGTTTGGAAATGTTTCCATGCATTATTAGAAGTATGTTATGTGTTTGGGAATGGATGGAATAAAAACAACCGATCTATTTCAGGAAGATAAAAATTGTTAATTACCATGAGTTATAAAAGATCTACAATGTAGCCTATCCATTCACATAGCATGATACCTTTTCAAATCACTACACCACATAGTTCCTCTACATAGAAACTCCATAGAGACACTATTATTAACACCTACACCCCCTAAATAAATATTTTTTTCTAGGTGGGGCATGTTTTCTGAACCCCCTGTAAACAAAAAATATTTTGGCGAGGTTGAGGTGTGATTTGAATGCTTCCTTAAAATGAAAATTTTTTGCGGGGTTAGGAATAATTCATCAGGACCTCACAAATTAATTTTATCTTTTTTGGGTAAAGAGGCCACCCATAAACCAAAATCCTCCATAAGCAGTTGTTGAGCAGTTATTTCCATACCCCTATGAAAACCCCAATACAAGTAGGATTGTTTTGGATAGGTAAAATTATTATACAAGATATATGATGTGTGATAGAGGAATGAAGAAATATAGATTTATATTGAACAAGAAATTTCAAATATTATTCATTTACTTCATATCATAAGGAAAAAGTGGGAGTAATAATCCATCTCTGTAGCATATCTAGGGGTCCTCATTACAAATAATAATTTACATACTAGCCATTCTCATATAGAACCCCTTTGGGGAAAAACATTCTAAAAATTGAAAATGAATGAAAATTTTGTGGTCCACCATCCCGCATAGAAAACAGTATATGGGAAGGGGTCCTCTAGCCTTAGTTCCATTTTGTGTATTGTTCAACCATATCTCACTCCCTCTGTGAACTGTCCACAAAACCCCTTGTATCAACCTAACACACAAATCACTAAGTCTCAAACATGCCCCTTCATGATACTCCAAGTGAAAATCTATTCCAAATCTTATAGATATGTAAGATCAAAATAAAAGGCTACATCATTATTCCCACTTTATCATACATTCCTGTGGTAAATGAGGTTGTACTAGTAAACTACATTACAAGGGGGTTCCGAAAAATGTTCTTGATCTTACATTACCATGGTAATGAGTAACCCAACCATAGTTTTAGTTACATGACCACCCCATTTCAGATTGTAATGGGGGGATCATGTTTGATTTTCCAATTGAGGGTTAGTGTATTATATTCCACTATTCTCTGAAATAGGGAAAATGGTATTCCTCCTTGAGTAAGACCCTATCATTTCTAATGGAGGATATCTAGAATGGTTTTTCAATGTTCCTATCATGGTTATAAAAAATATATAGCATGTAGGACCATAAAATCCCTTTCTTCTTCTCCTATCAGCCCATCCTTTTCCACATGAGGATGAAGGAGACTGTTTTTTTCATATCTTATTCATGATCTTTCTTCCCAAAATGTGCATGAATCACATGGGCTTATAGGTTAGTGGGGTTTATAATATACACACTATTAGATAAATATATCAACAGAGAATGTTTTTCACGATCTTCGACTTTACTTCATTTAGATATCCTCTTTAGGCATGGTCCTAAAATCAATGTATCTATCCATTATTGGACTATTATTCAGTATAATGCACAAAATTTTATCACTACATCAAAGGGAAATTTTCCCTCCAAGGGAAACACATTGGTCCTCCTCAAACGGTGTAAGAACTAACTATCCAAGCTATATGGGCTTTGATTCCCAACCAAATAGGATATGTAGGAAGCATCCCTATAGTCTGAACCAAAGACACCAAATTCACCCTAATTTTCTATTGGAATCATCCCTGGTAGGATTAATTCCAACCCATAGGGTTATATTCTTTTTAGTTTTCATCCATCAATATCCTTATTGGACTTTTTTTCGAGAAGTTTCATGCCCCCACTAGGGAGAATACGTATTGTTTAGGTCCTTTGGGCTGATTTGGCAAAATTACATCCCCATCCATTAATTAGGAATCTTTTACCTAAAGTGACATTCAATATGATGTTAAACCACAAGGTTGGTTCCTCATCACAAGACCATAAATGTTATGACATGTCTTGTGAGGTGGCCCCAAACTACATGGGTACTGATAGCTTTCATTAGGATATGTAGAGCTCCCATTCCATGGGCCTGATATCTTTATCCAAACAACTTCCATCTTCTTGGGTAATGTTGAATTTTAGAGAACCCTAATATGAGGATTATAACCAAAAGCTTGATAATAAAAGATATGATAATATCTAATCCAATTACAAAATGGTACCATCAATGGATAACCTCAGATACTTAGAGATTTTTACATTGATGAAGAACTTAGGATACAAGTAGATGATTCTGAATTTAAAACATCCAAAATAGTTGATTATTCATAAAAGGGAGACTTATATGATATTTGGGGATTGAATAAAGGAATCTTGATTAAATCTTAAATTTTTTTTTATATTCTTGGAGGAAAAAGTAGTTCCACTTAAAAGGGTGTTATGATCGCAAACTCCCATCATCTCAGACAACACTATTTCTAAAGGCCTTATTATAGAAATCAATTCATTTTCTTACCATTAGAAATTATGTCCACATTGACTCAATATGAACATGGATGTAAGAATAATTTGGAAACAAATGGTGAAACTAATGTGAATAATGATTCACACAAACAAACATCACGCCATTTTTGTTTTGCGTTCATCACGTAAACAAAAATATATTCCCTAAAATGAATCATATTTCTCAACATCATAAGTAAGAACATTTTTATTCATGCCTAATGGAAAAATGGTGAAACTAATGTGAATCCTTAAAAAATATGTCTTTTTCAACCATAGTTCAGGCCCCTTCATGCAAAAAATGAAAGAGATCCCGAAACATTTAACCAAAATAATTAATTATAGTTGTGTTTGTTTATTGAGATGATACATTGATAGGGTATTATTATTATTATTTTGTCATATAAATCTTGGAATTTTTGTTATGAAATATGTTCAATATAATCTAATGGAATCATTTTAAACAATATGAACTATTTCATCTAATGATGAGACCTCATCCAATTAGAGCACACCATCACAATCCTAGTGTCTCCGAGGACGGTTAGCAAACATGATCATTCTAAGGTACTATAAAAGGGTACCTTACCTACCTCAGTAGAAGCTCTAAAAATCCATCAATCTCAATAGTCCTCACTAACTAAATTCTCAATGATGGATGGGTGTATATTATTCTACGAAACTAGTTGCTATGTATAATTATTTCGGGTTCTTATCACCAGAATATAACAACAAATTTTTCTATTATCTCAATGAAGATGATTGATAGGTTACTGATTGACCCATCCAGACCACACCAGGGTCCCAAAAAAGAGATCCTTCTAGTATAATCCTCCACCAACACCATGAAACAAAAAACTCTCAGCATGATAGGGCTACTTCTTTCGGGGTCTGGTCTAGGTCACTCATGCCCAGGCACCAAGAAAAACTCATTGAGGGTAGCAACCAATAAACAAGAAGAATGTTCATGAATATATTCTCTATGAATAATACATCCATAAAACATTGGCATAAAATTATGAATGGTCACAATCACTGGACTACACTAGAAAAACCTCCTAGTAGTGTTTGGCAGTATCCAAAGATGACTGCCATAAAAATGTTGTGGTAAATCATGCGCTTGTGCACACACCAACCAATATCTTTCAATCCCACTTGAAAGGTTTGGTTGTAGCCTTTTAAACAAGAGAGATGATCTTAGATACCAACATAGGGAACTCCTATAGCTTTTCACCATACCTAATCATTGGTAGAATTTTCCAACAAAAAATGTAGTTTATGTGAAGAATATATCCCTACTCCTACTATAGAATGAGAAAAAAATCTCATTCTAGCTAACGAAGTCACTCGATATATTTTTTCAATGATGGAGGTATAATTATCTATTATTGATCACATTATTCAATTTTTTTATGGATATAATGATTACATCGGTGGTCAATAGTATTACAGAACACAACCCCACCTCCACATTTGATGTTACTCAGATTAAAAATTTGAGTGTCACCTTAGAGATGCTTCATATTCCTTCTCTTATCCAAGAGAGTCATATCCATCCCATGATAAAAAAAAAGTGGATCTATTCCATATAACTATTCCACCTTGAGTACATTGGTCTACTGTGGTGGACACTATAGGGTAAACATATATTCCTTACAAAATTCAATAAATATATAATAAATTTATAGAAAACATTCTAGAACAAATCAAAATTGTTTCCATATATTACATCCATCACCCACAATAGAATTATCTAAAAATATGCTTCAAAAAATATGACTGAGAAATGAGGAGTTGGTCCATCATAATTATCTATTGAATTATGGTGTTCACGAATCCCTCAGAAGACCATCTTTGGTAGATCTAGATCTGAATCCACTATCAAAAAATTTAAAAAAAATAGTATAGGTAGTTGTGAAGGTCCAACCCAAAATTTTTCTACTTGTAGTTTCTATGGTCCTCCCTATACATATAACTATGATGGAGTACATCTTTTCAATAATCTAATTGATATCCTGAGATTATCGATTGATGATTATTGTGGAAACCCTCAATGTGGATAGAATATCACATAGAAAGAGGGTACTCCCCTTGCCACCTTCCACCATAAAGGTCCTCTCTATGGAATAAAAGTCATACATTCTACCTATAATAGATCATCAAGGAATGATGGCAGCCCCCCTCCCCCCAGCAACGAAACATCACTTCATCATGAAGGACCCCCTTGATGAATCAACATTAATAAATACCTACAACCATGATGATATCAGGAATATGAGGCTAGTAATGCATGATTCATATTCATTGAACTATGATATTTTATCCCTACTAGATGATAGTCTAGGGGAATGATTATTATCAAAACCCTCCATGGATAACCTAACTTCTTATACAATTGAGGAATTCCCTAATGACCATATTTTTTAGAATAAATCGACAGGGAAATTTCTACTTTGATCAGATCTGGCTAAGAAAACTATCATGAAATGGAAAAGAGATATTTTTTTGGAGGTAAAAATTTGGAATGGATAATACATGAGTAACGTTCTAGCAGATAGTTACTCACCAATTTATCCTTCCAAAGTCATTGCTGGATTATTGTGTATGAAATATTATGCTAAACATATGGATTGGTATTAATTAATTGAGAACAAAAAAATTTCCTTATGATCAATAACCAAATCACTTTAAGATAATAGAAGATATGAACCACCAAATTGATTTGGAAGACCTCTTGGATGCTTAAAAGCAGAAATTTGGAATGAAGAGAAGATCACTTCAACATACATGTCTTAATCTGTTAAATTGTCTATGTTAGCTAATCGCTGATGACCCATTCAATAACCATGTCTGAGGATTAGGTAAGCATAGGGAATTGCAATTCACCTCACCCCCATCAACAAAGACCTATAAAGGTGACATCATGTAATATCATTTCCCTAAGAAGACTTTGAGAAAAAAAATATTCCCACTATAGATATTATTCAAAATAATATATGGTCCCTAAGAGCTCTAAAAGAAATAAGGCTTGAAGAGGGAATTCCGCCAAAATTCTCGTTCTTGAAGTAGTTGAAAATATTATTGTAGCATCATTCTTATGGGAAGTAAATTTTCAGATACTTATAATGTCATAAATGTATTTGGAAGAAGGTGGATCATGTGAAATTCATGAAATGAACCAAAACCATATCCATACAAATCTTTATAAATTCAAGAGAATATCCACAGTAATTACATCAATTGTAATACAAAATTATTTCAAAAACCGTAAAATTGGTTTCATTTTTAACACAATCACTTAGGTAAAAAGATCCGGAGTAAAATAATTTAAAAATGGAATAAGATTAGACCTACCTCAAATAGTTGGTGGAATATTTACCTCATACATAGAGAATGTTACTCATATCTCACTTGAGAAAATTTATACAAAACAAATATTCCTAGTTCAACCCTTCATGTGATATAGTTTCCTTTTTATGGATGAAGACAAAAAAAATTATCCAGTGGTTCCATTAAAGTCACACTTCTCGAGATGGATTTAAAGGGATATTTGACCAAATGATGAGCTCCCCTGAAAATTGAATATAGGACTGAGATATTAAGAGCACAAATTCAGATAGAAATCAAAAATCTTTTGGAATATAATCCCAAAGAAACTGCCTCCCCTAATTAAAATACTGATGGAATGATCATAATTATATTTAAATTAGTAATCATCATTGGGAATTATAATGATATATAGAATATCCGGAAAATTTGGGAGAGAAATAGGAGAATACTTAAAATTAAAATAATGTCCATACTGAAACAAATTAAGACGTTGTGTACCCAAAATCATAAGATTAATGAAAAATTGGGAAATACTTCAAATTTATCACTACTTCATAGATGGGAATGAAATAATGAAAATGGTAAATTTGAGGATAAATACCATTATTACCTGAGGGATTCAAACCCCACACACTCAATGAGATGATGTATCAATATGAGAAATAAATTACATAATTGAAAAGTATTATAGTGGAAATACTCACCTGTTATGTTAACACTGAATATGTTGTTCAAATAGAATGTCATTTCACTCCTCCAGCTATTGTACCTTGGTAAGAAGATCTCATCATATTATAAAAATATATTTGTATTGTCCACTAAATTATAGAGAAATAAAACCAATATATTTAGAACCCATGACATCCTAATTCTATGATTTTCCTATGTTCTCTAAAAAAACCATACCTATGTCAGTCAAGTTACAACTAGCTAAATCAAGTAGATGTGAAGAAAACAACAATACATCTAATTCAACCTTTTTTCCCTAGCTCCAACTCCACCTTAGTTAGGCATTATTGTAGTATTTCAATAAACTATTAATTTTTTTACATCCTAGAAAGAAGATATAGAGTTGAGAATGTTCTAGTATAACAAGAAAGAAAACCTTTCCCAGAATTGGAGGATTCAACACTCCCCACCTAATTTCTAAAAACATATGTTCCCATAAATTGATGATATAGTATATTTAGATGAAAATATGATGCATTATGTATCTTGGTGTGTCCCCATGATGGGAACAATTTTTTCAACAGGAATCCACCAAATTCCAATACATTGAAAAATCATTATAAGGAAAAAACCATCATATGATACACCATTTTTCTTGTAAGGTAGAACAATTGATGGAACGACCTCCATTGATAGTTTAAATATTATATCAATTCAACCATGAAAATTAAAGTAGTCTTAGACCACTAAAAATTCCAACAATGGGAAATGTAGTGAGTCTCAGACTGAATTTCCATGTGATAGAGCCTAACATACTCCCTGAATATGAAAACACCAAATGAGGATTTTTTGGTTCTCTACCTACAAATACTCCCTGAGAGTTTGTAAAACTATTCATTATATTTATATACAAGTTAGGGTTTTAAGATGTTTCATATGATTTAATAATCATGGATGAATCCATATAATCAACCCAGACAAAAGATAAAAAATATTCAACAACCCATGGATAAAGGATAGACCAATAATAAACTAAAATCATCAATTTAAAACTCGTCCTGGTATTATCTCCTACATTGAAGTATATTCCTTAATATGAAGTACCCACTCTAAGGAGGAAAAAACAAAAAAAAATCCACTTTAGGATAAATGGAGGGAGTAAAAACATTCTGAATTTGAATAATAGAAGTATAGAGCTCAATTATTCTTGAGATGAGAAGGTTCTTGTCTATTTTTATAAGTATTGGACAATAACATTCTTACTCTACCAGAACCAAGAAAACACAATTATGTTGTTATTTAAGATCAGCCTAATTATTTTCCCTTTCAAAAAATGTCAATTAACACCATCTGATATTGTATCATCTTCAAATATATCCAGAAAAATATAGTTGATTTTGGGAGGGTGAATTTAGTAAAACCTACCACATAAATAATATATGTTTCTATCACTATTAAAGAATAAGAGGGTGAATGACCATATTTATCCAATAATAATTAAGAAAAGGTAAGTGATAGGATGTCTCAAAATACAATCAATGAAAATCATGCTATTCTTCAAGCACAGTTGAAACAACCAACTATGCACCCCGGCTGATTATTCTATTGGATAAAAAACTTAGTCACCACAACATTTCTCCAAATGCTAATATTATATAAAATAAAATATTATTAAGGACAAAAAACAAATGTAGTAAGATGATCCTACATAAAGGCCAAGTCTATTGTAGACTCTCTCAGACATCATGCATTCAATCCAAAGAGAATGGTAACCACCCTGCCAAATGGCTCAATAGGCACCAACCCATCAAACCAAGTACTCATTAGTTGAAGTGTTGATATTCAAATCCATTAATGTAATTAATTTGATAGATCCCTTATATGATGATGAGTTTTATTACGGACATGAGCTTCTCATGCCAAATTTGGGAGACATAAACCGAGGCTACAAGGGTAGAAGAAAATGTGGGAGGATCAACAGTGACCAAATAAAAAATACAAGACACATCCCTACTAGAGTTATGGGTGCTACTAAAACTCATGCAAAATTCTATTTATGAGTCCAATTGGAGTCGGAATATTTCTATAAACATGTAAAACATCATTCATAGCTTGTCATTTTGGAAGACCGATTAACTAATAGATGATAACATAACCAACCTTGGAAAGTGGGTAGGATGAGGAGGCTTGATTAAATAGCCGAAAAAGTAACCTCCACTTCTGCTCAACAAGCTAAATAATCTTCCCTAGGAACATGAACGCAAAATATTCCTAGTAGGGAACATTTACCTACTGGTAAAATAATTAATTTGACATAGAATAACAACATCATAATGAAATTGGCAGTTGTTGAAGAAAATATATCAATTCTGGATGCACTTAATCTATGAATGGATTTATTTATGGAAATTATAGGTGTTATTCTATGTTCTTCAAAGCTTGAAGATGAAGATTTCTAGTCCAAGGTATATTCTATAGAGTTTAATACTCCATAACTGTGTGTATTTATATCTTTAATAGACTAAGATAGAGATGTTTTTATACAGAGACACATTAGTACATTTATGTATTTGGAAGATTAGATAACATTAACATTCACCAAGACTTCATTGAAAATGGATTATAAGTCATCCACATTTTTATTAGAACACTTCACTGACTTCAATATAATGAATATGATATGTCCACTTTTATGTTAATGATTTAGGGGTATGATAGAAACAAACAAAAACATCTCATTTGTATTAAAATAAAAATATTGTTTAGTGATATGGTGTCTGATATTGAGTAATTGATTTTTTAGAAAGATACAACTTTCAATGTCTTGATAGGAAGGCATTGGTTTTATCATCATGTAGTGATACACTTATCATATCATCAATTCCTCAAAAATTGTTGAAATGGGATGATTGGGATATTATGTGGCCATAAATCTATGTTTGAATCTGGTGGATCTCAATATATCAATGTAAGGCTATACAAGAAAAACGAATGAATCCCAAATTGATGATGTCTCTTGATATACCAATCCAAATGGTTTGGAAATTAATTTTGTTAATCCATTTAGAGCTCTTGGTGATGAATATGTCCATCCTACCAATCAATTCAAAGATATCAACTTGGATTCAATGAAATGATCACATGGATTTATAATATCTGTCGTGTAAGTTGAAGTCGATGATATTGAATAAATATGCGACTACACTATTCTATTTTATGTCTCATATCAAAATGATCAAAAAAAATTCTCATAACATCATCATGCCACAATTTATTCCATCAAATTTGTTAAATTCATGATATCTTCATTGGAATCTAGTTCATGGGACATTGACCATTCCCATGACATTATTGATCTCCCTACATCTCTAACCCATCATAAAATTCATGAAAATGAAGATGGAAAAGAATAAGTGGATGATAATTTCCATTGATTTTCTGTAAATGTATTTAAAGAAAGTTTCTCTACCATTATTGACAAACTTCGATAGATCAACCTAGTTATAGACGCAGATCCATTTGATTTCTTGAATGGACCACTCAAATATATCCTCAATAATACCATTTTGAATGGATTTATAGAGTGATGGGATATCATTCTATAATATTTCGACATTAGTTTCATATAGTATAAAGCAATGAATGGACTTACCTTAGTAAATTTCCACGCACAACATCCCTCTATGGAAGAAGTACCAATAAGTACTAAACTACTATAAAAGGAAATCATTTGTATTGAATACTCTACTGGAATATGATAAATGTACTTTAGGGTGCATCCATAATCCTAAATTGAATGACAATATAAGACCACAAGCCCAATAGAGTTTTTTTAGAAATAATTCTCATTTCACCAAAAATGGTGGTGCTACCTTATTTCTTTATGCAATCCGATTGCTACTCAAATAACAAGGCCAATTACTATACTCTCATTGTAGGTTGTAATTGGATTTAAAAATATCGATGAATCATTTGAGAATAAATGGTCATTATTAGTAGTTAATTAAGAAGATCGACATTGATTACTCCATTGGAAAGGTGTATTTAATCCCTCTAATTAATTTTGTATGATGGTTGATGGTAGAATTACCCTATAATTCAACACTAACATGTTACCCTTGTTCAAAAAATGATCAGGAGTATAAATTAAAAAAAATTTCTATAGAATTTTATGATCCAAATCAAGATGAAATTTTTATCAACATCACTCATAACAGAATACTATTTTCATTTATTCAGCACTTTATTGAAGAGAATCATATGATCAATTCTACCCTTGAACCAGATGATGATGCAAATGGGTGGTTGACACCCATCCTTGAATATATTTCAAATGGGGCCCTTCTTCTATATAGATATCAAAATTTAAAAATTTAATGATGTGGGGTCAATTTTAATCTCTATGATGACACAAGTAATAAAAAATTTATTTATAAGCAAATCTTCAATGTAATTATCATCAGATGCACTGAAAGATAGTAGATGATATCCATTGTGAATGAAGTTCACGATAGAACATGTGTATCCATTGAGTTTGGAAAAATGCTTTATAACCAAATTTCGAGGCATGGATAATTCTATTCTTCAATGAAATTGGATAATACATGATTTTTCAGGAAGTGTAATTCATTACTACTTCATCCATTTCACCCTAGTGTTCTTTTATATAGCTAAAAAATCTTGTCCATTTCATGTATGGGGGATGGATGTTTTAGGGTCGTACCCTCCAGCAAAAACAAAGTTGTTTTAGTTCATCCTTACTGAAACCAAATTCTTTTCTAAATGATATGAGGAAATTTCTTTTTTGGAAATTGATACCAATCGTATCATTAATTTTTTTAATTAAAAACCCATCACCATATTTTGTGTCCCTTACAAAATACTAATGGAAAACATCACCAACTTCCCATATTCCAAATTAATAAAGGTGTTCATAGATTAAAATATCTAATCCAATAATTCATCCTACTATCATGAAATTGAAGATATATAGATATTGTCTTTTATTAAAACTCTTTCAAACATACTTCACAAAATGGTGGATAGATAAAAGTAATTATTTTCTAGAAAAGTATTTATATACATTGCTGGACAACCAAACTACTACCCACAGTCCACTTAGGCAACCAAATAATTATTGTTTTATGAAACAAAATCATTGATTCACATTGATATTCAATTTCCCTTGCTCAAAATTATTTTTCCAAAAAACTCCCTAATGATGAAAAATTCCAAAATATGTTTGATGAGTTAGAGAGATTCGATGATAAAATACTATATAACCTTCATAATTTAGAGATATACCAGAATTTGATAGCATCAGATTTTGAAAAAAAAAATCACTTGTTCCTCAAAGATGTGCAAGTATAGGTCCTCAGAACCCCATTAAAACATGGGAAGAAACCTCTAAAGCTTAAACAAAAGTGGTAGGAACCTTAATCCATAAGCATGGTCCACTCTAAAGGATCTTACTCATTAATAAAAATGTATCGGAATTCGCTATGTTATATAACAATGAATGCTTCCTCAATGAATATTTCATCTGAATATCAAGACTATGGTCCATGTAATAAGATCTAAAACATCAAGACACCATAATAGGAGTTGTACGACTATAAACTATATAACCTATGTGACTCATATATATGTGTAAGATCCAAAAATATTGTCTCAACCACATGATGTAAAAATACATGGTTGATGTACTTGTTTAATTACATATTACTTCCTAGCATTTTTTCTTGTACTTGATAAGATCACAACCTTAAGTTCTGGTCTCCTACCACAGAGAATTCAATCTAGAACTACCCTCAAATTGATTCTCCTCATTGTGGGATATATGGAAATACTTTTATTTATTAACATGTGGTCCAGCCTCAAATCCATCCATTTACAATATTTTTTCAATAACATTTGGCCCATGAGGCCTCTATTCATATCAGTTTTATCACTTAAGGGATGGTGATGAAATCTTTGCACCGTTATGTTTGGAAAATATTTATAACTTGAAAATGATTATAAAATAATGTTCCTAGTCATACAATCTTAATATAAAATAAACCGTAGTCTGCGTTATATTAATCTAAACATCATAACCCATTGGAGTCCTATTTTCTTATGTCCCAAATATGTCTTCATTACCACATGATGTAAAACATCATGGATGGAACCATTGTTGGATGATGTAAAACTACCAAAAATTTCTGTTTGTACTTGATTAAATCAGAAACTTGTGTGTTGGTCTCCTACCACACCTCCTTTATATAACTAAATGTGGATTTATTACCATCCTAATAGGACATTTAGTGATTCCATGTCCTTCTTTCTCCAGGACCATCCACATATCCACCATAAAATCATTTGTTTTATATGATGCTATCACCCCAAAATTCACTTATTAGACAATCATTTAGGTGTAATACAAAATAAAATTCCTCATAACATGAAGAAAACTATAACACATACCCACATATAAAATTGGGATGACTCATATAATAAATAATTTATTATAAAAAACTTCATTATAGTTGTATGATGTTAAACTACATCGTTTTAATCCTTGTCACATTATTTAAAGTTGCACTACATTTTGATCCATGATTAAATGGATCAAGATATATGGTGTGGTTTTCTAACTAAAAACCCATTATATGGCCTGATTTATAAAATTATAGGATATTTAGTGACACCTTAATCTCTCATATTTGTTCTAGACACAACATAATAACACCCCTCCCTATGCATTGGTCAGACCTTTCCAATGACCATTCATCTAAGAATGACATTTATCTTGATTCTCATCACAATGTGATACCTAGTAAAGGCCAAACCCCATTTCATGGACCCATATAAAAATTAAAAAAAAGACCACATCTCACACATAAAATAAAGGTATCTTCCTAATATCTCAATTGGGTTCCTTCATTCAGGACCCATCATAGATCCATAATTTTCCACGTCAATATATATTAGTCATATCTATGTCATGGATTCTATACCACATGACCTATGACATTTAAATGCTTCCTTTATGATCAGACACATTCCTTCCATATATCATACTTATTGTACTGGTAGAACTCAAATATCAATAATATTTCTTTTAAAAATGGTTATATAATCTCAGTTTCTAGAGTACAATTTTTTTGACTATATATAAAAATCCCTAGTTTGAATTTGTATAAGTACCCCTTATTGGTCTAGTCAACTAGGTAAATATTATTCCTCTATAGTTACCCCATCAATCTCTAAATTCTATAATAACAATATGCTGGAACTAATTTTTTAACATGGTCCATGCTTACTCTATGCATACCTATCCAATATAATCTCTCTATATTGAAGAAACCCCAATATCTTGGATTATAACTTCTTTACTCATGTCTAATGAATATCACAATAGAGAAAACCCATTATTCCCTATATCACTCATTTTTTTCATGACATCAGGTAACTGTCTTCCTTTTTGTATGAGAGTATACTACATGCTTTCAAAGAACTATGTATGAATTGATGGTCACCCTGATGGGATATATAGTGGAAGAGAGATCTTATAACTTGGACCCAACACTACATGACATAATAAATCATCTTTAATTGCTTTTAATCACTTATATGTGGTGAAAAAAACCTTTTACACTCATTTTCTCTCTCTATAATCATAGATCATGTGATTTTGGGAGTTTTGGTAAAAGACATCCCCACATGATCAAGGTTTATCCATTCACATCAAGGGTATTACAGTCATAGGTACATGAACTTCATAGGAAACCGAACATCATTGGTAAATGAAGTTAAACTACATGGATGACGTCTTACATAACATACATGGCCTTCAATCAATAGGATAGGTTAGTTGTTGTTGGACTTCCACTACCCATCTATTCATGAACTACATGTGGATTGATAATTTCTTAATTCTGATACATAGTGATACAAAGATATTATATACTTGTACATCAACAATATAAAATTACCAATATTCTATGTATGAGTTATATTTTCATAGGATGGTATTGTAAATATTCTTACTTCGTTTGTGATTCTATATTAAAAAAATCTCCCCTCCTCACATGAAAATTTGATTATGTGTGGGGATTGTTTATTCTGGAAACGACCTTCCAATCATTTTTAGTCGTAATTCCTTTATTATTTTCTAGAAAAACATATAGATTGATTTCCATTCTAATGGGATATTTAGTGACACATAAACCATATTTCCCTCTTCCCATCCAGGATAAAAATAACTTGCCCCCTATATATGTGTGAATTTGGCACAGGAAACATTTCTCATTGTTATGGATTGGATTTTACATGAAATTGTACTCATATAATAAGGCACCATCTGTAAACAAATAAAAATATACCTCTCATAAAATTAAATTCTCCATAAGTATCCATTTCTCATCAATAGTAGAAATTTTGTTTCCTAGGGACACATCTATTTTAACTTGGAATAACATGCCCCAGTTTGTCTCCACATAAGTTGTCCTTAATAGGCATATCAATTGAAGGAATTTTCATCCTCAAGAGAGACCGAATCAAAATCTATATGCCAAAAAATCATCCGTTAGAATCCGTATTTCAAATATGTCCCAAATTCATTCCATTCATACATTCCACATTTCACCTTTTGGAATCATTATCTCCAAGATTATAGCTTTAAACATTCCATTATGATGCATGAAGCGTGATGTAGCATTCTTGGTCAGACCACTATAGAGTCTAAAATCATTATTATTTTTCTCAAATCCATAAAACCTTAATATATGTAATTGTACATTTATGAAACAAGATGTTATAATGTGTGACAATTTTCTTTTCATAATAACATTAAACTAATTCAAAATCATCCAAGCCATATGTTGTTAATCTATATGTGAAGGTCCTTTTCATATGAGCCTAAACTGTCGAACAACAAAGTCTTAAAATAATGTCTTTAAACTACAAGACACATGTTAATTTCTATAATATCCCTAGTTTTAATAGGAAATACTATGTTTGATCGCATATATGATATGCCACTTCGAGCTTAAACAAAAAACTAAATATTATTATTTTAATGTTAAAATTTTAAACTCTCTTTTAGAATCGGGAGAATGAAAATGATTAACAAAATTATGATCAAATTATTTACATATTTAAATATAATGAATTATTTTGTGACCAATTATTTAAAAATGTATATAAATACTTTTTTAAAATAAAAGGATTGTTTTCTAAAAAAACTATTTAGATGCGCAAAACCATGTTATATAATAATAAAATAATAAAATAATGTTTTTTGGATTATATTAGTTATATATATATATAATATTAAATGTAATTTTTAAAATTCATCGTATTTGTTTTCTAAACAGAATATAAGAAGAAAATGAATTTTACGCATAAAAGATATATTTTTTAAAAAAGATAGTATTATTTATTTTTTATGAAGCACATGTTTTAAATATAGTTTTTGAAACTTTTAAATTATATTTAAAAAATTATTCTTTGAAATTTTAATATTAAAATTTACTTTGATTGAATATTTGGTATTTTTCTTATAAGTTCCATATTTTGATGAATAATAAAAAATATTGCATTTTTTGTATAACATATTTTCATCTAAATAATTTATATTGCTATAATATTTTTATATTTGGTTATAAAGTATAATTATGTCATTATTATATTATATTATCCAATTTATTTCATTATAATTAATTTTATATTGAATTCTTATATAAAAAATTTTCAATCATTTGAACATTTTCACTTTAAAAACTCATATGCTCGTTCCGTCTATGGAATTAATTTTCAATTATTTTTGGCCAATTAATTTATATGAATTTTGAAAAGAGGATTTTATATCTGGAATAATATTTTGTAATTTTATTGAATATTTTCAATTCATTTTTTCATTATATGAATATTAACATTTTATTGGTTTTTGAAAATACCACGGTAAAGGGTAAATTTGGGAATTACGATTAAAAATAGCATTATAAATATTATAAAATTACCCTAAAATCTTCCATAACATTATTATATGGGTTCTAGTTAAAAAAAATCTAATTGGGACAATTTGATGAGTTCTTGGAGCCACTTTTATGTCTTTAATCATTTTATAGTATTTTATTTAAAGCAATGTCAAATATATTATACTCTTGTTTTTAACAACTGTTACATTTTATTATGTTGTAATTCAGAAGATATCTACAAAAATAAATATTAATTTGAAATATAATATCAATAAATTCATCATTATAATTTATTTTTTAGTTTTAAGGAAGAAATAATTAAATTATGGGCATTCAAAATGATGATGTAGTAATTATTTAATTAAAATACATATCAAATAAATTTTATTAAAAATATTAACTTAAATATAATTTGATGTAACTAATGGGATAACTAAATTTTCAAGATTTACTGGAAATATTTTGTATGTATTAATTGTATTGGTTCAAAGATATAATTTTAATGATATTTAAAAAATCACAATTATTTAATAGTATCAAAATTGAAATTATTGATATTTCAAAATAAATAATAATTTTTAAAATGATATTAAAATAAAAATATACATATAACTTATCATAATTATTTGAATAAGGTTGAAAATGTGATCAATGAACCATTTATGGTTCTTTTATTATTTTAAAGTAACTATATTAACCCTCAATGAGTAATACTACATGTTGTTACAGTATGAATTAAAGAGATTAAATAAGGGTTAATGTCCAATGATAAGGGTACTAATGTGACCTAAAGATGAATAAAAAATATTGTTTGATAGGATTCAGAATAATACACATATTATATTATATATAACTCTCATTGAAAGCATTTATAAATGAAAATTAATTTATATTAATTTAATATTTTTTGAGTTTCCAAAAGTGCCCATCACCTCAATTATAAAAGGACACCACACCGTTATAATTTTACACCAAAATGATCCATATATGTCACAAAAAACCAGAAAATATTTCTTCCTAACATCCTTATACATGTTAAAAAGATCATAGTCTCCCAACAATAACAACCCTAGATATCTTAATAATTTATATAAAATAAGTTCACCAAAGAAGACGTAATAATTTTTACCAACTCAATGATGTTCATTTCATCATCTACCTACTATTCATGTGTTTTTTACATTATAAAGTAATAAATATAGTATCAAATATATTCTGATATTACTGTGTTTACTGGATTACATATTCCACCTTTTATCCAACCTTCAGAAAATGAAAATCACCATGTGTGCGTATGTACAACAAACCATCTTCACATCGTGGTGTAATATTTTTTCCATCCCCCCTTTACATGGATGAGTATAATGATGGAAATAATTTGTATATATATATATATATATTATATAACATGATATTGATTCTTAAAAAATTAATATACCATAAACCTTCATTACCTTCAACTATTGAGGAATGATGTCATCGCTCATGCGTACATACAACCTACCATCTCTACGATGCATTGTGATTAATTTTCCATGTTATGAAATAATGATTTCAATAATGTATTTATTAAATAAATATTATATTTATTACCTTAATATCATTATGTACATGATGGATATGTTTCATATGAAATAGAACTATGAATTTTAAGATAAAACAGGTATGGGAAACATGTAAATTAACACCTGAAACATGGAAATGAATAAAATATTTTTAATAAATAAATAGTAAAATGTTATAAAGGGATCATATATGATAAAATTATTATTATTATTCTTTAATAAGTTAATAGTACATTTTAAACCACTATATTTTAGATTTAGACATGTGTGAATGAAATCAGACCAAAGGACGGGGTTTAATTCACAATCTCGCTATAAATCAAAATTATTTCTATTTAAATCCCCACTAGGGAATATTTTTATTCCATTTCCTTATTTTCTAAAAATATTTTCAAAGAGTTTTTTTCTATTATACTAAAAAAATTTAAATACTTGTTTTCTATGTTTAGCTTTTTATAAAATGGTTTGCAACGAATCATTTGTTTATTTTCCAAATAAGGTACTTTATGACATTTTTAGATAAAAAATATGGAAGGAATGTTTTTCTTAAATTATGAGATATTAGTAGATTTATCCAAAGCCACTAAACCTTATTATATTGAATCTTACATTATACGTTTATAGGGTTCTTTTATATTATTTTTTTCTTTTATATTTTCCCAAATTTTGAAATAAATGTTTCCAAATCAAATGAAGTACATTTCTAGAGAATTTTTAATGATATAGTTATTGTTTTTATATATATGTAAACATACATTGTTAGATATTATAAATAATTGAGGTTGATATATTTCGATACCATCTACCATATTTTAATGAATTTTTTGTGATCAGTTCTACCATTGGGGTCTATTTGGATTCCTTTCAGGGTTTATGGTAAAATTATACTTATTTCACATGCTATTTTTTCAATATAAATGTTAATTTTGTTTATGTTTAACCCTTTTTATATAATGAATTAATTGTAATTAATAAGTGATGTTTGGGGATTATATAGCGCCTCAATACATTAGTAGGTCTCATGGGACACGATAGTTTGGTTATCGGCGGAGGCCTTACCTGTTTTTGTATGGTTTCTCAGATGAATCCTTAACTGTATGTTTATGGTTTCCAATAATATGTGATCCCCTATTATGAGATAATTTATTGATATTACATATTATTATTTGATTAATATAATATACATGTGATTATTGATATGGTATTATTTTATTTTCATTTATTCTTTCCATATTATGATTAATATTATGTTTAAATGGACTTTTTTGGTTATTCACCTTGACATAATTTTTATGCTTAATGAATCATGATTGCTTCCACTGTACACATAAAATTATAGAGCATTTGTGCTAACCCCTTTATTATGTTTTATTTTTCCGATGATTCCATGATGTATATAATGATTGATATGTAGGGGTAACCATGGATAATAATGGAACTATCAAAGGTATAATTATGAGGTGTTTTATATTTTAAATTTTAATATATGTTTCATTTATGTATCTATTTTCCAGAAACTAATAAAATGTCTGGTCCATTAGGATGGGATTCCATGTATAGGATTTCAATGAAATAATTTAACCAATGACTCAATGATACTGGGTTTAGGGTTTTTACATTTGGTATTAGTGGATGTTTAGTAGAAATATTTGTAATTTGATATAGGAAAAAATTGATTTGAGAATGAAACCCTATGATAGAATTTGTAAATATATCCAAATAAAGAAAGATAATGATTTAGATATTAGTTATAAAAATATATTGAATATAGGTTATGTGATTAACTAGATTTTATATTATACATAATTTTTGATAACATAACGATCTAATCTTGTGTATTCCATTGTTCAAAAATTTCACCAAGTAAAAGGAATGGAAACAGTATAAACCACATAATCCATATATGTATTTCCCTCCTATGCATGATAATGATGTTATATCTGGACCTGTAACTAGTGCTAATAATTTATAACTATATTAGGATAGATGACACAGGTTATGAGTAATAACCTTAACTATATTGAGTGTCCAAATCCATAATGTTGATGAAGAATGTTAAACAGCATCATGAGACAATAACCTCCATTATTCAAACGGACTGCAAATCAATTTGTAGTTGATAAATTGATAAATTCCATAGAAAATATATTTCATGATTTGTTATATAATAAAAGGGAGAAATATATCATTGAAGTTTATCATCACAAGAAATATGATGATCAATTATGGTCATTGATTCAAAGCACAAAGTAGGAGGAAGAAATAACAAACATGGAATGAATGTATTTTAAGCAATTATTCTTTGAAAAATATTTCCACACTGAACAATAAGTGGATATGGATATAAAATTATTAAATCTGAAGAAAAATATAGAGTATAATATTCCTAAATTTGAATCCAACTTTAAAACGTTATAAAGGAATGTTACGGATTACATACAAAATCGAAAGAGAAAGCTTCATTGATTCCACGATGGATATAATCAAATTCATCTAAGAGAACTATTCTACAAAAAAATTTCATGATATGAGTATATATTATCTTCTAATACCGTGAAAAAAATAAATATTATAGTGCAAAGGTTTTGAAGGAAAATAGTAGAACATGAGGATGGAAGAGAAAATAATAAATAAGGGGGAGAAAAGAAAGAACTATTTTTTTCACATGTGATAACTATGGAAATAAACACTCTGGTACTTTCTTGAGGGAATAAGAGTTTGTTATAAATTTGGAGAAAAAGGACACCATGACCATGATTTAATGGGAAATAAAGAATCCCTCAATGTAAAATGTTTCAATTGTAATGAAATGAAGCGCTATATAAACAAAGGGCTCATTCTTTAATGAAATATAGCTTAAAATAAACCCAGGGATCAAGGTCAAGCTTATGTAGTTACTATAGAAAGAGTATAATGACTAATGTAATTTTTATTGTATTCAATAATTATGTTTTAAAATTATTTTATAATGTATATTCATATTAAAATAATATTTATATATAAAAGTATTATACTAAAATACTTCTTATTTAAGTATTTGAGAACATATGTTCAATGGTACCGATGACCAAGAAAAGTGATTTAGTGTTCAGTTGATCTTATTATAAAAATGTGATTGAGGAAAGATAGACCTTAATATATAATTTATGTTGAGATAATAATAAAACTAGGATGTTTATGGAAAATTATTTGAGACAATGAAAGTGGATAATTTTTTTATGGTTTATTTTATCTTTGTTGAGTTCACTATACGTTTGGATTTAGGAAATATACATGCAATTTTATTATTAGAAGTATAAATGTTTTCATTAAGGATGAAAGGTGATAAACATATTAATATATTTATTAGAATTATCTATACTATGTTATATTGGAAAATATGATCTTAAATGTATTTTAGAAATGTATTGACCATTATACTAATTCAATGGTCTTTGAATTTAGACATACATATTTTGGACGAGTCTTAAAATTAATTACTTATGGAATGGATTATGTTTAACTTTGGATATTAATTCTTGTGTATAATGTATGATTTATCATATTGGATAACATGTGGTTACTATTTTTTGTTTTTATAATTTTTAATTGTCGAAGGAATGACTTATGGATATTTTGATAAATGTATTTAACTAACCATATTCCTCATGAATATACAACTCTTGGATTATGAAATGAAGATGTTATAATTCTATGAATAACCAAAGGATGTGATTATGAAATGGAAAGGAAAAAATTATTGAGTGATTTATCAAGATAGTAAATGAATCTATAATCTCTAGTAAAATTATTTTTGATACAAAAACGTTATCTATTTACTTTTCACACTAAGAAGTAAATAGCCTTTTAACCCATTACAGATTTATGATCTTGTGGTTCTTAACATTCTAACGGATATATTATCTATCACCCAAATCATAAATTGATATTTAGTTTTCCCTTCCATGTCCATGTTATCCTTAATGTAACAATATTTTGTGTTATCCCATGTGACCTTCATACTTCCCTTTCATTATTTTAAAGTTGAAGTTTCATTAATCTTTTTTCTGATGTTCGAATTACACAAATGAATTTGAAACATTCAAGCACCTAGTTTAGATATTGAGTTAAATTGGTGATGATAGTATTTATTAGGGGTGTGGGATAATCTAATATTATGAGTTTTTAAAAGGAAACACTATGTTCAATATCATACATGATACACTACATCAAGCTTAAACAAACAAAATATTATTATTTAAATGATACCAATAACAAATATCAATTAGAATGGTGTCATTGAACATGATTTATAGAATTATGAAAATTTAGATTAAAGATTTAAATATAATTAATAATTTTGTGACCAAATATTTTTAAATTTAGATAAAACAATTTCGAAAATAGAAGGAAATATTTTCTAAAACTATTTAAATGCACAAAATTTTGTTTTATACCAATAAAATAAAAAAATCACACATTTTGGATTACATTAATGAAATATATATATATATATATATATATATAATATGTTCAATATATTGTTTAAAATTAATCCCATGTGTTTTCTAGACATGATATAAGGACAAATACAATTTCAAAAATTAAAGATTTAATTTAATAAGAATTAGTTTTACCTCCTTTTGATGGTGAATTTGTTTTAAATCTAATTTTTGAAACATTCATAAATTATATTTGACAAAATAAATATTTTATTTTAACGAATAATATCAAAATTTTCATTGATTGATTTTTTATTTTTCCAATAATCCTTATGTTTTGATGAATTTAAAAAACAAATACTGAATTGTAATTGAAAAAATATGTTTTCTCTAAATAACTTATAGTGATAAATTCTATTTTATTTTTTTAATATAATTAGATAATTTTTATATAAGTTAATCCAATTTAGGTCATTGTATTAAATTTCACATTGAATTTGGATATAAAAACATTTCAATATTTTGAATTATTTCACTTTAAAACCCATATGAGATTATTTTTAAATTGATTCTACGCAATTTTTTGGGATTTAATTTTTGAAAATGGATTCCACATTTGTAATTATATGGTCCAAATTTATTAAATAAGACCCATTTATTTTCTGAAATATGAATAGTGATATGGGAACCTTCTGGTTGAATATGTTTGACACTCATATTTTAATTATCAAAAACCATGATTCTTTTAGTACTAATGGTTCATATGTTTTTTGATAGAGTTTTATATGGAAAGACTATTTATATGATATTTATACTATGTTTTATGGTGATTCACCATTACCGCCAGACTTTGAGTCACTGTTACCACTAGGAAGAGCAACCTCCAGACTCCGAGTCACCATTACTACTAGGATGAGGAACTGCCAAACTCTGAGACACCATTACTGCCAGACCGAGCTAAACTAGACAGGAGTCACCAATACCGATAGAGGAGCTACCGTAAGAGGAGTTACCACTTGAGGTGAGTCAACACTAGATTATGAGTCACTACAAGCTTCTTGTTACCGTTGCGGTCTGAGGAATATTTTCGTGAATGGATCAATGACTATTTTGTTATAGAGTTATTTTTGAACAACCCTTTAGAACATAGTCAAATACTGATATAAGGATTGTGGATCTACTACTGATATATATATATGAATGATATATCTCTCTAGATGTGATTTTATAGTCATGAAAAGTTGTTGAGATGATACAATGACACTTATTTATGAAAACTTATAGAGATTTGTGCTAACGAATCTATGAATTCTCACAATATTACTGATTCATGTTATGTGAAGATTAAATGACACAGAAACACATAATTCATCATTGAGTTTGACTGAGACACTAATATAGATCAAATAAAACATTCCATCATATTCGTTATGATCCTCTATCTTCTCTAAATTTCTAGTAAGAAGTATGAATTTCTTACAAGTGCCGATCTTCAGACTATGAACATTTAGAATATATCAGACTGAGATTTTTTAATATTTATTATTCTATATATTTTATTTTTAGAAATTTATTTGACCTTCATATAAAACACACATTTTCTCATAAACCTACCAAAAGAATACTTATTATTACCTTCTTTATCTTTATCAGTTTCACACTATGTTTGTGGAATAGGACCCTGCGTGTCCTACTCATTTCTTACTTTCCACAAATAACAATATGGGGGATTTTTTTATCCTGGATAGCTTGTAGTTGTTTATTTATTATCTAATATTGATTGTGTATTTATTTGATTGTTCTGTTTTTTCATGGTTTTGTTTTAATATTATATCATAGATTAAGTTTTATGTAGAAAAAAACTATTACATTGATAATCATTATTAACTAGTGTTTATAATTATTTCTTTATATGTAAACTGATTTCAAAGGTAATGTATTTATAAATAGTATTTTAACTAAGAGATAATCACTCGTTAATAAATGTTTTAAAAGGAAATATCTTATATCGATATGTTATTATGATTAATTGGACAAGTTATTTTATTAAGGGGTATTTATTTTATTCTAATTATTAATATAAATTTTTATTGGGATATAAATTCACCACCTCATAAATTACTCACTCTGACCAACATTTGGTATCAGAGGATGGTTTTAAAGTTCAATTTCAAACAGTTATTTCAGTTGTATTATAAATATATCAAATTTTTGTAAATTATTAATTTTTTCCATTATAGATAATAGATAATAAGGATCATCTACAAACATATACCATTGTTTTAATTGTACAAATTATTCTTAATGGAAAATCAAGATGATACTTTTCATAGAAATTATGGGTTTTCATATATGGACTCTAATAGAAGATAAATATGAAGTATCGTAAAACAATATAAGTTCTTAGAGTGATGCTATAAAAGCTAATTAAAATAATAATGTAAAAGATATGAATTATTTGTTTTGTGCATTAGGAAATGATTATTTTAATTGAATATCTACTTGAAATTATGCTTTTGAAATGTGTGATACCTTATTTGTTTCATATGTTGAAACATATAATGTCAAATAAATGAGTAAAAATTCATACACAATTAAGTATGATTGATTTAAAATGAAATATGATGAACTTATTTCTAATTTGTATCTTATGATCAATGAAATATTAAAAACCATGCACTCACTTAGAATGTAAGTGATAGACAAAGATCCAGGGATTATATTACTCAAATTCTAACAAGATTGATAATGAGGAACATCTGTCAATTAAAGAATCATGTGATGCGAATAAACTACATATCAAATAATTGGTAGTAAATCCTATGATATATTAATAATAGACTAAATTCAACCAATATATTAGTGAATATGAAACAAAATAAAAATTATTATCCTTCAATAATGCTACCTTTTGAAAAAGAGAAAATTAATAGCAAAAGATACAAGTGAAGAAGAATCTCCTCATGACAGTGATGACAAAATGGCCCACATGCAATGAATTTTCTAGAAATATTAATGGAAAAAGACATTATTCAATAATATAAATTTTATATAAAATTATGACAATAATGGAATGTGGAAAAATGATTGAAAAAAGGATGACACTTAAATTGAAATCACCTTATTTGAATGAAATATTAAAGGGCACAATAAGAATGACATTCCATAATTGAAATATAAAAAGAAATATAAGGATAAAGGAAAAAGATAAAATAGTTCCATGAACAATTTATGTTCTGCCTCCAAACATAGCTTGTGTGACTCAAACACTAATCTAGAAGATGTGTCTAATAGGGAAAATATGAGGTTTACAATAGTCAAATTAGAGGAAAAAAATATTCTTCCTATTCCTTTCAGTGACCTGAATTGTAAATGTAGTTTACCTGAGAAAGAACATGATTTTCATTTAATGTTAAAACAAGTATTACAATTGAAAAACAAAAAAATTATAAACTTTTGAAACAAAACAATGAGTTAAATTTGAAAGTTAAAACTTTAATAATGGAATTGAGAGGTTTACCAATTGTAAGAAATATTTAACCCAAATACAAGATAATTATGCTCCTACCAAGTATATAACTAGAAAAGGTTACCAACTAGGTCCATGAATAATTACAAAAAACATATTTACATCAAATTCAATTCTAAAAATTTATATACTTCCAATACCAACTCAACAATACCTAATAAAGTTTTTATTTCTAGAAGATTACAATATATTTATAAGAAACCAATTCATAAAATATGGATTCAAAAATCTCTTACCACTAATAAATCTGTACCCTAGTGTATTTGGGAACTGAAATAATTTTTAGCACAAACCTTTTTTTGTAGGAAACCTGGTTAAAAACTTCCAACAAAATCATATGGTCTTTAGATAGTGGATTTCCTGGACATATGTTTAGTGAGTATTCAAACATAAATAAATTTTATCAATGTTGATGGTGGTAAATTCCCTTTTAATAAAAAAAACCCAAAGGGAAAATCATTATCCTTGGACAAATTGTTAATTCTAATTCAGTTTTAATTTTCAAAGATTTATTTCTAGATAGCTTGAAATAAAATCTGCTTAGTATTTATCAATTATGTGATGACGAATTTTATGTAAAATTTGAAATCAATGAATATCATTTTTTTACTGATTCAAATGTTTTTATTTTTATTCATTATAAAATGATAATATTTATTATAAAAATTTATAATTTTTATCTTCTAAAAATATTACTTACCTATGTTCCTTTTACAAATAATATTTTCTTAGGCATAGGAGACTAGGCCATTGTAATATTCACTCACATAAAAATATTACTAGGAAATATTTAGTTAGAGACCTTACAATGCTTCAATTCTTGAATCATAGAGTTTTTGATCCCTACATCAAATTAAAACATCTTACGATTTCTTTTAAATATAACAAAAAAGTATCAACCTCTCATTCTCTATAGTTTATTCATATAGGACTCTCTAGACCTTCAACTGTATCTAGTCTAAATGGAAAAACTATGTCTTTGACCTAGTAGATGACTTCCCAAGATACACATGGGTTTTATTTCTAGAACACAAATTTAAAGCTTGAAATTATGTTTTTATGTATGGAAAATATGTAAAAAACTATAGTGAACTTAGAATTAATTCCTTAAGAAATTATCTTGGTTGAGAATTTGAAAATCAAGACTTTGAATCATTTGTTTCTCAAAATGGATATAATGAAAAATTATCTTCTCATAGGACACCATCAAAAACTGATGTCGTAGAATAAATAAATAAGACCCTTCAAGGGAAATCTATGACTATGCGAATTGTGTATGACTTACCTATCTACTTTTGGGAAATATCTATCAATACCACCCTTTATAATATACTAAGATTATTAATCAAACCCCTCCTAAAAATAACACCTTACTAGATATGGAATAATTTAAAGCAAAAGGTTAATTAGATTATAGTATTTAGATGCAAATATTTAATTCTTAATAAAATGGATTATTGGGAGAAAATGGAATTCAAGAGTGATGAATGATTTTTTTTGGATATTCAACTTATAGAAAATACTATAGAGTGTTTAATAAAAGATCCAAAACAATGGAAGAGTATTTTCACGTCAAATTTTAGTAATTTTTTGAAAATTAATCTAAGACAATCTTATAACACCATGAGGGAAATATTTCAACAATGAATATCAAATATAAACCTATTAAAAAATTTGTTAAGAAGTAGATAGTTCACCGAGTGAACATCTAAAATCGAATCCTGAAGAAGATAATGAGTCAACCAACCCTTCTTTTCGAAAACTCATTACGAATCATAGAAACCACTATTTTGATGTAGTTATTTGAAATCTAGATATAAGTAATAGGACCATAGATTCTTTTAGGATTCTAATTGAACACAAATAATTTTTATCATAGCTTCATCCTAATAACATTAATGATTCCAACAATGTTAAATTTTCATTAATAACTAAGAATGAAGAACATAATAAATTTTAGGAAAAAATGATGGGGAACATGTTTATATACACAAGGTCACCTAACTATTAGCACAAAGTTGGTATTTAGAAACATCTTTGATGACTCAGGCATTATAGTAAGAAATAAAGCTAGATTACATTCACAAAGAAAAAATCATGAAGATGGTGTCGATTATGGAGAAACTTTTACACTTGTAAAAAGTTATGAAGACATTATGATATTACATTTTGATGCATCACATTTGGATTTCATAATATATCAAATTGATCTTAAATGTGTATTATTAAATGGATTTATAATTGAAGATGTTGTTGTTGAACAACCCATGGTATTTCAAAATACAAATTTTTTGAATCATGTTTTGAAATTTTAAAATACATGATATTGTTTAAAATAGGCTCCTATATCTTTGTGTGATATGTTTACCTATTTTCTTGTATAATTTTTTTTAAAATGTATATCTGATCCAAATATTGTTTTTAAATGAAGTCTTAATAGTAGAAATAAACATACGTGATATTATTTTATGTATTTAATAATTATTTCTTTAGTTATGATTTTTTAAAACTATTGAAAAATGTATTTGAAATGAGTTTAATGGATAAAATCAATTTCTTTCTAGAATTTCAGAGATTTCCTAATAAATTAGGAATCATCTGAAATAAAATAAACTATAATGAAGATATTTTCAAAAAAAATAGGCATAGAATGTTCCAAAGTTTGTGATACTCCAATTAGTACCACCTATAAAATATGTCTTGATGAAAATAGAAAATGAGTAGATCAAACTTGTTATAGAGGAATGATTGGTATTATATTATTCATAACTGCTAGTCGGTCAGATATTATGTTTAGTGTGTGTGTGTGTGTGTTCTCTCTTTAAGGAAATTCCCAAAGATTAAGATTTATTAGATGTCAAAATAATTTTTAAATACATAATGTATACAACCAATTTTGGATTGTTTTATCTAAGATGACATTTTTTTGATTTAGTCTGTTATTTTGATTCTGATTTGTGTGCTTTCAAGTTATATAGAAGACCCACATTATGAAAATTTAATTTTTTTGGTAAATATCTAGTATCATGGTGTAATAAGAAACAAAATTCAATTCACTATCCATTGATGAAGTTGAATATATAGAAACAGGTAATTACTATGCACGAATGTCATAGATGAAATAAACTTTACTTGACATTGGATACAAATTTAGAAATGTACCTATAAATTTTGATAACACAAGTTCGATAAAAGTTTTTCAAAATACAGTATCTCACTAATAACAAAAAAACATTGGATTAAGACATCACTTTTTCAGAGATCAATATCAAAATGGTGATATAAATTTAGAATTTATTAAAACTGAACATCCTCTAGATGATATATTAAATATGACTTCGAATTCTAATAGATTAAACTACACTAAACATGAATTAGGAATGATTAATTTTGATTGATATTTCATCGTTGTGAAGTCAACATTAATGAGACATTATTGATAAGTCACTGTTGATAGTTTACCATTGTTAAGTCATCATTGATGAGTCGTTGTTGATAAGTCATCATTGATGAGTCACCATTGACGAGTCATCACTGAAAGAGTCATAATTCCTTTTTATGTTACCATTGTTTTATTACCACATCAATTTTATTTTTCCAATTGAACTTTTTATTATTTATTATATATTTATAATCCCTAATTGATATAACAATCAGGATAAATCTAAATTTATTCCCTTCCCCATAAAACATTAATCACTTGTATATTTCTTCTTCCTCACGAACCGATTATCCTTCTCTTAAGTTTCAATGAAACGTGAAACAGATCCAAATGGTTAATATGATGTGAGTGGCAGAATTGAGTCTGGAATAGATGAGGTAGTCGAAGAAACAAAGGGTATCTTCAATCATCTTAGAAGTTGTTTCACAAATCACGAATCTAAAAAATTGATTTGTCGATGAATTAAAGGATATTGATGCACTATAGATCCCAACAACCTAAATGATATTATTAATGGTTATCAGAAATAATAAATGGATGAACTAGTTTACTTCGAATAACTGATGTTATTATATAAGGTTATTTTATAAAATAAACTAGAATGGTGATTTTTTTTTGGAAAAAAAGTATATATAATAAAAAGTCACATTGGTGGAAATCAAATTTCTTTCTTATCAAATAAATGGGAAATGTTCTTATAAGTACCTCCTAATGGAATATGTGAATATTGTCAAGGTAGTATTCCAAGTGACAATGAAAGCATCAAATAAGAAGAGGATCTCCTACTATTGTCTGGAGATAGTACCTTATAGAGACCCAGTCAAAAAATACTAGATGGTGACTATAATATGTTATTCATGTTTTTCCAACATGTTTTATATCCATGGAAGTGAGATTTCAATACCATTCGGTATCAGAATTCTTATTTCATTTATATGATGAAAATGGGGAGAATAATTCTATCATACATGTAAATTGATATGTCAAATAAGAAGAAAAGGCTGAAGATAAATTTGAGGTTTTTTCTTATGAATTTTTTTTGTAAAAGGGTGTATATGAGTTAGAATCCCAAAAAGAAATTATAGGTATAAGACAATGGTAAAAGGTTTGAATATTTCTACCCTATCGATCATCCAAAAAGATCTATATATATAAGGGATCATTGTCTCAAGATATAAGATATAACTGAGTTCTCTAATACAGATATTGAAAGAATTGAACCTACATTGGAAGAAGACGAATGAAAATATTCTATGGAAGTAGGGACCGATCTAGAGTTTCCTAAATCTCTATCAAATGTTTCCATTCGCACATGTCATCTACCTACACGAGAATCCCTTTTAGATGAAAATGATGATGAAGGTACTAATGTTTCTAGAGAGGACCGATTTATATTATATTTCTCCAGAACATCATACGATGAGAATGGTAATGGAAATAAAAGTACTTATATTGCTTCTAAATAAGAAAATATTTAAACTGAAGATCATAAGAAATTAGGTAGAAGTTAATGTAATTATTATGATCATCATGATGAGAATCTTAATGATAGAGACAATGGTGGTGGACATGATCATAAATATGATCAAGATAAAAAATGTAGTACTGATGATGACAAGGGTAGTGATAAGAATATGGATATTCTTTTTATCATGATCTATAGATAGTTCAACCAAAATATTCATCACCAGTGTTATGTAGTTTCAATATAAATGAAAATTAGCTAAATGATACTCTGATTCCTGATGTAACAACTGTTCTTATAGAAGGTATAAAAGCTATATGTGAGGGGGGGTATTTATTTATATCATGTAGATAAATAATTTCATGTGATTCCTGTACAACATGTGAATATCATGGAAAAAAATCAGAAAACCCCTTCCAGTTATGTAACAATAGCTGTTCAAATCTCTCATGTACCCACAGACTCTCCAATCCTTCCCTATATTAGACATTCAGTTAGTTATTTTGAAAAATGGGAAAAATATCCTTGTTTTTTAGACTTTGATTGTCTTATAGTTATTTGGATGATGAGAATGGAATTATTTGTAGAGGATATGTATCCTTAGTGGTTCAAATAGATCGTGTTTTGGAGTTATATCATTTTACTCACATTGCAACAGATAGATCTACTGAGGTTAACATGCCTCATGGGAAAAAGAAATATTCCCCATGATCAACATATTCTACCTTCGGATTTAGTAACCTATGATGATTTGGAATAATTACCAAGGAATTTGAATTCATAATTGGACTCCCTGAGAAGGAATTTGGTTTTATATTTTATATAAGTCCTGAACTCTCACCCTTCTCCAATTTCCTAACTCAATGAGTAAAGAACTCATTATTTGTTTGAATTGGTTATATTATGTATCTAATAATGAGAAGGATTTCATATTCTAGAAATGGAATTATTTAATATAACTTTGATAATAGTGGTATAAAGTTTGAAATCTTCAGTAGAGGGTATGAAATCCACTTTTTCAGAATTTATGACTTCCAAATCTAAGAAGATAGAAATCTTGAGTGCTTCTACCTCTACATCAGCTACATAACCACTAACTCTAGTGAAAATTAATATAGATCCTCTCCAATATATTTTTAGGGATGAGATTAGAAAATTTATGGGTGATGTGAAAACTCAGGTTGACAAGATTCAGAAAATACTTCTTCATGGAGAGCATATCTATAAGTGGATATGAGAATATGTTATTGATATCTAGACTGACAAGGAAATCATCATGAAATCCATAATGTACTCTCTTCCGTGAATTTCAATGAATAATGTTATATTAGATAATTTAAAATTTCTAATATTGAATTTTAGATTACCACCAGTTGAAAGAGAATTGAATGAACAAGGGAGTGAAATAAAAGGTCTCACACCCGCTCAGTAAATATTCATGGACTAGAAATGAAATTTCATTAGTTCCATGGAAGAAATCAGGTAATAAAATTATAGATTTTATCAACTTAATGAAACAATTCCTCCACATCCATCATACAACTTCTATTTCTAGAGAATATATTCATGTCACTGTAGTTATTTCAAGAAAAACCACATATCCAGATCAGTATTGGCCTGCAGTGATAAATCATACAGATAGTCTTATGCCTCCACAATTTTATCCTATGAGTTTGTCCTTGACAGATGTAATTAGGCACCTCAAAACAGTTCTTTTTCAAGATCCATTTCCTCATACTACCAAAATACCTTCCTTTATTAACATTTCCCTAACATACACTTCTACTATCTCCTCCCAGTATAGAGACAAGGACATAGATGAGATAAAAGGGAATGATAATGAAAGAAAAGGAAGATCAAACACCACCCACGAACCAGGGAATCATAACAGTTGGTTTCCTTTTTAATTGTAACATGTTTTGTCTTTTAATCATAATTTATTTTTACTCCCCATCCTTTTGGCACATATTTAATGCAATATCCTTCGATTCTTGTACTTTTTTTATACTACTGTTATATTATTATTTTAACCACAAAGGGGGAGATAAATTGGCATTTATATTTATACAGGTAAAGAACATAAAATACTAAATAGTTTTGTGACATCATCTGTATAAATAGAATATCCTCTAAAATGATAAGAAGATTATCTTTTAACTAAAATACATCTCTAATTATTTATTATTACTCATTTACTACATGATTTATAAAATTCTATTTTTTTTTTCATAAAAAAGTGGGAGAATGTTTGAACCACCATGTGGAGTATGTTTGGAACTATATTAATTTAATGATCACAAAAAATGATACTTTTATTATTAATCATTCACTTGTTGTTTGATGAAATTTTATATGGTAAGACTATTTATATGATAGTTCTGCTATGTTTTATATCGTGTCACCATTTCTTCTAGACTCTGATCCACCATTACCACCAGGACAAGAACGACCATACTCTGAGTCACTATTACTGCCATGATGAGCTACTGCTAGAATCTGAGTAGTAGTTTCTACCATACCAAGATACCTACAGACATAAGTTACTTTTACCACTAGATGAGACACTTTAAGAGGAGTTATCACTAGAGGTTATTCACCGCTAGATACTGAGTCACCACCAGCATTTTATTACCATTATTGCCTGAGGACGATGGCATGAATGGATAAATGAATATATTTTTAATGGGTTTTTTATTCACCAAGTATTTTCAACATAGTCAAAGGTAAATAAAAGGATTATGGATATACTACTTTTATATATATAGGAAGGATATATCTCCCTTTTGATATGATTTTAAAGTCATGATATGAAGTTAATATTCTACAACGAAACTTACTAATGAAAACATATAGAGAACTGTGTGACCGAATATTTGAATTATCATGTGATTAATGATTCATGTTCAGTGAATAAAAAATGAAAAAAAAAGAAAATAATTCATCACCATGTTTGAGTGAGACACTTCCAGAGATCAACTAAAAAATTTCTATAATTTTCTTTGATCCTATATATGCTCCATATTTCAAATTCAATGAACAGAATTATCATTAGTACTGATCTATTTGATACAAACATGGAGAACATATCAAAATGTTATTATCTATTAATTATTGTTATGTATGTTTTATTTTGACTAGTGTGTTGTTATCTTGTTATCAAACAAAAACTGTCTCTTGTACAAACCATGATAATACAAGTTATTCCATTCTTTCTCTTCATTAGTTTTATATTATGTTTGTGGATGAGGTCCCTATGTGGCATGTTATTTCTTTACATCCCATGAATAACTATGGGGGAGGATTTATATCATGAACATCTTGTAATTTTTTATTTATTAACTAATATAGGTTGTAGGTTTATTTGATTATTATTATAATCTTCTTGGTAGCAGGTGATTTTCAATGTGGAGGGGATTAAGATTCACAGTAAGACCGAACCTCTTTTTTATTCTATTGTTTCATTGTTTTTTTTACTATTATATCCTAGATTATATTTCTTGTAAAATAATATTACTTTGATAATTATAATTATCAATTGTTTGTATTTTTTAATTTATTTAAACTGATTTAAAAAGATAAGGTATTTCTAAATAGTATATTATTCGATACTTAATAACTCCATAAGAAATATTTTTAAAAGAAATATCTTATATTGATTTGCTGTTTTGATTAATTTTCATGATTATTTTATTAAAGTGTATTTATTTTACTCTAATTATTAATAGAAAGTTTTATTGGGAACTCAATTAACCTCATCCAATATTACTCACTCTGACCCAAAAGAAAAATTAGTATTTTTTGTAATTACAATAGTTAAGGGTAAATTGGGTAATTATGGGAATAAATAATATTATATATATTTGGAAATTACATAACAGGTTATCTTTATTTTATTTGATAAGTTTTTTTCAATCAATATCATCTCTGGACTGATTTTTTTTAGCTCTTGGTTCCACTTATATGAATCTAATTCATTTGTAGTCTTTTATCTTAAGGAATGTGAATTATTTCATAATAATGTTTTTAATAAGTATTACATTTTTAATATTCTTCTTTAAAAATGATATCTTCAACTATAAATTTTTATATGAAACATAACATTTTTAAAATCATCATTTTAAATTATTTTTAAATTTTAGTGGGGAAATAATTAAATTAAAATATTGCACTATGAAGATGTAAAAATTGATTAAATAATGGACATATAAATTAAATGTTATTTAAAATATTAAAATAAATTTAATTTGATGTAATTAATGTCATCAAATAATTTTATATATTACATATACATTTTGGGGATGTATTAATGGTTTTGGTTCTAATACATAATGTCCTTGTGATATTTTAGGAAGGGTTAAATCCAAAATATATGTGTAATATTGTTACTAAACCTATCTAAAAATTATTGGTTGAGGGGATGTCAACCAAAACTCTATGTATATTGAAAATAACTCTCCTTGGAGACATTTATAATATAAAATTAATTCATATAAATTTAATATTTTTATAGTTTCCAAAAGTTACCATTTCCATAATTAAAAAAGGGAATCACTCTCTCACATTTTCAAACCACTGTATCTTAATAGATCGACCAAAACCTACCCATTATTCATTCCAACATCCTTACTCATGTTATAGAATTACTAGTAACCCCAAAGACCAACCTTGTATCCTTTAATAATAGATATAAAAGAGGTCCTCCAAAAAGAGGTAATCATTTTTATCAACTCATTCGTGCTCATTTCTTCTTCAACGTCATCTTTATGTGTTTTATCTAGTATTATATACTAAATTAAATATAATATATATTCAAATATGTTATTATTATTATTGTAAACCCATATTCCCCATTGTATCCACCCTATGAAAAAAATCCACATGCCTATGTATGTAGGTCTTATTGTGTTCATGAAGTGGTGTAATCTGTTTTCACCACCATTTTACATAGATGGGTATAATGATGGAAATAATGTACATATACAATATATTACAGTATATTGATTATATTAAATTTAATATACCATACACTTCCTTACCCTTTCACCACTAATGGAATGATACCATCACTTGTGCATACACCTGACCTAATATCTCCATGACATTATGCAAATATTTTTTCATGTTAACCGTTAAATAATTATTCTAAGAATGTATATAAGAAATTAACATGATATTTGTGACATTAATATAATCATGGAGATTATTTATTCATATCATATTCTAGACAATTCATACTTTAAAGATAAAATAATAATGGGAAAACAGATAAATTAACACCTGAAATAGGGGAATGAATAAAATATTATTAATAAATGAATATAAAATGTTATAAGGGTATAATATATGATATCATAGATATTATTATGATTTTTTAATAAGTTAATAATATTTTTAAAACAACTATATATGATATTAAAATAGGTACAGAAGAAATTAGACCTTAGGCAAGGGTTTAATTCACAATCTCATCATTAATCGAGATTGTTTCTATTTAAATCTATATTTGGGAATATATTTATTTTGTGATTTTTTTAAAAAATATTTTCAAAAGTGTTTTTACTATTATACAATGATTATTTTATTTCTTTTTATTCGTGTTCTACTTTTTATAAAATGGTTTTAAGGAAATATTTTTATTCTTTTTGAATGAGTTACCTTAAGACTTTTTCCAAAAACAACACAGAATTAATGTTTTATTTAATTTACGTGGAATGAGATAATTTATAAAAAGTCATGATGAAATTTAATTTTAAAGCGTTCTTTACAAATTTAAAATATTCTTTTCAATGAATGTTTTTATTTTAAAATTGGGTGGCTTTTTAAATAAATAATTTCAAATTAAAAGGGGTATTTCTCTCAAGAATTTCATAATGATTTTATTTGTGTATTTTAATTTATTTCAACATAATTTGATGGATATTATGATTAATTGAGGTGGATATATTATGATAACATCTACCATATATTATCTAATTTTTATGATCATTTTGACTATGGATGTAATATTTTTATACCATTCATGGTTTATAGTTGAAGTTTTCACATTTTGTATGCTAGTTTTACAATAAGATTGTTTATGTTGTATATATTTCACCTATTTCATTTTAGTAATGTATTGGACATATAAATGTTGGGTGAGGAATGATATACCCAAAAAATTAATAATTATGTCTCATGAGACATACTAGTTTCTGTGTGGGATGAGGCCATACCCTTGATGACGTTCTGAATTATGCATTCTATCATTATGATATTGGTTTTTGATATTCTATGTGATTATTAAATTACCATAATATCCATGTGATTATATATAAATATATTTATTATTAATTTATTCATTCCAATATTATGTTCAATATTTTGTTAAAATGGATTATGTTTCAGTTATTCACCTTGCTTTATTATTTATACTAATTAAATGATTATAGATTCTGATGTACACATTCCCTTACTAATCAGATAATATCCCCACTTTGTAATGCTTTATTTTTCCTAGAAATACATGATTTATAATATTTTGGCCATATAGGTACAAGATAAGAGAATAATGGTGTTATTAAATGAACAATTATGTTGTGGTTTATATTTTCAATTGTAATGTATGTTTCATGTATGTATCTAGTTTTTTTAAAATACAAAATTGTATTGTCCATTGGGATGAAATTCCTTTTATATGTTGACTGTGTAGAAATGTAACCACTAACTCTATGCTATAGAGGATGGGATATATACAAATTTTATATAAAACATTACCTTCACGGGAGAAAGATAAATGAAAAGGTACATAACACTATTTTTGGGGGGCTCACATTAGTCAAATCCCATACCAGGATGAAATATGAAAATACACTTCCCATATAATATAATTCAATATATACAGGAGTCCCAAAAAATTTTAATGATTCATTTGTGATGGTTGTTATTCCCTAGTCACAAATTTTTGTGGACATCAATAATGACCCTTTATGAGGAATAATTGAGGGGAAAAGTTTTCAACATGTACCAGGCCATTAACTCTAATGCGTTTTTAAATGATTCCCCATGTTTCCTCTTGTTAATCTTGGTGAGCGTGACTCATTTGAGATTAGAGGACCTAAAGAGTCATTTTTTGAACAAGGAATGTTTAACTCAAAGCCCATTCATTGTTACCAATTTTTTCCTACATAGGATCCTCATCAATGTAGATGTCAATGGAACAAAAACTATTTTTCCATTTAGATATTAATACCCAATTTATAATGTAAGAGTTTGAACTACATATAATATTTTAAAACATGTTATCTACTGAATAAAAACATTAAATGAATGAAATTCTATTCTCCTTTCACACATGTCAGATCCATATAGGGAGTTTTATATTTTGGTCTTGTAAAAATAGTTCAGTATAATCACTCTCTTAACTATCATCCAATGTTATTCAACCTAAAACATCAGCATTTATCGGTCCTATAATACATTAAAAAATATATTTTTAGAATATTTTTGTTCCAATTATTTTAAGTGAAACACATTACTAAATAGACTTTTTAATAAGTGGTTCAACTTCGTATTGATATTCAAATTGAAATGGAATGCTGGAATGAATAAAAATATAATTGAGGATGAAACCCTATTATTTTTTTATATTGAAAAATAGATGAACATACACATCTTGGAGTATCTCCTTGAAATTATTAGAATATGAGAAGAAACTAAATTGATCAAAATGTAATTTTTCATCCTTTATTTAACAAATATGATAATTCCTGACATGCAGCATTCATGGAAAACTCACGACAAGTAATTTTTCTTGCTTCACCTTTGTCTAATGGATTAATTTTCATTACAAAGTAGTTTAGATCCTTATTTTAATATTTTATTGAGTTTAGCACTGTGTTTTCTAATTAAATAAGTTCTCTTATTCTAGATATTTTATCCTCATATTCTCATTGATCAATGGTTTGTACAATGATCCATTCATGAATTTGTGCTTCCTCAATAGTTATGTGACACAACTTAGTAGTATAATTTATGAAACATTCTATGTGATGTTTGGAAATACTAAACTGTATGGGATTATATTCAAAAGTGGGAATATACACTCTATAAATGAGAACATGATGAATATGGACTTGCATGTTTTGGAAATCAGATTAAATAATGCCTTATCCAAGGAAATGTTGATGAAGTTAGTTTTTTATCATAAATGATCTTTAAAGGAGTCTTTGTGCTGATAGTGTAAACCTAGCATGATGCCCATTTTCATACAGATTGATGTTCTAAGAAAATACTAGTATCAAAACCTTTTTCACCCACTCATATAGGTATATAATATGAGATAACATCATCTAAAAACATGCCTACTAAAAATTGTTACATAGTTGTGTGAAATTCCTCTAACTTATCCAGATGATTAATTCCAGGTACTAAACCAAAAAGTTCGGTGTCGATCATCAGAATTGCCAACACCATTCCAATGGGACCATTATTCATAGGGCTTCAAATAGTGTCAGTTATAAATTTGGGGTGAGAACCACTCTAAAAAAATTAGTACATGAGAAAGAAAGTCCCTCGGATTTTTTATAATGATGATTAAAACATATGTAACCTTTATAAGTTAGTTATGAAGGTGAAATAGTCAATGGAAAAGGAGAAGAAACAATTTATTCTATTGTCGGTCTAGTTTCCATAGTATCCCTTTTGGATAGTATATGACATAGGTTTTGGAAGAACCCCATGACAATTTATTGGGATATTTCACAGAAGGAGAATAAATATTCATTTCAGAGTCTTAATGAATCATAATCATCCACAATTGTAAGAGTATTACTGGGTGTTAATCCCATTTAGTATTAGTAGGGGGTGAAGATTCAACCTATTACATGAATCCAAATTGTTGTACGAACCTATAGGGAGCATGTGGCTCTCATATGGTTACCCAATATACCAGAGTAGTGAGAATTCTATCTCACAGTGAGATGATGTAGGTTAATTATTCCAATATTCATCCACAATTATCTATCATAACATTGAAGGGTGGCAAATAAGGGGTCAATGTAAAATGGGAGAGATCATTTAAAACATCAACATCACTGTCGATGCCCAGGGGTTTTAAGAGAATGGAAGAAATGTTTAGCACCATGGTACGATATAAATATTGATGGATTATCACGATATAATTATATCTTTAACCTAAATAATGTTATGATACCTATCCGTATAGAAATTGAAATAATATGCTAAGGTAATTTAGGGATATTCCCTCCCGAATTTTACCTAGTAACATATAATTAATAATGGGGGTCTTTACAACTAGGTTAATGGGTTGTCTCTATATTAAGAGGACTATAATAATAAAAGTGTTGACCCTAACACTCATATATGCATCATGAGATAGAAATATACATCCATGAAAAAGTATGGTAAAAAATATTTCCAATAACAAATTAGGATATATTTATTTTGGATCTTGTAACCCCATGAAATGTGTTGGACTACATCGAGAGTATCCATGTATAATCCAAAACTACATTAAGATTGTTGAGTTTGATGGTTCCTATTTCACCAAACCATCATCCTAATACCACTATCCTGTAATAAATACATTATCTTGTCATTGAATGGAATAAGTGAATCAGTTTGAAGGGGATAACCCAATGATTTCTCTTCCCTGATCCGCATGACCCTAGATAAGGGAGAAACCTATTAGGTATATTTACCAGTCCTATATATAAGGAGGAACTCATCATACATGTTACTAGGAATTTGAATCCCCCCTAATTGGTAGAAATCCAATAATTTGATCCTGACTACACCATTTGATAGGATTGAGGTATTAGTGTTCAGACACTAAAAGTAGAGTAATTTAGGAAGATTATCAGTTTGGAAAATGCACCAAAAACATGGAAATACATATCTATTTATATTACTCTTCATCCTCCAACAACTTGACCAATTCTATTTAATTTTGGTTGATCATGAATTCACATGGCCATTCGTCAAAAAAAATCCCTCCAGACTGTAAGTTTCACTTGCAACTCCATAGACCATTGGGATCTCTTCTTGATAGGTTAAAAATGTATGTGTAATCTTGAATAGTGGATTGGAAGGATATGTCATGATTATACTGGTTACTTTGATTCCATGAGGAACCATTCAAAATTGAAACCTTTCATTGACCCGATTTAGAAATGATGTGTTCCACATCTGAAAAGTTCACTTGAATATGATCTAAGGACACCTCAATCCTACAAGATGAAATATTTTGATCCATCAATGAAATCAAATAGTCATCTTGAATCCCAATGTTATAAAGTGTTAATTTCTTGTCCAATGGATAATCTACGTGCCTTATAAAAAGGATACTCTTTAGAATACAATAGTGAGAAATGATGTGACTTTGAGGATTGGTTTCTATGTTATCAGAAATTGATAATCTTTACTCAATTGAGGTGGAATCAGTCATTGAAAAAATAGAGTTTTTTTGTAGAAACCATTTTATCCCAGTAGTAAGGATGATCAATAATATTATGTCAAATTAATTAATGAAAAAAAACCTAAAGTAATCAAGTCACTATGCATAACACGACAGACATCAACTGCTATATGAAACACATTTTTTCTATGTGGGAATAAATAATTCAAAAAGGTGAAAAATAATTCAATATAAAATACATTATTTTGGATGATATTTTTTGATACATGTAAGATGATGTTAATAAATGAAAATTATAGGTTAAGAGAGATCCTACAGTGCCAATATCATGTCGACTACAAAGTACTTGATTTAAAAAGTGAAAATGAGTTGAGTATAAAACCTTTTATCAGTGTGATCCCTCTCATGGGTCCACATGTACACATAATGTATTCTAAAAAGTATTCAACTAGTGTGATTTCTTCCTTAAAATATACTCCTCTTCGTGATGATTAGAACCCATTCTCATATGGTGAATTATGTTTGTTCCAAAAAAATTCACATGGAAATTAGTTAGATTTTATTCATTATTTAATGGTTGTATTTAAATAAATAAATAAATTTCTTGAAAATTAAAATTGTAAAGTACCATGAGACAAAAAGGATTCATAAAGGGTCCCAACCATACACATCTCATGCTTATTATTTGAGTCTCTACACTATAGAGTGCCTCCACCTAGCGCCCCCTATGAAAACCTAAAATAAATTTTTGGTGAGGGATGATTTTTTTGTCCGCAATAAATTAAAAATATCTTTTTAGGGAAATTTTTTAAATTCATGAACCCTAAAAACATATTTTCATTTTATGGGTGATTTGTCACCTTACAGGCCCCCAAAAATTAATTTTCTCTTAACAAGGTAATGGGGCCTCCTGTAAACTGAAATCATTCATATGAGGTTGTTTAGTGGTTACAACTATATCCCTATAAAAACACTAACACATGGGTTGATAGGTGTATATTATTTATAGAGGTGAAATTATATTGTGAGAGATATAAAGTGTGATAGATGAACAAAGAAAGGGTGAGAAAATCTTAGAAAGTGATTTTAGTGGGTAATCATTTACTATATATTTCCAAGTAAAAATGGGTATACGAATGGGTCCATATATCCTAAAAAGTGGTATATTTTGAAAATATTCATTGTGGACTAGCCATTAGCATATAAAAACCCTTTCTAGACAATCATTATGTAAACTACATGTGGATGCAATATTTGTTGGCAACCATCACACATAGGAAAAAGTATGTGAGATGGGGTTATTTAGCCTCATTTCGTTTCGGCATAAAATTAGTCCTTATCTCATCCCCTCCATGAAATATCAATGAAACCCTATCTTTCATCCACTCCCATGAAGCACTAAATCCCAAATGGTCCATTTCACAAACCACCAAGAAAAGAAAACATTCAAGGACTCTTGATATGTAGGGTCAATACCGAAGGGGACACTAGTGTTTCATCTCGATGTGATAATCCAATTGTAAATGTGTTCATACTAGTAACCTATATAACCCCATGGATCTACATAATGTTCTTGATCAAACATTAACATTGTATTGAGGGTCCCATCCTTGGAGGTACTGACAGGTTCCTCCCCATTTATTATAGTAAGGGGGATATCATGATAACTATTCTATTTGAGGGTTAATGGACTATCCGCTTAATTTATATATAACAAGGAAAAGGAAATCCATCCTGGAGTAATCTCTTATCCTTTGAAATGTTCTGTTTCTAGATGGGTACCTAGATGTGACTATCCTAGTTATAAAAAAAGAGAGGAGTTAGGTTCATCAAATCTCTTTCTTCTCCACCAGTCACCTAGACCTCATCCACTAGTGGATTATTATGATTGTGTGGATTTCCATATCTTTCACTTACTCTTGATTATAACATTGATCAAGACTCACATAGTTTTAGATGTTTGTTAATATTATAACAATAGCACATTCAGATTCATTTCGTAGAAGGGAATCATTTTTCAGATTGTCTTCTTTCCATCCTAGAGAGGGCCTCCATATTTTTGGTCCTCAAATCCATTCATCCAATCTTCATGGGTCTCAAATTTGGTATAAGTCACAACCCAGATATCACTACCTCAACAATCCATATTTCCAATAAGGAAAACACATTCAGCCTCCTCTAATTGTGTATACCCCAACTACCCGAACAACATGGGCATTGATTCCTGGCCAAATGGGATAGATAGGAAGCCTCCCTTAGGTATAAACCCAACATCCCAGTTCTAGCTAATTTTATCAAGGCTAAAAACCTATGGGGGTAATTTCAAATATGAAGGGTCATTTTCCTTTTGGGTCTATTAAATCACCGTCCTTATTGGACTATATTAATAATAAGATAATTCCCCTTGGGAAGGGCTATGATTGGCAATTCATGGAGATGCATCCCTAGAAGATCGTCGCAGAGTCCCCCCCCCCCCCCTCTAGGCACCGGGAGGGGGAGGATGAAATCACTCAGCTGCCTTCATGTTCGAGGAAACCATTTACTAATTTTTCTATCCCTAGCTTCCTCCCAGACATCCCAATGATATCGCTAAGCCCAGAGGTCCTAGACCTATATCTTCGTGGCCCTCCGCTTGCGATTTTGCTGTCAATGTTCCATGAATCATCATGCCTTGTGGATCTTACTTTGATATCCTAATTCAACCATCGTCGGTGTTCAATCGATGAGTTTGACCAGTTTATGTTGAGAAAATGGGACCTATAAGACCTCACATTAGTTGGTATTCTTAATAAGCAGAATCTCGTGATTCCATTAACCCTGAAGGATGATTTGATCCAGGCCTGGTCCAAAACTCCCCATTGTTGTAGCAGATGCAAGTTATTTATTCTTCAATGGTTGTTTGATATTTGAATGAATCGCGACCCACCTTCCATCGTGAAATAGGTATGCTTGCCTCATCTTCATTTACCCTTTCCAAATCTCATGATTATCCATATGATTGAAAATATGGTAGGATGATTCTTTTTTTCTGATGTCTGCATATCTACCATGAGTCACCCAATTAATTCGAGCTATTTTGTTGAGGTGGACCTGTCAAAACCCACAGTGGATTGGATCTGGATGGATGTTTTCATAGAATTTAGATTGAAATAGGTTGTGGTGTTTGAGTCCTGGGTTATATACTTCTCAAAATGTTGTCATCTAGGGCATTTGAAGTCATGTTGTTATGATGGATGTAGGAGTAGGAGGTCTGCTCTGAAGGTGTGGATAGTTTAGGGGTAAAGACAGTTGCCCGATGTGGTTAATGGAAAGGAGTCCGGATTTAAGTGTTTAAGTGTAGTGGAAGTGGAAAAAAGGAACTGGACTCTTCTAATCTGAGGGTATTTGTAGTCTTTGACATTATTAAAACTGATTTGATGGTGGGGTATGGTGTGACGTAAGTTGCGGATAGGAGTACCTTTGGTAGGAGTTATCATGGTTCTGAAGGCCAGTTGATTGGGAATAGTATGAATGTTGTTTTGAATGAGGGGAAGAGGTCTGGATAGTGGAAAACATGGAGTCTACTGGATGTGAGGATAAGCTATCAATTGGGATTTCGGAGGTCTGTGCTTCTGGATTTAAATGTTGTGTTGATGGTAATGAAGGTTTACTGGCCACTGTTTACATGGTAAATTAGATTCAAGGGCTGGAGCAGGAGGCTGTGGAGAAGGTTATGCAAGATGGTGTCAACATGCAGACCCCAATTACATTGAAAGAGGATGTTGTAGTGAATGATATCATAGAAAATGGTATTTTTGAAGAAAAATAATTGGTGGAATACCTGTAACTCTGAATTGTGATTGACACTAATTTTCATCTCCATCAGAACCGATTAGAGATTTATTATGGTATTCGGAACCCTGGTAAATGGGGGGATATGTCTAATAGTGACAAAGAAAATGATGGTGTCATGGTCAGACCAGCATATAGTGATGTTTTTGAGGGAGGGAAGAAGGTTTTGTGTGGGTGTCAGAAGGATATTATTGCGAAGAAAGACGGGAAGGACTACTCTTCTCTTCAAAATTTGATTCCCAGAAGGTCTTTTTATAAAGGTATACAAACTAAAAATGAAATAATCTAATTGGAATGGATGATTCTTAGGAGAAATTATGTCAAGGTTTTAAAAAACTATGAAATCTTAGAATGGGACGCGACGACTGTGGATGAAGCATATATTCATAGAGGTGATGACGGGTTGGATTTTTATGATATGTAGTTTCTGTTTTGGCCCAAAGGTCATTTTGTACTGAGCTTTTAAATTATTCTAATAATTGTTTTGGGTCCTTGCCTCTTAATACGATTTCTAGGTAAGATAATCCCCCATCTGGGTGACTATATCTTTTATGGGTCATTATATAACCTTCATTGTATGTCCCACATTGTCCATTGACTAGGAATTCTTCACATAGATGTCATTGGAAAACGATGTTAAACAATATGGTGGGGTTCTAATCACATGAACAAAAATGGTTTGATGTGTATCATTATGGGGAACTGAATTATGTGGGTTATTATTCCTTTCAAAAGGAAATTTGGGAATCCCAAATAATCAATAGGATCCCATCATCAAAACAATTCCCATCTTCCCAGATGATGTTAAAATTCTAAGCACCCAAATGTGTGTCTTAAATCCAGAATCATTATTATAAACGATATAATAATATCAATTTTGTTTACCAAAGGTACTTTCATTGTAGAACCTTGGAATCATACAGATGTCTTCATCAATGAAGAACCTCATATACATTTACATGATTTTGAAATCAACAGAAGCCAAATAATTGATTGTTCAAAAAAGGAAGACATGACTGATATTTTTGGATTGAATAATCAATTAATGAATGAATATTTAATCTATAATAGAGTCCTAGGGTTGGAAATAGTCGTATACAAAAGGGTGAGATGATCCCAAACTCACATCTTCTGGGCCAACTAGCTTTTTGAAGGCCATATTGGGGAAATCCAAGTGGCCTCTGACCATTGGAAAATAGGTTCACATGCACTCAAAATGAGTGCAGAAATGAGACCGCTTCATAAAAATTGAATGAATTGATTCATCCAATAAAATTAATTCAACTATTATGAAAATTTTATCATGATAATCATATTATTTTTAACTACTAATAATCCTATTTACCCTTTACTGTGGTAAAAAAAATATAATAGTTACTATTCAAATTGACAAAAAAACAGAGTGGATTATTAATTAAAATTTGACTTCATGAATCAAACATGGGATGAATGATAAAATATTCAATTTAAAAAAGTGATAGAATTTTATTTTCGATTAAAATTCAAAATGAAATGAATTTTTTTTTTTAAAAATCCATTTTACGTAAAAAAAAAATTTATACCAAATTCATCTATAAAAGTGATTAAAATGAACACAATTGGATTTTTAATAATATATGAGAAAAAATATTACTTTTAAATAATTTTATAAATAAATTTTACTTTTAAAATTTATTAATAAAATATAATTTTCAAAAAAAGTATTATTTTTCAATATTCTCAAGAAAATCAATCTTTTTAGAGAAAATATAAAATTTTTATAGTTAAAATGTATTTTTCCCAGAAATTCCATATAATTTTTGTGATTAAATGGATTTATTTTGAGGCTAGGAACTCAGATGGCGTGCAATTCCACAGCTTAGAGTTCCCGTAATGATCTCTCAAAAATTGATATGATTTAAATAGCTTGCATGAGAATTTTTCTTGAAAAATGGAATTACTATTAAAAATGTTCCCGGATCAGATATTTGAGGACATATTTGCATTTAGGATGGTGGTTTTACCCTAGGTGCGACTTAAGTTTAGTCGGCGTGTGCATCTAGTAAGAAAACACAAAAACTACATAACCATAAATAAAATAATTGAACAAAAATATTTAATTTCTCAAATTCATATAACTCCTGAATTCTAACATAGATTAAAAATGTGACACCACAATAGAACTTTTGAGGGTATGAATTCCTTATGAATATTATAAAATTGGTTCGTGCGGGCCAACAATGGATGTTACTTATTTACGGCAAATAAAATAATTATGTGACAATTATGTTATTGTCCAATCCTTATAACTCTTAAATGGTAACTTGGATTGGAATTTGGATATTGAGGTCATGCAGTCATTTTCCCCTTAAAAGAATCCTAAACTCGACCAGTGTTGTTCATGGGTGAAAGCTTGTTTTTTGAATTTTTTTTTAATTTTCATTTAAATGAATGTGCAAGCACGTTTTTATAAATTTGTAACTGATGCATGGATCGAAAATCTGAGGGCATTGTAGATCTCGGAATGCCGGTATTTGCCTATAAAATACATAACACTGGCCTTTAAGGGACAAATAGAAATGTTAATTTTTTTACTTTTTGTGAAAAAATAGTAAAATAACTTAAAAAGTTATTTTACTTCTTTTATCACAAATGAGTGGTGACATAGAGATGTTGTGGTGAAATGAAGATGAATCGACAAGCCGCATTAATGAAACTCATTAATGTATTGTTAAGTGGTAGCATAGCGATGATTAACTGTCACGTAACAGTGGTGTTCTTTCTGTAATGAAATGGCATAATGACATGACGTCGCAATGTAACCGAAACATTGCGACACGTTTACTTTTTAATAGTATGTTGTGTTGGTGGAATGAGGATTAAAAGGAGAGGGTTTTATAAAGAACCTCTGAAGAATATCTTCCCCATTGAAGAAAGAAAAATGATGACGAACACCAACATCATCGACAATGGAGGAAGAACAAAGTCGGATGTGACGAAGTACATCGACATCCTGATACCTCGATGATGTAACAATGGAAAAAAAATCAAAGAGATAAGGGTTATTTTATTTATGATTCTTCCCCATTCTTATTCTATAAATGACAACCGCAGATCAACCCATGAATAGGTTGATCCATGGATCATTATTTTATGCGGTAGGGTAACTTTCCTTTGAGATTTTTGTTATCAAGGAATTGAAATTATCATTTTTTTTAAACTAAAATCCATAGTCCTCCCTTGTTATTGAACATCTAATACAGAGGGCGTGGGACGACATGACCAAAGCCCGATCACCTCTTTTTTGTGATTTTATTGGGGTTGTTCCTCAAAGTGGCATCAAGAGGAATCTGGGACAAAGGCAGGGATAGTGGGGACCCGGGAAGCCCGTAGGTGCCGACTGTTCAGAAAACAGGCTACCGGAGAAACTTCGGTGGCCCATGGATGGTGCCACCAGCAACTAGATTCATGGAGTAGGGTGATTCCAACCAACACCATGATAGAGGATGTGGATGGCCCTCTTCATCCACACTAAAAAATAGTGGTGCGCCTGTTGGGGCACCCTAATGGCAGGAGGCCACTTTAGCCATGAGATGACGCGACTCTTGGCGGGCAGCGCATGGAGGGGTGGCCTGTATTTGTGACACTTGAACGATTCGAGCCCTAGTCTCTCTACCATGGTAGAAAGGGTTTGACATGTACCCAGCAAGTTGATCCAATGCCAGAAATCTATACCTGCACCCTTCGAGTTGGGCCCGTCTAAACCGGGTCACCAGGCGACCCATTCGGTTGGACCCTCATCTGAACCGGGTCGGGTTCGTCAAGGACTTTGGGCCTCACCCACTAGCCATGATGAACTCGACTCACCTAGACTTGAACCGGGTTAGGTCAAGCTGGTCAAATGAAAATGATGGTATGATGGACCCCCAGGCTAGGTTAGTCTGGTCGGTCTAACTGGGTCGGGCATGGCCCAGATGTAACCGACTCCTTTTTACAATAATGCTCATATCATGCAAAATGGACATCCGATTAGTAATATGTTTGCGGTGTTGCGACACTCTTGATTAGTCAATAAATTTGAGATACTTCACATAATATTTTCTGAGAAGTTGGAGTAAGGTAGGGTTGGAATAGTCTCGAATCCAATCATGCCCTTTTTCTAAAAGGCATATAACTTACAGACCAAGCATCTGATCGATACATCCTTTGTTATTTTGGAACCCTTATGACAAGATGGTCCTTTGGGTTAACTCTATGTGAGACATCAATGGGGTTGAAATATGACCAATGGTTTGAGGAGAAAACCCTTTAAAACTCACATGTACATGGTGAGGGAATCTATTCACTGACTTTCATGTAAAGAGCAACACTCTGTGGATCGGGTAGAGAGCGACCCTCAATGGATCGAAAATGGAGATATCATATTTGGATCTGTAATGGAATGAACCTGGGTAGATGAGAAATAGAGAGAACCTCCATGGATTATAAATGATGTGAACCTATGTGTATCGGCATGAGAGTGACCCTGCATGGATAGGTAGTCGAACGACTCTCTATGGATCGACAATAGCGAGGCCCTCCTTGGATACGAGAGATAGAGACTCTACCCATCTAGGACCATCCGTAGAGTGACCTTACTTGGATAAGTGGTAGAGAGACCCTTTCTGGATCGAAGGTAGAGAATCCCTTATCATATTATTAGTAGAGCCTCCCAACAGAATAAGATGATCAAGCTTATGACTATATTGTTTATTTTGTTTTTTAATTTATATACCTGGTGTGTGTTGTATTGTGTTTCATTATTTACTTTTAGGATATTTGTGTGGTATTTCCTTTTTGTTTTGGGTTCCCTATAGAGTATTGCATTACTCACCCTAATACGTGCTCCATCCACTCATGACATGTCGTGTGTAGGTGATTATCATTTATCCAGATACTTTGATGGAATGAGAGACAAAGGGACTCTAGGATATAGGAATGATGGACAGTATAATTGTGGACCTAGTGGACTCAGACTATGAGGGGCCCAGTAGGATTGAGTGGATAATACATTCAACATTTTCTTCTAGTAGCTATACTACTCTCACGATCAGGCGGGGTTTTCTGTGGATGGTCATCAAAGTTTCCCTTTTGTATCATTGCTATTTTTAGTTCCTTTGGAGGGTTTTTATTATTTCCCACTTGTATTGTTGTACATATACTCACCTATGGTATAGTGGTACCTATTTCCTTTCAGTGTGTGGGAAATTGTTGGGTGTGTGTTTGCGTGAATGTACTAAGGAAAATGCATCCCAGTTGCAGGTTGACCCCTTCGATGCTAGTCATCATCCCCTGGATTTCGGACTGCGGGCATGGGGTAGACACTATTCAAGGCTCATGGGAAGGGTCATGAAGAAGTGGTATCATAGGGATGTTTCTCCTACCACCAAGACTGGGAGTATGTGTTTTGTTTTGGTGCGATAGTGTTATGTGTTGTGAGTTTGACATTCAGATTCGGGGAGTTTAGTGGTGTGGTGGTTGATGAATCCATACACAAGGACCTTGAATTATGATTTTTTGATCAGTTAATGAAAACATTAGTATCATAAGTGTCTCCTTATGTTATTTTGAATACGATTCATCTCATGTATAATTTTTTTACCATGGTTCATATTGACTCTATTTCAAAATTCCTCCCCACAGTCAACCAAAAAATATTTTAGTGTGTGACCATGAGGATTGCCCACTGAGCGATGAGGCTTCGATACATTTCTCATGACCTATGATGTTTCCTTAGTGTGGTGTCCCAGGAATACCACTTTTTATTGGTTAGTAGTTACTAATGGAACAACCGGTAGAGGACACATTTAGGATTAGTGCTTTACATGAGTTTCAACAATCGATACCCCCAGGTTCTGAGGTGCACCAGACTCAAATGGGGCTATGGACTGGCTTGAGGTGTTGAACGAGTTTCCATCTAGCTAGGTCACCATTAGATCATATGGTAGTCCTGGCGGTGAGCCTTCTACGTGGCTTGGCGGGGTGATGACAGGGATTATATTATATCGATCATATGATGAGGTGAATTTTTTCTGTGGACAGAGCTTCAGAACCTTTCTCATGGAAGGGGTCTCTTTCCAAAAAATCTAATAGGTGTGTGTTCACAAGAGCTTCTACAGCATAGGTCGGATGACATGTTGGTATCTAAGTATTCATCAAGGAATACAAAATATTTTAGGTAATCGATGAATTCCATATGACTTGTGCTTCAGGGCTCGGACCTCCAAGCATGATGTCTTTTGAACATCCAAGAAAACAATACTCCTCTATGTATTATTAATTTTTTTAGGGATCCAATGACTACCCATGTGGTAGAATGATCTTTTCCTGAGAATATGCACCTAGTGAATCTCAGTAGAGACAATCATGAAACCGATTACAGTCTCAGAGACATGGACATTTTAATTTTTTTGGGAAGAGGAAGTGATAGGGAAAAATGAATTTGCAGGGCTGTATACATGGAAGAGGATCTAGGAGAGAAGAGGTAAGTGCTATACATTTCGACATGTTACAACCACCACCCGAATGTGGTCTCCACCAAGCTCAGGGAACTGGAGGAGTGAAGAACGGAGTAGCTCCATGCAGTCATGAAGTATGACCCAAGTGCTCCTAGAATGATTTGAGGTATGGTCTGTGTCTACTACTAGATGTCATATTAAAATACATAGGTACTAATAATTGTTTCTTTTCAAGATTCTTTTTCAAGATACAGTGTTTCTAAATAAACCGTTTACATGATCCTTACATTTTGAGATACTTATGGGAGGAGACTCAATAATCACACTTATGACAATGGAATGATCTAACCCATAAGGCTAGAGTTTCAGTCGGTACCTCTTGGTGGAAGCGTAGATTCCTTGTGGTGTTAGTTTTGGGTATGGATCGGTCATCCAAAATTCATGCTTAGATAAACTATTTTAAGAAAAAATAAAACATTATATTTGTAGAGTTGTAATGTGGTTTTTCATGGTTGGCAAAAAAGGAATACTAGGAAACATGGAATAAACTCATTCAAAGGAGGGTGTAGTCGATCACTATTGAGTCAACCAACCTCTCCCTCATGCCTGTAGATGTTTTGAGTGTGTAATTCCTAATAGTAGAGTCAATGTGTGGTAACATCCTTTAAAAATAGGTTTCTAGTATTACCTTCCCACAGGGGGAGGGACTTTTTTATCATTCAACACCACAAGAGGGTATCGATATAAAAATAGTATATTGGAGGTCTTTCGTAGAGCTTCACGAGTGGGGGGTGTAGGTGGGGGACTTGTAGAGGAATGTCATAGTAAGACCTAGTGTTAGAGGTTATGTATGTATTTCGGGCACCTTAACCAAGTGCTCGTGGACAATGAGTACCCACTACCAAAGGGTCGATGGGCACATCAATAAGTTAAAAAGGGGTAGATTTTCTCATGGATGGAAAGGGGCTTGTAGGATTTTTGGTAGTTGAGAAAGTGGTGATTCAAGGATTTCCTCGAGGGATAAGGATTTGAGATAATCTATACTCCTTGTAAGGGGAACATGGTGAATGACGTGCTCAACAGGAGGTCTAGTTTGTAGTTGTTGTGTGAGGCAATAGAACAGCTAGCCACGATACATATATCCTTCATGGATGATGATGGAGCATCTTACCTCCAGTCTATAACCATCACTCTCCCAGTCATTCATCTAGATAGATAGGCACATATTTGGGATGTTTAATTCAAGGCCCTACGTGCTCAGATATCCTCCTGACATGCTTCAAATGTATTTTTGATAGCTGGGGAGCATGTCTTCCTTTTTAGAGGACACATTGTAGTACTAGTGATGTTGTGGGAAGAGATTTTGAGGGAGTTCCATACACCCCCCCCCCTTTGGTGGTACATCCTGGAGTGGGGTATATGTACTATGAACATCGACGTCAGTACTGGTGGTAGGGGATAAAGAAATTGGAGGTTGAGTTTGTTTCAGGAGGCCTTGCTTATTAGTAAGTGAAGGATGAGAATCAGCTTCCATTAGGCTTGGACCAACAACTCAAGGTGCTAGAGTGGAATTGGGATAGTATCTTGGTAGACTTTCTGATGGGGTTACCACATACATCTAGGGGACACACCCCAATATAGGTGATCGTTGACCGACTCACCATGTCAGTTCAATTCTTACCCATCCGAGAGTAGGGACTTGTAGTGGGATTGGGATACCTCTATGTTTAAGATATTTTGTCCATCGACGGGGTGACATTGATGATCATTTCTGATGGTGACGCTTATTTTACATCGCGATTGTAGAGGGGATTATTGGAGGAATTCAGGATGTCGCTATGATTGAGAACAACTTTACATCCCTATATAGTTGTTCAGACGGAGTACACCATATAGACCATGGAAGACATGCTATGTGCTTGCATCCTGTATTTTGGACACATATTGGGGGACCACCTACCATTGGTGTAGATTTCATATAAAAATAGTTATCACTCCACTATTGGCATGACTTCATTTGAGGCCTTGTACAGGTGACCATATAGATCAACCCTATGTTAGACAAACCTAGGGTATTCAGATTTCATAGGACCAGAGTTGTTACGGGCTACCACTGAGAAGGTACAGATCATCCAGGGGTAGATGGGGACTACACAGAGTAGATAAAAGTATTATGCTGACAGAATATGGAGACCCTTGTAGTTTGAGGAGGGAGATCTTGTATTCCTTTATGTCTCACCCCTATGAGGATTGAGGAGATTTCTTAGGGCAGAAAATGGTCTCCAAGGTTCATCAGACCTTTTCATATCATGAGAAGAGTTGGTGAGGTGGTGTAATGCTATGCTCTTCCCCCACAAATGCACCACGTGCATGATGTTTTCTAGGGGTCGCTGCTGAGGGGTACATGCATGATCCATCGCATGCCATCGACTGGAGTGAGATGGAAATTGATGATGGGGTGACATTTGTGGAGTTTCTGGTGGCGATTGGGGATTGAGACAAGTTTGTTCTATCTGGTTTTCAATCTCTATGGTGCGGGTTTTTTGGAAAAATGGGAATTAACAAGAGGGAACATGGGAGTGGGAGACTCAGATCCTTTCTTAGTACCCACATTAGTTTGGTCAGTTTTTATTTTTGATTTCATGGATGTAAATCCCTAATGTGGGGATACTTTAATGTCTAGTAAATTACATGTAATTGTTTTCATTATATGGAAATATTTCAAAACTAGGTACTGAGATGACATGTGATTTTGAGGCCCGGAGTGCTCGGAATGATCCGTCCAAAAAAATTATGCATTAAATAGAGTGTGGGAGCAGTTTTCAGGAAAAAGTGGAATAACACTTAAATAGGTCGCCATATAAGAAATATTAGGTCGTTGTTGTGTTCAGTATGGTAGGTTTACACTAGGCGGGACTTAAGTACAGTCAACACATGCTTCCAGTGAGAAAACCCCAAAAGAAAAAACTGTAAATAAAATTATCAAATAAAATTATTTTATTTTTAAAATTATTATAACTCATGAATGGTGACTCAAATTAAATATTCTAAACCACATATGAACCGTGAGGGTATACTTTCCTTAGGCTGATCTTAATATTGGCTGGTGACGGCCAATTGTGGATGTTAGTTTTTTGTTGTAAATAAAATAATTAACTGAAAATTATTTTATTGTCTAATCCTTATAAATGCTAAAAAATAACTCGGATTGGAAATTTGAGATTACTATTGAGCTCTTGAGGGAGTGTTCACTTTAGGCGGAGCCTATCCTTGACCGACGTGGGTCTAGGGAGTAGGTTAATTATTTGAACTTTTTTAAGGTTCATTTATATGATCGTTCGAGCAGGTTTTTCTATCTTTTAAAACGTTTATCTGATCAAAAATATGCAGCCACATTTGAACTCAGAACGATGATATTTGGATAGAAAAGACATATCATTGGATGTCAAGGGCCTAATAGAAAGGTTAATTTTTAGACATTTTGAGAAAAATTATAAAATAACATAAAACATTATTTTATTTCTTTTCTCGCCAACGAGCGGTGACACAGCGACATTGTGGTGCAGCAAAGAGGTGGTGGCAAGCCATATTAATGAAACTCATTAATGGATCATTAAATAATAGTGTAATGGTTATTTAATGACCTATAACAAAAACAATATTTCATAAATGAAACAACATAACAACACGACATCACAATGTAACAAAAACTCTACGACACATTTTCAATTTAATTGTTTGTCACATTGGTGGAATAAGGATTAAATGACGAGTATTCCTTGATGAGTCTATGGAAAATATCCTCTCCAATTATGAATGATTGACACTGAAGAACGCTAACTTCTTTGACTCCCCTCAAAGAATGGATTCTGAAGCGACAAAGGATGTCAGTTTCCAGAATCCTCGAGGACGTAACACTACAGCAACAAACACCAAAGAGGTAGGGGTTATTTTATATATGATTCTTCATTGTTATTATTTTAGAAATGATGAACTTGGATCAAAACATACATAGTTTGATCCGTAGATCATGTGTTTATATATTAGGGTAACATTTTTTGGATTTATATTATTTGGGTATTGGAATTTACATTTGTTGATTTAACTGAAATCCTCGAACATCTCATGTTCTTGAACCTCTAACGCAGATGGAACAGACTGACATGAACCAGTCCCAAGCACCTCCACCATGTGTGAACATTGTGGTTCTATCTTCAATGTGGTGGTAAGAGAAATCAGGGGCCAATGTAGAGATGATGGTGACCCGAGAAGCCCATAGGAACAGACAGATCAAAAAACATACCACCGGAGCAACTATAGTGGCCCACGAAAGGTGCCGCCAGCGACCGACGGTGGCCGGCCCACGCTGGACTTGTTGAGGGGGTGGCACCAGATGGTCCCACGACAGAGGAGGAAACTACCCCTCGTCAACCACATTGGAGAATGACGGTGTGCCCGTTGGCCCGCTGCGGAAAAAAGAGGATGCGTACTGCGAGTTGTAGTAGTCACAAGTTTATGTGGAGCCCGGCGGGTGACACGTGGAGGGGTGGTCCGCATTCGGGCCTCCCAGATGAGAGGATCCTAATTCTATCAATCATTGAAGAATGATCCCCATGCATCAGTGGGGCTAGCAGGGGTCGAACATGGCTGACTATTGTGTCTCATCCGGGCGGTGCGTGACCGGCCCACACTGGACGGGCTGGGCTTCGGACAGGCAGGCCATGCCCCCATCTCACAGGCCAGACCCGTACCGAAGGGCTAGACCCATGCCAATATACTGGACTCACCACCTTAGGGCATGGATGGACTAGACAGGGTCGTTGGGCGACCTAGTGGACTGAATCCTCAGCCGAATTGGGCCAGGTCCTGCAAGGCCTTTGGGCCTAACCGACTAGCTAGGCCCGACCAGACTGACCCAGACCTGAACCATGTCAGTTCAAGTCAGTAGACTTTAAACTGGGGTATGTGAGACCCCTGGTCTGGTTTTGTTGGGTTAGTACGATCAGGTTAGACCGGGCCTAGACACAACCGAACGCTTTTACTAAAATGCTTGTATCCTTCAAACTGAGTGTCTGATTGATGAGGCACATGCGGTGTTGCGACCCTCTAGATGAGGCAGTACTTTTGAGATACTCAACATGAGTTTTCAAATATATTGTAGTTTGGATGGGTTGGATCAGACACGAATTTAATCAGGCCCTTTTTCCTGAAAAATCCTATAACTTACATACCCGGGGTTCGATCGACGTGTCATTTGTTGCATTGAACCCCTTTTGAAAAGGCGGTTCATTAGGTTACCTCAAAGTGAAACATAGTGATAGATGAAATATGACTGATGGATTGAGGAGTTGAATCATTGATACTCATATGTACAAGGTGCGGGAATCCAGTGGCATTCTAGCAAGTGAAGAACGACCCTCTATGGATCGGTAAAAAGTGACCCATCATGGATCGATAATGAGGTGACACTCCCTAGATCAGAAATAGTGAAACCCTATTAGGCTCGTCAAGAGAGTGAACCTCCCTAGATCTGAAATGTTGTGACCCTCTATGGATCAACATGAGTGTGACCCTCCAGGGAACGGAAGTAGCCCAACCATCTGTGAATCATCATGAGAGGAACCCTCTGTGGATCAGTAGTAGGAAAACCCATTGAGGACCAACTATAGAGCGGCCCATCGTGGATCAGTAGTAGATCAACCCTTTATGGATCATAAGTGGAGAAATAATTCTTTTATTAACAGATGAGGCTCTCAACAGATTAAGATGATCTAGATTATAACTAATCATTTTTATTTCAATTATTTAAGTTATATACCTGGTTTGAGCTTTCTTATGTTTCATGATTTACTTTGGGGAATTTTTTTGGTCTTTCCTTTTTGTTTTTTAGTCCCTATTGAGTATCACATTACTCACCTTAGAACTGGATCCACCCACTCAGGACGTGTCCCATGTAGGTGATCATCTTTTTGACAGAGACTTTGGTGGATAGGATCCTAGATGTAATTATGAACATGAGAATGAAGGACACTACGATGGTGGACTTGGGTGAATAGGACTTGGCTGGGCCCAGCAAAATTGGGTGGATTGGACATTCTACTCTGGATTTTAGTTGCTACACTACTCTCATGATGAGGTGGGGTTTTTCACCAATGATCATCATATTTTCCCATTTATATCTTTGTTGTTTTCAGTTCTTTTGTTGGGTGTGTATTCTGGCCCACATGAAAAAGTTTTACAGGTACTCTACTTATTTTAGTGATACGTTTTTTTATACTATATGGGACTAGGTGGGGATTCTTTGTGCGTACAAGTACTAAGGAAAATGACTCCAACATGCAGGTTGACTCCTTCGGTGGCGTCGCCAGCCCCTGGACATTGTGAGGTGGGCTTGGGGTAGTCATGGCACGGACCCCATGGTATAAGTCATGAAAAAACTAATTTTATGATTTCAAAAATGATGGTCAATTTATAAACTACATTTTTTAAGATAGTAAAAAATTTATTATATTAATTTTTCCTACAAATAATTTTCGATGAAAATGTATTAAATGAATTTATTAAAATTTTAGTGTTTATTTCCTATGAACAAATAAATTAATTTTTAATTGTCAAGACTATTATATAAATTTAATAATATGGTTAATACTACTCAAACACTTCAATTTAACCGTTAGTTGATAATGTTTATATCCAAACAATATTTTAATAGTGTATCACAGTTTAGTTAAGCTAGGGGATATGTGTTGTATACGTTATATATCATAGAATTATTTTAAAATATCTGGGTTTCATGAATCAAATCATATCAAATAAAATAAATTTATTTAAAAACAAACATACTCTAAAATCATATGGTGGTACATTATTCCCTTATTCAAAAAATTTCTTCATTAAAATGTCCAGAATGTCACCCTAAGAATATATTTGGATAGTTATTTATCATAATTTTTTCATGTTCCCACACTGCCTCTTCTATCATTTTATTTATCTAATGTAACATTATCATCCAAGTCATAAAATTCATCATAATGTTCTCTCTTTTCTAGAATGTGGTTAGTCTCCTCATAGTAAGATAAATCATGTTCAAATTCTATTTCTTTTGTGCTGATCACATGCATTTGGTTTGTCTAGTACTTCCTTAACAATAATTTATTTAACACATCCTTTAATTTAGATAGGATAGTTGGAATCTCAAAATGGTATTCTATGCTTGAATTATATCTATAATCTCGAAAGGTGTATTTTTCTCGAGGATCATTTTTCCTTTCTTAATGAATTTGTTACATCATTCCATATATATAACTTCCAGAAAAAATGATATCAAACTTCATATTACAAATATTTCGTTCATTTTTAAGCATAAATAATTTTACTAAGTTGAGATGCTAAAATATGTATTTTAATAGTATTTATCTTTTTCATTATATCTTAAACAATTTTTTGTCCTACAAGCTTACTTTCACCATCTTTGTCCCAAAAAAGTTGGAGTACAACATATCATTCAATATAATTATTCATACAAGGCCATTTGTAAACTAAAATGGAAGATATTATTATAGGTGAATTATTAAAAAGACAAATAAAGATCCAACATACCTTAAATGTCATGCAGGAATTATCCCAACATGTCTTCTAATGTTTTTATAGTACATTCCGATTTTCCATCACTTTGAGGATGATTTACAAAGGAAATATGAAGCTCAGTATCAAGAGAGATCTGAATATATTTTTATAGCATAGATTTAATATAATGACCCTCTATTTTTTCAAAAATTATTACATTATTTTGAGCATAAATATCCTTCAAATACAAACCAAGTATTATAAAGTCCAGTGTCTTTGGAAGATTAGGTACATAAAACCAAAAATATAAAACCCAAAAAAAACATAATTCATTTAATCATCATAATGACCTTATAACTCCAATTGAGACCTAACTTCTTCATAGTATAACCTAGGGAATACAAGAACAATGAGATGATCTAAAAATCCTAGTAAGGGAATAAGTATAAGAATAAAGTAAGGCTTATTAATTAGAAGGCATAACATGATGACACAAATAGGCATAGAACATAAATAAACATATGAATTTATAAAATGAGATCATGTAATCATGGAATCATAGAAATTTAGAAAAAACATAAAACAATACTAAGCATGATTCAAGGATCATTTCACATGGAGGATCATGATTCATGGATAACCACTAAGACCATTGTACATGGAGGAAGAGTCAAGGCAAACCACCGTGACTATTTCAAATTAAGTTTCATGAGACTAAACATTACCCGATTCATTGGATCAATATCTAGGAACATCCATCCTAAAACAAATTTGAATATTTTTTCCACATAAATAATCAAACATTATTAATCAAAAAAAACATAAGTGTTACCCATGGAAATAATTAGGGAATATATTCATGTTAAAAGGAATGTCAAAAGGGAGCATCATAACGGTGTCTATGAAAGAATGGATTTAAATCATAAATGGGAATTAATAAGGAAAAATAGGAATATATCACGGTAAGTAATGACAATATGAATTGAAATTTCATTAAATATATTATTTAAGATTCTTAATAAATAAAACATTTTAGTTCTGTTTGAGGGAATATTTTCAAGATTCTTTAAAATGGAAAAGGTAAAATTGTTTGTATAAAAATAGAATTGAACTAGGATAGTTATTTAGGATAAAATAAGTGATTTTATATAAATAATTGTGACATAAAACAATTATTCATTTCACTTGAAAATGAGTAGGAAATTGGGAAGTTTCCTCTAATCGGGTTTGCATATCAAGAAGAATTGAGAAGAATAACTTATAAAAAATGTATTTACCATTAAACTAAGGATGTAATGATCATGAAACATTATTTTGGAACATAAAAACCTAATTTATAAGAATTATAAAATAATAAATAAGTGTTACATTCGGGTAAAGTGTGAAAATCTTTAATCAGATGGGAAAATGGGGGTTAGGAAAGTATCTATTACATTACGTCCAAAACTGTTCAGCACTTGATTTTAATGTCAGGGATAATAAAATTAAGCCCAATAATTAATAAATTAAGAAAGATATACATATTATTTTAATTTATTTTAATATTTTTATGTTCATTTGTGGAATTTTTTTGATTTATAAGATTAAATTTCATCATTCAGTAGTTTTAATTTCCTTAGTTATAAGGATTGGTTCACTAGTATGAATTTATGAAAGCTCATGTTTTTTAGGAGTAGATATATCAAATTGATATTATATTTTACTAATGTAATTACATAATATTAAATGGATATATATGTCATTATGTTATTTTGGGTGAGAATGAGTCATTAGATAAAACGTTTGTGATAACCGTTTAGATTATTTTGTCTTTTTTTATCATCACAAACTAGTTTTCATTTACTATTTAATATCACATATATATATAATGGTTCTATAACATTTAATTATATTTAATGCATATATTATAGTCTATTTTAACCAAAAAAAATGGTTTTATGGCCATTCTTGAAGGTAGTAATGGAAATTTGAAACTTTTCATCCTTAAATGGGATAAATTAACACTTCGTGAGCGATGTTTTCATTTTTAGATAAAAAATGGGACAAGAAATTAATGATGAAGAATTATTAAATGAACATAATAAAATTAAAATATATATAATATAGTGTAGTTATCTTCTATTTTTTGATATAGGAGGTGAAGAAATTAAAAGAAAATACAATAAAGTGAAAAGAAAAGAAAGAAAAAGAAAGAGGATTTTACCTCTTGAATCTTTATCCTTGAAAAACTCATTACATGAAATGGTTTTGGTATTTTTTTTTGAGACCAATGGATAATGGAAATGGGTTAGAGACTTCAGAAGTACTTTGGGATGAATTTTGGAAATAATCAACTCTTGGGATGTGTGAGGAGAAGAGGTGGTGAGGGTGGTATTTATAGTGGATGAGAGTGTTGTTTTCTCATTATTTTATTCATCATTTTATTATTTTGCATCAAGAATATGAATAATTTTATAATTATCAAAAAAATATATTAAAATAATTAAGGGGTGTTTTATATAATGATGATTCCAATAGAAATGGCTCATGTTATAGTGCATTTAATTTTTTATGTATATATCCCTTAATATACCATATCAAACAATTCACCAAAAATTCATGTATTTCCAAAAAAATGTCAAAATGTCAACCAAGATATTTTTAATTGTGTAGAATAAAAAAATTAACTCTATTTTATGAATATAATTATCTTAATATGAGAAATTTAATTTTTAATTAAAATCATTATTTATTAAAATGTACCAATTATAAATTTTCAACTGATTTTACAACACATTGAAATATTAATTATGGTCTCATAAAATTATCTTCTAATTATATGATAAAAATATTAAATTATGAATCTATTTTATGAATATAAATTTTCTTTTAGATCATTTTATTAAAAATAAAGTGGTAAATAAAAATTTATGTTTTATAAATATACAAATAATTAATTAATTTCCTTTAAAATGTTTATCTTCTAATACTATGATATAATTATATCTTGTTATAATTTTCTAGATGATTAAATATTATTTATTACTTCATAGATGGGGTTACTATTCTATTGGCTTATTTACTATTTATAATGGTCACTTTACTATTCTAAAAGACAAGTGACTACTCCATTGGTTTACATTCCTTAATTTCAATAAATACTTATTATTTCATTCATTTATAGATTATAAACATTATATTGTGTTATATATGTAATTTTATGTTATTTTTACTGTATAACATAATTATAATAAGGTAAAATTCATTGATAAAAATTATTAGTAGTTACATTCATCCCCCCTTTGGAAATTTCACCCTTGAAATTATGTTTAATAATCTATGTGGAAAATAGATGAGGGTCATTCTTTGTCATTGCTTCCTTCGGATCGCATGTTACCTCTTTGAACTTATTTTTTTCCATAGTACATTGACCATGTGAGTGGTCTTGTTAATAACTTTATCACTACAATCTAAGATCTTCACTTGAATCTCCTCATAAGAGATATCATCTTCCAACTGTTCCATATTTTATTTAGTACATTTGAGGGATCTTGTATGTGATTCCTTGAGAGGGAAAATTGATTACATATTGTTCTTGAGACATGGTTGGTGGAAGTACGAGTCGATTTTCAACAACTCCATCATGATTATGAATTTAAAAGGTGCAGATGTACCTAGGACATAGATTTCCTTTTATCTAAAATCTCATGATCCTCTTCCATTGATATATGTGTGGGAATACCATGTCTCCAACTTTAAACATATGGTCTCTTCAACAATTGTCTGCATAACTCTACTGTTTTCTATGGGCTACCAAGATATGCTTTTGATGTTTTTCCATGTTTTCTAAAAAAATCATCCATTTCAGATGCTAGAATATTACATTGACCAACTTCATCCTATCATGCTATTGTTATACATATTTTCCCATCAATAACATCAAATTGATTCATTTGGATACATGAGTGGAAATTGTTGTATTATTAGAATTAAGCTAGATACTGATGTTGATCCCATCCTCCTATAAATACAATATAATAAGATATAATCATATCTTTAAGTTTCGGAAATTCCTATTTAGATTGAACATTAGTTTGAGGATGATAAAATATTCATAATTTCAACTCAGTGTTTAGAGCAGTTTAGAGACTTTTCCAAAAATTGGATGGGAATATCATATATCGGTCAGATAAAATTGATAGTGGTACTCCATAAAACCTTATAACTTCTCTAATGTATATTTGTTAATGTTTCTCTAATGAAAAGTCCTCTCAGTTTGTGATAAAGTTATTTTTCTGGTTTATATGATCCACAATAACTCATATAAAATTGTTTCCTATTGATGTCTTTAGATTTATGGTGAAAACATTTATGGTGTTTTTTCCCACTTCCATGTAGGTATGAGTAAGGGTTGTATCATCCCCTTAAGCATTTGTTTTTTCAGCCTTCGTTTTCTAACTTTCCATGAACCTCTATGTATATTCAACAACTTCATTCTACATATTGTCCCACTAATAGTTCCATTAGATAACTTGATAGATCATTATGCTCCCTGGGTGAATAGAGAATGTCTATCTATGTGAGTCATTCAAAATCCATTTCTTTGTTTTTTGATTGTATGTTAACCATAGTGTGCACCAAATCTCATGACTACTTCCCCATCTATTTTGAACTATGAGGATTTCCTATTTCAGAAAGAATCCACCATTTTCTAAATTTCCACATCAATTCATTTAGCAGCCATTATTTTCATCATAAGGTATTGTTAAGCAATAATATAATAAAGGGTTGATGATATTCCGTCCATAATTATTCCCATGTCCATCCATTATAGTTATAATAATATTTGATCATTCTCAATTTTCATCATTAATAAAGATAAATGAGCTTTCTATGTAGATCATTGTCCACCATATTTTCTTTACTGGGATGGTAGTGCATTGAGCAGTCATAATCTACTATCATCTCTAAGAATATTCATTGGTGCATATTTAGTACTTTATGTGTGAATATATACTTGAGGATTTTATGATTGGTATATATTTCACACTTCTCAACAAACTCTAGATCATTATTTAGATATTCTGGCTCAAGAATTTTCAATATCATTGAGGTTCAGGATACCATTCATCATTATTCATTAGTACACAACCTACAACCTTATATAAATAATATATATATAGCAAAAAGAGTTCCAAACTTATTGGTAGTGTGAGAAATAATGATATGAAAAGACACTTTTTCAACTCATTGAAGAAGTATTCACATTAACTAGTCGATACAAACTTCACTCCCTTCGGAGTTAACTTGGTTTTTAGGTTTGAAAATCCCAATAGTTTCTTCACAATTTCTTATAAATAGCCATCTTGTCCAATGAAACTATATATCTCCTTTAATGATATTGGACTCAGGAACAATTATATTTACTTTTTCTTGAAGGGTTCTATAGATATTCATTTTTGGTAATTACATGCCCAAATAATGAAACTTCCTCCATCCAGAACTCGCATTTACTATACTTTTCATATAGTTTCTCTCTTCGTAAAGACTTCAGCACAATATTAAAAAGCACAATATGTTCCTCCTTTCCCATGGATTATATTACAATAAAATAAATAAATACTACCACAAATTTATTGAGGTAATCTCTAAATACTATATTTGTTAAATTCAAGAAACTTTTTAGAGCATTATTGAGTCCAAATGGAATCACTATGAACTCATAGTGTCCATACCTCATTCAAAAGGATGTTTTGGGAATATCTTTCTTCCTCGCCATTAATTGGTGATATCCCTATCAATGGTCCACCATAAGAAAATAATTGTCCCCATGTAGTTGATTGAACAAGCCATCTATCCATTGAAATGGATACTTATTAATTATCATGATTTTATTAAACTCACGATAACAAATATAGGGTTGCATTTATCCATCCTTCTTCATGATTAAGAGGACTAAAACACCCACATAGTGAAGCTCTTGGGAATATAAAACCCTTGTCCAAATTATCTTGTAACATCATATTCAGTTCTACCAGCTCATTTATGGCCATTCTATATGGTTTCATTGATATAAGAAAATATCCATGAATATTATTGATGGAAAACTTCACCTCTTGATCAATATAAATACATGTAAAATCTTTGAGGAATACATTAGTATAGTCCCTCAGAATGGTCACGACTTCATGAATGATACTATAATTTGCCTCAATCATTTTAGCTAGATGTGGTTGTTCATATATCATTAAACAAGACAATTTAGACAATGGTTATGATGGTGATTCATACTCTTCCATACAATTTTAGTGAATTGGAGGATTTTTTAGGATGGGAAGAGTTATCTTACATTCCATATAGTCAATGTTAGATTTGAATATAGATAGAAAATTCATACCCAATATAGAATTGAACTCCACCAAAAGAAGTAAGATAATATTTTTTAGGAGTTTAAAACCAAAAAATATATCCTGGGATGAGTTATATAATTTCTATGCAATAATTACCACATTTTCTATTCTTATAGATAACTCAACCTCCATATTTTAAGGTGATGTTTGAATAGTTCTTGTAAATTTTATTGATATGAAAGAATGAGTAGAACTAAAATCAAATAGTACATTCATTATTATTGAATAAATAACGAGGGTAGATATCAACATAATATTTTATGGCCCCATGTCATCAATAGTGACAATATATGACATTCTTTGCTATCTTGAAGGCAGTTATTTTGAATTCCCCCAATAAACATTAGATTAGTGAAATGGTTTTAATGATTCCCATGTTCCTTGTAGTTGAATCAATAAATCATAGGCTGAATATTGATTTGAACCTCTCGTTATTCTTCCAAATTTGTGGAATTATTCATATTTTTCAGCAGTTATAAGTTAGATGCCCCATTATTCAACATTTTATGAATTTCTTGGTTACCTTTAAACAGTTCCTATTATTCTTCTTCCCCCAATTTTGACACGTGGGATACAGTATTTTCATTCCATAATGGGATTATTCTGATGATCCCCTCATATTAAATATAATTTTCTTATTTTTAACTATACGAACATGAGCCCATTCAGAGTCTAAGATCTCATTTTGAACCTTCACTGAATAATAGAAAATATTTTTATATCATTTAATGTCTTGAATCGCCAATGATTTTTTGTAGACTAGGATTTAGTTTTCTAATGAAGTGATCCACCTTCCTTCTAGTATTCCTGATAATATCAGAGGAGTATCTTGAAATTCTTGTGAATATTTCTTCATACTACCTAATATAAATTTCTTCATTTGGCTTCAGATTTAGAAGCATCATCTCAATATTAAGAAGTACAGTTTGGGAAAAAATTTATTCAAAAAAATTCTGTTTAAATATTCCCATTCAATGGAATCAATATTCTCCTTGGACATGGTGTTATTGATCTATATCCACAACTAATTATCTTCCCCGTTAAGATGATATACTCCTATGACAACTTTCTCTTCTTCTCAGCACCATAGGGAAAAGAATCTCTTCTCAATGGAGTTAATACATTATTTTGTGAGGAGGGGATCAAAATATAAACTAAATATGTGATGCCATTTTCACACAAATGTTTCAAACGCATCATTATTTTTCTTATGGGAAGGAGAGTGATCCAAATGAATGAAGTTAGTACTCATAACTTGAGCCAGTTAATCATGAATTTACATGATGTTTTGATCACTTGTTCCCATCATATTTGGCATATAATTAGGTAAATCGTCACATTTCTTATCACATTTATTTTTGTAAAGAGTTCTTTTATGTCCAATAATTAAATATGAAAATTAATGTACAATTAGGGGGGCTTGAATACTTAATAAATTTTAAGGATAAAATTCAAACATTTAACATTGGAAGATAAAATTGTATATGAAAAGTATATCCTTACTTGTGATTCCCAATGTTTTATTTTAGGTTATCCATGGTGATATAATTATACCTAGGGTTCTAAGTAAAGTTCTCTAATACTAATATCAAAAGTAACATGATTGTAAATTTATACCAACTATAACATTCCTATCCTTTTACAAAAATTATTATATTATTTTATGCATAATTATCCTTAAAATACAAACCAAGGATCATAAATTTTAGTGTCTCTAGAAGATTAAGTACATAAAACTAAAAGTAAGAAACAAAATAAAAATATATTTTATTTATTCTTCATAATGATATCATAAAATTCATTGAGACCTTATATATTCCTAGGATAACCAGTGGAATACATAAATAAATGGATGAGATAAAAACACAGTAAAATAATAATCATATGAATAAAGAAAGGTACATGGGTTAGAAGTTATAAAATGATGAAATAAAAAGGCATGAAACATAAATAAACATTTGGAAGTAGAACCTGGGATCATGTAATAATGTAATCATAGAAATGTGGATGAAAAATAAAACATTACTAAGACTGTGTCAAGGTTCATTGAATTTGGATGATCACAGGTCAAGGATAGCCACCAAGACTATTTCACATGGAGAATAGGTCAAGAATAACCACCATGATTTTTTCACATAATGTCTCATGCTGGTAATCATTACCCAATTCATTAGAGAACTATATGGGAACATCCATCATTACATGTTAATGACTATTTGTGCCACGTAAATAATCATACATGATGAATCAAGAATAATCATAAGGATTACCTATGTAAACAATTTGGTATCTATTTGAACTAGTATTTATGCATGTACCACTTTTTTTCCAAAGATCCCAGAGTTGTGACAATGAATTAATATATAGAGGAGATCATACCTGAAGACCGATGGATTAATGAAACATATATTAGAAAAACATTCCACTAAGAATTTCATTTTTTTGTTAAAGAGTTGATACCACCACTAGCCAAAAAATATGGCTATCCCAAGGTCCATCTAGGCCAACTCAACCAAGGTCCGTGTGGGAAAAGGTCGACCATGCCCATGGGAGTCATCCCAGTCCAACTGGTAGGCCAGCAGGGATGTATAACTCCAACAAGGATCTGGTCAGTCCCGTGTATAAGACCAGAGGTAGTCATACCCATAGGCAAACACTCACATTGGTGGGATGAGGCCCACTGGGTGGAGAGTGTTTCATGTGGTAAGGGTGTTGACCCCGTTGACAGTTATGGATAATGGCCTCCACTAATTGTCTTATAATCCAAACGTACATAGGCTTTAGAATTTGATGTAGATGCAGATTTTATTTACATGATCAATTCAATGTAATCCTATCAAGCCGTTGATGTACTTCATCATTATTTATCACCCCCACAATTCCTAGCCATCTGCTTTGTCCCATAGATCATGGTTTTGAATCTAGTTGATGATTGTGTACCACATGACCTTCATCTTCAACTTCCCAAACATAGTGGTTTAGTGTCCCAAGTCACACCTGACTCTCCCCCACCATCACTACCATGAAATTTATATATTTATGAGGACATTTATGGTCCATGGATGTTCAGGCAAGATCCAAACCATGAGCTCCACTGGTCTCCAGTTAGACTCCCCAAAGAAATGCAAGGTTTGACCATGATTATTAACTAATCAAGTGAACAAATCTAGGAAAATAGTGAGATCCCACAATGGGCATCACCATCCTTCTACGAGCACCTATGGATAAACCAAAATTCATTCCACCATCACCTTGGATTAATCTACTGTGACAAGAAACATCCAAGGGTGTCGTGGGTCATTTAATGACTTCAAACCCCTTCTTCCTCCATGTGTTTTTCATCTAATTTATTTAGAATATTTCCACTGAAAAACGATGCCATGTTTATGTGGCCCTCATCCCATGAAAATAGGGACTTTCCTCGACCTCACGTGGCCTATATAAACCCCCAAACATCCCCAAAAAATGAAATTTAAGGGAGAGGAGGGAAGAGCTCTAAATAAATAGGGAACATTGAAGGACGAGGTCACCGACCACCACCGTCGGAGAACGTCTTCATGGAATGAATAAAATTCAATCCAATGGGAATATTACATAGATGGTCTTCTAAATAATTGACAGTGTGATCCTTATATGATCACATGATCGAATATTGCCTCCCCTATGAATGCTTTTGAGGCCTCCAATAAGGCCTCTTCCTAGATCACGTGATCACATGCTACACAGGTCCTGGAATATATAAGGAACACATACTGGTGTCCACACATATTTACCAATGATCATATAAAACATTATATCCCGAGCATCCTTGTCCTGTGGTGACTCAACAAATTCCCTCGGACATGATCGTCTCGGACCACAAACACTCCCGGAAGTTCCCCAGTGTGATATTGGAGACTGTTGCAAGACCCTCTTTTGTAAAGACCATCTGCCATACATATGATGAAGCAACCCATATATGTGTTTTATGGGTCTATTTCATGGTCCATTTTAATATCACATGCATTCATGATTGATCATGGGATCAAGCTGTGTATTCTTATGCACGTGAAGGCCTTGATTACAACCTTTATCATATGAAAACTGACCATGTCGCAAGACCCTATCCATGTTAATGAAAATAGCATCTTATGGCCCACGATGTATCCATGTGTCCATGATCATGTTTTCCTTAACATGGATTACCCTCGTAGAAACCCTGGGCATGAGCGCATGTATCAAGGGTCTACATTCAATTGGCTATGTACCTGTAACCATGCAGTGCATGCTTCTACCAAATAACATAATGGTTTCAGTAGATAGCCTCTATTTCATGATCACAATAAGAAGACCCCACACTCTCTTCATGTGGCCTTAGAGATGGAAACCCTGACATGATAAATCTACCTGAACTACACTAATATGGAGATCGATAGTAAGGTAATCCATCCCGTAAGCCGCACACCCCTAGACATGCAATCTCTACCATCCATGCATGCCTTGTTATGAAACTTCCTTGCGAATGAGTATGGAGCTCATCATGTGACTTCACGAAGAACATGATGGTCAGAAGTACATGGGACTTATGAGACTTCATGGGATAACCCTTGCCTATATTTACTATGTAATTCCATTCAATGACTACAAAGTTATGTGTAAATCACTTTTCAAGTCTGCAAAATCCACTACAATCCCATCTTGAGTTCATATGATAGAATGGTATTATAAAAACATCCCCTTATGGCAATAATGATCCCATGAGTATGGACTACCACCACCATGAAAATCATATGGTGTACACCTTCATCATGAGCACTCAAGAACATACACCTCCCATGAAACTTAAGTCATAGTCACTTTTGATATGAACATATGATACATGGAAAAGCATGATACCCCAAGAACACTCGTGAGACCCTTAAATGGTCTCACGATGCCCTCAGACAAACTCCATGTGCATTACAAGGCAAGCATCAGACAAGTCGGGGAGGTCTCACGACACCTCTTTGGATATTTCACTGTGGTCCAGCAATGACCCAAAGAAACAGTGTACCAGTCATGTGAGGTACTTCAGAGCTACCATACTTGATCATTTTAAGACTCACTAAGACAATCACTTTGATCATTTCAATCAATCATTGAATCAATAGAATGATCATGAAATCATCCCCAAACATTTCCATATTGACATGTGATGTCTCAAGGACCAAACCCCATAAATGTCCCCTCACAACATGGAGGTCCCCAGGAGATCCCAGACAACCACACAGTACCCTATGGATAAGAAAAGAGACATGTCCATGATATGCTTGTGTACCCGCTACGTGACCCATATATTTTATACGAAGAATCTTCCAGAAATCATGTGAAAATCATGTGTATTTATCATTGCAAGTCAAGAGATCATAAGACTTCCTAAAATAATTTAAAGGAGATCAAAATAATGTAGGAAAGTAGTGATTTAGATCCTACAAAGACAAATGACACACCTCAAGCATAACTATGAAAGATCTCCTAACAATATAGCCCGATATTTCCTCCAAGTCATGCACGACACCCCAGACATGTTCACCACGATCAAGCGAAGACACCTGAGAGAAGATAGTCGATCATACAAAGCACCCCATATATGCCCAATTTGAATAGGATAAGTCATATAGTAGAATACATTTGGTCACATACAACACCTGGGAAATGTCTACATAAACGTGTGAAGAACCTATGGATATGCTAGCCTGGATTCACGTTATGTCCCCAAGGTTTCATCTATTACATGTGACACCCCCTATACCAGGTCACCATGGCTCTCATGAAACCACCCATATGTGTTATGCTCGATCACACAATGTCTCATGGGTTATTCTACAAATAACATTCTATATCTTTCAGATATGAAGACCCATTCATCAGGTAAACATAAGTGTGTAAGCCCCAACCTTAAATAACTATGAGGACTCTGATTCCTGTTATAAATGGGATACATATGACGCCTCTGTAATGGTTTGAGATCCATATCAAATATCTCAAGGACTCTCTCAATATTTTTATACCACATCCACATGTAATTATAATTTTCATGCATTACCTCCTATTTGTCACAACGAACATGGGTCATGTCGGATTAGGGGGATGGAACGAACACCTCATTAGTCATCATAAATAGGACAACTACAGTATATAAGACCCATCCTTAAATATCTAATAGAACTCTGATTCTCTCCATTATTAGGATTCATATGAGGCCTCCTAAAAATATTAAAATCAATATCAAATATATCAAGGATTTTCCTAATATATAGATCCCATATCCATAATCCATGAGTCCAATCAAGCAACCCCTCTTGTTTCTCAAAACAAGCATAGATCACATGGTCTTAGGGGGATTCAAAGAATACCTAATTATGAATCACATATAAGAAAAACTCAGTGTGTAAGCCCCAACATCAATCACACTATGTAGGTTTTTATTCTTGCAATAACCATGATACGTAAGATGCATCATAATGGATCAATCACATCATTGGAATATAAACTGCCTCCACAGACGAGAGAAATTACTGAAGCACTTGGTCATGTGACATCAGAACCTAGGTGATTTCTGGCTATCAGAAAATGATAGAGAACCTTAGATAGATACAGATGAATCCCAATATGTTGTACATAAGAGATAATTGAACCATTAACATTTTTCAAGGAAACAAGTCATATATCAAGATTATTGAGATATTTATAAACATGTCTTAAATATATAAGAGAGTCCCAGATTAGGCAAAAATTCCCCCTAAAAAGGGTGTGATGAGCTTCAACTCCCATCTCCTAAACCAATACGAGTCCATAAGAGTCACCAGGCTGCAAAATCTAGATGACCACCGACCTTTGGAAAATGGTTCATACTTAGCCACAGATTGGGGAACCGTTGAGAGTTTTAGGGAAAATAGAAATGGAAAACTGACAAGGAAAACTCATTCCATTCCATGAAATCCCAACGAATCAAAAATGGGGAACCTGATTTGAATAACTAAAATAAAAAAATGACATGATTATAATCCGTCAAGCCATGCTGCTTTTCCCTCACAAGTTAAAAAAAATTATATGATCGATGTGAACCTATTGGGACACATTCTTTTGGTAATTTATTTACAGGAAAATAATTACAGCCACCATAAACTGGGATTTCTATATGTCCATCCTTGTGTTGATGAGTCCACTCAAGTAGAATGGCCCAAAATTAAATATGGGATAATTGTGTTAAACATGTATATATTATTGCGAATTATCATGCTCATGACATGGTACAGACTATTGACCTTATTCTTTATTGTTTACATTCCCTTAGTACTATCAATTTGATAAAATCTCATCATCTTCCCGCACACATTCCAACACCTCATCCACTGTCATGACCCTCTCAGGTTGTAAAACATTCTTTCTTTAAAAAGACTCTAGAATCAGGTAGAATGGATGATGATTCAAGATTACAACCGATATTGAATGATCCAAAGTATTGAAGATACTCATTAGATTCTAAAAGTGTGGAAGATGGTGAGTCCACGTCATTCGACGAATGTATCCCCTACGTCTGTGGTCCCCATCATCATGACAAATTGATTCAGCAGCTGATCACTAAAGTGTGACAAAAACCACCTTCCATACCTGATGAAGGTGGATCATGAGGCGAGATCTACCACACCATAGGTCTAGGAACCACTAAGGAGGGAGCCCGCTAATCATCTTCATCAGCATCATCATACTGATACCTATCTGCCACTATTTGAGTTCATCGTTTGACAAACAGGCATTTCATATGCCTATGCACGAGCTCCGCTGAGAATGACTCATCGAAGGAAGAAGACATCAGATACACAGGAGTGGGTGAATATCCCCGCTCTTACTGAAAATTCCCACCATCATACTCTGGTAGGGACTAGTCAGCATGATCATATTCCTACTTTCCATGAACAAGTCTATGGGAATATTACTACAAAAATCATGGTGGAGGCTCATACTCATACTCCAATGAATGAATCCCAAGGAAATCTCTTGATGAAACATGAAGGAAATAAGTGTGTGTGTATCCCCACATCAATAGAAGATATTTTTCAATAGGTAATAGAAATAGAGGATGTGCAGTATTACATTCCCACACCCAATTTTATAATTATCCAATACATTTTAGCCACAACTGATGAACTCCTCCAGTATATTCTGACACTCAGATAATTATGGACAACTGGTTGTACCGACGCAAGTGAAAAATCTTGCTCCCACCTGGGAGGATTATCATCATATCTCGGTGAATGGAGAGTCATTGGATTGGGTTCGTCATCCTATTACAACCAGGCCCAACCAGGTGAGAGCCGAAAAAACCTCATGACATGGGAACATAACGGTCGAAAACGACACATGACATGATACAAAGGCCCAATATTGGGCCCATATCCCCATTTTGGTGGAGGCTAACCAAGTGAGAGTGGAACAGTCCTTAGGACATACCCATTTCCTATTAGTGGACCTTCCTAGTAAACTACATCATAACACATAATCAAGGATCATATTCCTTATTTTGCGGATGAATTTCTTCACCAACATCATTTGGAATGAAATACAAGAGAACAATATTAATCCTTCTCCCATTCTAGTGGTCAATCGGCATATTCTGGTGGAGAATGGATATTTAAACATGGCATATTTTCAAGATAAAATTGAAGCTAACCAAGTGTAAATGGCACATGCCTTAGAACCGAATCATATCCCAGTCAAGAATGAGGCTACAGGTGAATATATTTTGATATATCCTCAGCATATCCCCACAGGACTATGTAGTTATTTGAAAATTACTACAACCTCCATAGAATAAGCCCATATCCATACACAGCCACCAAATGCAGGCCATGATATTTTGACCATAACGTTGAACATGACTCTTATTTCTAATCTACTTAATAACAATTTCCTTGATTTTTTTAGAGACACACTCTAAACACCACAAGGGTTCATCAACTCTTTTATCAAAGTGGAAGTAGGGGAAGTTTATTTCCATGATAGTCCTCCTCATGGTAATGTGGAGATGGATCATATGGACTCTACTTATGATATACAACTTCTTTAACCTCTCCATGATGATATCTAAAATGGGAAAGGCTCTTCTCCCTTTTTCCATACCCCTATGTATAAAGAGTTGAACCAAACACTGACACCATTATATTGTGAAGTACTCAAAACATCAGGAACAATAGTATATAGTTCCCCATCAACCTCCATCAGTTCTCCACCCCTGTAAGTAGGAGACTATCAAAGTAATCATTTATGGTATGATTGACAGAGATTTGTACATTTGATGAGGAAGTACATGAAATTGAAATATGGGAAGATTTTTCCAAACAAAACCTCCCCATCATGTTCTAGAACCTCTCTACTTACAATAATGAGATCCCCGATTATATAGAAAAAGATTTAATTACTTATCAATGCCAGAATTTATGGTCCACTAATCAACAACTAAAGGATTGACATCTACCTTATCTAGAATACAAGTGTCACCTCTATACAATCATAATACTCTATTCACAACTCAACCTATATGCTATCTCAATTGCATGAGATCCAAAACCAAATAATTATAGTGATAATTTGCAACATTCATGCCCCTATTACATCATGACACTTCAGGAATTGAACTTTGAATCCACATTAGACATATGAATTCAAGGATGAGGACAATATGGATCATTACACAATGCTACTCCCCTGGAATTGCATAGCAAATTGAACATGACATCCTACAATTCTATAGCCTTTGATGAAGTTAGAGGAATAGGGAATTCTCTAGCTACCAGGTCCCTACAAAAAAATTCCCCAACTCCAACAATTCCAAAACATCAAATTTGTGGAGAGAGAATAGTCAACAAGACTTCAAATTAGACCCCTGAATATAATAGGTGGACATTACAGATATAGTTATCAAAGCTTCTATCACTCGAACAAATCCTCATAAGGACTGATCCTCAACATGGGTTGTTATTGCACCCATATATCATGCATGCACAACTGCGCCACATCAAGGAGACCGTAGTAGTAGCCTCTATTGCAGTAGTCTATGAGAAGACTCATCCTCTTTTACTAGGATAATATTTTCCACTACCTCCACCTCTTGGGTCATCAGTTCCTAACAAAATCCATGACGTATTTATATTAGTGATTGAAAAAACCCATCCCATAGTGCTGGGAGCATTTATATCTCTATCAGCACCTCGAAATTCATTATCCTCTAAAAAGAAATATAAGAAATCAATTGCAAATAGATTAACCCCATACCACAGGGCTGGGAAAATTTTTATCATCATCACCACCATGGAAGGAATCATTATTCTCCATGTTGGGAGGAAAATTTCAATATTCAGCATCCCACCATTTCCTCCCATCACAAGAAAACCCATTGTTTATCAGAATCCATTTGGAAACCCAGACCAGAAATTCCCTTAAGCTCACCATTCATAAACCAACATGAGTGGAGAATATATTGAAATAAATCAGGCACTACCAGGTCCTCAAACCAAAATGGCTCAATAAGGTTAAGGGTTTGAGTACCGACCCTAAAGAAAGCTTTGTAAAGGCGGATTTCCATTTGGAAAGCAACGGAACCAGCACCATTTCTTGATATTCGACTATGAATGCAGAGATTATATTAGAAATAAATCAGGATCTAGATATAGAGGATCATAACCAGGAATACCTACCCCAGGAGGAGGGTGATTTGGATGCACCAAATAAGGGTGCACACATCTAGAAGAAAGTAAGGCGCTCAATTTTGGAAACACCGAATAATGAGTTTCAACCTCCTCGGCAGAACACCTATAATGATAAAGGTAATAAAGTGACAATGTCTAGGTTTCCTTCTTTGGAAGATAAATTTACACAATATGATAGTGAGATATGATCTTTGGGATAGCTCATTGAGGAGTTACTTTGGGGAAATATTACCACCGGGTATCATCCCTATCAAGAGGGGAATATTCCCCTTCCTATGGATGATCCACAATCTAGAGCAGTATCTGGAAAATAGATTGGATCAGGGTCTAGAAAACCAATCTACGAAAATATTGAACTGAAAAACAATTGGCACATACCTCCGCTACTGTGATGAACTCTTCCTCAGAAGGGTAACCCCTCAGTCATTGGAAAATTAGAGGATCAATGAGAGATGAAAGTGGGACCACTTCATCAGCACCCACCAGCTACTTAAGGATATGTAGTGACTCAAATGGTAGTTCCCCAGTGCCTCTCATTACCATTGAATCCATAGCTACACTGATGGATGACATAGAAGGGCGAGGTTCACCAATGAAACCCTAGAAGAATTCATACCCAAAATGGGTGGATGGTACCGCACCTACACCGAATTTTGGAAGTCCTTCCTTCCCCACCATTAACTGTGTAGGGGATCCTAAGCAACATCTTACACACTTTGTGCCTTCATGTGGGATAATGATGGGCCCCAAGGATCAGCAGGAGGCAAACAAACTGTGGGTTTTCATACATACATCGACAAAGTGAGCGTTTGTTTTGTATAAAAGTGTTCCCGTATGGTCTATCACAGGACGGGAAGACCTTCATCATCAGTTCTGTTAGCAATTAAGTTCACCATGAGGAATAAAACTATCATAAACCTGATGATCTACAATAATAATTATAAAGAGAGGGTGTATGACCTCATAACAAGGTAGAAGAGTCTGGCCTATTAGCTTAGTATCCCTCTCCCACAGGAACAACTTGTAGAACATTGTGCTGAAAATCATAAGGATGAGTTTCAGACACCATAGTCCCCATAAAATATCAATGTGGATTCCAAAAAAATCAATTAAATAGAAAAGAACCTTGAAGAAGATTTCCATAAATTCTGATCCAGGTCTCGGATCATGTCCATAGGTCAAGGGGAAAAGAAAGGAAAAGCTGAAGCTGCAACAATAATCCTCACTCTCAAATGGTCCAAGCACCTAGGAAATATTCAAAACAACTATAACCCCCTACAGAGTAGAGGCTACCATAGAATCAACCTCATCCAGATACACAAGGAAGCTAGGTCCTCCTAGGATTCTAGGAGTAGATGAATAAGGCATAATCCTTCCAAAATTAGCAGTTCCTAGGATATTTTTTTGCATCCATAGAAGAAAAACTACTCATGTTTCCATAGCCCTAGAATCATTATTAAGTCAATGTCACTGACCATACCATATACTACCCTTTCCAAAGAGGACAGGGTGATAATAACCAAAAATAGTTCGTCTTTAAGGACTTCCATCAAGTTGCAATCGACTCTAGATTGGTGACATTAGATGATTCTCCAGAACAACTTGCTTGCATTACTATTTCCTGGTTAGAGGAAGTAGAAGGATGGAATAAAATTACAACCATGAGAACATAAAAGTTAAATAACTGGATGAATCATAAAACAGTTGATCGAGCCCATAAAACCTCATGGTATAGTTTCTCAAACTCGCAACATCTCCAGCACCCAAAAAGGGAAAGTCTGATATACCACCAATGGATGGGCATGACCACTGAAAGATGAAAAAAAAGAGTATGATGAGTCATATTATACTTCAAATTATTCTCTAACTCTCTCTATCATCTTCCCTACAACATATACAACATGGAAACCACCCCTCCAAACAGAATCCCAGTCAGGAGAAGAAATCATATTTGTTTCATTCAATATGATACATTTTACAAACCCTTATCTACTGATGAGTACGCCCCCAAATATAGATTTCCCACATATAAGAGGGGAATGGGAGGCCCCATGCCCAAAAGTTGCAGATACAGGGGACAAGGTGGGTTTGTTAGTAGTCAGTATCCTAATCATATCCCCTAAGAGGACTGATATGTAGCCAATAATAATGGGAAATCACTCTAGTAGGCTCGAATGAGGTGGTAGGGTTCCTCAGATCCCTCTAGTTGCATCCCACACCAAATTTTCTTCCATGACTATTTATCAGGGGTTCAAACTGATTGACCCAAACCATAGGAAATTCCGGCACAACCAATTACACTAGTGTTGGATTTTCCCCCAAATGCCACACATTCCCTAGGTTTATCGAACTAATTTGTTCCATTTCATCAGCTACACGCCCAGAAGAAGCCCTTTAATAGGAGGCGGAAAACTATGGTGCCAAAATACGATGTTATGAAACATGTAGTTCTGATCCTAGCGAAGATATCATTCTTTGACACGCTTCACTTTTACAATGAACATAAGGTGGATCTTTTTGAATCCCTCTAAATCCGACAAGAATTTGATGTATAACTCTCTACAGAAGAGGTCTATCTAGAAGAAACATTTTTTAAGACGTTATTTTTTCATTTCATTCACTGACCTAGATTAGGAAGATACCACCTAGGGACACATCAGACCCTTGTACATCTCTTGAAGAAATAATTATTTTGGTGTTCAAATTGTGTTGATAGATAATAGACCTAGGATAAATCTCATCCCAGCCTAGACCATACGATGATTAGGGTATAGAGAAGTGGACCTATCCTCTACAAAGATGACCCTCCAGGCATATGATAAGCCTGAGAAAAGGCCCCTTAGAATGATTAAGCTAGTGACCCAATTTGGTGATCCCACATCTAATGTAGGGTTCATGTTTTCACAAAATACGCTGCATAAATCATATTACATGTAAGACCTTTGATCAATATCCACATATTAGTCCCATCAATATTCCATCAATGGTTGAATTTCCCAATCAATGGAAATGTCTGCATACTCCACAATGAAAATTCCCCCTTTGATACATGCAGGGTCGTATATGATGAAGTAGTCTTCTACAAGAAGAGAGGAAAAAAATAGTAGAATATGACATTATTCAGCTTCACAGACCCTGTAACACCCCATGATTCCATCATACGCTTCTATTTGAATCATACATTGAATAATGGAGTAGCGTGTGTTGTACGCACCTTTGAGTTCTAAGACACCACAACCAATCAAACTAGCTGTTATGAATAGTAATACACACTTTTTGGAATTTTATAAATTTTATCTTTTAAAATGGACATCATTTTTGGATTCATAGTATCAAAATTAGCTTAGGGTGAATTTTTGGTATTTATATAAAAACATTCAGTTTTTGATGAATAGTAAAAAATAATAAATTTTAATAAAGAACCTCTTTTTTACTCAAAATAAACTATAGTACTAAATTATAATATTGAGTGGTTTTAAAGTATAATTATATTATATTTTTACTATTTAATACAATTTTGGTCATTGGACATACGTTCACATTTAAACTGGACATAATCAAGTGTCAATCTTTTGATATTTATTACTTCTTAAAAACACTCTTTTTGTTTTGACAACCTGAATTAATATTAAATTAGTTTTTACCACTTCTATGATTTGAATTTAGAAAAATGGATTAAATATTTATAATCATAAGGTCAAAATGTTTTAAATATGTAACTTTTATTTTTAGACATTCTGAATAATTACTTCTGTAAATATTTTATTTACTGTGGTTAATTGTTAAATCTAGTAAATAAGGGCAAAAAATAATATTGTAATAATATTAAATTACACTAACACATGTCATATCCCTATTAGATGATCATGTTTGATCAAGGGAATCATTGGGTTGATTTTGGGACCCCATGGAGCCACTTGTAAGTGATAATGACAATTAATATTTATTACGTTACAGTAAATACAAAAATGACATGAGCATATATCTTTTAGTAAAATAATTTTTACCTAGGGTAACACATAATATAATTTAGACTATAAATATTAATTAGTAAGATAAAAAGTATTACTACATAATGGTATTTAATTTATAATTTTTAGAAATTGAATAATTAAATTTATATATGACACCATGGTGATGCATTATTTTCCTTATTAATGAAAGAATAAAATAAATAGCATTATAAATGTTAAAATAAATTTAATTTGAAATTTTAGATGTCATCCACCATTTTTTTAGGTTAATATGAAATTTTATTATTCTTTAAATTAATTTATTTCGATTTAATAATGTTTTTATGATTTTAAAAAATCAATTATTAAATATTGTAAAAATTTTCATAAAAATATTTTTAAAACAAATATTATATTATTAATTGATATAATATTTCTAGAAATCTATTATTTAGAAAAAGGACATATATAATGGTATGTATATCATTAATGAACAACTTGGGGTTCTCTTGGTTGGTTATAGAATGTTTATTAACCATATAAATAAAAATTTAAGAGACATGGTAAATATAAAACTAATTAACTAAGAGATAAATCTAAAAGATAAGGTTAATATAGTGACCCAAACCTATATAAAAGCTATTGTTTTAGTGTATTTCAACCCATCACCTCTTTATCCTAGAAAAAAACAAAATTTGAGTCACTATAAAATGAATATGAATTTATTATAATATAATATTTTATGTTTATTTTAAGGTGCCCCTCACCCATCTTATAAAAGGGCGCTCACCTTCTCTCCAATTCACACCGACAAAGCATTCTAGATCAGCCAAAACCTACCCTAAAACCATCTCAACAGTATTCTTTTAATCCTAGAGACCTTAAATTAGTTATAAAGCAAACCTATGGAGCCCTTCTGATCAAATCAAAAGAAAGAACCCAAAGAAGAGGTAAATATTTCATCACCTCTTTCAAGTTCCTTTCTTCTTTCACTTATTTTATAATTGTTGTTTCCATTAAAAAATAAAAACTCCAATATCTAAAATATACTGTGATGTTATTATAAATAATGTACAACCATATTCATTATTCTATCCATCCTTTGAATTACAAGTCACCATATGTGCGTATGTATGGCTTATCATCTCCACGTCGTGGTGTAATTTTTCTTAAGGTTGGCGTTGAAGCCTCAATTTATTATTAAAGAAATGACCACTTTAGACTAGGTAGAGGGTTACCCATTATATATATTGAATACCAAAGGCCAATTGGCCTGAAAACAGTGCTAAAAAGCCCATTTTATGGTCCAAAGGACCCCTCGGTGAATAGTACTGCTACAGTACCCGTGCAGCTACACTACCAGCTACAGTACCGTCGCCGCTACAATTCCCTGCTACAGTCCCTCCACCGCTACAGTGCCACTGTTTCTATAGTCCACAACTGCTACGGTGACCTGCTATAGTACTGCTACAGTACCCTGCTACCGTACTCGGGAATTCTCCCCTGCCCGAATTTGATCTTGGGTCTTTTGGATGCCAAGTAGGAGCCTGAACCACTATGGTTCATGCTCGTTAGTGCACGTCGTGGTGTAAATGTTATTCAATACATTATTATTTGTATGGTTATAATAATGATTATTAATTGATGTAAATAATAAATATAACATGATATTTATTATGTATATATGATATACCATCAAATTATATATTATTTTAAAATCAAAATAATGATATTGTCGCTCGTGCGTACGTACGGATTACCGTATCCTCAAATGTGATGAGATTCATTCCACATCATATCCATTCAAGAAAAATTTTCATTTTATGATTACAAATTATGTTTAAATACCTGATATCATTCTAGATATGAATAAGATACATCCAATACATAAGAAATTTGACTCACATAACATGGAATATAAAAGAAAATGAATCTATTAACACCCGAAACAACGATAATACTAAGATATTATTAACAAATAAATGTTAAAAGATCATATATGATATCATATTAATGTGTATGATTCTTGTATAATTTAATAACAATTATTTCACCATTTTCAAGAGGTTAAAATACCCTCTACCAAGGAAAAGTACAAGGTAAGGTTTTATTTCACAATCTCTTCATTATCTGAGGTTGTTAATACGTAATTATCTATTGGAACATATTTATCATCCACATCCATGTTTTTTAAAAATATATTGTATAAAATTGTTGTTATTTAAATACAATGGTATCAAGTCATTTATACCATTGTTTGACTATTTATAAGATGTTTATAATGGAATATTTCTGTCATTTTCCAAATAGGGTCCTTTTTAACCTTTTTGAAAAAATTTAATGAAAGAATGTTTTTAACCTATAAGGTGGGTGTGACTATATTAGGTCTCTATAAGATCGTCGAAGAATCCCTTACAAGATTATAAGAATTTATTCAAAATAAATGTTTTCTTTTATAATTATGTAACATTAAATGATTTCAAAAATAGAAATAGATATTTCTCTTAACTAGTTTTGATTTCATCTATGTTAACATCCTTCGATGAATTTTATACTTATTTGAAGTCAATTCATTATGATACAAATCTTCCATATTGTATTGAAGGTTTTTTGATATGTTTGACTATAGATATGTTATTCTTATACCATTCATGGTTTACGGTTCAAGTATTGACATTTTGTATTCTAGTTTTAATATGAATGTTTATGTTATATTTCATCCTTTTCATATGAGGAATGTATTGAACTTAGTAAATAATGGTTGGATCCCTCTATATATCCTCGATGCATTGGTAGGATTAATGAGACAACTAGATGTGGAATTGGTCGAGGCCTTTCCCAATTTGATATATGGTTTTGGCCAAGTCCTTAATCATTTTTATACATCTAGGCCGAGGCCTTGACAAAATGTTTTAGAATGTCGGTCATTATACATTCCCTCATTATGGAAGTAATATTGATGGTTCATGTGGTCATTTGACTAGTAGAATACCCATTATTATGTTTTATTATGGAATTATTTACTCAACTAATATACCTTCAATAAAATTATTCATGTTTATTTTTCATAAAGGCATGAGGTTTCAATTATTCATAATTCTTAATATTTATGTTATATTCTACTGTATTTATTACCCTTACATAAATTATTAGCTCACCCCTTTTATATGTTTCATTTTTCCAGGATATGAATATGTTAGTTATGAGTGACTTTCAGGCATTATCTTAGAGGCTTGGATGTTTCCAAGGGAATAAATTCGTGGTGTATTTCTATTCAAGTTGTAAAGTTGAACTTCTGTATGAATCTTATTTCCAATAATACTAAACTAATCAGTATTTCAATACATGATTTCATTGTGATCATTCCAATGTTATGTAATAATTCACCGACTCTAGGTAACCAGGGTTGGGGCATTATAGTTGGTATCAGAGGAAGTTTAGTACAACCCTTGAAAACTATATTTAGACAAACTCTGATTAGAGAACATAGCCATAAGATTTACATTGAGCTTTATTATAGAAAAACTTCCTAAATTTTTTTTATTGTAGATATTTTGTGAGATATCCATGCAATATATCCATGTCTAGATACGAGCAGGTAGAGGCTGCGCTGGCACAGATGTAACTACGAGTAAAACCCAAAAACACCTTTTTTGAGCTAGACTCAAATGGGAAATGTTGCATGACAATGGGAATTTTTTCACTCTTGGTTATGACACTCCCAAGGGATATGCTTAGGATAATTCTCATTTTCATTAAAAACCATTATGAATGTTTTATGAGTATATACTTTCTCAAGTAAAACATTTTTATGATTATGGATTATATCCATAAACATTTCAATTTACGTTATGTGTTTCACATGTTTGGAATTAGGTATTTCTAATCATAAAATAATCTAGTTTATGACATTGCATAGTAATGGAGACTATTGGAAAAAATGGAATCTATATCAATGCAAGCACAACATGTAGTAATTTCCCTCCTAATCAAGATAATTATAGTGGAGCAGGTGATGCAACTGGTGCGGATCAGGTTATCTCTATACTGGGACAACTCACTCAGGTTATGAATAATAACCATACCCATATGGATCACCCAGATCTGCAGTGTAGAGGAACAACGTTGGAATTATTAATAAAAAAAACCAAAAACATTCAATGGGAATACAAATCCATTGGAAGCTGAGTAGTGGAAAAGTTCCCTAGATAAAATATTTCAGGCTTTGGGGAGTAGGGAAAGGGAAAAGGTTGTAATGGCAGTTTATCGCCTCAGTAGAGATGCTGATCAATGGTGGTCATTGATTCAAAACACAAAGGAGGATGAAAGAAGTATAATATATGGTATAGAGGGAGTTTAAATAGGTTTTCCTAGAATAATACATTCCTCATGACCATCGAGCGAATATGGAATGACAATTTCTCAATCTGATGCAAAAGGAGGATGATAATGTTGCAAAGTATGAGGCTAACTTTACAAGGTTAGTAACACATGATGCTAATTATATAAGTAACCCAAGAAGTAAGATTGATCGTTTCATTGATGGGTTAATATCATTTGTCCATCATAATTTTGTATCACAATCCTTCTCATCGTACGAAGATATTGTATCATGTGCTATCAAGACAGAAAAGGAATTCTCTATGTCTTATGACATTAAAGCAAAGAAAGAGAAGAATATATATGTTGATCACTATGGTAAATGAACTAAGGAAACATGGAAAATGGGTAGAGTTGAATTTCCACCATGTGATAATTGTTGAAGGAATCACCCTGGTTCCTGTCTAAAAAGAAAATGATTATTCTACAAATGTGGACAGAAAGGCCTTCTCGCTGGTGATTTTAAGGTAAAGAAAGACTCTACCAATGTTCAATGTTACAATTGCAGGTAGATGGTACATTATGAAAATTAATTCCCTAATCATCAGGGAATCTTACCTCTAAATAGGACAAGGGATCAAGTCCAAGATTATGCGATCACTACTGTTGAGGTTGAGTCTCCAAAAGATGTGGTGGCAGGTAATTTAATGGTTTCCTCAAGTTTAGCCAATGCTTTATTTGATATTGGATCATCACATTGTTTCATATCTTTCCAGTTTTCCAAGAAAATTAGATATTTCCAATTTGATTTTACAATGGAGTTTTCGGTCAAAACTCCTAAGGGATGTATCATTGCTACAAAGTTATGTGAATCAGTTCCCCTTAGGGCGTATAAATGTTCTTTATCTGTTGATCTCATCGCCATAACCATGATTGAATTTGATATAATTTTCCATATGGATTTGCATTTTTACCATGATGAAAAATTTTATTTTAAGAATAAGGAGGTTACTATTTTTGATGATAATGATAAGAAACACCTTATCATTAGAGCAGAATCGCCACCACCTAATTCTTATTTAGATCCTTCTCTAGTAGCTCAACTAAATTCAATTATGGGAGAGGAAGAGAATTAAAAAAATGTGGGTGAGGAAAATAATTTTCCAATAGAGGATGTAACTATTGTCCAAGAGTATGTCAATGTATTTCCATAGGATTTACCAGGATATCATCCAAAATGAGAAATTGAGTTTTCTGTTGATTTAATTCCTGGATCGAGGCCCATATCAAAGACCCCTTATAGAATGGCCACTGTAGAATTAGTGGAACTAAAGAAACAACTAGAGGAATTGAGTCACAATGGATGTATTTCCCCTATTGTTTCTCCATGGAGAGTACATTCCCTTTTTGTTAAGAAGAAAGATGGATCTATGAGGCTATGAATTGAATACATGGAGATCAATGCTATAACAATAAGGAACAAATATCCCCTACCTCGCATTGATGATTTATTCGACCAACTTCATGGAGCTCAATACATTTCAAATATTGAACTTCGATCAGGATATCATCAGTTGTGTGTGAAGATGGTAGATATTTTGAATACATCATTTCGAACTAGGTATTGGCATTATGAGTTTACAGTAATGCCTTTTGGACTGACTAATGCACCTTCTGTTTTCATGTATAAAATTAACAGAGTTTTCAAGGAGTATCTTGATGACTTTGTAGTGGTATTTATTGATTATATCATCATATACTCTAAAAGATACTAATATCATTAGAATCACTTGTGCATTGTTATAAAGACTCTTACAATACGTGAATTATGTGGTATGTTTAGCATGTGTGAATTCTGGCTTCAAGATTTTTATTATCATTGCCATATTGTTTCTATAGATGGAATCTCTTTTGATCCTTCTATGACAAGATAAATCCAATAATTTCTAGCACCAATGAGTATCAATGGCGTACATAGTTTTATTGATTAAGCAGGTTATTATCAATGTTTTGTCCCAAATTTGGCCTGATTGGCTAACCCATTGACAAAACTCACACGAAAAGGCGTTAAATTAGGTTGTAAAAAAGTGTGTGAAGAATTTTTTGAAGAACTGAAGAGAATATTAGTCAATTCTTCTATCTGGACTATACCATCATGGAATGATGGATTTGTTATTTACAGTGATGATTCCAAGAATGGACATTGTTGTGTCCTTATATAGAATGATAAGTTTATTTCCTATGCATCACGTTAGCTAAATATTCAGGAGAAAAACTATCTTACTCATGATCTTGAGTTTGCAGCTGTAATATTTTCTTTGAAGATATGGTGACATTATCTCTATGGTGAAAAATGTCAGATTTATACTGATCACAAGATTTTGAAGTATATTTTCTCACAAAAAGAACTCAGCATGAGGCAAAGGTGATGTCTTGAACTACTCCTGGAATATGATTACACGATACACTACAACCTGTGGAAGGAAAATAAGGTGGTAGATGCTTTGATAAGAAAGGATCAAGGAGTTTTTAACAATATTAGAGTTGAAAAGTATCCTATATAGACGGATCATGTAAATATGGATATGGGAATAACTATGGAAGGTGGAACATCGATACTTTTTCAAATAGTTTTGAAACCATCTTTACTAAAAAGGATAAAGAGTTCTCAGACCGGTGGTGAATAGTTTCAAAAGAATATTAAAGATGTGAATGATGGGGGATTGAGTAACTTTGTGTATGAAGATGGAATATTGAAATTTGGGAAGAGGCTTTGTGTTCCCGATATACCAGATATAAAAATTAGAATTGTTGGATGATGCTCATAGTACCAATTTCACTATACACCCTGGGAGAACCAAAATGTATAGATATTTGAAAGAACATTTTTGGTGGGACAAAATTAAGAGGGATATTGCGGATTTTGTGTCAAGATTTATGGTTTTTCAACAAGTGAAAGCTGGAAGGCAACATCCTGGAGTAGTTTTGCAACCTCTTCCCAAACCTGAGCAGAAATGGGATAATATAATGACTGAATTTGTCATGGGGCTACCAAATACTCCTAGAAATAATGATGCAATATAGGTCATTATTGTTCATCTTACCAAGTCGTCACATTTTCATGCTATAAGAGAAGATATACCACTTAAAAACTAGCATGACATTGTGTTAATGAATTTGTGAGACTTCTTGGAGTACCCCTATAAATTTTTTCTGATCATGATCCCTATTTTACTTCAAGATTCTATAAAAGTTTTTAGAATGACCTGGATACAAGAACTTTTTTTGAGCACTACCTGCCTCTTTCAAACTAATAAAAAATCCGAAAAAACTATTCAAACCTTAGAAGACATGTTGAGATCACACTCACATGACTTTTAGGGTATGCAAGATCAATATTTTCATCTAGTATAATTTTACTATAATAATAGCTTCCAATAAAGTATTCATATGGAACCATATGAAGCATTATATGGAAAGAGATGTCACACACCAACCTCTTAGAATGATGTAGGTGAAAAAAAACTTGTAGGCCTAGAACATGTGGAGGAAACGAGGGAAAAGGTTAAGATAATCCAAACCCACATAAAACAATCTCAAAGTAGACAGAAGAGCTATACTGATAACCAATGGAAGGATTTGGAATTTAAGGTAGGAGATCATGTTTTCTTAAAGGTATCTCCATGGAAGGGTGTTACATGTTTCGATAAAAAGAAAAAAATGAGTCCCAGGTACATCAGACCATTTGAAATTCTAGAACAAATTGGGACTATATCTTACCATTTGGAAATGCCACCAAGTCTCTCCAAAGTCCACGAGGTGTTCCACGTATCACTGTTGAGAAAATACATGCTTGACCCAACGCATGTACTCACATATAAGGAATTAAAGCTGGAACTCGATCTTTCTTACTGTGAAGATACTGTCAATGTTCTTGATAAATGAGAACAAGTGTTGAGAAAACAGACAACTCGTCTCGTAAAAGTTCAATGGAGAAACCATAAGGTGGAAGTGGCTGTGTGGGAACCCGAGGAACTTATGATGAAGAACCACCTGAGTCTTTTTACACAGTAATACTCTAGAAATATTGAGGATGAAAATATTTTATGGAGGGTATAATGTAACATCCCAAGCTTCCATGGTATGCTTCTATATGAACAATACATTGAATAATGAATTAGACTGTGTTGTACGCAACTTCGAGTTTTAACACACCACAACCAATCAAACTAGTAGTTATGAATAGTAATACCCACTTTTTGAAATTTTATAAATTTTATACTTCAAAATGGACTTCAATTTTATATTCAAAGTATCTAAATTAGCTTAGGGTGATATTGTTATATTTTTCTGAAAACATTCAGTTTTTGATAAATATTGAAAAATAATAAATTTTACTGAAATAAACTTTTTTAATAAAAAAAATTTTATATCTAAATTATACTATTTAGTGGTTTTAAAGTAAAATTAGATTATATTTAGACCATTTAATACAATTTTGGTTGTCGGATGTAATTTCACATTTAAACTGGACATAATCATGTGTTAATCTTTTGATAGTTATTACTTCTTAAAAACACACTTTTTGTTTTGACAACGAGAACTAATTTTAACTTAATTTCAGCCACTTCTGTATTTTGATTTTTGAAAAATGGATTCCACATTTAGAATCAATAGGTCCAAATTTTGTAAATAGGTATCTTTTATTTTTATACATTTTGAATAATTACTTCGGTAAATATTTTATTTAACATTGTTAAAGGGTTAATCCGATAATAAGGGTAAAAAATAATATTATAATAATATTAAATTACCGTAACACGTGTAATAACCCTAATGGATGATACATGGCTGAACATGGGAATCTTTAGGTTGATTTTGGGACCCCATGGAGTCACTTTTATGTGATAATGACACATTATATTAATGAATTTAATGAAAATACAAAAATGACATAAGCATATATCTTTTAGTGAACCACTTTTTACATAGAGTTACACATAAAATAAATTAGACTATAAATATTAATTAGAAATAAAAAAATATTTACTACATAATGGTATTTTATTTATTATTTTTAGATATTGAATAATTAAATTGATATATGACACAATGGTGATACAGTTCTTTTCTTATTAATGAATAAATCAAATAAATGGTATTATATATGTTAAAATAAATATAATTTGAATGTCTTGATGTAATCCACGAATTTTCTAGGTTAATATGACATGTTATGATATATTAAATTAATTTTTTTTGAATAAATAATGTTATTAATATTTTAAAAAAATAAATTATTAAATAGTGTTTAAATTGATATAAAATATTTTTTAAAACAAATGTAATATTATTAATTGATATAAGATACCTAAAAATCTAATATTCTGAAAAATGACTTATATAATAATATTTATAATATTAATGAATCCCTTGGGGTTCTCTTGGTAGTTTATAGTATGTTTATTAACCATATAATATAAAAATACAAGAGACGTGGTAAATGTAAAACTAATTAACTAAGTGTTAAATCTAAGAGATAAGGCTAATTTAGTTAACCAATGATTTCTAAAACTTATTGGTTGAGTGGATTTAGTCCCATAATAACCTTATCCTCGAAATAAATAAATTTTTATCCTTTATAAAACTAATATGTATTTATTATAAAATAATATTTTATGTTTTTTCTAAGGTTCCCCTCACCCATCTTATAAAAAGGAACTCCACCTTCTCCATAATTCACTCCTTCAAAGCCTTTTTTCTCATTCAAACCCTACCCAAATACCCTATAAACTATCCTCCATTCATCCTAGAGACATTACTTTAGTCAGAAAGCCAACCTAATTATCATTTTTGATCAAATAATAAAGAAAGAACCCAAAGAAGAGGTAATTATTTCATCACCACTTTCAAGTTCCATTCTTCTTTCACTTACTCTATCTTTGTTGTTTCCATTCTAAAATAATTACTCTAGTATCTTATATATACTGTGATGTTATTTTAAATATGTTACAACCATATTCATTATTCTATCCTTCCTATTAATGACATTTCACCATACGTGTGTACGTACGTCTTACTGTCTCAACGTCGTGGTGTAATTGTTATTCAATACATTAATATTTTGATGGGTATAATAATGATTTTTAATTGATGTAAATAATAAATATAACATGATAATGATTCTGTATATATGATATACCATCCAATTATATATTATTTTAATATCAAAATAATTATATTATCACTCGTGCATAGGTACGGATTACTGTCTCCCCGAACGTGATGAGATTCATTCCCCATTGTATACATTCAAAACTAATTTTCATTTGAAGATTTAAAATAATGTTTAATGACTTGATATAATTCTGGATATTAATAAGATACATCCCATCCATTACAAATATGACTCATATAACAAATAATATAACGGAAAATGAATCTGTTAACACCTGAAACAATGATAATACTAAGATAATATTAAAAAACCAATGTTAAAAGATAATATATGATATCATATTAATGTATATGATTATTGTATAATTAAATAAAAATTATTTAACCATTATATAGTAGGTAAACCTACACTCGACCAATGAATAGTACAAGGTAAGGGTTTATTTCACAATCTCTTCATTATCTAAGATTGTTTGTATATAATTATCTACGGTGACCTCTTTATCATCCACATCCACGTTTCTTAAAAATATATTTTAAAACGTTTTTAATATTTAATAGAAAATTTTTTAAAGTCATTTATACCTTTGTTTGACTTTTTAGAAGAATTTTATAAAGTAATCATTCTGTCATTTTCCAAACAAGTTCCTTTTAAAACTTTTGGACAAAATTAAGGTAAAAATGTCTTTAACTTATACGGCGGGTGCAGATATATTATTTCATTATAACATCGTCAAAGAATCCCTTACAAAAATATAAGAATATTTTTGAAATAAATGTTTTCTTTTATAATTATGTTTCATTATATGATTTCAAAAAAAGAAAGAGATACTTCTCTTAAATAGTTTTGATTTCATCTATGTCAATATCTTTTGATGGATTTTCACCTTATTTGATGTTGATTCATTATGATACAAATATTCCATATTGTAATGTAGGTTTTGGGATATTTCTGACAATGGATGTGTTATTTTTATACCATTCATGGTTTATGGTTAATGTATTGAAATTTCGTATGCTAGTTTTAATATGAATTTTTATGTAATATTTTATACTTTTCATATGAGGAATGTATTGGACTTAGTAAGTGAAGGGTGGAGCCCGATATAACTCCTCGATGCATAGGTGGGTCTCATGAGACAATTAAATGTGGAATTGGCCGGGGCCTTTCCCTATTTGATATATGGTTTTGGCCTAGGCCTTAATCTTTTTTAGACGTCTTGGCTGAGGACTTGAAAAAATGTTTCAGAATGTTCTTCATATACATATCCTCATTATAGAAATAATATTGATCGTTCATGTGGTAATTCAATTAGTAGAATACCCATGATTATGTTTTATTATGTAATTATTTACTCAGCTCATTTTCCTTCCAAAAAAGTATTCATTATTATTATTGGTAAATGCATGAGGGTTCAATTATTCATCATGATTAATATTTATGTTATCTTCTGAGGTATTTCTTACCCTTACTAAGAGTTTGAGATCACTCCTTTCATATGTTTCATTTTACCAAGATATGAAGAAGTTAGTTATGAGTGACTTGCAGGCATTATCTAGTAGCCTTGGATGTTTCCAATGGAATAAATTCATGTTGTATTTATTTTCATGTTGTAATGATTAACTTATGTATGAATCTAGTTTCCAATAATAATAAATTTATCCTTCTTTATAGGCATGATTTCCTTATGATCATGTCAATGTTATGTATTAATGCACCAACTCAGGGTAACTAGGGTCTGGGTGATACAGCCCCAATGGATTGGGGACCACCCCTATTAATACATAGATCATGCTTGATGAAGAATACATGCTCCCCATAAACATGGTTGAAATATAGGGCCCATGCCTAGATGTCAAAACCTCTCACGTACTCAGCAATATTCACCCTCAACATCTCTCTATTTCATCCTAGATGATGGGATATAACGACATTTCTCCTGATAATCTGCATCACCCTCATAGTGATGGAGAGTCCCCCAAACATCCATCCTCACCAGGAGATGCCAAAATGGATTCAGAAATATAATAGGATGAGGTTGATATGAGAAATTACCCTCCAAAATATGAGGACAGTGTTTCCACCAACATAGACGAGCTCTAGTAGATTAACATGGGGATATAAGAAGAACCATAGACTGCATTGATTAGTGCCACCATGCCTCTTGATGATAAATAGATATACATCACATTCCTAAGAAAAACCAATATGTGTTTTCCTAGAATAATATAGAAATTCCGGGATTGAATCTATATATGGCCACACACCATCTCAAACATCCATAAAATCATTGAGGCTTCAAAGAGATATCCAAATGAATGAATCACTCCCATAATACATATGTATAGCTAAAGGATGACATGTTGATCAAGGATGACTTTTTCTAAGAGGTAAAATACCCCAAATGGCTTCAAAATATCATCCCCGTCAAGAAAATTAATGGGTAGATCAGTGTCTACATAGATTTAAGACACCAAAATTAGTATTTATCAAAGGACATTTTTCCATTGCCAATCACAGAACTCTTGATCGACATAACAGCTGTATTCCAAGTGCATTCCTTCTTTTATGGGCACTCGACGTATAATCATTTCAAAATGGACCCCAAAGATAAAGAGTCTACTTCCTTCAGGGAACCCTAGGGGATCTTCTACTACAAGGTCTTTCCCTTCAGATTAATTAATTTTAGCACCACATAACAGTGCGCCATGCATCGAATCTATAAGTTGTTCTTAGGGACGATAGGTGAGTGTTATGTCGATGACCTAATCATCAATTCTAGAAAGGGATGTTATCATTTTAATTATATCCAATAAATCATTAAAAAATTGTGACAGCATGTTCTGAAGATGAATAAACTAATGTGCTCTTTTGGGGTAACATCAGGCATGTTCCTAAGATTTGTGGTACACCATTGTGGCATTGAGATTCACCCAGAGTATACCAGTGCTATTGTAGAAATTTATACCCCTAGAACCTAAATGAACTAAGGTGTACCAAAGATTACCACTCTTACATTCAGTCATTCATTGAAAACCTAGCCAGAAAATCCCTCCCATTCACATGGATGATAATGAATGGAGTCACCTACCCATGGAGAAATTATTGCAAAAAAGTCTTTAAGAATATCAAGTTATATCTGATGCACCCATTTGATTAGATACCTCCTATGGAGGGTAGGTCACTCATCTTATATGTGGCCTCCAAGGTAGACTCTCTAGGAACCCTCCACAATCAAAATAATGATACAGGGAGCGAGAATAATCTATACTACCTCATCAAGAATTTTTTGGGTTCTAATACATGATATTTTGATGTCGAAAATAACTACATTGCACTCATATTCACAGTAAAAAAGTTGATACATTAGCTACATCACAATGATACGCACCTAGTCTCTCATGTCGACCCACTCACATACATCAATGGTCTCCCTATGTTGACTGGGTCCTTTTCATAGCGGGCGGTCATCCTGTAGAAATACAAAATATTGTTCGTATCGCAAATTTCATTAAATGGGAAATCCCAAGATGAATTCCTTATGGAACATCCTTCTTCAAAAAATGAATTTGAGGACACCGAACTCCCTAGTGAAGATGTTTTATATTACCAAGACACTCCTCAAGATTGATCGACATATTTTTATGGTTCCTCTCAGAGTCCTATCAAAATTAGAATGGAGAACTCGAAAATCAATCAGTTGGCCTATGGTTCATATTTGTCACCCTAGATAATGTTGTTCCTCAATATTCTTTCTCACTATCCAATGGATTCATGAACAATGACAATAAGTACCAAGCACACATCATTAGGTTGGAACAAGCATTATAGATTAACATAGCCTACCTGATCATCAAAGGGGGTTCAGAGTGGGTGATAAAGCATATCAAAGGAGAATATGCCACCAAAATGAAGGATATAAACCCCATAAATGGATATGCAAGGGGAATAATGTAATAATTACACTTTGATACCACATTGAACTGTATACCTTGATCACATTATTCTCTCCCCAATGCACTGGCCAATGCTGCAGCTGTATTGGCAGACACAGATTTGGAGGAAGAAACCTTCTGCATAATATATCAGCTAATGGTCTCATCAATAATCATATGTGATTTGAATGAAATAAAATAGATCAATGCCGCAAAAGAGTGAGATGAACCAGAGACCACATCTGACTGGATGAATACCATAATCATCTTTCTTTAGGAAAATACACTCTTGACAGGTTGAACTGGAAAAGAACATATCTAATTCCCAGCGGAAAACATCACCTTGCAGGACTGTCCAAATGATTAGAAAATAATATTCAAGTGTGGATTCAATGGAATTATCCTAATATGACTCATAGACATATAAATTATCACCATTAAGAAAGAAGTACATGAAGGTTCATATGGCATCCACCAATCTAAAACTACGCTCTCCCAACAGATCACATGGTTGGGGTATTACTGGAAAACAATGATACAAGACTATGTGGAATTCACCAGAAACGTTCATTTGTTCTAGATTCATCCAAAAATCATCCATAAGCCCCTAGAATTACTTCACATATCTATATACACCTGGACATTCTCTGTTTGGGTGATGGATTTTGTGGGGCTATATCCCCCAGCCACATCGAAGTAGTTTAATTACATCCTTATAGATATCGAATTATTCTCTAAATTGGCTGAGGTGATACCCCTCAAGTAATTTTGGATGAAGAAGGTCGTAAACTTCATAAAGTTACACATCAAAACTAGGTTTAATGTACCTCACACAATATTTATGGAAAATAAATTAGATACTCATTAATGTACTGGATCTAGGTGGATCTACCCATATAGGTCTAGCTTCCCTTACTCAAAATAGTCATTTTCAAGAAACTATTAGATGAGGAACAATATCAAAAATGGATGGATGAGTTGGAGCGGCTAGATGAGAAGAAGTTGTGGACACTGCACAATCCAGAAATACATGAGAACCAGATAACACGAGCCTTCAACAAAAAGTTCACCTCCTTTAATTCCACCAATGTGAATTGGTACTATATTTTATAATTCTGATGATACCTGTGAAGAAGCCACAGAAGTTGAAACACAATTTTTTGGTACACTATGTCATACATAATTTCTTTTAGAATAAATAATACTTGTTAGTCACCATGGATGTAGAGTGTGTCGCACCACCCACCAATGAGGGAATTCTCAAGAAATGTTGTTCACAATCGTCCGAAATACGGAATACAAGTTGGTGTAAGTCCAATCTTATTCTTTACCACATGACATTAAACTTCCTGGAATGTCTCACACATGATAATAAACTATACAGATCAGTCCTCACCAATTATGTTAAATTTCATGTGTAACACCCCATGCTTCCACAGTACGTTTCCCTTAGAATAATGCAATGGCGTGCATTGTACACAACTTCGAGATTCAAACACACCGCAACCAATAAAACTAGCCGTTATGAATAATAATATATAATTTTTGAAATTTAATAAATTCTATCTCTCAAAATGGACTTCATTTTTGAATTCGGAATATCGAAATTAGCCTAGGGTGAAATTTTGGAACTTTTCGGATGACATTTATATTTTGATGAATAGTGAAAATTACTAAATTTTAATTATTAACAACTATTTTAATTGAAATAATTTATATTGATAAATTATAAATTTGAGTGGTTTTAAAGTATATTTATAATATATTTTTACCATTTAATTCAATTTTTTTCATTGGACATAATTTCACAATTAAATCAGACATAAACAAGTGCCAATCTTTTGATAATTATTATCTCTTAAAAACACGCTTTTTGTTTTAACAATGAGAATTAATTTTAAATTAATTTATGCCACTTCTGAGTATTGAATTTTGAAAAATAGATTCCATATTTTTAATCATGATTTTCAGATTTTTTAAATAGTTAACTTTTATTTTTAGACATTTTTAATAATTACTTCTGTAAATATTTTATTTACCATGATTAAAGGGTAAATCCGGTAAATAAGGGTTAAAAAATAATATTATAATAATAACAAAATTACCCTAAAACGTGTCCTAACCTTATTCGTTGATACATGTCCGACCATGGGCATTTTTGGGTCGATTTTGGGACCCCATGGAGCCACTTGTAAGTTATAGGGACACTTTATTTTAATTAAGTTAAAAAGAATACAAAAATGACACAAGCATATATCTTTTACCAAAAGAATTTTTAAATAGGGTTATATATGTTTTATTTTCGACTATAAATATTCATTAGAAAGATAAAACTATTTCCTATATAATGATATTTTATTTATAATTTTTAGACATTAAATATTTTAATTTATTTATGACACATTGATGATGCAGTAATTACCATAATAGATAAAAATTAAAATAATTGATATTATAAATACCCAAATAAATATAATAGGAGACTTTTATTGAATTTCACTAATTTTCTAGGATAATATGGCATATTAAGATTGATGTAATTGACTTTTTTCGAAGTAATCATTCTGTTATAGGTTTCACAAAAATCAATTATTGAATAGTGTCAAAATTGACATAAAAGAGTTTTTAAAACAAATATTATATTATTAATTGATATTAAATTCCTAAAAATATTTGGTTTGGCCAAGAGAATTTTATAATGATATGTATAACATTAATTTACCACTTGAGGGTCGCTTGGATGTATATAGTAAGTTTATTAACCATATAATATAAAATTACAAAGAGACACTGTAAAAGTGAAACTAATTAACTTAGAGTTAATTCTTAATGATGAGGTTAATATAGTAACCCAACCCTGTATAAATTCTATTGGTTGGGTGGTTTTAGACCCATCCCCACCTTAACCATTAAATAATAAACTTTTTACCCTTTATAAACCTAATATGAATTTATTATAAATTAATATTTCTAGCTTTTCCAAAGGTACCCCTCGCCCTTCTTATAAAAGGGCACTCTCCATTCTCACCTATTCACAAATTCAAAGCCTTTTGGTTCGGCCAAACCCTACCCAGATACTCTCTCAACATCCATCACTACAACCTAGAGGCATTTTTTTTAGCATAAATCCAACCTAAAGAGCCCTTTTTATCAAATCAAAAGGAAGAACCCGAAGAAGAGGTAATGTTTTCACCACCCCTTTTCAAGTTCCTTTCTTCTTCCACTTCTTCTTTCTTTCTTATTACCATTATAAAATAATAACTCCAGTATCTTATATATACTGTGATGTTATTATAAATATGGTACAACCATATTCAGTATTATATCCACCCTTTGAATAACATGTCACCATACGTGCGTATGTACGGCTTACCGTCTCCACGTCGTGGTGTAATTGTTATTCAATATATTATTATTTGGATGGGTATAATAATGATGTATAATTCCTATAAATAATAAATATAAAATGATAATGATTCTATATATATAATATTCAATCCAATTTTATATTATTTTAATATCAAAAGAATGATATTGTCGCTCATGCGTACGTACGGACTACCGTCTCCACGAACGCGATGAGATTAATTCTCCATCGTATCCATTCAAGTATAATTATCATTTGATGATTTAAAAAAATAATGTTTAAGGATTTTATTTCATTCTAGATATTAATAAGATACAACCTATCCATGACAAACATGTCTTACGTAACAAAACATACAAATGAAAATGAGTCAGTTAACAGCCAAAACAACAATAAATCTAAGATATTATTAACAATGTAATGTTAAAAGATCATATATGATATCATATGAATGTATATGATTCTTGTATAATATATTAAAAATTATTTCAATATTATACAGGATGTTAACCTACCCCCAACCAAGGAAAATACAAGGTAAGTTTTTATTTCACAATCTCTTCATTATCCGAGGTTGTTTATACTTAATAATCTACTGGGACTTCTTTATCATCTACATCTATGTTTCTTAAAAATGTATTTCAAAACATTTTTACTATTAACTAGAATATGTTTTAAAGTCATTTATACCCTTGTTTGACTTTTATAAGAGGTTTATAAAGGAATCTTTTCGTCGTTTTCCAAACAAGGTGCTTTTTAACCTTTTCGACAGAATTAAGGTAAGAATGTTTTTTTAAACTTATACGGCGGGTATGGCTATTTTTCTGCAGTTATAAAATTGTCTAAGCTTCCCATACAAGATTATAAGAATATTTTCAATGAAAATGTTTTATTTTATATGGATCTTAAATGATTTCAAAATAAAAAGAGATATTTCTCTAAAAAGAGTTTTGATTTCATCTATGTCAACATCCTTTGTTGGATTTTAAGCTTATTTGAAGATGATTTATTATGAAACAAAACTTCCATATTGTATTGAAGGTTTTGTGATATGTTCTACTATGGATATGTTATTTTTATACCCTTCATGGTTTATGGTGAAAGTATTTACATTTTGTATGCTAGTTTTAATACGAATGTTTATGTTATGCTTAAACCTTTTCATACGGGAATGCATTGGACTTAATATGTGACGGGTGGAGCCCGCAATAGCTCCTCGACGCATTGGTAGGTCTCATGAGTCAAACTAGTGTCTTGTCACAAGGCCGTGGCAAAATAATATTTTTATTCTTTGCACGAGGCCTTGGCTATGTAGTTTTGATAGTTTGGCATTATGCATTCCATCATTATGAAAGTGCTTATTGATATAGCATGTGACAATTATATAAGTAGAATATCTATGTGAATAAGTAAATGTAATTATTTCATTTCATATTTTCCATACTATGTTGAAGTTCATGTTTAAAAGGCTTTTGTTTTAGTTATACATTGCCTTAAATGTTTATTCTTATTTATGAAATTTTCTGTTATATTGTTATCCTTACAGGGCATTTGAGCTCACCCCATTTCTATGTTTTATTTTTCCCAGTGTATGAAGAAGTAAATTATGAATGACCTATAGGGATAGTATGAGTGGATAAAAGTGTGGTCTATGAATACTATGTTGCTGTAGTTTTCATTTTTATGATGTAAAACTTTATGAATATATCTAGTGTTTCCAAGGCTACTAAACTAGTCGGTATTTTGAGATTTGATATTTCTTGTGATCACGCCAATATTATGTAATAATGCACCGACTCTGTGTAACTGGGGTTGGGGTATTACAGTTGGTATCAGAGGAACCGTAGTACAAACATTGGAAGCTAGATTTAGATAAACTCTGATTAGAGCACATAGATTTAAGATGGGCTTTGAGGATTAGTATTGAAGAGCTTCCTATAATTTTGGTATTGTAGTGATTTTGTGAATTTTCCAAGAAATACATCCCTATCTGGATACGAGAATGTAGAGGCGCCTCTGGCATAAATTTACCTAGGGGTAAAACCCAAAAACACCTCATTGAGCTAGACTCGAATGGGAACTGGTGCACGACAACGGGCTTTGCTGCACTCTTGGTTATGACACTCCCAGGGGATATGCTTAGGATAACTCTCATTTTCTTTACAAATCATTAAGAAGGGTTTATGAGCATATACTTCCTCAAAAAAAACATTCTTATGATTATGGACTATATCCATAAATATTTCAATTTATGTTAAGTGTTTTATAAGTATGGAATAATATATTTTGATTCATAAACAGATCTAGTTTATGCCATTATTTAGAATTGGCGCCTAGTGGAAGAAATGGAAACTGTATCAATGCACACACTCCATGTAGGGATTGCCCTCCTGCTCAAGATAATTATAGTGGTGTTGGTGATGCAACTGGTGCCGATCAGCTAATCACCATACTGGGACAACTCACTCAGGTTATGAATAATAACCTTACCCATATGGATCACCCTGATCCGCAGCGTGGAGGATCAATGTTAGATCGATTCATGAGGCAACAACCACAGACGTTCAATGGGAGTACAAATCCCTTAGTAGCTGAGCAATGGATAAATTCCCTAGAGAAAATATTTCAGGCTTTGGGGAGTAGTGAAAGGGAAAAAGTTATCAGGGCAGTTTACTTCCTCACTAGAGATGCTGATTGATGGTGGTCATTGATTCAAAATACGAAGGAAGATTATGAAGTATCAAATATGGAATGGAGGGAGTTCAACGATCTGTTTTTAGGAAAATACTTTTCTCACGACCATCGATCATATATGGAATGGAAATTTCTGAGTCTGAGACAAAATGAGGATGAGAATGTCACAAAGTATGAGGGAAACTTTACAAGGATAGCAAGGTATGCTGGAGATTATATACATAACCCAAGAAGTAATATTGATAATTTCTTTGATGGGTTAAAACCATTTCTCCGTCGAGCATTAGTCTCACAATCCTTCTCGTCGTATGAATACATTGTCTCATGTTCTATCAAGACCAAAAAGGAATTCTCTAAGTCTTATGACATTAAAGAAAAGAAAGAGAAGAAGAGATCTGCTGATCAATATGGGAATGGAAATAAGGGGAAGAAGGGAAAGGATGAATATCCATCCTGTGCTAAATGTGGAATGAAACCCCCCGGTACATGCTTGAAGGAATGTGAGTCTGTTACATGTATGGTGAAAAAGGCCACCAAGCTCATGATTGCAAAGGGAAGAAGGAAGCTACCAATATTCAGTGATACAATTGCAGGGAGATGAGACATTATGCAAATGAATGTCATAAGCATCAGGGGAACTTACCTCATGAAATGCCAAGGGATCAAGGCCAAGATTATGCTATCAATACTGATAAGGTAGAAGCTCCGAAATACGTGGTGGAAGGTAATGAAATGGTTTCCTCATGTTTAGAAAATGCATTATTCGATTCTGGATCATCGCATTGTTTCATATCTTCCCAGTTTTCTATGAAAATTAGATATCTCCAATCTGATTTAACAAGGGAGTTGTTAGTTAAAACTTCTAAGGGAAGTATTATTGCAACAATTTTTTGTGAATCAGTCCCCATTAGAGAAAATAAATGTTCTTTATCTGCTGATCTCATCGTCATACCTATGATTGAGTTTGATATAATCCTCGGTATGGACTGGCATTTGGTCTATGATGTGAATATTTATTGTAATAATAAATAGGTTATGATTCTTGATGATGATGATAAGGAACACCTTATCTTTAGAGAAGAATCATCACCACCTAATTCTTATCTAGATCCACCCCCAGTAGCTCAACTAAATTCAATTATTGGGGAGGAAGAGAATGAAATGAATATGGGTGTGGAAAGGAATGTTCAAATAGAGGATGTACCTATTGTAAAAGAATATGTAGATGTATTTCCGAATGATTTACCTGGACATCCTCCAGAACGAGAAGTTGAGTTTTCCATTGATTTAATTCCTGGATCAAGGCCTATATCGAATACCGCTTATAGAATGGACACTTTAGAATTAGTCGAACTAAAGAAACAACTAGAGGAATTGAGTAATAAAGGATTTATTCGCCCTAGTGTTTCTCTATGGGGAGCCCCTTTTCTTTTTGTTAAAAAGAAAGATGGATATATCAGGTTATGTATCAACAACAATGAGATCAATGCTATAACAATAAAGGCCAAGTATCCCATACCTCGCATTGATAATTTATTTGACCAACTGTATGGGGCTCAATACTTTTCAAATATTGACCTTCGATCTGGATACCATCAGTTGTGTGTGAAAAAGAAGACATTCCAAAGATAGAATTTCAAACCTGGTACAGGCATTATGAGTATACAGTAATGCCTTTTGGATTGACTAATGCACCCTCTAAATTCCTGGATCTGATGAATAGAGTTTTCAAAGAATATCTCAATGAATTTGTGGTGGTATTTATTGATGATATCTTGGTATACTCGAAAAGCTACGAAGATCACGAAAATCACTTTCACATTATCCTAAAGACTCTCTGAAGACATGAATTATATGGGAAGTTTAGAAAGTGTGAATTCTGGATTCAGGAGATTTTTTTTCTTGGCCATATTATCTCTAAAGATGGAATCTCTGTTGATCATTCTCAGACCAAGGCAATTCAAGACTGGCTAGAACCTACAAGTATAACTAAGGTACACAGTTTTATTTGTTTGGCAGGTTATTATCGAGGTTTCTTCCAGAATTTTTCCCGATTGGCTAAACCATTAACGAAGCTCACATGTAAAGGGGTTAAATTTTTTTGGACAAAAGAGTGTGAAGAATGGTTTGAAGAACTAAAGAGAAGATTAGTCAATGCTCCTATATTGACTCTATAATCGGAGAATGATGGGTTCATTATTTATAGTGATGCATCGAAGAAAGGGCTTGGTTGTGTCCGTATGTAGAATGATAGGGTTATTTCATATGCATCATGAAAGTTGAAAATTCATGAACAAAACTATCTTACTCATGATCTCGAGTTAGCAGCTGTGATATTTTCTTTGAAGATATGGAGGCACTACCTCTATGGTGAAAAAATGTGATATTTATACTGGTCACAAGAGTTTGAAGTATATTTTCTCACAAAAAGAACTCAACATGAGGCAATGAAGATGGATTGAATTACTCAAGGATTATGATTATACGATACACTACCACCCGGGGAAAGCAAACAAGGTGGCAGATGCTTTGAGAAGAAAAGACCATGGAGTTTTGAACGTGATGAGAATTGAAAGGGATCCAATTTTCATGGATCTAGTGAAGATGGACATGGGAATAACCGAGGAAGGTGAAACATCAATGCTTTTTCAAATGGTTGCCAAACCATCTTTACTAGAAAGTATTAAGAGTTCTCAGACTGATGATGAATAATTTCAAAAGAAGATTAAAGCTGTGAATGATGGGATATTGAGAGACTTTTTGTATGATGATGGAATTTTGATATTCGAGAAGAGGATTTGTGTTCCCTATATACCTGATCTAAAAAGGGAATTGTTGGATGATGGTCATTGTTCCAATTCTCTATACACCATGGGAGCACCAAAATGTATAGAGATTTGAAGGAACATTTTTGGTGGGACAACATAAAGAGAGAGATTGCCGATTTTGTGTCATGATGTATGGTTTTTCAACAAGTAAAAGCTGGAAGGCAACAGCCCGGTGGAGTATTGCAACCTCTTCCCATAACTGAGTGGAAATGGGACAATATTACCATAGAATTTGTCTTGGGACTACCAAATACTCCTAGAAGGAACGATGCAATATGGGTTATTGTTCATCGTCTTACCATGTCAGCACATTTTCTTTCTATAAGAGAAGATCTAGCACTGAAACGTCTAGCAAGACTATATATTAATGAAGCTGTGAGACATCATGGAGTACCCCTATCGATTGTTTCTGATCGTGATCCCCGTTTTACTTAAAGATTCTAGAAAAGTCTTCATAAATCCCTGGATACTGAACTTCATTTGAGCACTTCCTACCACCCTCAGACAGACGGACAATCAGAACGGACTATTCAATCCTTAGAAGACATGTTGATATCTTTCTCACTTGACTTTCAGGGTATGTGGGATCAATATTTACCATTGGTAAATTTTCCTATAACAATAGATTCCATTCAAGTATTCAGATGTCACCATTGAAGCGTTATACGGAAAGAGATGTCGCAAACCAACCTATTGGGATGACGTTGGTGAAAGAAAACTTGTAGGTCGAGAACTAGTGGAGGAAACGATGGAAAAGGTGAAGGTAATCCAAAATCACATCAATGCAGCTCAAAGTAGGCAGAAGAGCTATGCTGATAATCGAAGGAAGGATTTGTAATTTCAATTCAGTGATCATGTTTTCCTGAATGTATTTCCATGGAAGGGAGTCATATGTTTTGGTAAGAAAGGTAAATTGAGTTCCAGGTACATCGGACCTTTCGAAATTATAGAACGAATTGGGGTTGTAGCTTACCGATTGGCAATGCCGCCAAGTCTCTCCAAAGTTCATGTTGTGTTCCATGTATCTCTGTTGAGGAAATACATGCCTGACCCAACGCATGTACTCACCTATGAGGAGTTAGAACTGGAACCCAATTTGTCTTATTGCGAAGAGCCCGTCAGGATTCTTGATACAAGAGAACAAGTATTAAACTAACAATTATGAATAGTAATACCTACTTTTTAATGTAGGGGAGAATGTGACACTCCAAGCTTCCACGGTACGTTTCCCTTTGAATAATGCAATGGCGTGCATTGTACGCAACTTCGAGATTCTAACACACCACAACCAATCAAACTAGCCATTATGAATAGTAATACCTACTTTTTAAAATTTTATAAATTCTATCTCTTAAAATGGACTTCATTTTTGGATTCGTAAAATCGAAATTAGCCTAGGGTGAAATTTTGGAACTTTTCGGATAACATTTATATTTTGATGAATAGTGAAAATTACTAAATTTTAATTAAAAACAAATTTTTTAATCAATATAATTTTTATTGATAAATTTTGAATTTTAGTGGTTTTAAAGTATATTTATAATATATTTTTACCATTTAATTCAATTTTTTTCATTGTACATAATTTCACAATTAAAGCAGACATAAACAAGTGTCAATCTTTTGATAGTTATTATCTCTTAAAAACACGCTTTTTGTTTTAATATGAGGAATTAATTATAAATTAATTTCTGCAACTTATTTGTTTTGAATTTGGAAAAATGGATTCCATATTTGGAATCAGGATGAACAAATTGTGCAAATAGGTAACATTTATTTTTAGACATTTTGAATAATTACTTCGGTAAATATTTTATTTACCATGGTTAAAGGGTAAATCCAGTAAATAAGGGTTAAAAAAATAATATTATAATAAAACAAAATTACCCTAAAATGTTTCCTAACATTATTGGTTGAAACATTTCCGACCATGGGCATCTTTGGGTCAATTTTGGGACCCCATGGAGCCACATGTAAGTTATAGAGACACTTTATTTTAATTAAGTTAAAATGATTACAAAAATGACACAAGCATATATATTTTAGAAAAACAATTTTTACGTAGGGTTATATATGTTAGATTTTCGAAAATAAATATTAATTATAAATATAAAAATATTTCCTACATAATTATATTTTATTTATAATTTTTAGACATTAAATTTTTTAATTTATTTATGACACATTACTGATGCAGTAATTACCATGATAGTGAAAAATTAAAATAAGTGATATTATAAAAACCCAAATAAATATAATTGGAGACTTTTATTGAATTACACTAATTTTATAGTTTAATATGGAATATTACTATTTATTTAATTGACTTTTTTCGAAGTAATCGTTCTGTTATGGGTTTCACAAAAATCAATTATTGAATAGTGTCAATATTGACATAAAAGAGTTTTTAAAACAAATATTATATTATTAATTGATATTAAATTCCTAAAAATCTAAGGTTCAGAAAATAGACTTATATAATGATAGTTATATCATTTATGGACCACTTTGGGGTCTCTTGGATGTATATACTATGTTTATTAACCATAAAATATAAAAATACAATGAGACATTGTAAAAGTGAAACTAATTAACTTAGAGTTAATACTTAAAGATAAGATTGATATAGTAACCCAAACCTTTTTAAATTCTATTAGTTGAGTGGTTTTAGACCCATTACCACCTTAACCCGTAAATAATCAACTTTAGAGCCATTAGAAACAGAATATGATTTTATTATAAATTAATATTTCTAGGTTTTCCAAAGGTACCCCTCACCCCTCTTATAAAAGGGCACTCCCCCTTCTCACTAATTCACCCATTCAAAGCCTTTTGGTTCGGCCAACCCCTACCCAAATACACTTCCAACTTCCATCACTACAACCTAGAGGCCTTATTTTGATCAGAAAGCCAACCTATGGAGCCCTTTTGATCAAATCAAAAGGAAGAACCCGACGAAGAGGTAATGTTTTCACCACCCCTTTTCTAGTTCCTTTCTTCTTCCACTTCTTCTTTCATTGTTATTACCTTTCTAAAATAATAACACCAATATCTTATATATACTATGATGTTATTATTAATATGGTACAACCATATTTAGTATTCTATCCACACTTTTAATAACATGTCACCATACGTGCGTACGTACGGCATACCGCTTCCACGTCGTGCTATAATTGTTATTCAATATATTATTATTCGGATGGGTATAATAATGATGTATAATTCATGTAAATAATAAATATAATATGATAATTATTCTGTATATGTAATATACCATCCAATTATATATTATTTTAATATCAAAAGAATGATATTGTCGCTCTTGCGTACATACGGACTACCATCTCCACGAACGCGATGAGATTCATTCTCCATCGTATCCATTCAAGTATAATTATCATTTGATGATTTAAAAAAAATGTTCACGGACTTGATATCATTCTGGATATGAATAAGATACAACCTATCCATGAAAAACATGGCTTACGTAACAAAACATATAAAATAAAACGAGTCAGTTAACACCCGAAACAATGATAAATCTAAGATATTATTAACAAATCAATGTTAAAAGATCATATATGATATCATATGAATGTATATGATTCTTTTATAATTTAATAAAACTTATTTCACTATTATACAGGAGGTTAACCTACCCCCAACCAAGTAAAAGTACAAGGTAATGGTTTATTTCGCAATCTCGTCATTATCTAAGGTTGTTTATACCTAATAATCTACTAGGACTTCTTTATCATCCACATCCATGTTTCTTAAAAATGTATTTCAAAAAAAAATTATGATTTACTAGAATATGGGTTAAAGTAATTTATACCCTTTTTTGACTTTTATAAGATGTTTATAAAGGAATATTTCCTTTGTTTTCCAAACAAGGTTCTTTTTAACCTTTTCGACATAATTAAGGTAAGAATGTTTTTTAACTTATATGATGGGTGCGGCTATTTTTTGGCCGTTATAAAATCTTCAAAGCTTCCCTTACAAACGTATACAAATATATTCAAAGAAAATGTTTTATTTTATATGGCTCTTAAATGATTTCAAAATAAAAAGAGATATTTCTCTAAAAAGTGTTTTGATTTAATCTATGTCAACATCCTTTGTTGGATTTTACATTTTTTTGAAGCTGATTTATTATGAAACAAAACTTCTATATTGTATTTAAGGTTTTATAATATGTTCGACTATGTATATTTTATTTTTATACCCTTCATGGTTTATGGTGAAAGTATTGACATTTCGTATGCTAGTTTTAGTACGAATGTTTATGTTATGTTTAAACCTTTTCATATGGGAATGCATTGGACTTAATATGTGATGGGTGGATCCCACTATAGCTCCTCAATGCATCGGTAGGTCTCATGAGACAAACTAGTGATTGGGCACAAGGCCTTGGAAAAGCAATATTTGTAGTCTTGGCACGAGGCCATGGCTATGTGGTTATGATAGTCTGGTGTTATCAATTCCATCATTATGAAAGTGGTTATTGATATTGCATGTGACTATTCGATTAGTAAAATATCCATGTGAATAAGTAAATGGCATTATTTCATTTTATTTTGGCCATACTATGTTGAAGATCAAGTTAAAATGAATTTGTTATAGTTATACATTGCCTTAAATGTTTATTCTTATTTATGAAAGTTTCCGCTATATTGTTATCCTTACTGGGCATTTGAGCTCACCCCTTTTCTATGTTTTATTTTTCCCAGGGTATGAGGAAGTAAATTATGAATGACCTGCAGGGATAGTATGAGGGGATAAGAGTGTGGTCTATGGAGACTATGTTGTTGTAGTTTTCATTATTATGATGTATAACTTTATGAATATATCTAGTGTTTCCAATGCTACAAAAATAATCAGTATTTTGAGATTTGATCTTTCTTGTGATCATGCCAATATTATGTAATAATGCACTAACTCTGGCTAACTGGGGTCGGGGCGTTACAGCATGGTATCTCTATAACTATGTATGGATTTATTCTCATTCTCAATGAGATACTTAGAGATTCCTTAATCCTATATCTTGACCCAGACACCACACAACATAAAATAATCCCATATTATTCTTCATGCCTATGAATAATGAGAGGTGTCCATGCCATTCCTTGTTCCTCGCACCGAGCATAGCTCACACATGCATAGAAATTGTGACAAGGGTTTCCCCACACAAAAAAAGATGAGAATGATTGGGATGAAACCATTATAATTCTAAATATAGGTAAATAAAGGGGATTCCATGAGTCGTCAACACATGATGTTTTACTGCATGGTCGATGCCCCCTATATGACATAAATCTATATGCTCTTGTAGACCTCATCTGAGAGGAACACCATCACTGGTGTTGTTCCCCTACCACGATAGAATTTCAAGAACTATATGGGTTGTGATTCAAATTATCAATGAGATACATAATGACACTTGAATCTCTGTTTCTAGTCTATCCATAGGATTATATTCATATTATGTCAGGTGATCCAATATCCTTACCGAATGACATAAAACTGAAAATTCTCACAATATCCATCCCATTCACATTGGGTGAACATCTTCCCCCTACATGACGTTAAAATGCGTGTAATATCCTAAACTACACGAGGCATGATTCCCATCAAAATAGGATACGTAGGATTGCCCATGAATTTTACCTCGGGTCCAGGTCAAGGCCCCTTTGACCTTTCCTAGCCCCCTGTCCTAAGTCCCCTTCTAAGAGTGTGTAGTGTGGGGTGGACTAATTTGGTCTTTATTCATGTCAAGTAGTTTTACCATGCCACACGCATCCCCTAAGGGGAACTATCCCCCTTTATTTTACGAGACTCAAGACAATAAACTACAACAACTCCCTTCATCCTCACCACATGATGTTAAACTGCACGACATGGTATGTGTCTCCTTAACCCTCATTCACATATATTCTTCCTTGGTCCTCCCAACATGATGTTAAACTGCTTGGAATACCATGAACAATGTGTGGCATGATTACTTAACTTATAAGATATGTTGGAATGCCAAAACATTTTGTCTTTGGGTCCATCCCCATGAACCAAAAATCATTCTCTCTATATTTTGGATTTTTCGCCCATGTCCTCTCTGGAAATACACATGGTGTGGTGTGGAACTCTTTTTTCCTCATTTATGTTGGTTATATTCAACCACGCCAAGTGTGTTCTTTTTTGAGATATTATTATTTTTGTGTCATAACTGCATGATATTTAACATACATGGTTCACTATGAACTAAGTGGAATTTGATTCAAAAATAGTTTAGTTACATAGAAAATCCCCAAGTGTTCAATCTTGATACTTCATGAACCTCATACATTTCAATTTATTCACATTGGTCATCCCTCATCTTTACCTCATGATGTTAAACTTCATGGAAGAAATTACTCACTGTATGATGATAAACTTAATGGTTGAAAGTCCAACTACATGAGGATAAACTACACATGTCATCATCCATAACCCCTCCTTATCAAAAGACCACAAAAAACATGCTTTAGCTATCCAAAGAACATAGTTCTTCCATTACATTTTTAAGAAGATCAATCCATGTTCCAAACTTCATGTCTCAAGCATCCCGGGTCATCAAAAACCTTCCACTTCCCTTAATGAGGAATATAGATTTCTTTTCTTGTCATTATATTAATGCGAGGTCTCAGAACCACCAACACGATATGTTGTGGCCTAATGTAAAGTTATTTATGATTCTTGTGAGCCTGAGATCACCACAGTGGAACCCAACACCCCATTTTTTTATACGTTACCCCAATATAATTGTCCCATATCATTACTCCAAACCTGACAACCTTAATCCATGATTTATGACCTCTCTTCTTCCCACTCAGAAGGACATTAGAGTACTCTAGACCTTGCATAACCTAATGAGAATCTTGTGTAATATCCCCATAATAGGTCCCAGTGACATGTCTATAAACTTCTCACACATTGGCTAAATCTATATGAACGTAAACTCTTGAACCTAATGTTTAAAACCGTAAGAACTTAATCTACTAACGAAAGAGACACAAAACTCATCAGGCTGAAAACCCACAAGGGGAAACTTGAGAAAATTTCGAGTCTCTGCAAAATAAAATCATCATTTCCAAAGATTAGTAACAAAAATTAGGGCACATGTAAATAATTCGTAAATCTCATAGGGTGTACTCTGTATCCCTATTAAAATCCAAGATATTCTCAATGGAACCCTGGGTCCAAAAAATTAAGATCAATGATTCTTCACATATCATCATCGTGATAATATGTTTAATAGGAAACGGTTCAACATTTAGGGGGATTGCACCCTTCATAGATCTTAGATTATCAATATAACCCACTTCATGATATAAATCATCTCATGTTGTTGCGCACCTTTCATTACACCTGAAGAGGAAAAGAGATTTCTCTACATGGCCATGAAATTCGTGCAAGGTCCTAGACCCACCAAACAGAGATATCATGGTTTGACTTAAAGTGATTTCTTATTTTTAAGAGCCTTACATCTCCAGGGCAGAACCCAGAACCTCAATGAATTATAGGTTACCCCTAAATTAATGAACCATACCTTCCTCATGAGCTGAGCATTATGGGTTGTAATATAAAGTCTCAATATCAGACAATCCAAGTAAATTTTATATCCATTGAATTTAATTAATATGTTTTGTAACCATTTTCAAAGTTGGATTGCAGCCCTAAATTAATGAAGCTTTTGTTTTCTCAAACCTCATAATTATAAACGACAAGTCAAAGGGATCAAGCTGTTTAATAAACTGTTATGTTTTCCTAGGGTGAGAGAACCCTTCCTGGATAGCCTTAAAACCATATCCAACTTCTTCTTATTGATTATTGATCCTTTATAAATATTTAAAATCACTTAGAAATAATTATATTTCTCCTTGCCTGGCCATGCTATTAATGAAGGGGCTCAGACCCACCAACTGGAATTATCTTGGACCAGCATAAAGGGATTCATAATCCTTATGATCCTCAATGAAATCATGGAAGAACCTAACACTCCCATAGTATCAAGGTACATATCCATCATGTCTACCCCACTAAATATCATTTTTCTCAAGCTTAAAAGTTGTGATTTACGCCACCTACAACCAAACTATCAAGGTGGTCCTAGATTTACCTAGAATTTCACCCTCATCCATTTCCACCCATGAATCTATCAAAGCCCTTGGGAAAGTGTGGATATCATCTTTTCTTAGCCATGATATCAATACATATGGGATATAACATGCCAACTAAAGACATATCCTCATTGTAATAAAATTAACTCAAATCCTCATGAGGCTTAGAAAACACCATGATACAACTCATCACCCCATAGTGTTTTCAGTCACCCCTCATTTCCTTGTCCCATATTCCATAAATGTTTTGGAGGTAAGGATTTAAACTATATAGCACACCAAAGTCCTAGAAGAAAGACTTTAAACTACAATGCAAATCAAAATTCCAGGCAGTAATATTTTTAACTACAAGGAATATAAAAGGTTTTTTCGATAAGACATGAAACAACATGGAACCCCAAAGGAATGATCTAGAACACCCTAAAGAACACCCTAATGAAGGTTTAGCTTTCAAGAACATAATATTGCAGGAGATGTGATACTCATCATGATGAAAACCTGATAATGGAATCCTCAACAAAAGTTGAGTTCTCAGTAACTGGAGACATACTTTTTGTGATTCCTGGAATATTGATAATTGATAAAATGGAAGAGGACTAAAACCTTGTTGGGTTGAAAACCTATAAGAAAGGGCATTTGAGAAAAATCCATTTCCAAGCTTGTTAAGCCTTCCCCATTTGAAGAATAGGATAAAATTAGGTAAAATACAAATGGAAAATATAAAACACTAGTGGGGAACCCTATATAACCCTAGAAATAATGAGGTTATGCTCTCAGAGTTCCCTAACATTGGAAAAACTCATCACATTTTACCTTCTAAATGGATACCATGTCAAACTTGTCTTCGTAAAATAGAAAATCTCAAGACTACTAGAGTAAGGGAAAAAATAAAGGATTTCCTCTCAGTGGGCATTCATGAACATTCCTTAAAAAGAATCTTGTTGGAAGTCAATAACTCAAGTCCAAAAAATTGCATCTGTTTAGTTTTACTCATGAAGGACATTCCTTGTAGATGATCAGATAAATATCTCCACTAAGGATTGAATATCCACGAGGGATTTTTTCAAAAGATAGAGACATTTCTGATCATACATATAAGCTAGTTCTATGTAAGTAAATTCTTCCTAGAGTTCCATATCAATGAAAAAATGCTCCAATTTATGATTTTGATCTACATAGTGATATATTTCAGAACTATATGCAAATTGATTCCCATACTCATGAGATATATAGAAAAATCTAACTAATTTTCTTGGGATCCAGCCACATGTTCTATTCCTTCCTATACATGATTCATTTTGTATTCACATATACATTCCAATTTCAGGGTATCTGTTACCTATGTAAAACTATCTCTGATACTGGATTTATCTGAGCAATTGTTGCTAGATTGGTCATCTTCAGTGAAATTGAGATCTCCTTAGACATACCCAAGAAAGATCCACTCTGAGAGTTTATTACCATTGATCATCAGATGATTAGATGCATGAAAAAATCATCTATCATTACCTTAGAATCATATTATCTTGTTATGATGAATCTAATTATATGTGGGGAATTTGTTGGCACTGGTATTTGTGCATTTTCCACTTTACTTCCAAAGATCCTAAAGTTGTTCCAATGAATTAATATATAGAGGACATCATACATGAAGACCTATGGTTTAATAAAATATATCGTGGACCCAAAATTCCACTATGAATTTCATTTTTCTTATTTTTGAGTTTGATACCACAATTAGCCAAAAAATAGGGCTATCCCACCAGTCAGCCATGCCAACTATACCAAGGACCCCATGAGGCTAGGTCAACCACACCAATGGGAGTTAGCCTATACCAACCAGCAGGCCAATGGAGAAGCTTAGCTCCAATAGGGATCTGGCCAGTCATGTGTATATGGCCTGAGGTGCGCACACCCACAGGCAGGTGCTCAAATAGATTGGTCGAGGCCTACTGGGTAGAGAGTTTTACATGTGGTACAGGTTTTGACCATGTTGCTGGCTCAAACTAATAGCATCCCCTGGATGGATTATATTATGAATAGAGGATAGTGTAGAAATTTTATGGGGGATGCTGATTTTTTAGGGAGGATCAAATCATGGTCATCCAATTAGGTTACTGATGATTCAATTTATCAAATCTCACCCCACTGATCCTAGCCATCAACTTAATCACACAGATCACATGTTCAAATCCAACTGAAACCTGTGCACCCCATGACCATCATTTTTAACCTCACAAAGCACCGGTTCAGTGTCCTGAGGCACACCCAATTTCCTCCCTCCATCACTCCCATTCTATTGATACTTTTCAGATCATGTCGATGGTCCTATGCATTTCTCACGATATACAATTCGTGAGTTCCACTTCTCTCCCACATAACTCCCTGACACTTGTGAGGTCTTCACATGATCATTCTATGACCATGCCAACAAATTGGGGAAACCAGGGAGAGGTTGTTGCTAGACATAACAACCTTTAGTGAGAGCCTATGGATGATCACAAATTCATCGTATGATCATCTGAGATCATGATACTAAGATAAATATAACCAAAGTGTGTCATGAGAGATTTTACGACTACAAACCCCTTCAGTCTCCACATTATCTACACCCAATTTATTTCAAAAAAAATCAAGAACATGGGATTCCATGAGGATATGTCTATCATTACATGGAAATTAGCACCACCATTGGCCTCACAAAATATATATAAACCCTCCCACCTCTAAAAAATACAATTCCAGGGTTATGGGGAAGAGCTATAGAGAAAAGGGGAACACTGAAGGATAGAGGCACTGACCCCTGCCTTTAGGGAATGTCTCCAAATAAATAAGATATGTCCCACCCATGGGAATCTTCCAAAAAAGGACAAAAGATTAATCCATCTTGTGATCCTCATATGATCAAACGATCTCTTACTATCCACCTTGTGAATTCATGTGAGGCCTCCTACAAGGACTCTTCCTAGATCAAGTGATCACATGTGATGCTGGTCATAGAATACATGGGGCACCCTTATTGGTTCCTGTAGATATGTACCAGAGAGCATATAAACCCCAATAGCTTGACTGCCCATGTACTATGGTGACACCATAATGTCCCTCGGACATAATCGTCTCAGCCTGAAGACACTGGTTTTTTTAAATGGGATTTTGAATTTTTTTAAACATGATAGGTTTTCAAAAAAAATTAAAAATGGGATCAGGGATGCCTGAACCCTTTTCATGCATCATTGGTGCGGAGAGATGTGTGATCGGGGTACATGCATCCTTCACAGACGTGATAAAAGATGTGTAAATTCAATTCATGCATCTCTCTATGCCAATGATGTTTATGAATATATGATTCTAATTTCAAATGAAAATGGTCATTAGTGTATGATGGTGTTAGTAGATATGGCCATATGACCACTAATATAGTGGAGTGCATAAATAGGGTCCTCATGGGTGTGCGCAAACTCCCTATCAAAGGGTTAGTGCAAGAGACATTTTATAGCTGTGTTCACTACTTTATTGACCCATCCCTAAAGGCCTATGAGAGGATGGAAAACAGAATGCGTTTTAATCATTATTTCTAAAGATATATTCATCATATACTGAATGAGGCTTATTGGTGGATTGTTCTAGCCTTTGACGGTGAAAATATGGGCTTAAATGTAAGAAAATGCTACGAATAGGCTACATTTAATAGTGGTAGAGTGTTTGTGGTGATGTTAGATTACAAATACTTTTATTGTAGCACCATTCAGACATTTAGATATCAATGATCAAATGTTATCATAGCTGTGCATTAGAAAATATATATTGGGAGATATTATGTTGACCTGTTGTATCGCATGAGTACTCTGGTTAATTGTCATAGTACATCTTGGATGCCCGTTGGTGAATTTCATTCTATATCATTGCCTACTGATCAGTCGACCGTCATCCCTGATATTTTGTATTTTAAAAATGTTGTTTTGTATTCATTTATAATATTTTCAATTTCTATCATTTTTTAATTTATTTTATTCATACTACAAGGTTACAGCCATGTGGAAGACCAAAGTCACCTCAAATTTGAAATGAATTGAATTTTCCTTAACAACATGTTAGGAGAATATGATGTAGTATTTGTCGCACTAAAGGACATACTCATATGAGATGTACCCATGTGGTAAGACATAGCTCCACATATCATTAGAAATGATTTAGTTTATGTATTTCATCATTAATATGTATATTTTTTTGTATATGTGGATGTTTCATTATTGAATACTTTTATTTATATCTTTCTCCATTTCTGACATGTTTTAATTTTGGTTTGTCTCGTTTTTTGGATTCTATAATAAATAATTTTGTGATACTAAAACTATTAAAACATAAACATTGAATGAAAAGGAATATATCATGATTCCACATGTAATAAATCAATTAATCCACACACAAAAAATCTAGTATAATTCAAATATTATAAGACAATCATTTTTCTTTTTCTTGTTGTACATTTTGTTAAATAATATTTTAAAACATGAATTGGGTTTATTATTAAAAAGTAACAATTATATCATTTTTGAAGATGGAAAGTCTTATATTGCAAACATCCTAGGATACTCATGTATCATGGAAAATTTTAGAAGGATTTATTGTGCCTCCATTGAGTGTATGAAAATCTCACCATTTCCAGCATACCACCCACCTCCTGTAATCATCCTTCATCTTCGTCGTGCTAGATTTTATGGGGTAGCGATGTGAAACATTACCTTTCACGTTCATAATATCATTCTTGTGATTGTAAAGAGATGGCGGCTAGAGTCTTATAAATTCCATTTTAGAGATGGGAAGATGACTATTACCATGTAGGATGAAGCCATTATGTTGGGCCTCCCCATCGATGGTGAGGCTCTTACAGGCCATGTTAGAGCAGATTTTCTGGAGCTTGTTCATAGACTACTGGGAATATAGGTTCCTAATGATGGTAGGACCATTGTAGGTGGATAATTACACATTCCTTTGTTAGACCATCACTTCATAAATTTAGCAGAGGATGCTTATGAGATCACTATGATGAGATTTGAATGTGTATATATTTTGAGGATGATCAGTGGCCCGCTTTTTGTTGATCACTCAACTAATTTTGTACATCTGATGTATTTAACTTCTGTGGAGGATTTTGATGAGGCATGCTGATATATTTGGGGGTTTCTTGTCTACAATATACCAATAGGGAGATATGTAGCACATGTCGCATCGATAAGATGTAGACCACGAGATGCATGGTTCCTCTTCAGATGTGGGTATGGGAGCACATCTCTCGTTTAGAACCACATTATCATGCGTCATTTCCAGTAGATATTTTAGTATAGGCTCTGTGTGGATGTTGTTATGTTATTCCTTACTTATAATGTCCATCTTAATTGGGAAGCATTCAATTACGAAATTTAAATATAATAATATTTTCTCCAGGTGGAGTCAGACACATCGACATTAATATTCCCCCAGACACGACATCTGCACCTACAGACTTATGTTATACAACATTCAACCACAAGATGTATGTGATTATTTTTTATATTATTACATATTTATTATTTACTATACATGTATTCATTTATTAATTGATTATTTATTTTTTCTTATAGATTATATTGATACCATATACATATACTGTTTTGTAGAGTCTTCTAGCATACTGTATGGAGATTCATGCTATCATCTCCTACAGGGTTCCTTTTATTCATTTTCATATAGTCGAGTGGCATCAGACCTTTATATTTTTGAGATATTTTTTATTCTTTCAGAATAATCCTGACCCACCCAGTCAGTTAGACTCACTACACTCCATGAAGATTTCATTAAAGAGATATTTTGGTTGGAGGTGATATCATGCCATATATATTGATTTATGAGACATATTGTAGGATCCCTAGTTGCGACTATTGGGGAAAGTAAATTTTAATTTCATGGATCAGATGGATTACGCATCCTAGTATAGAATTTCCCCAATCATATTTCTGACACAACACAAATGAGGTTTTCATGAGTTTGTATACATTGTTCATTGCACTATTTAGCAGATTGTTTATTCATATTACTACACAACGAAATTTTTTTTCACATGATACTCATATCTGTCATCTACTACACATGTTTGGTCGAGTAGAGAGCACCATATTTGACACGACATATTTTCACTTCTTTGTGACACAGTTTCTTTCATCGATGTATTAGATTTATCATGTCATTTTAATTGATCCACCACATGCTGAGGAGGATACGGAGCCTATTGAGAGTCATATAGATGCAACAAGTGTTCATGATACTATTATGGATCTTGTTGTTCCATAGGAGGAGGTTTTTTAGATTGATCGGGGAGATGTTGATGTTCCATTGGAGGTGGTTGTTCTACATAATCAGTCATATACTCCTCCAGCTTCCAAGGCTCAGCCACTGGTAGATATAAACGTTGACTATGTTCAGATGGATTCTTTATTATAGAAATATACAACACAAAAACCATCTTCCTTCCATGTTGATTAGATTTTCAGCCTTCCTCCACTATCCTCAGATATTGAACAGGGTACAGATAGTGAGACTTTACATCCAATGACTTGTCACATTGGAGGATGTGGATGTTACTACTGATGATGATGCACATCGTACACAATAGAAAAGACATAGATGGACACGACGTGGATGAATCCAGTTTAAAAATAGCAGTGGTACAGATGTTCATCCATTCCAGAGATGTATGTTAGGTTGATTTTTTATTTACGATACATTTTTTATGTGCATTACTATTATAATTTATAGAGTTCTACTTTATTTTAAGAAGTGTCTTCCTGTAATCAAATTATCGTCCAAAATTAATAATTTTTATTGATATTCATTAATAAAAATTAATACTCTATAAGAAATGATATATTTACATTACTAAATTGTGAAAAATATTATTGATCTCAATTATATGAATCAAAAAATCATGGAATATGATTCATTGTTTTAAAAATTAAATTTTGTGATGTTTAATTTAAATAAATAATGGATATTTGTGAAGAGTAGATGATTATGATTGATGATCAGAAAACCGACAATATGAGATATATGGAATTATAAAATCATTTGGTCAATTTTGAGAATATACATATTCAGGCGTTATAAAAGGACACAGTTTCTACAAGTAGACAATCTTCACTGGAGGATTTTATTGTTAAAATACTTGCATCATGTGACAAAATTATGAACATTATGAAAAAAATTTATTTCCTATTCTTCTATAATAAGAATAAATTATTAAGAGGGTTAATAATGGGTTAGCATATCTAAGAATAATTATTGACAAATATTATCCTTCAGAAAGTAATATATGTTTTCAATACTGATATTTATCAGAGTTTCCCTTAAGGGGGAGGTAAATTGAAAGAGGTTGTAATTGAAATAATAAAATACATAAGAAATAATTTCCTCTAGTAAATTGATGACCTTTTTTATCTATCATTTCTATAGGATGCATGAACGGGGTTCACACATCCTTTACAATCTTCTCACATGATCTGTGAACCTCGTTCATGCATCATAGTGAGGGAAGATGCGTAAAAGAGGTTTATAAATCTTTTATCACATCTATATAGGATGTGTGAACCCCGTTCAAACATATCTCTACTCTAAGGATCTGTGAAGTGGGTTCATGCATCTCTGAACCCATTTTTTAAAATAGTTGAAACCCTATCTCATTTTGAAATTTTTTTCAAAATCCCTTCAAAAAAAGCCCCGCAGACACTCGCCATAGTTCCTCAACATGATGGTGGAGACCAACGCCAGACCCTCAATGGTGAAGATAGTCATCCATATAGTCAAGAAAGCATCACATACACTTGTTTTTGGGGTCCACCATGTGATATTTTTCAATATCATGGACTAGCAAGATTTATCTGGTGATCATGTCGTGCATGCCCAAGCATGTAAATGCCTCAACATACATCCTCTATCTCATGAACACATAGCCTGCCACAAGGACCTATCCAAGGCTATGAAAATAGCCTCTTGTGGCTGGTGATGTCTATACACGGCCATGAGCATGTCCGCATCAACATCGACTACCCCTACGGAAACCCTTGAAATGGGGACAATCATAGAGGGTGTGCGGCCTATGGCCCATGCACCCCTCACCAAGAAATTATTTCTTCTGCCAATGCGCACAATGGTTTCAGTTCATAGCCTCCATTTCATGATCATGGTTACAAGACCCAATAAACAATGCATTCAGCCTAAGAGATGGAAACCTCGACAGGAGAAATTCACATAGACTCCCCAAATATAGAGGTCGATAGTAAGGGAATGTGACCCATATTTTGTACACCCGTAGCAATGAAATCTATATTATCCATGCATTCCATGGAATTCATCATTCTTGTGAATGAGTATGGATCTCATCATGTGACTTTATGATGGAAATAAAGGTCACATGTACGTGGGAATCATGCGTGGTCATGGAAAAAACCTTTCCCATATGCATGAACGAATTCCATTCCATGCCCACGACATTATGAGGAAATCCTTGTGCAAGTCATAAGAATCCTTCGTGAGCCCATATCAAGTCCATGAAACAAATGGGTATCATGAAAACATCCCATTTTTTCACTCATAAACTCATGGTTAGGACCTCCCCTCTCCATGGAAATCCTACGGTGTATGCCTTCAGCATGAGAACATGGTCACTTATTTCTCCCATGCAACTTAAGGCATAACCCATTTGGAGATGAACCTTCAATACTTGGAGAAGAGAAGTACCCAAATCACATGTATGAGTCCCTAAGATGGTCTTGAGAAGCCCATAAAACACATGTGAATCATAAGGGAAGCCTCGGACTAGTCGGGCAGGTCTCGCGAAACCCCTTTTAATTTGCCACCATGGTCATGCGATAACAGAAGGATAAGTTGTACCAGTCATGCGAGGTACTTCGGAGCTGCCTTCCATGATAACATGAATAATTACTAAAAAACACTTTGATCTGATGAATTCATCATCGTTGTATTAGAATAATCATGAGATCATCTATAAACATGTCAATATTTACAAGTGATGGCCCGAGGACATGACACCATACATGTATGCCTCACCCAATGGACGTCCCTGGGAGTGCCTGAACAACCTCACGGTACCCTAAGGACCATAAAAAAGAAATTTCCATGATATGATTATGTATCCACTATGTGAACCTTATTGGACATGTGAGGAAGATCCCAAATACAAAGTTAATTCATTTCTATTTATCATTCCATGTCACAAGATCCAAAGGCTTTGTAAAATAAACCAAAGGATATTTAATGGAGGGAGGTGAGTGGTGTTCGCGATCATTAAAATAAATGTGACACACTCCATTCATAGCTCCTGAAGACCTCCGGAAAAGTTAGTATGACATGTCTGCCTGGTCATGTGAGACACCACAGACATGTTCACCTTTATTAGGAGAAGACACCCAAGAAAAGAAATACGATCTAGTGGAGCACCCAAGACATGCATTCCTTGATCAAGAGAAGGCATTTGAGAAAAGTCAGTTGGTCACACGTAATTCCTAGGACATGTATACTTGAACATGTGAAGCACCTATGGACATGCTGGCATGGATGCTCGATGTCTCCCTGAGGTGTTGGACAAGACAAGTGACACCCCTCAGACCATGTCTTAATGTCTCTAGCTACATCCCAATATGTGTCAAACAAGTTCACATGATGAACCCCATGGTATTCCATCATGATAAAAACATATCATCCAGTTATGAAGTCCCAATAATCAGGGAAGCCTCTATGTGTAAGCCCCATCCTTAATGATCAACGATGAATCTGATTCCCATCATAACCAAGATACGCATGACACCTCCTTAAATGTTATGCTCTATATCATATATATCAAGGAATTCCCCAATATGTAGATCCAACATCCACATTCTATTAAGAAGATCATGTATTCACTAATGTTTCTAACAATGAGCATGGATAACATGGGTTTAGGGGGAAACAACAAAAACCTCATTAGGATTCATAAATATAAAAGCCTCAGTGTGTAAGCCCCAACATTAAATAATTATGAGGACTTTGATTCACACCATAAACAGGGTACATAGGTTGCCTCCTTAATGGTTATAGATCCATATCAAATATCTCAAGTAATTCCTTAATATGTAGATCCAATATCCACATACCGTGAGGCTGATCATTCACACCCCCTTATTTCTCACAACGAGCATGGGTCATGTGGGATTTGGGGGATTCAAAAAACACCTCCTTATACACCATAAATAGGGCTGACTAAGTGTGTAAGTTCCAATGCCAATCGAACTACATGGGTTTTGATTCCTATAACTACTAGGATATATAGGATGCCTCCCAATGGCTCAATCCCATCCTATGAATATCATCCACCTCCACACTTGGGAGCATAGGCCGAAGCACTTGGTCATATTACTTCATCACATAAGTGATTTCCTGCTATTAGAATATTATGGGGAACTTCATATACATATAAATGAATCCCAGTAAATTTTACATAAGATATAATTGAAACATATACATTTTTTCAAGGTAACTGGTATCATATTGGGATTATGAAGAGATTCATGAACAATAATTCAATCTATAAGAGCCTCATAGAGTAGGCAAAAATTCATCCCAAATGGGTGATAAGAGATTGACCTCACATCCTCCTGACCAATGCAAGTCCCTAAGAGTTCTTCAGAATCGAAGCCTAGATGACCCCCATCCTTAAGAAAACGGGTCCATACTCAACTATAGATAAGTGAACCCTTGTGAGATTTACAGAAAATTGAAATGGTAATGTGATAATAAAAACCCATTCCATGACATGAAATCCCGATGAAAGAGTATCAAAATCATGTTAGAAGGAATGAAAAAAGGAAATATCATAAAGGTGAACATGAAAGAATTATTTTAAATCTTACATAGGAATTAATAAGGGAAAATAATAATATGTGATGATATTTTTTTTCAAACTAAAGTGAAAACATGTTAAAATATTGATTATGAAACTTTAGATATAAAACAAATTACTGCTATTTAAGGGAAAATTTTCAAGATTATATAAAAAGGACAAGTAATAATTGTTTATATAATACCATTATTGAACGAAGATAGTTTTTAATGTTAAAATGAATGATTTTATAAAATAATGGTGTATTTATATATATTATGTAGTGAAATTAAAAATGGAAAATAAATTAGGTAGTTTCATTAATCAGGCTTGCTTATCATGAGGAATAGAGAAGGAAAACGTATTAATACATGTATTTCCCCATAAAAATGATGAAACGATCTAGAAAAATGAGTTTATAAAATAAAAATTCAATTTAGAATAATTATATTAAAATAAATATGTTTAAATTCAAGAAAAGGGAGGGAAACTGTAATCTGAAGGAAAAAACTGAGGTTCGAAAAGAATCTCTTACCATTTGTCTGAAATGGTTATGCACTTGATCTTAATATTTTAGGGAATAAAATAAAGTCCATTAGTTAATTAATTCTGAACCATTTAAAAATTTTTATGATTTGTTTTAATTTTATTATTCTTATTTATGGTGTTTTTGATTAGTTTTACAATTCAATTTATTTTTTTAGGAGTGTTAATTTCCATGGATCTCATGATTGGTTTGCTTGTATAAATGTAAGAAAGATAAAGGAAAATGAGAATAGATATCCAGAATTTTAATTATATCTTATCAATGAAAATCAATTATATTAAATGGTTATATAAGTAAATTGATTATTTGGGGTGAGGATGAATCATTTGTGTAAACTTTAGTGATAACCGTTTAGACAATATTTCCATTTTTTGATCATGACAAACCTATTTTATTTTATTAATTAATATCAAGTATATATAATGGTTTTAGAATATAAAATAACCTGTAATAAATATTTTATAAATTTTTAACAATAAAAATTTCATATGACCATCCATGAAGGCAGTAATGGAAATTTAAAACTCAACGTCCTTTAATGCGAGAGATTACCACAAAACGGGAGGTGTTTTCATTTTTTTTTAAAAGGGGAGTGGAAAAAATGATAATGGATTTTTACATTAACACATTAAAATAATATTATATATATGATAGTAAAGTTATCATGAATTTTTTGACGTAGGAGGTGAGGAGCATAAAAAATTAAAAGAATGTGAAATGAAAATAAAAGAAAAGAAATAAGATTTTACGTCTTGCATCCTTCTCCTTCAGAAATTACTTAAAGGAATTAGTTTTTATATTTTATTGAGACCATGGTATACTAGAAGTTTAAAAGAGTTTTTGGAAGATTATTCGGTATAATTTGGTGAAATATTAATTCTTGGGATGTTTGAGGAGAGGATGTGGTGGGCAGTGATATTTACAGTAGAGGACATGGGTGTTTTCTTATTAAATTATTCATTAGTTTATTATATTTTCTCAATAATATAAATATTTTGAATATGAAAATAAATATATTAAAATAATGAATATATGTTATATGTTATAGTTATGAAATAAAAAATGACTCAAGGAATAGTTTATTTAATTTATAAGGTATATATACCATATTTTACCATATTTTACTATTCACAAAATTTAAGTATTTCAGTAAAATCCCATAAAATTACCCGAAACAGTTTTCATCATGAAGAATTACAAAATGAACTACATGTTATGCATATAATTTTCTAGTTATGAGATATTAAATTTTTAATTAAAATCGTTACTTACTCAAAAAAACAATTTTAAAATTAAAACTGATTTTATAACAATTTGAATAATTAATTAAGGTATCGTAGAATTATCTTATATTCATAAGACAAAAAATTATTAATTTATTAATATATTTTATGAAAATAAAATCTCATTTAAATAATTATATTAATAATAAAATTCTTAGTAAACATTTTTGTTTTATAAAAATACGAATGGGTAATTAGTAATCTTAAAAATATTTATTTACTTATACTATGATATAATTATATAATATTATCATTTATAAGATTCTTAAATTATATTTATAAATTCATACATGAGGATACAATATTGTAGGCCTATTTACTATTCCTATTGGCAACTTTACTATTACAAATGTCACGTTAATATTCCACTAGTTTATTTTCCTTAATTTCTATACATATTATTATTTCATTCATTGTTCATTAATATAGTTCGTATTTTATTTTAGAAGTGAATTTTTTGATCTATACAACGTAACATAATTATAAGAAGTTAAATTTCATTAGTAAAAATTTTTTGTTGTTATATTTATATCTTGGATCATGGCCAAATAAAATTTATTGATATACCCCATGAAGTCTTAATAATTGATTAATATATATTCATCTAAGGTTATCTAGTGGTAAATATTCTCTTATTGAATGGAAATGTGTAGTTTTGGTAATTCAATCAATAATAACCCATAGAAAATCATTCTTTCTAGGGGTCTTTGGTAATCCAGTGACATAGCCCATAGTAATTTCATCCCATTTACATATTAAAATATGAATAGGTTGCATAAATTGTCTAGGATTATTTGTTTTATACTTTACCTACTGAAAATTGAGACATATTGAAATGGTATCAATACTTTACCAATTCATATTATACAACAAAAAATATATTTCAAATATCTATACATCTTGGTCCAACTTGAGTGTATTGAGAAATTATTACTATAAAAACCATACAATAATTCCATTTTTAGATTAGGTATATATAGAACACAATGTCTCCTTCCAAATTTCATAAAACCATCTTCAAATATCACGTCTTCCAATTTTTAATCATTTCTCAGCTTTAATTTTCTGATAAAATTTCTTATCATTACACTAAGAACATTTTACTATCTGTAACAAATTTGGTTTGTATTTTTTTTTGAAAAGGGGTTATATTTTATGATCTGTAATTATTACCATATCCATATTTACTTAATCCATAAATATTTCATCCTTATAAATCATTATTTTCTATGGAACTCTTGATAATTCATTCTCAGTGAATCTACTGCCTTATTTTCCTTCCCTAGATAGTAGAGTATTGAGAAATAATAATCCTTAATTGTCATGATCCATCACCACTGTCTCATGTTGAGATCCTTCTGTGAAAAGATATATTTTGAAGTCTTATGATCTGTGTACATCTAACATCTTTACACAAAGAGATATTGTATTTATATCTCTAATAAACATTTTATGAATACTAACTCGATATATTGTGTGGAATAGTCTTCTTCCTAATTATTCAACTATCTAGATGCATTTAAAACAAATTTATATCTCTATATAAGGAAACAACCAAGTACCTTCTTTGATTAATCACTATATATAAAAAATCCACCATTTATTTATGGTAGATTCATGACCATTGAATTCACCAATATCGTTTCAAATTCATCCAAAAAATTCTTTACATTACATTATCCAAATAAATTTATCAACTTTATGAGAAATCACGGTGAATAGGTTTTCCAATTGGGAAAATGTTTGAAAAAAATTACTATAGTAAACTTCCAAACCAATGAAACTACATACCTCATTTATGTTTATTCGTGTAGGCCATTCTTGGACTGCCCTTTCATTCACAGGATAAATTGATATTTCATCAATGGAGAAAATATTACCTAGAAGATTATGTTTCTAATGAATTAATTCACATTTTCTAAATTTCCAATATATTTCTTCTCTTCTATGAGTCTCAAGAATTATTCACAAGTGATTTTCATTTTCCTCATATCTATTAGAGTAGAATAAAATACCATCAATAAATACCAAAATATATCATGAATATAATCCATGAAAATTCTATTTTTAGGTATATAAAAATGTATTGTTGATTAGTTAATCTAAATGGAATTATAGAAAACTCGTACTGTCCATAACTCATTTGAAATGTTTTATTTGGAAATATTCACCTTCTTTACATGTAATTGATGATACCTAGTATGAAGATCAATCATTGAGAAAAAATTAGCATCATGAAGCTGATCGAATATGTATTTATTGTGTGGAATATGATGCCTATTCTTTGTAGTAATGTAATTGATTTTCCTATAATGAATTTATATCCTGAAATATCCATATTTATTCATAACAAAAAGAATATGGGCTCTCAAAAGTAAAATACTATGAATATAAATCCTTTATTAAAAGAACCTCTAGTTATTTACTCATTTCTAATAATTCCACTATAGTCATTCTATATGTATTCTTCAATATATGTCATACATACATTATTAAATCATTCACAAATAGAATCTCAAGCTCTATTGGATGTCTAGGTAATTTCTCAGGAAACACATCAATGTATTATTTTACAATATGTATAACTTCAATTTGAAGATTACCTTTTCCATTTGTAGGTTGTGTCTATTAATATTCCATAATGATATCATCTAGAAGTGAATATGGGGATGGATCATGACATTAATCTGATGATGATCTTTTCTCTAAAATGATAAGGAATTCCACATTTTCATAATGAACCATAACTATCATTCTCCTTGCAATGAATGGTTTCCATTATATTTTGAAATCCTATCTATACTAAGGATTATATCAAAATAAACCATTGTAATGACTATAAATTTAGTAAATGGGGAACATTTGTGGGTCATAACGGGAACTGACTAACACATCCTTGTTATGATGACACTTTCATTAGGAATATAGACTGGAAAATAATTTCTAAAGGTTCTAGGAAATTTTCTAATTTTCCTACAACATAATATTTATCTAAAAGACAGTGAAGATATAGAATCAAATAAATAATTTTTTATTTTTGATGATATAATTAATTTATCTCCCACAATATCATTAAAAAAATCATTCTCAATAATTGTGATAAAAAAGGTTTATACTTTTTACCTTGGTTTTTCTCTACCTTCATTGAATATGAGACAATATCCTTGTATGATGAGAAGTTTTGGCATACTAGTTATGTTCAATGTAAGAACTTTAAACCATCAATGAAATGGAAAATAATACTCTTTTTGTTACATACGTATTCAGAAACATGCCTTGAAAGCAATCTAATGCCCACTTCATACTTACCAATTTTATCCACTTCCTTTTATCTCATACTCAAGAATAGTCTCTCCATATAACCTTTTTATTAATGAGGAAAATATTTTTTTATGAATAGTTCTTTAAAAACATTGCATTCAATTCTTGTTATTTTATCCACATCCATATAGTTTTCAATGAATGATCGTAATTGATCTTCATCCCATGAGATAATTAAAGTACAAGGCTAAATTATCTATTTCATTACCAAATAGATAAATATCTTCTCTATGTATGATATACATTATTTGGGATAAATTTATTTATATTCCCATTAAATAATTAAGGATTTTTATTCATTAAGCAATCTATAATTGTTACACCTTATAGTGTTCAGTATGAATCTCCATATGGGAAAGGTTATCGGTCATAAGAGATTTTTCTTCAATAATATAGTTATAATTTTTTTATCTCCAACTACATTACTAGTTACATTGTCATTATCATGACATGGGGGAAGTCCTTACCTTGATTAATCTTTTTGATATGGTTTCCAATCCTTACTCTAGGAACCATATGAAAAAAACAAAATACAGAAAATTTAATCAATAATTTTATAAAAATAATGTATAATATAAAAACTAGTTAAACACTGATCATAAAAGAAAAATTTATGTATAACTAATCTCAAAATCATATTCTTGGGTTCTTTAGGAATAATCTCGAATTATTTTATAGGGTTATATTTCCACAATATATGTTTTCCATAATCTAGTTCCACAAGGTTATTAAAGAACTTACTATGACACGAACTAAAATGAACCTGACTCCAGTTGCCTAGAATTGGTGGTAACATTATTATCAAGTAATAAGATACAACCAATAACATCCCAAAAAAATCGAATAGTTTATTAGTACTATAATAATAGAAACAAAATATAATTATAAAATATATTTGAAAAAAAAAAGAAATACATCATAATATTTTATTTTGGAATGCCATTATTTACATAAGCATATCCCTACATATCACTTATAAACCACTGACTATCATCTTGGTGAATGGAAAGATATGAAAGGGGTGAGCTCATATGCTTATTAAGTGTATGAATACAAGAGAAGATAACATGGCATGATTAATATAGAAAGAAAAAATAACAATAATGTAATTCAATATAAATATTCAAATGACCCAAAATCTAAACCATAGATAGAAAATAAAATAATCACAGGGACATCAATAAATGAATCATAATAATGAAATGCATAATGCCAAAATTCTGAAACATACCGTCAAGGACTTGTCATATACATCTAAATATACCATCCCGGAATTGTTCCATGGCATCTAAAAAATGGATAAGGGCTCAAAAAACCCAAGATAGTTTTTATCATGATACCTAACAATGCATCAAAAGGATATAGTGGGCCACACCCATCACATATTAAGTCTAATTCATTCAACATATAAAAAAATAATTAATTTGAATCAAAATTCCATCATAATAAATAACTATCCATATTAGAAGAACTATCATATGAAATAGTAATAATTTTCTCCAGTAAAAATGATCATAAATCATTTGAATATGGTGGATTCATTAATAAGAGTATATCTATATAATCCCACTTTCTTATTATGTAACATTTCATTAAATTACAAAATGATGATCTTTAATGATTAGTGTCTTGGAAAAAATGTATGTAATACAAGAAAACACATAACATTATTTTAATACAGTTGAAATAATTATTTAAATGTTCATCCTATGTAAAATTACTTCATCTCATAACCTGGAGACAGACATCAAAGGAAAGGGTGAGAAGAACGCCTAGTATGGATAACAAGTGAAATATTTACATGTGAACTTGAACGATATCAATAAGAACATAAGGAATATCATAATGTAATGATAAATACTTATATCATAGAAATAATAACATCAATAATAACATGAAAATTACTCAACAACATTTTATTTATAAATCCATAGGCATATCACCAAGGTCCATCCCCAAGGTGTCATAAATATTACACAAGTTATTCACCAATATATCATAAAACATGCCATCTCTATAAATTAATTCCATTACCCAATGCATTGGAGTACTATCAGGGTTCACCATGAATATTTCTTTATCTTTATGGGATCCACATATAGCATTGTCATAAATATTTCAAATAACCCATAGAGTATAAAAGAAATGGGTCTCATATCAAAATCATGACATTTTAAAAATTCCTTAAAAACATGATCATTATATCAATTATAAACAATTGAATGGGAATGAGGGTTTTATTTATGTACATTATAGAATAAAAAATATCATTTTTATGTCTTGATTAATACCCCTAGAAATGATTTATGTTTTGTTATTCACCTAATCATAATAATAGAATTTTTTTGCGAAAAAAGAGAGATATTTTGAGATAAAAATTTTGTTGCAAAATAGTTATGCAATGTAGTCATTGAAATCATTAAAAAGGGAGGAGATAGAGGTCACCAGTTCAAAAGATAGTCATAATACATATTAAGGAAAGAATAACATTCATTTATCATAATGGTATGGGTATTTTCATGAAATACCACATAAAAGATAACTTGAATGAAAAAAGAGAAGTTGTGAATTCCCTTACGAACATTTTGCAGCCTAACAATGTCACATAAAAATTAAGAAAATAATTTGAAAAGAGATAAAGGGGTATATCATAATTTTTACATAAAATTTACTGAAATAAGTATTTATAAGAATATATTGCATCATTATAAAATAGAAAATAAAAGACATGACAAAAAAGAAGTATTGACTAAATTTGAAGGGTGAACGGTTCCCTTAACTTTATGAGTAACTTAAAAAACATAAAGGATGGGACCTTGGTGGGATTGAGAGCACCTTGGGAGGACTCATTGGGAGTTGAAAAGACCATATATTCATTTATTATTAATTTTTAATGAATATAATTATGGAATGGGTTGGGTATTTAGAGAAAAAGTTAGAGAATATTTTATTAATTTCCAAGAGGCACCTCATTAGTGGTATTTAAAAAACCATTGGATTTACCTTGGTATTTTTAAATGGTATAAACCTCTTGGGGTTCCTAATATCATATATTAATGTTCACAAATCCACCAACATTTCATATTAAATTTCACATCATTATGATGTCATTAAACTTACCAAAAACTCATAATTGTATTTTTACTATTCTCAAAAAATTCAACTATTTCAGAGAAATCCCACAAATTCACCCTAATAATTTTCAATGTGTAGAATCCTAATGTGACCTTTGATTTAATAAAATTAATTTATTTTAGATTTAATCAAATAATAAAATACTAATAATTGACTAATAATTTCTAAAACATTCATTTACATATTTTGTGATATTATATCACATTACAACTGAAGATGACTAAAACATATTTATTCCTCCTTATGTGATGTTACTATCCCATTTGTAAAATTGCCATTCATCAGGGTAAATTACTATTCCCAAGGTGATTATGTTCAAGCTTAATATTTTAAATCTCATCTTGGGCTTGGTCCAGATAAATTCCCAATAATGCTACCTCCCTCCCAAAATCCAACAGATGGGCTATGTATGGCCCTAGTATACTTGATGAGTCAATTAATTCTTCTTTAATTATTAATTAACAATGATCATTTGTATTTATGAACAATAATCATAACATTAATAGAATAGTTTCCTACTGTCATATTGTCCAACTATCATTTTGACCAACAATCCTATAACATTCGAAACCTAGTGGCCTTTTTTTAATTATACTCAATTAATTAATAAAAGGATTTAGTTTTTCTATGTAAAAAATACAATGACACACAAATTCAGAAAAAAAAATTTATAAAAAAGTTCAGGACGTTATATTCATCCCACCCGAAGAAATTTCGTCTTCGAAATTTCAACTCATACCTTCATAAGAGAAATGTTGTGGGTACTTTTGCCTCAAAGACTCCTTTGGTTCCCACATGTCTTCTTGAAAAAGGGGACATGTGATCCCCAAGGAGACACACTTGGTCGGATATAACCCTTCTCCTAAATATCATGAAGTTTCACATTTAACTCATTTAAATAATCATTTTCCATCCTATATGATTTCTTTGATATCAAATGAGATTCAATAATGAGTTCAATGAAGAACTCTACCTATCATTTTGGGGGAGGTCTAGGTAACTCCATCGGAAATACATCAATGTATTCCTAGATGATGGGGAATTTTCTATCCCAATTCTCACATTTAATTTTTCTTCTTCACTAATAAACTCTATAAAGAAGGATATATGAGGTTCATCAAGACAATGATATTGTTGAGATATCTTTCCTTGGAAAAAAACTGTAGGTTTTACATTCAAGACTACTAAGATTTCCTACCTTCTACATTTGATCTTAGAATTATAATTTGAGAGACAATCCATCCCTAGTACAATTTCGAAGTCAATCATGGGAATGACTAATAGATTGGTGATATGAATTTTCTATTTATTAAAGAAATACTGGTGATTTTTGGATAATCCCACTATGAGTCTTTGATTTTAACTCAAGTTTCAGAAAATCAGAGTTTGATTCTAAATTCCTAGCAAACTTCGAGTAAATAAAAGAATTTATAGAACCATAATGAAATAATGTATTTTCTATATTTGAGGGGAAAACAATAGTACCATCCACCACTTCAATAGGATCTTCAATATCAACTGTCGTGATAGAAAAAGTACAACCTTTCCCCCTTATCCTTCACTACGTTTGATGGTCGGTCCCCTCCACTGCCCTCATATTTGTACAATATTTTTAAAATTTTCAAAGTTGTTCACCCTTATAGAATTGGACATCAGGTACGACATGCACCATCTACCCCTTTTTGTTAGGGTTGGGATTTTGAGGCTTCACCTCACTACAACAATTCTACACGATATGGCCATCCCATCCACACTTGTAGCACTTTTCTCTCCCAAGAAGAAAATTCCAAGAATACTTCTTCCCAAATTGATTATATGTGGGAAGTTTCAAATACTATCCTCCTCATTCCAGATCAATGGTCCTCCCTATGTTGGGCTCCATTGATCTCTTCTTTAAATTTGATTTCTGAGACCACTACATCTCACGGATCTCCAATTTTACATTCATAAAACTATGCACAATCTACTCATAGATATCATAATCGTAGTTTGATAGATTATTCTATAGATGAGGTCACAATCCCCTAAAGAATCTATCAACCTTCCCATTAGGATCCCTGAAAAAGATTGAGGTGTAATGATAAAGTCTTGTGAAGTTAATTTCATAGCTCCCAACATATTAATTCTCTTTTAGCTTTATTGTAAGAATCTCCTCCTCTATTTCTGATCTCATAGAACTAGTTAAATACTTATTAAAGAAGATCCCTCTGAACTCTTCCCAATCTATTTCATTAACCTCCAATCTTGGTCTCATGTTTTAAATCAGTTTCAACCACTGATAAGATTCTCTCTCTAATCAGTTAGTAGCTAGAGTGACCTTTACTTGTCCGTAAGAGTAGAGCACAGAAATTATATTCTCGATAGAGCTGATCCCCAATGCAACAATCAATGGGTCAGTAGAGCAACTTAAGTTTGTTGGTCGTTGACACAAAAAAGACTCAATAGAAATTTTTTACCTCAATGGTGAAATCGTTCTCCCAACATGATTCAACTTATTTCCGATAACATGAGTCGGTTTGATGATCATCTCATGAATGTTTCCATTCTGGCTTCCAACGGAGGGCCGTCAACTCATGGTCCATTATAGTCACCATTATCATGGTCCCACCTATTGCCCGCCATTTTCCAAAATAATAAAAACATAGTGAGAATCTTATTTCATTTATGAATATTTTAACTATAAATTATTTTTATGACTTATAAATTCAGGATTAATCATAGTAATCTTTAACAAAAATGAAATTTCTCTATAAATCATTCCCATGGATACATAAAAATATTATGATGAACCAAACATAGCCCCCCGTAGTGTCAAACCAGGAGTGCTACAACACCTGTTGTACTGTAATTAGATACCACGAGTCAAGATTGAAAATACTTGTCAGATTCTTCACTCCTAGGTACATATTTTCCAGAGCCACATCAACTTTTTCAAATCCATATAGATATTTATTTGTTTAGAAACCAGTTACATAATATTTCCCAAAAATACAAGGATTTTTTCTAATATTTAAAATATTATAGAGGGTTCATCATGTTTTTTTCATTTCTTAATTTCCAAATATAACTAAACTATCCTTTAATAACCACTATGGCAACACTCCTTCTTGTTACATAACTTTTCATTACATTAGAAACATAGGATCTTTAATGTTTAGTGTTTTTGAAAAAAGGTACTTAATAAATAAAAACATATAACATTATATTAATTATCATTAAAGGATTGTTTAAATATTCATCCCAAGTAAAATTACTACATCTCATATCTTAAAGACATACATTAGAGGAAAGAGTGAGCAGAAGTCACAGTAAAGAAGACCAGTAAAATAGTTTACATGTGAATTTAAGTGAAATCCTTAAAAACATGAGTAATATCCGAAAGGATTTATGAATAGGAATATCATATAAATAATAACATGAATAATAATTTTAAAATGTGGCTACAAAATTTAATTTAGAGATTAATAAACATATCACTAAGGCACATCCCAAAGGTGTTATATAAATTACCAAGGTTATTCCCCTTGGTATCATAAAACATTTCATCATTATAGATTAATTCCATTACCCAATTTATTGGAGACATATTAAATACCACCCTTAATATGTATTTATTTTCATGTGTTCCACATATATAATAATAAAAAAGTTCAAAAATAACCAAATTGGAATAAAAGAAATTTCTTTTATATCAAAATCATGATGTTTTAAAAAGTGTTTAACAACATGATCCTTATATTATTTATAACCAATGGAAAGGGAATGAGGGTTTTATATATGTCAATTATAGCATAAAATATATGATTTTTATTTTTTTGACGAATAACCCAGAAAATGAATTAGGTTTGGGTATTCACATAAATAAAATAAGATAATTTCTTCAGAAAAAGAGATAGATTTTGAGATGAATATTCTGCAGCATAACGACTATACAACATGGTTTTAGAATTCACTATAAAGGGAGGGGATAGAGTTCACCTATTTCTAAGAGAGTAATAATACATTATAAGGTAATAACAACATTGATATAAGAGCATGGTATGGAAATTTTCATGATATACCACATAAAAAACATGACAGAATAAAAGAGAAGTTTTGAATTACAATACATAAATTCAGAAGACTAATGATGTCTCTTAAAAATTTAGAAAATTAGTTGATGAGAGTGAAAAAGGTATATCATCATTTTGAATCTAAATCGAAAGAAATAATGATATACATGAACACACCCCGACATTATAAAATTAAATGTAAAAGACATAACATAAAAAAGTATTGACTGAATGGGAAGGGTGAATGTTTCCCTTACCTTGACGAGTAACTTAAAAAAAACAAAGGTAGAGTCCTTGGGGTCACTAATAGAAATCTTCCCTATACCCACAGTTCTGAACTGTGGGTATATCCCAAAAAATCGTGGGTATATCCTATACCCATGGTTTTGGGAACAGGGGGCTGGAAAGACGCCGGGATAGGGGGTCCGCCTATACCCATAGTTTCTCCAAACTGTGGGAATTATTTTGGCACAACATGGTAGGCCTGTGAACACGATGGCATAGTGTTGACCCCTCGGTTCACAAACCATGGGTATTTAATCTTCAAAAAATGATGCTGATGAGACTCGAACGTGGGACACACACAAAACACTTCAACCTACACTACCAACTGAGCCAGCTGCATCTTTGTAATAAATAGATATATCTATCTAAATATATAAATAATATTGCGTAACAAAAATTAGCCGCATCAAGAATCAATAATGGTAGATGCTGGGACTCGAACCGGTGACCTGCTTAAGGGTGAACCTGCTCCGAACCAACCACGATACAGAGCTTTCTGTTAAATATATATATATTAGTCTAATTATATTTATATTAGTAATTTATTTGAAAAAAAAATTATAGCGAGAGTTGGTCCAAGGACCGCAACATATGAATGAAGACCGCCGAACCAACTAGGCTAGAATGAGTTTATTACTTAGTATTTCTATCCACCTAATTTTATTAATCTAGATCGTCCTCCTGCCAATTTATTTTCATTTTCCCAAATAATTTTTTTCTCACCTTATGGTGGGAATGCTATACCCATGGTTCTCTATAACTGTGGGTATAGGTCTTCAAAAAAATACACCAATACCCACAGTTTTGAAGAACCGTGGGTATAGGTCTTCCAAAAAAACTCTATACCCACGGTTTGACCAAAACTGTGGGAATACGCCTTCAAAAAAAACACATATACCCATGTTTTTTAAAAACCATTGGTATTGGTCTTTAAAACAATCTATACCGACAGTTTTGTCCAAAACTGTAGGTATAGGCCACCTATACAAATGGTTTTCTGAAACTATGGGTATAGGTACCCATATTATCCCTATACCCACTATTTTCAAAAAACGTGGGTATAAGCCCATTTTCCAGTAGTGGGTCTTGAGGGAACCTTGGGAGGACTCCATGGGATGGAAAAATACCAGAGGATCATTTAGGAGGAATTTGGAATGAAATTAATGAAGAAATGGGTTGGGTATTTATAGGAAAAGTGAGGAAATATTTTATTAATTTTTAAGAGACACCTCATTAGCAATATTTGCAAAAACATGGGCTTTCTCATGGTATTTTAAATTGTATTAGTCACTTTGGACACCTCATATCATATTTTATTCCCAAAAAGTCAACCAAAAAGTTATATTAATTATTACATCATTATGATGTCATTAAACATTCCGAAAACTCTAAACATTTATTTACTATTCATTGAATATTGAACTGTATCACAAAAATCCCGAAAATTCACCCTAATGATTTTTTGACATGTACAATCCAATATTGGAGTAATGAGTTCTAAAAAATTCATTTACTTTTCTTATAAAATAATTACACCACATTAAAACTTAAGATGAATAGTATATTTTTATACCCCCTTAGGTGATGTTAATATTCCATTGGTAAAATTACCATTCATATGGGTAAAATACTATTACAAAGTGTACATTTACTATTCAAAAAAAATTATTTCAATATTATTGAACCATACTATTCACCCTTATTACAACCATGTATGTCAGTTTCTGTAAAATCATTTCACAGATAATATATTTATAATAAAATATTTTTTTCTATTCATCAAAAAACAATATTCATCCAAAAATAAAATTCATAAAATACTACTCATCAAATTCAAACATCTTAGAAAAATTTAATAAATTCATCCTAGATTAATTTTTACATTTTAAAATCAAAAATGATGTTCATTTTAACATAATAATTCTCGAGGTCTGAATAATCTAAGAAAAGTACAATGTTTACACCTAAAACCAAATTATCAAATTTTTCTTGATTAAACATATAATTTATTATGAAAATCTATTCTTAAAATAGGAATGAATAAATAAAAAATTTATTTATACCACGGTATTACACAAACTATCTAATTCCCCATTACATAGCCCCTTATAACACCTGCATAGGACATAATAGTAATGTGTGCAAGGGTGAAAGAATACGGGGTAATCTCGGATAATATTAATTGAGTGGTGATTTATATCAGATTGTACTTCTACCAATGGATATTATATTTAATATTAATATGTTGACACTCAACTTGGGATTGGTCGATAGAAAAGCCCAGTTATACTACCTCATTCCTAAGCACAGACCGATGGGCTTCGTATGGCCTGAGTCTACTAGATGAGGCCCTCAAATCTTATTTCTATATATGTTTCCCATTATCATTTGTATTTATAAAAAATAATCATAATGTTAAAATTGTAGTTTATAATGGTCATATTAACGAACAATCATATAATATTCGACACCCAGTGGTCTTATTTAAATTATACGCACTTCATTAATTAAATGATATAATTTTTTTATTACAAAATAAAATAACACCAAAATTCAGGAAATAAATATTATTAAAATTTTTTATCATTGCAAAATAATCAACATATGATTCGAATAATTATGGTTACATAGAGAAAAATACATTAAAAAAGTTAAAGAAAAATTTCTTGAGGAAATTCCCTTTCAACTTTGAAAATGACTTTTTAAAACTTAAAAACTATTCATGTAATAAAGACTTAATTTAATTTGAAAAATAAAATTATAAAAAATGAAATAAATCATGGAATAGTATATGTTTCATTCAATGGGGGAATTAAATTTATCATGTATAAGCTAAAAATATTTTATTTCTCACTTTTGTAAGAAGTGAGAAAAATTACGTGTTTTCAAAATTATAGGAAAATTCATTTCAAAGCATTTTATAAATATTAAAACAAGGTTAGAATTAATTTATACAATAATTTTACAATATTAAATCTATTTTTGAGATCATTTTTAAATAACATGGAAATGTAATAGAAATATTCATCAACTAAGACTTAAAAATAAATAATCTGGAATAATGATGAGATTGTTAAATAAACCCTTACCTCAAATTTAATTCTTTTTGTACATGATTGAACCATTTATATAATAAATATATATTTATTTTATATATATATCCCAAAACCATACTCATATATATGATATCATATATGATTTACATATAATATTTTATCACACATTTATTATTAGTTCATTGTTAAAATCAAAGTTCTGGGTGGTATCTACTTCATTTTTCATGTATTATTTAGATCGATAGTTTCAGTCCATGTACTTTGACTCTGATGACATCATCTCAATTTTTTTTATAATTATATAAATATAATATATATACATCATATAAATATTTATAATAATCAATAAACTATTAAGATAGAAAATGAAACACACAGTTTAAGGAGATGGTAGGCCATATGTATGAATGAACCATATTTTCACATTTAAATGGATGTAACAAAATAAAGGTAAATAATATTTCATATTTATATAATAATTATTATATCATATATATCATATATATTCATTTAATATATAATTATTACCATACAAGTAAAATAAAAATGAAAAAAATCACATCACTTCATCATGGCAGTAGTCCACAAATTTGCACGAGCAATGTTATTCATTCTAAATAGATTGGAAGATAATAATGTAGATATTATATTTTCATTTATAGGTATAATTACATCATACCTACGATATATACTTATCATTTCCATCTCTATAACCATCCATTTAATGTGTTTATGAATATCGAATTACACCAGTATGTGGAGATGATAAGTCGTATGTATGTAAAAGTGATGTTTTTCTTTTCATAGGATAGTTTAAAATGGAACGTGGTTTTAAAATAATCATAAAAAATTTTAAATATATTTATGATATTCAATTTTTTTTCTATTATGATTACAACACATAAAGAGTAATTATAAGAAGAAATAAACTTAAAAGAGTCAGTTAAGATGATTACCTCTTCTTCGGTGGAATCCCCTTATATCTCTTAATAAGGTACATGGATTATCTATTTCAGAAGGGAAATAACATAATTAACATGTATAGTTTTTTTTATAATACTATTGGGTAGGATTTAGTCTTGATTTATGGATTAAAATTATTTAAATAAGTAAGGGATGAGGTACCCTTTTATAATTGATTTGAGGAGAACTTTTGGAATTTCATAAAATAATAAGTTAATATAAATTTGTTATCATGTAAAAATGGAATAAAATTTATATAATTAAAATACATGGTTTATATAAGCTTAAATATATTAATAAAAAAACATTTAGTCTTATTTTTAATATGTTCATACAATTATATTATAATTTTAACCCCCATTAACCCTTTAGTAAATTATAATACTATTAATCTTTTTTACCATTTAAGGGTTAATAATCTTACAATAAAATATCATAAGACCCATAAATGGTCCATTTTTTAATTAATAAAAAATATACAACTAAATTTCATAAATTTATAATTTTTTAAAATTTTAAATTATTTAATAAATAGTTATTTTCTAAAATATTAGTAATGCCAAATTTAGAAGAATTAACTTAGTTTGACTTTAATAACATCAGTAAAACAATGGTTTTGGAATAAAATGAAAATATATATAATTAAATTATTATCTAGAAATTTCAAAGGTCACATTTATTATTTCAAATTATACGACTTTTAGGGATCCTAGTAGAATTATTATGTTTGTTCAATAATTAAATAATCAATTTGTTAGCATTTTCTAAGCATTTATGTAAATTATTTATTCATTAAATTTTTAAAAATAAACTACCATGATGAAGAAAATTAATTTATATTTAAAAATAGTATTTATAACTAAACATATCCATTTCTTATCCCTATATTAAAAATTATTTAGTTATAAAAATAAGGGTGTAACATTTTTTACTTTTCTTAACATAAAATCAATAAAAGGACATAATATCATACAAATAGAGAAAAGGATATATAAAAAATATTATACTCTAATTGAAAAATTTCACTCATCCAATAAAATTAAGTCATGTTTTATGGTCATTAAATTGTCTTTATCATATTATTTTTAGTATTAATTATCTAATTTACCTTTTATAATTGTAATAAAAATTACAAAAGGTACTATTCATATTGCTGCAAATTTAAAAGGAAATATTTAATAAATTTTTACTTACAGATTTAAAATATTGGATCCATTTTATAATATTCATTTTTATAATTTTACATAATGTAATTTAGGATTAAAATGAAAAAGGTAATTAAAAATAGTTTTTCAAGAAAATGCCATTTTAAGTATAATAATGTTTTTCAATAAAATTAAATCATAAAAGTTATTAAAATGAAATTAATTTGATTGTTATATATATTATATAAATAATATTACTTATAAATTATTTTAAAACAAAATATATATTTTCATATTATTGAAATAAAAATATAGATTATAATAAAAAAAAGTATTTTCACTATTCACTCGAAAATCATTATTTTCCTAGAAAAATATAAAAACTCATGCCAATAAAATTTTGATATGTTGATTTAAAAAACCATAATTTTTTAAAATATATTTTTCAAAATGGAAAAATATATATATATAATTTTATCACAAAAATCATTTTTAGAGAAAATTTGTAAAATGAATTTACAAAAATTTGAGTGTTTATTTTCAAAGGATTATTCAATAATTTTGAATAGATTAATAGATTTTTATATATTTCATAAAATTTTTAATAATGTTCTCACTATCCAATTTAACATTTAGGTTACAATAGTTATACAATTATAATATTTTAATAGTCTATCATAGATCATTAATGATCGATGTTTCCGGTTTTATATGCGTTGAAACATAACATTCTTTTAAATTATCTGGGTTGCATAAAATAAATCTATTGTTGAAATTAAAATTATTTAAAAATAAACATATTATAAAATATTGTGGTGCTATAATTATTTCCCCAACGACACTAGTATTTAACATTGTAATCCTCTACTGATCATGAAATCTTTAGAATCCACCGTGTAACCAATATATCAACCATCCTAGCCCAACATTATTCCAATCAGGGCTCCTATATCATAGATCATAACTATAAGGTATCAAGAAGTTTTATAAAATAAACTCATAATGAGATTGAGGCCAGGTAACAAAATCATTCAGGCCATTATAAAAAATAGATCCTTCTCATACAAAAGTCATTATCATTTCAAACAACTATTTCATTAACTTCTTCAATTTTAAAATTCATTATTCATTATTTTGTTACACCAAAAAAAATTAATTCCTTTACTAACAAGTCTAATTGATACAATATCACTTCTTCAAGTTTCATCAATTACATGAAGATTAGTAATTATATTTCTTACCTTATCCGTTAGTTATCTCTATATTTATAGCATCTTGTAGTTTAATAAACTTTAGGCACCAAAATCATGCTAACAATAAAAAAGAATGGGTTAAAAACTAATAAGAAAAACAAGTGGTAAAATAGTTAATAAAAACATAAAATCACAAATCCTTACCCAATTCATTCATATATATATTTTTTTCATCATGATATTGTTTAGTATCATACACCTAATAGAAATGTAGTAATATTAATTCCAAAATTTACAAGTAAACAACAATTTTCTAAATTACCATACCTCAAATAAAACATTTAGAATCAATGTGTAAGACAAAAGATATAGAAGAAACCCACATGATTAAATCCATAAAAAGGGAACCATGATCAACATAGATCACATGAATGTATCATCAATACCATAGACCAAGTATACCGTAATCGAAATTCCAAGACCACAAAGAATTCGCTAGATAATAATGGGATGAAATCAAAGGGATAAAATAGATAACTCGCCATTTATTACTATTATAAATCTTCTATAATCTATGAAAAAAGGCAAGGGATCATGGTTTGATGAAATCTATAAATTTCCTTGGGTTTTACCAAAAATCGAGAGAAATAAAACAAATTGAAGGGGCTCCAAAATTTATAGACATACTAGAAATGACCCATTAATGATGTGATGAATAGACACACATCATGAATTTTCATTATGGAAACCTATTTATTATGTGAACTCATTTCAATTTGTGAATTAAATGATTTCAAAGTCTTTAGAATATTTACCAAATTTTATGGGGACATAGGATGAAATTAATTAATTTGAGAAATAATTTTTTCATGTCTTGAATCAACTCAACCAAAATATCACTCATATTTTTATATAAATCCTTACCTCAGAACACAATTCGTCAATAAACATTCATTCAAAAAATATACCTAGATAATAACTCATTCACAACATGAATATGACTTTTATGATTTTAACCACCTCTACAACAATAATATTAGATATTCCACAACCTCCCTCCCCTCATACCTTCCATGAACACATAAAAAAACACATAATTTAATGGACCAATAATTTATATACAATTACATATAATGCCTCTTTAAAAGTTATAATCCTTGGGAATTAATACCAAAACCCATTCATGAAAACAACTAGAAGAACACAAACACTCTCTTTAGAGATACCTCTCAAATAGATTGTCACCATAGACTTAAAAAAATTAAAAGAAACAAATGAAATCATAAATTAGTGTTAATAAAATGCTATAATTTATAAAACAACAAAATAAATAATTAAAATAAATTTGATTATAGTGATTGCATTTGTCAGTCACATTCCCATATACTCTCCTCTAGATCAGCAGACCTCCAAAAATGGGAACCTATAAAATGTGTCACCCTCACAATGCCTTTTTATGATAGTGTTGGATAATGATCAACCACTTCATGAACGTCAAATCATGCTCAACATACAACCCTCCCAATACAATAACATGTTTTTCTAATTGAAGATACTGATGAATCTATACCACATGGAAGTCACCAGGAACTCTATCTAATCCTGGAAGAAGGGTGCACCAATACACCACATCGCTGACCTACTGTAATAGACCAAAATGTGAAAAACTATGTAATACATTAAAAAATAAATTTTATTATTTTCATTTATTAATTTAAATTATTCATATTTATCATATTATTAAATATAATTTCATGAATTTTTTCAATCAAAAAAGAAACAATTTATTTAACTGAATAATTTTTCAATGAATTATATGCTTAATAAAAAAGATATACATTTTTATTTTCGTTATTTAATTTTATAAAAAGGAATTAATATATTGAACGATTATATCAAATATATCATTAGAGGATGTTTTTTTAATTTTTTTAAAGATAAATATTTGAGTGAATATTGAATATTGATTTGTGCAAAGTTGTTATCAATTTTAATTAAATCGGGTAATTTTAAAGTCCCACTATATTTTGGTTATGGTATTAATGTAACATAAGGTCGAATTGATTAATCACAATGAAAATAATTCTATATGAATGAAAATTATATTTTATTCTGGTAAAAGATCATTTTTTGGATTAAAAGAACATTTTTTATAAAAAAATCATTGCACTTTAAGAATTTATATTAAATGAAATTTGAAAAAAAAAATTATATTTTATATTTTAAAAATGAATCTATATTTTGAATCAGGAGGTTCATGTTTATTAATGTGGTCAATTTAATTTTGGATCATTATGAATAGTAACCCTATTAAAAATGTCTCCCCACTACAAAGGGTACATCAAGATAATAAAGGTAAAAACTATGTGAGAAGGATTAAAAATATTATCTTAATTATTATTTTATAATTACATTTATAAACTAATAAACTTACTGAATGTTTCAAATTGTTCCTGAGACACATGAAAATGATTTGGACTTTATAATATTTAAATGTCTAGATTCATTACATGTGTGACACTCACCTCATTTATAAAAATGAACCTCTTATCCTCCATTCATCACAAATTTCAAGAAATCTGTTTCAGTTAGTACTTTCTTAAAAGTCTCTCCTATATTCCAAAACATATAAAAGGGATATTTTTATTTAAAAAAACTGTAAAATAGGTATTACGGTGAATCCAATGGGGGATATCCAAGGATATGGTATAAGTCTTAACTGAACTATTTCTAGTTTATTTCTTCTTTAATCACCTTAAAATATTCTAAAACAATGATGATGTTAAAATATTAGTATCATAAATATAATAAAATTTTATTATGATTATATCATCATCATCATCATCATCATGATTTATTAAAAAAGGAAAAAAGGTTAAAAATCCATTGGGGTAAAAAAGTACATCGAACAAAAGAACACAATCCTATCCCCATAAGGTGGTTTGTAGTGATGATGTCTAGGGGAATCAACAATATGTTGATTCACCTAAATGGGAGGAAAAAACATATCACATGGATAGTATGAGATATCCTCCTCATGAATGGATATGTAGGTGGGATATTCAGCCACATTATTACCATTGTTCCAAAATTTTAGAATCTTTAAATGGTGGAAAATTAGGACTTACCACCTTCAGAATATATAATAAATAGACAATAGAGCTTCTTGGATGATATATCATAAATTATAAAGGATTAAATAATCTTCCACCACTGTTATTAAACTCCCCTTTCATTTTCTAAATATAAGGGGGCTAATGAGCATCAACATGGATTCATCTTTGATGGAGTGACTATCCCCAAAATATGTTTCGTATGCAAAAAATGAATTTTCCATTGGGATAATGGACCACACCACCTCTAAACATGTAACCCATGGAACATTATCTATTATTGTTAATGTTTTTACTTGATCCTTCAGGACCCCATCAAACCTAGTGAGCCTGAGAGAACCCATAGGCTAATTCGGAAGAAGAGATACCTGCCTAATGTGGTCTGAGGATAGGAGTTTCTTTCCAATTATTCACTAGTCATGGAATTTAAAGGAGTAGATTTTTTGTTCTCATCACCAAAGTCTTACCCAAGAGAATACCTCCTTCAAAACGAACTTTATTCATTTTCTTCCATAATCACCGACATCCAACAATTAACACTAGAAATCATTTTTTCTTCTTATGGACAACCTATTCTACTCCCTAGAACTATTTATTTAGGATGGATATTCCTGAACTATTTTACTCATAGATTCTAGTGAAATCAACAAAAAATAATTCCAAATGATATGAGCCTATTCTACTACAGTGAAAACATATTATTTGTTCTTTCTTCTCATCATTCATTGCAGTATGTACATCTTTAATCTAGGATTCTATTGAGTATTTTAATATTATCATTAATGGGTAGAGATCATCCTCCAAACAAATAAATTATACTTCGATGGATCCTCCATAAACCATAGAATATTTTCCCATTGATCATGATGGCTAGAAGATGTATACATTTCTTAGTAGTCCATCACACAAAAATAACATGAAGAAAAATCTATAAAGATACACTTATTTTGTTCATCATCAATGTTGATTAAATCAAATGTTACTGTTTGTTTTTTCCCAAAAATATATTAAATAAAACTAGGATCTTACATGCCTTTGTGAAGGTCATATCCATTTTCATACATTCAAGGAAACCAAGCATAGAGCCAACCTGATAATGGTTCTATAAGGATATCTATCCCCTACCAACTATCCATCGTATTCATAATTAGTTATATGAGTAGTGAGGATGAAGCACGAGACATGTGGACCCTCCCACAACATCCATTCACCCCCACCCTAACTGTAAATCCCCATAATGCTTCCCCAAAGTGTTCTACTCACAACCACATCCTATGAATGCTTTGAATGCATTACATACAAGGATTATTGAATATTCATCACATTAAAAAATCCATATTATAGGGTTCATTAAAATCTCCTCTAGGATTTCCATTGAAAAATCCCATAGTATTTATTATCTCAAATAATTAATGCCATGATCCTACCATTATTTGAGATGACTACATTATATAAACTAATCACTGAAATAGCATGGATTAGAATTGACACGAGCACACATTTAACCAGTGTTATCCTACCCAAGGTGATATATAAAAATTATTTTAATTAATTACATGACTCATAATACACTCCGCATTCTGATCAAAATGATTCTTACACAACATACAAGAGGAAATAGCGACTCCTAGGTGAACCATAGGAAAAATACATTGTTGAATACCTATAATATTACAAAAAGTGGTTATCCTCATGTCTAGGAATAAGTTAGATATATAAAGGATTCTATCCAATTTTTTGATTACATGACCAATATATTTTCATTAGCTACCAACAACCCCATTAATACCTATAATAGACCCCTTGATATTATTCATGAATATAATTGAATCATCCACAAATATGATATGATAGATACTAATAGAGGGGAAACTAAAATTATTGGGAAGAGTATTACAATAGGATATCCCTCTTTTAATATTACTTCTTAGCACATCATGAGATAAAATAATTATTTTTGCAGAAAGTGGATCCCCTTTCCTAGTCCCACACATTGCTTTGAATGAATTATAGTTCTATCTTAAAAACAAGATAGACAACCAAGGGGAACGTAGGCATCTGAAAATGAGGTCAAAATCACATATAGAGAAGCTCATCCCTTAATGATATTTATTCGTTCAATTTCATCATATGATTTATCCATGTTAATATTATTAGTAATGTTTGAGGAAATAACTATGTTATTGATGTTATTAACTAGTTCCCATGTCATTGTGATTTCTCCTTGAATCATCCTTCAATTCAAAAATATATGTTGTTTCTCAAAAATACAACCATGGAGATTGTTTGATAGTATATTATTGATGATACTAGCAAGCACCTTGTATGGGAATTTACACATATTGATTGGTTTTATTGTTGGAGAGAGTAAGGATGTTGTATCATAGGAATAAGGACAAGTTAAGTAACACAAGTAACATAAGGAAAACTTACATGATTGTTAAAATCCTCAATAACCATTACCATAAAATTCTTGACTACTTCCCAAGAGGATCTATAGAAGGAACCTAGAAATTCATGTGGTCCTAGTGAATTTATCGAGTAGAGACTCCTCATCACCTCCAAAACATCCTCTTCATCGAGTATAACTTTAAAGAGATCATTTATAGCACTGGAAACTGAGAATGTAAATGTTTCTAGATGATCTGTGTATCCCCTAGATATCCCTCACACATTATGGGATTAGGACTAGATATTAATTTAAATTGTGATCCAACCATTCTATCAACAACATCTCTTTCATCAGTGTAAGCACCATCCTTTATCAATATGTTAGGCCTATGTAACCATCATTTAATATCTATAATATCCAAAAAATGGTTATATTACTATTTCTTTAATGAATCCACTTATTACGTGATAGTTCACAAGTTAGTTGTTTGTGCCTCAAGATTATATCGGCCAAGATGTCTTACTTATTTGAAATATCACTGAACAATATGTCAGTCTATTTGTTCTCAAGGATGATCTCTATCTAATAAATTTATCTCTAAATCAAATATATTTATTGGAAATATGGGGGATGATTTTTAAAGAAAGAGGTGATTTATACATTAATACATCTAGAATTACTAATAAAAATTATCCATGCATTCTCCCGAATTGGCCTTCCTAAGGAATCCCTAACCACTTAATGATAACCTAGAATATCCTTTCATTTCTGGGTTATGTTGAAATTACCACCGCTATCATAGATGGGTGATGGTGAAACTTGGAGAGCTTAAGGGAATGAGAGACCACATACTAGGTGATTACTCATTTTATGTTTAAAAACATCAATGGTGTGACCATTCTCTTGTAGACTGTATAAGAGACACCATTAGTGATGATCCCATTTTGGATTGTTACACCACATAAACTGATCTCTAGAAAATCCCATATTCAAAATGCCACATTGGGCCATACAATGCAAAAACTCCCCACTAGATTTTTAAGGAAACTCTCCAATTCCTCTCTTCTCCTCTTGGTTGACTACAATATTCAAATCACCGAATTTGATCTATTGGAAAGACCCCAGATCAATGGACTCAAAATCATTCTATAAAATATTTTTTACATAGGAGTCACACCTACCAAAAATATAAGTTATGAAAAGGGTATGTTATCTTGAAAAGGTATTCACCAAGACTATATTCTTTGATGCTATAACAAGATCAACAGTTATATATTGATTTCAATAGATCAAAATATGAAAATTATGTGGTTTATAATCCATGCATGCACACATTATTATCTATTTCACATACACTTCTATATTTATTGATTTTTTCTTGGGTTTGAGGATGTAAACAAGATATGAAAAATAATTACTAAATTCATTATAGTTGAAGTAGGTTTTAACCTGAGATCACAACACTCAAGAATTACATATATGTAATGATATCATAGAAAGGAAACTCACATGGCTTTGACCTTAGGATGCTTTACCCCTTTAAAATGAGGATGATATCAAACACTTCTTTTACATGAATGAGTTCTAGTTACATTTAACTAGATGATAGAGAATAAAATGATGGACTAGAGTATTTGCAGACTCAGACAAATTTTGGTTCTTCTCATCTCACCATACACTCTTTACCTAGAAGAACAAGAAGAAATAATCTTTGGAATAGAAATTTAATTCATACCTAACAATTCATTATTGTAGGAAGGCTCACACGATGAATAAACCACTAGATAATATAGGGTTGAATGATGATCCACACGGGTATGAGGATCCATCAATTTTAGGGTATAATCAAGTAGAGGAAACCCTAAAGAACACTCCTAAATAGAAGGACCGAACTCATGAATTGAAACTACTTGATAGGGGAGGTAAAAAGTGATCACATTGCCTCAATAATTTATGAGAAGAAATCCTGGCCCAACCTGAGAAAATAAAAACGTAGGAGAGGGGTCATCAGATATTTAATGGGAACAAGGGCTAATCATGGAGAAACACCATTAACTAAGGGTGAAAAAATAGTCTCCCTCTCCACTAGTAAATCCAAATCAAAATCATGAAAACCAACGGAATAAACCTAATCATTGCCCATCTCCCACTGATAAGGATAGTTATCCTCTACCTTGAATGTGATGGGTTAGAAAGAGTGGGGACATATGATATCATCCTCAATTCATGAACACCTTATTCCTACAAAAATGCAAATATTGAACCTGAAGATAATAGATGGAGTAGAACCTTGGTGGTGAGGAGTAGAACAAGACTTGGCTCCATTCAAAATAATATTGAATGAGAAGACATATATGCATCGTAAGAGCTTAAGATAAGTCTATATCAATGAATATGTTATTTGATGATTCTTCTTTGATGACAAGACTTCTCTTTTCCGCATTTAAGATCATCTAAATATAATCACAAATGTCTTACAAAAAAGATTACACTGAATGGGGAGATGAAGGACAGATAGAGATATCTAAAAAATACCACATGGAGAGTCCCTAAAAAAATGTCAATTCATATCCTAATAGGAGATATTTATCCACCAAATTTCCAATAATATAGGCACATTTCTACATGATAACACAATGTATTATTATGAATGATGGACCGCAAAAAAATATATTTTCCGTTCAGGGTATAAGAACTTTCCAAAGAAGATATCCCCCATAATTACATGAAGGATTTAAAAATGGAAAGGGGTGGTTTATCAACACCAAGCAACTTCACTAGGGTTCACATCGAAATATTTGAATCCACCTGGAAGGTAGGGAGAGGGAAATCACCATTAGTAGGATGTCATCACACTCAGTGGTTGGAACCTTCATCGAGATATCGAGAAAGAACATATACCTCAAAGAACACTTTTATTCACAAATAAATTCTTTAAAGGAATCACCCTAGAAAATATCTGATCAAGAAAAGCGATATATAGGGGACTATGGTGGAAAGTGTGTTTCAACCACTTGATTAAATGTATAATACCACCTTTAAGAAGTGTTGTGTTTCATTTTTCATCACCAAATAATATTGATGGTTATAATGATAGATCAAATTAATATATATGATATTTATGAAATAATGATAATTATAGAGATATTTGATATCACTTACATTTTCACTCCTTCCAACTATTGTTAATTGATAATGTTGCTCATGTGTATGTGTGTAATACCACCCCCAAGAAGAGATTTCATTAAGTTTTTATTTTCACTTTTATAAGGTTCGTTATAAAGATAGAAATAATAAATAAATATGAATTTTTTGATATATTTATCATTATTAAAAAGTGTTATTTTATTTACTTTATCTTATTCCACCCATTTGCAAAAAATGGAAACAACATTCAGGAAAAAGTATAGACAACCATCCCAATGAAATTACATGGTTAATTTTACAAAACCTCTTTCAATGGTTAGTTTTAAAAGTGTATATAATGTATATATATAATAAAGTTAAATTTTTTAATATTATTGAGATTATTGTATAATTACCCCTTTATCCTTAGGAAGCTCAACAAGTGTTGATAGGTTTTAAATCGAAGGAATCCAAAATTTTCAACAAGAATATTACAATTATAGGCACTAAATAAAAAATGATAATAAATCAAATAAATCAAATAATGATAATTTAATTAAAAATAAAAATGTACTAATTCATATATAAAACTTAAAAATTTATTTATTCAGGTGTTAGAGAATGTATGAAGTTTAACATGTCATAAGGCGACCAACTTCTGTTTAAAACCTTTTTTAATGTACTAATTTACAGTAATTTTTTTCCTTATACATGTTAAAATGGTAGAAAAATGATATTAATTTTAATTTAACTTTTGTTAAATTTAATTTTAATCAAAATTGGAATTTATTTTAAAATTATAAAAAATATTTTTAAACATTACAAAATGATTCAATTTTTTTTTATCGAAGTATAAAAAGTGTGATTTTGAATTTATATCACTTGACCACTTTCCAACAATCATAACAATTATTAGTTATAAAAATTAATTTAAATGCTTTCATTATTATTTTCAATTGAAATATTTATCTTATTATTTTGTGATTTTTTGATTTATGGAATTTTTTTACAAAAATATAAACTTTTTTTCAACTTTATAAGATATGTTAAGGTATTAATTTTTATGGGATTGAATTCCAATTCAAATAGGTTTTATGATTAAAGTCAAATCCATATGTGTTTTGTTAATTTTATGGTTCCTAGAAATTTTATATGAATTTTGGGTGAGCCCGATATAATGTTAATTATTGTTAATCCCAATATTGATCTCAAATTTATTGAATAATGTTGAAGAGTTTATCGGTTACAGGATACTCTTATGAGATAAGAAAATTAATTGGTTAAGTGATTCCATTATAGTGGTTATTATAAGGGTGAATCTGCAGATAATTTCTCACGGTACTTACATGATATGCTTAAAATAATTTATAAAAGAAATAATTTTTTTTAAGAAATTTTACGAAAATTAGTAATGTTTTTATGAAAATTGTACGCCTTTTTTCTAAAAGTAAAAGGATTATTATTTCATGCAATGTTATTTATGAGTTTTAATGATTCAGAAGTAACTTTTATGATTATAATTTTTCCATTAATGATTTTCTATAAAATTTATCATCAAATATACCATGAAATTGAGTTAATTTCATCTGAAAGTAAACTGATATTTTAGATAAAATGTTCATTATGAAAAAAGAAAATATTCATATAGATTTTTCAGGATTATAAATGGACTAATTGGTTTCATTTTTTATCCCTAAAGGATATTTTTTCTCAACCTATACATCAAATGCTTTTTAGGGATTATGTATCAGCTGTAAATTTAAAAATTTTAGTGTTCATGATATAGGAGATACGTTTAATGATGAAAGTGTCTGTTTATAAAGAAATTGTTTTTTAAGAATATTTTATGGAAATTTCCACTTTATTAGGTAATTGTTTACATAATTACCTAAAACAATAAACCAAAAAGATCATATAAATTTATGAATGTGAAAAACATATTATAAATCTAGTAATTATTGGGTATTAAAGGTACTGGGTGTGATAGGTAGTATCTATGAAAATTATTAGATAAATTTATAGGTTAAAATAATGGTAAGTGGAACTATAACGATAATATAATTTATGGTTATATTATCATGAGAATTCTTTTGAATATTTTTATTTCACTTCATCTAATATATGTTTGTTCAAAATAGTTTTATATAAGAAAAACATAGAATATGATGTAAAAAAAATTAATTGTATAATATCTTTTTCAAATAGATACATGGAATGGTTTTAATAGAGCATATTATAGATTTTTTGACCAAGTAGATGTATGATATTAATGGTGGAAACCATAAAATAGAATATCCAAGTCTTCCGTAGTGTAAGAATTCAATGATAGAATATTTCAAAAAACATCTCTTTCAGAAATTTGGTGGATCTTTATAACTGGTGAATATTAAAAGATAGATCAATTCGTTGGAGAAGATATTCAAGATATCAATAAAATTATATTATAACATTTTATATTTATCATTTTGAATCTGAGTCCAATTAATGGTGTCCCATGACTAAGAACACAAAGTAAAATGAAGAATTTGATTCCATTGAATGGATTTTAAGTAAATAAATCTTCCTTGATATGTAGTTTCATAAGGTTATAAGATTTAAAATGGATGGGAAATTAATGGAATTGAAGAAGAATATGGAGGAATCTTCTACCACCTATATGGATAATTGTACTAGGTTGGGCAGTTATGCATTTAATTTAATTATAGAACATGATAGAAACATTAATAGATTATACTCAGAATTTAATACATGTTTATGAAGGGATATGGTTACTCATGATTTCATAAGTTATATGAACATTTCAGAGTGTACTATGAATTTTGAGACATAGTTCTTAGAATTTTACAAAAATAAGGTTAAGAAGTGATACTTATGGGGGGTTACGAGGAAAAATTTATCAAATAATCCAAAAGGTTATAAAATTGAATGAAACTTTTATTGTATTTGTGGAAATAATAATTCTATAGAATATATGAAGAGATCCAGGATGTGTTAACAATGTGGGAAGCCTAGACACATGGCTTGTGATGGTGATGGTTATACTGTTAAATAATTCATGGTTGTTAAAGTTTTTAGTTGTACTGAGTTTTTATGTTATGTTAATGCATGTAAAAAAATCGTTACTCAAGGTCGGATTCATTGTGATCGCAAAAATAATGGTGAATAAAATTGTTTTTATTCTACTAAGGTAGATGTGGAACCAAAAATGAAGTGGTGATGTATATATTACATGTTTATTTAGACTATGAAAATATATAATTTGACTTGAAATCATTGAAATATTTTATTCCTATTAAATTTATAAGTAAAATGGAAATACCATCTCAGGAAATGAAGTCATAACTCTTAGTAAAAGCTATTTCAGGTTGTATCAAGTAAATAAGAATTTATAAAAATATTCCCATTTCTATATTTGGATTTTTTAATAAAAAAAATTTATTTTCCATTTTATAATTTTATGTTATATTGTGTTGGCATTGGATTCTTGTATATCATGTTAATAAAGAATTAAGAGATAAAGAATTATTTTCTCAGAATGAGTATCTATTCATTTAAATGAATGAATTATAAGGTTTTACAATATATCAAGAATGTGAGAAACTATTAAATATGGAATTGAAATTTATCTTGCACATTTTTTAGCTTTGAAAATCCGTTTTCAAATTGGTTATTTTCCAGTAGTAAATCAATATATATATATATATATATATCTTGATGAATTTCCTAGTGTTATTTCTGATTGGGATGATAAATTTACTACTGAGTTCACATTTGATTCTAATATAATTTCAAAACATCCCAATCAAATGGTTTCAATTGAGTTTTTAGAATTGAAAAAACAATTACATGACTTTCATTATAGGTTTGTTGTTTTCCCATCACATCTCTATGGAGTTCCGCATTTTTGTTTTTCAAAAAGAAATATGGTTCTATGAAGTTATGCATTGATTATATACAACCCAATAACAACTATATTAAGAAAAAGTTTCTTTTACCTCATGTCAATTTCTTTTTTGATCAGCTCTAGGGAGAAAAATATTTTACAAATATTTTCCAATGTATCATGTATCACTAACTAAATTAGAAAGTGGATGAAATTACAAGGATTAAATTCTATACTAGGTATGATCTTTATGAGTTCGTGGCTATTGATTTGTTGTTACCAAACACAACATCTATATTCATTGAACTAATTAATTGAGTGTTCCATTTTTATTTGGATTAAATTTTTCTTTTGATAATCAATGTCTTTATGGTATACTCTAAAATCAATAATGATAATGATAAACACCTAAGGATTCTTTTGTAAATATTAAAAGAAATGAATTCGTATGGAAAATTTCATTTATGTGAATTTTTCATATGTCATATTACTTTTCATTATAATATTTTATGTAAAGGTGATATAACTATCGATCCTACTATAACTATTATTGTTTAAAAGAGGAAGAGGACTAAAAATAACAGTGAGATTCATATTTTTCTTCAATTAGAGGTTTATAATCGATGGTTTTTTGAGATTATTTCTCATTTATCTATACAACTAACAGATTTAACACAAAATTAGTTGAATTTACCTCAAAAATGTAACATGTTAATATTTTTCTACAATTGATAAGATAATTCGTTAATACTCTAATTTCAGCCTTTCAAAAAAGAAATGGTGAATTTTATATTTAAAATAATCCTTCTTTGAATGGACATGGTTGTGTATTGATACAGAATGAATAGTTTATTTTTTATGCATTGCATCAATTTAACCCCTTAAGTAGAATTATATTAAAAATGGACTTTATCTAGTTTTAGTTTATTTATTTCATAAAAAATTTGAGACATTATTTTTTTGGGGAGAAATGTAAAATTTAAACTGCTCAAATTTTTTTTTTTTTTTTGAGAATATATTTACTCCAAAATAGTTGAACATGATGCAATAACAATGGATAAAAAAGAATAAAGAGTATGATTTTATAATTAACTATCATTTAGGTAATGAAATCATGGTATCAAATACATTGAGTTGAAAAGGTAATTAAATATTAACTATGTTATAGCTAGAACTTGATACTTCAGTCAATTATTCAGTGAATGTTGGCCTATAAACTATTTCTAAAAAAACATCTTCTATTTTGGACCAGGTATCAGTGTTTTCATCATTGTTAGAAATAATTAAAGAGTCTGAAAATAAATATTTTGGTTTATATTAAAATCTAGAATTGTTCAAGAAGGGTATATTTTTTGAAAAGTGTGATTAATTTTTAAAGAAAGGGAATATTATGTATGTGGAGTTTTGGTCCATATGAAATTTTAGAAAATCTGGGATCATTTTCTTACAATGTATCTTTACCACTGAATTTAATTATGGTATATGATTCTTTTCATATTAAAATTTTAAAAGTCTGTACCTTATGCATCTCATGTTTTGATCCCAGAAGTGGTACAGTTATAGGATAATTGATACTATAAAGAAAAAAATGTTTAGAGTTTTGATCATAGATAAAAGGTATTGTAAAATAATTTGATTAAATAGGCAAGGGTTTTATGGAAGAATCAAAAGATTGAGGATGCAACATGCGAATTAGAATGTATGATGTGTGAAAAACACTCTCACTTGTTTTAATAATGAATGAAACTGAGACGATGGATTTTCAGGGGGAGATTGTGAAAAACATGGAAATCTAGGAAATAAATAAATATTATAATATGTAATTTTTCATTTAATTAACTTATATTCCACTAATTTTTGTAAATAATTTTATAAGAGTGTTTAGTGGGAAAATGAATTGTTTTATTTAATGAATTTTTTCTATTAATTACATTACTTTATATAAATTATAAATTAAATTATTTTAAAAATTAAATTCTATAAAATTGAATTCATTTTTAAATTAATATATCAAATATAACATAAGATGAATTTTTTGGATATTTTTCATAGGGTTTATTTTTGAGTGAATATTGAAAATGATGATTTTTGTGAAACTATGATTTATTTTAGTTATATAATATATTTTTAAAGTGATATAATATGTTGAATTTGGTTTTAATGTAAAATAAAATCCATTTTATTAAACATAATCTAAATTATTTCACAGGAATCAACATTATATTTTATTTTTTTATAAGTTTATTGTTTGTTTTAAAAAAAAGATTTTTATAAAAATTATTGTTCATTACTTATTACAAAATTATATTAAGAAAACTTTATTCAAATTATTCTTATTGAATGTTGATTAATTTTTTAAATTTTTTTAACAATTTCATGATTTTTTTTAAATTTAATCAATTTAATTTTTGTTCATTATTAACAGCAACCAATGTAAAAATGTGTTCCCACAATAAATGGTAAATTATAGTAATTTTGGTAAAAACTACATAATAAAGCCACAACATAGAAATATAATTATTAATGGATGATAATTTTTTAAACCTTATAAATTTATCTTTTATATATGATATATTTTTACCTATATTCCCCAGAGAAAAATTTATGATATTTTAACGTGTCGAAAAATTTTAAGTTTGGCACTCCCCTATTTTATAAAATGTCACCTTTTGTCCTCCATTACTCACACATTTTTAGCACTCTAGTTTTTTAAATTCCTAAAATAAACTATTCTAAAAATCCCTACTAACATAACAGAGTTATAGATATTCTCAAAAGAGTGATACTAAAATTATTATGGGGTATGGAAAAGGGATATATCCAATTTGAATATATAGATCTTAACTAACCTATTCCTTGTTTATATTTACATACACCTCATTAAAATATTTTTCAAAATTGACAAAAATAATAATAAGTATCTTAAATATAATAAAATTCTATTATTAATTTTATTTTTATTGTACAACCCTTTTCATCCCCTTTTCCATCTTATAATAATTGAAAATATCACTCATGAATATATGTTGAATACCACCTTCACAAAGAATCGTGTTTTGTTTTTAATGAGTAGATAATATGGATATTAATATTATTTAAAAATAAATATATTTTAAATTTATGGTATAATTATGATTCTTAATGATAAGATATTACATAACTTCTTACTCATCCCATCCATTGAAAATTGATAACATTGTTCTTGTGTATGTGCATAATACCACTTCATTGAAGCGATGTCATTAACTATTCATTTTAATATTATATGGATGGTCATAGAGATATACATAATGAATTTTGATTTTATTAAGGTAATATATTATATTATTTGTTTTCTACATGTCAGGAAAAATGAAAACAATGTTCATGCTTACCTACGGACTACCATCTCCATGAATAAACACAATTCATTTTCCTTACCTTCCTTGCATGGTTTTTTTGAAATGTATATATAATACATAAAAAGGAATAATATTAGGTGATAATATTGTATAGATAATATAACATTGACCCTTCTCCACCACCAAGTCCTTTTATGTGTTTTTTAGCTTATAAACCAAAGGACCCCAAAACGTCCAACATGATCTAATCTATTTTAAAAAAAATAAAACATATTAATAAATTAAATAAAAATTATAATCATAATTAAAGGAAAAAAATTTATAATCATGTAGACAAATAATTTTATTTTCTTATTCATGTGCTATAGAATTTATAATTCTAGATGAGATATAAGGTAAGAGAATATTCTTTAAAAACTTTTTCTGATGTATTTATTTTAAATAATTTTCTTCCATGTCCATGATCTTTAACATTATTAAATAGTTTTATCATTTACACTTAAAAGGATTTTAAATTTATTTTTTGACTAATTTTAATATTTTAATCTATTAAATAAGAATATTTAAATATTTATCATGTATTTCATTTTTATGTTTTTACCAAAGTGAAAAAAGTTAATGTATAAAGGTTAAGAACATTTTACCACCATCATATCCATTTTTTATTATCAAGATTATTTTACTTTTTTCTCATATAATTCTAAAATAAAATATATTTATAAATTTTTTAACTTTTAGTTGTAAAAATATATTTTCTAAAGATAAAAAATTATTCCAAATTTTTATAAGATAAATAAATGTTTATTTTTTACTAGATTTATTTAAAATTTGAATAGGTTTGGTGATTAAGGTGAATGAGAATTTTATTTTATTCATTCTATATTTCTTGGGAATTTTATATGGATGATGGGTCATCCTTATATAGCTCTAATGATGAGGGATCTTGATATAGAATGCATTGGGTCAAGTAACTGAGGTTACCAGTTATAGGTTACCCCTACGTGATATGAAAATTACCTAATTAGTATATTCAACTATGAGGGTTATTTTAAGGGATAATATAACGATAATTTACCATGTTTCGATATGATATGATTTTAATTTTCTATAACAACTATTTTTTATTTGAAGGTGTATGAAAATTAGCTTCAATATTTTTCAAAATTTTATGATCTTTTTATATAAAGGGGACATTATTATTTTTTAAGGAATGGTGTTCATGTGTTTTCATATTTTACAAAATACCATTATGAATTTGATTTTTTTAACTTTATGATTTTATATGAAATGTTTCATGAAATCAATTATAAAATTAGGTTGTTTTCTTAGAAAAGTAAATCGATATTTGAGATATTTTTTTTTTTGAAAATAGAAAAAATTGTTACGGAAATTATTGGTTGATGAATTTATATTTCTCCAACTACGATTTGATTATCTCATCCAATATTTTAAGATGATTTTTAATAGGGTATAAGGATGGGTATAAATGTTAATAAATTTAGAGATCTAGATATTGGAGTTACTTTAATTGAATAATGTGTGTCTTTATTAAGAATATATTTTGTGTAGAAAATGGATACAATGTGTAAATTTCCACATTGTTATATAACGATATACATAATAATCTAAATTAGTTAGATGAAAAGATCCTATTAAGGTAATAAATTTAATACCATGTAATAAATAATGTAATCATTTGTTTTTAAGGAATTATGTGTTATACAAAAGGTACAATAAATCATCGAGACAATTTTATCCCCCAACCAAACATTAACTATCCATGACAAGAGTAAACCCTCAAAAACACATAGTATCCAACCGTTAAATCTATATGTATCTATCTTAAGTAAATATATGAATTATAATGGTCTTATGTAACCTTAATACTCTCTCAAACTACCTAGATCTTCTTAATCATAAGCTACACTACATTAGTGAAAAGAAGAGATAATTCCCTAACCTCAGTCCAACATAATGATGATTGACACATGTACCTATAAAACACCATGAAATTTAATTACTGACGGAAGAGTGATAAATATTTTTATAATAAAAATCAATTAAGAGAAATTTCTTTACCCAATATCCTATAAAATTCATGTCGCAACCACCCAACATATCCTCCAATTTTGGGATAGTTAGCTCTGTCTCCCTATCCATCTGAGGGTGGAAAGCATTGCTAAGGTGTATCGGGGAGCCAATGGAATGTTGCAATACTTTATAGAAAAACATGTAAATATTATTAGACTAATCCTATATGATGGTTATAGTCACTTCATGATTCCATTCAACATCATCTATATATGTATTTACCAAATCATTTATCAAATGCTACACCCATATCGTCAAGATATGATCTGAATTCAAAAGTCATTCTATAACCACCCAAATGGAATCAAAACATCCATAATCTTGAGGATAACTAATAAAAATATAAGCTGGGTTTTACTAGCATTTTAATATGGGGAAATCCAAGGTCTATAGTAATCAAATTGGAATTAGATGATCAACTTCCACTTGCTAACAGACCAAACACTTCCCCAAAAACTCTACTACCGGGTGCTTCATCCTAGATAACTAGAATTAAATCTATAATCCACAATAAATATTAATTCACCAAAATAAACCACTAATGGTGATCTATATACTCTTGTATATATTCCCCACACACTTTTAATAGACATATAGCCTTTCATGTGAAAACATTTTATTTTGATCATTCTCTAACCATTCTTTCTATGGAGTCACTCTAAAGGACATGGTCCCAAATCACCTCTAACTAAGAGTATCCTCACTAAAAATCATACAATAACCTAAAAAAGGAGTATATAAATTTAATTATAAATAAAAAAACCTCTCTATCCACCCTCAATTACCTCGATATGCATCAAATCAAGCTTTCCATCACTCTCTAGGTATCTATAGATTCTAGAGGAATATGAACCCTCAACTTCATGCTCAGTACATCAATTTTTGATTCCTTAGATGATGTATATGAGATCTAAAAAAATATTAGTAATTAATATATATCTACATTTCAAATTTTTAATGTATATTATGGTGGGTGAAGGAGCATTTTAAACTATTATGGTTGGAAGAGACCTTTAAACACACACTAAAGAGTTATAATCACCAAAACATCATGGAAAAATCCACTGATTCCAACTCAAAATCATGGGTGTTATAGATAAATTACGGGATATGTAAAACTCTAGATACATATGATATCACTAACAATAAAAATATTTATAAACACCCCATCATTAATACGATGCATCTCCAAATACCTTGAACATCAAACCTTCCCTTGGTAACTGAAGCATTGGGGAACTGATTATGATCTCTTTAAGGTAGTTGAAATATATATAATAAAGATCCATCAAAATAAACTTTTATTGTTTCATGAACATAGATATCCAAGGTGTTTTAAAAAATATAAATCATAAAAACCATAGACTTTATCATGAAATGCCTAAGAAACTATGATTCTTCACATCATTCTTCGGTTCTTAACAATAAACTAAGACATATATATTAGATATATCCACTAAAAATCCTTTATAAATCACAATATTAAGAAATAATTGTACATCCCACATTAAATAAAATGTACTTAGATATCTTTCTATAAATATAACACTTTAATGTGATATGTAAAATAGTTATAAGGTTTTCAACATTCTCCTCCTCTGATTGTGAGATGATCAAGATGTCCTCAAAGAAAAATTATTATGAAATTGTCTAAAATCTCATGGAATAATAATCTGATCATTCCCATGAACACAACTCTTGAGATCGTGACATGTAACTTCATGAATATAAATTCAATGTGTGCATATTAACACCAGAATGTAGTATTCAAAATATATTCCTCCTTTACCATCATCATGTGATATCTTGATAAAAAATATATCATAGAAAACCAACTAAATCCACTCACATTGTAATAAAATGTGCTTCCTTATTAAGGGATACTTATTACATTCTATTTCCTTATTTAATTTCGAATATAAAATTTTTATCTTCAAGATATTAAATGATTTTCTTGCGAATAAAACTAATGCACCCCACAATGAAACATTTGACGGAATGATACCTCTTTGAATCAAATAATTGAACTAGATCCTCAATTACCATAGTTTAAAATATTAAATATGATATGGTTCAATAAAAACTAACTTTTCATTGATCTAAAACATGATCATGAAGACAACATCACAGTAAGGTGGTAATACCATAAGCTCCTTAAGAAACATTTTTGAGAAATACATCAAAACTCTAAGAAAATCTAATATTCTAACCTCTATTACCCTAATAAAAACGATTCTGAATAAAATAATGATTACCTAATATACCTTTACACCATTAAATGTTCCTTCTCTTCCGTGAAAACTACACATTGTACCTCTCATCATAGAAGTTGACCCTCTATTGTAAATGCCTGATAACTATATGCTAATAATACAACAAAAAAAATTCCAATAATGAAATCATATGACTATATATATAGTATAAATACATGTAAAACTATTTTGATTTTTCTCAGTAACCTATTTACATACTCATCTCATATTAAAAAAAGAATCCTAATCTCCAACTAGTTTTGATAATAATACCTTTAATCCCAATACATGCACTAGGGTGGGATAAACAAATAAGTGTGATTATCTAGAATAAAAAATGAATAATTCATATAATAGGACAAGAATAAAGTTAATAATACTATATATGGTCCTTATCGAACAGGCACATTCATAGCATGAATATTCCTATTTATCGTTCCCTTAAATTAGTAATGATGACCACCACCATGACCACGCTCAAGGCCAGTCCCATGAGGATGAGGGATATCATCGGGATGACCTCCATGAAATCCATATATTCTTTGAAGACAAACTTTCTGTTTAGTTGATATTGGATGCTTATATTATGAATGATATGGTATTTGACCACCCAAACCCTCATAATCTTCAATAATGGTTGAGAACTAGAATTGATAGTGAATGAGATACCATAAGAATAAAAAATTGATCTAGATCCAATGATATGTAATATTTAAATAAATCCATAGAAAAATATATAACTTTTTACTAGTATAAAATATCAAGTAATCTAAGCCTCGATCACTCAGTTGTCTGAGGTATCCTATCTAAATCTATAATCCTTAAAAGGATACTAGACACCCTCTCAACATGTTACTCCCATACAATACATCCTCTATACCACCTTAAACATTATATTTACTTATAAGTAACTAGTAAATGTAAAATTATTTAATATATATATGATTACTAGACACATATCCTCATCAAGCAACCACAGTTTTGGCTTTTCATCTATAAAAATATTTGGGACACTACGAAGGTGATCATTAACACATATACTAAGATCCCACACAATATAGGATTCCCTAAAAAGGGGAGATTATATAGTTCCTATTCATAACCTATATCATCATTGGCGGAAACTACTGATTAATGAATTTCTAAAAATCATCCCATGAGACATCCACTTCGATTTTCTCACCTAGATACAATATCCATAACTTACAAACCACCCTTCTCATTAGGCTCAATGAAAGTGGAACCCTGTAATCAACTTGGTCTAGAATCATCGTAATCTATATCTCTATATTCTCTATAAACCACCCCACACCAAGGTTCACTCATTAAAAATCAATACTATGTATATTTTTATAACATCATGAAGTATAAGGAAGGAACATTGTAACTACTTCCTCCATAGGTTTTCCAATATCATTCCCCAATGAAGAATATCCCATTACTACCTATATTTACTAAAACCATGAATGTAACACCCCAAATATAGTAACCTACGTTCGTTGGTTACATTATATCACTGTTATTAGATATAATAATTCACCTCCCAAAGGATCGAGTAGTTTAGTAGTGTTGGAAAACTGGATACGTACATTAATATCACATTATATATGAAAACATAAAATAAAATACAACACAATAATTTATTTTAGAGAAACTTTATTCCCTTTGGAATATCCCTTCATATAAATCAGAATACACATTTTGGAATAATTGGTATTCGAAACATATGAAAGTCATAAGTTCAGATTCTCTGTAAGGGCATGTATACAGTGGAAGGTAACACAATGTAAATAAAACCTGAATAATATGAAAAAGATAAACAATAATTAAATATTACATATAACTAATAACATAAAATAGGTGAATAAATCCATATATAATATAAAATAATAAACAACCACATGGATAATAACAACATGATTAATATTGATAGAATACATAATGGTAGACGTCATAATCATTCACCATGGCTTTATTCTAGGAAAATATACCTAAATAGGTCATGCATATCCTAAATACAAATAACTAGTTTTTTATGATACCTACAAACACATTTAAGGTCTATAGTTCCCCCACCCATCAGTTAGTAAGTCAAAATCATTTATCATATGAAAGTGTTGAATCATAATTAATGTAAGCATTCTTGTTGAAAAACTAGAATAAAAATGTTAATAATTCCTATAATGAATATAAATACTTATAAAATATCCATAGTATTATAGTTAATAGTATAAAAATACTCCATCCCCAGTAAATCATAATATTACTAGAGAATGTTGACATAGATGAATATACATTAAAATGATCACTAGAAGATTCATTAAATAACATATCTTTTTCATTTTGAAATAAAAAAATTCCAAATATTATGGAAAAAATATTCTTGGAAATGAAATTTTAAAATTTTAAATTAATCATAAATAAAATATTAGTATATGATGTCAAGAAATTATGTTCATTTTGTAATGCTAAAAAAACTATTATCCCATTTTTTTACAAAAAGTAAAGAAGTAAATCATTTGAAAATTACACGAATATTCATTTTATGAGTCTGATTTTCTCAAAAGTTATTTCATCAATAAATAGATTTGTTTCAATTGAAAAAAATTTATGAATAAAAGGATACAAAGATTTAAATTCTTCCCAATAAGAAGAAACTGACCCAGCTATTTCCACTGATGAGGTAGGAAATCAAAAGTCTCATCATAGGATGATGAAAAAACTGGAATCTCATAATATAATTAGTGATCAACATTAGAAGGGTCAAATAAGAAGAACAAAAAATGTCATTAAACATAGTTATTTGTATTAATAATGTAATTGAATGTTGTGAAATAATCTTTTGAGAATCCGAAATACATTCAAGACGTGAATGAAGAATTGAATCAATTTGATTAGAATGAGAAATGTGAACACATACCCTATCCTATAAACAAAATCATTATAGGCAGAAAGAGGGACTTCTAGAATGAGATGAATGATGATGGTGAAGTTATAAGAAACAATGAAATATTGGTTTTTAAATGGAATTCATAGATTGAAGGATTTGATTATGATGAAGCCTTTTCTCTGGTGACCAAAATTGAAATAATTTGAAAATTTCTTACCATTTTTCACTATGATGTTATATGATCTTTCTAATGGATGTTAAATCGACAATATAGAATGGTGGTCTTGAAGAAGAGGATTATGTTGAACAACCTTGTGGATTTGTTGTTGGGAAATATGAAATATTTGTATACAAGTTAGAGAAAGCATTTTATGGGATAAAACAAGCTGTGAGGGCATGATATTCCATATTAGATATTTTCTTAAATAAAATGAATTTCAAGAAATAAAGAGTGGATATAATCATTATATCAAATAAATTCAAGAGTAATACCTCACATTAATTTCTTATGTTAATGATATTATAATTACTAGGAATGATGAATGTTGTTGTGAATGATTTTTAAAAAAAATAAAGAATGTATATGAAATTTCCGTGCTGAGAGAAATGAAATACATTATTCGGTTACAATTACTTAAAAAAGAAGAAATAATATATTCATTTCTCAAGAAAAGTATGATAAGTAACTTTCAAAGAGGTTCAATATGTAAAAATCAAAACTAGTTTCCACACCTATGTAAGTGGGAACCAAGTTGAGTAAATATGGATAAAGAAAATAAGTTGATCAAAAATAGTATTAGGAGTTGATTAGAAGCCTATTGTGTTGGACTACCTCAAGATCCAACATTTTTATGCTATCAACATTTTTGTTATATTTTATAGTGCTAAAAAACAGTCACATCAAATTGTTATAAAAATAATTCATATATACATCAGAGGCCCAAACAAATTCGTAATTACGTATTGTAGCTCAGATAGTATTCAGTTTTTTGGAATTTAGATACAAATTGGGAATGAAATATTGATGAAAGAAGTAGTACATATGGGGGTGTATTTGTTTCTAGAAAGAATTGTGTATGTTAGAATTCAATGAAATTGAATTCAATAACTCCATGTACAGCTGATGATTTTTATCTTTCTACCACTCAAGATATTACTGAACTCTTGTGGATGAAAATCAACTAGAAGATCAATATTTTGAATTAAGGTTACACATGCTCTTTAGTTGGGATAATCAATGAACATTCAATATCATCATGATTCCAGTTCAAAAATATTGTTCAAAAAATATTGATATCAAATATCATTTTATCAATGAGAATAAGGAGAAGAATGAATTCAAGCTAATTTATGTTCCAAAATCGGAACATGTGGAAATAATATTCACAAAACAATTACCAAAGGAATAATTCTAAAAATTGAGGTCGAACATGGTTGTCAAACCTCTTTCTCATCAATGTATTTGTATTTGTATTTGTCACCTCTCTCGTCTTACAAGTGGATTTAATTTTCCTATTTGGGGGTTGAATTGTTTAATATATATTGCATAAAAGAAAGATTTGTGGGTAAGTGGTGAATTTATCTTTTTTTTGAGTGAACTATTCTAAATATTTTTTAGAGTGTATGTAGGTAATAAATTTTTATGTATTATAGGAATGATGAATAATAGAAAAAATTGGAAAAAGAGAATAGTTATCATAATCCATATTTTAGACATCATGGATTTTCTGTCAATGAATATTGTTTCCAATAATTAGTTAGCTCATGTAGGCATAGAATTATTGATATGTAATCCCGGGCTTAAAAAACTATTCAGTGATTTATGAAACATGTTTGACAAAAAATAAAAAAGAGGATAATTTTAGGACCGAGATAACGATGAAGGTGTTTTTTATTTAAGTGTTTTCATTAGTTGTCAAGGAATGTTTTTGAAATTCACCTTGCATTATTTCTGGAAATAATTGGACTGATATTTGTTTTCAAATGAATTGGACTCATTGTGAAAATCTATTTTAATGAATTTATTTGGAACAAACGCTGTTGATCGTACTCGACTTGGGTCCATAATGAAATTAAATACATCTTGCTGGAATTTAGTGGTTATTAGTGTCACTATGAATCTAAAGTGGGAGGTGTAATTGTTTTGGTGCAAAATCAGAGTCTCTATGACTACTATGAATTAAATGTGATGATTCTAGACCAATTTGAATTTCATATAAATCATAAGTTGAATTAGTAACTTGTGATGTAATCATACTGAAAAGGTGGTGGAGATTGAAAAGGTGGAACATATTGAAAAGGTGGTGCAAATTGAAAAAGGTGGTGGAGATTGAAAAGGTGGCACAGATTGAAAAGGTGGTGCAAATTAAAAATCTGGTGCAGATTGAAAATGTGGTGCGGATTGAAATGGTGGCTCAGATTGAAAAGGTTATGCTGATTGAAAATGTGGTGTCGATTTACTGTAGAACCTAATTATTCCATCAGAAGATATAAAACTTTTTTTTATCAAAATGAATATATCGAGAACAATTTTTCTTAAGAAAAACTATTTTTCAATATAAATCAAGGGGGAAAGGATCTGTGATGAATCTAAAGAAAATCATAATGTCAGAGACTAATTAACAATGTGGTCGGACAATTAAAACGTTTAATTACATTGTTTTCTCTTTATATGATTTTTCATGTGCATTGATGGAAAATGTGAAATTATGAGAATATGATATGAGATGAGATGAATTATATTTCAAAATTAATTGCCAAGTGGAGATATATATTCAAATAAAATACTTAGATTAAAATTGATTTTGAGAATAATATTATAAAATCAAAATGATATCCATTTCTTTATACATTTGTATTCAATTGATACATAGCTTTGTATTGAAGAAAACAAGATTGAGAAAAATCAGACTCATATAATTGAAATTGATATTGGCTATTAAAATAATACATGGAAATTGAAATCATTCTTGTGATTAAAATCAAGGGATGAAGAAGGATATAAATTTTGATCATGAATCAAGTGGCTTAAAGAAGAGTAGACGAAGGCCAAATTCATTTTATGAAATCATAGGAAATTGAAATTACGGTGAATTTCTGTGAGTGGGATTGAATTTTGGGATTCATGACAAAGGTCTCAAGGTTCACCAATAAAAGGGAGAAAGTTTCATATACATTTTTATGATGAATTAATTTTCCCTATAATAGAGAGATAATATCTACGTTTTTAGAGAGAAGAAGAAGCCTTTATACTGATCTTTTGTTGAATATGTTTTAATATAGTAGTGAAATTTGTATTCGGTGGATCGTTATCTCGAGATGGATTAATCACCTTTGGGATTTCCATATTTAGGTTCTCATGTCAAGGAATAATAGTATAGGGTTTTATCATACTCATAAATTGAGTTCATTCCAATTCATTCACATTATACTCTATTAGAAAATATAACTGGTAGAATTGTTTTTGATAGAATCTTGCTTAGAGGAATGAGACTAAGAAAATCAGACCTCAGAAATAAGGACTGAGTTTCCCTAATAAAGTCCCTAAGGTTCTTACCATTCTTCTGGGTATGGAACTGAATTATTATATTTCAATTGAATACATTTGTTGAATTGAAGATAATCACATGTAACATTTGTTATTACACAAACATTTGAATTACCATATTTCTTCTAGGAGGGTACACAGGCCAATAGGGATTTTAAAAAAAGAGAAACACGAGTGAGAGGTTATTTCCTACTCATTGTAATCCATGTATTGATTTCTACTGTACTGAATAGAATTGGATCATTCCCAAAACATAGAAAGGATGTAGCTATTCTTTTTGAATAATTAACCATATAATTTTTTTGTTCTTGTGGGTGGGTGTTTGAGTTTTTTTTAGTAGGTAATTTAAATCATTATCATGAGGCGAAGGTTGTTTCAATTTAAAAGAAACATAAATTAAAAATATTATCTCTCATTAACCCGTCCCCCTATTAGTGATACAATACACATTTTGGACACTTAAATCTAGGGACTCTAGGTTATAGGGAGGGATATAATGAAGTTATTTCTATAGGTATTGTTTTATCCAGAAAAATTTTGAAGTGTGTACAATAGAGGAGTGGAGGTTTCCTCTTATATGTGGGGAGAAAGGACACAATTTTAATTTCATAAAATATTAAAACATAATAATGTATTTCTCAATAAAAATGCTTCAAAACTACCATTAGTTTTAAGAAACTTTTTATAGGGTAGCATTAACATCATCTAATTATGTATATATATGTTTATATGTGATTTTAAACATTATATTTTTTATTAATTCCATTTTAAATTATATTTTTCTTTAACCATAATAAAATAAATTTAATTATAATGCGATAATTATGTTACCATAGACGGAAATGTGATACATAAATGGGATATTGACGATGTGTCAAACCATATTCAATTCGAAGGGCCAAATATTATAATTTTATGAATTTTAACTCATTACTAAATTATTATTTCTTATAAAATATCATTAATTTATTTGTGTACCAATATGAACACATAATTGATATTTTAAACTAAGATGTGACATTTTATTGATTTCTTTTCATTAAATATTATGTTATCCATTTTTAAGTAAATTTTTTTCTTATAATATTAATAATAAATCATAAAATGATAAGGGATTAATTAATTTTATAAAATAATAATTTAGATGAAAAATGGTGACCATAACACTTATTTTTAAATTTGATTAACCAAATTTACCCTTTATCACTGTGATAAATTTTACCACAGTTATTACCCATGATGCCAAAAAATAAAAGGGACATATTTACCAATTTTGAATAGTATGATTTCAAATATGTAATATATTTTGTAAAATTCAATAACTATAAGAGGAATTAGATAATTTTAATATAAGTCCATGAAACATAATAAGATCCTCTTTCAGAAAAAATGAATCATTTAAGAATAAAACTGTTTTTATTCTTATCCCATGTATAGAGAATATATCAGATGAATGGTGAAATATTTGATGAAATATATAACATATACTATTAATGAAAACTATTTACCAATAGTGTTAAAATTTATTTGTTAAGAAAAAAATACATTGCTTGTATAGAAAATTTATTTAGAAAATATCTACATTACTTCAAAATGAATTTACTTTTTTCTAATAAATTAATAACCAACAAATTTTTTTTATCCATGGATAGACCATAAATATTTCATAAATTAGTTAATACTATTCATACTATCCTTTTTAACATTTATGTTAAAATTATATATTATATTATAGTACATTTATACTCGGGAATGCATTTATAATAGTCTATTAAAGAGATTGAATTTATTTAATTATAAACATATCATAAAATATTATGGTGTCAAATTCTTCCCCCCAAAAAATTTACTACTCAAATTTCGAAAGTTTAACCTCATGAATAGATTTGGAATGTTTTTTCATAATAATATCTTCAGGTTCCCATGTTGTTTCTTCCATCTTATGATTTCCCGATAGTACCTTTACCAGTGATTCCTCAATAGTTGTTCTCCAGTATCCAGAATATGGATAGGGTCTTTACAGTAAATTAAATCATGTTTCAATTCTATTTATTTACAGTTGATTATAAATGTTGGTTTTTTAATGTAATTACCTAAATATAATATGTGGAATACATCACATACTTTAGAGATACTTGGTGGCATTTATAAATGGTAATCCAAAATTCCAATTCTTTCCATGATTTCAAAAAATCTCTATAGTGCATGGGGATCAGTTTCCCTTTATTAATGAACCATACAACACACATACATGAAGATAATTTCAAGATACAAAATAACCCCACAAGAAATTTTAAAACTTTTCCTTTTTAATTATAATAAAACTTTTACTTGAAATGATTTACTTTGATATGAGTCTAAATATTATTTACCTTTAACAATGTCTCCTAAACATGTTCTAGGAAAATAGTCTTAGTTTCACTAAGTTCACCAATAATTTTAGATGATGAAATTTCATTCCATAAAATTCTTTATAATGAACCATTTGAATAATTTGATGGAATCTAATACTATATGAGATCTACTAATGTTCAATTCTGATCTCACATACCTTGAATATCATGTGATCATGACCTCAACATGTATCTAATGTTTTTATAGATCTTCTAGACTAACCATCAGTTTTAGTAAGATAAGCAGTGCTCAAAAGAACCTTGGAATCTGAATCCTTATAAATACATATCGTTATTGTAGATGTAAATTACGGATAATGATAAGACATAATTGAAATAAGTACACCATGAAGTCCAAAAATTCAATTAGTATACAGTCATTCGTGGTTATCAAAAGGTTAATCTTCTATTATAGTTTGGAAATGTGTAAATTTAGTTAGGAGATCAATAACAATCCATATTTAATCATTATTTATATGAGTATTTGGTAATCTAGTGACAAATTCTATAATAATTTCATCCCATTTTATAACAGGAATAGGTAGTCATTTCAATACCCATATAGGATTTTTTCTCTAAACCTCCACATATTGAAAAATAAAACATCTTGACACATAAACAGAATTTTCACGCATCATATTATCCCCCCAAAAAATGTTCCTTCAAATCTATATACATCTTTGTTCTTTCTAGGAATATAGAGAAATTAATGCTATGAGAATCTTTTAATAATTTCCTTTTTTATCTCACTTACATATAGAACACATAAAATATTTCAAAAATTTAGAACGTAGTCTACATATTTGAAATTTAAATATTTCTGATCACTCATGAACATAATTTTGTTTTGTAAATTCTCCTCATCAGGTTGATAACTTTTTTTATCTTCCCTAATAAAGATGTTTTGGAAATCATTTAAAAATGAAACTGTGTTTCCTATTCCTTAGTGATTACTAGATCATTATTTACAAAATCGATGATCATATAGTCCCTCTTTATACTCATTTTGGTATGAATTCCATGATATTTTATTCTTAGTAAATCCATTAGCTTATTTTTATTTCCTATAAATTATTGCAATAAAAAATCATAATGTGTTAGTAACTCGAGCCATAATCTTTCCTCGTGTTGATCTATTTTTATGAAATCATATTTTACAGAGTCATATGATCTATGGATGTTTAAAATCATTCTCTATAGAGATATGTATCCATAGAATCCTAGAAATGATTATAGCTACCAACTCAAGATCCTTTTTGGGATATTTTAGTTCTAGATTCTTCAAAAACTATGATGCATAGGTAATAATTTTATAATCATGCACTAGTAGACAACCAATTCCCTTATTTAATGTGTCATTAGATATAAAGAATGCATCATTTTCTAGTGGTAGAGTCATGATCAGAAAATTCACCAATATTTTATTAAATTATTCATAAAATTCATTTCATTGAATTTTCTATTTTAATTTCACCCATTAATGATTATTCATGGTTAATGGGTTAGAAAATTGAGAGTTTTTTTACAAATTACCAATAGTAACATTAAAATACAATAAAACATTTAATCTTAGTTTTCTTATCAACTATAAGACATTCTTGGATTTCATTTTTATTCACAGGAATAACTAAAATTCTATCCTTACAAATAAAATGACCCATAAAAGATGTTTTATAAATTGACACTTCACGCTATCAAAATTTCCCATATAACTCATTTATTTTTTGAGTATCAAGAATGATTCTCAAGTGATTATCAGGGTCCTCATACCTCTTATATTACACCATGATTTCTTTAATCAATATGAAAACAAAATTATTGGGATATTACTTGAATAATATATTTGATAGATAAATAGAAATAAAGGGTGAATTAGCCTTTACAAATGGAATTATGGTAAATTTTTAATGTCTATATCTCATTGTAAATGGTTTAATCAGAATATCTTCATTATTTATTTTTAATTTTGAAACCCGTAATGAAGGCGAATTAATAAATATATTGACTACAGTTAAGTTGAACATATAAATAATCAATGAAGGTACATGATGATTTTTCCATATCATAATAAAATTGATTTCATATAATCAATTAAAATCCACACAGATCCATATTTATTCTTAACAAATAAAATATGGGCTTTCCAAGAAAAAACACTAGGGTGTATCAGTCACTTGTTACATAACTACTCTAGTAGTTTCTTCAATTACAGTAATTTTATAGTGGTAATTCTACATTGAGGATTTGATATAGGTATTTTATCCGGTATTAAATATATGGAAATCTCAAAATCATTCTATAATTGATGTCTAGTTAATTACTTTGGAAATATATCAATGTAATTATTATTCGATACATACATTCTCGATTTAAATTTTAACTTTATTATAATTAGGTTGTGTCTACTCATATTCCCTAATAATATCATTTATAATTTCTAGTATGGGTGGAAATAAACCGAACTAAGATAATGGTTTATCCTTGCTAAAGATAAGAAATTCAATATCTTCATTAAAAATCACAATTTCCTTCTCTTTAAAATAATTTTTTCAAAATAATTTTCAAAGACAGTACATACCAAGGATTATATCAAAATACACCATTGATAAAATAATAACATTAGAAAATGGGACACATTTATGTGTCATAATGGGTAATTAGTGAAATAACCTTGTTATAATTAAACATTCAATATATTCTTAACTAATAAATACCTTCTTAAGGTGCTAGGTAAATATCGAATTTTAATAGAAAACATGGAAGATATAAAAGGGTAAAAAGGTCTAGAGTGAAATATTGAGTTATTTAAATCTGTTGATATAATTTATGTACATAGACTACATATTTATGAAGAAAAAATTTAGTTTTTCTAATCACATCAGTCTATCCTTTCCCTATTGGACTTTTCTAGGAATCATTACCTTGATGTATGTGAAAATTATTTTCATAGGGTACCATCTCCTTATAGTTGAAACATTTTACATTGGTAGCTTCTTTATTTACCTTGAAATGAAGATCTTGGCGGAATTTCTGTCTATATGAAAAGTAAAATCTCATTACCAATAAGAATATTCAATGATACATCTTTATTTGTTTATTATATGTTGGAAATTTTACCCTTTATTTATTTTTTCAACATTTACATTTCTATTATGTTCATCCACCCTTTTTCTTATCTTTCTTTACTTTTAATACATAATATAAAGAGGATACTTTTTCTATTTTTATAGTATATTATTATGTGTCTTTGAAGATGATAAGGGTTAGGAGACCAGTTAACTTTGATATATTGGATTTATCCCATAATAGAAAAGATAAATTTTACTATTTGGACTATTTTTATAGACAAGATCAAGCCTTGGTAAGGTTCTGTTTTTTATTCATAGTTATAAATATCTTTCTCTTTCATCTATCTCACATTCATGAATTTTCTCTCCATATTCGCTGTTGTTTATGTGTAAAATATTTTTACAAGAAAATTTACTCAAAATCATTCCATTCCATTCTATATATTTCCTATACATCCATTTTTTTTAGAATCAAGGACCAGCATTGATCCATATGACCTGAGATATGAGAAATTTCCAAGAGAACATTCTCCCATTAATAACTTCCAAAATAGATAAATAACTTCTCTAAGGAACATTCCGATTACTCAATTACAAATGGATTCTTAGTTCTATGAAATTATGAAGTTTGGTGATAGTATAAGTGGTCTAACATTGTTACACCATGTTACAGATCTACAGATTGATCTGTATGATCAATGTTAATGTTCATAACCAAATTTAGGTACCCCAAAATAGTTATAGTTTATTCATATCTAACTGCATCTTCAATATCATTCCTAGGTGGGAAATCCTTACAATGATTATGTGTAGTGATATGATTTCCATTATTTATATTAATATAAATTTATAAAAAAATGTCATACAAAATATTAGATCATAAAATTATGAATCATAATATATAATTTCATGTTTATTTAAGCACTAGAATTATTTTAAAAAGTGATATATTAATAAACTCAAAATCATAATCTTGTATTCATTTAGAATATTCTCAAATTATAGAATAAAGTTAAACTACTGAAAATATGTTTTCCTAGTCCATATTGTAATGGTTTCTACTAAAATTGATTAGATGCCTATAGTTAAATACCGACCCTAGTATTGCAGGGTTGGCCTTTACCCTATTATATTGGTACTACATATAAGTGTTTGTATCCCAAAGGATTGAGTAGATTAAGATTCTTGGAGAAGTAGATACACACTAGAATATCATAATTCATTTGATAAAATAAAATAAAACATAGAATTTTATTTGAGAACACCATTATTTCATTTAAAATTTCAGTGGATATCAATAATAATACACTTTCTAGCATCCCATGAAAAGGAATTATAATAAAGGGGCAAGATCAGATGCATAGTAATGGCATGCATATTGCAGAATCTATCAAAAAGAAAAAAAATCATGAATAATATGGATTAGGTAAAAAATAATCAAATATTCAATATATATAATACCATAAATTATGTGGATAAATCTATATATAAAAAATGACATAAATAATCACATGGATAATATAACATATTTCATATTGAATGAATTCATAATTTCAAGCATCTTAATATTACTTCCAAGGCCTTATTCCAATAAATAATACATAAACAATTATGGAATATTACGAATTCATAAATGAGTTTATCTCTTGAGACCTACTGATACACTAAGTGGCTATAAAATCCCCCCAATCACTTACTAAGTTCAATACATTCATAATGAGAAAGGGGTTAAACATAATCAAAGTAAACATTCATATTGAAAAACTATAATATGAAATATAAATAATTTACCAAATCTATAAACAAAACCATAAACCATCTAGAGTAAAATGAAGAATGGTATCAAAATAGGTCAACCCTATTAATTTATAATATTCAGTAAATAAAATTGGATTATATTAATATATTTGGAAATGATCATTGGATAATTTCATGATAAAGAGAACCTTTTCATTTTGAGATAAATATTTCCCCAATAATAAGGAAACTTACTTCACTCGAATTACCTTATAAAATAGTATTATAATCTTCAAAACATTAAGAGTTCATTATGGCATAAAATTCCATTCAAATCATATATGTAAAGAAACATTACCTTCTCACTCTTGTAAGACAAGTCAAAAAAGTACCACATTTGGAAAATTATAGGATTATTTCTTTTCAACCCATTATGATAAAGTAAAACACTTGAAAAAATTTATATGATAAATAATTTAATAATATTTAATAAATAATTGAAAACATTTTAATAAAAATATAGATATTTTTGATAATTATTCCCAACAAAGTGTAAGATATAGTAGGTTTCCTTAAATTACACGGTTTCAGTGACTTGAGTGATTAAAGAGTGGAAAATCAAAATTATAATTATAATTTCTTCAAATATACATAGGATACATAAAATATATTTACTTAAAGATATAAAAATTAAATAGTTCCCCCACTAAATACCTTAACATAAATAATCTTGAACAGTGATGAGATTGTGAAATAAACTCTTATATTTGGTTTGACTAATTTTTAATGCATTTTAGCATTTTATACAATAAATTTTTATTTATTGTGAATATATTATTGAACCATACTGATATATATCATACCATGTTTTATTTACTTATCATCATTTATCATCCATTTTATTAATAATTATTTGGTAAAATCACTATTTCAGTAATAACTGCTTCAATTTTCCTGTTTCTTTTGGTTTGGTAGTCTCTATACCAACAATTTGATTATGGTTTAAATTGCTAAAAAATTATTATAATGTAAAAATATCATATATTTTTATTATATAAATATTTATAGTCATCCATTATACTTATATATAGAAAAATTAATTTCATCTTTTATAATGATAATAAGTCATACGTACACATAAAAAGTATTTTCATTTTTCAATGGATGAAATGAAATTAAGATTAATAATAATTAAAATTTTATAAATAATTACTATAAAATCATTATAATATATATTCATTAAATATATCATTACTACCATCCACGTAAATTGAAAAATGATGAAATTAATCCCATTATTTCATGGTGTCGGTACTCTACATGTATGCATGAGCAACATTATTATTTTCCAATGGATTAGAAGGTAAGAATTGAGGAATGATATTATGATTGAATATGTATAATTAGGTCACAAATGTCATATATAAATATGTATATGAAATATATCATTATGTCCATCCATTATAGGCAGTTATTGAAAACAAATTATATCGGTTCACGAGGTGGTAATCTCCTGTACAAACTGTAAATGGTTTGGTTTCCCATATGGTGGATGATGAGATAGTTATAGGTTATTAAATTTACATAATAACATCATAATATAATTAATTTATGATTTCTTATTATTTTATCAAATTTTATTAATATTTGTAAGGGGTATATAATGAAATAAAATGAAAAAACATGGTTAAGAGCTATACCTCTTCTCTGAGAAACCTCTTTAGGTCTATAACTAATGCCTGAATTTGATGGCTTAATGATTGAACCATGGACTCTATTTAATGGGTAGCCTTTTAATAAATGTATTTTTTTATAGTTATTCAATGAACCAAAATTATCTTTATGTTTGATTATGAGAAGAGACGAGGTGTACTTTTATAAGTGGAGGAGCAGACACACATTGAATTTATAAATAGAATAAAATATCATAAAGTACATCTCATAAAAACTAATTCCAAATGGACATGAATTCATATAAAAATTTTATATGGTTTATATAGATCCAAAGATTGAAATTATATACTATTTTGTGTTATTTTATACCTTATCATTTTGATTAATGCCATTCTAAATTAATTTTTACCTTATCCTCAATAACATCTATTTAAAATATAAAGTGTCATACATTTTATCATAAATGGAAAATTTGAAAGTAAGTGGATTATTTATTATTTTTTAAATTTATAACATTAAAATGGATAAATATATTATTTTTATGAATTTTAAGTCATTTAATAAAATATTATTTGTAATAAAATTTCATTAATGTCTACTTTGGAACTATTCATTTAATTTGATTTTAAAACACCGAGAAAAAGCTGAACTTATTATATAATCCTTTTCAATAACACTAATATTTTATATTTATCTAAATATTTCATGTGGCACTCTTATCCACAAAAAATATATTAATTTTAATAAATTTAAAATCGACTATTTTATTGTTTTACTAATTGAATAAATATTGTATAAGCAATGCGATTTAATTTGAAGTAATTATTTAATAACTAAAAATTAGAAATTAATTTCCATTATAAATATAATTTAATTATTCACAATTATTATTTAATTACATCTTTTTGGATCTATGTGTACACATAAGAGTGATTTAAAACTATGATGGTAAAATTTTGTATCTTTCATTGATTCAAATATAATATAGGTCATTTTTAAGAATAAGTTCTATTAAATAGAAAAAATTAGAGCATAAATGGATAAGGATGAAATTACCTTAATAAATTAAGAATTTTGATAAAAAATTCTATCCTTAAAAATTAGTTTTAACTAAGATTGACCTAATTTACTCATTTCCACGGTTAAAAATTTTACCATGGACACTATTCAGAATACTAAAAATAAAAAGGGACCATTTTAACCAATTTAAACATCATTATTCAAAATATATAAACAATTTTATCAATTTAAATACTTATAAGTTGAAAAAATTAAATTTTTAAATAAGTTAACAAAACACAAAGAGAAACTCTTTTAGAAAAATAATGTTTTCAAGCATTAAAATGGACATATTTTCATACAATTCATTGTAAAAAATATTAAATGAATGGTAAAATTTTTAATGAATAAATAGTGTGTCAATATTATTGCCATAATTCACTAATATTTAATAATTTAATTTTAAGATAAAAAACATTACAGGAGTAATAAAATTATTCAAGAAAACAAATCTTTTACATTCACAGGATTTCAACGTTTTTATAATTAATAAATAACCAAATAATTCATTTTAAAAATATGTAAACTATATATCATTCATAAATTAGTTTATATTATTCTTATTCATCAATTTAAAGACTATTTTATGGTGGTATACAATATTATGACTCACTTATACTCGGTGTTGCGTGTATCACAAGCTATCAAGGAGTATCTCAATTAATATCTATGGTAGTATTGTATCATCAACATGGAGGATATAAAAATTATTCCCTCCAACTTCTAGAGCATCCAAAACTAAATCTATAGGTTTCATTCAGAATTCCACATAACCTCAGGCACACCTCCCCATATACCATAGGATACCAACTAATAGTGAGAGTCTTGATTGGAACCTTGGGAAGAATACAACCTCATTCAATTTGGAAAATAACAATAAAAACCCCTATATGTAAATAGTATAAAGTTAGAGTAAGTGAAAAACAATAACATACCAACTATATAATTGCATGGTGAAATAAAAAAACATAAACCTTAGTACAAGGAAATCATCTCCCACCAGTCTGATAACCTATAAAAATTAGAAAATAACAATGTATAAGAATCTATACACCCACTCCAAGCCATATATCATCCTGATATCCATACACAATGTCAGTTATCTCACTAGAAAATCAATCCTGGCCTCAACCCAATATGTACCTATAACAAGTGAGGGATTCTCAAGTTAGGAAAATCCATGGATGCCTATATAGGGTTCGAGTAAAACTCAGTACTACACCACCAATTTAGTCCATTACCCAACTACTAATAATTAGTGTAGGTGAAGGTTATAATCTTATTTAGAAGTAGACATGTAATAAAATATTGTACAAAATAACATATAATCACCCAAAAAAATAAAAAATATAAATAATTTCATAATTATTCATGTTCTTACCAAGATAAAATGAACACCATCCATGCATTTTTGAAATCCTTATTCGAAGAATTAATATACTTGATGTCGAAGGGGATCATGTCTTGTCTACAAGGCCGGTGTCACACAACTTGGTATCCTCAAGGCATTGAGTTTAAGATATGCAATGTGGTAGACTACTGAACATGTAATAATAATTAACAAGGTATCAATTCTGGTGACAATCTACAAGGAAAACTATCCACATGGTTTGGAAAGATGTATCTAGGAATCTCCATGGAATTGAGAAGACCATGTTTCTCAGAATCATCAAGCCACTGAGTACTGTTTCATTCTCTTAATTCTCTAGGAATCTAGTTACATATATTCTACAAGGCTATCATGCTTTTATCATATGATAAGGTGTTTTATCATCAACATCGTGATCTATTCATACCTCTCTTCCAAGGAAAAAACACCCTGATAGTCAACCTATTTCTGACATATAATAAAAACCTCTAATGGTGTATCTTACAATCATTACATCATTGAGAATAAAATATTAGAACAACATAACATTCCTTAATTGAGAAATACTAGAAACAAATTTAAAATTTGATCATAAATCAAGCATGGTAACATGAGCTACATAATACCGCTCATTAATAATCATAAAAAGATATCATGGATCTGAACACAACCACATGTTATTGCAATTTTACATGGTCAAATGCTATTAAAAAATAGGTATCAAATCAAGGAAAAATCATTGTGTGTATAAACTAAGAAATTAATATCATCCATTTTCATAACAGCTATACATGTGATCCCACATCTAACATGGTCTTACCTGATCCATCTCTTATGTGACACAAAGATAAAAGGCCAAGGTGTTATTTTAGTTCAACGAACTATTTAGTGATTAATATATGACAATTGAAGTGTGACAACAAGCCACTAGAATGGGTTAATCGGGGCCCTTGTAACTTTTTCAAATTATTTATGAATTAATCCTTCAATTAATAAATACTTATGCCTATGTAATTAATCATGAATTATTAGTTATTCATAAAATAATAAGATTTCATTAGTCCTTCCCCAAAAGTGGATAACCTCATATCTCATACCATAAAATATGTGCATAACAATATAGGGTAGATTACAAAATACAACCTAAAATAATGTTTCTTACATCAACATGATGTTTTATCCCCGAATTGCCACCCAAATTGTATCCATATATTCATCATTCCAATCCAATGACCAAAGGTTCATAGAGCTAATTCTATATATTTGATTTCCAAAAATAAATAAAACACTATATCATAACACATTCTCTCTCTATGATAAATTCAAAATTATCCATTTTGGACATAAAATCATTTAAAAATTTATTTTATAATAATAATTAAAATTTTACTTGTGATAATATTATACCTCTATAGAACAAACCAAGTAAATCATGATAATTATTCTTTATCATTCTTAGATAATTTCACTAATTTTATTATTTAATAAATATTTATACAATTCCTATAGGAAACTTAAAAATACAAATTTATAAATTAAACAAGAAGATAATACCTAGAAACTATCACTTTCAGAAACACCACACCATGGTAGATAATAAAGACAAAGGGTTCGATCACACTAGGAACCTTGATGAAGAACTCACATTGGTCGAAGAAATATTGACCAAAATTTAAGATATAATTCATGGATTTCCTAGACATGGGATTATCTCTAAAATTAATGGAATAGAGATTTCAAACAATGGTTAGGAAGAGAACCACATATTGTTTCACATTAATACAAAACAAAAATTAAATTATTCATTTAATTTTTTATTACTCGAATATTTTTTGAAATGTTTTTTAATCATTATATAAATGATTATTAAACCATTAAGAAAACAATAATCAATTTCTTAATTTTTAGGCTCTTAAAATAGTCAAAATGCATTATAGGGTTCATATTGGGATAAAAGATCCCAAAATAAGGTTTTTTTATTTATGTTTCTCCAAAAAGGTAATTGTATAAGGGTAAAATGGTTTTTCCCTTATGAAAACTACCTTACACAACACATATTAGAATTACATTGTTCCTTAATTACCCTTATACTACCTTTTGAAACCCTAATAATCCTATACACAAGACAATATCTACCCATTTGTTGTGGAAGACTTACCCTTAAATTTTATTATGTAACTCCAGTGTACCCTTATGCAAGTAATTTTTACCCTTATATATCTGAAGAATTACCCTTACCCGACCATTGAGAACTCACAAATACCCTTATGAAAAGGGGGATTACCTTTATACAACACCATCGTACCCTTACACAACATATATAAAAATAGATTTATCCTAATGGTTGAAAAACATACACTTACATAGGGTATAGGATTTACCACTACCATAACATATCACTTATATTACCCTTATAAAACATCTAGTAAAATTTGATTAACATTACAAAATCTAGAAAAAATTGTATTTATGCATAAAAAACTCAATTAAAACCCCTCTATTCATTCATAGAGTATTGGAGATCCATTTTATCCTTACATAACCCTCAAAATACATGAGTAAGGGTAGAAAAAAATATATTTTGACATACGGAGACATATAAATTTAAAAAAAAAATATTTTTGTGAAAAAAAGGACGATGTTGAAATTCTCCCCCTCTAATGATTTATTATACTATAGAAGTATCTTCAAAATCCTTCTCAACACCTCAATTATACCCGATAAGTGGAGATCGATGAAGTTATGACCCACCACATTCAGGTTCTCACAGAAACAAAAATTAAAACACTTCCATCCCTCTTCCTATATATGTGACGGACCTAAAAAACCAACACTCCAAAATACACCAAACATGATGACTTAATACATAACAGAGTTATATTAAATTATTTAAAATACTAACAAAAATCTAAACTGAATTCATTGTATTTTTCCCTGTGTTGGTACAACAACAGCTTGCACCAAGTACAAGGGTCCAAATTGTGCATCAACAAAATGACTATTTAACACCATTACAGGTGAAACAGTTTTTCTACTAATACCATCGAAAGAATTTGGTCCCCTCCCAATAATGAAACTGAACCAAACACCAAACATTAAATACATTATCAAATAACCTTTGGTCCACTACACATCGGTCTATGGAGTCTCACGATCATCTGAAGGAAAGTCTTATAAAGATCACACCCTTTCCAAATGATAGTTCACTTCACACATGACTAAGTCAATGCTCCCCACCATAAGAGTGTCCCAACTATTATCTTAAAGAAAATATATTAGTCTTCCTAACCTCCAACAATTCTATCATAAAACCCAATGTATTAACATGACTATATGATCGACTGATTATTATGAATAGCGCCATGAACAATACATAGTTTTATTTACTTGAATGAAACTAATAACATTCAATAATCCATTATTTCACATTAACAATAATCTTCATACTCCTAAATGTGTGTTAAAACAAGTGAAAAAAATGTCGCATCCCCTAAGACACAATGTTTCCCTAAACCTCAATATCTCCATCAATAGAAAATATAGGATGACCACACAACTATCCCTTGGTCCACTATTGATGACATATTCCACCATAAAAACAACTCCATGTTATTAAACTCTATTTTTCCAAACCCATTGAGCATTATAATCAATGTGCTAGTTGATAAAACTTTTGGTGACCCTAAACCAAATTCATCAGTGAGCTAACTTCATTATCATGTCTGAGTTGTTCCATAGAATAAATAAAAAATTTATTAGTCAACTCACCACAATTTGTTAATGATTCAACTAGCCTCATGATTAACCACTACATCCACTCTCATTAATCAAGGATTTTAAGCTAGTCACCACAACACTCGTTAATCCTAACAAAGTGATTTCCCATAAGTCATGAACACCAATCCAGACTGTATTTCCATTATATATATCTATGCACCAATGTGTGACAACACAAAAAAATAGGTACCACTTACATCGGCCCTATTTTTTAAAAGAACCCACATGCTATCAAGTTCCACTTTGAACCACCCATTAAAAGTGTTTCAGATCAAGCTGTTACATGTAAAACACACTATAGAATTTAACATTTTATCATGATTTCTTTCACTCATGGTGATTTATAATATTGGGTTTTGTAAAAAAACATTATAGAAATTCATGTAGGATATATAAAGGTTATTCGCATGCCCCTAGAATTTCATTCATTGAAAAATTCCAATCGATATTATCCTTGAATCCATTATAAAAGACATTCATATCTAGCTTACTTTGAATAAGTATAATGAACTTTATAGATTGTAATTAGTGTCACATTTATGAAGACATAATGCCTTTAGAACAACCCAAAAAGGATTCCCTAGTGGGTTATAACTGAAAAATGAAATCAAGTAAAAATTTCCAAATACACAATACAATGGATTCACTATTAAACTATCCACATTACGAGTTCAATGGTTCCTTGATCGGTTAAACATAATTTCATTTGGTGTTATATGTTTTACACCACATAGAATATAGTTGGATCCTTAACTAATGAACCCTATCAAGTAGATACTCACATAAGGTTATTACTAAGGTGATTGTTTCTCGATAAGGATTAAACAAGCCTTTTACACCACCTGTGCATAGAGTGATTACATCAATATCACTGTTATTATTTCCATTTTTATAACAATTATCATTTCTCTATGGTGAAACACACTGTAGTCTCACATAATCATCTATCAAAACTAGACATGCATAGGAGTTCATAGGAAATAATTTTATAAGAAATCATATGTGAAACAAAATATAAGTTATTGAAACCTAGAATATTAAGTTCACCATAATTAGTAAAGTAATAAAAAAGAAGTAAAAATTCTATGAGAAACCTACATGCCAAATTTGATTCATGTGGAGGATATTAATTATATGGTAAATAGTCAAATACATATCATATCAAAACCAATAAATATAAGTGCATCACATGATAAGAAAACATATGATAAACATACACACTAAGAAAATAAATCGTATGGAATGGTGACATTGACATCCCTTGGAAATTTTGTTTTTGACATGCCAGCCAATGTTTCATTACAACATCCACACATTCCTATATAAATACCCAAAATTTCCATATAATTTTTTTTAATTAAAAGGGAATTTTACTATTCCGAAAAAAAATTTGGCTCATGATTATAAGGCCCAGAGTGCCGGGAATGAATTTCTAAACTCTTGTTCGGGTAAGTTCAGTAAATGTACGAGAGGGATTTTCTAACATTTGAACCAGTGTTTAGAATTAAAATCTGAGGGCACCGTTGAATTCACAGTGCTGGCATTCACTTAAGGAGACATGCACCTTGACCGCAGTAGGTCGATGGTGGAAGTTAGTTTTTCACATATTCGTGAAAGAATAAAATGAAATAAAATGGGGTAATATTTTATTTATATTTTTCTTTTGAAACATCCATGTGGATGTTTCATAGGTGGGGACCACATGAACTAAACCTCCCATGAAAGGTTATAGAGGTGGGGACCACCAGAACTAACCTCCCATGAGTGGTTATGGTGGTGGGGACCACCCGAGTTTAAAACCCCTTTGAACCTCCTACAAAAATGAGGAGAAGTCTCTCGAACTTTCCCTTGATTAATTATGCAACCCCTATTTAATTAAAACACCAACTAAATTAGTTAATTATTGTAAATTGAAATTTTACCAACATATTCTATAATGTTGGCTAATTCATTTTTGGTGGAATTGGGGAAATCTCTTGGCAATAGGGAGAAACATGGAGAATTGGGAGAAGGCTCTCCAATGAAGAACACAAAAGAAGAAAAACAACTTCGACTTCAACTTCTTCCTCAGGGAAATCATTGAAGAGGAACGTCTTAAATGTCAAAGAAATGGCGATTGAGGGAATGTCAATGTCACCGACATCCTTCTGTCCCCAACAATGTCGTCTCCTTCCTCACAACCTCCATCATCGAATCAAACAAGGTAGGGAGGGTGTTTGAATTATTTTCCCTTACATGTTCCTATTATTCTTTGGATTTAAGTATTATAGTTGCTTTATACCACTCAAATGCAAAGAGTGTGGGTCATTCAAATATGGATCGTCCTCACCAAATTTATTTGGATAATTCTTTTGTTCTTCACGATGGAGGAGGATGGTTATCAACCGCGACGAAGGCGAAAAAGGAAAGGGCACCGACCTGCGACCCCCGCTGCCCACGACCTTTGTGCCCGACAACGATCCACTGCCCGCGGCCTCCACACCCATAGTGCTCCGGCACCCACAACCTCTACACCCAACGGCGCTCTGTCGCTGCTGCTAGTCGTGCCACCTCGTGGCCTCACTGAGCCACCCCGCAGCCTGCCTCACCACCCCGCCATCTAGCTGCCCCGCCCGTGGCCCTCCGAGCCTCCCCGAGGCATCACGCCATCCATGGCTAACCGAACTAATGGCTGATCCATCCCATGCCTTCATGGCGCCACCACATCCATGTTCCATCTGTGACAGAGTCTCCCCATGGCTGAGATGCCACACACCTTCGGGGCACCCCCGCGGCCTCGAACCGTCCATGGCTGAACCACTTCGTGGCCCTCCCAGCATGTCGGACTGTCTAGCACAGGTCGGGCCTTACACAGCGTGTCGGGCCACCTAACGATATGATCCAAACCCAATGGTCCATGCCACCGAGTGGGACGGACCTGACCTAGCGGGTCTGTCCGGGTTGACCAAAACTGTGTCAGGCCGGGTCGGTCGAATCGGGTCGGACTGGACCCGGACCCACTTAAACCCATTACATACTTTTAGCCATATCATTGGCATCAGTCATCTGTTTGACGAACCATCAGTGGCACAGGAAACATTGGAGTGAGTTGGTCCCTTTGTTATACCCCACTTGAGATTTGGATAATGATGGAGTACGGTCAGGTAGGATCAAGCACGAATCCAACAGGGCCCTCAGGACTAAAAGGGTATTAACATATAGATCGGGCATCTGATTGAAGCACCGTATATTGCATTGAGACCCTGATGACGTGGCTGTCCTTTGAGATACTTCTTCATGAGACTTTTTAAAAATTGGATTTTCGACTAGTGTCTTGTGGAGTGGGCCCTCCCAGAGACAAGAGAGCATAGTGCGGGAACCCTATAGCTGGTCGTGGTGTGAAGAATGAAGAGTGATCTAATGTGGATCAGAACCATGCGATCATGTGTGGGTCAGCACTGAGCGATCTTGTGCGGGCTAGCAACAAGTGATTATGTGTGGGTAATCACATAGCGATCCTATGTGGGTCAGCACCCAGCGATCATGTGTGGGTCAGCACCGAGCTATCATTTGTGGGTCTGCCTCTTAACAGAGAATGATGATACAGTGGTTACATCTAATCATATCTACATCTATATTTAAGTTATACCTGGCGTGAGAAAAGTTAGTGCATGTGTGGTACATTCCATTGTGGTAATACCTTGGTGGTATTCTTCTTTGAGGCGTACCTTTTTGGTATTATCCTTTGTGGTTTTCTTTCCTTGGTGTAACAGATGAGATTTGGGCTTTTGGGTTGGACCATGTGTTTCCTCATGATTGAGATGGGAAAACATGATAACTTAGGTATATATATGGTCATATACCTAACACTACTGGAAAAATACCCTATACCAACGGTTCCAAACCGTTGGTATAGGTCCCCAAACCGTTGGTATAGGTTATACCAACGGTTTGGGGGACCGTTGGAAAGTAAGCCGTGACAATAGGTCTATACCAATGGTTTTGGGAAAACCATTGGTATAGGCTCTATACCAACAGTTTTGAAAACTGTTGGTATAAGTAATTAGAAAATCTATACCAACGGTTCTCAAAACCATTGGTATATGTATTTCAAAAAAGAAACACCTGGGGGGATTTGATCCCAGGACCACTAGTTTATAACTGAAAGACTTAACCACTAACCTAACATGACTTTTGTTAACATAATTCCATAAAAATATATATTTATTGTTCTAATTATTTTAAATTTTGATATATATAATGTTCTCCGTAGGTTGATTCCAAAAAAAACACTAGACTTTTCCCAATGTTTCTCAAAACCATTGGGAAAGGCCTAGACTTTTCCCAACGGTTCTCAAAACCGTTGGGAAAGGCCTTTCCCAACGGTTCTCACAACCGTTGGGAAAAGTCTAGTGATTTTTTTGGAATGTTTGGCCGAAGGTTGAATTTTGGAGGCCCTTTGCCAATGGTTTTGGCAAACCGTTGGGAAAGGGTAGCCTATCCCAACAGTTTTCCCAAACCGTTGGCAAAGGGCCTCCAAAATTCAACCTTTCCCAATGTTTTGGCCAAACCGTTGGGAAAGGTGGCCAAAATATGGGCTTTTCCAACATTTTGGCCAAACCATTGGGAATGTTGGCCAAAATATGGGCTTTCCCAACGGTTTGGACAAACCGTTGGGAAAGGGTACCTATACCAACGGTTTGACAAACCGTTGGTATAGAAGCGTTGGGAAAAATCATTTTTCCAGTAGTGTAAGAAAGTTTTACAGATGACATCATTCTTTGAGGTTTATACTTTGTGGATTTTGTGAGACCTTGAGGGTCTTAGGGTCCCTACTGAGTACCATTAAACTCACCCCTGCATGGGATATACCCGCACATTGTTGTGTTTGGTGTAGACGACAGATAGTGTTGATCGAGACTGAGGGTACCAAGACTGGAGGAAGCTTGTAGGTGGACCCTAGACAAGGAGTACCATGTAGATGATTGTTCGAGAGCTGTACCTACCCTTATGAAGGATCATTGGCGGGTGATCATAAGAGTTGTTTTATTTTACTTGTACTTTCAGTTTCTTGTACATTTCAGTTGGGCTTATATTCTGGACCCTTTTAATTATTGTACTCACTCTATTTACTATTTAGTCTACTTTGGTTCATATCATGTTGTGTGATTGGTTGTGTGTACATAGAGGTTATAAAGGAAATGCCTTCCAAGTTTTAGAGAATACCACTTTAGTGCTAGTCGCCAACCACTAGCCTATGGAATGTGGGCCTGGGGTAGTCACGGCACGGGCCCTGGGGGACGGGTCATCAAAAATTGGTATTAGAGGAGTTGTTTCTACTGAATAACTAGGACTCTAGTATTTTTTAATGGCAATCATGTTAAGTATAGTGTGTGTGGTTATCATTTTAGGGACTCCATTACTTGTGCGGAAGATGACGTATCCATACACCAGGATCCTGACTTCTGATTTCTTACTCAGTGAATGAAAACACTGATTGTGTGTGTGTTTTCTAGAGTTTTCTTTATGATCTATTGATTCAGCTCACCAGGTATAACATATTGACTGTAGTGCACCTGTTTCTTTTTAGGATGAATCCACACAGACAGCCAGCTAGGGATATGAGAGTAGTATGCACTAATATCCCACCGAACGATGAGGCCTCAGTGTAGGGCCATTTTCCAATAGAGGCACTAGCGGAGGCAACATCGGTACCATTACCCGTTGGGTCACCAATTCCATTATCCCCAATAGCAGTGGGTGCGTGCATCTTGTGCGCATTGCACAAGTTCTAGTTCCAGAGGCCACCCAGGTTCATGGGAGAGATGGACCCACAGGTTGCTGAGGATTGGATGGAGGCTGTAGTAAGAGTTTTTCTACTGGTAGGGACACCCTCTGATCTCATGGTGATACTTGCATCCATCCATCTACATGAATCAATAGGTAGATTTTGGAGCTTTATGCTCTAGGTTAATGATGAGGTGATGCTTCTATGGGTAGACTTCGAGAGCCTTTTTCAGGCAGAGTTTGTCCCAGCGACTCTTCGTGCAGTGCACATTCAGCAGCCACTTCATCTACAATAGGGAAGTATGACTATGGCTCAATACTATGTGAGGTTCACTGAACTCTCATGATACTCCATTGATATGGTGTGGGTCCCATTCTTTAGGGACCAAATATTCGTGATAGGACTTAGGCAGGAGATCAGGGCTTCGATGATCTCACTCAGCATCCCGATGCAAGCGGGGGTGTTAGATAGAGCACTTTTAGAGGATATTTTCCTTGCGGACTAGTCACCAGTAGCGATACCCACTACCTGTCATCATGTTGTAGATTATTATGCATCTGGAAACAGATACATGACAAAGAGGTCCAATAGTACTAGACCTACAGGTAGACGACCACGAGATTCAGGGTTGGTTGTGTGTGGAACACGATGCAGAGAAAGTCCTGTCAGGAACTGGCTGTGTTACACATGCAGCGGGTAGGGTCACATGGATCGTGACTGTCCGACCCTCCATATTTATGACCAGTAGACAATCAAAGGACCACCCTGGCAGAGATAGAGGATCGAACAAGGAGGTCTGCAAGGATCATTCTTACGTGGCAGAGGAGTAGACCGTGCAGCTGGTGGTGGGTGAAGATTCGAGATGTTAAAGCCACCACCACCAGGAGGTCCACCCCGACCGTAGGGAGAAGGTGGATAGGGGAGAGCTCAACTCTAGTCAGTTGAGGCCTATGATCACGGAACTCCAAAGATGATTCGAGGTATGATATGTGTCTACTCAACCATAGTTGTAGTACTTATAGACAAAGGTGCCAGTCATTATTTTATTGCAACTGCCCTCTTTCGAAGCACGATGATTTTGACAGAGCTATTGGCTCGACCCTTATGGCTAGAGACTACTACAGGAGCGGATTCAATGATTACGTACTGGTGGTGGCATGGTGAGCTTACACTATGTGGAGGGATCTTCGGCTGGGATCTCTTAGTAGCAGCTTTATGGCCTTACAACGTCATCTTGGGTATGTACTGGTTATCTATAGTCCATGCTCAGATAGACTGTATTAGGCACAAAGTGTGGTGTGTCCGCACAGATGGGACCATGATTACCTTCAATGATGAGAAGGGATCCTATGTAACATAGGATAGACTTACCCGGAGGATATTCCATCTGATCACTCAATAGTTAGATAGCCTTACCCTCGGAGCAGTTGATGTGGAGATTCCGAGCTATCATGTAGTGGTAGACCAGTACGCAAATTTTTTCCCTGATGACGTTCATAGTCTACATCCTTACAGATAGGTGGAATATTACATGGAATTGTACCGTAGGACGACACTGATATCTACACCAGCATTTAGGATGGCTCCCATGGTGCTTCATGAGCTACGGGTATAGCTAGAGGACTTACAGGGGAAGTGATTCTTCTAACCCAGTGTATCTCCTTGGGCAGCCCTGATATTGTTAACCAAGAAGGAGGAATTGAGCATGAGACTTTTTGTTAACTATAGGCACCTGAGCTAGGTGATCATCAAGAACAAGTACCCACTTCCGATGATTGACGACCTGTTTATCAGCTGAAGGGATCACGGTGGTGCTTGATGATTGACCTCAGTTCAGTCTATAACTAGCATAGAGTACGAGACAAGGATGTGCAGAAGATAGCTTTCAGATGTCGATACGACCATTATGAGTTCTTGTTTATGCCATTCAGTTTGAAAATCGCTCCAGAAGTGTTCATGGGACTCATGAACATGATCATTCATCCATTCCATGATTGATTTGTAGTACTGTTCATCATAGACATTCTTATTTACTCGACTAGTGGGGAGGATCTTGACTATCATTTGTAGGTGGTACTGCACACACTCTGAGAGCACTAGCTTTATGGTAAGCTATTGTAGTGCCAGTTTGGATCCAAGAGGTTCCCTTTTTGGGACATGTCATATCAGAGGCTGGAGTTGCAATGGATCCAACAAATATTGAGGTCGTACATGCTTGGGAGCCACCCAAGAGTGTGATGGAGGTACAGAGTTTCCTGGGTTTGGATGGATACTACCAAAGATTTATACCATATTTCTCCAGCGTTGTGGCACCACTATCATCCTTGATGAAGAAGGGGTAAACCTTCATGTGGTTGGAGAGATTTCGGAAGAGTTTTCAGGAGCTAAGGCAGAGGCTAACTACTGCCCCCATCTTGAGACATCCAAAAGTGGGCATAGGGTACTTAGTCTACTGTGATGCATCAGGGACCGGGCTCAGATGTGTCTTGAGGCAGGAGTTAGTAGTGATCACATAGGGTTCTCGATAGTGGAGACAACATGAGTAGAACTAATCTACCCATGACTTGGAGTTAGAGGCAGTGGTCTTCTCTTTGAATATGTAGCGATATTACATGATGGGTGATCATTTTACAGTGTACTCTAATCACAGAAGCCTCAGGTATATCTTCTCTCAGAAGGACCTAAACCTAAGACAACTATGTTGTATTGAGTTTTTCCTAGACTATGACTTCGAGATAGTCTATACTCCTAGGAAGAAGAACTTTATAGAAGACAAACTCATCAGTAGATCTGGTATACAACTACTATGGAATGTGATGGAGTATCTGGCTATATTGAAGATATCACTACTAGAAAAATGGCTTATACCCACGGTTCAAAACCGTTTGTATAGCCTCAAAAACCATGTGTATAAGCTATACCCACGGTTTTGGGAGCCGTGGGCTGGAGTGGCGTCGGTATAGGTCCCAGAACTATACCCACGGTTTACCAAACCGTGGGGATAGATTGTTTTCCATTCTGTCAAACCCTCTCTGTGTTGTCAATGCTTTATTCACATGGATGTAAAACTGTGGGGGTAATTTTTTTTAAAAAAAGTCGGCAGGTTTTGAACCCGAGACATCTGGCATCCTACACATCTATGGTGCAGCATTCTTGCCACATCAACTACGACAATCACACTTTCTTATATGTATATTTTTATGAATATATTATATATGTACGAATTAGATAAAAAATGACAGCGAGTTTCGGGAAAAATTCAGCCGCGAGTTTTGAACTCGCGTCTTCCTTAAATAACCCAGCGCGCTTCTCCAACATACCTAAATAGCTTTTAGACTTATTAATTTGTATCAACATAAATATATTAAAACAAACTGTGGGTATAAGTGGGAAAACCATGGGTATAGGTTTTCCTGCCAATTTTATTTGTGTCATGTGGATTTTTTTTTCACCATGGGAAAGCTATACCCATGGTTTTTAAACTGTGGGTATAGGTCTTCCAAAAAAACCCATATACCCATGGTTTTTCCAAACCCATGGGTATAGACCTTGAAAAAAAAACATATACCCATGGTAGGTTCAGGTCCTTGGTAGAGTTGTCTAGGTGGCATGCTGCTTAGCTATTCCATCTTAGTTTCACGAGGTGCATGACATCATCCACATATCCCAGCTGAGGAGATACCTTCACGACACTTCCCACAACATCGACCATGGTGAGATGGACGTCTACGATGGGGTGAATTTTTTGTAAGTTTTATTAGAGATAGAGGATCGATAAGAGTGTGTCTTTGATGGGTGGTCAATACCTTTAGTGTGCATTCGCTGGCAGCACGGGAACCTCCAGAATAGCACATGGGATCGGGAGGCTCAGATTCGTTCTCAGTACCCCCACATGTTCCCTTAGGTTGAGTTATGTCTTACGGGGATGTAAAACACTGAGTTGGGGAGAATTTAAAGACCCAAAATTTCCATTTAATTTTTTTTAATTAAATGGTAATTTTACAAATCCGTGAGAATTGACGGCACATGATTCTGAGTGCTGGAGTGCACACAATGAATTTCTTAACTTTTGTTTGGTTATGTTCAGAAAACGTATGAGCAGGTTTTTTTGAACATTTGAACCGTTGCATGAAATTGAAATCCAAGGGCACCGTTGAATTTGTAGCACCGATATTCTCTTATAGAGACCTTCACCTCGACCACAGTAGTTTGAGGGTGGAAGTTAGTTTTTCACTTATGTGTGAAAGAATAAAATGAAATAAAATGGTGTAACATTTTATTTTTCTTTTTATATTCAAAAGTCCATGTGGATGTTTCATAGGTGAGGAACACCTGATCTAAAACTCCCATGAGATTTTCTGGTGGTGGTGACCACCTGAACTAACCTCCCATGAGAGGTTATGGTGATGGGGACCACCCGAGTTTAAAATCCATTTGAACCTCCCACTTAAATGTGGGGAAGTCTCTTGAACTTCCCCTTAACTAATTATGCCACCCTCCATTAATTAATATACCAACTGAAATAATTAATTATTTAAATTTGAAATTATGAAAAAATATTCTATAATTTTTTCTAATTCATTTTAGGTGGAATTGTGGGAAACTCTAGGAAAAAGGGAGAAAATTGAAGAAATGGGAGAAATATCACCAATGAAGAACACCAATGAAGAATTTTGACATCAACTTCTATTTCTTCTAGAGGGAAATCATTGATGAGGAACATCTTCAATGTCAATGAACTGAAGATCGAGGGAACACTGACGTCACTGATGTCCTTCTATCCCAAACAACGTCATCTCCTTCCCCACAACCTCCGTTGATGAATCAAATGAGGTTGGGAGGGTGTTTCAATTATTTTCCCATACTCTTTCATGTTATTCTTGCAATTCATGTATTATATCTGCATGCTACCACTCTAATGCAGATAGTGAGTGCCAAACAAACATGGACCGTCCTCTCCAAATGTCATGGGATAATCCCTGTGTTTTTCTCGATGGAGGAGGATGGATATCAACCTCAACAAAGGCGACAATGGCAACGTCGCCTCCCCACGGCCGCCGCCACCCACAACCTTTTCACCCCATGGAACTCTGTCGCTGCATCCAATGGTGCCACCCTGTGGCCTCGACATGCCGCATCACAACCTGTCGCACCGCCTCGCGGCCTGCCTACACCGCTCAGGGCCCTCTAAGCTGCCACGACCCTCCAAGCCACCCGAAGGCCTTGCGTCATCCCTGACCGAGCTGTACCGTATCCTCACAAAACCATCGCGGCCGAGTCACCCCACAAAATAATTCCGTCTATTGTAAAAATATCATGCACCCTTGCGCTGTCTATGGCCCAGCCGCCCCACACCCTTGTGTCACCCCCACGGCCTCGCGCCATCCTCGACCAACCCGTCTCACGGTCGAGCCGACACGGCCCCTGGAGGCACCCTCGGGGATGAGCTTCCCCATGGTCAAGCATCCCCGTGGCCGAGTGTGGTCCGCGGTTGAGTCGTCCAACACCCTCGTAGCACCCCCATGGACTCACGCTATCTGAAGCCGAGATGCCCCGCCCCGTGGACGAGGCACCCCGCATCATTGCGACACCCCCACAACCTCCTGCCATCTGCTGCCAACCTACTCTATAGCACTCGTGGCCTGCCAGACCACCCAGTGGGCCAGGCTACCCAGCACAGGCCGCGTTGGTCCCACAGGGTCAGACATGACCCGAACCCCTTTGAGCCATTACGTACTTTTGGACATATCTTTGGTACCGATCGTCCGTTTGATGAACCGTTAGTAGCACTGGAATCCTGGGAGTGCGACGGTCCCTCTGGTATACCCCACATGATATATGGATATAGTGGGGTACAGTCAGGTTGGATAGAGCACGAATCCAACTGGGCCCTCAGGACTAAAATTCTAATAACTTACAGACTGGGCTTTCGATTGATGTGTCGTCTATTACATTGGCACCCCTATGACGTGGATCTCCTTTGAGATACTTCTTCATGAGACTTAGTGGTAGTTGGAGTATCAAACAGTGGCTTATAGAGCGAACCATCCCAGTGAAAAGCTAGTATATTGTGGTAACCCTGTAGCAGGTTGTGACATGGAGAATGAAGAGTGATACTATGTAGGTCAGCACTGATTGATCCTATGTGTCTTGAAAAGAGGACTCTCCCATAGAAAAGTGAGAAAAGTGCGGAAACACTATAGTTGACTATGATGTGAAGAATGAAAAGAGATCATGCGTGGGTCAGCACCAAGTGATCATGTGTGGATCAGCACCTAATGATCCTGTGTGGGTTAGAACCTAGTGATCCTATGTGGGACATCACCAAGCGATCCTGTATTCATCAGCACCCAGTGATACTGTGCGGGTCAGCACTGAGCGATCATTTGTGTGTCTACCTCTTAATACAGTAAGTTGATTCTGTGGTTAAATCTAATTATCTCTACTTCTGTACTTATGTTATACCTTGTGTGTGCTGAGTTATTACCTGTGTGGTACTTTCCCTTGTGGTAATACCTTGGTGGTATTCTTCTATGAGGCATACCTATGTGGTATTTGCCTTTGTGGTTTTCCTTTCTTATTTTGAACAGTTGAGCTTTGGGATTTTGGGTTTGACCCTGTGTTTCCTTAGGATTTAGATGGGTATACTTGATAACATAGGAATATGTATGGTAATATATCTAAGTAGGGTTGGATGTTTACTTCATGCTTTAAGGTTTATCTGTTGTGGATTTTGTGAGACATTGAGGGTCTAGGGGTCCCTAATGAGTGTCGTTATACTCACCCTTACACGAGATATTCCTGCACCTTGTTGTGTTCGGTGCAGATGACATACATTGTTGATCGAGATAGAGGGTACTAGGACTAGAGGTGGCTTGGAGGTTGACCCTAGATGAGGTGTACCGCAGAGACGACCGTTCGATAGATGTACCTACCCTTTAGGTAGGATCCTTGGTGGGTGATCACAGGATCTATTCTTGTTTACTTGTACTTTCAGTCTCTTGTACTTTTCAGTTGGTCTTGTATTCTGGCCCCTTTTACATAATGTACTCACTATGTTTACTATTCAGTTTACATGTGTTTGTATCTTGTTGTGTGCATGGTTACAGGTTCTTAAAGGTTATAAATGCAATGTCTTCCAAGTTTTAGGGAATACACATTTTGTTCTAGTCTCCATCCCATAGCCAATGGATGGTGGTCTTGGGGTAGTCACGACATTGGACCCAGGGGAAAGGTCATGAACTGTTAGAACTGGGCCCCACCCACCTGTTGCCCCGCAGACATGTGGTCTGCACCCATAGGCCCACCCACGTGCCTAAACGGGTCATCTGACTAATGATTGTCCCCACAGGTCCACACATTTCCTTTCCAGTGTGCATTTTCCTCACTCAAACACAACCTTGGAAACATCCTATAAGGTCTCCCACCATTATCAATACTCCAGGGCAAGAACACTTAAATGTGGAGTTCAAACCAAGTATTCTCTTGAAAAGAAAGGTTCACCATCTTGACCTGATTCGTAACAATATGACATTTAACCCTTTATCATTTGGGGTTGTTACAATCACCCCCTCCCCCCTTTAGAGAACAACGTCCCCATTGTGTGCCCTATATCTCAACCGAGGCAGTGAGCCACAATTAAGGTTGTGCTCCTGCACTGATACAAAATGTGACAACCAGGCCCCACCCACCAGTTTCCCCACAGACATGTGGTCCCTACCAAAGGTCCCACCAACGTGCCTAAATGGGTCATCTGACTAATGATTTTCCCCACAGGTCAACAGTTGTATTTTCCAGTGTGCTTTGTCCTCACTCACACACACCTTAGGAAACTTCCCAAAAGGTCACCCATCCCGATCACTACATAAGCCAAACCCTCTTTATTGTGTAGTTCTAACCAGGTAGGCTACTGAAAAGGAAGATGCAACTTGTTGACATGAGTTGTATCGTTAATCACTTAACCCTTTATCATTCAGTGGAGTTACATCCTATTTCACATATCTACTTCCTTTTCCAAACAAAAAACAATATATTGTACTCTAATAAAATTTTGTAGCATCCTAATCCAAATTAATGGGTTGAGTTGGAATTCCACATGAACTTAGGCGTGTTTTCCCTTATGCCAGATACTTCTAACTAGCTGTGAGGGTCTCAAGTGTTGCCATGAAGAGACTATAATCTCAATCAATGTGAACAGAAAAAATAAATAATTAAACATGTAAATAATATATAGCTAGAGTAAGAAGAAACCAAGAGCATACCAATAGTAATAATGTATTTAAAAGAAAAAAACTCAAACTTGAGTACAAGGAAATGACCTCCCAATAAGCCGATCAAAAATACAAATAAGAAAATAAAAAAGTACAAGAGGATACTTTCTTATCCAATTACACATATCACCATGATCTCTATAATCTTAGTGATCTATTCGATAATATAATCAAATAAGGCTTCATCCTATCCTATACTTACAATGAGTGAGGGATGGTCGGGTACCCGATCTTATGGTTACCCGAGTAGGGTGTCAGTGTAACTCAATTTTACAACACCAATGTGGTCTAGTTCAAATCCTTTATTATGTAGTATATGTGCATGTGATATGATCAGATGAAAGTAAACACAAAATGCATTATTGTGAAACAAAAAATATATTCACACAGCACACATAAGATATATAAATCATGAAGCAAGAATTTATGTAGTTACAAATATTTCATGAACATAGTCATAGTTTCTTCAAATCCATTCCATAAGGACAACCATAAATAATTTTGTAGGTGATGAAGGTTTATCCATAAGGATGTTCTCATACTTCCCACCTTTTTATGAAATGATCCCTAGTCAGCTATCCTTTTAACTATCTATAATCCATGTTCGTAGGAACCCATACTGGTATAATCTATGCAACATCTTCACCTGACACATGGAAGGAGATCTCCCCTGCTATATATAGTCTTATTTCACCCCCACCCATAGCTTTAATATGGGACTTCTAGAATTGTATACAACCAAGGATTTCTAAGAGTATCACTAAACAAAGTCATGTTACTACCCATAGAGATTCCCTATTGTCTATTATGATGGAGGTCATGGGTTTGAGCTTTGGGGAAGGTGTAATAAAAAATCATATGGTAGAGGACAATACCTACCATGTGTCACATGTTGACATGAGGATTCCAAGACCAGTATGGAATCATATGAACCTGTGTAGTAGGTGGTTAAAAAGATAGCTAATCAGGGATCATTACAACTTGATTTCAAGATCCCCACTATATATCCTCCTATCATAATCACCATATCTTTTCACATCAATATACCTTAGGTTCTTTTGGTGAACCATAACATATCATTACCTTACATTGTTTTCTAGTACCCGATGAACCAATTAACTACTTCTAGGTTCTATAAGTACATAATATACAATGCTATACTATGTATGGTCTTATGGTTCACTATAAAATATGTGTATATACTCTGAATGTTCATCCATTACATCCTATACTAATACCTTGATTGTTATATCAAAACCAATACATCATAGGTTTTCATAGTATGTTGTTAGAATTCATACCCATCCTCACATCTAAATGGTTGTGTATGGAATGGGGCATATTAATCAATATATTCTGTCACTAACCAAGATGTTTAGGAGAGTAACCTATAACCACTCTTTCAGGAATTGGTGAGGTTATACAACTAAGGATATATTGAAAATTAATTAAACACGCTTTATTTAATAATTTTCCCAATATGTATCTAACAATATAAGAGAAGGATTCGATTTCATAGTGTATTTGGATTACTAGACGTATATAAATACGTCATCTAAAATGAATAAAACATCATCATTATGTAAAAATACACATACCCATCATAACCCCCATAGATCTTCTAAAACTGACATAGGATACCCTTGGGAAAACATATAAGGAAATGGTGAGCAAGAAATTCTAGTAAGGGAATAGACATAGAAATAAATAATAAAATTATAATGAAGGTTCATAATAGGATATGATAAAGGGAGTGATCATAAGCTTGAAAACATGGAATTAAAAAATAAAAAAAAAATAATTTCTTGGAATATTAGAATATATAGAAACAAATAAAATAACATTATAATCATAATTCAACATTCACTTCTAATACCATCATTATAATTTTTGAAAAATCACTCTAGTTATGACTCCCATTATCATATTGTAAAAGGTCCCAAGGTTGATTAAGTTTGTAATATCCCTGTCAAGATTTTTTGTATCACTGAGAGGGGGTGGGAGTGAATCAGTGATATCTTTTCTTCTTTTTATATTTACTTACTTATGAGGAAACCTTATTCTCTTTTTAAAGAATAATTTCCATGATGAAAAATCAATTACACTAACATGTGAAAATAAGAATTTACGATATTCACTATTCAAAAATAATTTATATGTCGTTTGTATGGTTTGGGAAATCATTTTGTGTTGAATACAATGACTTGTAAATTCCCATACACTCGTGTAGCAGTATGATGAATACAATAGTGCATGTGCTTCCTGCATCAGGAAATGATATAAGATAATTTCTGTAACAAACATGTTATAGTTCTTTGTGATCAACTTTCAAACATTTGATCTTTTTATAACAATTATTCACTTTCTTAGACATATGCTTGTACAAAAATATCTAGGATTCATAATTAAACTATTTATTATTGAAAAGTCTTGTTGCTCAATACAATAATATACCTCTATCAAAATACCAACAAAAAAATTCTGTAATTCTTCTTCATAAGTCAGAAAAACTCAATATGATCTTCTCATTCCAATAATTCATCCCAATATAATGATTAGATGAATATGATATTGCCTCTTCTCCTTTATTTATTTATCCAAAAATATTATTCGAGAAAACTAAATTAGGAATCCTATTCTCACTAGAATTTCAAATATTTTCTCTCTTCACCTATGAACAATATGCATGTGAGGAAAAATACAATGTACATTCATATTTTATAGTTGAACCAAATGAGGTTTGGGTGTGATTCTGAAAATGTTTCCCAATCAACCAAATATTTCCAAAAAATGAATTCTCCATGAATTATGGGGGGCATTTATGAATTATTTAATGATTCTCAACTCTTCTTGAAACATATTGAATCTTATGAAAAATTCATATTTTATTATAATTATTTAACAAACATCAATATGATTATAATTCTCCATTCAGATTTCCTAAAATTATTTGTTCATTATGATTATTCTTACCACTTGCATATATGAAAAAATAGATAAATTTACTATTCATAGAAAACATCAGTCTAATTATGATTCTAATTTCCCTATAATATTTATTCATTATGATGAGGACATCCTGTGACTTCAAATTTCACAACTCATGTACAAAATAACATAACTAAAGACAACCCATTACGTGTCACTATACTAATTGGAAAACCAATATGTTCGTTTTGATTTCTTTATTATCATGAAGATAGAAGAATCATATATATGATGGATTTTGATCCACATGTAAATAAAAACTATTGAAAACAAAATCAGTGTTCTTATTTTCATTCTTGAACCACTTAATAAGGAAGTTATTTTTTCAGGACCCACTCAAAAAGAAACCAAAAATTCATTTTGATGGTAAATTTTTTACTACATTTTTTATTGATATCTCACTTTCCATTTTTATATTTCCCTAATAAAATTACATCCTTTTCCATTTCATTGGTCCTAAGAATTCCAAATGAAAAAAATTATACCTTTGATGATTATTATAGAAAACTGAATCTGATGTGCTAGTATCAGCCACTCTGAATTAAGAAACTTTTTTATTTTCTAAATATGATACTAATAAACAATCATCACAAAACTAATTTCTCTTTCTTAATGACAAAACTAATTAAAATTTATTCTCTGTATCTTTAAATATTTTGGATTTAGGTCTATCTAAAAATTAGAATCTTCAGTTTCTCTCATTAGGATAATGCAATCCTTCCAACCATTAAGAAAAATCTTAATTTGATGACCTGATATCAGAAATATTTGACTTCAGTAACTTCATCCTTTCACAAAAATTGCCTTTTAAAAATGACATCTTGAATATGATTATGTTGAAGATTATATTTAGTGTCATCTGACTAATAATGGAATGTATTGTAACTTTTCATTCTTCCATCATCATAATTTTTTCCATCCCACCCTAAATACAGTGGGAAAATCTCTAAAACATTATTTAATCATGCTAGAATCACTAGTTTTTCAACTTACATATGATACTTGTGAATTAAAAAGTAACATGAATCATTAGATTTATATCAGGGTCATTTAGACTTTTATTCACTTCCACATTATGATCAATATCCTTTCCAGACAAAGGCTGGTTCTGTTGAACAATTTCATCTAGAAAAAATCTTCCAATTTCAATGAACATTATGAAGCATTGTGAGTTATATTTCTTGAATATGATGGACATTCTAATTTTCAGCTTTTTAAAAGTGATTTTATTTATCTTATTTGACAACAAAATACAACATTTTTCTAAAAAAACATTTCTCACATCCAAAAAACCTTCATCATCAATCTTGGTCCCAACAATACCCCTTTAGATTTTTTTTCATCCAAGATTCATAAATAACTAATCATCAAAAACTCATGCAATGTATTATTTATAAAAAAACAATACAGCTATGTGATCTAACTCATAGTAGGAAAGAAGAATTATTGACAGCTAAACCATGTTGTCCAAAAGTAGTGACTATGAAACTTATTTAACATTTTTCACAACATTATTTTTTAAATTTCTAGAAAATAAATGTTTTTGACAACCACTTCAAAAAAATAGTTAAAATATTTCACACATTTAAATTCTAAATTCACCTATTACCCCCAACTCCCCCTTTATACATTCTTCTTTAAATCATTTAGCACATATTCAATGGATAGATTTATGATAAAATTCACCCCACTTACAACACTATCAACAGACAAGATGGGATAGGGAAAAACACACACCTCAACATTAATAAGAATGTGGTTAGACGCCTATGTTTAACTTAGTTTTTGAAATGGTTTATTCGGTAAATATTTTCAAAAATATCAGCAACATAATCTGATGTAGGAACATACTCCAAATTCAACTCCTTCTTCTCCACATTTTGTTTGAAGAAATGATATTTGATATCAATATGTTTTGGATTAGAATGTAGTACCAAATTCTTGGTAAGGTTTATTTCACATTTATTATCCCATCCCAAGAGAACAAGTAACATCAGTTCTAAAAATAACTATTCCAACTAAGGTTTCATCTACATGTGTTGGGTAATGTCTTGAGTGGACGGAATATACATATCTTGAACCAAGATAAAAGTTTCTGAGTTTTTTTCATTTTATTCCAAAAAACTCTAATTTTTACAAAAATACAACTCAAATTGATGTAGATATTATATCATCCCCTTTTGTTTACCAATCAGAATCTAAAACCCAAAACAAGTCAATACATTCTGAGCCATCGTACCTGATTACGAAATTTGTTATTCCTTTTATATATCTGAATATTTTTTATAGAAAGTAAATTTTATTCTTTAAGAGCACTATGAAATATTTTACATAACGCGACACCTTAAACATTATCATGTATTGAGGAAATAAAATATAAAAAATGTTCAATAATCATTTAAAACTCATTTTGATCAACTTCATTGCATTCAATATCAGTATAAAACATTGTTCCTACTAAAATCGATGTGGAAACTGGTTTCTAATTTTTATTTCATAACATCCTATGATGTTCTCTAGCATACTTTTCATGATAATGAAAAATGTGTTCTATATTTTGTAAAATTTGTAACCTAAGAAAGCATTTCATTTCCCCTAACATGGACATCAAAAATATTGTTTTCGTCTCTTCCACAAATCTTTGAGAATTTATTTCACTATTCCCCATATGCATAATGTCATAAACATAAAAAATTACAATGATAGAAAACAATTAACATTAATTGATGTAAATATTTATATCAACTCTTCCTTTATTAAAGTAAATATTCCTCATACAAGTACCCAATTTAAAATACCATGCTCTCAAAGCCTGTTTTCGAGTATACGAGGCATTCTTCAGATTTCACAAATAACTTCGATCATTCCCATAAAATAATCAACAATGATGTTCAATGTAAACATCCTCATCAAGATCCCCATTTTGAAATGAGGAATTCCCATCCATTTGAAAATTTTTGTGACATCATTGTACAGTAATAATGAGAAAGATTCTGATTATTTCAAATCATTCCTCCAGAGGAAACTCTCATCAAAATCAATGACTTCCATTTTTGAGTAACCTTTTCACAGAAATATTTATTTGTTCCTAACAACATTACCTAATTCACTAAGATTATTATATAAGAAACATTTTATAACAATAATTTTTTTGCTTTTCTTCTTAGGTATGAGTTCCCAAATATCATTCCTTTATATCCAATCAAGCTCTTCATTCGTATCCTAAATCCATTCTGGAAGCTCAAAATACTCATTCACATCATCCTGCTCAAATTTTGAATACAAATACATATGTGAAGTTTTTATTATTATTTGAGCCCTTTGATATTGATCACCAATAATTTTCTAATGATCAAAGTTATTTCTCAACCCTGGATGAGATTTTCGAGATTCATCATCTTCACTTCAAATAGATATGTCTGATTCTTATTATTGAGTAGGATTACTATTGTTAGTGTCTTTATCATAATTGTTGAAAAAATTATCATGATTAACATCCTTCTTAGCTCGATTATGTTTACCTTACACATCCTTTTAAATAACCTTTCCATCAATAGGATCAACTATTTTCATTGTTTCTTTATTAAAACACCTATATCCTTTTCTTTCCGGAGCATAGAAATGAAAAATTATATCTTCCTCACCCTTCAAAACATACCCATATTTTTTAAAATAAAATTGTTTCCTTCATTAAAGAGTTATGATACACATAACATGTTTTGTTTCAACACATCAAGATATAGTAATTTCTTAGTCTCCAACATTTCTTTCCCAATGATGACTAATCCGTAACCTTTTATTCTCACATATTCTTCATTTCCAAATATCACTATTCATTATTTAATATCATTGAAATTCATCAAAAACATTAAATATCCTATCATTAGAGAATAGAACCAATTATCCAAGTTTAATTATTGTTCCCCTTTGGTGTCATTCAGTGAAGTTTCTAAAACAAGAACATTTTATTCACCTTTTTATCTCATCATCTTTGACTTTTTAGAATTGTTAATAACATATTGTATTTCCATTATGAAAATAATATATCCTTTAAAAAATATGTCTAGGTTGTTCATAAATTTCACAAATAGTTTCCATATATTGAACCCTATTTTCAATTTTTACACCAACCTTTTCAGGTTTTATTCTAACATCATCTTTAGAATTCTTCCATTAATGATATTGACTCCACCAAAAACATTTCCTTCTAAAATATTTTAAATAGTCGTAATATTATTGAATGAACCAATATATATTTTCCATCTATCAAAATCTATAAAAATACCAACAGTACCCGTATAATGAATATTGTCCATTAAAAATCCATATTGATGGGATTTGTGAACATTTTTTTCAGCAGCCTTCTTATTTTTTTTTTGTTTACCACCATATATTCTATCATTAACCAGATTCTTCTTTTTCATATGGGGTTTCCCTATATCCTTATTGGAACTGGAAGTAATATAAAATTTTATGGATTCAGAATGTTCAGTAACTTATGGATACATGACATTTTTTTATCAACCACATAAATCAATTTACTAGATTTCTTCTTTTCAGAATCATTTCCATCTTTCTTTTTCCTTGTATCAAATTCCTCTTTCTTCTCATCCTTTTAAGGTAACAATTTCTTATCCTTATACGGTTTTTAATTATGATAATATTTTATAGAACCTGATATAGAGTTTTTAAAACATTTACAACTCAATTAATCTTTATAATGTTTTTTGGAAAATTTTACAACACTTATTCTTTCAGTTTAATATTTACAAACATATGTTTACTACGATCATTTTAATTTGCAAGAGATTTAAAAAATTCATCAATATATTTTAATATAATGAGTTTTTCATTATGAAAACCATCTTGATTAATTTTTAATGGATTTCACTTTTTATTTTCATAATATCCTTTTCAATCGTCATAATATCCCTCAGTTATTATTTCAATTCATATTAATGATGAAATTTTAATTGTGATTATCATATTTCAGAACTACTTCTTCTGAACTATTTATTATTCACTATTGCAATAAAAGTATGTTCACGGGCACGATCAGTAGATTTTTCATATTCAGCTTCATTGTATTATTCTTCAATGTCTTTATATAATAATCATATACTTCTGGATATGTATAACTTTTTATCATACCCTATAGAGAAATATTATTCCTTATCACCCTATTTCTTCCATGACATTTCTTTGAATCACTATTCTTCCTCACTATCATATTATTTTTTCTTTAAGAATAATTACACACAAAGTTCCCAAAATCTCTAAATTCAAAACACTTCAAGGAATATTTCCCATTGTATTTACCTATACCATATCTCACATTCTTAGAAAATAAGGATAAAAATTCATCAATGTTTTTACATACCTAATTTTCAATGTTAGAGTAAAAAACATCATATACATCAATAAAATTATGAGTATTTTATATCTTGTAAAATTTTATTGGAATTTCCTAGTCATATTTTGTTTTCAATTTACCAACATTTTCTATTCTCATTTCATAAGAAATGAGAGTACTCTTTAGATCATCCAAAGATAGAGTTTTGGTATCTCAACATTCTAATGAGGAGAGTTTAGTATAAATAATTTTAGGAATAATTCAAAAGATCCTCTCTAAAGCTATTGAATCCACCAAAATTCATGAAGACATCTCATAGTGATGAAAATATCATTCACCCTAGTAAATAAGTCCCCAACAGTGTCACAGTCACCCATTTTTAGATCTCCATACATTAGCCTTCAAATTTGTAGGTTTTCCATATTGAAATTTGTATTTCCTTTATACATGTTTTTAAACATATCCCATAGACATTTTTCAATGGAATCACCCTTCAAAATTAAAAAACATTCTTGATGTTATGTGTTTAATGAATTTTTTTCCCTTCCAACAGTCTCAAGATTCTTCTTAACAACAGATAAAAGAGGATCTTTATCATCAATATGAGGAAATTAATATTTTGCAACATCATAAAAATTATACCCAAGAGACATATGATATGGAAAAATTATATCATTACATATATGATATATTTTACCATAGAGGGTTGGAATACTTTTATTGTTGACATAATTCAGAATCTCCATCAACAACTCTTCAATTATTCTTCAATGAATAAATGAAGGGAGCCATCACCTCTGTTACAACTTGTAATTGCCCATTCATGATTTTTGTATCACTAAGAGGAGGTGGGAGAGAGTAAGTGATGTCACAATCCAACCTAGTATAATATTTTTTTTATTCATTTCTCAGTCTCTCATATTTTGGTTAATTTTTGGTTTTGGGTCCTAGTTTGAAATTTTTATATCATGGATTATTTTTGATGGGTTATGGACCGGTGAATGGGCTCTACACAATTAGTGATAACAATGTAGGAAGACTAGGTTATAGTACGGTTTCCTAGTATTTTAATTAAGAAAATAAAATAATGTTAAATGTGATAAAATAAAATAATCAAATTAAAATTTAGAGAAAGTTTAATAATAATAATGATAATATTTCATTAATATTAATAATATTACTATTATTATTTGATTATTTTTTTATTTTTTTATTATTAATATTAAAACTATTATTATTATTATGATTATTTGATTATGATTATTATTATTAATATTAAAAATATTATTAGTAATATAATTTTGTTAGGGGTTTCTTAAGGAAAATGAAATCTTACCTTCCACTTCACTTCAACAGTAACACCCCCTCTCATACCTTCCTCTTGTGCAGTGTGACATCCCCCCGTATGAACCTACCTTATCTGGCGATCCCCTCCAGTGCTCTCTCCCCAATCTGGTAGATCCTCTCTCCACAATTACCTCATACAATAGTGCCCCTCCTTGTGGTGTGACCTTGTCTTATGGTGCCCCTATCTGTCATGAAACACCTCTAGATAGACTTCTCATATCCATGCAATACCTATGGAGACCGTCCCTCCTTTTAGTGTGTCTGACCTCCCCTCTCCACCCACCGATAGGTATTCCTTTGTTTTTTATATTCTTCTTTTTGTCTTTTCAATTTTTTTGATCCCTAATAGATATGGTTTATGTGCGGTTTGTTTTTTCTCAGATTCTTGGTGGTGAAAAAGGTTTTTTGGGGTGTAATCATCCTCCTCTGAAGGTTTTATCACAATAATGCTTCATAGAGGATAGGGTGTCCATATTGTTTCTTATACGACGTGATATTTTTACACCTTAATAGTTTCTATTAATTATTTTTACATGATTCACACACACCGACACTCTTGGATAGCATAATATAGTGTTTCCAAATAATTATAATTTATTAAAAATATTTTTCTAGGTGATTCTATGTTATTTCAATATAGTTGAATGTATTTTTTAAATAATGTGGTGGTTTTTCAAGTGTTTTTATATCGGTATTCCATGAATGTTGAGAATGTGTCATTAGATGATGGCCCAACCACAGGTGCTCAAGGTGCATACACAGATGAGTTCTAAAATGATAATGGCTCTTTAAAATAAAGTTCTCATTTAACCAAGGTTTTATTAAATGTGTCATTTTTTTTTTGAATTGTATCATTATTATTTTATTAGGATTAATTTTATATTAGGTGTTTGGGATGTTTTTAGATCTTTGGGATTTATGGTGGGGAGTTGCGATCATTTTCGAAGGTGAAAATGCATATTCCTTGGTATGGATATGTATAAATATATATATATATATATTCTGTGAGAATGCTCCATCATGGAATGTCGAATGAGTTCATTGATTTAAGGATATATATGTGTGTGTGTGAGTGAGTGTGTAGATGTGCATGTGTGTAAGCAGGTTATTGCTGCAGTTAGAAATCTTTAGCTTGGCCATACTTTGAGGTAGGATATCCCATGAAAGTTCCTTTTTTAATTTAGGATCCATTAGTTTCTTGATTTTTAAACCCCTATTTATTAGTAAATATTAATATATGTTTCTTTATTAGATTTCATGGAGTTAAAATAATGTTTTAATCTTTGTTTGGTGATAATTAGAGTTCTCTAGGTAAATAACCCACACCACGTGCTTTGTTAAATTCCTTGTTGTTTTTTTGTAAGTTCAAATGTAAAATGAATGGTTTGAAATTTATATGTATTAGAAACATTTTAAATGGTGTTTGGGGTTCCTTTTAGGGGTTTCCCTTGTGGTCCTGGTTTTTATAAAGATACAAAATATGGATTTTAAGGTGTTTTGGCATTTGTCGTTGATAAATGGTTCCTTTGGTGATTTTATAAGAATTTTTTTCTTCAAGGTGTAAAGGAAATGTTTTAAGATGTTTGTGGAAATGGTTTGAAATGGTTATTGGTGGGTTTTCACCTCTTCATGAATAATGTATTTTATCTATGTTAAATGACAGTTTTGTGTAATTTTTAAAATCCCGTTTAACAACTTTGTGAAATTTATTAAAATATTTAGAATGAAAACCCCCATGGTAAGTTCCTCGTCCATTCTCTTTGTATAATGGATGGGATTTTCTCACTGTGAAATCCTGGGGATCCATTATTTGGGTTCCTCCGGGGGGAATCATTGTGTTCTAAATATTTTAAGGCATGAGATTAGACATTGGGGAGACTCAGGGTTATGCCTATTGTGAATTATTATTATTAGATATATCTTGTGATTGGATTCATGACTAAAATCAGCATGATCACCTGTGTTATATATAAGAGACATTTGAACCTAAAATATTGATGGAACTTTATGAGAACTATTTAATTAATGGTAGTTCATGTACTGACTAATGGACAATAGTAGGGGGATATATTTGGGTATATTTCTATGTGATTAGGACCCCCAATATGTCCTGAGTTATGGTGGCCATGAGTTGGTTTGTTTTTTTATTTAATTGTATGTGGCAAGATACCAGGGATGAAGTCTCATGTATTACTATGATCGAGATTGTTTTTGAACTTTGAGGTTCAATTATTTCTATAAGATATTAGTTGTTAGTAGTAATGAATGTAGTACTTGTATGCAGATTTTTAGTTCCCTTGTTATATGAATATTGTGGTGGGTGCTTGTGTAATGTTTACATGGAAGTTATGTGTTAGTATATAAAATCATGTGAAAATTGTTTTAAAGTCAAGTGTATTATGGTCTTTAATTACATATAAAACAAAATAATAACTATCCTATGTTAACATCACACTAATAAAATGATCTTGGATTCAGAAATGAATTAGGGAAATGAATTGTATTTTGATTAGAGTTAAATGAGCAGATTGTTATAATTTTATATATTATAGTTCAAACTTGAAAATTGATGTTTCTTTATTTTAAAGGATGTTTATTGGGATTAATTTATTAGTAAAATATACTATGTTTTAATACTCATGACTATAATTTATTTTTTTAGCTTCAGGTGCTTCTTCTTTATCGGATTTGGTCACCTTAGTGAAATGTTGGTTTAAGGTCAGTGGTGACCTATAGGGTCACAGAGAGGTATGTACAGTTTTATTTTATCATTTCAACTACATTACATTTTCATTTTTCTGATTTTATTTATTTATGTGTCTTTAATTAATGGGAGAAATAATTCCCTCCTACATAATTTTGATACATGACACTAATTTACAGCCTGTGGTGATTGGGAATGCACTTTGAGACATTCTTCGGGCCAATTCAGATGACCTGTTTGGGATTAAAGTAGAATGGTTAAAGAGAAAATGTTATTAGAGGATTTAAATATTATTTTGGATGTCTTGTAGATGATTATTATAAATTTTAGGACACAATAGATAGGTACGGGAAGGGAGTTTTGAACCCTTTCTCATTCTAAACCTCGAGTTTCCATGAGTAGTCTGGGAATTGATTCTTTGTCTTGTCTTCATGTGTTCTGGGATTGAGGGATGACAACAAAGGGGAATCCGTGTTACGTCTTGATTTCACATGGAGTAGATACCCATGTGGGGTTCGAGTATGTCATTTAATCACATCCTAGTTATTGATGATTGTTTGGGGCATGTCTCACTACCATGTCACTGGGTTAAGTGTGATTAAAATATCTACATTCCATTGGTTTGGTGTAATTTAATCATTTTCATGATTTTGGTTGGTGAAAGTGTGTTTTTGAAAATGAAAAGGGGTTTTGAAATTAATTTTTTTTTCTATAAAATGGATCTAAATTAGTTAAATGGGTTTAATTGAAAACATTCTGGTTTGAAAATATGGTACCAATTTAGAGTTGGTAAACAAATGTTTTATATTAAACCTTGGGAGATCCTTAGGAGAATTTTCACATGTGTGAGTACATTTGGGTAGTGTGGGTTGGCACACATGGATGGAAATGTAGAGACACCCATGTGACGGTTCATGGGATGCCATGGGTGTTTATTTAAAACAAATATCATGACCTTTTTTCTAAATTGTTTTTTAGTGGAAATGATTCAAAATAATTGGGCTTTTGTTTTAGAATGTGTATTTTGTTTTCTGGAAGGATGGTTTTGTGTCTGAATAATATCCTTGAAATAAGAAAATTTCTGAAATTGAAATGAAATGGTGATTTTTTAAACATAAATTTCATAGTTGTGTTTGTGGTTTTTAGAATTCTAATCAGTTGTTTGGCATGAGATTATATTTTGGTTATTATTTTATTGGATGTTTCTTTTTGGATTTGTGTTTTGATGTTGATCAGAATATGCTTCCCAGAAAAAAAATCCCTAATGTTCATAGTTTGACATGTATAGTTTCTTGTTCATATCAATTGTTTCCTACGTTTCATGATGATCGAGGTCTGTTATAGGTAGTGGTGTGTCTTGAAGAGGTAAACCAGGTATTCAAATCATTTAGAACACATGTGTTAATTGGTGTTCGTGCTATTTAGGGTTAATTTGAGGGTCTAGATTTGGATGAATTAGATTTTCTTCTCTTCCATCGATGTAATTTTGGATGAAGTGGGAAGTATTTGAGTTCTTCCTCATCTGATGATTCATACCTGGGGAGGTGAAGATGAAAAATAAGGTAAAAGTTCATGAGTATTCGACTTGGCCAACATATGGTGAATTCTTATATTGAACACTTTAAGGAGCTAGTTTACTTTTACCAATAGGTAATTGTATTTTGGATCATTAATGGTTGATAATCTAGTGCCTATCTTCATTCATAATGGTTCACCATCTAGTGATAAGTGGATGCCATAGGAACCTGCTGTTGAGGAGTTATATTCATTGGTTCTAACATTTTGTTCATTATACCACATTCTAGTGGGCCATATGTGTGGCTGATCCATGCACACAAAGCCATCTCGCTGCATCACTCTAAAGACTAACCATTGTTGGGGTCATTTGGGTCACCAAGATATGTTATGTAGGAAGTAATTATTGAAAACGAAGTTATAACCATTGGAATCCAGTTCCTTACTATAAAGCATGAGGTGATTCATTAATTAGAGCTCCATCTGTAGGTCTCAGAGTGAAGCTCATGCATTGTTAGGAATTGGTGGGGGTCTGAATCCTTCCTCTAGGTGTTATGTCCCATGTTGGGATTGAAACTTATAAAAAATCATTCTTAATATCTTACTTTATAAATTGTTCATTCTTCGTAATATTGTGATGGACTTGATCCATTGTAATACAACTAGTTTTACCTATTTAAAAGTATTTCTTTAGAATAAATCGTTTTCCATGACTGTTTAATTTGTTCTTATTTGTATATATTTAAGTTTTTTGGAAGTGATGTTTATAGTTTTTAGTTTTTCATTGGGTTTGAGATCCTTCTAGTGAGTTTCCCTTGGCGCGTGGGTATTCATGGAGGTATAGGTTGGCTAGTGTGGCGAGGATTAGTTTTTCCTAATTTCCCAATTTTATGGGATTCTTCTATAGTGGGATATCCATTTAAATCCTGGTGTTGTTGTTTGGTTTGAATTTTTCATGCTAAATGAATTCTTGTGGTGGAGAGAACCCTCTAATGTTCTTCCCTAGTATTGTGTTGTGGTTTCATCTATTTTAGTTAGGTGTGACTTGAGGTACTTATGGTCACCCTAAAGAGAATGGTTTTTTTTTGCAATTTTTATTGGGAATGCAATCGAATTTTAGTTAAATTTTAGATTGATGAATTTCTGGGGGGGAATGTGTCTGCGGTGGATAGAATTTCCACTGCCAACCTCTAGTACTCTTTTTTATTTTTTTTCTCAGTCTGACATCTTTTGGCGGAAGTATGGGTTTGGTTCCATATTTGAAATTCTTTATTCTTGGATTATTTTGTGGGTTTTGAGCCAATACAGGGGTATTACCTGTTTAGTGTTAACTGTGTAGTCATCCCAGGTGACAGTGCAGTTTCCCAATATCATAATGAAGAATATAAAATAAAGTTAAATGAGATGATAGAAAAAAATTAAAATAATATTTAGTGAGTGATTAGTAATAATAATGATAATATTTCATTAATAAAAATAATATTATTATTATTAAGAATATTTTTTTATTTATATCATTATGTAAATTATTTTTATTATTAAATGATTATCATTATGTGATTAATATTAATATTACATAATTATTAGTAATATAATATTATTATGGGTTTTTTAAAACGTAAATTAAACCCTACCATCCTTTTTTATTCCTCGGTGCAACCCCCACCCCTACCTCCCTCTTGTGCAGTTCGAGATCCCTCCCTACGCACCTGCCTTCTCTAGATAGCCTCTATGGCACTCACTCCCCCATCTAGTGGTGCCCCTCTACGATGTGACCTTGTATGGTGGTGCCCCTCCCTACTAGTGTGACCCCATCCATTGGTGCCCCTCTCTATTACACAACACCTTCGGTCAAAAACCACTTCGGCACGTAGTACCTCCAGAAACCATCCCTCCTCACGGCGCTTCCAGCATCCCCACTTCCCCCACTGGTAGGTATTTCTTTCATTTTTTTATTCTTCATTGGGGGTTTCTTATTTTTTTGATCCCTAATTGATCCGGTTTTTGTTCGGATCATTTTCAAGGATGTTAGGGGGTGAGAATTGTTTTTAAGTGTGTATTATTCCCCAATGAAGGTTTCATCACAATTTCAAACCATTGTCAAAGGTGAATCCATATTTTTATTCTTCTGAAGCAATATTTTGACACTTGAACAGTTTCACATAATTATTTTTACATCATTTTCACAACCCCGACACTCTTAGTTTTCACAATATGGTGTTTCCAAATTTCCCCACCATATGTGGTGGGGTGGTTAGGGCTTGGGGTGAGGGGTAGGTTGCGGGGTCAAGTCCCCAGGCTTGCGATTTACATATAATTTTCTTCCTTGCATGTGTGCCACTTTTCGGTTGTACCCAATTTTTAATATGGTGTTTCCAAATTAGTAAAATTTGTTAATAGTAATTTTCTAGGTGACTCTAATTTTTTTCTCTCATGTGTCCATGGTAAAGTTGTTTAGCTAAATTTCAAATCATGTATTGATAGTTTCTTTTATTAAATAAAATATTTTTCTCACCTTCATAATGCATGTAGATAGTGTACAGTGGTGTTTTCCCATGGATAGAATTTGTTAAAAATAGGTTTTGTGAAGTCCTATGTTTATCTTTATGTGAATACATATGAAATGAGGGATACAAAGTGCGATTTCAGTTTTTTATAAAATTTTGGTTTGTTGGCTTATGATTTCCTATTGCAAGATTTTATAAATAATGATTGGATTATGTTGTGGCTTTGTGAATGAGTCGGTAATTTATATGGTTTGAATTTTTTTTGTGGAAATACATTAAAGAAAGGTTGTTTCTAGTTTTTCAATATTGGTAGATTTTTTTTTGAAATAAATTGGTGGTATTTCAAATGGTTTTATTTTGTTATTTCCTGAAATTTTAGAATGTTTCATTAGATGATGGCCCAACCATGGGTGCTTGAAGTGCACACAACTATGTGACCTCAAATGATGACAAAACTTTAAAATAGTGTTTTCCATAAATTTTTTGTTGGTTTTTGAATCGTATATTGATTTTTTTATTTCGATAATTTTAATTTATGGATTTATGGTTTTTTTGGGTTATAGGGTTTTATGGTAAGGAGTTGTGATCAGTTTTGAAGGTGCACACACTTATTCCCATGTATGGATATTGGTAAATATATATATCTTATATGTGTGTGTTCTTTCATGTATTAGGGAACACTTTAATTGGTTTGAGGATATATATATATGGAGGTGTGTGCATGTGAGAGAAATGTTGCTTTTGTTATAATTATTAGGCTTTTCCATCCTTTGAGGAAGGATATCCCTTGGCCTTTTCTTTTTAATTTCTGATCCATTAGTTTCTTAATATTCAGACCCACATTAATTTATACATATGTATATATGATCCTTGTATTTGATTTATTTGTGTGAAAATAGTCTTTTAATCGTTGTTTTGTGATAAATATATTTTTATTTGTAAATAGCACTAACCAAGTGCTTGGTTAAATTCCCAATTAACATTTTTGGGTAATTAAGAATGTAAATTGCATGGTATAGATTTGTATAAGTATTGGGAAGATGGGAAATAGTGATCGAGGTTACTTTTATGTGTTTCTATTATAGGTTTTGTTTGTATAAAGATACGAATGTTGTATTTTATGGTGTTTTGGCATGTGTCATCAATAAATGGCCCATTTGGAAGTTTTGTAAGAAATAATTTTTTTCAAGATGTAATGGAAATGGTTTGAGAAGTTGATGTACATGTTTTGAAATGTTAATGGGAGGTTTTACAACTATTTTGAAAATATTGATTGTATGTTTGACAAATGTTAGTTTTTTAAAATTCTTAAAATCCCATTTGAAAACATCTTGATATTGGTAAAAATATTTAGTATGAAAATCACAATGCGATGGTTCTCATGCATTATCTATGTATAATGGATTTGTTTTCCTCATAGTGGAATCCTTGTGATCTATCATCAGGGTTCCCTAGTGGGTAATCTTTTCCTTATAATTATTTTAGGGCATGAGATTTGTCCTTAGGGGGAATTGGGGTGAGGGATATTGTGAATTATTATTATTATATATATCTTGTCATTGGATTCATAGCTAGAATCAAATGGCTCACCCCCATTATATACATGAGATGCTGGAACGTGTCCTATTGAGATAACATTCAATGAATTATTGTCACACTCATAGTTCATTTACTAACCATTTGACCATAATATGTGGTTATATTTGGATATATTATTATGGTATTGAGCCCCCCATTTTTTCCCAGGTTAGGGTGGTTGGGCATTTGATAATTTTTTATTTCATCATGTGTGGCATGCTATAGGGGATGGGGTTTCATGTATTGGAATGTTTTATGTTGTTTGGGATCTTCGGTGTTAACCTATGTCTATAAGCGTATAGTTTCTTACAGTAATGAATGTGGTACTTGAATTTATTTTTTCATTTCTCTAGTTATAGGAATATTGTAGTACTTTCTTGTGTAGTTTTTAAATTGAAGTGATTTGTGGGTCTATAAAATATTATTAAAATGGTTTTAATGTCTAAGTGCTTCACGATCTTTCATTCCATAAAAAATGAAAGCATCACAACCATTTTTTAATTATTGATTGAAATCTAATATAATGAACTTGGTTTTAGCGATGAATTAGGGAAATGATTTGTATTTTTTTGATTAATATGAGTAGAAACACATAGTTTGATATATTGTTGTTCCAATTTTTAAAAATGATATTTCTTTTATTTTAAATGGAGTGTATTCAGAATAGTTTATCGAGTTAGACTACTAAATTTTAATAATAATACTTTTTTAGATTCATGTTATTCATCATGCTCGGATTCTGTGGCCATACTGAGGCATTGGTTTGAGGTTGGTGGTGATCTATATGGTCACATGTTGGAATGTACAGTTTTATTTTTTCACCAATTGTAGATTTCATTTTCATTATTCATTTTTTATTTATTGATTTTCATTCAATTATGGGAAAAATTATTCTAATTTGATTAATTTTTATGCTCGACATGATTTTTCTAGCCCATGGGGATCAATAATGCCCTTCGAGCCATGCCATAGTCTGGATCGGGTGACCCCCTCTGTGTTGACCAGGGTTGGATTGTGGAAAATGATATCTTTTTTTCATTTATGTTTCTTTACATTTGAAACAAACATCATCTATTGATAGAAATTATTTCAATATTTAAAAAAATTCAAACAGATATCCATTGGAATATAATTATTTATGAGGTTTAATACTTAAAAAGAGTTGTTACGTCCATGGTATACTTTATAATTGATCCAATACCACAAAATCCTCTAGAAAAAAATCCTTTTGTGTGGAATACATTGAGTCAGATATGCCCTTACACTCGTGTAGAGCTAAGATAAATAAAATATTCATTTTATTTATGTAGAACAAAATCATATAGGATAATTTTTATAACGTGTAACAATTCTTCTTTATCAACATTCACAATATGATCTTTTCAAATAATCATCACTTTCTAGCAACGAATTTTGAAAAAACTTATCTAAATTGTAACAAAACTCAGTCCAATTCCAACATTTGATTACTCAATACCATTTCATAACTCTATTATGATACCACTAAAAAAATTCTATAATTATTATTCCATAGTCCATTTAACTCCATATGATTTTCCCATTCTGATAATTCATCCCGATATGATGATAAGATGATTATGATATTATCTCTTCTCATTTAGTCATCTTTCCAAAAAAATCAAGAAATCTCAATCCGTAATCTTCATATCACTAGATATATAGATCTTCTATCTCATCACCTATGAACAGTACTTGTGTCAAGAAAAGTTCAAACTACTTTCACTTTTTATAGTATACCTAAAAGATGTTTTGGATAGATTCTAAAAATGTTTTCCACTCAACAATTTTTTTTCCAAAAAATTTATTCTATGTGAATATAAATTTAATTTATTACTTCGTTATTGATTATAATATCTTATCAAACACTTTAGAATATTCTAAAAACATCATCCCACTTCTGAATTCTTTAAAAATAATTAGCCTGATTCTTATTATCCCTTCCAATTTCTCAATATGATTTCTTCATTATGTTGCATCGTACCACATGAATATATTAAGAAGTACAAAGCATAAATATTGGTTGAAATGTTCAGTCTAATTATGATTCTAATTTCCCATTATGATTTATTCATTATGATGATGTTGTCTAATTAGTGAAATTTTCTTGACCTACTTGCAAATAAATTAGAACTAAAGTTATCCCATTATGTCACGTTGTACTAATTGTAAAAATAATCTTATCATTCCAATTTCATCATTAGGATGATGAAAAAAAATTCTCCAATAATATTTCCCTTGACCAACAAGTAAAAAAACATTTGAAAACAATATCAAACTTCTTATTTTCATTATTAACTCACATGTTAATGAAATTATTCTTTTTCTTAACTCACACAAAAAGAAACCAATAATTCATATTGATGGAAAATGGTTGACTACATTATTGATAGATCTGTAAATTTCTTTTTGTATTGGGCCCCAAAAACATTAATTAATTTTTCATTTTCATTGGTCCCAACAAATCCCAATAAAAACTATTCTACCATCGATGATTATAATAGAATACAAAATGAGATTGATCTGTATCATCAAAATTGAATTAAGAAAATTATTTTTTTATTTATACTATACAAATAAACATTAAATGCTTAACGCATTTCTCTTTTTTGATCATGAAAATCATAAAATTATTTCTTATAGAAATTAAATATTTTGGCTTTTTTTTGACAGGAAACTAAAATATTTGGTTTCTACCATTATGATCAAGAAAATCAACCCAACATTAAAAAAAATTAAATCTGATGATCTGATACTCGAAATATTCAACTTCAGTGACCTCCTTCTTCCACATACAATAAATTACAAGAATGACTTGATTCCTGAATTTGATTTTGTTGATGGTCTTATTTAGTATCCTCTCAAAATAATTTAATTTATTATTACATCCCATTATTCCAGAAACATATTTCATTCCTTTTAACCATGAATATGACTGGATGTATCTTTTCTTCCAATTTCATTTAACATGATAGTATCTAAAGTATTAGAAATTACTTATGATTAATATCAATTACATAATATAAAATAATTTTGAGATTTCTATCAGGTTCATTCAAACTGTAATTCAATTCCTTATTGCGATCAACATTATTACCATTCATAGGAAGATTCCATTGAGCCTTTTTTCTATAATTTTTTTCCCATTTCTATGGAATGTTTTAATCCTTGTTAGTCCAATTTATTTTATATGATGGTTAGTCTTATTTTAAAATATTAAAATGTGTGTGGAGTTATCTTATTTGAAAATAAATGACAACACTGTTTAAAAAACAATTTCTTTCTTCTAAAATACCTTCTTCATCCAACTTGGTCACAAAAATGTTTACTCCCTAATCCCATACATATTGTCTCATAGGATATAAATCATTATTGAATTCATTGGGGAACTATATTATTCCATTCCCACACATAAAGTAAATAAAAATTATAAATATGAATTCCATATAAGTAAAATAAACCATTTATAAATCATAAACATGCTCAAACCCATGAGATGGAACCGGATTTCATAATTCTAATTAATGGTATAAATGAATACTAAAACATTTTTTTTCCACAATGAATTTGGAATTAAATCATTTCAGATGTTAATATTTGAGAAATAAACATATTTCATGAACATTGTGTTCTAATGTAGATATTTTGTGATATAATTTACCAGAGGAACGTATAAAAACATACCACATTGGGGATGATTCATAAGTAAATGATCTCTTTATGTAAGGAAAGACATTATTGTTTTCTATAAAACCAAAATTTAACACATTTTTTTCTCCAAAAAATAATTATTTTTAGAATATAATTTTGTTTTAAAAATATCTTATGGGGTGATCCTTGTCATGAGATAAAAAATAGGAATATTACAATAAATTTGGAATGCATAAAAGTGTAAATTTTGAATGGAACTAAAAAAATGTATAAACCCAGTAATGAAAAGGATATTTAACTAGGTATATATAAAAATAAAATAAATTCATGATAAGAATATTGAATAAATGGGATAAAATAAAAAATGTGTAACCATCAAGTAACCTATTTGGAACAAATGATCCCTTAACATTGTGTTTGAATTCACTTTTCACTTGTGATTAACATTATGAATTATAAACAGTAATTTATTAAATACATATTTAATTACTGAATTCATAAATATTTCATAGGATAAGTTTCAATACCTGATTCCCCGAAAGGTAACCCTACTGTTCTAGTAACTAAATAATAGAGATAATGATCCATGAGTCATGTATCCAATATGCCATGAGTTGGTAGTGAAAAAAGGGTACATATTTCACTTGAATGAGAAGAATTGCCATCTAAGGAGAACACGAGTGGAGACAGATAAGTTATAAACACCTAAAAACACATGTTCATAACAAATGTAAGGAGATATATTAATATATGTATGTAATGTTATACATACTGATACAACAAAAAAGAAACTACTAGTACCAAAATAAAATCCCTCACAGTGTGGTTTAAACAACCCTTAAACAACTCCAGGAGCCAATAATTTCTAGAAAAATCATTAATTTCTTTTTATGAACTGAAAAGTGGTTTATATATTCATAGAGAGATGATAACATATACACTCTATAGGATCATCCTTAAATACCCTTATGCATAAGATAAATAAAAATTTATAAATCTTTGCGAACAATCAGTTAAGATAACTCATCATTTAAATATATATATATATATATAGTCCCATAAAACACTGTGGATCTATTACCATGTATCACACATATGTGATCATGTAATATAATATCAAAATAAGGTACCCCACTACTACTTCACCTACTCGGTTTCTACACTATCCCAACATCGCATTTTTTGAGCCATCTCTCTCCAAAATTAATCCATCCCAAAGACACTTGGGTTACTATATTGTATCATTAATCCCATGCATCACATAATCTTATAAAATACCATGCATTGTTTTTATTACATCATATTATTATACTATTGCACATCTATATTTAAAAATCAAATATTTTTCAAGAGTCACCATAGCATGTATGTCAAGTACCTCAATCTATCATTACCCAAACACGAAATTTCTATAATTACTCCTAGGATACTATATGTGGATATAAATGTGTTTTAATTACATCAATAATTTATATCTCTCTAAAAAATATATGATAATGGTAACCACATGCATTCGAACACATAATACTACTAGAGGAGGAGAGCAGGTAATGAGGGGTAGTAAGAATCTATTCTCCAACAACCTTGTTAGGGATAACACACTAACAGAGTCCACTAGGTGTCAGTATCCCTACCTAAATGGTTGTGGTATCCTATAAAATCACATAACATATAGAATATATATATATATATATATTTCACAACCACACCATTGGAATCAACTAAGTCTTATAATAAACTACACCTGCTATCTCTCATACACCTAACTACTGGTACTATAGATAATATATTCTATAAGAGGACAATTAATAAAGGTTTTTTTAATTTCTCTTTCCATTAAAAATTCAACCATATTTTCATACATTCAATTAACCATTACCTTTTCTTTCTCAATAATTTAACATTATCACCTTTTAATTCCCAACACTTCCATGCATAACCAATCAATAACATGGGTTCTCAGGATTTTCATTAATTTATTACCATTGAGACACAAACTCCAAGGGTTAATTTTTTATTATTATTTATTTTAATTCATTAATTATAGATACTATAGGACACATCCAATGTTACCATAAATTATATTCATAAACCAAAACAAATTTCATCCCTAATAAGTGGGAAAAGTAATGTAGAACCAATAATCCAAACCATCCATCCTTTAAAATTATTTCTTATCAAGAAATCATCCTATATTTCTATAAAAAATGAGAAAAACAAGATTTAACTCATTCCATCAATCCTGGTGTCATACACAACACCACCATTCATATCATCATGCAACCATTCTTTAATTTTAGGTATCAAATAATACCACAAACCTAGGCCTCCAAACCCATGTCACATCAACCATAAACCATCCCAGGATCACATCATGTATCATAGAAAATCATACCTCCAGAGGAAAATTGAAGTAAAATAAATTAACCAGGAATCTAGACCCAAAAAACAAACACATCCGTCATTCAAAAGAAAATAGGCTCACTCAACCCCAAATATTTATAATTATCAAAAAAAGTAATTTCTTAACGTTTGGTATTAATTGATTCATTTATAATAGGATAATACAATAAGAAACCTAATGCATAAAATTTAAATAGTAATAAGATATTTGAAAATTATTTTAAGCATAACATTTAATTTAAAAAAATAAAAAAGTCCATTTTCTATTAACATGCACCTTTATTCTTTCATCAATTATCATTTATAGATTCATGTTCTTTAGCCAAATCCTTTAACATAACAAATAAAAGATTAATTTAAATATTCTTATTTAATTATTGAGATGATAAAAATTAATATATTTAAATTCTATAACCATTTCCAACATAAAAAACATTCTAATCAAAATCATAGGAAAACAAGCTTATAATAACATTATCATAGATAACACAATATATAGTAAAATAAAAGGAAAACCATTATCCCGGTAGAAACCCATGGGATTAATAAAACCAAAAAAATGTTGTTTATTTAATCTAGATTAATTTTATCAAGGTTAATTCCATCCCCACACCTAGAGATAAGTCATGAAAACAATATGATTTCATATTAAATAAGAGGAGAAGAAACTAATCCCCTGCCTCAATTTGAAGTTCAATGTTCTTTGCATAATAACAAACGATCGAGGTTCAACCATAATTGAAAGAAACATAGCAAAATAATTAAGATTAACCAGAACCTAGAAACCAAACACCACCATCAATCCATGCTCAACAACACACAAACACTGCCTCTCATCACTATGTTATTATTAAAAAAAATATATGAAAATAAGAAAAATAGATGAAATGATGGTACCTTAAACCAATTTTTTAATTATATATGTACCTTGGGTTGAAAACACTAGGATTCTATAGTAGGTCATTAAAGGGATTTTGAAAAAATAGAATGAAGGAATAAATTCGGACAATGTGACCTCTATGCAATAAAATAGTCAAAAAAATCCTTGTAATTCTAGTGCATATGAAAACAGAGGAATTCAAAGGGATAAGAGTAGAATAGTTTTTCGAAGATAAGAATGAAATTGAAATAACATTATTCACACTGATAACTCTGCACAAGTTTCCCTTTTTTAACTAGTAAATATCTATAATGGTTGGTACCAATTTTGACCATTTAGAAAAAGCCTGACCAATACCATATCTTCCACCATGGCCTCGACATGGACTTTATGACTCTTTAGAGTTCAAATTCAAACGAATTGATCTATGGATGTTTCCTTATATACACCAAATTCTGTATTCATGTAGTGTATCTCTTCATTATTTTGGGCAGGTGGCCTTCTATGGCACCACACGAAGCTCCACACCCTCACTCAAGCCCTTTTAGATTTATGTTTCAAAAAGGAACTCACAAACCCCAAAAGGCCTCCAATATTTACTGATAAACTATTTTATCCATAGTGAACCAAAAACACATGAATAACATAAAACTCCAACAACCATCCCACCCCTAGGTAGTGGGGACTTTCAAAAAGGCCGAGACTTTTTACTAGCCTCTAGAATGTCTCTGACTACCTCTTAGCACCACCCAGCCTAGGGAAAATACAATGGAAATTCCATGATGTTATGGTATTTTATATTATATACTTATAAAACAATTACAATTTACATTAATTTGAAAAAAATTACCACATTTAAGGAATATATAATGGGTTATATGAACAACCACCCCATTAGATACCACTCAATAATCCTTCTATCCCAGGAGAACAACCACATCTCTTAGTGGAAAAAGGTAAAAAACTATAAAACACCAAAAAATATCTCTCCAAAACACTAATGAAGGATAAAGATAAAAAAAATGTGGATTTCCAAAAACAGTTTATAAAAGAAATGAAAACCATATCATAAACAAGATAAAGGCCAGCATCACAAAATGTCAATACAAAATAATAGATAAAACTCAATAATCGAAAGATATTATGTGTGTATATGTGACTAAAGTTACTAAGTGGTATCCTCCACACAAATATTTAACACTAACGCATGAAACAAGGGATATACCACTCATAAAATATCATCTCATGGAGATCCTTTATCTCTAATGGTTTCTCCTTGATGGTCGTGTCATCATCAATGTCGATCTAACCACTAATGATGGTGTGAGATTCATCGTAAAGATATCAAAAATGATGAAAAACAATGAAGAAATATGGTATCAAGGTTATATGTGGGGAGTTAAGTACCCATATGTGGAAATAAAAACATGATATAACACCTAAAATGGCCCAAATAATTATTAAGAAATCTAACTCACATTACCAAACCTTCACCACTGACAATGAGGTGTCACCCTTAAGAAAACATTATCTCAGACATACAAATCTATATATCTCTTATGATGATATACCTATGAGATTTTTTGATCCCTCACAACATTCATACTCTCATGAATCACCTAAACAATCTCTATCATGATCTGCACTACTTGAAACTCAAAAATTGGTGACTCCCCAACCTGAGTCTAGCACCACATAGAAAGAAATGTTCTTCCATGAAAATCATAAAATGGTTCCAACAAAATGGAGATTGAAAAATATTATTATAAGAAAAATCAATGAAAGGAATTTGTGTCCTAAAAAACCTCAAAAATATAGGACACAAGAACAAAACATGACCTCACAAGTCTAGATTGTCCACTTTGTAAATCCTTCTATCTTTTGATGAACAAAAATGATAAAAATGTGTTTAGAATTCATGGGAAGACCCCTCTTTAACTTATATATAAAACAAGTAACCTGATCAGAGATGACCATCCTTGGGACTCCAGAGAGTCTCACCACCTCCTTTAGGTGCTACCTCAATAAAATCTCCATGGATATTGACTCTTTAATCACTATGAAGTGAGATGACTTTTTGAAATATCATACTATAATCAATATACAATCATAGCCTCATTGAGATTGAGGTTAAATAGTGATAAATTGAATAGAAAATTCCTCCAACATTCACTATGTAACATATAATAGCTTGGAAAAATGAAAAATAACACGGTATTTGATTTTAACCTATGGAATGTTCAAACATTCAGTTATAAACTTTGAAACCACACACTTGAACCCATTCCACCAAAACTGACCTCGAAGCGAACAATACCTTTTTCTCATTATAGGATGTACTACTATGAGTGAGCTATGGAAATCAGAGATAATACCTCATTCATCACTAATGTAATGAAAAGACCCCTTGTAATAGAACTCGGTGTTTTTCATCCTCACACTAGTAGCTAAGACCATCACTATAGACAACTCGGTTTCTCGAGACCACTAAATTACAATCAACCATCTAGGAATCCTTTTCCTTCGTTACCAAAAAATAAAACACTATCAATTAATAAATGAATCCTTCTAATCCAAACTCTTCTATATAAATCTAAATCAGAGAGTGATATTCTATTACCCTTTATTAATATCTAGACTCATGCATGGTATCAAGGTGTGACTTTCTTCTTAGTGTGTTAGCTTCAGTAATACCCTTTCTCAATTATATAAAATCCAGAAGTCATAGTCTCACAAGAATTCCATCCACCATTATCATCTCATGTTCCTATAATTATGGTAGAATAAATACATTAATCTCTTGTGATCAGTGAAAACCCAAAAGAATTCACCAATGATGAAATACCACCACAACATCATGGAAAAAATTATTTACACAAACTCAAGATCATGAGTCCTATAGTTACATTAATGAGGATATAACTGATAATATCTATAAGAAACACCTAATCTCTTCTTCCTCCAAACACTTCCTAGGAAAAATCATAAAGTGTAAAAAACTCATACTAGAATCTCTATTATTGAAATTGATGTATTATGGTATTTAATAACTTCACATTTAGGTAATACAAATAAATCTATCATAAGTCAGTTCATTAGAAAACTCTATTCTTTCTATTCAAGGATTTCAAAGGATTCACAACCTGATTGAAATCAACTATGAATCTCATTTAATAGCCTTTATAACAGAGAAATCATTGCCTCTCTTCACCATTAAAGGGGGATAACCAAAAAACAACTACCTCAATCATCCAAGGATCTACAACAACACTACACTAGGACAAGAATTTTCCCATGAAATGAATTTTATGGGCCTATAAACTACAATTATATAACTTTTGGAATAGATGATGATGATAAAGATCTCCCAAAGAATCCAACATATTCTCTGCATAAATTCATATAGACTCAAAGTACATATGGATGTTGTTAATGAAATCCATTATTAAGTGATCTCAGAACTCTTGAAAAAATGAATTCATCATTCCCATTAACATAGATGGAGAATTCCTCCCAATGAATAGACCCACAAGGAACTCATAATTCCCATAACAACATCCAGAAGTTGTAATCAGTGTATACTCATATTTAAAAAGATTTTTTGAAATTTGAATTGAAAATTGATCCTCAAGAAAGCTATATCCCCTTTTATCTACTTGAAAAATCATCAATAATTAGAATATGATTTCAGTTATTCAATGTCAAATAATTCAATCAATGATAATTTATTTATAGATGTAGATTTCCATAAACCTTATTCATGAAGAAAATCCAACCACCCAGAGGAAACATACATGACCAAACAAAACATAACCACAAAACATCATCGATATGTACCATAGCTCCATTAAAAAAGAAGACACAAACCTATTTGGATAAATTGACCTTAGTGAAATTCGTTAAAATATATATACAAAAAAATTGATCTACCATCAAGTGTGTAATTCCACAGTCTCTTTAGGGATGATATTAAAGTACTCTTCCAAAATCCTCAAAATCATCATTAGATAAACCAATGATGAACATAACATCAACTCAGCCATCATGGATGATAAAGACCTAACACACCACCAACCCATCTAACTGTTTATCCAACCATAAAACACATAATAATATCTATCAGGATCATATCACACAATATTAATCTTGTTGAAGTCCATGATAGATTGGGACCAATATAACTGGTCTATTCCACGGCTGATGCCGTATGACTATATTCATAAAAATACTATGTTTCTATATAGAATGAACCAGGGTTGGTGATATGGAGGATTGTGTAGATCCCAAATCAAAAAAATCATGCACTCAAGTAGAAAAAAAGAGTAGGATACCATGAATGACATCTTGATCTCCTTTCCCTAGCTCTTATATAATAGGCAATTGACCATGAATCACTCCGTGACCCCTCTCACACTAATTAATCATTACAATATGGACACACTCTAAACACTATATTATAATAGAATCATGGAAATATCTATTGAATTCCCTATCTCCCCTATGATTATCAATAGTTGGAGACACCCATTGTTAACGCATCTGGTAAAACTGTCAAAATGGAGGAACCTAAAGTGGAACCCCTGCGGAAATCATCTTGATCAAAAAATTTAAGAACACTCACCAATGTTGACCAAATCATCCATAATTGAAATATTCATCAGATCCCGTGGCTGGGGCCTAAGATTTGACACCCCGAGAGAAAAAATATGATGAGGGATGATAACTACACATAATAGTAAAAAATAACATCTTTCAAGGAAACAGGAACACCAGAACTCATATCTATTATTTAAAAAATCCTAACTACTCATCCCATGTGACAATACAATCTGGGATGAAATATTATCAATGACTTATACACTCATCAATACCTTGAGATATATAGATAACCTAAATAGGGTGACTTGATTCTATAACTATGGAAGAAATGCATTTATAAAATACCTTTCCCAAGGATCCTTAACTAGAATTAGACCTAAAATATTCTGTAGAAGGATCCTAAAATGGAATTGAAACTCCGAAACACTAGAGAACCCATCCCAAATGGTAAGTTTACCCTAAATACTAGCCAACATCCCTGAAAAACAAGTATACCTAGCTTTTATTTGGTATTAAAACCTCTTCAATGAGACTATCGACTCCTAGAAATGTATAAGGAATAATAGAAATCACTTCCTCGTTACCCCACACAACATCATTACTACCATTAAGACCCAGTTATCCTTCTAAGAAATAACTGATCTGAAGGCTATCACCAACTTCTCCAAATAGTCCTCATTCAAATTTTCCAAAACATAGGCTTATAATTTTTTATTTTATTGTGTTATATATCTCATATATTCCTCCTCTAAGAGTTTTTATTATTAACATCAACTCAGTAGTGACCTGTGGGAATTTCATACTGAACATATTTGGCTTGAACCTGCGGAAGAAGTAGACCTCGATCAATATTCACAAAATAACAAATGAATAGGGACTCTTAAACCTATAATATAAATTATTTAATTAATTAAAGTTCAACATAATCTCACGGTCTACCCATTTTATACACAAGTGAAAAAAATAATGATGTATGGTCCTTTCCTAGGAATTTACCTCACGACTAGTATCACATTACTTAGTAAGCTATATAAAAAAATTCATGCATAGGATAAGAGGGGGACCTAAATAAAAAATTTCTTTGAAAATATCCCATGTTTTCATCTCATAATAAACTCACCTAACATTTTTTCCCTATCAACCAATGCATTCCTCAGCTGTGCTTACCTCCAAAATTAATTTTATACTTTAACATGAACATTTGATACAAATTTGTCACAAAAACTTCACTAATAAGTACGCAAAATAAAAATAAAATGATAGAACAGAGATAATGATGCCCATTACCTACATCAAATATTCCAGGGGTTGTGTAAAAGAATCAATTTAATATCATACACACAAACAGGATACATTACCAACTATGGAGAACATGAGAAAACAGAGATAAGTTATCAACACCAAAATACTATTAATCATAAAAAATGTAAAGGGATATCCAAATGAATGAATTTAATGACATAAAAATTTATATAACTACAAAATAAAATACAAATATCAAATATAAGGTCATCCAAATCATCCTTAAATCAGAAATAGCCCCTAAACTACTCCGTGAGATAGTAATATCAAGCGTAATCTCCAACCAGCTCATAATAACAATGAAATTATATATATATATATATATATGTGTGTGTGTGTGTGTGTGTGTGTCTGTGTCTGTGTCTGGGGATCATAACATGTATACGTTTTATGATCCTCCCCTAATCATCTAAATCAAATGTGAAATAAATAACACTAATGTAGAGAAAATAACAACAAAAGTTAACTGGTAAAAAATAACCAGTATATTATATTCTACACCAAACCATGGGTATCTGAAAAAATTTAACATAAAAGTGATTATATAATATAATAAGGTTCCCCTATTTCACATCCACATTGATTTTCCACTCTACCCCAACATCATATGTCTTAATACAGTTCTCATGAAACGTAAAAAAATACAAAGAAACCTAGGCTATTGTATCATATCGTTAATCATGTGTGTCATATAATCTCATCGCATACCATGCACCCAGTATATCCCATCATATTATCATATCATTCCATATCTTCATATCGTAACAATGTAGTTTCCAAGTGCCACCACAACCCGTATATCGTGTATTATACCTCATTCCATCATAACCCATACATGACATACATTTAAGAATCTATAGGATATTGTATCTAGAGATACATGAGTGTGAAATAACATAAATGAATTAAAACCCTCTACATACATATATGGTATATATAAATTCAATAAATAATAACACATAATACTATAAAGATAAGATATCGGGGAAAGATAGAGTAGTCTTCCATCCATTCCTTTCCAACCAGGATGTTGGGGATAACACCCTCCCAATGAATTTTAGGCATCATTATCCCTACCAAATAAGTGGGTTAGTTTATGAAATCACATAAAATAGAGGATATATATAGAGAGAGAGTTAAAATCAATAATATGGGAATCAATATAATCTTTTCCTTAAATACAACTATTATCTATCGAGACCTAGATAACAATACTAGGGACTAGGTATTCTATAATAGTGCAGGTTTTCAAGATGTTATTTTGTTTATTTTCTTCAATGAAAAATTTCGCATTACACTAGTAATTCCAATTAACAAATTTATATTTCTTTCCCATTAATTTAACAATATCACCATCTGATTCCCATTCCCTCCAAACATATCCAATATATTCCACAGTTTCATAGGATTACCACTAATTGCAATTAAAAAAACCTTCAACCCTATGAGTTGAATTTTTTATTATTCATTATTATCATATAATTTCAAGAACTCTAAAACCCATTAATAGTCACCATATAGATGATGCATAAACAAAGAACAATGAGTAGCCTTAAGAAGTGGGGGAAAGAATATATTAAAAATAAAATTGACCATCTACCTTTACAGAAATTTATTATCTATAAATAATAATATATTTCATCCCAACAACAGGAAATCCTAGCATCAACCCATTTCATAAATCCTAGTATAATCCCCAAAACCTCTGTGGATAACACTATGCATCATACCTTAATATCAGGAACCAACTTCTACCCAAAATTCAATCCTCCACACTAACATCCCATCAACCATCAACCATTATTGTCTCATATAATGTTTCATAATAATGTTCATATCTAGAGTAGAAACCAAGGTAACATGAAAAAAACAATTTAAAAATGGAATATAATCCCTCAAACCAATGAATAAAACCTTTACAAGAAAATATGATCAATCAACCCAAAATATTAATCATTATTAAATAACTGAATCTTCATCATATTGAATTAACTAACTTATTTATCACTAGTTACACCCGCATGAAACATATGGCATTAAATATTAAAATATAAAATAAATTTAACCATTGAAAATATAACATGCAAGATAATATAATGTATAAACAATCAAGATAACCATAACCTTAACATAAATATCATAATATCTAATAGATTAACTGAAAAACCATTATCACTATTGAAACACGTGAAATTAGTACAACTAAATACAATGTTATTTATTTAATCTAGTTAAATATTAATTATTATTTATTAAGCCATCGCTAAAAGAAGTAATGTAAGATAACATGAATATTTAACATTAAATTATTGGAGAAGAAATTAACCTCCAACCTCAATTATAAGTTTATAAATCTTTTCACAAGAATGGCGATCACGATTCAGACACCATTAGATGAAACACCATCAGGGCAAAAGAAGTCCTTAGAAAACCCATAATGTGAATAAACCAATTAAAACAAAATCAATAGTACCCAAACTGAGTCTTGAATTGCTATTTTCTTCCTAAAAAAAGAAGAATATAAGAAAATGAAAAAAAGACAAGAAAAGTGCATAATAAGAAGAAAAAGTGTTTGATTCCCCGTGATCAAAGGTTTGAAACCATAAGGTTTAAATCATTAGGGTTTCAAAAGGTTTTAGAACAAAAAAACATTTGCAAATGTCAAAAAATGATACCTCCATTTGAGAAAATGATCATACAATCTATAGTTCGACATGATCATTTAAAAACAAAGTAATTTGAGAGGAGGCTAAAATCAGTTATTAGAGGAAAATAGCTGAATTAAATTACTATTTAATAACCCTTATAACTAAACATGTGTATCAATTTTTGAAAGAGTCTATATCCAAAATGATTAATGTTAGTTTTAGAAATTTAAAAACATTCTCAATAGTCCAATGACTTTCACTATACCCTAACCATGACGTTCGCAGTTCTTCTATACACCAGTTGAAATTTATAGGTATAGGGTGTGTTTCCAATATCCAATGAATTTTACCTCACTATAAACTTGACCAAAAGGGTTGTGGTCCTCTCTTCACCATTTAAGATATGAGGTCCTATATGGTGCCACCTCTAGCGCCACACCCTAACTAGAGTCTTTCATGTTTCCAATTTTAGATAGGAACTCACCATAATCAAAATACCCAACAAAGTGGATTGGGAATCCATGTTTCATGTTGTGATGATGTAAAAACACATGAAAAAAATATAACTTTCGCTACCACACCAACCACTAGGGAATACTGAACTGTTGAAATTTCAAGACCTCTTTCTAGCCACCAAAACATATATAAACTCTTTATTAGAACCATTATTCCCCAAGGAAACAAAAAACAAGTGTCTTGGATGTTTTGGAATATACACTAATGTCATCTAACTATTATATGGTATTTAATAAAAATATTGTTTTCTTGCCTGCATTGGTTACTTGAGGTTGTTCGGTCAATTTTTCAATTACTACTTGGGTGTGTTGACCATGGTAATAATCATTGTAAATTAGTTTTATAATATATCAAAAGGAAATTGTGTTTTGTAAATTATATTTTTATATTTAATATATTTTTAAATACATATATTATGGGTGGTGATGAAAAATGACACTATGTTCTCCTGGAGGTGGTAGTCCATACATACAGACGATCAATGTTTCAATTCCTCAATGAATCAAAAGGAATACAGGTAAATGATTATTTTTAAATATGAAAAAAATATTATTATTATATATTTCAAATTTATTCATCATTTTAAATCATGTATACTAAACATTCATTGAAGTGATGAAAAAAATATGCCACATTGTAAAGGCGGTAGATCGCACAATAAAATAATAACAATTTTGTTTTTCTTAGAAGGTATAGAGGGATAATTAAATGTTATTACAATGACATAATAACATATATTTATAATTAATATATTGATTTCATAATATTTTAATTTATATAATAGGTTTTTAAGAATAATATTAAAGAGATAAAATTATGAATAAAGTAATATAAAGGTTATAGAGTAAATCAAATCATAGAGATATCGTTGGAAGTGAGAACCTTATTATAACTTCTAGAGACTAAGGGATTACTGATGAGAAAAGAAAATAAAGGTGAGATAGTATTTGGAATTTTAGATATGTAAAATCGAATGGTTAGTGTAACCACGATAGGGGTGAAATTGAACCGCTTTTATAAGTTATTAAAAATTATGTTTTGAGAATACCCATTACACTTCCATGATATCATTACACTATTACATGGTCAATGAATCTAGAATTTCATAATAATGTTTTTTTATTTTTTATTAGGTCATTAAATAATAATCCATGTTTTTACAATCATTTTTTAAACATGTCTCAAATCTGTTACAATATGTTTTTACATTTTAACATTTTGATTTTAACAATCGAAAAAAGATTTTAATTTTTAAGTTTTAATTTATATAAATATTATAAGGTAGACATTATTTCTAAATTTTGATGTTTTTAAACTAAATGTAATTACCATTTATTATAATTAAATTTCAAAAAAAAGATAAAATTAACTTTTAAATTAAAATAATAATATATAAAAATATTTTTTGTAGAAAAATGACTTTTAACCTTTATAAGTTCTTAATGTTTTCTAGAATTGATTATTAATTTAATGAGTGTTAATATAACGATTCTCAGTCTTAAACATCATATTATATTCATAAATTAAAATATATCAATATAATTTATTATATAAAAATTACACAATATTTATAAATAATTCATTTTCAAAAACTGCTTCACCATTATTATGGTAATTGACATTAAAATTTAAAATAAAATATTTATTCAAACTATGTAAATTAGATATGTTAATGAAAATTTAAATTTTTAAATAAAATTGGAAATACATTTTTTATATTTAATTTTTAAAAGTGATACAATATAATTTTTCATATAAGCGCATGGAAACAATTTTTAGTGGGAAATATTTCTTGAGTTTAAAATATTATAAACATGTTTTTACGAAATCAACATACTAAATTTTAAATAATTAACTTAAATTATAAATATAAATGTTATAACGAAAAATGGTATATGTAAACAAAATGTAAAAATTGTGATTCTTTTTTCAAAATCAGTATTTTTATTATTCGACTCATAATTTATTATTTTTCAAATAACAATAAATTTCATATTAAGGTAATAATAATATAATAAATCCAAATATGAAGTTATTTTTGTTAAATTTAAATTTTAAATATATTACATATATAGGAATTCCAAATGTAGTTATTATTATCTATAATCTCTAGTTTAACACTTATAATGGTTATCAATAATAGTTTAATTTTATTAATGTTTCATTGTTTTTTGTTTTTTCTAGTATTTTATGTAACATAATATAGCCAAAAAATATTAATTAATGAAAAATAATCACAAACATATCAGGTCATTATATTCGTACACCATAATAAATTTTGTTTTTTAAAATTCATTTCATACAATAATCTAATTAAATGAGGGTACTTTTGTTTCATGATCTATTTTAGTTCCAACATTCTATCTTCAGACATATGGTATCTTGGAAGCACATTAACATGATAATTTTTCTTATTGCGATGAAAATTTTAAATATGGTCCAATATATGTACCGACTACTGATCGAGATTTCATTTAGTTTATTTTATAAATATCAGATTTTTGGTTTTAAATTTCCATAACGCCAAGTTTTTTTTTGTAATTTAGTTAATTACAATTTCTATTAAGATATAAATTTTAACAATTTTTTATTATTTATTCTTTCTTTATATATAAATAATATTGTGTTCGTTATGAAATTATTATATTTTTTATTTTTATATTTTATTAAATTGTCGATTTTATGTGTGATTTATTCTTGATACTTATTTAGTTTTTCCTTTTGTGTTGTTTTATATTTAATTTTTTTTATTAAATGATATTTTCATTTAATTTTGAACCTATTAAATTAAATATTTATCATATTTAGAAAATTTAATTTATAGATTCTTTTTTAAAATATACTTTGTTCTTAATTATTATTTATTTCAATTTTAATTATCCAATTATTGGTTGCAGTATAATATAAGTAAATATCATTTCCAAATTTATCCAAATAGTGAAGGTGGTCAGATATCCCGTTTTCCATTGGGATTCAAATTTCTAAAATTGGATTAGTATAACCATATATTGAATTTTCTATGTAGCTGAATCCTCTCACATTGCCAAAACTCATAAGACACTAAAGAATGAGTATTCCCTGTAGACCACAGATCTAGTTTTATAGATCCACGAAAAGTCTATGTATTTTAATTTTCTTATATTTTCATGTTATCAAAATTTTAATGACACTCTCGTAGACCATCCTATAATAGTACCTATGCCATTACTGTTTGATTGACACACTTTCAATGATATGAGCCAGATCCTAGAAACTCGTAGAAGTGAGATTCTAACTAGGGATAATGAACAACAAAAAATTACTTCTAAAGAATAATAGGGATTCCATGTTGGCGTAATTAAAATGAAACTGTAATGGAGATAATACCATATCGATGATTCGATCATGGTAAATATCAAAGGATGTTGGAACTCAATTTCCAGATAAACCACATGAATCAAAATCTTATTAATGTTGGTGATGATATTTGGATGAATATGATCGTATTCCTTCCCTACTCAAGTCAAAGATAATTCTTGGGTTTCACCTATTCTAGGATGTTGATTCATCTAGAAGGATGACCAACCATGAATATCAGACGAAAAATAAATTCTGAGTTGTACTTCAGCATTGAAAAAATTGATTTTTTCCGAGCACATGTTCATAGTTACACCTGAGGGATAATGGGTTAAATATTGTTGTTAAAACCACTCCTAGGTTCTCATATCTATTTGAAACAAAGGAGATGGATATGTTGATCTATAATAAGTTCAAAATAATTTTTAAATCCAAGGTATCTGAATGATTTTTCATTGATTTAATCTAGATGAGGGGCCCTTATTATTCCCCAACTCTTCGGTTGTGTAGAAATAGAGGAATGCTCACTAGGTTCTCAATGTTGTGATTTAGTGATCATAGTTGGTTGTTACCTATGGTTATAGAATTAAAGTTGGATGACTTAGGAATATATCACCCATTGAGTGTCTAGTTGATGATGATAAAGAATTCATTGACATCACATTTCTTATGTGTGTACAAGGTTCCACCACTATTATGAGATTAATGGGTAAAAAATTATTTTCTATATCCATGTTAATGAATAAATGATTATTCTAAACTAAATTGATCGAATGAGACTTAGATAAAATCTATAATTAGTCTTTAGGTATATTACTAAAGGAGCATCTGGATATCCAAATAACATTCTAAGATTAGAAAAATGAAAAAATTGTGCATGCCATTCTGTTGATTCAATAGGCTATATAGATGATGTAATCATGCCATGAATTTAATTAAAATAGAATTAATAATAAAAGGAACTGAGGAATTTATTTGTTTTGAAATATGGAAGAAATTAATGACATAAAGGGTGGTGAAATAATGTGATGGAGTGTTTTGTTAAAATACAATTGTAGTGACTGAAGTACGAATTCTATTCACTAATTTTTTACATTAAACAATATATGGTGATGATTGTGTCACTATAAGTTATTGGAATAATACTTAAAATAAAAGGTGTAATTATAAAATACCCATGAAGATAGTAAGCACTTCTTACTCAAACATATTCCATGAATTAAAATAAACTTCAAAGTTGAGAGTACACAATTTTGTGGGAGATAAAGGGTGGAACTTCACTAAAGTGAGAAATTAAAACATAAAACAGGGAATGAATCTTGACCTCAATATTTCATTATTATTATTCTGTTTCTTTATTTAATTCTCCTTTTGATTTTTTAACATATATAAAATACTCAAATAAATTTATCTCGAGGAACAAGATTATTTGGTTTCATTTTTTACTAATTCAAATAATTATTTCATAAATTTTGTTTTCAGTTATTTTTATTAACTTTCAAATGTCAGAATATTTTATAGAGATAACATATGAGGAAATTTCATTAACTTACATTGTTTATAGATGAATCATGAAATTGGAACTCTATAGGAATATTCTTTCTAGGTTTTCAAATTCTGAAAATATTGTTCCAGGAAGAAACTACATTTCTTTATTTTATCAACATGAATTTTAACAATATGTAAAGTAATATATTATATAATATCATGATGATTGATGATCACAACAGGTGTTTATTTTTTGTTTCAACATATGGGAGTCTTAATTGAAGGTTTTTTTGAGAGACGATTCATGTTAGATACAGAATTGATGAGTGGGAATTGAAGATTTAGTGCAAAAGGATCCCATTGAAGATGAAATTTACAGTATATAGATTATGTAATAAATCCTATAATATAATTAATTTGATTTAGAAAAATGGAATATTTTTGTCGTCCCACTACTGGATCTATATTTCTCTATGTCACAAATTATCCAAAAATCTATTTCTTAAGATGATTTGGTAATTATTATTTGAAGATATCTCAAAAACTACATGGGAGTGGAAGGTTATAGGGACAATATTCCAGAGTTCTTTGTGGCCTAGTTCTAGGGTGTCAATAAAAATAGTGTGGAGGTTAATGCTCGTAGAATGATCTTTGTTGAATTATATTGGGAAGTCTAAGAGGCACTAAATAAGGCAATGTACACAATATATTACTCACATTTACTAATTAGGGTACTTGTTTTATCTTTGGTGGTGGAGTTTGGATCTATTAATCCTCACAAGTGACCATAAACATTGCATAAGAGACATCTTCCAAGGGTGGGTTTCCAGGTTGAGGGAACATAAACAAACAATAGGAGGAATGGTTTAGCTGGAAGCCTCACATGAAATGGGGGAAGAACAATGTTGATGGATATTGTATGACTAGCGAAATGAGAGGTTGAAGTCCTTTATTTTATGGAATATGGTTAGTATTATTTTCTTTTAGATATTATTATGGTCCAGGAAACATCGTTAGAGTAGAACGGAGGGTGATGGTATGTTTCCTTGTGATCTAAATGTTATAAAACATTAATATTATGGAGGTTGAAACTAATTCCAATATAATGGTTGGGTTTAGTCATGGAAATGATGGTCCTCAATGGGATTTGGATTACTACTTCAGGAAGTTCAAGATGATCATGGACTAGTGTATTGACATTGGACACACATAGAGATAAAGTAACTTTATAATTGATTCTTTGGCCAGTAATGGGGATTCTATTGAGATGATCATATTACATTTTTTCCTAGGATACATTTTAAGTGATTATAATCTCATTATTCAGGGATATTACCTTAGTGTCTACTATTTATGACCCTGTAATTGGGTGTATTATTCTATGAATTTAATAAAAAGGTTATTTTAATTATTTGCATGTATCATTCTTACAGAAAAATAAATTATTGGTGAGGGAGATTTATCTAATCAATTTTACTGATTCACATGCACTAAATTTTCCATGAATGAATATTTTTTTATTAAATCGAGTAATGGAAATGTCCCTGGAACTACATCATTATCATTTCAGTGATCATAATGTTATCCTAATTTTATTCCTTTTTCACTATCTTCAATTAACATCATTCGTTGATTGTTTTTATTTCAAAAAAAATAAAAATAAAAATAATCTATCTATGCATACCATTCACGTTTTCTATAAATTGAATCAAATAATCCCTTAAAATATCGCATGATCCTTCACATGTGTACTTACACAAACTTATCATACAATGATATTACATATTTTTAGTTTTATATTCATAAAACTACATAAATACATGCTTGAGGATTATAATGGTATAGAGCCTTTGGAGACTAGAAAAAAAAATATTTTTATTTTCTGGAATAATCTTCAACATCTCCCATAAATATCTTCCAACCTAGTAATCTTCTTACGCATACCATACATAAACACATTCTTCATATCCTATATAAATGACACATAAAAAAGTGTGTGTTTAGATAATCATTATGGGAAAACAAGGGGGATATTTAAACATAACATGATCATATGTGTATTAGAACATGAGAATTACATTTTAAAATCATACACTATATATCAAATATCATAATCTTGAGTCATAAAATAATGATTAACAGTTCAGAAGCCTGAAATCATACAGAAATAAAGATTATTATCCTGGAGAACATATCATTATTCAAGGAAATAGATTTTTTGGAATAAACAGAAGAATAAACATCTTTTCTCAAGTTCTCGATGATCATTATTAAGGCTATCAAAGATGAATGGATTCACTCCGAAATCCATCATAGTAGTCCAGGTTCACTCCCAAAAAATCATAGTGGATATTTTTTCTTACATATCTTGGTTCCTTCCCCATTCAAATCCTCTTTATCTCATGAGATATCAATATTTACCCAATGTATTGTAGGGAGATATAGGTCCAACTTGTCTTGGTAATAACATATACACCATCCACAGTTATAAAATAACCACCAATAGTGGTTATAATGTTACAACAATCCATGGTAATAGTGTAACCATTATCACTTAATAAAAATCATAAAAAATTGTTCCATAAGATCATAAAACATTCATCATATCATAATAAATGAAATTAAATGGGTTTCATAAACATTTCATCATAACATAACCTATGAAAATGAAATATGTTTCATAATCATTTAATAATTTAATCAAACCATAACACATGGAAACAAAATTGTTTTAAATAATAATTTAATCATGTTATAAACTATGGAAGAGAAATGGCATTGATAAACATCTTTTCAATATAATCACAACCCATTAAGATAAAAAATAATAATGGTTTCATTCGATCATATCCCTAGAAGATCATAAGTAACATCAAAGAATAACTTCTTATATGGAAAATTATATTAAAATATATAAAGGAATATTTCTTGAAAAAATATCCTTCCCACATTGAAATCCAATTTTTTGGACAAAAAAATTTCAAAATCCAATCATTTTAAATAAACATTATAAACATATAAGGAATATTTAAATATTATTTAAAAACTTTCTTGAGAAAAATAACCTTTCAATAAATGACACTTTTCAGAAGTAAAATTTTATAATACATTTTATAAATAATTTTATTTGAATATAAAATTTTAAATAATTTAATGGATTCCTTAAAAACAATGAGTTGATCATGATAGTGGAAAATATCAATCATTCTATAAAAATTAAAATAAATATTCCTTTTATATTGTATGTAAAATTCAAATGATAATTTTTTATAAATCAAAATTAAAATTCCTTTCAATGAATTGATTAAATTAAAACAAGGGGATATTTTTTTAATAAATAATTTTGATAATATTAAAAACATTTTTAAAAATAATTTTTGAAAAAACGGGTTTTTAAGAAAAAATATTCTTGATTGAAGAGATAAATAAATATATCTTTTATTTATATTACACTTTAAATTATTTATTTTATAAAGAGAGGAAAAGGAATGGAAAAAATATTAATTATTGAAATAAATATAGGATAAGAAAATAATTTTTTTATTGATAGTTGTCTCATAATATTTCATCATTGGAAGTATAATCATGAATAATCATGATAAATGATGAGATTGTGACATAAAACACTTACCTATTTGGTAACATTGAATCATATTCCCCATGAAATAATAAAATTAAATGAAAAATTGAATATCAAGAGAATAAATAAATTCATGTTATATAATGTAAAAGGGGTTTTATAAACACCTCATAAAGGAACATTGGTTCATAACATCATATATGTCTCAATGTTGGCAAATTATCACAAAAATACCTTACAACCTTGGTAAATTTTAAACCCTAGACACCATGCAAGATAGATCCAAAAATGGATATTTAAATCCTAATAATATTTTAGTTTAATCGCCATAAAATACATTCATGGTAAGTTTAAACACCACATAATATTAATCATTGGTGAATATGACTTCTATTTCACAGAAGTAAAAAAGGAAGAGAGAAATCCCTTACCTTAGGTATTTGCATCATTCATACATATTCAATCCCCATGTATAAAAAATATATGTTTATTATAAATCTGTAAAATAACTATACAAATATATATGATACAATATTTTATTTACATATGAATTTTTATTGCATGTTTATTAAAAATTCTATGTTAATGTCACGTTTCTAGCAACAACTACATAATTTATCATGTATGTTTTTATTTGTTTTTTTTTGGGTCCTATTAATTTGATTATGGTTCAATAATATGAATAATTTTAACCATTATATAACTATAATATATATTATATAATATGTTTTAATAATAATCCATAAAATTTGGAGATAGAAAATAAAATACTTTATTCATGTAGACGACATGCCTTACATATGAATGAATATTTATAAAATTATCTAAATGAATGAAGTGAGATAAAGGTAAATAATATATTACAATAACAGAATTATTTTTAATTCATATATATCATAAATTTTCATTATATCCATCCTTTTCACCTTCCATGAAAATCATGAATGAATCACATCACTTCACGAGATGGAAGTCAGTCACACACACGAGCAACATTATTATATTCCAACATAATGCAATGTAAAATGGTATAAGTGACATAATAATCCTAGAATTGTAATAATATCAAATATATATATATATATATATATATTATACACATTTATTCAATCATTATATCTATCCTTGAGAGATCGTGATGTAAAACGAATAATAAGGATTCGTGAGCGCTTGTCTATTGTACGCATAAATAATAATTTTGTATCCCATTTGATGAAAGTGGAGAAGGATTTGTATTATTATATTAACATAATAAATTAAGATAATTTTTAAGATACATTGGTAATTATAATAAAAAACTTTATAAAAATAATGTATTTAAAAGAATAAACAAAATAAAATACTTCGTTTTTTTGAAAACCACTATTGGTTTTCACCAAAAGGCTACATTGGTTTGATTTATGATGAAGCTAAGGATTTTAGGATTATATTATGGGATTAATTAAGTTATATGGGAATGAAATGGTCAATCCAATTATATTTTGATGTTTTAAGATTAGAGGATATTGGGTACCTATTTATAAGTGAGGTGAGTGGAAAAGATGTAATTTTTGAAAAGAATAATTTATGCACATGTTTTTCACAAGTCAAGAGGATAAAAAATATCCCATGAATGATCTTAGAATATATAAGGTATATATATGACTATCTAATAAGTTTTTAATACATTTTGGTTATTTTTAATAGTTATCTTTTTATTTTAACCCCACAATAAATGCATTTTTACATTAAATGTGGTAAATAATTATTATTATTTTAATTATTCATTATGATCAAGAATAAATTTGAAGTTATTATAAAAAAAATAAGTCTAATTAAAATTATGGAATAAATTTTCCTAAATTACACTAATTTAATAGGTAATTTTTTATATAAAATTAATCATGTTGACGTGACGAAAAAGTTATTTTCCAAATAAGAAAAGTTCAAAAAATTAAAAAGTATTTAAAAAAAATAAAAAATTAAATTTATTACAACTAAATAAATTTAATTATTAGATATATAATTTCTATAATGTTATATTTATAACTATCTTAAGATAATTTTTATGTTTTTAAATGCAGTAAATGTAATTTCAATTCTTAGTAAAAAGAAATATTTATCACTATTTTTCAGATATTTATCATTATAAAAAATTATAAACAAATTAACGTAAGAGAATTTTCAGTTCCAATTTAAAAAAAACTTAATTTAATGAGTAAAATTTCTAGAATTTAGATAAATTAATTTTTATAAAGTATGTAAAATGTGACAAATCTATTTTTTAGAAAAAAATATTATTGTTAAGTGTAAATTTTGATTTATTTTATCACATGCGTTGAAAAGTAATAAGATGAATAATAAATATTAGATTTAATATTTAATAAATAAATTTCAAGAAATTAATCCTAAAAAAGTGATTCATTTAATTTATTTAGGTAAAATGTGTTTGTGTTCCTAAAAATAGTTATTTTAGGAAAAATAATTATTTTTTTCAAACAGTATTTATTTTCAATTTAATTAATTGGTAACCAAAGAATTAATTTTATATATATTATTACCCATATATTTTTAATATTTAGTTAATCAAATTCATACCCAATATTATAATAGTTAAGAAATAACTAACATATTTAATAATGATATTTAAATAATGTCATGTTTTTTTAAACTTGGTGTTTTGTGTAATAGATGTTTCAGTTAGTGTTGTGTGTAACATAAGATAAATTATGTTTTTCATTGAACACAATAAAAAATTATAGTAACATTTAACAAAAAAAAATCGAAATGATTAAATACGCTTGAAAAAAATATTTCAAAATATATCAAGGTGTTGTATTCTATCCCTTAAAATAAATCATTCGTCGTAAACTGAACTTTTGTTATGTAAACAAAGTTTTAACATTTTAAAATTGATTATTAAGAAACCTATATCATAAAAAGTGTTAATAAAATTATTTAATTTGAAATAGGTAAAGGGATGTTTGATGGTCATCTTGAATAATGAAAACTAGGTTTCCAAATAGATGAGCCAGAAGTCAGAACATGGGCATATAAGAGATAACTAACACCCAAATACTGATGGAGTGTGATATAGAACATTGTCATGAGAATGTTAACAACCAAAAGTCTATAAATCAATGAAATTTTAAAATACCATTCTTTTATAAGAAATGAATCTAAATTTATAACATTTTATTTCAAAATCATTTTCTAAATGTTTAATAATTTAAATGGGAATATATAATTACTTGATTTCAGTCCATTAAATATTAACTATCTCATCTTTGGTTTTTCAATGATCTATATTCAATTAATCAATTACTCCATGAAATGAAGATGAATTTTTTATGACTGAAACAAAAAATGCATTTAATGATTTTTATTAGGATGATATGACATTACTTATATCTCTAGTTATGATAAAAAATAATTAGTTTACATTGGTTATCCAATATAAATAAATATTTATATGGTTATGTAATACATTTATTTATAAAATTGTGTCCAAGGTTAAACATTAACTATTTCAAAAATGCATAACATTATAACCATCCAAAAATATTGAAATTAATAAAAATAGAAATTAGGTCATTGAGTTTCCAAAATCAACTAATCATTAATGCCCCAAAAAATAATGTAGTGTCTTTTAATTTTCTCTTACCAAACATGTGATTACATACATCACATATTCTCTTAAAACATTGTAATAATCCGAATTACCATAAATCCTTATTGAAAACATTCACGCTTCATTATTTTTTAAATAAAACATAGATTATTTGCTATATTCCACAAATAAAAAAATGTTCTATACTCCATAATTGATAGTATTAACCACTTTTTGAAAAAATCATTAACAAGTTTCAATGTAATAAATAATATTTAACATACATTTTCCATATCAATCGTATCTTTTTCAAAACATTATGTGTTTTACATGAATATCACATTTCCATTAAATAACTTTTATAGGTTATTAAAACCATTCATAATTTTCTCAAAATTCAATAATGAAAAACATATACAAAAAAATCCTTATATATTTCATAATTCATGAATTTGAATACATAAAAACATCAATCATTATACATCAATCTCAATCCATTAACCAAGATTCATTATCTTATTCCACAATATCTCTTTCTTTTCATACTCCATTAATAGTATCTCTATCACAATAATCCATTACTTTTACAACTTTATTGATCATCCTCCGAGAGATTTCCCCTGGGACATAAATTTTTAAATTCCCACAAATTCCTCATTTATAACATTAAAAATTGGAATTTATTTATGGAAACTGTTAATATAATCAATTATGTTAATGAAACATTTCATGTTACCTTAGGAATTGCTTAATATGTGTCCTTATTCTCTACACATAAGTCTTCTTCTCTGTTTTTTAAGGCATTACCATAAGTGATTCTTCCAAAATTATTTAAATATAGGATACCAAATATTATTTATTCTATAGCCTCCACTAACTAGATTATAATAAAACTACATTCTAATATTATTTGGTGATTTTGAGAGTTGACTAAGGCATAAGTTGTTAATCATAAATCATATTAACATACTAGGTGTAATAAAAAAATCTATCACAAAAATCTTAATACCATTCAGTTTCTCATAAAACCATTTTATATCATAGTCAATATTAATACATCTCTTTCTTATTCCCACCATTTATTAAAACTAAAAATCATATTATGATCAATAATATTAAAATATTAAAACCAAATTATCATGAAAAATCATTTATAGGATGATTAAATAAGTAAACATTCTATTTTAATCTGAGAAACCTAAAGGTTTATCCTAGGTTATTCATAGCCACAATTTTTTTAAATATTTCATGATGGTTTATAAAGAGTGTGTGAATGTCTAAAGAATACCCCCCAAGAATGTAAACCAAGTTTGTGGTAAGGAATAATTTCTTACATCAGTTGAAGATTGAGTCTAGATCAATGTTCCCCTTAAGAGTTATTACCCCTTGGTACCTCTATCCTAGAGCCACATATACTTATAGTATCAATAATGGGACGTGATTTCTTATAAACCACACACTCTATCCATTACCAAAATTCCAGAACATTTTCATATACTTTGAATTATTTTTAGACCTATCATTACACATATCCCTAGACATATCCCTTGAAATATCCATTGGAATCCCACTAAATGTTTTTAATCTGATTTTCAAATAGAAAAACAATTCTATCCTTTTACACCAATTGTAACAAACCAAACATTTCATACATATATATTACATAATTTTAGATGAATATTCATTACATTACATAATAATATGCCTGATGAACATAAAGGTATTGTTCCTTTGGAGAGTAGAAAAAAAATGTTTTTTATTTCTTTAAATATCTTCAACATATCCCATAACGATCATACCATATAGTACTCTACTTAGAAATACCCTACATAAAACTATTATTCAAAACCTATGGAAGAGACACATAAGAATGTGTGATATTAGATACTCAGTGAGGGAAAGTAAGGGAGATATATTTGAAAAAATGAGCATAATGGTACGATAACTAGAGTGTAGCATTTGAAAACGAAACCATGCATATCAAATATCAAAATATTGAGTCATAGAATGAATATTGGCATCTCAGAAGGCATGAACCATAAGGAAATCTATGTACATGAACCATGAGAACATAAAACTGTCATAAGTCAAAGATTTCTGGAATACACAAGAAAATAAAATAACATTACCTTACTAGTCAAGGATTATTTCTATAGATATAGTAGTGGAATGAGTTTAATCCCCAAAACATTGTAGTAGTATGGTTCACTGGAAATACTATCATAGTAGTAATATTCCCTTACTAAATTTGGTTCACTCACTATTTCATTATTTTTTACCTCATGAGATATCAATATTTTTTAATATATTTGTGGTAGATAAGGTCCCACCCATCATGGTTATAATGTAACTACCATAATTGGTTATAACCAAACCCATATTCTTGGTTATAATGTAACCAACATCCTTGGTTATAAAGTAACCACCATATCATAATTAAAATCTAAAAATGTGGGGCATATGGTCATAAAACATTCATCATACTAGAACCCTTGATAAGAAATGGGATTCATACACATTTTATTATAACAGATCATGTTTAAAGAAAATAGGAATCATATTCATTTCAAAATTTTATTAAATAATAACATGTTGAAAAGGAAGTAGGTTTCATTAAAATTTATCATTGAATAACCTGTTGAAGATAAAAGGGTTTTATAAACATATTTTTTTCAAATCATAAACCATCCAGAGAAAAAAAATAAGAATGGTATTCTTAGATCATATCTCTAGTGAAGCATAAGTTACATTAAAGGACATCATCTTATATATAAACTACTTTTAAAAGATCTATTTGAACATTTATTGAGTAAAATATAATTCTCACATTGAAAAAGTCTTTTTAAGATATAAAATAAATTAAAAATCATATTCTTTTAAAATAACACTATAAACATATAATGTAAGTTTTAAATTTTATCTAAAACTATTTTTTGAAAGAAATAACTATTATTTTAAATTTATTTTCTAAAAATTTAAATTAATATATTTTTTGAAATTATTTTATTTTAAAACAATTTTGGAAACTTATAAATGAATATTTAAAAATAATGAGTAGGTCATTATGTAAAAGAATTCCTTTTATGCTGCGTACAATTAAATAAAGTTTCCTTTCAAATTTTTTGTAAATGATAAATGGGAATTATTTAGAAAATGGCATGAAGATTATTTTAACAAAATTTTGCGCAAAAAAAATATAACATTGGTAAAAAATTCATTAATAAATTTTTAGTATAAATAAAAATATTGATTTTTTTAGAAAACATTGTTTCAGAAGAAAAGGGTTTTTGACCAATGAAATAAATAATGAAGATTTTGTAAATAATAATATATTAACTATTGAATATATAAAGAGATGAAAATAAATAGAAAACATGTATTATCAAGAAATAAATATATTATACGAAATTAAATTAGTTTATTGAGATATAGGCCACAATATTTTATCACTAGAAGCATAATCATGAATGATTTCGATGAACAATGAGATTTTAAGATAAAACCACTACAATATTAGTGACATTGAATCATAAGCCCCATGAAAGATAAAAATTAAATGAAATTTATAATATAATGATAATAAATATATTAATTACATTATGGTCCAATAGTGATGTATATTTAATTCATAAAATAATTTAGGTTCATAACATAACATAAGTATCAATTAATGGAAATTGATAAAAATTCCCTTACTTCATTGCTAACTTTTGAATTGTAAAAAAAATGAAAGAATGATCATAATATATATATAAATATAGATAATTTTCAGTAGAATCATCCTAAAATAAATTGATGCATAATATACACACCACCTAAAATAAAAAGTTAATGAACATGGAAAGTGTCTCCTAGAAGTAAACAATGAGATGGAAATCCCATACCATAAGTGTCGACCTCCTTAGTACACCTTCAAAACCAATTCATAATAAGTATATGTTTTATATACAACTATTACAAAAAAATAATTATATTTACCATATAATATATGATTTAATTGTGATGTTTTATTACCTTTTTGTTAACAATTTAATGTTAAAATCACTTTTCTTCCAATAACAATGTTGCTTTTCATATATGTTTTGATTTATTATTATTTTTATACTATTAATTTGATCATTATTATATAACAACATGGATCTTAAAAATTATAAAAATATAATATATATTCAGTATATATATATATAAAAATTAATACATAAAATTTAGAGATATAAAATGAAATAAATCATTCCTGGCGATGGTAGGTCATATATATTCGTGAACGTTGTTTACATTTTCTCGAAGGATGAGGTGAAAGAAGGGTAAATAATATATTACAATTTAAAAATTATTTTTATGAAATATATGTCACATATACTCATTAAACCCATCATTATTACCAAATATGTTAAGAATGAATGAATCATATCGCTTCGCGAGGGAGTAATCCACTACACACACGAGAAATAATTTCATATTCGAATAAAATAGAAAGTAAGAAGGTTTTTTGACATAATAATTTATTAAAAATAAAAATATCATATATTTCATAACCATAATTATATACAGTCATGAGAGGTGGTGAGAGAAAATTAATAACATCAGTTCTTGAGGTTGTAGTCTGTCGTACATACAAATGATGATTTCTTTTCCCATTTATTGGAAGTGGGGAAATATTTATGCTATTCAAATACAATAACAACATATAATTATATATAATATATTTAGGTTATTATTTCAACATGATTTAACAATAATTGAATTTGGGGTAGGAATAAATACACTCAGACGCTTGGTTAGGGACATTACCTCAACTTTGGATGACTTCTTTTAGTTTTCATCGAGCATCCTTCTCTCCTCCGTCTAGGGGTTTCCCTTGGTGAGGGAGCATCCAATTATGGATTTTGGTTCTCTGTTATCCGATATATGTTTATTTTTCTTCATCACAAATATATTAAATGGAATTTGTTTCATTTCCACATTTTTTTATAACTCTACTTATCAGATGGGCTTCTATCCTTCAGAGGCCAAATTTCCATTGGACTTCAATCTTTAGTCATCTTCATAATTTTTGAAATTCACTTATCTCTTTATCTATCATTATATCTTTCATGATAGTGTGTTATTTCTCTCCTTGATCAGGTCAGGCTCTTGAGGCCATGTTCAAATCAATTTCAGCTCATACTCCCATATATAAAACACTAGATTACATTTCAGTCTAATTCAATGGAACTTGTGTGGGGGTGTGTTGGTAGCAAGATCAAAAATTTTAAAAGAGTCACGATTCATTTTTTTTTCACTTATGGATTTGATTTTGTATATTATTAATTGGGTTTTTTATGGGATTTTCTATTCTATAGTGGTTTTTATTATCAGGGAGGTGTTTTTTAGTCATGTTTTATGTTTAAACTCTTGATGATTTCGATTTTTTCATGGTTTTTATCCTTGATGAGAAACACATTTTCAGTGATGATGTTTCTAGTAAACGATGTCCAATATTACTCTTCTCTAACTCTAGATCCCCACCACTCCCATCCCAGTAATACTTTGATGATGGTTTTCAAGGTATCTTTGAAGGTGGGTTTGAGTGTTCGACATTGTTCCAGGAGGTCACAGTACTTGAAATGCTGATTTTTTTTGTGGTGGTTATGTTCGCATGGTTTGATTTTTTTAGATCGGGTGTGGGTTAGGAGACATTGAATTTTAGGATTTTTGGAGTTCTTGTTCTTATGGTTTGTGGGTATTCATACAATGGTTCCATCTTTATTTGTTTTGGTTTATTCTATTCTCATTTTACTGATTTCGACAGGTGGTTGCTTTGGACGATGATCAAAAATGTTAATGACGAAAACACATGGTGAGGAGGATGGAAATTATGTGGAAAATAGTGAAGGGGTGATATCTTTGATGATTATATTATGACACAAGTGATTTGGATGTGTCTCGAAAGGATATTCCTCAATTTGTGGAGTGGATCTCACAACCATTGAGGAGCTGATTTAGTTGGAATAGAGGATCACTTTATTTTTTAATTTTCATATGTTTTTAGTTTTAGTTTTCAATTTTGAATCTGAAACATAATAGTTTGAAATCTTGTTGTTTTTATTCTGAATTTATTTTTCAACACTGAAACATAAAGTATCATTTGGAAAATTTAAAAAAAGTTGTTTGATGAATTAAAATGCATTTTTTTTATAAAAATAGTTTTGTCGAAAATTGATTTTCTTTATTTTCAAATATATTTTTTTTCATTTATAATTAATTAATCATCAATGAATTAATATTTTATACATGTAAAAATAATATATTTTCATAATTTTTTTATTCTTATTCATACCCACAATTTTAATGGATATGTGATAATTATCATATTAAATAATAACATTTTAATAGTTTTTCATGTTTCATTAAAACTCGATGTTTCATTTAACACATGAAACAATTAGTATTTCATGTAAAAAAATATAAACTCATTGTTGTGTGTAACTAATGATAAAATTATTGTTCCTGGTAATAAAAAATTATTAAAGATTAAATTTATTTGAAATAAATATTTCCTAAAATCATTGGTTGTTACACCTTGGGTTTGACCTTACTTTCCACTGCCTTGGTGTGCTGTTTATAATATAAATTTTAATTTTAACTACAAAATCAAGTACCATGAAACATAATTGTTTTGACTATTTTTTAGGAATTCATGTGTTAATGGTATTTGGGTTATAAAATTTAGATTGAAAAAAATTGAATAGTAATAGAAAATATGTTTTTGTGGAACAATTATTCTAAATATGTGTTCTCTATAGTTTTCCAGAATATTTTCTTGTTTTTTGGTATTATATTGTTTATTTTTTCACTTAAAAAATATCATTGAAACATGTTATAATTCGTAGAGTATCTATTTAGATATTTTTTCACCATTTTTTCTAGATTTCCAACTTCATTAATGTTGATTAAAGAAGATTATATGATACATGGAATAATTTTGTTGATTTTATAGTTTAATTACATGATCATGGAATTCATAAATGAATTATTGTAGATTTTTTTATTGTTTTAACTAATGAGGAGTAATTTTATTTAAATAAACTCCCATGGGGTTTCCTTTTGTATCATAATGATGAAAAATTTTGGATTTATTTTTGTAATGAGCTATCATCTAAAGATAAAAGCTATTTCAAATACTTGAATGATAAATATTAATCTTTGGAGTACTTTAATGAATACTTGTTAGAAATTTTTATTACTAAAAGGAGAAAAATGTTTCAATTTTTCAATTTCAAAATAATTTTTTTTAAATAATTTTTAACGTGTAATAGATGTGTGAACAACATGATAAATTAAGAAATATTGTTTGGAACTTAATTAAGTAAAATATTCAAAAAGTTGAGTCAAAAATAAATTGCATGAAATGCCAACATAGTCATATTGGTCAAAAAATTATTTTTATGATATTAAATATCGTGGCCCTTTTTTGGAAAAAAATCCACATCCATAAGCCTAAAATTTAAAATACCAACCAAAGGTATGTGGAGTTTGATTCTATGGAGTTTTAATTTAAAATCATTGATTTTTTTTAAACATCAACACCTCATTTATATCTAAAATTGAAATATATTTTAATGAAAATAATTTATTAGTTGATAAAAATAAGTAAATAGGTTTAACAGTGTCTTTATATGACACAAAAAATTTAAATTGGAATTAATGTACCTCTTCTTAAAATGGAATTAAAAACTCAACACCACATTTTCTTGGGTATTTGTTTGTACTTTTGATAAAGAAATTATTTATAGACCTATCACAAAATATTTTAAACCTCTTTTTTTCTACTTCAACAAAATTACTTTAAATGGGTCAATTATAACATGAATTATTTTTTGTAAATCAAGTTGGTTTTTATTGAAATGTCAGATAACCTAACTTTCATCCTTTTTAAATGGACCACTGATGGAATTTTGTTATATTCTATGTGACATTGTTTTGTTCCTATAATTTTAGTAACCCATTGGATATTTTTTTTAAATATACCTCATAAAAACATATTTGGGGGTTCATGGATGAGAAACCACATCCACCTAGTGACTGGGATTACTTTCTAGGAAAACCAAGCTTAAAAATATAAATATTGCATAGAATGGTTTGAAACCCATGAATAAATATTTTTTTTGTTTCTTTTCTTTTGGAAATTAAAACAATTTTCATACTAGTCATAGTGATAGAACACTTTTTTACTGATTACTTGATCTTATTATTACCACCACACACACACCTTCTCTTATTCACAGCATTTTTTATTTTCAACTTGTGGATTTAATGTTTTACCTACATTATCTTTTGAAGGTAATTATATAGGGAGAACAAGTTGTGTTTCAAATGGTTAAGAAGGGTGATTAATGACTGTAAATATGAGGAAAAAGAGAAATAATTTTTAGGAGTAACTTCTTTTATTTACTATGAATATATATATTTTTATAATAATTGTATAATTTCTTGAAATTTTAATATAGAACTATTCTCATATATAAAATTAAGCATGGAGAGATGATTCCACATGGGTTTTTATGTGAATTAAATTTATCTTGTTGGGGTATAATTCATTATTGAATATTTTATATTGAAAATAATTTTGAAAAACTTCTCAAAACCATATTTATCATCATGTATAATATTTTTTTCTTGGGATTTCACATTTTAAAATGAAATTTTTTATCTTTTTTTAAAATAATTTATTATTTTATACGAAAATGTTTTTATATTTTAAAATATATTTTATAAAAGTGATAATTTTTTTCCTTTGAATTAAATTTCACCCATTTGACATTTGATTGTGTTACTAAAAATAATAATCTATGTTGAACTTTTTATCTCATCATTTTATCTTTTATTTATTATTTAAGATATTTGATGGGTAATTTATTCTAAAATGTAATTATATAATTTTATCATTCAAACCAAAAATTTAATTATTTTTATTTTTAGAAATTCATGTATTTTATTTTAGAGGTAAAGAGATGTTTTAAAGTCTCAGTTAAATAAAATGTGATATTTCTTTAAACTCTACCAAAATTTCTAATTTCAACCATTTTTATAAAACCAAAGAACAAATATTTTCCAAATCACATTTTTCTAAGTTGTAATTTATATTTTCTCTTTATTAAATTCCATGGGGAAGACTATTTTTGAAAAAAAAAATTAGTGGAAACCTGTATTTTCATTATCATGAATATTTGGGTTTCAAAAAATATGTTAAAATTGATTTATTATGGTTAAAAATGCATATGTATGGGTAAATTTTATTATGATTTCATTAGATGGATTTTTATAGAACACTTTTTTTTAAATCTCATTATTCCCAGATTATATTGAATATAGTTAATTAAAATGCTTTGATTATTTTTTATTTTTAAATATAATTTTATGTACTATTTATTATTTATGTGAATATTTATTTCTAGATTGTATTCTATCTATTTTAAAAGTATTATATATTGTTCTTTTTGAATTTTGTTTTAAATTGTAAATTTGAGGTGTAATTTATTGATGATACTTATTTAATTTTATCTTTTTATTTCATATTTTTTATAATTTTTTTAAATTTAATATTCATATAATTATTTTAATATTTTATGTAGTTTAATAATTTAATTTATTGATAATTTATTTTTTGAAATCTTATTTCCTCAATTTTTATATTTAGGAGAATCCTGGTGATGGAATTTCAAGTGAACTAAATCGATAAATTTTGAGGTGGCCACATACCCAATTTTCCATTAAGTTTTTTATAGGAAAATTTTGAGCATTAGAACCACATATAAGTTTTTCTAGATACTCTAGTGGTTTTCTTTGCCTATTTCGTTTCCAATTTCCACATATCCAAATTAAAAATACTCAAAGAGTCGAACCTCAAATTAAACACGAATAATTTGAGCTTAATGTTACAAAATCAAGGGATACGAGATGGATATTGGAGAATCGAATACATGGGATTTTGAAAAATAATAATAAATAAGATGCAATGATATTTGATGAATAATGGAGACTCTATGTAGGTATTTTTAAAAAAAATTGGAATGGATATTGTGCACTATTAGGGAGCCTATCTTGGGAATGATCAAAGGAGTATAGGACTCCAATGATGGTTGAACCACCTAAATACATATATGGTCAATGTTAACCCAAATATTGGGATAAATACAAGTATATGCCACCAATGATCAATTCAAATATAAATATTTATTTTCACCATCTCATGGATTAAAAATCTACTAGTAGGTTAAAAATAATTGAAAATTAAAAAAATGATTGAAGGTTGAGATGGGTTTAATTGATGAAAAAATGGTAATGAAGCTGAGAATAGGTTTTTGAGTAATGCCTAATGGATAATAGGATAATTATTGTTATTAATTCCACGATTTGGTACTCAGAATCAATGTTTGAGGAAATAGATCCCTAAATTTATTAGTGATTGAGTGAAAATCAATATTTTAATCCCTATTTTGGGAATATTTAATGTTTGATTTATTAAATAATATGGGGCCTCGTTTTTTCCTAATTATTCAATGTAGTGGACATATTGGAACACTCACTAGGTGATCAGTGATATGATCTAGTGATCTATTTCAGAAATTATCTGTAGTTTTTTGTTTGATATCATTTATTGAGTTAGATATCACATTTCAAATCTCTAGTTGGGTTTTCAAATAATTCATCGATGTAAATTCCACTAGGTTTGTTTAAGGTTTTCGAACATTGATGATTTTTATGGGTGTGAAAAAATTCTTACCAGTAGCCAAGATAAAGAATAACTGATTATGATTTAATGATTTTATAAAAATAAATTTATATAAATTCTATGTATTTTCTGTGGATTTGATGAATAATGGGGGGAATGTATGTATGTATTACTAAGTAAGCCATAAATGATGAGAAATCCATGCATGAATTTATGGTGATTCAAGAGTATCTATTGATTATGAAATCATTATAGGAGTTTAAATATGTTATAAATAATTACAATAGAAATTAATACAATAAGTTTAAGTGAATGCTAGGGGAAATTAATTGAACACATGGTAGTGGTATGTCCCATATTTATAGAAATTTTTAGGGATGAAGAAGTATCTTGTAGTGTAACTTGGGTTGTTGAATCCTTAGACACCTAAAAAGAAGCCAGAAGACTTGTACATACTATGGATTGGTTTTGGCTATGATAAGGATAACTTTGGGATGATTTTATATGGGTGTAAATGAGATCTATGAGACCTATGTGAATTCCAATTGTGAGAAAGTGTTTATCCTAGGATATTATAAGGGATATATTGGTTGAAATTCTTTCTTAATGAATTTAATTTCATCAAAACAAGAGTAACTCATTAGATAAAAAACAACTTCATCACCTATTGATTTAACAACAACAAAATCCTAATTCTGATCACCAATATAAAAATAAGATTATTTTTTGATCAATACAAGGTAAAGGTTCTTATTATAACTTGGAGTATGTGGCCTTAAAATTTAACATGGTTGAATAAGTATTAAGGTCATCAAATGAGACTCTCAAATAAAATAATTGATTTAACATTAATAGTGGGAGAAATAGCACCCAATACAAACCCTTGATACTCAATTGGATCAATCCATAAGATGTTTAAACCTCCATTGGTGTTATTATCTTGATGTAAGAGGTAATTAGATAGATAAAAACATAATTGAAGAAGTTAAAATCAATGAAATAATGAAAACATCACCTTTGGTTGAAGGATTTATCTCATCACTGTGTGAAAAAATTCACACCCTTATGAAATTGTATCAATTTATTACCAGAAAGGGATAGAAACATATAATATAAATAAGTTTTATTATTAGACTAAGGTGATTCAAATAATATACAATTAAAATAAGAACACTACAAGGAAAAAGTGGAGGTATATCATTATAATGAAACAAACCACAGAGAATCATTCAATTCCTTCAACACAACTTCCTTAAATAGGAAATTAGGAAGCCTTGGTTCTAATATCGAGTAATAAAAGTCACCAAAAAAATAGTGTTATGCCTAAGTTTGTGGAAAATTAATGAAGAGAAGCATTTTCCCCACTTGAAAACAATCTGATCCAACTTTCATGCAAAAATAATTTGTGTTAAAAAGAGATTCCCAATAGCAGAATTGTGTTAGACCATAGAAGAATAAAATTAATCATCAAATGACCCATAATATCCTATAAAATATTATCCTAAATAGATGTTTGGTTATCATGATTATGTTTAAACATTAGTATTTTTTGGGTCCACAGAATCTAGCCCATAATTTCATCTTCAACATGGGCCATAGTTGAATTTACTGTTCCCAAATATGTCATCTATCTCCAATTCTATTGTGATAATCATTTGTAATATATCTCTTCCACTATAGTCATTTTTTTGGAATGATATGTAGTTCACTTTTCCTTGAATGTGTAGGCATGAAATCCCACTTTGGTTATCTTCCAATGCAATTTTTCACATTCTCTTTAAGAAAAAAATATTCCAAATTGAATGGAAAATATTAAAATGACGTATGAAAGTCAAATCAAGATCAGTGGGGGATTAACTATATGTCTCAAAATGTACCAATTAATAGTTCACTTTAATCAATAATTACCATTATGATTTGAAATAATGATTAAATTTTAAAAAGAACTAAAAATTGTGTTTATAAATAATTAATCACATGAATATAATAATATATAAAGTAAATATTAGCATATTTTAATTTCTAATCACACCCCCCAATTTAGTTTTGATAGTCCAGAGAAAAATATATCTCAAAAAAATTAAATACCAAATCCCTTTTCCCAAAACATTTTAATACACTCTTCTCACCCAATGACCTCATATTAAGAAACTAGGAATCTAATAAAAATATTATAATACAATATATATTAAAAATAATATCTCAATCCCAAGACCATTATATTGTTCAAATTTATCACAACATTTAATCCAATTTCAATTATGCATGATGATGTGGTGTGGAACACAATATACATGGTGGTTCATTTTTATTCAATGTGAATATATGGAATCACTAGGTGGAATCACATTTTAATATTAAGATGAGTATTCAATAAAACTATGTTTTTTTTACTTTTAAATTGTAATTGGATTTGAACCCAATCATATAAACCCATGTAGTAAGACATTGATGATGAATTAAATGATTAAAGACCTTATGGAACAATGTAAATCCCACATACTCATGCATCATCTTGACTTAACTCAATAAAAATACAAAACATACAACAAATTGAGATAAAATTACCAACTATGGGCTTCAAAACTATAGACTCAAGAACTCCAAATACCAAAATCCATGTATTAGGATAATAGACTACTCTAAATGAAAATTTGTGGTTGTTTTTTATGTAAAATTTTCATTCATTAAATTTATTTGAATACCAATGTTAAAATTAAAGAATTCACCAAACCTACACTATTTTTTATGGGATAGTTTGAAATAAAATTAATACCCTACAATCCAAATTACATGCATTGTGAAATTCTTAAGTAATTTTATAAAAATGAAAATATTAAAAAATCACATTATACTGCCAAAATTACCATAATCAATTATCATGAACATGAACATGGAATAAAATCAGAATCATGGAATGAAAAAATATTTGATATTCAGTATCAGTTTTTACAATGTATTTTATAATGTTTAAGGTTAAAGAACGTTTTCCTTCCATTAACCTAGATTTTTTTTGATTTAAAATCTTATTTTTTTCATTATACACACAAAAAAAGTTTTTTCATCACACCCAACATATTATAACATATTACCAAGTGTTTAGAGAAAATAAAATGTAGAATGTGGTAGATGTAGAGGAGAGGAGTTCCAAAATTAAACTTTGGAAATTAGTTATGGAAAAATGTCACCTGGTGGTATATTATTGATGGTCGTGCTAATTATTTTTCCTTCAATCTAGATGTCACTCATGGACTCCCTATAGTGGAAGGTAGAATAGTGTAAAATTTCCATATGTATATGATTTCCCTATAAAATATCAACCTTAATAGACAATACTACTCACACACAAAACAAATTAGAAACCATTGAAATTATTATAGGTTCCCTTAACAAAGAACAATTATAAAAATTAATAGGGCAAAAAATGTACCTATTTATTTTGAAACTCCAACACATGATTCAATATACAGGTAAAATCCTAGTTTCCTCCTATAAAGTGCTTTTTTATGTTGTTTGGTCGACATGGTCCAGAAATATATAAAAATTATTTTGTATCATAGGATGGCTTAGTCAGCTCCTCCTCAATATCATGGTTACTGAATGATTTAATGAATAATTTTAACATATGACAATTTAATTTGATGATACGAACACTAGTGGGATTGTGAAAACATCCCTTTTATAACATTAACATTACATAACTTTTATGGAATACTTAAAGATTTTAAAAATAAATGAATAAAGTTTGTACTATTCTAGAGCATTTGGAAACCGGGAATACATGGACACTGATAAATAAGTGCATTACCATATCTCACTCATGGTTCTTCTTGACTAAAACCCTTCTTAGACACCTAAAACATAATATATGTCTTCATAAACTTGGTAAGGAAACATAAATAACATATGATATCAAATTCTCAGAATGGTTATACAAGGGATACATGTAAGAATAAACATGAGCACAAGGGTATAAGAATGTCATCAAGAAAATAGAAGATCATACCATGTATATCAGTGATAATGGCATAAATAATGGAAGTTCCAGAGATTTGAATCATCATTAAATAAATATCATATATCATGAAATCATAACAATGATATAAGATAAGGAATTATGGAAATACATAATCATATACAGATTTCCATAGTATCTAGGATATCATTGCCAAGATAATCTTAGTGGACAAAGTCCCTTACTAAACCGGGTAAACCCTATTCGATCACAAAATTACTAAACCGAATGACCCTAATTCCAACATTATATTATTGAACTGAGAAGCCCTCATTCCATATATATATTACTGAACTATGTAAACTTATTTCCCTCCCAATTTTATCTCATGAGATAAAAATCTTTACACAATTAATTGGAGTGATATATAGGTCCCACCCATATATAATGAAATCATACATACATGTCCTATAAGATCATAAATGAACATATCATAACCATGATATAAAATTGGTAACATAAATATGTAAAAATGTCATATCCTATGGAAATTTATAGGTTTCATAATCATTTCATCATAAACACAACCTATGAAAAAGCGGGTTTCAAAAGAATATAAGACATGAAAGAGAAATGAGATTCATAAAAAATGATTCAAAAAATAATCCACTGTGATAAATAATATGAATAGATATAGGGAATAATTCCACATAAAAAATTATTGAAACCAATGGATTTTATCATAGATTGGAATTATTTTTTAATGATATTTAAAAAACACTTTTGCAGAAAATATTATTTCTTCATAAAATTGATTTTTATTACATAACACGTTTTGAGACACATTTTATTTGAAAATAGATTTTAAAACATATGAAGAAATTTTTTAAACAATAAAAAGATTAAAAAACAATTATTCATTGACAATTATTTTCAAGTGTATTTTGAAAACATTTTTTAATACATGGTTTTTGAATATAATATATTTCTGACCAAAGAGGGAGGTTGTAGTATTTTACTAAAACATAATCATAGTTTTGAAATAGTATAAAATGGTATTAAAAATGGGTATATCATGATGTATATTTAGAGAATGAAACTAATCAATATTCTTGAATTATGCATCATAATATTTCATCAAAAAAAGAATAGACATAAACAATCTCGAAAAAATGAGGAGATTGTCTCAATAAACTCTTATAACATGGGGGCTTGGGATAAAACTCTCCATGTAAGAAAAGGAAATTATTTTAATCTTAATATATAATTAAAATAATTATATTGATGATATTACATATAAAATTTATGTATATACTCCATGAATAAGTGTTTAGGTGCATAACAAAACATGAGTCTCAAAGAAGGAAAATTGAGACAAAATAGTTTTACTAATTTGCTAAATTTTTAAACTTAATCCCCATAAAAGAGAGATCATATAATTTATATATTAATATCCATAAATTTAATTAAAATATACATATAATAATATCATGGAATTTTCATACACCACACAAAATGAAAAACTGTTGAACATAGCTTGTATCTCACAGAAATGAAAAGAGAGAAGGCATCCTCTTATCTTGTATATTAACTCTCTCTGTAATCAAATAAGAGTGATTTATAACAAATATACGTTTATTATAATAATTTTACATAAGAATATTCTTATATATATTATCATATATGATTTTATAATGACTTTATATTACCTTATTGTTAATGATCCTATGTTAAGGTTTCACATCAGGATGTATTTGGTTTGTTCTTCAAATGTGTCTTCATTTGTTACATTGCTGATACTTATATATATATCATGACTAAATAATGTAGAAAATTATATAAATATTTGTTATATAATGTATAATTATATTATAATAATCTATATAATAATGAAGAATGTGATGGAATAAACCATTCATGGATATGGTAAGCCATATGTATGGCAGAACAATGTTTTCCATTTTTTTATCCACATTGAAAGAAAGTATGTAATTGAAATATGTATATATATGTATATTTATATAATTATTAAATTAATCATATATATCATATATGTTCACTAAAACCATTCTTAATACATTCTATGTGGTGTGTGAACGAATCACATCACTTTGAGGGGCAGTAGACAACACTTCCTCAAATAAGATTATCGTATTAACACCAAATAGAAGGTGAAAATATGTGTTCTTTAAAAGGGAATAAAAAATAAAAAATATAATTTATTATATATATAAATAGTTTTTACTCAATAACGGCCACCAGGATTGGTGGTAAAGGACAAATGAACAGTCATCATTTCGTGAAGCAATAATTCGTCATACATAGAAACAATATGTTCAAAATCAATTAGATGGAGGTGTGTGTAAGTTTAGGTAATACCCTTAGCATAGAAAAATCATAATATATTAAGAATACTAGTTTTTTCACAGGTTAATGGAATAAAGATATATGAGAGGGTGGAGAATGAAAAAAATGGAAATGATCCTGAGAGAAGGCGTTACCTACTAATCCGGTAACTCATTTCGGGTTATGCCAAAAGGCTTTCATGAGATGATTTCTAAGAAAATGGAGGCTTAAAGGTCTAAGAGAGGATATATTGGAGGATAATTGGTTAGATAATGGATGAAAATAAAGTTTTTTAGAGGTTTTTCGAATGGGTAGAGGTGGTGGTATTGTATAGGGAAAGAAAATGACTCATTAGGAATTTCTATAAACATGTTTGGTGTTGACATGATATTTAATAAAACAGTGTCAAAAAACCAACCAAAATCAATAATGGAAGTATTATTACCATAATGTGTACATAGAATATGTTTTGGGAATTTTTCTATGTCAGTTGGACCCTTACTTTTATGGTTTAGTATCTAATTAAGTTTAGTTTGGCCTTTACTACTGTTACTAATTTTTAATCACTTTTGCTAATAATTTTTTTCAAAAATTAAGTTGATATAATTAGACATGAAATATTATAATTAATTTAAGGGTTTATTTTTTAGTTTTTAATTTCATATCATTAATGTGGAAAAATTAAAATTAGTGATAATCAGCAGACAGAACGAAACAACATGGTATTAAAGTAGGAAAACGTTCAAAATATTGTTATGATATTATATTAACATTCAAAGTGTAATTTATTCTAATGAATTTTATTGTAATATTATATGTAGTATTTATGAAATTTTACCTTAAAAATAATTTCTAATATCATTTATTCTTGTCAATTAATTGGACAAAAGAAATTTTTTAACTAAAAAGAAGTAATTTCACTATTCATAATAAATTGATGTTTCATTAAAAAACCCAAAAATTAACCCAAGGATAATTTTGATGTTATGATTTCAAAACTGAAGATTATTTTATTAAATTCAATTTCTAGTTTTTTATTAAATTAAATTCATTATTAGAACCAGTTCATTCGAGAAAACAGTTTTTTTATCATAAAAATGACTTTTCAAAAATTCGTATATTTTATTATGAATATTTTTCTTTCATATAAAAAAATTATAAATTTTTTTTTGAAAATTACTTATTTCTATCCATATTAATATGTTTAATGGATAGTTTATATTTATCTAATTTCAACTATTAATGAATGAAGAAGAGATGTTTTGTAGAAACTCAGTGTTGCGTGTATCGTACGCCAACTCTGTTTTTTGGTGCATCATAAAGGAAGCTGGTGTTTCATGTTAAAGGTATATTTGAATTATTTAATTTTAATATATAAATTATAATTTAAATTTATTTAAAAAAATAGTACCATGAAAACTCAGGGGGTCATTCTCCCCCCATAATGTGATTTTCATCCTCAAAATTTTTCAATCGGGTAAAAACAATTGAGGATAATTCTACAACATCATATCATACTGTTATAATGTAGCTTCCTATAACTGGTTATTTATATGCAATACATTGACCATGATAGTGGTCATGTTTTGTAGAACATTATATGATTGGTACATAATTTAAATTAGTTGTCCCTCATGAGATAGATCCTTCTCCCATGGTATGACATCTGATTTCAGTACATGTGAAGGGTAAGGTATATACAACCTCAGGAGTGATACATGGGACACATCATTGAATTGAGAGAGGTTTGGAAGAGGTTTCAAGATATAGTCTACTATCCTAATACGATCAACAATTTCAAAGGGACCAATATACCTAGTTCTTAGTTTCCCATTCTTCATGAATTACATAACTTTATTCTATGGTAATATTTTTAGAAACACATTTTCAATAACATCAAACTCTAGATCATGTCGATGGTAATCATAATTGCTATTCTTCCAACATTGAGAATCCTTGATATACTATTGATCAGTTTTAAACTTCTTGACTATTTCTTCAGTAATCATACGTCCTAATAACATAATTTATCCAACCTCGTCTCTTTAAATTGGAGCTCTATATTTCCTTCTAAAGAGGGCTTCATATGATGCCATTAGAATTCTTGTGTGAATGGTAATTTTGTAAGAAAACTCATCTAGAGGGAGGTGTTGATCCGAACCACCATTGAAATATAAAGGATTAGATATCAACATATCCTCTAGGGATTTAATTTTTCTTTTAGACTATGTATTTTTTTGTGCATGAAAATATAAGCGGAAGATCAATTTTGTATTAAGATATTTATGAATAATTCACCATAACGTGGAGGTAAACATCAGATCCCAATACAAAAAAAAGAAATGTGGTACACCTTGAAACCATAAAACATTGTTAATTTATATTTTGGAAATATTATCAATAGATAAATAATCTATGATAAAAATGTATTGTGCTAATTTAGTATGGCGATCAAATATCACCCATATAGAATTAAAATCCCTAGATGTTTTGGGTAGTCCCACAACAAAATCCATTGTGATTCTCTCCCATTTTTGTTTGGGTATGGGTAATGGATGCAACATCCCCTTATAATTTTTTCTTTCATCCTCAACATTCTGTTATATCAAACACTGAGATACAAAATCTGAAATATTTCTCTTCATGTCATCCCTCCAGAAGTATTATTTCATGACCCTATACATCTTCGTATGTCTAGGATGAATTTAAAATGATGAACTACAATCTTCCTCTAACTACTCCTTCTTTAAATATAGCATGGAAGGAACAAGTACACAGTCCCTGGACATTATCATTCCATATTGTTTAGGGTTAAACCCAAGACCATCTATGACCTTCTTTTGCAACTCTTGATCTTCCTTCCATGCCTCCTAAATCATTACCTTCAAATAGGGTTAAACATTCATTTAATAAATTTATGATTTTCCCCATTATTTCAATATTATTAGATATATCCATTGAAAATAAAGAAATATTGGATATTTTGGGATCCTTTTTGTAGATTTGATCGAATGATCTTTATGACTAAAAGCATCAGCCACCTTTCTCTCTTTCCTAATATGGTAACATATTTAGTAGTCATAATACTTTTTCAACTCTAATCATCTTCTATGGAGCATGTTCAACTCTATTTTTCTGGATAAATAATTCCGAATTTAATGTTCAGTATATATATCACACATTTTTCCATAAATACAATGCCTCCATATATTCAATGAAGACGTTACTACTACTAACTCAAAATGATGATTTGGGTAATTTTATTCCTTAATATTAAACTATCATGAGGCATAGGCTACAACCATGTTATTTTTCCTAAGATCACTTACCAATCCCATCTGGGATGCATCACTATAGATTACAAACCCTTCTCCACTACAAGGTATTGTATGCAATGGTGCCCTGACCAGCCTTCTTTTCAGTTATGTGAAATATTCCTCACATTCATTTATCCTGAGTTACTTAACACCCTTCTGAGTTTACATGGACATAGGATTAGAGAGTCATGAGAAATTATCCATAAAATTTTAATAATATCAAGATAAACTGAGAAAATTATGGATCTCAGTCTCATTGGTTAGTCTAGGACATCATTCAATAGCCTCCTTTTTTTAAAAATATACTACAATACTATTTTTTGACATCATGTCACCATAATATGAAACATTTTTTAACCAAAATTCGCACATTTTAAAATTTGTATACAAATTATCATTCCTTACGGTCTTCAGTACAATAATCAAGTGATCATAATGATCATAACTTCTCTTTGAATGTATAAGAATATCATCTATAAAGACTAACATACACTGGTCAAGGTACTCTTTAAATACTCTATTCATTAAATCCATAAAGATTGATATATAATTAGTGAGACCAAAGGGATTAACTATATATTAATAGTGACCATACCATTTATGGATTATCACCTTGGATATATACTCCTTCATGACTGTGAATTGATGTTATCAAGAAAAAATGTTGATCTTGAAAAATTATTGAGCACCGTGCAGTTGGTCAAAAAATTCATCAATATAGGGATGATGATACTTGTTCTTGATTGTGATCTTTTTCAACTGCCGATAATCAATGTAGAGTCAAATTTATCCGTCTTTATTTTTCACAAAATGAATTGGTCCACCTCAAGGTGACACACTTGGCCACATTAATCCATTATCAAGGTTTTCTTGGATTTCTTCTTCAATTCCTATAGTTCGATCGGGGACATTCAACAAAGAGTCTTTGAAATGTTTTTTGGACCTCGTATACGTTCTATTGATAACACATCATCACATTTTGGTAGAAGACAAGACAAGTCTTCTAGAAAGAAATCCATAAAATCCCGCATAATATGAATATCATTTATGTAGTTCTTCTCCCCAACCATTTAGGATAAACAACCCTTTTAATGGAAATTAAAACCCATTTACTTGATGTAGTTACCACTGGATGTTCAGACTTATTGTTAAATTGTTAGATGATCATAAAAGGGTTTGATATATTGAACGTAACATTCATTCCTTGAAACATGATGTGGGATTTATGAAGATAATGGAAATCCATCCCTTGTATGAATTATAAATTGACCAATGGAAGGACGAATAGATTTATAGGAAAGACATTCCTACAAACTTTTTGTGAAGATGAATCACAGACTTGAGATTAAATCATCATAAAAATCAGGGTTTTCACTTCTAATTCCACATAGAATTTTTATTGAGGAATCTTAACACAATTATAAGATTATTTAAATATGAAAGTATGGGTAGATATAGAATAAAATATGACATTTGCAGTTCTAGATTAGATGGTAAGTGTACCTTCCATGAAGTCGTTATTGCACACCTCAGCAGAAATAGAAATTTTATGAGATTTACCCTTATATCTATGTATAAGATGTTGATAATGTCAATACTCATAAAAAAACCCTTGGGTTTGGGTAGTTCTTAGCATATTGACCATTCTCCTTACACTTGTAGCACTGAACTGAGGGAGGTGCATTCTGTGTAACTGTTTATCCGCTATAATTTTGAGAAATCTTCTTCCCATCACATCAGAAATCAATTACCTAATGGACTTCCCTTCCACACATAAATCATTTTATTGACCCCTTAAGGAAATTTACACCATGCTTCTTCTTACACATATAGCATATTGTAAGGTTCATATTATTTTCCACCTGGTTTATAGATTATTTTTAAACTCCATCTTCTTCTTATTGCCAATGACATGAGATTGATACATGACTCAAACCACCATTTCATCCCTGATTTCACAATGCACAATCTCTTAATAGTTATTAATGTATCTTATGGAAAACACCATTATGATAGTTTTCCTTAATCCACCAAAGAATCTATCATCTTTTCCTTCATGTTGGATAATATTTCTAGAATCATACCTCACAAGTATCATTAAATTAGCCTCATAGTTACCAATAGAATCATCATACCTTTGATTAAAATCATGGATCTATTTCTCTATCTTGGTATAAAGAATTATAGTAATGTAAATATTGAAAAATAAGTTCTTTAACTCATCCCAAACTAGGGATTAAATCTCACCATGTTGCCTCGTATTCTTTATTAAAGTCCACAGCTCATCTTCTTTTCCTTCTAACTAGTAAACAACTAGAATGAAAATCTAATTCTCGGTAAAGTAATGGACATAGAATATATTTTCAGAGGTACAAATACATTTTTTTATAAACAATTGGATCATAAGACCCTCGTAAAGAAGGTGGAAATTGTGTCAAGATAGACTCAGCAAGACGTTATTCCTCCATTTCCCATTTGGAATTTCACAATGATTTATATCTTGAGAAAGCATTGTGATCATATAAATAAGGTTTTGAATTACATATCCCATGTCATTATGTTTTTTCAGAGGAAAATCATTTCATTGGGTATAGAAATAACTGTTAACGTGGTTCCTTCAAGTTCCTACTATTAACTCAAACAAAAAGCATAGAGTGAGAAAAAATTATCATTATGAGGAACCACATAATAAAGAAAAACCACTTATATAATGTCTAACTTATGAAACCTTCATTAATATATGACACATTAATTTTTTAATAGCTTCTTTGTAGTCAACATAGTATTAAATAATTCATAATGTTTTGTGATGAGTTTGTTAATTCCCAAAGCATATCTCAATGGAGTGTTAAACCATGTGTCCAGAAAGGCTTGTTGTCATGTATCAGATTACCTCAAGTCATGCCAAAAACATATTGTTTATGATTTTACCCCTAGTTACATATTTTCTAGATCCACGTCCACTTTATTATATACAGATTGATGTATTACTTGGTAACCACTCACTCTATCCTTTACCAATATTCCAAGCCATTTTATTAAACCATAACATATTCTTGTACTTATACTTAAACATGTACTTAGGGTTCTCACCAAGGTTTTCTCATCCTAGATTCGAATGGTTAACTAAAATTTTCCACTTATACCTACTATAGTGAAAATAAATTTACAAACCTAAAAATTAAATAACATTTTCAGAATACTCAAACATTATACAAATAGACGCAAGAAAACCAAAACATTCATGTTCCTTTGGAAAAATGGAATTGATATACACTGATATATAAGTGAGATACATTATCACCCACTTGTTTTTTATTGATTAAAACCCTTATTAGACACCTCAAACCTAATATGTATCTTCACAACATGCGTATAGAGACATATATAGGGGTGACGGAAAATTATTAGTATAGGTAAACAAGGGTGACTTGTAAGCATAAACCTAAGCACAAGGGTATGAGAATATGATCATGAAAATAGAATATCATACCCTTCATATAAAATAACATGAAATAAATATTTTTATTTCATAAGAAAATAATTGTAATGAAATAAAGAGCATAGTTCATAAAATCATTACATAGAAATAAGACATGGAATTGTGGAATGACATAAGAAGATAATAATTTTCCTAGTATCTAAGGAATCATTTCCAGGACCATCATTGTGGAAAAAGTCCTTTACAGTGCTGGGAAACACCTATTATTGTCTATTATTACTGATTTTATTAACCCTCTTTCAATACCTATATTACAAAATTGAGTAACCCTCATTATAGACATGTATTATAAAACAGAGTAACCCTCAATCCTACCCTAATTAATCTCATGAGATATAAATTTATACCCAATGCATTGGAGGGAGATTGAGGTTGCACCCATCACATAATGAAATTATACATACTCATGCCACAAGATCAAAAATGAACATATCATAACCCAAGAAATGATATTGGTATCATAAACATGTAAATATATTATAAACTTTGGAATGATTGGGTTTCATAATCATTTCATCATAAACCTATCCTATGAAAAGAATCTTATTTCAAATAAATATTACCCATTAATGTGAAATTGGTTTCCTAAAATCATGCCATAAAAACATAATCAATTATGAGAAATAATAGGAGTGGATACATTGAATAATTACCCATAATTACATGATTATCACCAATGAATTTTATATTGAATGGTAAATATATTTTAAGGTTCTTTTAAAAGAACTTCTTGAGGAAAATATCATTTCTTCTTAAAAAATTATTTTTATAACATACCACTTTTGGAAAAAAAAATTCTTCAAAAATAGCTTTGAAAAAATATGAAATAAGCATTTAAAACAATAAAAAAATCATCAAAACCATTTTACATGAGAATTATATTCAAGTATCTTTTGAAAACATGGTTTTTGAATACAATTGATTTCATATGGAAGAGAGAGGTGGTCATATTTTACTAAAACTTTATGTTATGAAACAAAGAGTGAAAAAAATGGTAATAAATATATGGATATCTTGAATAAACATAGGATAAGAAAAATCGTGAATATATTTAAATGATGGATCATAAGATTTTATCAATGTAAGATTAATCATAAACAATATCTAAAAAAGATGAATATCTCAATAAACTATTATAACTTGGTGACTTGTGATCATAATCTCCATATAATAAAAAAGAAATTATATAATAGAAAAAATATCATAAAATAATTAGATTAATGAAATTAAATGTAAAATGGATGTATATACACCTCATAGAAGAGTTTAGGTGCATAATAGTACACGAGTCTCGAAAAAGGAATATTGAGGAAAAAATGTGTTACTGATTTGGTAACTTTTTAAAGTTAAACCCCATGAATGAACAATCATAGAATTGATATGTAAATAACAATAAATATAATTAAAATATTAATATAATAAAATAATGGGTATTATATACACCACACAAATGGATTGTGTGGCAAACATAGCTTGTATCTAAAAGAAATTAATAGAGAGATGAAATCCTCTTAGCTTGTATCTTGACATTCTCCGTACTCAAAGAAGATTACTGTATAATAAATATATTTTTATTAAAAATCATTTCAATATGAATATTCTTATATAGATTACCATATATTATTTTATTATGACCTTATATTACCTTCTTGTTAACGATCCTTTGTTATGTTTTCAATTTGGGTAATATTCTCTTTATTTTTCACATGTATCTTAATTTGTTATATAATTTATCCTTATAATTTTATCATGATTATTTAATTTAGACCATGATATAGATATCAGGTATAACAAATATAATTATTTTGTAATATTCTATATCATTATGAAGTATATAATGAAATACACCATTCATGGAGATGATAAGTTGTCAGTATGCCAAAACGTTGTTTTCCATTGTTATTAACATATTGAAAGAAATTATTTAATTGAAATATTTATATATATGTATATATATATTAATTATAGTAGAAATAGTATATCATATATAACAAATAATTTTATCAATATAATACTTAGTACATTACAGGTGGTGTGTGAATGGGTAACATCGCTTTGAGGGGGAATAGTCCACACTTCCTCAAACTAGATTATCATACAAACACCAAAAGTAAGGTAAAAAGTTGTCTATTGTAACAGATAAAACATAATCTTAATTCGATATTAAATATAATATATTACATATATAAATATATTTTCCATCATAATGGAAACTTGATTTGTTTTAAAGTAGAAATGAATAATCATCATTTTGTGAGGCAGTAGTTCTTCATACACATAAATAATATGTTCAAAATTCATTCGATGGAGTTGTGTGTAAGTAAAATTAATACAATATTCATAAAAACATACTATTTAATGTTGTATACAGTTTTTGAACACAATAATTGAATATTTATAGTGGAGTGGTGGAGAAAAAATAAAGGAATGGAGCTTGAAAGAAGACGTTACCTCTTAATCATGTAACTCCTTTTGGATTATGTAAAAAGAAATTCTTGAGAAGATTTATACCCAAAGAGAAGGTATGAGGGAGTATTATTAGGATCCTACTTGTAAATATGTTGGATGAACATAAATGGTTATAGAGTTTGATAAATGGGTACAGGTGGTGGCCTTTAATTGGGAAGGAAAAGGACTCCCATGAAATTTCTAGAAAAAAGATAGGTGTGAAAATGTTCTTATCGAAAAAAGGTCATAAAAAACCAACCAAACTCAATAATTTAAGATATATTGACTAAATATGGACATTAAATGGGGTTTTAATACGTTTCTATATCATTTGGGCACATAATTTTATAGTTTAGTCCCCAATTAAGCTTAATTGGGCCTTAACTACTATGATTAATTTTAATCACCTTTACTAATCATTTATTTAAAAAAATTAAAATATTATTATTATAATATTATTAAAAAACGGAATAAAATTGTGTATTTTCGATTTTTGAAAATCACTTAACATAAGATAAATAATTAATGTTAGTGTTAATCCCGCAGACAGAATGAAAAAACAGGGTTTTAAAGTTAGAAAATGTTCTAATATTTGTTAAGATTTTATATTCAGTTTCAAAGAGTAATTGATTCAAAAGAATTTTATTGCAATACTATATGTAATATATATCTAATGTGACCTCAAAATTTATTTATAACATTATTTATCCTAAATAATTAATTTTAAGAAAGGCATTTTTTACTAAAAAGAAGTATTTTAACTATTCTTCAAAAAATGATGTTTCTTAGAAAAACCCCAAAAATTCACCCTATGAAAATTTCAATGTAATGATTTCAAAAAATGAATTTTATTTTATAAAATTAAATTTATAAATGTTTCTAAAATTAATTTCATTATTAGAATTAGTTCATTTGAGAAAACAATATTTTTAAACATAGAAGGACTTTACCAGAAATCATATCTTCAATTGTCAATATGTTTTATTTAAATAAAAAAATTATAAAAAATATATTGTTAAATATTTATTATTATTCATGTTACTATGTTTAATGGATAGGTTATGATTATCTTATTTTCATATCTAAATTAATTAAAATATATGTTTTATAGAGACTAAATGTTGCGTGTATCGTACACCAGCTTAGTGTTGCGTGCATTGTATGCCACTTCGGTGATTCATATAAAATGAAATATTGTCCTAGTGAATTACAATATATAAATGAAAATATAAATATATTTGAAAAAAATATGTCCATAAAAATTCATGGTGTTACATGGGATCATGGATCTCTACTACCCTTTGTGGGTACACAAGATGCACTTTGTATAGACCTGGCCTTTTATACCTTAACATTCCCATGTGTAAATGATGTTTCGAACAATAAATGAGAATGATATTTCCTTGTTCAAAGTGTTTGAATTTGAGATTTATATATCAATAGGATTAGAATCAGTCATTATTGATCTTTAAATTTTCATAAGCCTCTATGTTATGTTCCTAAAAATCATTAAGATATAATATACTCTATGTTTTCTCCAAAGAAAAAGTCATAGTTCATTTTTTTATTTATAAAAAGGCCTTATGTTCAATTTTAATAGTTAAATAAAATGATTTTCCATAGACCATATTATATAGTTACATGCATAGGATAGTGTTGAATGGGGTATGATATTCCCAATAAGCATCCAATAGTTTTTCAGACTAATCATTCCTTGGTGGATTTATAGTTTTTTCAATAATTTTCATCATTTCTAAATTTTCCAACCAATCATGGAAATTGGATTGAGGATGGTAGGAAGTAATTTTTTTTGAAAAAATCACATACATATACATGAGTGATGAGATGTGATGACTTCTGAAATGGGTTCCATGATCATTGATGATAGCCTTTGGAATTCTAAATCATGAAAATATGTTGTAATTCAGGAATATAATCACAATATGATGGTAATTGGACTTGGTGGTACTGACCTCAACCCATTTTGAGACATAATAAATAGATAAGAGGATGTGTACATATCCCCTAGATTTTGGGAAGGGTCTCATGAAATAAATTCCCACACAATCGATGATTTAGATTACTAGAATGGGAGTAAGGGTAATTTGATTTTTTTTTGTTATGGATCCAAATTTTGAAAATGAGAATAACATTAGAATATTTTGAATGATTTATAAGTGAGGTTAGGATAAAAAACAACATTTTATGACAATTTTAGTAGTTTTATTTGTGTAAATGTGTCCTCCAAATGTGTCCCCATGAATAATCTTTAGAATGGACTCTTGCATAAAATCAGGAACATGTATCATAATGAATTGACCAAGACAAAAAATGAACTAGTAAAGATCACCAAAAACATAGTGTTTGATATCATAAAAGAATTTCCTCTTAGATAGGGTCTGAGAGAATTTTGGAATAACACTTGTAACAAAGTGGTTTCCCATGTCAGCATATGAGGGGAAATCAATCACAGAATAGAGGTGCTCATTGGGAATCTAATCAAACACATAAAGATAATGCAAGTGGTGTTTTAATTCCATCCCATAGATGTGATCAGCTACAAAATTTTCAATGCCCTTTTTATCCCTAATGGTAAAATCACACTCTTTAATAAGAAGGACCCAACTAATCATTATCATCTTTGAATATTGTTTTTTGAAAAGGTATTTTATAGTTGAAGGATCGGTGGAGAATAAAAGGATGGATCTTAAGATATTGGACCTGGATTTTTATAAGGAAAATAAAACATTAAATAAATCTTTTTAAGTTGAAGTTTAATTTATTTTTTCATCATTTATTCATTTACTTGCACATGAAATGACACATGGAGTTTTAACACAACATTTTCATAAGAAAGATCCTATAGAAAAGTCACTCACATCACACATGAACTTGAATAGAAGTTTCCAATTGTGAGAATTCATGATAGTTGCTGAGATAAGAGATTACGTGAGTGTTGATAATTATTCCTCACATCTTTCTATCCATATAAATGGAGAATCCTTCACCAAAAGAGAAAAATGTGGTCAGGAAATGAAGCTGAAATTCCAATTAAACCTTCTATAAAAACCAGTATATCCTAAGAAGTACCTCACTTCATTGAATATCATTGGATAGGGAAGGTGAAAAATGATATCCAACTTATCTTCATCAACTTCAATGTCTATACTAGTGAATTAATGTGCAATAACTAGTACCTCCATTACTAAGAAATGGATGTTTTCCCAGTTTAGGATGAGATTCAGATCCTCAAATCTAGAAAAAATCCTCTCAGGATTTCAAATGAATCCTGAAAATATATCACCAAATATTGATAATTAATCCATAAATATCTCTAAATAATCACCCACCATGTCTGAGAAGTTTCCTATAATGCATCGTTAGTAGGTATCTAGGGAATTACATAACCCAAAGGGAATGCACTTGAAGGAAAAAGTGCCAAATGGATAGGGTAAGGTTGTTTTTACCTGATCCTATAAGGAGACCATGATTTAATTATACCCGGATAATCCATATAGGAATCAATTTAACTCATTCCCCACTACTCGCTCGAGGACATGATCATTGATTTGAAACGGTAAATGGTCTTTATTAGTGCATGAGTGTAACTTCTAATAGTCAACGCACACTATCCATCCACTACTGACCCTTGTGGGGAGAATATAATTATCCTCATTGGTGATCATAGTGATTATATATTTCATTGTAAAAAAATTAATTTTGATTACCCACTCACTCTAGAGAGTTATTTACGTGATACATACTTTTAACAACTTAATAATTTGTTTTCACACCACAAACATAAGATTTTGATTAATTATCTATTTATGTTGATGACATGGTTGGTAGTTAGATTCTAGAACAATCCTTTGAGTTCAAATGAGTGGTCTAATTCTCATAATATCTGAAAGTGCCCATCTAATTGTTTTCTTATTCTTTCCTATGACATCGAAAAGAATCATCTCTTGATTTGATTAAAGAGAGGAAAAAATAAAAATGAGAATGGTTTAATTATCCCCTAAAAATTCATACTTGAATGTCGAAGTTGTGACCTCAAATTATATATCGTATTGGTTAACACATTCATAGAAGGGACATTGTATCAAATTCTATTTCTTTTTCCAAATATCATTATAGAATTGGTTCCTTTTGAATTGATGTTCCACCCACCACATATTCCAGATTATTGTTAGGAATGGTTATGCACTGGATTCTTTTGATTTCAACAATGGTATAAATGATTGGTGATCATGAAAAATCATCAAAGAATTCATCATAATGAGATTTAAATCAAGGAGAAAAGTTTCCATCACGTGAAAAAAGTAAATAAATATCATCTTGACATAAATATCTATAAAAAATTCCCTAATGTTCTTTTGGTTCGCTATCAATGTTACCTTTCCAATATACCTAATATATCTCTTGATCATCCCCAACTTTTCAGATTTCTATATAAATATTCAGGTCGATGTGCAGGTTTATAAAGGTTATTATTAGGTTATTATCAGGTTTCAATTTATAACACGACTGATTGAGAATGTTGTTTTTATCAAGGGGTAACAACGGATGAGTGGGGTTTTCTGCCTAGGACCCATGCTTTGCTGATTGTTAAGGACAATTAAGATAGTAGGGTAAATTAAATTATCAACTTTAAACAAAAGAAACTTTAATATTTCATTTTTAAATCAAAAACAACGACCAGTAAGATGAGGAGTGAAAGATGTTGGTTGGAGTTCCAAGAGTCCTAACTGACAATACATGGACTAAAAATGAGGATCATATTAGCTCATAAATCAAAAGAGCTTTGTCAACATTCTTTTATCCTAAATCGACATTGATTTATAGAGATACAAGATCATTCAACGTAGGAGGAATCTTTCCTTGAATGGTGTTACTCACATTAAAAGCCAAATGGACTTGGTTTTTATGTGAATATTTCCTATTTGCATTACAATACTCTTTATGGTAATTTGAGTAGGAAGTAATAGATTTAATTTTAATGGGGAAGTGAATGTTTAGATTAACCTAAGAGAATATTTCCCCCCAATTTTTCTTTCAATTGTGGTTTTATATTTTCCTCTCATTCATTGAGGGAATAGAGAGGGGTTTTTCTATTGGGTTTGGTTGTGGTTCCATTACATTATCAATGGATTTTTCAGAATATGATGGTGTTTATTTCTCATTTTCAGGTGAATTTAAATCATTTTATAGTTCTATAATGTTTTTTTTATTAATTTAAATGTATTTTCCACTTTTAATGAGTCAATAATTTTAGTTGTTCGTGAGAGGTTTGGGTTTAATTGGATTCTCCCCTTATAGATGAGGATGGTACTGCCTATGTAGGCATGGGAGCCTTTCAAAATTTAATTTTTTGTAGTTTGTGTTAAATTGATTATTTTTTTGAGTTTATTTTTTCTATTTTATTCCAAAACTATTGATGTATTGGGAGAGTGATAGATTGGTTAGGGTATTTTGATGGTTGGTTTATCCTAGGAGGATACTTTTATTTTTTGGATTGGTTTTTGAATGTGTTGCTATATGGGTTGTCAGTATAGGATAGGATTCCATTGGTATTATATTGGTTGTGGTTGGAACTGATTATAGGATTGACAATTTGGTGTTTGGTAGGGGTTTAGTCCATGTGGTTGACTTGGTTATTGGATGAGTTATTGTCTATCATTCCAGAAAACTCTTTGATGGTCATTATACATTATATTGAAAGTGTTTTGTTAATGTGTCTTATCAATGCTCATAGATTTTAACTCTACTGGAGGTACTCCTAAAATAACATCATTTATTTAAGTGATGGTTGGGAATTTTTCGGTCTTGGGGTTCTGGATTTCAATATTTGTGCAAACAGGGTCAAAAATTTGGATTTTATAAACCTTCCTAAGATCTATCTCTTTGACGTTCCTAGTGAGTGTAGTATGTTCTTCACATAGGATTTATTCTTTTATAAAGGTTTTAATTACACTATATTTTGTTGTCTTCTCAATGTAATGTGATTTTCCCCATGTTTGGTTTTTTTACATCCATCCCTTCTAGATACTCGTAAGAATAATTTAGGGATTTGTTTTTGAATGTTCCATTACATATCATGCCAATTAATTTTTATTTTCCTAGACCCAAAACAAAATAGAAGTTTCAAACTTATTATGTTATTAAAAATCCATGGTGAGGTACCATGTTAAGTTGTCTTTGAACCATTACCATGTTTCATAGAATGAATCCCATTATATTTAAAAACATTTTATATACTCTTTTTAAGTTCAATTGTTTTGTGATGGGGGAGTATTTTTTTATATAATTATATTTTCAATTGGTCACAAGAGTGTATTGATGGAGTAGTAAGATTTTTTAACCAATTATTTACTTGATACTTTAATGATAAAGGGAAGATAATCATCTCATATTGCTCAAGATAATTTTGTAGAAAATGGTTTCAACAATGTTGTTTAACTTTTTTACATGAAGTTATTGCATTTATAACTCCATAATGTGAAATGTTGGAAGGTGGTTTAGAACATTAGGTAAATAGGGGGAATTTAATATTATGTAATCCCTAATTATATAGGGTTAATTGGTCTAGGATGTTATGAAATATTCCTTCTTTATTTGATCAATGGCGTACACCGAGTTTGGGGATGCCTCATTTGGATTTCCATTTTGGTTCCCTCCAAGGTTTAGGAGTTGGATTTTTTGAAGAACCCAAATTTAAATTGGTTCAATTTTTGAATTAGGGGTATCAGGAAAATTATAGAATAATAGAGAGAGACTCCAAGATATTCATGAATCTCCAACCCAATGACTATTCACTTGAACTAGACAATATTAATTGTCATAGTTATATGCATACATATGCCAACAAAACTGAAAAAAGAATGGGTAAAAGATAAGATAAAGGGAATTTTAAAAGATAAATGGGGGAGAATATAATGATCCTTGATGGTGACCAACTTGGGTAACTGGTAACGGTGCAAAAATTTGGTCTTTCCCAAATTTATCTATCTTTTTAGGGTTGAAGTTATCACATGAAGTGTATCTCGGGTTATCGAATCCTTAATGACCTTAGAATAAACTTATATACATGTACATTATATGGAATTTTTAGTTATGAAGTGGAAAAAATGGGTTGATTGTAGAGGGTTTTAATTGAGTACTAAGAGGCCTATGTGAATTCAAATTAAGATAAAGGTTTGATCCTTGGTTATTACAAGGGATGAAGTTGATGAAATTATTTTTTAACGATTACAACTTATTATACTCAAGAGTGATTCATTTAAAGAGACCAAAAAAATAAATCAATAATTATTCTAATAAAGAAACTTAATTATAATCACATATACACTTGGAGTATATTTTTTAAGATCATTCCATGATAATGTTTCTTATTATAACTTGATGTGCGTGGCCTTAAAATTAAACAAGTATGAAGAATTATTAAAATAATCATATGAAACTCTCAATTAAAAGAAGTATTTAAACATTAATAATTTTGAAAAATAACACCAAATATTGACCCTTGATACTCCCTTTGATTAACCCATAATAGTTTTATCCATCCATTGATGATATTATCTCAATGGATGTGGAAAGTTGAATTAAGAGGGAGGAATTGAAGAAGTGGAATACACTGAAATAATGAACACTACACAATAGTTTTACAGATTTCTCTCTTAATTATGTTAATAAATTAACACCATAATAAAATGGTATCAATTTTCTAACAGAAAATAATAGAAAAATTTACGAAAAAGTTGTTTTATTAAGAGACTATGTTGATTCAAATAGAAAACAATTGAAGGAAGGACATTATAAAGAAAAATTAGGACTATAACCATAAAATGTATCAAATCACAAAGAATCCTTCAAATCAGTCAACACCACATCCTTAAATAGAATTTTTAGAGGCCATGGATCACTAATCCAATAGTAAAGGTCACCCCAACTAATGGTGTTAGGCCTAGGTGGGTGTAATGTTAATGAAGATAATACTTCTCAACACTTGACAAAAATCTGATCCATCTTACATCCACCTAAAAGATGTGAAAAATATCATTTAAATTACTAATGTTGGGTGGAGAATAGAAGAAGAAAATTAATCTTTGAATTTACCCTGAAAACCAATGAAATATTTACCCAAATGTATTTTGGGTTTTCATGATATTTTCAACATAGTGGGATGCTATTTCAGGCCATAGAATCAAGCACAAAATATAATCTTCTACTATAGATGCAATTAAATTTAGTGTTTCTATGACATTCTCCATCGCTAGTAAAAATGTCAGAATATTTGGTATTGGATAATGGATGCTATAAAAAATTCAGTTGGATGATGTGCAGTTCCATTCATTTGTAATATGTATGCACGAAAGCCCAGATTGGTTATCTTAGAATGTAACTTTTCAAGTTCTCCAGAGGAATTAAATATTCCCAATGTAGTGGGAAATTATAAAATGATTTATGTAATTGAAATTAAGATCAGTGGAATTATTAATTTTTATAAAAACATGATAAGTAATTGTTCACATTAAGAAAGAATTGAAATAAAAATGTTGAATAATGTTCAAATTTCAAAAGTCACTAAAAATGGGTTTTTTAAATAATGATGCACAAAAATATTATAATATATGTAATTAATATTATCATATTTTAGAGGACAATCAAGAATTCATATAATTTTTTGGTGTGTTTTTTTAAATAACAGTTGTAGTAACATAAGGCTAAATTCTTTTATCTCATTTTTCTTGTCACCAATATAAGGTGGGTATTTTTTTCACCATAACATAATCGTGTAATAATATAAATAAAAAAATAATTTCAATATACACATGATGAGATAAAACACTTCTTACATGAACACGTACTTGAACATTCACGAACCACAAGAGTTGAGTGAAGTTGATTCTATTGGCGAACACGAGTGGGACCTAATCAAATGGGGGATTTCAAAGATGAAAAGGGGGAAAAATTTAATATATCTCATTCCATTTTTCTTCTTTTTTATCTTTATTTCTTTTTGATCATCGATATTTCAGGAATTGAAAATGTTTATATAAATTCATCTAATGGAATAATATTGGTTGTTTTCCAATTTTTTTGTGTCTTTATTTAATAAATATTGTTTCTGCTTCATTAAATTAATTCTCAAAAATCAGAATATGTTTGAAAAATCAATTCTGAGCAAATTTCAATTAATTAATTTTTGGCCAGATTAATATTGAAATCTAAGAGTGACAAGAATTCTATTTAAATAGAATTAAGATGAATGAGAGGTATGTTAATATAATAATTAATTTTGAAGTAAATATAGTATATTTTCCATTAATAGAGAAATTTATTTTATACAAAGTAGTTAAAATCCCCCTTTCACTTTCTCATTATTATTTTCAATGGTCAACTCCTTTTCTAAATTTCCTTCCTTATATAATTTTCGTCAATTGACATCGTTAATAGTGTTTTTTTATTAAATAAAAAAACTTATAGAATCAATTACTATATTTGCCATAAATGATTCCAGTATAATAGAATTATGTAATTCCAGAGAACATCACATCAGTCTTTACATGGGATCAGAAAATCTTTCCACTATACTTGTTTTTAGTAGGGCATATAAAATATAATTTTTTTATTATCTCTATAACCACACAACATCCTATACTTTATTTAAGAGAGATCATTATCAAACTATACCTACTTTAAATTTAGTACATATGTGGGATCTTATTTGTACTAATAAAAAAGGCTATGTGGAACACATCATGTACATTGGGTGGGTTATGTGGGGGCCCTATTCATTATAGAAATTCATTGTTGTGATCAAGAAACATAAAGGGGAAAATATATGTCAGCACTAGCTACCTATTCTTCCCAAATATCATGAATTTATCTCGTAGAGATATATAGAGGAACACTATATCGCTAACATGAATATCTAGGTCTCATCAAATGTTATCATCATAACTCCTAAATCAATTCTACAGTTCTCTGATTTTTTTGTTGAATAGTGTTGACCTTTTATACAATTACGTTGACCATATCAGGTCATGGAAACTTTTTTTCACCTCCTTCATCCCCAAAAAAACTTATATTCTATACATATTTTTATAGTGGGATTCATATGGGTCCATTTGGATGCTCATACGGAAAGTATTTTTATAAGATAAATCGACCAAAGGAAGATTTGGTTCCTAGGTCCCATTGATGCTCATATAGTAGGGTCTCTACATATCCTCAAGTTTCATAAGAGTGCATTAAAATTTTCCATTTCATGGGGGTGATGGACTATACTAAAACAAACCAGCCCATGTTTACTACACAAGCCACTTGAACATGACTATCATTTAATATAGGTAAAATAGGATAACTAAATCTTATGTTTAATATCAACAAAACAAGACATAAAAAAATTGTATAAAGATAAAAAATAAGAGATACAATAATGAAATATAATACAATCCAAAAAATGAAAAACATGAAAGTATATAAAATCCCTATGTGTCCAATAGTGACCTGCCGACCTCCCTGAACCAAAAGTAGCATCAACAAGGGAAGCCATCATGCTTTAATATTCACTTCCCTATACCTAAATACTATAATAAAAAATCTAAAAACTGAAAAATCCATAATAATGTATTGATCCAAATCCCAATTAGATACCACCATAGTTTCTATACCAAATCAAATATCATGAATTGAACAATCAATCTTATAAAAGAAAATTGTTTTACTAAGAATTTTCATAAATCCAAACTACATATAAATAATTTTCCAATTTTCCTACTTTGGTTTTTCATAAAATCCGTTAATATTCTAAAACCTTAAATATGAGTAGTGTAATTGATAAAATATGAAATTATATCCATACATAAATTGGTAAAATGTTAAACACATAAACACGAGACAACCAATCATGTGAATATATGTGATACAAAATAATTTAAAAACTGGTGAAAAATTATCCATGATTAAAATGATCATTCAATAAGTAATCATAAATAAAAAATCCTCACATATTGTGCTATAACCACTAGGAAATTTTGTATTAGAAAACAAAATGAAAAACCTAAATAGGGATAATGTTGGATCCCACTGATATTTAGTCTTACAAGCCGATATCAAAACTAATATCAAATCATTCCTATCAATATCAGAAATGTATACCTCTTTGTTGTGTTGTACACATACTAAGTCTACCCATGCCTCTTTATTGATCCACCCATGGTTCCCGAGGTTCATTTTTCTAAATTTTATTTCAAAACAATTATCATAATTTCATAAAAAAAATTAAATGCAATGCTGACCCACTTTGGATTTTGAAAACCCATTTAATTACCAAGAAAACCCATATTCAATGAAATCAAACATTTTGATAAACATTTTATTTTCCATGAAATAATTTGTAACCAAATATCACATCATATAAAATAAAAACACAAATTAATTAATCAATAAAATCATTTAATTTGTCCATTTAACATGTTTTTTGGAAACATCTACCTCGATATTGTATAACACTAGATTCATTTGACAAGGGTGACCGTAAACCAAGAGAACGACGTCCAAAATAGAAGGCATGCCACCAATGTGATATGGATCGATAGAAAAAACTATCTGATCACCAATATGAATACAACTATATCCAAAACCATATCCCTCACCCAAATTAATTAATAACCAAATGGATTACATATCACGAGAGAAGAAATCCATCCAAAAAGGGGATTAATCACTAAACAACGTGATCTTAATGGAATAGACTGACAAAAATTTATCTAGGGAATGCTCTGGTTCTGAGAAAGGTAAGGCTAAAGGCTGAAAGAAATGAAAATAATACTTTCACCTTCCAAAAATCAACAACTCGTGACATTTAATCAACTTTTAATCCTATTACACTTTATGTAATCCATAAAGGCTAAAATATTTGGGAAACACGTATCCTTTTTATTTAAAACCTTCCATATTCCATTTCATTATGTGAACCTATTACATGATGTGTATACACCTCACATTATGTTTCCATTTTAAATTTTATTCCTGATGGCCATTACATGGTGTGTACTATGATTACACCATGTTTAATTTCCTAGTTCATATTAAAAACTACACGTTCAAGCAAAAAATCCATACAAATCCCTTAATTCACAACATCAGGATTCTTCCAAAATCTTTTTCAATTGTACCCATCCTTTGAAAAAGGAACAAAAATTAACAGTAAAAAACATATCTGATTTAAAGGTAATTGTTTGTTATAATATCTTTACTGTGAATGCTTTCTTCCCCCAGAAATCCCTCAAGATCCCACATCTATAGAAAGATATGGTTATAATAGCCCCATCAATGACTCATGTTCGCACATATCATGGATATACTATCCAAAATAACACAAAAACTAGATCAGGAGGATCAGATTACCACATTTTACCATATCTCAGCTTTCCATATTATTACCTGGCTGCCGAACAAAAGTGATTTTGAGCTCAAGATCAACATCCTCCCATATAATCACATCGAAAGTATTTTCTACAAACCTAATCAACAGAGAAACATAAAAAATTTCATGGATAGTTATAAAAAATGATGAAAAGTCCAACAGATAGGACACTCTACATAGTATTATGATGATGTCAAAAGATATCAAAATCCTCAGTGCCAACATAACCTGCTTACCCTATCAACAATGTCCCATGAAAGGTGAAACTATGAGAAAAACTCAATCACTAACCTCAAACTCCCACAATCAATTATGATAGTCTAGATAAGATTTTTGATGACTTTATTCCAGGATCAAACAACTCTGGATAAACGTCACAATCCCCATCATATCCTGAACAACACTCATACCATCCAAGGACCATTCTCCCAACTCATCAAAACAAAAGGGAGAGCTGCATGGTATTTTATAAAAATCCATCTAGGGAAACATATTTATTTATAATTGATAACTTTTTTATGGAAAACTGAACCAAAGGAAAATTATTTTTTTATACTATCCAAAAACAATACAATAATCACAGACCATATCCTCAGGAATATTTTTTTTCTTCTATGTCTATCCATCCTTCAGTAGATGATAAGATGTTTTAAATTTAATCTAGGAACCCATAACCACCTTTAAATACTTCCAAAACCCATATTTTAATCTCAAGTCCCTATCAAATAAAAAATGAGGGAAGCTAATGAAGTCTCAAAATATCTTAGAAATATAAATCCCCAAGCTGTTCCACTTACATTGTCTCCTAGATTTATAGGAAATGAATTGATTTCATGAGTTAATAAATAATCACACAAATCACATCCTTCTAAATAGGATTAAAAGAAAAATCAATGATAAACTTTTTTGAAATCTCATCCCAGTTCCTTACTGGAATGAGAAAAGGATTCAACTACCCTAATAAACACTCATACTCTACATTAATTCTCTAATATATAAGGCACTGTGATGCAAAATCTACTAATGACCATTTCATCACCGACCACTAATACTGACACCTTAAGTACAAATACATATTGGTATACCTAGGGTGCATGGACCAACATGAATGGTGTACCCTATCCATAATCTCCTTCCTTATGGAATTCAATACAACCAACCTTTTATGGATTTACATACCACCATAGTGAGATGATTACCACTAAACTGAAGTCTCCCCACCATAAAATCATTCACTAAATCATTGGAACTCAATGTTGGTCATCTGATCAAGTCAAATTATCTAATTTAAATATGATTTATCTTTCATAAAATCGAATAAAACCTTTACACGAATATCTTCCACTCTTATCCTTATCTCATCAAACAAACTCATCATAGAACACTCTTAAAGTGATTCCTTCACAACATGTAGAGGTTTTTTTCTTCTCAATGCATCCACAATGAAATTCCCTTTAAAAGGATTATAAAAATATTAAAATAAAAATTCTTATGGTACATTTCATGGAGTCTGTATCATAAATTCATATCCCTCTCTGTAAAAATATATTTTAGGAACTTATGATATGAATATACTGTAAATTAATCCCCAGAGAGATAATGACACCACGTATTGAGTTCATGAATGTAATATAAAAACTTGATATCATGGGATTGATAGTTCTTCTCATGAGGGCATAAATAGAATTAGCCATAATCCACAACCTATTTACCCTACATCAAGACACCTCCAAACCACTTACCAGTAGCATCATAGAAAATATCATATCATGATTCTGATTCTTGAAGAATCAAAATTGGTGCTGAAGTCAACCTCAAATTTAGCTACCCAAAATACCTATAATAATTTTCATTCCATTAAAAATTTAAACCAATATGGGCTAAATCAATAATCATATATGCGGTCTTGGAGAAGTCATAAACCCAACATATATATTAACTACACAATCCCAAGAAGCATTGCATCTCGAAAATAAATTCATGGATTTATTTAGGACAAAACTGCTTATAAATTTTTAGGATCTACTTTGATGAACCTTTGAGATATCAGATTTCCCAAAAAAATCCCTTCTCGGATCGAAATATCACATATGGAAAACGTACAATAAAAAATAAGTTCTTTCAAGGTACTAAGAATGATATCCAATTGGCCCATGTTCTCCTCCTCTAACAAAAAGTACACAAAAATATCATCAATAACACACACTAAAAATCGAAAGAGTGAAATATATGATCCATAAAAACTCTAAACACCATAATAGAATTAGTGAAACCAAATGACATAACTAGAAAATAAAAATTCCCTTATCAAAACCTAAATGATTTCTATGGAATATCATCTTCTCTGACTCTCAATTGGTTTTACCAAGACCATAAGTAAATATTATAAAACCAAAAATACCTTATTTTTTGATCAAAGAGATGTTAAATCCTTAATAAAGGTGATTTTTTCATAACAATGACCTAATTCAACATTAACTAATCAATATAAATTCTGAGGTTCTTATTTTCCTTCATAGAAATGAGGATTGGTGAAGCCCATGGTGTCATGCTATGATGAATAAATCATGTAGCCTCTAGGTCCTCATGTTGGACCATAAGTTTACCAACTTAGAAACCACCATATGGTATGATTCCATTGAAATTTAAGTCACCTAAGGGACAAATTCTATTGTAAACATTTCCTCTCTCGATGTTAGTAAGCTAGAAACAACCTATGGAAATACCTCAAGGTACACACTCACAACTACAGTAATTTTAAACACCCAAACCAAGGTAAATTGTATCAAGAAAAATCTCTGTAAAATAGAATGAGATTACCCTCGCATAATGAAAAAAATTTCATTACCTCATTAATATCATGTCCCATTAACCTCGGAATACATGAGTGAACCCATTGTTAGATAAGTACTAAACCCAGTAGTGATAATATTTTATGTGGGACTTGAAACTAATCATCTAATCCATGGTAATAATCGACATGGATATGTCAACATCAATCACTGAAAAGTATCACACCACCTCACAGTTGGCTATCATCACCCAGCATGCGGGAAATACAAACTCATGTTCATACATAATTCCCAATAGTGTGGAAAGATACATGAATAATGGAATAAGATCAGAATGAAATCCTAACATTCCAAATAACATTGAGGATATAAAATAACGAGTACCATCTATATCAAATAAAGCTATCACTGTAAAAGATAAGAAAAAATTGTACATCTATTAGTAGCTAGACCTACATTAGATTCCTCTAGCACATAATCCACTACCTAAAGATGTCTAGTCTTAGCAACATGAATATCTCCCATGGATTTAGGATTAGGCCCAACCCCATTGGAAGAAACTTAAAAAACCTTCAATCCAATGGTGAGAGTGGAACCTACCCTAATATTCTAAAATATATTTTTAAAAAACAAATTAGACGGCCAGATCATCCACAAATATGAAAATAATAAGGGGCCTCCACATAGTTAAGTCTTGGTATGACTTTTTTGTCCACACTAGTAGTAGACAACCTGATGATTCATTGTCTAATTCCCTAAAAATAGCTCAAATTTAGAATGACCACCCTAATTCTTCCATTTCAGGCCAAAAGATAAACCCTGTATAACCACTAAACCCATAGAAGCTCCACCAAAAACATTAGTCCCTAATATTTATACCTCATAAAAACAATCATTGTCAACCAAATCCATAATGGTTGGAATGCACATGAGTTTCAACATGTCATAAATATCAGGAATCATTCCTAACTCAATCCTTCAATCCTGTAGTCTCATATTATTGATAAGCATTGATTATAGATGAAAAAACACATAAAATTGGTAATAATACACAATGATGGTATGACCCACCCTTATCTTAGGTTAAAAAATCATAGGTCTTCACTACACACAATTCCATAGGGTAAAATTACTAGTTAAAGGGTTTCTTGAAGGCATCTCAGGTTACATCCTCAGGCAACATAGCTATAATAATAAAGCCCCGCCATATCATTCTCAGTACCTCGAGCATGTACATTGAAAATCCCAAATCAGACCCTTCACGAGTCATCATGAAGTAGGAGATCCATTCTATCCACTCAAGCTAGTCCTCAGATTCCTAGGGCCCTTTATCACCATGAAATATGGGGGGTTTCAGCTTAGTAAATTCCAATCCATTTTCAACCGCACATACTTAGTTCCTCACACCCAATTGAAGTATAGTCTTAGTAGTGTGGATAACAACTTCTACCAATGTGGGGTTTACTAGAGGAATCTCATATGGAACCTGTCTCACAAATTCTTCTCTTAGATTTGGAAAATCTATTCTAAAAGTCATTTTGTAAATAAAGAAAAAAATAGATTAGTTATGAGAATATTTAAAAATATTATTCAAAAAATCAATTTTTGATAAAAACTAATTAAAATGATATAAATTTAAAGAAACTAAAAAATTCATAACTTAAAATGTAATAAGTGAATTTATATAGTTTTCGGATATAATTAATCAAAATGACCACAATATCTATTTCTCAAACTAGGTAAATGTCCTTGGCCACCCATGGTAACTTGGTTGTATTCACTATTTTTAGTGTTCCATAACCCTTTTCCACTCCTACTATTCCAATACGGATAGTACTAACTCCTATCTTCCCATAACATAAATCCAAACATAGGAATTTCTAATATAATTCAGTTCAATCATCCCTCTAATACCATATTGTAATAAACTAATTTGGGTTAACATGTCATGTGACCTGAACTAGACCATCATGTGTTATAGGTAAAATATGATAGAAGAATTTAGTCTTGATTGTAAGAAAAATAATACATAAAATTTGAGTAAAATGGGTAAAATGACTAGAAAACACAAATACATACAATCCATGCTAAACACTAGATAAACCATATTGTATGTCAAATCATAACATGACTAACAATCACCTCTAGACCAACATAAATTGAAATAATAAATACCAAGAAATTCCAACACTCAATACGATTCTTTTCCCTTTACCTCAATCCTTAAATACAATATTTAAAAATTCCCAAAGTCATAAGTTGGGTGTGACAAAATTTCTAGTATGATATGACCATAATTTATATACAAGTCTAATATCATGAATGTAATAATAATCTCTTTAAATACCTACTTTTACAAATAATTTTCATAAATCCAATCAATTTATAATCCTCTCTCACTTTTTCCTCTTTCATTTTTAATAAAAAAATCATATTATCAACAATAGATATTAAAAGTAGAACAGATAAAATAGAAAATCATATACATACATCAATAGGGAAACAAGTAAAACCATTAACATGAAACAACCTATCATGTAATGCTTTGTGATATAAACTCATTTAAGAATATATGAGTAACCACCCACGATAAAAATGATCATGAAATAAATATATATAAATGAAAAAATTTCCTCACATTTTAGGCACTAGCCTTTATTAAACTATGTAATAGACACTAAATATGAGATTCTAAATAGGAAAATCATTTGATCCCTTAGATATGAATTTCTAATAGATTATATCACAATAAATATCGAGTCCTTCTAGCTAATATCACAAATGGTTACATCCTAGTGGGGTTCTATGCACAATAAGGTTACCTTTTTCCTTTTCCCAATTCACCTATGGTTTCCATATTAAATTTATAAAATATAAATTTAAATAACATTCTCATAATGTCATAATACATTTTAAAATCCATCTCGATCAACTTTAGAGTTTGAAAACCAATTTCTATTTCATGAAATTTAATTTTCAAAGAAAAATACATGTTTGGAAAACATTTTATTCTCCATCTGTTACAACAAATAACATCTAATCAAAGAACAAACTGAATTAATTTAACATGAAAAACATGAAATTAATCACATTAACCCATTGTATCGAAACACATAATTCTACATAATATAAAACTAGTTTCCTTCATTAAATGTTACTAGAAACCAAGGGAATGGTCATTGAAGGACAAGACATGCTATAAAACTAAATAAAATCAACAAAAAATAATATCGGATCACAAATTCAAAAAATAATTATTCCAAAACCACAGTTGTAACCAAAACCAAAGAAGATCCAAAGGGATTACATAACCAAAGAAAATAAATCCAACCCCAAAGGTGATAGATCGCTGAATGGAAAAATATAGAAGGAAAATAGTCACCCAAAATCCAATAGTATATGCTCTATGTTGAGAGAGGTAAGGATGCAGGTGGAGTGAAATGATAATCATCCATGAACCACCCTAAAAACCAAAACACTTGACATTTACTTAGAATTTAATCCCATTACATGACGTGTAATCCATGAAGGTTGGAATATTTGGAAAACATGATTCCTATTTTTTACTGAAAATTTCTTTTTAATATGAATTTCAAAATATTCTTTTTGGATGATCATTAATTGAGATATACATGAGTTAACTGATTATAAATTAAAAATTAAAAAAAATCCATCATCACAAATGCTTCTACCACATACCATCTTCCCACAACCTTCATAAAAAATAGAAATTCATTAACCATGGGGTCATATCTTGAGACATGAGTTGCAATTATTATTTTTATACAACGACTATCAGTGAGAACTCACCAGAACTTGTCTACCAACCTATTCAGATAACCATAACACATTCAACCACATGGAATCGCTTCATTTCTTCACCAAAATCCACAACACCACCACCTCTATAAAAAAATCATAACAGTACTTCACATGACATCAAAAATCATATACTAGAAAAACAACAACTCTTCAATGAAAACCTATTCTTTTTGGAACCATTGTGAAACATTCACTATTTTTAAAACATATCAATCATCACCGACTAGAATTCATCAATGACATGTACAACACAAAAAAAATATCATCTGCATCAAAAACAACACTAACTCCAAACCAACACTATCACCATAATAACTTTTTACAAATCCTAATACAATGATAAAATCCATATACCTAAACCACAAATATGAAATCCCACCAAAAAAACACAGCACCAGAAAAAAAGACGGTCAAAGAAAATCAGAATATTCCATCAAAAAAGACGACACACGTGAAAACTAGGGAAAAACTGAATGAATGGAAAAAATGGAACCCTAAATAAGGCTGGGGATAAAAACCAAATATTAAAATCTAGTATTGTAAACATATGACAAAAAACCATTTGTAACCATAGCTCTAAATCTAACCTAAAGATAAGTGGTGGAACCCCTGGTCAGAGTGGGTTTGGGCGTCCAAGGAAAAAATATCGACACAAGCATCATCTACAAACTCAAAGACCACCAAAAAAAATCCAAAAGACCCATAAAACTCCACACCTTCCCTGACATGAAGAGGCATGAAGAAATTTAAGACCATTGTAGGTTAAGGTTTTGAAGGTGACCAAAACACAAACCATCTAAGAAAGAGGCAAGGGAACCACAAAAGAAACTATTCAGTGTCAAGAACTAGAGTGGAGAGGTAGGGAATATGGGATAAGTAGAGAGTGAAGTGGATAAACTAACGGATAAATATAAAACCCTAGAGGGAAGGAGAAGAAAATCACAGAGAACACCCTATGTGTAAAGTGGAGACAGCACTCAATCCCCCTTAATAACTTTGAATTTGAGATTATAGAAACAATATTTCCTATTTATTAAAAACTAGATATTTTCGATTACATGATGCGAACCTATTACAGGATTAATAAAACTATATTGATTTGTATCCATTTGATTAAATCTTCACAACATCCATTACATGGTGTGTGCCCCCACTAAATGACATATAATGTCTAGGTGCACAAAAAAAATAATGGTTTACACTAAGCATTATAACAAATCATTGACTTCGCCATTATAGGTATCCTCCAAATCCTTTTTGGAATTACTCATCCAATGAAAAAGGAAACCAAAAACAGTTGTAAGAACATTCCCAATAGAAAGATAACAGTGCACTACTTATACTAATCCTTAACTCTGTATTTAGATAATGTTGAAGGATCTTCCATAACATTTAGGTGAACCTTAGATATTTAATATTATAAATCGATTTTGGTTTTACATGAAGCCTTTTCACTTCTATAATGTATATCCAGTCATATTTATCGAGTGAGAAGTCCTCTTAAATGGAAATGAATTGAACATTCTTTGTAATAGGGTCACCATAAGACTCATAACATTAAATAATGATTATGTCTTTATAAGAACAATGAAAAAAATCCACAATGATATTTTTCCATTTCAATATAGGCATGATAAATGGTTGGATCATCACTTTGGATTATTTCTTCATAGAATTCACCCGCTAACAAACCATGAACATTGACGGATAGTCCCAAACTTCCATCGTTAAAATTTCCCACCAATAATTTACTCAAAGATATATATACATTTTTATAATTCCTAGGAGGATTGAGAATGTAATCCTATGAGAATCACTCATCAGTTGATTCTTTATATGGGGATATAATAGATTGAAAATTTATTTACCAGATCTCACAACTCCTTCGTCTTCAATATTGAACAAATTGGATTTTTCATATATAACAATAGCAGCCTTTTTTGCATTTATACATCATCTCTCTATGTTTTATTAGTCTTCTCTATAAGTGATGAATGATAAATCATTTGATAAAGGTAGGATGATGTTAATTCCTTTATGACTCCAATTTGAAACATTTTCATATACAAGAATTCAAGATCCTTAACAATCCACATCATAGATAATGTTACACGATCTTCACTACATAGAGTATCTACCACTTCTTTTCCTTCCCAGTATGGTAGTGGATTGAGAAATCATAATCCTTGATTAGATCTAACGATCATTATTGGAACATGTTGATACTGTATTATGTGAATATATATTTTAGGATTTTATCATCCATATAAATATATAACACTTCTATATATAAAAAAATCCTCCAAATTTTTAATGTGAATAATACTAACACTAACTAAAGATCATGTGTCAGATGTTTTTTTATGCATGTTCAGCTATAATGACTCATATGATATCACACTATCACTATATATGAGTAAAATACATATTCCATTTTTAATGAATTACTGTAGATAAAAAATCCATCCACTCTTATGTGTATGGAGAGTAACAAGTTCATGGTTATCCTTTTTTTATACTCCATGAAGCTCACTTTAATCTAAATTTTCCATACATACATCAATCCATTCTATGTTAGCATATTTATTGAGTTTAAAACATTGTGAAGTTTCTCACAAACCCCTAATAATTCATATAATATCTAATAAAACTATGAATATCCTTTATAGATAACGTTCTAGGCCAATCCTCAATCACAATTTTCTTTTAGGGGTCTATAGATATACCTTTAAATGTGAAAAATTCTCCATGAAGACTACATTATGTATCTAATACTCACATTTACTTCATATTTGATATAATATTTCCTTCCTCAATGTCTTTTGTGTAGCATTCAAATTCTCCTTTCCTTCATCCTTGGTTTTTGAGTATATATGAATATATTCTATAAAGACAACCAAAAAAAATTCAAGGTATTATTTAAAAACTCAATTCATATAGAATATAATGATCACTAGATCATTCATGATTCTAAATGACATGACTGTAAACGCATGGTGATCATTACTTGTATGAAATGGGGTCTTAGGTATACCCTTTATTTCACCTTTAACTAATGATACCCGAAATGAAGGTAAAATTTAGAGAAGTATAGAGACCCATTTAACTAATCTATCCAATCATCAGTCAGATTTATAGGATACCTTTTATTTATCAAAACCTTGTTTATTTCATGATAATCAATATAAAGATTCATATACAAATCAATGTTCTTTAAAAAGTGTACTCATTCACCCCATAGAGAATAACTCAGGTATATAAACCCCATTTCCAAATATTCTTGTAATTATATCCTATGATCATCCAGTTCACTAAGATGTATTATATAGAGATTCTTGGATAAAGGAAAATATCTATGTATAAGTTAAATTGAGAACTCAACCACTGTTTCAAAAGGTAGGGTAGAAATATCATTAGGGAATACATCATTATAATACCTTATAATTTGAATGTCATAAAGAGTGGTCCTCACATTTGATTCAATCATTTAATTCAGATATGGTAGATCATAAGGCCAAATATTAGTGATTTTGTAGAAGATTGTAAGGAATATTGATCCTTCCCCTTAAATTCGTGTAGAATTAGAGGCTAAATATGTATATAGAAGGTGGTTTTTTTCTAGATATTTGATGCGTTCTCTATATAGATACAAATTATCCATTCCAATTATAGTATCAAATAACAATAAATAAATTATGAAATGGGTTATTGGGAGATTCATCCCATATATTTCAACAAGGGATGTGTAATGTAATTGATATGAAACCATCACTCCATTAGTATTACTCACTAGTAGCACAAACTCCTTAATTTTTTTTGAATTTTAATGGTTCTAATAAACTATTAGGATATGAAATATTTCATAAAACTAGAATAAAATTGTATATTCAAAATACCTGAGTACATAATTATCATACCCTTCAAAACATCATTATTTTTTCCACCACCATTGTTCAAATAGAATAATCTCTTAATTTATATCTTGGCCTTGGTGTAAATTTTCATTGGTCATCATTGAAAACCATTGTCTTAGTGTATTGTTTTTTATAGTGTCTAGGTTCCTTGATTTTGAAACATTTGACAATAGTATGTGGGTTGATCTCAATATATGTTTTTAGATAATGTTAGTATGTTTTTTCATCTAACTCTTATATGCATTGTCTTTATTCACATTCTATCAACACAAGAAATATTTATTTGTCCCATTGAGATAGTTTCTACGATGCTTCTTTTTTCACATTTGAAATGTGTGATATTAGAATTTGTTCCAATAATGACTTTTATCTTGTGATCCTCTAGAGTTATAAAATATTCTTGCCTTACAATCTCTATTCCCGCAAGACCAATAAGAATCCCCAATATCTATCTCATCATTGATGGAACATTAAATAAATTAATTTATTTTATCAAAGCCACAAATTTTAAAATCACATTTAGACTTTGTTTTAGCCCAATAAATAATTGGTATCTTTTAATTTCATTATTAATAATAAAACTAGATGCATATCATGGAATATATAAAAATTTTGATTCATATGTTTTGATAAATCCAACTTCCTTTTTCTCGAGTAAAATAAACTTCATCTACAATTTAGGTTGGATATTTTGAGGGAAATATTTATTGAATAATGTCAACTTGAATTATTTCCACTCCCTATATTCTCTATCAACCATTGAATTTTTATTCATGATTATTTTCCAAAAATAATCATATTATCCCTCAAGGTGGAAATAAACATGAATGAATTTTTGTTTCTCATAGAATTTAAGGAAAAATAATATCTTCTCAATGGAGTTAATCCATTATTCAGTGATTATGGTATCAAAAGATCCTTTAAAAGTTGTAGGTCTTTGACATAAAAAGGACCCACCTAAAAAATTATCAAAAGAGTGGTGCTACAAATGATTCATGTTATTATTGAATACATGAGTTAGTTGTGCTAGTATTTCCATGTGGTTATTAACAACATCTCCCACGATGTTTTTAATTTCATTTGGGAAGCCATTACATTTACCGTTTAATATGTATTTAAGATGATTCCTCTCACATCCATCAATTTTTTAAATTAATAGATAGTTATGAATGTGAATAAATTAATTAATATATTTATAAAATGTAAACCTTATTCTTTAGAGTAATTTAATTGTATATTTTGAATAAATCATATCTTATGAATATATATGTTTCAATCTATGTTATCCATTAGAATTTTTCAATTAGGTTCTCAATCATAATCATGTCAGATAAGAAATATGTTATAATACTTCAAAATGAATTTTTATTAAATTATGAATTAACGGTATCATATCACCTGGGAGTTTCTATTCATGTTTTCAGTTTTAAGTTCAATCCTCATGCGTCATAGTGATGATCGATTCAATTCATAACCAACCCTATTTGTGTTGATTACCCCTAGGTGTATCTCTACTACCACCACAACAACATTTTAGTATCTAGATAGTGATGCATTTATAGGGAAAACACTTACACAAGAATTTACCAATATATCAATATTTCATCGAATACTTATGCTCATATATATGGTTTATAGTATGGTTTACTGATATGTCCCACAAATTTAATGATTAAATATTTTAAACTCATGGTATTTTTTGTTATATGAGTCGTGTGGTTAGTACAACCCATTAGGTTATACGGAAATAGAAATTTATTGTATTTCTCTATGATATAAATTTCTTGGTGGTTAAAAATGATATGTGTTATGATTTTCTATAATTATTCCTATACCAATTTCTTATGTTTTTACCACAATTCTGGATTTTTTATTCAATATTATTATGTTTTATCTCATTGTTCATGTTAGGTTTCACCTGATTTCAAATTCTGATACATCATTCTTGTGTTTTTTCAAAATCCTTATGCCATGATTTAGTTGTTATGATATATTTTTTATTTGGTATTACATCCTTATAGTATGATCATATACATAAATTAAATATTCATACCCACATGTTCATCTCATACTCACTTTTTCTACATTTTATTATTTTCATATACATACTCAATTGATATCTATCATGGTCACCCTTAATAAGAATATAAGATTCTCCATTTTTTTGTTCCAATACCATTCAATGAACATGAGTATTATGTGTAATTTATATGAGGATATCAGTTGTGGGGAATTTTATTAGAGATATTTAAGTCCTATTGTAAAATATGAAGTTCATTTAGATAATACAAAAATACATTTAACTAATACTTTATGGGGTGTGATTTATTATGATATTTAATATATTTTGATGTTACTTGCAGTATTTTGTATGAAAATTAGGGTTGTGATATCCCATTTGTCTCAAAAACACAACAAAATCCACCACCACCATCAATATATATATATAAAGAATTGTCCTATATATTAATCATTGTTGTGGAATATAAGGAGATGTAAAATATGAAAAATGATATAATAATGGGGTAGATACTTATGACATGATCTCCATACCCAAAAAATCTTGACCAAGTAAAGCTTCACATCATTACAAGGACTACTATATTGGCTTCCAAAATAGTATCCACCATCATAGAATACAATACAACATTAGGAGACAAAACTAAAAGCTCATCGAGCTATTAATCAACCATGTTCACACATAACACTTGTGGGTTAAAAGACTATATTGGTGATTATAAATGTAATTAGTATAATTACCTAAAAATATAATGTCACTATGAAATAAAATATCATCTCAAACACATATTTTTGAGAAATAGAAGGAGACCTAGTAATTCTAGGTCTGACCTAAGGTAAAGAGTATGATGATGACGATAAAAGAATCATAACCTTCACATCTCTACTCCATTAAGGTATGTATCATACTAGAAAACATTGACTACCAATGTATCAGAAGACCAATAAATCTAAATATGAAAACCTAGTTGAATGTTTTTTCTAAGATGTAATATAGTGATCATTGAATGTTGTAAGACCCAAAACAACTAAAACACACCTCATCACAAAAACTCTAACCTCATTAATGTTGTTCTACCTATTAGAATAGATATCAGGGGACTAGTAACTTCACATAGAGTTGTTTTTGGATGAAGGAGTACTTAAACCTACCTTCTATAACCATCAATACATAGTAAAACACATATCCACTCAAAAAATATATTATATTGGACTTTTTCCTTCATGATGTATGTGTGTTGGTTAATGAATTATAAACAAATATTAGAGGAAATGTTCCTCAATGAGTAGTTAACATTTAATGATGGAGTTTGGAACTTCAATAAAGTAATCTAACCCCTTCAATGGGGGGATTTCTAGACTCTAAAAAATATTGCGGACATGTTCCTTCATAGAAAAATTATATTACTAAACCCATACTTGGATTGGGAGGACTGATAACCCAATCATATAGTGGATTAAAACATTTTGTTATGTTTTTATAAGAATTAAACCTATAAACATCACATTTCTTATCGAGTATAAAAGTACATCAAGAATATGAGGGACCTATTCCCATTCATTAGAATGCCACTAGTGGAGTACTGAATAGTATTTCTCCTCTGATCTTCTCACCCAAACGTAGTCACAAACCCTATAATCCTAATGTTCAAAACCTAAACAAAACCATAAGAAAATAATATTAAGTGTCCCAATGAATGATACCTTCACATTCTATATGGTAATTTTCTTATTATAAGATTATTTTTTTCTCTAAAATAATAAAAAACTATTAAATAATGAAAAATAATGAAGGACGCATAAAACATGAGATGTAATTAGAGGGAAACATTACATCAACGTCAAGTAGTATTCATGTATGTGATTATATAAAATTATTATTATTGAATTTACAAAAAATTATTGTATATGAAGCATACATGGTGTTTGGGACCTGTGATGTTTTCATTATGTACATCAGTAACACAGGTTCACTAAAGGATTATTTAGATGAAATTTCTATGGAAGGTACACAAAGTGTGGGACTTATGTCTCAGTTTTGTATTTAATATTTACATCCCATGTCATGTTGTATACTACTACATTATGTATACATTGTAAAACATGAACCATTTGACTAAAGTGTTTTTCTTGGTTATGTGCCACTGCACTCCCTTGGATGTGTAACCTAGACCTACATGTTACGTATAAATACAACAAAAGTATTGGGTTATTTAATGAAAATAAGAAACAGTATCCAACACTACATAAAAATATACATTGTATGTTTTGAATATCTATAATTTATGATTCCAAAATTTTTATATATAATCCAATAGAAAACTATAAATAATTTCATTACATCCATTTTTACATATAATCACAAATGATATTCCAGCACTAACCTACAACACCTTTTTTGAACCATTGATGTTTAATTTTTTTATCAATACATTTATGTATACAGACCATATGAATAATTCAAAAAAACACTTTCTCAAACTCCTCAGCATTTCTATTTATTGGAACCCACACCAATATACCATCATGTCTTTTACCTCTTTCCATGATCCTTGTGTCACCTAACCATTATCATATTTCACCTCTTAAATCGATGTCATTTCCTAACAATGTCTTGAAATCCTTTTTTTATGATCATTATACAAAGACTCCATAGTTGAATCACCAAATATGGTGAGGGAAGGTGATGTTAGTTTGAAGCAAGAGGGGCAAGGAACATATAAAAAATGGTGCAATTGTTGGGGTGATGGTTAGGTCACCATTCATCATGCCCAAATACAACCAAAAACATAAAACATGGGGGAAATGATCCTATACTAATATATTATAAAAATATCAATGTACTATAATAGTAAATTATAGAAATAAATCATGAAAAAAATAAATAATGAAACTCATAATGAATAGTGAAAATATTGAAATATTGAATCCTTCTTCAATGTAAATTTCCAATGCCTAAATTCACTCATTGATGCAACATATTTCAATGTGGATTCCTCTTACTTGAATCACAATTTCACCATGAACACAATCCTTCATCTATATAACCCTCAATCTTGTGGATTCTTCATCAGAGAATCAATGAAACCCTTGATATTGTGATAAATGAATATTACATCGTAATAAAATTCAGCTAAACTATATTTTAGTTGATGATATGAAACTACTCGATCCCAGACATATGGAATTGATTTCTAGATTACAATTATCCAAGGAAATATCCCACATTACAAAAAAATGATGGTTTTACAATTTATAACCAAGATTCCATTAATAAGGTACCATTATTAAGACTCAAATGATAAATATTTACTTAATTAATAAATATTAAATATCACTTAAAATTATACAATTACATAATTACTCCAAAAAATTTCCTTGGGATAAAAAACATCGTAGAGATCAAGAGTAAGCTATATAAAATTAAAATAACAGTATCTATGGTAAAAAAAATTGACCCTATAATGAACCCTAAGACTTCGAATATGAAAAATATAATATCATTCTTGAGGAAACAAATGGGTTCTACAGATACAATAATGGAGGCTTAGGATATAGGGTTTGGGAAATATTTCAATTAATATGTAGGATATGATATTTAATTTACTAATAATATTCAAGGAATATTTTAGTGGCTAATGTTTACTAAATGTTGTTTGAGTAAAATAAATCTCATGTAGAGGATCTCAGATCATTCTAGTTTATAGGGTCATGTTATTGGCTCATTTTAGAGACCAGATGGCATTCAATACAAGAATATTGTTTGGATAGAGTTTCCAATGTCCTATTTTCATTTGATATTGTTGCAAGGAGGATTGGTTTACACTACTCAAATATCTTTGTCTTATAATGTTCTAGATTCATGATAGATTAGTTTAGATACACTACAATTGTATTGGAATTTTTGTTTTTTGAATTGCGTCAGATGAAATTTATTGAGAATGTGTTGCTATGATTAAGATAGAATTTTTAGTTATTCAAGAGGAATGATTTATTAGGATTCATTTTTTCTTCACATTACTACCAATATATTTTCAATTTCATTACTTGTAATATATTCTATTAAACTCCAAAATTAGAGAAACCCACATCAAAACCAATCTTTTTAATTGTTATCTAGTTCACTACACTTATATGGTCTAGTGACACAAAAAAATCCAAAACATACAATATCAAAGAATTATTAGTTAAAAAATTAAATCCCCTAACATAATTTATAACCCAAAAAATTAACACTATAGGATGTATATAAACATTGGGTTATTATAATGCGGTGAGATTCAATGGGTAGATAAAATGAAAAATTTTAATACCAATAAAATAGGAGGCTAATAAAACATAGACCAAGTGGTCACAAAAATTAATATTTTTTATTTTGAAATTATACATCAATATATTTTTAAACATTTCATCCTATGAGAACCTACTATTGTTACCAATCAAAACTATAAATAAATACATCTACTATGGTTGATGAATTTTTATTATAATTTTATCTTTCTTTTAATAATTTTACGCTGATTCATTCAATTTTCATGGTGTTAAGTCATGTTAATTTACTTCTTTTTTTGTTCTTTTTACATTCTGGTGATGATGTATTATTTTTTAATTATTTTTCTATGATTCTTCTATTGTGTTCTTGTTACTTTTTTTTGAATTTATTCATCCAATTTAGATTTATATTAATTCAAATGTCATAATATTATATCCTATCAAATCATTCAAAACTATTATAGCTGAATTTATTTCATAATACACTGATGTGAATGTTATAATTGAGTTTTGAAATATATTTTTTATTTCTAATTAATATTTCTCTATGATATCCATAGTGTGAGTGTAGGAATGCCCATGAATTTAACACCACTATATTTTTCTCATTCTTTATTATAATAAATTTCTTCCACTTACTTGCAGCATTTATTGATAATATAGGATATGAAATTAATATTTATGCTAATTTCCATATTAAAATATGTTAATTACTACAAAACATACATGAGGATAATTCATTATGTCTAAAAACATTTTAACAATGGGTTTTCACTATTCTATAATGTTATGTGTGTTGAATGAAGAGAGTAATTTTTAATTGAATTGAATTTCATAGATAGAAATGAAAAATCAATATGATGATAATGATATTCTATATTAATATAACTCTGCAGGATAATATTTTATATCACTAACCTATAATCTCACCCTTCTCATGTCATTTTTTATTTTCATATTTCGATCATAACTCATCTTATTTTCTAATTTCTTTAATATGTATAAAATATCTAAAATAATAATGATGATGTTATCCCCTATTATTCATTCCATTGACTCCTCTAGAAAATTATTCTTTAAGTTCACCCCAATGTTTCATTTTCAAATGATTATTAAATTCTAAAGTGTTTGGTGATGATTGGACATGGTACACACCTGACCTAGTATCAAAACCTAAATTATTAGTAATAATGGATTATAGTGTGTGGAGATCTAAAATATGTTACTAAATAGTATACTAGACAAGTTAAATTCCCCCACAAATCATTGTGGGACATAAGTGACCTATATGATTCTTGGAATAACAATAAGCAAGTAGGATGTGTAGGTTTAAGTATATATAGCTAAGAGGGTTCCCTAAAAAAATTAGAACATGTTTTTATAAGGAAATGAGTTTTCCGCCATAATTAAATAATATGATCTAGGGATTACTCAACAAAAAATACCAAAACCAAAAAAAAATGTATTCTAGTATAAGGTAGATGTAAACTTAGAAGGTATAAACAATAGGAACTGAATTAAAAAATATAAATAAATTAATATATTCACAATAAATATCAATACAATTATTACACCTAATCAATTAATAAATTATTTCTTTATTAATAAAATGTACTTTATAAAATGGATATTTTTATATTTTATGTAATTATGATTAAAACAAATATAAATTGAATAATTAACATATGAAAAAGTTGTTTCTCATAAAAACATTTCTTCATGATATTTTATGATTTTATATTGACGTTTTGTTATAAAATTTAGAATGATAATTTTAATAAATTAATATAATTTTTGGATTTATCATTGCCATATTTTCTTATGATAAATATTTTATATTTTTCACAAATGATTAACATTCATGTGATTAATTAAATTACTAATTTTATTAATGTTGTCACTTTTATAAATTTATTTAATTATGTGAATTCATAGAATTATTTTAAAACATTTTCCTATAAAATTTTATAAAATATGTAATGATAAATCATTTTAAAAATGGTTTTAATTTCATAATCATTTACTCAATATTTTAAATATTTATTTAGGGATATAATGAAATTTTTTTTTGGAATAATTGTTTCATTAATTATAACATGTTAAAATGATGTTTATTATTTCATAAATAGTTAAATAAATCATTTTAAAAAATAATAATTAATTTAACATCATTGGAATCAATGGAATCGATAAATATTTCCTAATCACATATTGGTTTACTTAAAAATAATGTTTTTCAAAAAAATGTGTTTTTTTGTACATTATCTGTTCTAATGTCAAGATTGATTTACATATACATAGAATGTTGATTTGAAAATATGATTCTTATATTTTAAATAATAATTTTATTACCGTTATTTTGGTAAATTCCATTTTCTGTTGTAATTTTTTTGGATTAATGCTATTTACCATGATAACGGTAAAATGATTATTATAAGGTTATTTTTTATTGATATAAAAGAATTAATATAGAATAAATTAAATTTATAAACATTAAATAATTAGTCTATAATTATTTATACACATATAAAAAAATTTACTTATAGTAATTTAATTGGTAATGAATAATAAATAAGATGAAGAATACACAACGGTCAAAATGTCTTCTTCATCTAATATGGTTTTTCTAAACATTATCTATGTAATATAAAAGTAATTATTATTCTATTTAGAAATTTAATTGGATTAAATAGATGACAATTTTTTTCCTTAAGATCAATTTTTTTATTTGAGTTATGTTATGAAATGCATGGATCATTTGATATCATTGAGAGGGGAGGGGTGAATCAGTGATAACTTTTTGTTAAGAATTGTTCCCTTTGAACGTTCAATTCAACCTCTGTGGCTGGTTAAGGCCCAGATCTACTCTTTTGGTGGTGCAGTGATGATGAAAGCTCAGAACACAGAGATTTACAAGGTTTGGTACAAAGACCTACTCCTTGCTGTGTTGGTTGCACTCCCCAACAAGGATTCTTCACTAAGCCAAAAGATGTTTACACAGTAATTGGTTATACACCCCAATTACAAGTTGGTTAAACCCCCCCCCCCCAACTTCACAGCATCTTCTTCTTCACAGCTTCACTTCTCTTCTTCAAATGTGTTCTTCAATTCTTCAAGTAGCTTCAACAAACTCCAGGAGAACTTGTCAGTCTTCCTCCACAATACTTTTGTTCAATATGCATGTCCCCACATGATTGAATGCATATATCTCATGCACAATCCTTCTTCTTTTCTTAATTAATTTTTCTCTTCCTTCACATGTGCTCACACACCCTGTTATTATGTTTGCATGCACATGTACTCCACCATGCAAGCACCCTCCTTCAAGTAAATCACACACAACCCGAATGGGTATGTGAATAGTATATGTGTGAAGGTTTCTTCTCAAAAGCTTATCAAGGAATTGGCCTCAAGCATGTGCTCCACTATGTGAAAACACTAGGCCTCGGGTTCTCCTTCTTTGTGCAAAACAAGAGTGCATGGTTCTTCGTCTTCGTGCAAAACAAGAGGGCACATGTTCTTCTCCTTCGTTATTCGGGTGAGATAAAAACTTGTTCAGAAAACCATAGAGGTTCGTGATTCTGTTTTCGCAGGAGAAGTACAAGGGTGAAAATACACCTGTTGTTTTCCCCGCGGGCTAGTCCTCGCAAAGACACGATGAGGGTTCAAAGAACCTGTCTTGCACGTGTGGAATGCTTCGCATAGAAGGTGCGTATCACCTCTTTCGCGAACCAAGGGTGTTCGCGCTTCTTCTCTTCGTGCAAGTGAGGCGCGGCCTCTACCACAAACCAAAGGGTTCTCCCCACCCTTTCGCACAAGACCTCCGTGAGAATCCTTCGCACAAGGGATGCACGAGACACCTCTTCTTTGCGCGCAAGACTTTCACGGACACCTCTGCCCTTCGCGAACCAGAGGGATTCGCGGTTGCTATTTTTCATTGAAAAACAGGAGCTCTCTCTCAATGATGGAAGCAACAAAACCACGTACATAAGCTCTTATTTTTATAGCCGAGGAGGTCAATCGAGGCTGCGGGATCAAAACTTTGAATGCCCGAGAATCACTCCTTTGAATAACCGAGATATTCGGTTCGTTAAAAAATATTCAACCCACGTTTAAAGATATCATCGTATCCCAGGCGTTTCCTTTTTTCCAAACGTGGGATCCAACCTTCGTGAATTAATTCAAGATCATATACCTGACTCTCATGCATGAATCTCGTATGGATCCACATGGCCTCGGAAACTTCGTTTGCCTCGGACGCATTCGAAATCTTCATCTCGTTGCATGCATGCAAATTTTAATGCATGAATGTGTTCTTGAGGTGGAGACGAACACAATGGAGGCCTTCACTTCATCAGAGGCGGCCGAGAGCTTCTTCTCCATCGCTCGGGTGGCACTGGTTTGCAGGAGACGTTGCGGGGAGTCCCTCAGCCGGCGAGAGGTAACTGATGATGCCATGGCCGTTGGATCATCTTTTAAAGATCTCGGACGATCGAGATTATAATGCAGTGCCGCGGGATTAAATGAGCGGCCGCGATTACACGCGGATCAGATGGACGGCGCAGATCAGCTCCGCGTTTTTTAAAACTCATCCCACATCGAAAAGTCCCGAAATTTTCTCTCTATTTAACAAACCGAGCCTCCCGAAAACCGCTCAAAAATCTCTTCTCCCCCCCTTTGGTGCCACCCCGCACCGGTTCTCTTGCGGGCGTGCTTTAGCATCCACTTTGCTCCTCTGGGTGCGCACCTAGCAATTTTGTTGCATGAGTTCATCACTGTGTGGCACCCGCGGGCTTACAGACGGCCTGCACCATGCCTCCTGGCTCTGCTTATGCCTCCTCATGGGCGTCGTGACCTAGTCCCACATGTGCCTTCGGTAAAAGCTTGTGGGTTGGCCCCATTTTTTGCATAAGCTCCTCTCCCTCCTTGTAGTTAAATTACCAAGTAAAGTAGAACAAGACACATCAATCCATTCTCCTCTTTTTCATTGGAATTCCATCTATCTTCTTTAAAATTTCTTCTCCTTCTCCTATTAGGAGATGAAATAACAAAAATCTCTCAAATATCTTCATCGACCATTAATCATAAATCACATGATCTTAAATGTTCTTCTTCAATCCAATGATAGATAAGGTTGGATCATCTTCAAATCCTCATGCACTAAGTGATAGTGCATGGTCTTCTTCAAACCACTTCATCCACTTAGTAGCTGTGGATGGTTCATTTTCACTTCATCCAATTTGTAAGATGGATGGAACTTCTTCACTTCATAATGCATTGTGAAGAAAATACATGGACTTATAACAATTTTGTGACATTGTATCATCTTGATACAAGTATTGGAACTTTAAGATCATCTCTGCAAACATCTGAGTTGATGATGCATCTTCAGCCATTAGTCTTCAAGCTCTACTTCATCACTTGACACTTAGTGACATGTTATTGACAACAAATGCAATCACTTGGGCACAACAATCTCCCCCTCTGTATTTGGTTGTCAATACTCCTTAGAACACTTTGAAGAATGTCACAATGTGTGTGTGATGATGATTTTACCCCCTTATTGGCCAACAAATGCAAAGGGATGAATAGGAAGTCATTCACAAAATGCATAACTGCTTGACTCAGCAACCAATTCTCCCCCTCAAGGGATGCACTCATCTCCTTCATTTCCCTGCATGTCAGTACAAAAACATATAAATTTTGGGAATAAGGAGGGACCTTTATCTTCCTCAAGTGAGAGGAGATGGATGAACATGAAGTTTCATCCTTAGCTCAACAAATCTTTCTATAGGAATAGCTTTGGTGAAAATATCTACCACCTGATCTTGAGTAGAAATGTAGTCGAGATTGATGTCTCCACTGGCGACCCTTTCTTTGATGAAATGATATTTTATATCAATGTGATTAGATCTGGAGTGTTGTATAGGATTCTTAGACAAGCCAATTACACTTTGATTATCACATAAGATCATCAATGGTTTTTCATCTTTTATTCTCAAATCTGTTAGCTGCACTTGCATCCAAATCTTTTGTGTACATGCATGTCTAGCTACCACATACTCTGATTTGGCTGTGCTCAATGTTATAGAATTTTGATTCTTGCTATACCAACTAAGACATCCTTCTCCTATAAAGAAGGCTCCACCAGATATGAATCATCTGTCAGTACAATCACCAGCCCAATCAGCATCTATGAATCCCTGCAACTTTATGTTTGTACTGTGTTTATATAAGATTCCATAGTTGAGGGTTCCTTTCACATATCTCAAGATTCTTTTAGCTGCTGATAAGTGAGATTCTTTTGGGTCACATTGAAATCTTGCACACAAAATCACTGCATAGGTTATATCCAGACATGAAGCCGTGAGATAAAGGAGACTGCCAATAATTCTCCTGAACTCTTTCTGATCAACATTGTTTCCTTCTTCATCCTTGCATAGCTTGGTTCCAACAGAAATGGGTGTTGAGACTTCCTTTGCATTCCCCATTCCGAACCTATTCACTAAGTCCCTTGCATACTTTTCATGTGAAATAAATGTGTAGTTTTTCCTTTGTTCCACCTGAAATCCTAGAAAATATGTCATTTGACCAAGCATGGACATTTCAAAGGTTCTCTTCATCTTCTCAGTGATTTTTTCACATAGTCCTTCCTTGTCACCAGCAAAAATAATATCATCCACATAGATAATGACTATGAGAGTACCAGTAGCCATTTCTCTGACATAGAGATTACTATCAACTGTTCCTTTGACAAACTTCATGCTCTTAAGACAACCATCCAACTTGGAGTACCAGGCTCTAGGAGCCTGCTTTAATCCATACAACGCTTTCTTCAATCTGCACACCATACTACCATCTTTGTCTAGCACAAATCCCTCTGGTTGTTCTATATGCACTTCTTCTTCAAGATCTCCATTTAGGAATGCAGATTTCACATCCATCTGATAGACCTTGTACTGCTTGTGTGCTACAACTGCTAAGAACATTATGATAGTCTCCAGTCTTGCAACTAGTGCAAACGTATCTTCAAAGTCGATTCCTTCCATTTGTGAATACCCTTTTCATACAAGTCTGACCTTATTTCTTGAAACTTTCCCTTTCTCATTGAGTTTGTTTCGGAAAACCCACTTTGTCCCAATTACATTTTTATTTTTGGGCCTTGGCACAAGATCCCAAGTGGAGTTCTTTTCTATTTGATTGAGTTCCTCATGCATAGCTTGTATCCATTCCTCATGTTCAACTGCTTCAGCCACTGTGTGAGGTTCCACTTGAGAAACCAATGCAGTGTGATCTTCCAATCTCAATATTCTTATAGTTTTTACTGAGCACTGTGGGTTACCAAGGACATTTTCTATGTCGACATGTTTCTTAATTTTATTATATCTCCTTCTTCCATCTTCCTTACCTTCCTCTTCATCACTGGTGTGTTCAGAGTTGATCTCACCAGCATTTGGTGTTGGCTCAGTTAATTCTTCATTCTTTTGTTCCAAGGTTGTGTCATTAATTGAGTCATCATTATCCACAGTGTATGGTTTGGTGTTGTTTTCAATTATTCTGACATCACTGCTGTCAATCATTTTGTTCAACCTCTTATTCCAGCATCTGTAGCCTTTTTCATCAGGTAGGTAACCCATGAATATTCCTTCTTCTACTTTTTCCAAAAACTTTCCCAGATTAATGTTTTTAATCTTGATGATGCACGTACTGCCAAAGACTCTGAAGTACTTAACAGTTGGTTTTCTGTTAAACCACATTTCATAGGCAGATGTTTGTCTTTCTGGTCTCAGGATACATCTATTTTGTATGTGTATAGTTGTGCATACTACTTCTCTCCAGAAAAACATAGAGATATTATGCTCACCTATCATAGTCCTCCCCGTTTCTACTATGCTTCGATTCTTCCTTTCAGCCACTCCATTTTGTTGTGGAGTATATGGTGTACTGTATTGATGCTTGATTCCATGCTTGACCAAATAGATTTCAAAAGCATCACAAGTGTATTCTTTTCCATTATCTAATATCACTTTATTGATACAGAGTCCTAGTTCTTTCTCAGCCTGCCTCCTGAAATTTCTGAACATCATGATTGCTTCTGACTTGTGTTTCCTGAACATGATGTTGGTCATCCGAGTGTAATCATCAATGAAGGTTATAAAATAGAGATCTCCTCTTGTAGACTTCTGTCTCATCGGTCCACATATGTATGTATGAATGAGTTCAAGAGGCCCAGTAGACATGATATCTACTCCTTTGTGTGAACTATGGGTTAGTTTTCCCTTCTAACATGTGTCACAAATTTCATCTCTTTCTCTCTATAATTTGGGTAGATCTCGTACAATATTGTACATCAGAATTTTACTCATACATCTTTGACCCAGATGGCCAAGTATTCTGTGCCAGAGATTGTTTTCTTCTTTAGAACTAAGATAACAAGAATTGATGGACTCACCAATTGGAAATAGGTTTCTAGTGGTTCTTCTTCCTTGAGTGATGAATTTTTTATCCTTTAAGCTCTTGATGATACATGAATCCTTCTGGAACAACTCCTCATGTCCATCATCACATAATTGTCTTACACTTAGCAGGTTGTGCTTTAATCATTCAACAACCAACACAGTATTGGATTTTAGATTTTTTGTTTCAATCATAGCCTTTCCAACTCCCTTGATTTTCAGAGAACAATCATTTCCAAACACCACGGTTCCACCTTCATGACTTTCTATGTTGCTTAGAATTTTTGTATCACAAGTCATATGTGATGAGCATCCACTATCAAGAATCCATGACTTGGTTTTACTACTGGATTATAGAGTAACATCAGCGAAGCATGTGATTTCTTCATTGGGTTCCTGAATTCCTTTTCCTTTCATGTCTTTGACTCTTTGTTCATGAAGAATAGTTATACGTTTATCAGATCTATGACCTTGTTGGTCACATCTTCCACAAGCTTCACCCAGGGAGTCAGATTTATTCTGAATTGGAAGCTTTGATGCTTTCTGTAATATACTCTGGGTTTCAGGATATCTCTCCCTTGAATCACGCCTCATACTTGTAAGAGAAATGTTATACCATCATGTATAGGCCTTGTGTCCAAACACACCACAGCACCAGCAGTAGCCTCTAAACCTTGACCTTCACCGCTGATAGGAGTCATGTTGTAATTTCCTGTCCAATATTTGAGTAGTCCTTCCTGGGGATTTCCTTTCTTCCATTGAAGATGATTTTTTACAAGTTTTTGTATTCCCTGATTGTCTCAATTTCATCTCTGGACCTGCATTGTTAGTGATAACAAAAGTATTTTGAGATTTACTTAGTGATAAATTGACTTGCCTCTGAGCACCAGCATAAGATGATTCTTTCTTGACCTCAACAGCCTTGTTAAAGTCTTCTCTCATCATTGTTAAGCTATTATGTGCTTCAATCCACTTGGATTGTGTCACTGATTACTCTTCTTCTTTGAGGTGAAGTTTTTCTTCAAGATCCTTTTCTATCTTATCCAGCTCAGCTGTCTTTAGTTTGTGTCTCTTGATTTCATCAATGTACAGTGTCTCTTTCTTCATATACTCTTCCAACTCCTCAGTCATCCTTTTGGTTTTCTTTTGTAACAGTTTCTTATCTTTCTTGAGCTTGTTATTTTGCTCAAGTCAAGCTTCTAATTCATCTTTCAACATGTGTCCGAGCTCTGTTCATTCACTTTCATCATCTTCACTGCTGCAGGTATCAAACCCTTTTTCCACATGAGCCATAAAATTTGTTTCTTCTTCTGATTGACTGGCTGAAGTGGAGTCTGATTCTTCTTCATTGCTCACATAGGTTCTTCTTTCCCCTAGAATGAACCTTTTCTTTCTAGAACCAAATTTTCTTCCTTCTCTTGGGTTTCTACTCCATTTCTTCTTTTGTAATTTTTTTTATTCAACTTCTAGAGCACTAAATGTTTTCTTGGGACAGATAACAGCAAAGTGTCTGATGTTATTGCAATTGAAACTCCTCGGTGGTAATTTCCCTTTTCCCTTGAATTTATCTTTTCCAAACCTTTTTGTTAAAAGATAAATAATTTTGTTGAACTCTTCATCCTTTTCTTCATTGTCAGATTCACTTGATTCTAAGACTTCGTCAACTTTTATCTTGAGTTTTCTCATGGCCTCAAAATCCATCTCATCCTTGATCTTCTTCTTGAATACTGGGATCTTCCTCATTTCATATGCAATGAAAATGTTGTGTAGTTAATCAAGAGAGAGATCATCTCTGTCTTATAATGCCGAGACTTTGGGGTCAAACCTATTAGGAAAATTTCTCATTAGTTTTTTAACGATAGTGGAGTCCTCCAACTTTTCTCCAAAGCCCCGAATGTTACTGACAATTTCATTGACTCTTGTGAAATAATCATCAATATTTTCTTCTTCTCCCATCTTGATATCTTCAAACTTGCTTCTCTAAATTTGTAATTTGTCTTCCTTGACTTTCATGTTGCCTTCATAACTGCTTTCCAATTTCTCTCAAATTTCTTTAGCATTCTTGAGTCCCATGACTTTTGTGTATACATTTTCTGAGAGTGACATAAGAATGGAATTTTGAGCTTTACCATCAACTTCCATATTTATTTTCTCATCCAGTGTCATATCAGCTTCATTAGCAAGAAGAGGGAATCCAAATAAGGCTGCCTCTCTAACTTCAAGGTCGAGAGATAGAAGGTTGGGTAACATCCGATTTTTCTAGCTGTGGTAATTCTTTCCATCGAATGTAGGGACACCCCTACTATTAACAGAATTTAGATTGTCCATTTTCTCAGAAGTAGATCCTAACAGAAGGAACCTGGCTCTGATACCACTTGAAATGCCTGGATCAGTTGTGATCACTGAGAGGGGAGGAGTGAATCAGTGATAACGTTTTTAAAGAATTTTTACCTTTGAACGATCAATTCAACCTCTGTGTCTGGTTAAGGCCTAGATCTACTCTTTTGGTGGTGCATTGATGATGACAGCTCAGAACACAGAGATTTACAAGGTTCGGTACAAAGACCTACTCCTTTTCGTGTTGGTTTCACTCCCCAACACGGATTCTTCACTAAGACAGAAGATGTTTACACAGTAATTGGTTATACCCCCCAATTACAAGTTGGTTAAACCCCCCAACTTCAGAGCATCTTCTTCATCACAAATCCACTTCCCTTCTTCAAATGTGTTGTTTAATTCTTCAAGTAGCTACAATAAACTCCAGGAGAACTTGTCGGTCTTGCTCACCAATACATATGTTCAATATGCTTGTCCCCACATGATTTCATACATATATCTCATGCACAATCCTTCTTCTTTTCTCAATTAATTTTTATCTTCCTTCAAATGTGGTCACACACCTTGTTCTTATGTTTGCATGCACATGTACTCCACCATGCAAGCACCCTCCTTCAAGTAAATCACACACAACCCGAATGGGTATGTGAATAGTATATTTGTGAAGGTTTCTTCTCAAAAGATTATCAAGGCATCGGCCTCAAGCATGTGTTCCTCTATGTGACAACACTAGGCCTCAGGTTCTCCTTCTTTGTGTAAAACAAGCGTGCACGGTTCTTCTTCTTTGTGCAAAACAAGAGGGCCCATGTTCTCCTCCTTCATTCTTCAGGTGAGATAAAAACTTGTTTAGAAAACCATAGAGGTTCGTGATTCTATTTTCGCAGGAGAAGTACAAGGGTGTAAATACACCTGCTGTTTTCCCCGCGGGATACTGCTCACAAAGACACGATGAGGGTTCAATGAACCTGTCATGCACGTGTGGAATGCTTCGCACAGAAGGTGTGTATCACCTCTTTCGTGAACCAAGGGGGATCGCGCTTCTTCTCTTCGAGCAAGTGAGGCGCGACCTCTTCCACGAACCAAAGGGTTCTCCCCACCCTTTCACACAAGACCTGCCCGAGACTCCTCCGTGCAAGGGATGCATGAGACACCTCTTCTTCGCGCGCAAGACTTGCGCGAACAACTATGCTTTTCTCGAACCAGAGGGATTCGCGGTTGCTCTTTTTCTTTGAAAAACAGGAGCTCTCTCTCAATGATGGCAGCAACAAAACCTCGTACATAGGCTCCTCTTTTTATAGCCGAGGAGATCAATCGAGGCCGCAGGATCAAAACTTTGAATGCCCGAGAATCACTCCTTTGAATAACCGAGATATTCGGTTTGTTAAAAAATATTCAACCCGCGTCTAAAGATATCCACGTATCCCGAGTGTTTCCTTTTTTTCAAACGTGGGATCTAACCTTCCTGTATGAATTCAAGATAATATACCCGACTCTCATGCTTGAATCTCACATGGATCCACATGGCCTCGACAACTTTTTTTGCCTTGGCCGCATTCGAAATCTTCATCTCGTTGAATGAATGCAACTTTTAATGCATGCATGTGTTCGTGAGGTGGAGACGAACACAATGGAGGCCTTCACTTCATCAGAGGTTGCCGGGAGCTTCTTCTCCATCGCTCGGGTGGCACTGGTTTGTGGGAGACATTGCGGGGAGTCCCTCAGCCGGCGAGAGGTAGGTGATGATGCCACGGAAATTGGATCGTCTTTTAATGATCTCGGACGGTCGAGATTATAACGCAGCGCCGCGGGATTAAATGAGCGGCCGCGATTACACGTGGATCAGATGGACGGCGCAGATCAGCTCCGCGTTTTTTAAAACTCGTACCACATCGAAACGCCACGCGATTTTCTCTCGATTTAACAAACAGAGCCTCTTGAACAACGAACAGAAATCCCCTCCCCCCCTCTGGTATCGCTCCGCATTGGTTCCCACTATGTTCCTCTAGGCACACACCTACCCCCATGTTACACGGGTTTGTCATTTTGTTGGAAATTGCAAACCAATTCATTGGTTTTTTAAAGCAGCCCATGCAGCGCCACTTTTCCATGTGTGTCTCCTCATTTCCCCATGCATCCGCTTCTCCCAAGTGAGTCATTTAATATTGTTTGCTTTATATTTTGGTCCTTCATTAAATGTATTGTGGTGTCCTTTTTTTTGGTGTTTGTTTTTAATAGCCTATAAATATGGTTCAAATGTAATCCGTTGAAATATATGAAAGCTTGAAAGCCTTGTGGTGTTTGTTTTCCCATATTTTTCTTCCTCCTTTTTCTCCCCACAGCTTGTATAGCCAACTGGTATCAGAGGCCGGTTCGAAGGCATCCTCCAAATTCCGAAGATGGCCACCGCGATCCAACCGCAAGTTCCGACCTTGTCTAAAGACAACTATGAGAGGTGGTGCATTCAAATGAAGACATTATTCGGGTCACAAGAATTATGGGAAATCATCACCGACGGGTATGTAGTACCCACTGCGGAGGAAGAAGCGGCCTTCACGAATGAAGAAAAGACGACCGTCAAAAATCAAAGGAAGAAAGACAACAAGGCGTTGTTCCTTCTCTATCAAGGGTTGGATGAATCGACGTTCGAAAAAATTGCCGAAGCAACATCGAGCAAGCAAGCTTGGGATACACTTGCCACCATTTTCAAAGGAGTTGATCGTGTGAAGCGGGTCCGTCTTCAAACATTACGAGCGGAGTTCGAAGCGGCGCGAATGAAGGAAGGTGAGAGTATCTCAGATTACTTCTCACGCCTAATTCTCATTATTAACAATTTGAAAAGAAATGGTGAAAAAATGGAGGATATTCGAGTTATTGAGAAAGCACTTCGATCGCTCACAACCAAGTTCGAGCATGTGGTTGTGGCAATCGAAGAATCAAAAGATTTGGAAAAATTATCTATTGAAGAGTTGATGAGGTCGTTGCAAGTACATGAGCAGCGAATGCAGAAAAATGCGGGTTCAACAATAGAGCATGCCTTAGAGTCCAAGCTGACTCTGCAAGAACCCAAGAATGGCCAAGCACAACGGGTCGGTTATCGTGCAAGAGGTAGAGGACGTGGATACCATCCAATCTATCAGCAAAATCAACAAAACATCAGTAGCTTCCGTGGAAGAGGATACGGTGGAGGCCGATTCACGCGTGGTCGTGGAAATGCAAAAAATGTTCAATGCCATAACTGTAAAAAATTCGGCCACTATGCCTCTAATTGTTGGAGCAAAGTGGATCATGATGCGCAATCCAACTATGCTGAAGCGTCACGCCATGAAGAAGAAGGTACGACACTCCTCCTCGCACAAGAAAAGGCATCTGAACGCCCCGATGTATGGTATCTTGACACGGGTGCGAGCAACCACATGAGTGGTAACAAAGAACTTTTTGAAGAACTAACTGAAGAAGTTCATGGCGATGTGACCTTCGGTGATTCATCGAAGGTACCCGTGATTGGCAAAGGTAAAATCAAAATCTATCTGAATAATGGTGAGTCGAATTACATTTCCAATGTGTATTACGTACCAAGTATGAAAAACAACATCATAAGTCTCGGCCAACTCCTTGAAAAGGGGTATGTTATACACTTAGAGAATTCTTCTTTGTCAGTAAGAGATGCTCACAGGAGGTTGATTGCTCAAGTCCAAATGGCGAAGAATCGCATGTTTCCACTGCACATCAAAACAAAGGCCGAGGAGTGCCTATTTGGGCTCATGAAGAATGATTCGTGGAGATGGCATCTGCGTTTTGGGCATCTCCATTTTAGCGGGCTTAAACTTCTATCCTCCTCAAGAATGGTGCGTGGCTTGCCGACGATTGAATCAACAAATCATGTGTGTGAGGCATGTACACTCGGCAAACAACAAAGGAACTCCTTCCCAAGTGTAGTGTCCAGAAGAGCAACAGAACCACTTCAGTTGGTTCACACTGACATCTGCGGACCACTTGAAACATCCTCACTTGGAGGTAATAGGTACTTCATTACCCTTATTGATGATTTCAGTAGAAGACTGTGGGTGTATTGCATCAAGGAGAAATCTTCCGCCTTTTCTATCTTTAAAACTTTCAAAGCTCGTGTTGAAGCTGAGAGTGGTCACAAAATCAAAGTGCTGAGATCTGACAGAGGTGGAGAATACACCTCAAATGCATTTCAAGACTTTTGTAGGGAGCATGGAATCAAGCAGAAATACACTGCTGCTTACACCCCACAACAGAATGGCATTTCAGAAAGGAAGAACCGCACCATCCTCGACATGACGAGGACCATGCTGAAGGAGAAAGGGCTACCAAAGAGTTTTTGGGCAGAGGCAGTGGCGTGTACTGCCTACTTGCTCAATCGGTGTCCAACGAAGAGCGTCAGGAACTTTACACCACAAGAGGAGTGGAGCGACTACAAACCGAGCGTGGCGCACCTAAGAATCTTCGGGTGTGTCGCCTATGCTCAAGTTCCAGAAGCAAGAAGAATGAAGCTGGATGATCGTGGCGAGAAATGAATTTTCATCGGATATTGTGAAGCCTCTAAAGCCTACAAGCTTTACAATCCACTAACCAATAAATTAGTGGTTAGTAGAGATGTGGTCTTTAGTGAGGAAGAAGCGTGGAAATGGGATGATGAAGAACCAAACAAGGATGTTGTAGTCGAAACTGAAGATTTTGAAGAAAGACATGATCATCAGGAGCAGACGCCCACAACACCTTCCTCGGGTGCATCATCAGTTGGAAGAAGTCCAGGAGTACATTTCCTCACTCCTCAAAGGACTCCATCAAATCAAAATTCGGCCAGCTCATCCTCGCCTATGGCTCCTATGAAGATGAAAAATTTGAGTGACATTTATGAGCAGACTGAAGAGGTAAATCTTTTTTGCTTGTATGCAGATCATGAGCCTTTGACCTTTCAGGAAGCCATGAGGGAAGAAAGCTGGAGAATGGCTATGGAAGAAGAAATCCGTGCCATAGAGAGAAATGACACGTGGGAGTTGACTACACTCCCAAAAAGACAGAAGAGCATTAGTGTCAAATGGGTGTACAAAATAAAGAGAAATGCTGATGGCGTGATCGATCGATACAAGGCAAGGCTTGTAGCAAAGGGGTACAAACAGAAATACGGGGTGGACTAAGAAGAAGTCTTTGCTCCTGTTGCTCGCCTTGACACTGTAAGAATGATTATATCCCTTGATGTCCATCACAGTTGGATGATCTACCAACTAGATGTGAAGTCTGCGTTCCTAAATGGATTTTTGGAAGAAGAGGTCTATGTTGATCAGCCTGAAGGTTTTGTCATGCAAGGGGAGGAAGACAAAGTGTATCGATTGAAGAAAGCACTTTATGGGTTGAAGCAGGCTCCTCACGCATGGAATGCACGCATTGACAGTTATCTCCGAGAGAATGGCTTCGCCCAATGTCCATATGAGCATGCGGTTTACATCAAGCAGAATGATCGTGGCGATATTCTTATTGCATGCTTGTATGTTGATGATTTGTTGTTTACAGGGAATTGTCAACCAATGTTCGATGATTTCAAGGTGGCCATGTTCAAAGAGTTCGAGATGACCGATGGGGGTCTCATGTCCTTCTTTCTGGGCATAGAAGTGAAGCAACAACATGCCGGCATTTATATATCTCAGAAGAGATATGCCAAGGAGTTGCTTGAAAAATTCAAGATGGCCGATTGTAATGCTGTAAACACACCGGTTGCAATGAGCTTGAAACTGACAAAAGATGGAGAAGGAAGAAGCGTTGACTCGACTCTGTTCAAGAGTCTGATTGGAAGCCTGAGGTATCTCACAATCACAAGGCCAGATATTGTCTATTGTGTTGGACTTCTAAGCAGGTATATGGAGACACCGAAAGAGTCACACTGGGTAGCTGCAAAACGTATCCTCAGGTACGTTAAAGGAACGGTAGATTTTGGTCTCTTTTATCCATACAACGAAGAAGCAGAGCTGTATGGATACTCAGACAGTGATTGGGGAGGTGACCAAGATGAAAGAAAAAGCACTACTGGGTACGTATTTTTTCTTGGATCGACTGCTTTTACATGGAATTCAAGAAAGCAAAGTGTGGTTGCTTTATCCACATGTGAAGCAGAGTATGTGGCAGCATCCTCTACTGTTTGTGAGGGAATATGGCTGAGAATTTTTTTGAAGGAAATGAAGCATCCACAGGATGGATCCACGGTGATATATGTGGATAACAAGTCGGCTATTGAACTAGCCAAAAATCCGGTGCAGCATGGGAGAAGCAAACACATTGATAATCGTTTTCATTTCCCCAGGGATCATGTGAAACAAAAAACGATTAAATTGGAATATTGCCATACTTCGGAACAGGTGGTGGATATTTTCACAAAGGCATTACCGTCGGATGCATTCAAAAGATTAAGAACGATGCTCGGGATGAATTCAGTTTTGGTTTGAAGGGGAGTGTTGGAAATTGCAAACCAATCCATTGGTTTTCCAAAGCAGCCCATGCAGCGTATCTTCCCCATGCAGCGCCACTTTCCCATGTGTCTCCTCATTTCCCCATGCATCCGCTTCTCCCAAGCGAGTCATTTAATATTGTTTGCTTTGTATTTTGGTCCTTCATTAAATGTATTGTGCTGTCCTTTTTTTTGGTGTTTGTTTTTAATAGCCTATAAATATGGTTCAAATGTAATCCGTTGAAATATATGAAAGCTTGAAAGCCTTGTGGTGTTTGTTGTCCCATATTTTTCTTCCTCCTTTTTCTCCCCACGGCTTGTATAGCCAACAGATGCCACGGAAATTGGATCGTCTTTTAATGATCTCGGACGGTCGAGATTATAACGCAGTGCCGCGGGATTAAATGAGCGGCCGCGATTACACGTGGATCAGATGGACGGCGCAGATCAGCTCCGCGTTTTTTAAAACTCGTACCACATCGAAACGCCACGCGATTTTCTCTTGATTTAACAAACAGAGCCTCTTGAACACCGAACAGAAATCCCCTCCCCCCCCTCTGGTATCGCCCCGCACTGGTTCCCATGCGGGGTCGCTTTAGCGCCCACTATGCTCCTCCAGGAACACACCTACCCCCCATGTTACACGGGTTCATCATTGTGTGGTACCCGCGGGTTTACACATGGCCCGCACCATGCCTCTCTGCCTAGGCCTCCTCATGGGGGTGGTGACCTAGTCCCACATGTGACTTGGGTAGCCAGCTCGTGGGTTGTCCCCATTTTTTTGCAAAAGCTCTTCTCTCTCCTTAGTATACTTGGTTAAATTACAAGTAAAGTAGAACAAGACACATCAAGCCATTCTCCTCTTCTTCATTGGACTTCCATCTATCTTCTTTAAAATATATTCTCCTTCTCCTATTAGGAGATGAAATACCAAAAATCTCTCAAATATCTTCATAAACCATTAATTATAAATCACTTGATCTTCAATGTTCTTCTTCAATCCAATGATAAATAAGGTTGGATCATCTTCAAATCCTCATGCACTAAGAGATAGTGGATGGTCTTCTTCAAACCACTTCATCCACTTAGTAGCTATGGATGGTTCATTTTCACTTCATCCACTTAGTAAGATGGATGGAACTTCTTCACTTACTCATGCGTTGTGAAGATAATGCATGGAATTATAACAATGTTGTTGGCGCCAAAATATGGCCCGAAAGAAAGGAACGAAAAAAAAGACGATGGGCGCGCTGCCTCGCGAAGCACCGCCATGAAGCAGCGCCGCGAAGCACCGCCGCCAAGCACTGCCGCCAAGCACCGCCACCAAACACCGCGGGCAGCGCGGTCCCGTGATGCTCCAGAGGCGGTAATCCTCCGCGAGCGCATTTGACGTTCGCGAGCCACCGCGAAGCTCCAGAGGCGGTAATCCTCCGCGAGCGCATTTGACGTTCGCGAGCCGCCGCGAAGCTCCAGAGGCGGTAATCCTCCGTGAGCGCATTTGACGTTCGCGAGCCGCCGCAAATCTCCACAGGCGGTAATCCTGCACGAGCGCATTTGACGTTGGCGAGCCGCCGCGAAGCTCCAGAGGCGGTAATGCTCTGCGAGCGCATTTGACGTTTGCGAGCCGCCGCGAAGCTCCAGAGGCGGTAATCCTCCGCGAGCGCATTTGTCGTTCGCGAGCCGCCGCGAAGCTCCAGAGGCAGTATTCTCCACGGCCGCCGTTGACGTTCGCGAGCGCGCCGCGAAGCACCTGAGGCGGCACGCAAGTCCTACTTCGCGGAGCCCCTTCCCTATAAATACCGGACTCCCCCTGAGTCCCAAAGACGGACAATCCGACCTTTCGGCTTATCCTCTCCCGAATCGCGAAGAACTATTTGCCCCGGGAATCATGAGCTCCGCGAGGTATTTCTACTTCGCGAGATGCCTCTGCTTTTTCTCGTTTTGAGCCCCTCTTCCGAGAGGGATGCCCTTCGCGAAGCTCAAGGGCATTCGCGAAGGAAGGGGGTTCCCAAGGGAACCCGGGCAGCCGCGGAGCACTTATGATTCGCGAAACACCCAACCCATACTAGTGATCCCTATGCTAAGGCAGGATCGCTACACATCGCGAAGCACACTACTTCGAAGGACCCTGCTTCGCGAGACACCCCTTCTTCGTGAGGCAGTGCTCCGCAAACACTGTTCCACTTCGCGAAGCACCTTTCCCCCACACCTATGCCCCATGCCAAGGCCAAGGCACTCCAATTCGCGAAGCACACTCCTTTTCTTAGAGATTCCTCTTCCCGTGCGACCCTCCAGGTTTGCACGATGTGATTTCAAAGTCCCATGGACAATACCACTCGTAGTGTTGCTTCGCCTAATGCTTCTTCGCATAGGCACGCTAACGACTATTGCTTCTTCGCATAGCCACGCTAACGTGGACCCTTCGATGGTTCGTCCTACAACCCCCCTTGACCATGGCCGTACTGGTACCTTCCCTTCCCCAAGGACCAGAGGGTACCGGTTATGTAAGTCCTAGGGGTGTGGAGCGAACCCACCTCGTCCGAGCTTCAGGACGTTAAACTGCCAAGCACCACGTCCTCAACACATGACGTTAAACTGTGACCCCTGCGCTTTGTCGCACCTTGGGCCTCCATCCTGGAGTAAGTCCCAACACCATGGGCCGCCTAATGCGTAAGCCCCTCTTCGCTTCTCACGGACGCATCCTTCGCGACGTGATCGTCAGGTCCTTGCAACCTCTTGTTTCTCACACCGAGCATGACTCACGTGGGCTTAGAGTGAGCGTCGACCCTGACCTCCACCCCATAGAGAACTACGAGGACTTTGATCCATGTCAAGGCATGGTATGTAGGATGCCTCCATGAGGTTCAAGCCACATTGCTCGGTTGTTCATTCACGTCGAGTTTCGCCCTCGTCCAGCATGACGTTAAACTGTATGCCCCCTTGTCCCGTATGACATTAAACTGCACCCCCATTTAAACTACGAGGTCTTTGATCCATGTCAAGGCATGGTACGTAGGAAGCCTCCCTGAGGTTCAAGCCTACCCGTCATGTCTTCACGTCGGGTCCCACCTTCGTCCAGCATGACTTTAAACTGCATCCCGGTCCGACGGCAAGCCGTTGTGACTCACCCCTTGAACTACGAGGTCTTTGATCCATGTCAAGACATGGTACGTAGGAAGCCTTCCACAGGTTCAAGCCCACCGCTCATAGGACCAAGGTCCACCTTCATGTCGGTTCGCCGACAAAGCCCCCCATATGAAGTACGAGGTCTTTGATCCATGTCAAGGCATCGTACATAGGAAGCCTCTATGAGGTTCAAACCCACCATCCGGTCATTCCGACCTTATTCACGTCGGTTCACCCCCGTCCCGCATGACATTAAACTGTATTCCTTAATCCAAACTATGAGGAATTTGATCCACGTCAAGGCATGGTACGTAGGAAGCCTCCCTGAGGTTCAAGCCCAACAATAATTGGCCCAGACCGTCTCCTTGTCGGTGTGCCAAGTCCCCATTTTCAACCTGAACTACGAGGTCTTTGATCCATGTCAAGGCATGGTACGTAGGAAGCCTTCCAAAGGTTCAAGCCCATCACAAGTGGACCCTCAGGTCCACCTTCACGTCGGTTCGCCGACGAAGCCCCTTCAGAACTATGAGGACTTTGATCCGTGTTAAGGCATGGTACGTAGGAAGCCTCCATGAGGTTCAAGCCCACCAGTCATCTCATTCACATCGGTTCACCCCCCGTCCCGCATGACGTTAAATCATTGTAGACCTCGGAAAACGCGTTCCTGAAATTTTCCAAATGCTTCCATACATGATCCAAGATCTTAGTCCATTTCTCAAGCTTCGATTTGGTAGGTCGCAGGGCCCGAACGGAGTTACGGATTAGGAGTTATGGACGTTTGAAGTTGGGTTGGAAATATGGTTCGCGAAGCCCATTCGCAAAGCCCCCCTCCGTGATCGCGGAGCGCCGCCACGAAGCAATGAGGCGAGAGGCTCCGCGAAACCATTTGACGTTTTTGATGCGCCACAAAGAACCCTCGCGAAGCACTGATGCGAAGCACCGATGTGAAGCACCCGTGCAGCACGGTCCCGCGAAGCTCCGGAGGCGGTAACTCTCCGCGAACGCATTTGACGTTCACGAGCCCGCCGCGAAGCTCCGGAGGCGGTACCTCTCCACGAACGAATTTGACGTTCGCGAGCGCACCGCGAAGCTCCTGAGGCGGCGCGGGAGTTCTGCTTCGCGGCGCCCCTGCCTATAAATACCTAGCTCACCCCCTTCTCCAGGAGGACGACCACGGCCACTTCACCCATTTGGCAGCCGAGCGGAGCTCCGCATTGTGGCTCCGCGAAGCCATGATCCGCGAGAAGCTTCCTTCGCATTGCTGCTCCACGAGACCAAGCTCCACGAGAGCCCTTTGCTCCACGAGCCCATGCTCCGCGATGCTGCTCCGCGAGACCAAGCTCCGCGAGAGCCCTTTGCTCCGCGAGCCCATGCTCCGCGATGCTGCTCCGCGAGACCAAGCTCCGCGAGACACCTTTGCTCCGCGAAGCTACTTCGCGAGACCTTTGCTCCGCGAAGCTACTTCGCGAGACCTTTGCTCCGCGAAGCTACTTCGGGAGACCTTTGCTCCGCCAAGCTACTTCGCGAGACCTTTGCTCCGCGAAGCTACTTCGCGAGACCCCTGCTTCGCGAGGCCATGCTTCGCGAAGCTACTTCACGAAGACCTATCATTTGCATACCTTCGCGCCCACCAGTCCATACCGCGGGGGCTGCACCCCCGCACCCCCGCTCGAGGTCACTGCCGGCCTGCTGTCCCGGCCCTCCGGGCCGGTCCCTTCGCAACCGTCACAGACCCCCATGAAAAATGGAGAGTCGCACCGCGACCTTTTCGGGCTTGGATGTCGGGATTTTCCATTGCACACCTATTCACTCCCACCTCCACCTATGGAATACCATGATTAGAGATACTCCTCCACACACCATGAAACACCTTGAGTTGACATATTCCTCTGGGTTTCATTCCATGTCGTGAGTTGATATTCTCATCATCAATCCCCCGGGTATCTTGAGTCGAACCATTCCTCAAGAAACTCCTCCAAATCCTATCACTTGGCTCCTATTCCAGGTTGAACCAGAAAGGGCCACCCTTGCGTAAGTCCCAAAACCAACCATTTCTAGGCACCTTCTTCCAACAGTCCTATCTACATGACTCTAAACTGTAGTACTCCCTATGTTCCTAACATAGGATGCCACTTTCTCCAAACAAGAGATGCCTCACGCTCCAAGCATGAGATGCCAACAGTCCTACCTACATGACTCTAAACTGTAGTATTCTCCCTATGATCCACACATAGGATGCCTCTTGCCCTGTACAAGAGATGCCTTATGCTCCTAGCATGAGATGCCAATAGTCCTACCTACATGACTCTAAACTGTAGTATTATCCATATGTTCCAAACATAGGATACCCCTTGCTCCAAGCAAGAGATGCCTTATGCTCCTAGCATGAGACGCCAACAGTCCTACCTGCATGACTCTAAACTGTAGTAATCCTTATGTTCCAAACATAGGATGCCCCTTGCTCCAAGCAAGAGATGCCTTATGCTCCTAGAATGAGATGCCAATAGTCCTATCTACATGACTATAAACTGTAGTAATCCCTATGTTCCAAACATAGGATGCCTCTTGCCCTATACGAGAGATGCCTTATGCTCCTAGCATGATATGCCAACAGTCCTACCTACATGACTCTAAACTGTAGTAATCCCTATGTTCCAAACATAGGATGCCTCTTCCATTAAACAAGAGATACCTTGTGCGCCAAACATAAGATGCCTAATGCCATGATCACAGTGGCGTAATATCAAGAGCGTTGGAATCCATTCAAACATTCCATCACTCCACCTCACGCTTTGCGTGTCCTTCGTTTGGATTGTCACTCACGTCCATGTCTGGAGGGACCCCCTAACAGTATGGATGCTCGACCTATGGTCCGCCTGCTGTCCTGGGCCAATGCCCCGGAAGACTGATCACGTCTGGAGGGACCCCCTAACAGTATGGATACTCGACCTATGGTCCGCCTGCTATCCTGGCCCAACGTTCCGGAAGACTGATTGACGATATTTGAGTTAGTCCCCGTGTTGTGAACATGGTCAGCGGTCAGCCCTCATTTGTTGTCCTCATTTCTGGCTAACGTGATATGGACGCTGCGTTTCCGCCACGGTCAACAGTTATCCTCCATCACCATGCCAATCTCAGGATGTTTTGAATATTGGGCATGTGATTCACGCTTTTCATCTCCCTTTGTTGGGATAGATTCCAATGCCCTTGGCATTATCTTGCTTGTGCGCTAACGCATAGGTGATTACCTCAACCCGCTAGTGAGTTGGGATGCCCTCATGGCCATACGTGAGGAATACCTTGGGCCGCCTCAGAGCGTAAGCCCCATATCCACTTTGGGATGCTTTCTAGCGTAAGCCCCATCCACCATTGCCGCTCCATAGCGGCACCCGGGCAGCTTCCTAGCGTAAGCCCCATTCACCATTACCGCTCCTTAGCGGCACCCCAGGCAGCTCCTTGCGTAAGCCCCATTCACCATTGCCGCTCCTTAGCGGCACCCGGGCAGCTTCCTAGCGTAAGCCCCCATCCACAATTTCCACTCCATAGCGGCACCCCGGCAGCTCCTAGCGTAAGCCCCATTCACCATTGCCGCTCCATAGCAGCATCCGAGCAGCTCCTAGCGTAAGCCCCATTCACCATTGTCGCTCCATAGCAGCATCCGGGCAGTTTCCTCACGTATGCCCCATCCACAGTTGTGATCCTATGCAGCGGTAAGCCGTTGATATCCTCATCCAGCGGTAAGCCGTTGCGACCCCATTTAGCGGTAATCCGTTCTGGGCCTCCATCCTGGAGTAAGTCCCAACACCATGGGCCGCCTAACGCGTAATCCCCTCTTCGCTTCTCACGGATGCATCCTTCGCGACGTGATCGTCAGGTCCTTGCAACCTCTTGTTTCTCACACCGAGCATGACTCACGTGGGCTTAGAGTGAGCACTGACCCTGACCCCCACCCATAGCGAACTACGAGGACTTTGATCCATGTCAAGGCATGGTACGTAGAAAGCCTCCATGAGGTTCAAGCCCACCCGTCATCTATTCACGTCGGGTCCCATTCCCGTCCAGCACGACGTTAAACTGCATTCTGGTCCAGTGGTAAGCCATTGAGACCCATACCCACCTGAACTACGAGGTCTTTGATCCATGTCAAGGCATGGTACGTAGGAAGCCTTCTAGAGGTTCAAGCCCACCACTCATTGGGCCAAGGTCCACTATCACGTCGGTTCGCCGACAAAGCCCCACCTGAACTACGAGGTCATTGATCCGTGTCAAGGCATGGTACGTAGGAAGCCTCCACGAGGATCAAGCCCACCCATCATCCAATTCACGTCGAGTTCTACCTTCATCCAGCATGACTTTAAACTGTATTTCAGTCCGACGGCAAGCCGTTACGACCACCCGAACTATGAGGACTTTGATCCGTGTCAAGGCATGGTACGTAGGAAGCCTTCCTGAGGTGAAATCCCAACAATCATTGGCCCAGACCGTCTCCTTGTCGGTGTGTCAAGCCCCCACCTCCCATCGGACCAAGGTCCCTCATTTACGTCGGTTCACCGACGGCCACCTCCCGTCGTTTATTCACGTCAGGGTTCACTATCATCCCGCATGACGTTAAACTGTATTCCATCAACCCTCTGAACTACGAGGACTTTGATCCATGTCATGGAATGGTACGTAGAAAACCTTCCCAAGGTTCAAGCCCACCACTAGTGGACCCACGGGTCTACTTTCACGTCAGTTCACCGATGAAACCCTTTGAACTACAAGGTCTTTGATCCATGTCAAGGCATGGTACGTAGGAAGCCTCTACGAGGTTCAAACCCACCATCCGGTCGTTCCGACCTCATTCATGTCGGTTCACCCCCGTCCCGCATGACGTTAAACTGTATTCCACAACCCAAACTACGAGGTCTTTGATCCATGTCAAGGAATGGTACGTAGGAAGCCTCTTCAAGGCTCAAGCCCAACTTCACCTTCGCCCATGCGATGGTCTCATTTCATTCCCCCTCCACTTCATTCATCCATCCATCACCCATACTGATTCTCAACCGGGCCACCACATCCCGATGGGATCATGCCATCCACCTCCTCGCTGTTCCTAGTGGCGCATGGGCCGCATTCCATGTGTAAGCCTCAGCATATCTCCGGGTCGTTGTCTTCTGTGAACACCCCGATTCATCACCCCTTCGAACTACGTGGGTTTTGATCCCTGTCCTCTACACAGGGTATGTAGGAATCCTCCCAGAGGTTCAATCCCAACCAATGGTAATGTACCCCATCCTGGGGTGCACTTCCCCTGATCCGCCCTCAGTGGTGTTCAGATCAGCCATTACGGTGTGACACCTCCCCTCCATGGGGCGCACCACCTCAGATCCGTCCTCATTGGGCGTTCTGATCCATCCCCTTGGTAAACCTTCCAGGAGTTCCCTCCTAGGGATATACCAATCTGATCTGTCTCTATGGGACGTTCTGAACACCCTCATATCGTCTCCGCAAGACGTTAAACTCGCAGCCTATCTTGTGATAAACATGAGATGCCTGAGGAAAACCTCGGATGGAATGCCTTTGGCGTAACCGTCTTTGCAAGACATTAAACATGCTGCACACCCTATGTTAAACATGGGAAGATGAGGAAAACCTCAGATACATGCCTCGGGTTATGCACCCTTGAGATTCCCTCTCATGAGGAAGAATGCAGGCTCCCCAATGTCCATGCACCCAGAGATGCCCTGACATGCCTGATGTTGCCGTCTACTCCGACCGAAGGTCACTACCATGTCAAGACCCCATGGAAAGTCTTGACGGAAGTAGTGTAATTAACCGGCGTCCATGAAGATATGGTACCGGGAATGAGATTCACGAACAACGTATTAAATCTATGAGGGAGACCCGGACTAGGTGATGAGTTCTGAGGAGGAATCCACAGAAGGAAGAACCGACATCCCATCATCCCGTTTCGATCAAGGAGCAGACGTACCTGAACAAGGAACGAATGCCGCCCGCCTTTGGAAAGCGGGAATGTGGGGCAACAAGCAGCGCGTCTTCCGCAGACGGATGCGCGCGCCCCGGTGAAAGCGTCAGAAACAACCGTATTCCCCGATCTGAACTACGAGGACATTGATTCGTGTCAAGGCATGGTACGTAGGAATCCTCCCAGAGGTTCAAGCCCATCTCCCATCGGACCAAGGTCCCTCATTTACGTCGGTCCACCGACACCCACCGCCCGTCGTTTATTCACGTCAGGGTTCACTATCGTCCTGCATGACGTTAAACTGTATTCCATCAACTTCGAACTATGAGGACTTTGATCCGTGTCAAGGAATGGTACATAGGAAACCTTCCCAAGGTTCAAGACCACCACTAGTGGACCCACGGGTCTACTTTCACGTCGGTTCACCGATGAAACCCTTTGAACTACGAAGTCTTTGATCCGTGTCATGGCATGGTACGTAGGAAGCCTTCCATAGGTTCAAGCCCACCATCCATCGGACCAAGGTCCACCTTCCCATTGGTTCGCTGACGACGTCCATCGGACCAAGGTCCACCTTTATGTTGGTTTACCGGCACCATCCCGAACTACGTGGACTTTGATTCCCTACCACGGGGATACGTAGGAAGCCTCTTCAAGGATCAAGCCCAACTTTACTGTCTCCCCCTGCGATGATCCCATTTCATTCCCCCTCTACTTCATTCATCCATCCATCACCCATCCTGATTCTCACCCGGACTGCCGTGTCTCGGTGAGACCATGTCGGTATGCTCTTCTTCATAGCCGCCCATGGGCTGGCCCCGGTATCGGCATCCCTTCAAGGGAAATCCCTCAATCCGATCTATCCTATCTAATGCTCTAGTTGGGTGGATCCATCTCCGCTAGACGTTAAACTCGGGGCGTACCCTGTGTCAAACACGGGAAGCTGAGGAAAAACTCAGATATGTGTCTATGACATATAATTCCCCACGCCCGATGTGGGATGCCTCAGGCTTCCACGCCCTCGAGAAGCCCTGTGACCAGGGACAACAGACAAACATGCCAGGTTCCCCAGCATCCAGACACGCTACTGATGCCTCAATGTGACTACTCCCCCGACTGAAGGTTGCTTCCCTGACCGGACCCTTTGGAATGTCCTGACAGAAGCAGTGTAATTAACCGGCGTCCATGGAAACATGGCACTGGGAAGAGTTTCACGAACTACGTATGAAATCTATGAGGGAGACCCGGACTAGGTAATGAGCTCCGAGGAGGAATCCACGGAGGGAAGAACCGACATCCCATCATCCTATTTCGATCAAGGAGCAGACGTGCCTGAACAAGGAACGAATGTCGCCCGCCTTTGGAAAGAGGGAATGCGGGGCAACAAAGCTGCACGTCCTCCTCCGCGGACGGACGGATGCGCGCGCGCCCCGGCGAAAGCGTCGGAAACAGAAATGGTGAACCCGACGTGAAAGTATTCTCCTCAATATGGAGATTAGTAGTGTTCGAGACACCAGTAGATTGACGTGTCACCGGATCCAGATATCTGGCGCCTGGTCCCACAAAGCAAATAGAGGGCCTGTCGTGAAACTCACCGAAAGTCGGGGCAGTAGAACGTGGGGCACTCTATTCTGCAGCGTGTTGGAGTGGATCCTTCTTACAGACGTGGAGAATGGAAGGACGCTGGGGCACTGGTTGTCAATCCTTTTCCCTCTCAGTGCTGATGAGTTGATCCCTTCGTTTCCAGGAACCAGGTTGCTGTTACAAAGACACGATCACCGCCCGCTAGCCTACGCAGGGGCAGGGACAACATCGCCACAGCCACCCCGTATGGTGCCACTACCGCCACGACGGCTACCACATCACAGAATACGGGGCGCCCACGCCCTCTTTCCCCATCAGAGGCCATCCAGCGAAGGGTGATCAACAACCTCGTGCGCAGGTACAAGGAGGAAGGGTTCATCCCAACTAGGGATATGTCCTGCTTGGACCTGGAGGCGTCCAGGCCTCGCCACCAACGCCGCCCTAACAGGCCGCGCAGGGAGCCCCTGCTCCCCACCCCAACGTTCAACTGTTTCGGGAGCCTGTCTCCGGAACGCCTTGACGACTCCTCGCCTTACGCTAATGGGGCGGGCACCGTCCGGCTCAGCCCGCTCAGGGTCCCGACCCAAGGGCTCCAGGTGAGAGCTCCCGCCCGGCTGCGTCAGCGCCGCCGTCCGGCTCCGCAGGAAGAGCAGGCAGGCCATGCCCCTGCACCACCTGCACCAGCTCGCCTGACCCGACGTCAACGCCGGGCCCGGGCCGAGGACGCTCAACCAGGCGCGTCGACGTCGACAGATACAGTGGCCCGAGCCACCGCCGACGTGCGTCATGAATCCCCCGCATACACTGAGAAGGGGCACTCTTTTACCCAACCAGGATCGAGACCCCAGCCGCCCCATGGGCAGGCTGGGTTGACTCTCCGGGTTGCAGGCCCAAGTGGTGATCGCTGTGAACTAACCTGCGGTGATGTCACCCCATACGGTGGTCCTCCCCGTGCCACTACTCCACAGAGCATGGGACTTCCCCGCTCCGAAGTTCGTCATGGAGGCATGCATCGTGCTACCCCCATCTTGAAGGGCGACCTGCCCCGCGGTAGTGACGCTCAGCGCGGAAATCTTTCCCGTGCCCACTATACAGGGTATGGAGTCCATCCTCCTGCCCCTGACCGCCGATCTGAAGGAGCCGTCCCTCCGGTCCTTCTCCAACGTGGGGGCCCTCCCTACGTCCTCTATGCAAACGGCGAAGGTCCTCCTCGCCCCAGCAACTCGAGGAACGAAGGTCATCCTCGCTCCGCCCGCAGCGACCATGGAGGTCCTCCCCATGCTCCTGCCAATTCCAACAGAGGCCCTGCCTACATGGGTGTTGTTCATGGAGGTCCTCCCCATGTACCCTTCGACATTTTCCTCGGTGCCCCTCGCACCTCAGCCATCTCTAGTGGGGGCCCTCTCCGCCACGGTGCCAGCACCGCCCCGAGGCTCCATGATAGGGATCAACCCTGTCCCAAAGAGCCACCCCGGGGCAGGAGAGTAGGTCGTCGCCACCACAAGAAGAGTCCTGGGAAAGCTTGGGTGGAGATCAAACCCGCCCGCTTCTCCGACTCTGAAGTTGAATGGGATTCAGCGATGTAACCTTCTCCCCGCTCCTCCGTATCAAGGACTGGGGCAGGAACCAGACGCGTTAGCCTCATCCTCCCAGAATATGAGGTCCACCAGATTCCCGTCTCTCTCCGCAGGTACATCCAGGAGGAAGAAATCTTGGGAATTCTGCAGGTCTCGACCGCGCAATCATCGCCATCATCACCAGAAGCGCCCTCTACCTCTACCAGAGATCACAGAGAGTAGTTTTGGGGGCCAGCGGCGGTAGAACGACGACATGACCGGTCACCAGTAGCCGCGACTCCTGTGCCAGAATCTGTGGCTATCAGCCCATCGTACCGTGACATCGTGGCCAGGTCACCTTGCTCTTCGGAGGATGGCCCGGAATTCGGCGGCCAGTCAGCTCGTTCGCCGTATTCTCCACTGCCGAGATTACTATCCCAGAGGTATGCCTCGATACCAATGCCAGTCCCTCAGCCGCCCCCGGTTGACGAGTTGGGCAACACAGGGCCATACCCCGAGTTCGAGCCCAGGAGCTTCTGGAGTATCCTCGCAGCGGATTACTTCCCGGAAAATTTCTGGCCGACGGCGGCGCTGAATTTTCGCGTACCGGAGTCTCTTACCCCTGAAGAAGTGGGGTGCTTTTGTCGAACCCTATGGGCAACACAGTTCCGCCTCCATTACAAACGGGTGGTGTACCCCAGAAGTCGAGAGCACATCGAAGAAATCGGCGAGTAGTGCCGCCTGATCGATGCAGCCGCACTCCTTGTGGCCTAGCACCCTGAGTCGCCAGGCCGCCAGAGCGCCCTTCAACAAAAATGCGTTCAGAGTTTTAATGCACTCCGCAGGATCGTTAGAGAAGCCACCCCCATGTGCAAGTCCGTGGTTGGGGACACTATGCTGCTCTCCTCTTCGACCCTATCCGACGGCAGCCCGATTCATTATGTGATATCGAGGACATGCCCTCGAGAGGAGTTGCAGTCGACATGGCCGACGTCGTGGACAAGGAAGACGAGCTTGAATTCCTTGATGAAGACTTACCCCCCGAGGGCGTACCTCCACTGCTGGACCCATTAGGTAGAGTTACCCGTCAGTAGAGGAACCTGCTAGGCCTCCTCGTACCCACCGAATCGCTGGTACTCGGTCGAAACACCGGCAAGGGTAAGGAGCACGTCGGAACTGTCAAGCACTCCGACCCGTCCGCCTCTATGCAGAAAACGGATGAAGATCCCGAGAAGGCCACGTTACGCCAACAGCTTGCTGAGCAGAAGAGGCTGGTTGACGAACTCTTGGCTGAGCGCGCCGCAGAGCGGCAACCCGACTATGGTGATCCCAGGCCAGGGTAGCAGGGGCAGGAACAATTTCCCCCGGTGAGATGCCTCCGGGAAACCCTGATCATGTTACTGCCGTAGACAGGGCGGAAGCCGGAACGTATGGCAAGAGGGCGTGATACGTCTCGCCGAATCCCCCCCAGCAACGGGGCAATCTGAAGAATCCAGTCCGGGTTCCCCCAGTCGCCCCGCAGGTCGTCCAGCCAGTTGACCCATGAGCGGACGAAGCCGTCTACCGTGTTGAAGAACCTGGCAATGCACTTGTGGTTAGGGATCCCCGTCAAGACAGGGACCCCCATTCGGATGATCTTATTGCGGCACTCACAGCCCGCCTCGAAGTGCTGGAAACGCGGCAGGTGGTGGTCCCACCGGATGGAAAGCCTTATCCCGCGTGGGTGGATGATATGCCCGCACCTCGGGGTTTTGGGAACCCCACTTTCTCGCCCTTCAACGGGACAGGGGACCCTCCCCAGCACTTGGCTCATTTCTCTTCCAGGTGTGGCCCCATGCTGGGGACCCCAGCTTAGTAAGAAGCAGCCAAACTCCGATGTTTTGTACAGACATTGGAATGTCCGGCATTCGTCTGGTACAACCAGCTCCCTATCGAATCGGTGAATAGTTGGGAGGATCTTCGCCGGCAATTCTTGTACCAGTTCAGCTCCACCACGTGAAAGACCAGCATTGCAGACCTCTTCAAGTTCAAGAAAAGTCCTGATGAGCGGGTTGCAGATTTCATCGCTCGGTGGAAGGGACATACGTATTCCCTCGATATGCCACTGACTCAAGAGAAATTACTGACGATGTGTATGGGGAACATCAAGACAGAGCTGGTACCCTCCCTGATTACCCAGAACTACCCTGGAGGGTTCAGAGATTTCTCAGACAAGGCTCACCTCCTTGAGGAAGCCCTGCAACAGGCTAGTCAGGCATGTTTGTTGGCCCCTATGATCCCATCCAGGAGGACCGCCAGGGCCGAACCCGCCGCGGTGGCCCAAATAGAAGCCTTGAGGCATCTGGAGTTACTTCCGGCAGCACCACCCCCGCAACCTCGCAGAGGTCCTCCACCTCAAGCACAGGCTCCAGCCCAGTAGTGACCGCCTCAGAACCGACAGGTTCCCCCGCGCAATGCACCACCGCCACCTAGGCGAGACAATCAGGTGCCACCTCCTCGGCAGGCCCCTTCGGCCCCTTGTCAGGGCCAGGCCCCCAGGGCCCCCTATCCGGAAATAAGGCACCAGACTTATTAGTTTAACGAAAATCAGGTCCCTAGCTATTTCCGAAGTGCTCTAGAGCAAGGGATCGTGCGCCTGCCCGAGTGCAGAAGGCCGGTAGAGGCAAATCTCACCGATCAACCCAACTACTTCCCTTATCATCATATTCTGGGGCACACCCTCAAGAAATTCTATGTGTTTAAAGACTGGCTTCAAGACCCGGTCAATAACAACATAGTCAAGTTGGGCCCGACACCAGCACAAGTGGCGGGTGTCTTTGTAGGATCAGGGATCGGCAGCGACAGCGAAGGCGAGTGGCAGCAGGTCCCCAGCCGCGGATCCTAGAAATACGATGACTGGATGGCTCGAAAAACCGTCGTCCGTGCCCAAGGTATCATCCGGGCGCGCCTGAAGCAGCCGGAACCTTCAGAAGAGGTAGCTGGTGCCTCCGCTTCGTCTTCACAGTCGACCTCTTCCCAAAAGGGAAAGCAGCGGCGACGCAAGAAGAAGCAGCGTGCACCGCCGGTGCCATCGTCATCTCGTAATCTCGGCGACTTTATTCCCCCTGAAATGGGGATTCCCCCTAGAATCTTCCCAGCGGTGGATGACTCCTCGAGCGACAGCCAAGGGTATGCTTCGGTTAACACCTTGGAGCTGGGAAAGCCCTATATGACCCCTGACGAGGAGGAACGCCAGGCAGACCTCCCCAACATTCCCATCCAACGTCAACGTCAGCGGAATCGCAATCGTGCCGGTCATCGAGGTACATTAGTAGGCGCTTTTGGCCAAGCCGTGCACGGTACTGAGACCAGACAGTAGGCTCAGCGCAGACCTCAGCACGCGCAATCCCATCTAACGCCCTCAACTCTACCTCCACTGCCGTTCGTGCTACTGGATCGGGGAGAGCTGCCTCGTTCGTATCATAGTCAGTCTCGCCCGGCTACAGACCAGCCTTTGCTGCCCAATCCTAGTCCAGTGACTACTATCCAGGATTTGACTAGTAGGCAGCAGGATGTACCTAGTACTAGCCGATCGCCGGTTCAACCGGCAGGACCCGCTGTGCCTCCAAGTGTCGAGAGACCTCTTGCAAGCAGAGGTTCGCGTTTGGCATGAAAGTATGATGTCCTGAAGCACCTGGCCGGAATTCCGGCGAGGCTCTCCATCCTTGAGGCCCTTCGCCTATCATCCGAAATGCGCGAGGCACTTGCCGAGGCCCTAAGGAGCCCCCTCCAGTTTGAGAGGGAGGTAGCAGCTGCAGAAGCCTTCCATATCGAGACGATTGAAAACGCCGAATGTCAGGCAGTTATCTCATTCTTCAGTGAAGATGAGGACCCCCCCTATACAGGGGCACATTCACCCGCTGTACATCACTGGCCACTTCAATGGTGTGGAAGTCCGCCGCTTCCTCGTTGACATGGGTTCCGGAATCAATCTAATTCCGACCCAGACATTGTGAAAGCTGGGTCTGTCTGAAGGTGATTTGACTCCCTCTGACCTCAGGATCCAGGGGTACGACAGGACCGAGCAAACCCCAGCCGGCAAGATCCGCCTGAAGACTCAGTTCGGTGGCTTAATTGCCAGCACCGAGTTCATGGTTGTCTCTCAGGACACCGCCTAAAATGCGTTGATGGGTAGGCCATGGCTCCATCTGCACACGGCGGTCCCTTCGTCGTATCACCAGTGCCTCAAGTACTCGCTCAACGGTCGAGTAGGCGTGCTCCAAGGAGACGCGTACCCTTTCTCTTCTTGTGAGGCCCGTTACCTGGATGCAGGTTATTACAAAAGTAAGGAGAAACAAATCCTAGTAAGCGAGGATGAACCCGCCCCAGTCACAAGTGATCCCTGGGAAAGCATGGGTGACGCCTACATCCTCCCGATCCACCAGTTAGAGGCCACGACCCCCGACATGGGGAAATTTTTTGTTGTTTCGGGTGCGCAAGGAAGGCATGTTCCCGTGTCCAAGCGACGGAGGAAAATCACCTCGTACTCCTACATCATCCAGGCTCAGGTGATCCCGGAACCTCCTACCCCTGTATGGTACCGAGACGTCAAGCTGATGACAACGGCGGTGCGCCATACGTGCCTCTTCTGCCGGGATGGAATCCACCGACTCAGGCCGACATGCCACCACTGCTTTGATATCATCAAACATGGCCCCTTAGGCCGAAGGCCAGATGGGATAGAGTCGACTGCCTTCATTGCTATGGTCTCAATGGAAAGTGACTCTCCTGATATGATGACCGTTGTTGTCCGAGCCGGTACCAGCTGCCCCTAGGATCTTGATAGCCCAGAAGTATCTTCCGTCGTGGGAAGTCCCCCCACGGGTGGGGAGGAAGACCTGGAGGATGCTCCCCCCGCCTTTGAAGAAGGCGTCTCTACCACGGTTGATGAGCTGGTACAGGTGAACCTTGGAAGCGAGGTAGATCCGAGACCCACATTGATCAGTGCATCCATGTCCCTCGAGGAGCGGCAGCAGTACGTAGACTTCCTCAAACAGCACCGTGACGTGTTTTCCTGGAGTTTCAACGAGATGCCAGGGCTAGATCCCCAGGTGGTCGTTCACCGTCTGGGCCTCCCGGAAAAACACCGTGGGTTTAAGCAGCCCCCCAGGAAGATGCACCCTTCTCATGGTGCTATGGTTGAGGCCGAATTTGACAAGCTAATCAAAGCCAACTTCATTAAGGAGGTCCTGTACCCCAAGTGTCTTGCCAACATTGTTCCAGTCAGGAAGAAGAATGGGCAGATTAGAGTCTGCATCGAAAACCGCGATCTTAATCGCCACTACCCAATGGATGACTTCCCACTCCCGGTGACGGAATTATTGATTGACGCCACGACCAGGTTCCAGGCTCTCTCTTTCATGGATGGGTATTCCGGTTACAACCAGATCCTGATGGCCCCAAAAGACGAGGAGTCTACTGCCTTCAGGGCTCCCCAAGGTACCTTTTGATACCAGGTTATGCCATTCAGTTTGAAAAATGCAGGTGCCACTTATCAGAGGGCCATGCATCGCATATTCAAACCGATCCTCGGTACATTGGTGGAATGCTACATGGATGACCTCATAGTCAAATCATGTCAGCGCCAGGACCATCTCAAAGATCTCGAGAAAGTGTTCGGTTTCCTCCATTCCCGTCACCTGAAGATGAACCCGCTGAAGAGTGCCTTCGGGGTCACCTCTGGGATGTTTCTGGGCTTTGTTGTCAGATAACGAGGTATCGAGATCGACCCAGAGAAGATAAAGGCCATCAGCCAAATGCCTCCCCCGAGCAACATTTGGGAGCTTCGAGGCCTTCAAGGCCACTTAGCCTATATATGCCGATTCATCACGAATCTGTACGGAAAGTGTAAGCCCTTTTCCCGGCTCATGAAGAAGGGTGCCACCTACAAATGGGATGAGAAGTGGCGGACCTCCTTTGAGGAAATCAAGCAGTATCTGCTCCAACCTCCGGTCTTGATGCCACCCGTCTCCGGGAAGCCGCTGGTCCTTTATGTGACCGCCCTGGAGAGATCCCTTGGTGCGCTGCTCGCCCAGAAGAATAACGAGGGTACTGAGAACAGTCTCTACTATCTCATCCGCATGATTCTCGATACGGAGGTCAGATAATCCCCCATCGAAAAGAGCTGCCTTGCACTCGTATTCACCATGCAGAAGTTGCGACATTACCTGTAGCACCATGAGGTGAAATTGGTCTCCCGGGTGGACCCGCTGAAGTACATCCTGAACCGCCCCATGCTGACTGGCCGACTAGCACGGTGGGCAGGGATTCTCCAGCAGTTTGATATCAAGTTTGTACCTCAGAAGGACATTAAGGGACAGGCATTGGCAGAATTTTTAGCTGCCCATCAAACCTCTGCGGACCAATCCCTGGACCCGGATTTCCCTGATGAGATGATCCTCTCAGTCGATCATGATGTCCCGTGCTGTCAAATGCATTTCGACGGTGCCTCCCAGAGCCCCACCGGTAGGAGGCTCAATGATCCCAAGCTCAATAGAGAGGGCCTGGGTATTGTCTTCATTACCCCGACACAGGCCGTCCTACCATACTCATTCCTGTTGTCAGAAGGTTTCACAAACAACAAGGCAGAGTACCAGGCTATCATCACCAGCCTCGAATTGGCCTTGAGATCCATGTGCCTCATCTGCATGTGAAGGGAGATTTCGAGCTGGTAATCAAACAGGTTAACGGAGACTACGTCGTTAGGAAGCCGGAGCTTGCACCATTGCTGGAGTACACCCTCCGCCTAATGGCCCAATTCTCTTCTCGACCAGAGGTTACTCATGTCCCACGGTTGCAGAATGGCCAAGCAGACGCCCTGGCTGGTTTAGCCGCATCGCTCGCAGAACCCGAGCAAGATGATTTGATCATACATGTGGCACACCGGAGAGTCATTTCCCCTGTCACCCAAGAGGACAATGATGGCCTACGGGTAAGTCATCTCACTGCCGGAACCTCTACGTCAGGGGTCCCGGGTTCGTCAGATGCAATGATTGAAGCCACTCCTGACCGGAGGGCACCTTTTGTCGAGTATCTCCAAAATGGTCACCTCCCGGACGACCGGGATGAGCGCGAGCGAATCCGACGCCTCGCGCTGCAATTTACCCTCCAGAGCGGCCCCAGTCTTGAATAGATCCTTTATAAGCAGAGCTTCGATGGTGTCCTCCTCTGTTGCATCCAAGGAGTAGAGATACATCAAGTTATGCAAGAGGTTCACTCCGGTTCCTGTGGCGCCCATTAAGCTGGGCCGAAGCTGTCCCATAAAATCTGGAGGTTAGGATACTTTTGGCCCTCTATGATCCACGATTGTATTGGGTATCCAAGAGATTCCACGCGTGCCAAGTTCACGCCAACTTCCTGCATCGGCCGCCGGAGCCCCTCCACCCCACCAAGTACTCTTGGCCATTTGCGGTATGGGGGCTTGATGTAGTGGGACCATATCCACCGGCAACAGCCTGCCAGTGTAGGTTCTTCCTGACTGCTACAGATTTCTTCTCCAAGTGGGCAGAGGCAGTTCTGCTCAAAGAGGTCAAGGCCCGTTCCATCATCGACTTTGTGAGCTCCAACATTATCCACCGGTTTGGGGTCCCTCACGCCGTCCTCACCGATAACGGCACCAACTTTCGAGCGGCTGAATTAAAGAAATTGTACGCCAAGTACGATATCCAGTCGAACCATACCTCCTGCTACTATGCACAGGAAAATGGACAGATCGAGGCGTTTAACAAGACCCTCTCTAACATTATGCAGAAGATGGTTGGTCATAACAAGAAAAGTTGTCCGGACAAGCTCCCCAATGCCCTCTGGGCTTACCGGACAACGACTCGCAACTCTACCCAGGTGACCCCATATTCCCTGGTGTATGGGGCTGAGGCCGTCCTACCCATTGAGATCCAGCTGCCGTCGCTACGCACTGCAGTTTATGACCACCAGACATCAGATGAGGTAGCCAAGATCCGTCTAGCTGAATTGGAAGCACTGGACGAGAACCGTCTTCGTGCCCTGCACAATCTGTAAAGGCATCAGGACAAGATAGCGAGGGCCTTCGACAAGAAGGTTCGTCTCCGCTCTTTTCTACAGGGCGACCTGGTACTGGCCCTTCGTGCGCCAATGATCCCCGGTAGGAAACTTCCCAAATTAGAACCCAAATGGGAAGGGCCTTATATCATCCATAAGGTTTATCCCAATGGAGCATACTCCTTGGTGACCACAGATGGAGAGCGTATAACTCCTCCCACCAATGCCAAATTCCTCAAGCGATACTTTGCCTAGGGCAAAAAGGTCCTGCACGACCCTAAACTACGAGATGGTCCCGCACGACCTTAAACTGCGTCCCCGTCCTTACTACAAGACGTTAAACTGCAAGCCAGTCAGGCCTTCCTGACCGAGGCTCAGCCTCAGGCCCCTTGGCCTCCTCGGGCCCTGACCCCCGTCCTTACTACAAGACGTTAAACTGCAAGCCAGTCAGGCCTTCCTGACCGAGGCTCAGCCTCAGGCCCCTTGGCCTCCTTGGGCCCCTGGCCCCCGTCTTCACCGCGAGACGTTAAACCGCAAGCTGTTCAGGCCTCCCTAACCGCGGTCCGGCCCCAGGCCCCCTGGTTTTCCCCGATCTACCCTCTTGCGGGATTGTACGGTATGGTGTAGGACTACATCCTCATTCACGTCGAATTACTTGCCGTACCTTACATATCCCAAAATGAGATGCTCCTCGTCCCGCATGACATTAAACTGCATTTAAAGAACTACATGTGGATTGATTCCCATCTTCATGGGATACGTAGGAACGCTCAGACGCCTCGTCTTGAGCCCAGCCCCAAGCATTTCTCTTCCACTATCCCCTCTGGGGGTAGTTTCCATGGAGGAACTTTGTGTAGCAGGGAGTAGGCTTCTTTATCCCCACTCATACAACCCCGCTCGCGCAAGGATTGTAAGGGTCACACCACGTGCCCACTCCCGTTCTTCTATCCTCCCACATCCTCACCGCACGACGCTAAACTGCATGGCCTTCAAGAACTACGTATGTCTTGATTCTCATCCTCATGAGATACGTAGGAACGCCCGGAAATTTCGTCCGTTGGACCAGCCCAAAAGCCAAAATCTTCCCCTCGGGTCAAGACATGGCAGGGTGCACACTTTTTCCCCAACTCGCATCGAGCAATCCTCGACCCGGCTGTACATCCCCCCTGGAGATGTTTGCCTCTTTCATGGATGGATACAGCTATGCTTCACCCACTCTTTGACTGGGATTCCATCATTTTTTCACACCCAGAGGGATCCCCAAGAACAGCCTGGATACTACGCCCAAGGGCTCTCCTACCGATACAGGACAATGCCCCTGAGGGTTTTCAAGAAACAAGCCGATACAAGTCCTCGCATTGCGAATTTAGTCAGCGGTCGATGCTCATTTGTTGCTCCCATATCGGGTCACCATAGGAATGTTGTGTTTCGAATATGGTCAACAGTTTCCTGGATATACGGGTCCACCCCGAGATGTCCCAGACATCGATTGTAGTGATTCATTCTACCCCATCCCGAGGTGACAATCTTCCCCCCGGGTGGTGCTAGCGATCGGGCCCACGACCCCGACTCCCCGTAGCGGTGTACGGTGTGGTGTAGGAATACATCCTCATTCACGTCGGGATCATGTACCACGACATATGCCCTCCCTTACGAGGCCCAGCCTCAGGCCCCATGGCCTCCTTGGGTCCCCGACCCCCGTCCTCATGTAAGACGTTGAACTGCAAACCAGTCAGGCCTTCCTGACTGATGCCTGACCTTAGGCCCCAATGCCTTCTCGAGCCCCCCGTCCCAGGTCCCCTCTTACCCAGGGTGTACGGTGTGGTGTAGGACTACGCCCTAATTCACGTCGGGATCATGTACCATGTCGTACGCCCTTCCCTTACGAGGCCCAGCCTCAGGCCCCTTGGCCTTCTCGGGTCCCTCCGCCCAATCTCTCACCCGGGGTGTACGGTGTGGTGTAGGAATACGTCCTCATTCACGTCGGGATCATGTACCACTCCGTACATCCTCCCTTACGAGGCCCATCCTCAGGCCCCTTGGCCTCCTCGGGTCCCTGACCCTCGTCCTCATTGCAAGACGTTAAACTACAAGCAGGTCAGGCCTTCTTGACCAATGCTTAACCAACAGGCCCCTTGGCCTTTCCGGGCCAAGACCCAGGTCCTCTCTTTTAGGATGGTATGGTGTGGTGTAGGACTACGTCCTCATTCACGTCGGCTTCTTCGCCATACCGTACGCCTCCCTTGTTTAGGGGTATATTACTCCCCTCCTCGTCCCGTATGACGTTAAACTACATTTGGAGAACTACGTGTGGCTTGATTCCCATACCCATGGGATACGTAGGACCACCTGAATGTCTAGGATTCGGGTCCAGCCCCATCCCTCGGGAATCTTCATCCCATTTTGGCCCCTTGGCTTAACCTTCCACCATGATAGGATTATATGGCGTGGTGTGGGATTATGTCCTCATTCGCGTTGGTCTCGTAATGACCGCCATGTACCTCTCCCTACTGAGCTGTTTCATCGATCCCTTTTTTGACGGTTCACCAATGTGCCTAAGAGTACTCTGGTTTATTACCTGGAATGCTAAACTTTACTCGGACATGTCCGCACCTGCTTTCTAGGCTTTGTGTATCCCTGCATCAGGGCTTTCATCATCCTTCACACCCGAAGGGACCCCCAAGAACGTCCTGGATACTACGCCCAAGGGCTCTCCTACCGTTATGGGCCAACGCCCCCGAGGGTTTTGGACATCAAATCGATAAAATCCCGCGTTGCTAATATGGTCAGTGGTCGATGCTCGTTTGCTGTTCCCACCTCAGGCTAATGCGATACGGACGTTGCGTTTCCACCATGGTTAACAGTTTTCCTCTCTCGCGACGCCGACCCATTAGGCCCAAAATGTCGGGTACACAATTCACACCCTTCATCACTTCATCATGTCCAAGTAGAGTCTCAGAACTCTTGGTACTTTTCCTTCGTGCACGTCCACGTGTTTGGGGAACAAGTCGCGTCAATGGTGTCCTTCGGGGCTCTCTGCCGACTCCCTTTTGATAGATGCCCCAAGTATTGCGATAAGGATACCCCCCTTATTTCCCACACCGAGTTTAACTCACATGGGCTTAGGGATAGTGTTGACATCTGTGCTTATTCGTGAAGTTTTCACCATTCACGGTCCGATCTCTAAGACCATAAACTAAGATTCCCGTCTGGAACTACGTTCAGCTTGATTCCTATATTGATAGGATACGTAGGAATGCCCAGACCCCTTGTCTTTGGATCCAGCTTGAGTTCAGCTAATCCGCCTCTCTGGTCCTGCCTTCAGGACCCCGACTACGGGACCGCGTGGCATAGTGCGGGATTATTTCCTCATTCACGTTAGGTTTGCAAAGGCAGCACCACGCACACCCCCGTTCTAAGAGTTAGCCATCCTATTCCTTGTCCAGCATGACATTAAAAGGCACCCTTCAGAACTACGTGTGGCTTGATCCCCATCTTCATGGGATACTTAGGACCGCCCGGACGCCCTGTCTTCGGGTACAGCCCATTTAGGGAGCCAGTTTCCCCCTAGTTTCACCCCTTACCTTTATATAGGCCCCTCGGCCTAAGGTATCCCTCTCCGAATAGCATACAATTTGATGTGGGATCATGTCTCCGTAAATTGTCTTTTATAAAACTGCGCACATTTCCTGCCTAGCATCGTCTCTGCTACGTCTGCTCTGCATGATGATAGAATGCATTCTTGGTCCTATCATACGACCCTAAACTGTGACATTATCGTCCTGGCCGCACGATGAAAAACGGCACTGCATTGTGATGAACTCGTTGTAGAGGACATCACGTTGGGTATTGGTCACATGCCATGCCATTTGTCAATTCCCATCATGGCTTGATCCTTGTGGCGACACCACGGACTACTACTCTAGGCCTGTCGCTTCACAAAAAAAAAAACCATTCACCTTAAAGAACATACAAGACTTATCAAATTCCGCTTCTTTTAGTTCAAGGGCCACGGCCGCACTTCCCCTTTTTTCCCTGGCACTGGTACCTTACCGTGCCATCCTTCAGAACTACGTATGGCTTGATTCTCATTCTTATGAGATACGTAGGAGCGCCCGGGCACTTCCCCCGCGGGTCCAGCCTAACCTGTGTGTTCGGTCCCTCGATTCGAGCACTTCTTCAGAGAATGTATGGTAAGTAGGGCTTAGGTCCTCATTCACATCGGGTTTTGTAACTGCCTTGCCATGTATCCCCTGCTCCCCTTACCCATCCATGGTCCGAATTCTACGACCCTAAACTAAGATCTCCCCATGGGAAAGGAATCTGCTCCCCCTATCTAATACGTCTCGTTGTTGTATTCAGATGTGTTTTGACAAAGAGTCCGAAGTGTGGGATTTTCATGGGGACATTCCCCTCGTCCCATGACCAAGCTTCGTGAACTCGCTATTTGGATCCTCGTATTCCTCCACATCCAAAAGGACCCTCAGACAACATGGATACTAGGTTTAAGGGCTCTCCATGAATGCTGTACCTAAGGGCCCTCCAACCGTTTTGGGCCAACGTCCCTACGGATATTTGACAACATTTGTGACATGGTCCCATGTTTTGAACATGGTCAACGGTCAACCATCATTTGTTTATGCCATTATAGGCTAACGCGACAGGATGCTGTGTTGCGAACATGGTCAGCAGCCTCCATTGTCATGCCACCATCGTCGTGATCTGAATCGCGAGCGCTATGATTCACACATTTCCACTTCTTCATGTTCAAGTGGAATTCCATCATACTCGGCTCTTTCTCTTCGCGCATCTAGGTGCGCTAAATGATCGTGTTAGTGTCATTGGGCCGGTATTCACCGAGCGTCCCTTTGCCCTAACCTGCCCCTTTCTGTGTCGGGAAATTCCCACTACGACTGCTTGTTTCCCACACCGAGCACGACTCACGTTGGCTTAGTAGTTTTGGCAGGATGTGTACCAACACAGCCAGGATCATTATCATCCCGCATGACATTAAACTAAGCTTCCAGAACTACATATGGATTGATTCCCATCCTCATGGGGTATGTAGGAACGCCTGACCACTTTGCTTCGGGCCCAGCCCAATCCTCACTCTTGGTCCCTCGACCTGAAGAGTTTCCTCTAGGGGTATGTGGTATGATTTGGACTCCAAGTCCTCATTCACGTCGGTTTCATATCTACCGCGCCACACGCTCCCTGGGATCTTTCCTTTTGCTCCACGTCCTATCATATGGCATTAAAATACAGGAGTCTGTGTGTCCTCAACGCATGAAACTAAACTGCGGTTCTACCCTGAACAAGTTCAGGATGCCCCAAGATCCCACTGGGAAGTGACAGATCCCCTCGTCAGAGAGGCCCTATCCCAAAGAAGGAATGATCCATGATCAAACCAATGTGCCCATCTGGTGTGCTCCCACCATGGTGGTGTAACTACCTAAGTGTTGGATTCTGTTCGGACAAACCATCACTTTATATTCCATGCTTTGCGTACCCCTTATTCGGACCCTCTTCCCCTTTCATGTCTGACGGAACACCCTAACAGCCTGGTCTCATGCCGCATCGGCTCACCTACCATCCTGGGCCAACGTTCCGGGAGATGGGTCATGTCTGGAAGGACCCCCTAACAGTATGGATGTCGACCTACGGTCCGCCCACTGTCCTGGGCCAACGTCCCGAAGGATTGATCGAAAACATTTGTGACATGGTCCCGTGTTTCGAACGTGGTCAACGGTCGACCCTCATTTGTTGTCCCCATTACAGGCTAACGCAGTAAGGATGCTGCTTCTCCTCCAAGGTTAACGGTTGTCCCTTATTGTCACTCCATCCCCACAGTGTTCCAAATCTTGGGTATCATGATTCACACTTCCCATTTTCATCTGTTTGGACCAATTTCAGCGCCCCTGGCGTTGCCCCGTTCGTGCATAAGAGCACGCGAAAGAAATGGTAATTCGGCTATCCTGGAAGTTCCTCCTCCGATCAAGCCTTCCCCATCTTTCGGGAATCTGGACTGGCTTGGAGAATTGTCGCTGAACGTCCCGCAAACATAGTGGGGATGTAACAAAGCAATTCAAACAGTGGAAATCGTGCGCGCTACAGCATTCAAAACAATGAAAGGAAAAAATTGAAGCACGGAAGTACCAATAAAGGGTTTTGGGTTTGTTACAATACCCGGGGGTTGACTCCCCCCATGGACGGGTTGACCCCGTCAAAAGAGCGTTGCAGCTCCGCCACCCTTTGACTTGCGGCATCCAAGGCTTGCTGCCACTGAATCAGCTCCTGCTCCTCCTCAGCAGCAGCGGGGCGTAGATCGTCAGTCCTGGCTTTGGCCCTCTCTACGTCAGCTTGAACGGCAGCCATCTTTCCAGAGGTCTGCCTCATATGCTCTTCTGCCTCTGCTAGCTAGGCCTTCAGCCGTGAGACCAGCTCAGATTGTACATCAAGAGAGGCTAAGAGCTCGTCTGCTCGGGTCTGCATCTGTTGGACCTCGCCTTCAGCCTCCTGGAGCTTCTTAATGTTGGTCACCTTCCTCCGCTGCCAGCCCACGCTGAGCCCACGATCATGCTCCCAGATCTTCTCAGCCATAAGATCTCGGATAAGTGCGTGAGGACGTTGGGCATCCACTCCCCCATCACACAGTTCGCACAATCGTGAGCGGAGTCTATCCATTTCGGCCAGCCATTGCGCTTGGGGGGTGTCCTTGATAAAGCGCGTGATCAGCTTCCACGACTGGCGACAGACTATGCTGTTTTCTTCCTCGTCGGAGGCCATTTCGTCCCAGTCCGCGCGATTGGCAGGCTCGAACGCAGGATACGCCCGCAAGAAATCCTCGGCAGGATCAACATCTGGTGTTGAATCCAGTACGACACCTGGCGCCGAAGCAGGCACGACAGGACTGGGACCAACCGGTTGACCCTCTTCCTCGGAGTCCACCTCAATGACTTCGGGTATGGCCCCGCTGATGGTCCCGCCAGTGATGGTGTGCGTCGCAGCTTGAGGAGATGGGGGGACTATCACCACCATCATCGGCATGCCCCTAGGAGGGGCGCCACCAGACATCCCGACCAGTCTTGCTGCAACATCCCACGCCAGTCAAAGAACTATGCGACAGAAAGGGACATAAACGTTAGTTGGCATGGCCTACATGTGACAACGAGGAGACTGGTAGAGGATACTTATGGAGATCGACCTCCTGGCGTTGCTCTTGAGCTGGTGCTGATGGGACCCCGGGACGAGGCCCTCCGTATACTGTTGGAAGGTCTAAAGATTCTGGAGGAACCTCCACGGGCGCCCTGGTCCCACCAGATGCGGAACTGGACGCAGCCATAGGCGCGGGTTCTGAAGGTCCCGCATCATCACCCGCCAAGGAGCGAGAATGAGGCTTGCGAACAAGTTCTTCTTGCATGGCTCAAACATGGGTGAGAAGTCTATAGTAACCCAATAACAGATCGTAAAGAGAGAAGTTTGGAATGCTACCTTGAGAGCCTCCGCGAAGTCGTCAGATTCTGAGCCTCGGTCTCCGACCTCACCCTCCTCCAATGGGCTCCCTCCTCCAGCCTCATCCTCCTCAGCGGAGTCCTCTGATTCCTCCGGCAAGGGGAAGCGCTCCCTCAGATCGGCAGCCGATAACTGTGGGGGGACCGTCTGATTCAACAGTACCCTCACCCGGTCTGTCATTGGGTGAGGGACACCCCTAGAGTGGACGTAATCCTCCAGCTCACCCAGGTACTGTTCTGCCTCCGCCAGGGACATCGTGAATCCAGCCCGAACTGGGCCTATTCCCGGTAACTCCATCCCAAGGCGATTCAGGTGGGCCCATATCTCGCATGGGCTGAGGAATTGCCGGTTGACATCCCAAATGTCCCAAGCTTTCGGGAAGACGGCATCCTCTGCCATGTCAATATGACGCAAACGTTTCGCCGGAGCCTGAGTGGATATCATACGAAATCCCCTCGGTGGCTGCCCCTCTGGATGGCCCTGCTCTTCCGGAATCACCGGATCCACCGCTGCTGCCATACCCTCGGCCGGTGCGGGTCCCGCTGCCATGGCAGCCCTGCTACCGCGAGCGGCCCTAGCTGCCCTCCGACCCCGACCTCGAGATAGAGGAGGCCCACCGTCACCGACCCAGATAGTTGGTTGCTTCAGCATCTCCCCTGGGTAAGCATCCTCCCAACTGATGGCGTACTCCTTCACCAATCCAAAAGCGGCGGTGGATGGAGGCAATGCAATCCGCATCTTCCCATCTTCCTGTGTGAACATGAGCCACATCTGCCTCATTACACACGAGTGCTCCTCGTGACGCACCTCCCAGTAGACCTGCGGGGTCAGCCGCTGGAGGCACCAGAACTGCCTCGCAAACCGATGCGGGGTGTACGGTTCGCAGAGTGGCTCACGATCTATCCGTGCCACCAAAACTCCACCTCGAAAGGCCAGGAGGTAAGCCCGATGTTCTTCCGTTCCCCGCCCGTCATCAGTAAGTATCCCCGTCGGCAAGTGGAAGGGGTGGAAATTAAACTCATCTGCCCTCCACACCCGATTCAGTACCATCGGAACGACCAGTTTGAACGGGAAGCTCCCGACAACGTTCAGGATGGAGGGGCGGAAGTTTGATCCCGGCGGTGAAATGGGGTTTGGATACTCGTAAATCCCCCTAATATGCGCTGCGATCCACCCATACAGGAGGTGGAAGGGCCCACATATCCTTGGCGGCTTTTTGGCCTCGCTAATATGCCGCAACATTCTGTATAGTTTGGTGAGCATCGGAATCCACAGATTGATCCACTAACCCATGGCCAACATCAATGCCATGATAAACGAGCTGGGCCGCACCCCCATGCTTGTATCTCTCACCGGTAGGATCCAACCACAGATGAGAGCCGCGATGAACGCCGCCAGCCTGACTATCGGCTGTTGTTCAGTGCTGACACTGAAACCCCAAGTCTTCCATTGGCTGTCCTCCAAGACCCGCCAGTACGAGTGCCCCTTGCCCCTTTGGGCCACTCTCGGACAAGTTCGAGGCCTCGGAGGGAACTCTCGATTCTCTGGGAAATTCAGGAAGCATTTGAACCATCTCCTAAAATGGACATGCCTCACTGCCTCCTTGTCCTCTCCAGGGACGAGTGCCATCAGCGCTGACGCCAGTCGCGGCATTTGCTCCGTGTCCTCCCACGCGCTGATGACGGGGAGGAATTCGTCATACATGGCCCCCAAGATTGGAACCCCAGAAATCTGGTGGACATCCCACAGGCTGATGCCCACCTCCCCGTGATGCAGATGAAAAGTGTTGGTCCTAGACGACCATCTGCTCAGCAATTCCGGCATCAGTTGCTTGGGTTGGTAAATGTGGAATTGGGAGGCCCACGCCGCCTCATACAACCCCACTCTCCTCAGCTCGGCCCCGAACTCCTCGCATGAGGCGCCTACCCAGTAGGCCCAAGCCCAGTCATCCATAAAGTTGCCGCCCTGGCACAGGTCCCACTCATCGGACCATCCCTTATTCGAATCCTGCAAAGCCACCTTCAGCCTGGTACGGTATAGGGGAGGGGAAGTCTCCGGTTGCAGTGGCTTCCCGTCAATGTCGTTCACATAGTTTTAGAGACAGTCAGCGGTGACGGGTGTGAAGTTCTCTTGTGCGTGGCCATCGGCCTCCCTGAACCATTGGTGCTGGCATGATATGCTCTTAAACCAGCAAGATGGTTCATCCCTACTCACCTTAGGGATAAAGACGTCATCCCTCATCCCGAAGCCGTACAATGGCAGTTTCTTGCATTGAGGATAATCCTTCTGACCCTCTGATAGCAGATCTATCAAAGAAGTGTGGTCCGAGTGGCTTCGGACCATCTCCCCCAGGCCTGGACAGTTGGCCATCTCATCCCGACGAGTAGCATCTACAAGCACCCCCAATATAGCCTCTTGATGGGCCATTTCAACTCTGGCCCTCGGAGAAGATTTTTTCAGCTGAATCGCGAAGCTCGACCGCGAAGCTCGACCACGAAGCTGGATCGCGAAGCCGGGTCGCGAAGGTCGGTCGCGAGACCAAGCCGCAAAGTCTGGCCAAGGCCGACAAGCAGAGGTTCGCTTGGCGCGGACGCAGAGCTGGAGACCCGCGGTTCGCCGCGAAGCTCGATTCGCGGAGGGATGTCGCGGAGTACGCGGAGCTTCTCAAAATCGAGAGCACAAAAAGACAAGGCACGTGAAGACAAAAGAGGTCGACCCCCCTATTTATAGGCGGTGACCCCGGAGCATCACGGCGCGCCCCACCTGCATGGAGCATCACGGGGCGTCTAGATCTGTGGCCCCGGTCAGCCCCGCGGGCCCCCTTCACGTTGAGGCATTGCGAACCACCGACAATTTTGGCGATTTTCCCTCAGACATAAACCCTTCACCCTCCGCGGCTCCAAGTCTGAGGGGGGGCATTTGTTGGCGCCAAAATATGGCCCGAAAGAAAGGAACGAAAAAAAAGATGACGGGCGCGCTGCCTCGCGAAGCACCGCCGCGAAGCAGCGCCGCGAAGCACCGCCGCCAAGCACCGCCACAAAGCACCGCCGCCAAGAACCGCCGCCAAGCACCGCGGGCAGCACGGTCCCGCGAAGCTCCAGAGGCGGTAATGCTCTGCGAGCGCATTTGACATTCGCGAGCCGCCGCGAAGCTCCAGAGGCAGTAATCCTCCGCGAGCGCATTTGACGTTCACGAGCCGCCGCGAAGCTCCAGAGGCAGTAATACTCCGCGAGCGCATTTGAAGTTCGCGAGCCACCGCGAAGCTCCAGAGGCAGTAATCCTCCGCGAGCGCATTTGACGTTCGCGAGCCGCTGCGAAGCTACCAGAGGCGGTAATCCTCTGCGAGCGCATTTGACGTTCGCAAGCTGCCGCGAAGCTCCAGAGGCGGTATTCTCCGCGGCCGCCGTTGACATTCGCGAGCGCGCCGTGAAGCACCTGAGGTGGCACACAAGTCCTGCTTCGCGGCGCCCCTTCCCTATCAATACCGGACTCCCCCTGAGTCCCAAAGATGGACAATCTGACCTTTCGGCTTCTCTTCTCCCGAATCGCGAAGCACTCTTTGCCCCGAGAATCATGAGCTCCGCGAGGTATTTCTATTTCACAAGACGCCTCTGCTTTGTCTCGTTTTGAGCCCCTCTTCCGAGAGGGATTCCCTTCGCGAAGCTCAAGGGCATTCGCGAAGTAAGGGGATTCCCAAGGGAACCCGGGCAGCCGCGGAGCAATTATTCTTAGCGAAACACCCAACCATACTAGTGATCCCTATGCTAAGGCAGGATCGCTACACATCGCGAAGCACACTGCTTCGCAGGACCCTGCTTCGCGAGACACCCCTTCTTCGAGAGGCAGTGCTCCGCGAACACTGTTCCACTTCGCGAAGCACCTTTCCCCCACACCTATGCCCCATGCCAAGGCCAAGGCACTCCACTTCGTGAAGAACACTCCTTTGCTTAGCGATTCCTCTTCCCGTGCGACCCTCTAGGTTTTCACGATGTGATTTCAAAGTCCCATGGACAATACCACTCGTAGCGTTTCTTCGCCTAATGCTTCTTCGAATAGGCATGCTAACGGCTATTTCTTCTTCGCATAGACACGCTAACGTGGACCCTTCGATGGTTCATCCTACAACCCCCCTTGACCATGGCCGTACTGGTACCTTCCCTTCCCCAAGGACCAGAGGGTACCTGTTATGTAAGTCCTAGGGGTGTGGAGCAAACCCACCTCGTCCGAGCTGCAGGACGTTAAACTGCCAAGCACCACGTCCTCAACACATGACGTTAAACTGTGACCCCTGCGCTTTGTCGCACCCTGGGCCTCCATCCTGGAGTAAGTCCCAACACCATGGGCCGCCTAACGCGTAAGCCCCTCTTTGCTTCTCACGGACGCATCCTTCGCGACGTGATCGTCAGGACCTTGCAACCTCTTGTTTCTCACACCGAGCATGACTCACGTGGGCTTAGAGTGAGCGCCGACCCTGACCTCCACCCCCTAGAAAACTATGAGGACTTTGATCCATGTCAAGACATGGTACGTAGGAAGCCTCCATGAGGTTCAAGCCACATTGCTCGGTCGTTCATTCACGTCGAGTATCACCCTCGTCCAGCATGACGTTAAACTGTATGCCCCCTTGTCCCGTATGACATTAAACTGCACCCCCATTTGAACTACGGGGTCTTTGATCCATGTCAAGGCATGGTACGTAGGAAGCCTCCCTGAGGTTCAAGCCTACCCGTCATCTCTTCACGTCGGGTCCCACCTTCGTCCAACATGACTTTAAACTGCATCCCGGTCCGACGGCAAGCCATTGTGACTCACCCCTTGAACTACGAGGTCTTTGATCCATGTCAAGACATGGTACGTAGGAAGCCTTCCACAGGTTCAAGCCCACCGCTCATAGGACCAAGGCCCACCTTCATGTCGGTTCGCTGACAAAGCCCCCCATATGAACTACGAGGTCTTTGATCCATGTCAAGGCATGGTACGTAGGAAGCCTCTACGAGGTTCAAACCCACCATCCGGTCGTTCCGACCTTATTCACGTCGGTTCACCCCTGTCCCGCATGACGTTAAACTGTATTCCTCAATCCAAACTACGAGGACTTTGATCCACGTCAAGGCATGGTACGTAGGATGCCTCCCTGAGGTTCAAGCCCAACAATCATTGGCCCAGACCGTATCCTTGTCGGTGTTCCAAGTCCCCATTTTCAACCTGAACTACGAGGTCTTTGATCCATGTCAAGGCATGGTACGCAGGAAGCCTTCCAAAGGTTCAAGCCCATCACAAGTGGACCCTCGGGTCCACCTTCACGTCGGTTCGCCGACGAAGCCCCTTCCAAACTACGAGGACTTTGATCCGTGTCAAGGCATGCTACGTAGGAAGCCTCCACGAGGTTCAAGCCCACCAGTCATCTCATTAAAATCGGTTTACCCCCGTCCCGCATGACGTTAAACCGTATTCCCCAATCTGAACTACGAGGACTTTGATCCGTGTCAAGGCATGGTACGTAGGAATCCTCCCAGAGGTCCATGCCCATCTCCCATCGGACCAAGGTCCCTCATTTACGTCAGTTCACCGACACCCACCGCCCGTCGTTTATTCATGTCAGGGTTCACTATCGTCCCGCATGACGTTAAAATGTATTCCATCAACTTCGAACTATGAGGACATTGATCCGTGTCAAGGCATGGTACGTAGGAAACCTTCCCAAGGTTCAAGCCCACCACTAGTGGACCCACCGGTCTACTTTCACATCGGTTCACCGATGAAACCCTTTGAACTACGAAGTCTTTGATCCGTGTCAAGGCATGGTACGTAGGAAGCCTTCCATAGGTTCAAGCCCACCATCCATCGGACCAAGGTCCACCTTCCCATTCGTTCACTGACGACGTCCATCGGACCAAGGTCTACCTTCATGTTGGTTTACCGGCACCATCCCGAACTACGTGGAATTTGATTCCCTGTCACAGGGATTTGTAGGAAGCCTCTTCAAGGCTCAAGCCAAACTTTACTGTTGCCCCCTACGATGATCCCATTTCATTCACCCTCCACTTCATTCATCCATCCATCACCCATCCTGATTCTCGCCCGGACTGTCGTGTCTTGGTGAGACCATGTCGGTATTCTCTTCTTCACAGCCGCCCATGGGCTGGCCCCGGTATCGGCATCCCTTCAAGGGAAATCCCTCAATCCGATCTATCCTAGCTAATGCTCTTGTTGGGTGGATCCGTCTCCGCTAGACGTTAAACTCGCGGCATACCCTGTGTCAAACACGGGAAGCTAAGGAAAACCTCAGATATGTGTCTATGACATATAATTCCCCGTGATCGATGTGGGATGCCTTGGGCTTCCACGCCCTCGAGAAGCCCTGTGACCAGGGACAACAGACAGACATTCCAGGTTCCCCAGCATCCAGACACGCTACTGATGCCTCAACGTGACTACTCCCCCGACTGAAGGTTGCTGCCCTGACCGGACCCTTTGGAATGTCCTAACAGAAGTAGTGTAATTAACCAGCGTCCATGGAAACATGGCACTGGGAAGAGTTTCACGAACTACGTATGAAATCTATGAGGGAGACCCGGACTAGGTAATGAGCTCTGAGGAGGAATCCACGGAGGGAAGAACCGATATCCCATCATCCCGTTTCGATCAAGGAGCAGACGTGCCTGAACAAGGAACGAATGCCGCCCACCTTTGGAAAGTGGGAATGCGGGGCAACAAAGCCGCACGTCCTCCTCCGCGGACAGACGGATGCGCGTGCGCCCCAGCGAAAGCGTCGGAAACAAATGTTGTGATTTTGTATCATCTTGATACAAGTCTTGGAACTTTAAGATCAGCTCTGCAAACTTCTGGGTTGATGATGAATCTTCAAACATTAGTCTTTATGCTCTACTTCATCAGTTGACACTTAGTGACATGTTATTGACAAAAAATGCAATCACATGGGCACAACATGTTATATGTTAAACAAAATATAAAATCAGAAAGTTAAAAATAGGTTACCATGTTTTGAAGTAAACATAGTAAAATGTAAAAACATAAGAGTAAAACTCTATAAGATGTTGAAAACATGTTTATAAACACAATGTTTCCACGTTTTTTGATTTAAATACCCAAAAACAAAATAATTTATAATCAGTGGATCCATTGAACTTTGAATAGTGTCATCAACTTATTGAAAAATAATGATTGATTCTGAATGTGCCCCTTTTATCTTGTAACAAAAGGATACCACATACACATTTTAAAGATGAAAAATTCTTTATAATTACACCTTGAAACTGTTACCATTTACTCCCCCTATAACCATTTCCAGAAATCACATGCACAAGGTCACTCATATATATCCTAGGACCTTAAATATTAAGGGAACTTCAAAGGGAAAAATCAAGTCTCCAACATAAGTGTTATTACCTCTTAATATTATTTTCTTAATCTTACTCATATAAATATATTATCAACATAAAAATATGATCATATTAGTATACTTATTACACTGATTTTTTGTTATATTAGTGGTATAACACTTATTTAATAATTTTCATCAACATATAAAAAAAGAAAATCGTTAATGTTTTTCACAAAATACTATAATAACCAATTAAAATCCTTTATTTTTAATTACTAATTTTCATGGTTGGTGTTAATTTTAATTCTACAATATTTTAATTCACATTTATCTTCAAATATTTTTTAATAGCGTATGATACACGCATCCCTGATTATAAATGAACAATATTATAGGATACCATTATGACCTATATGTTAAATTAGAGGGTATGATGAAGATAAAATAAATTATTAATAATGTAATTTAAAATAAATTAATTTCTTTTCAATATATTTAAAATCGAAAAAAATATTGAAGTGAAAGAGTGTTTTTTAGAAAAACTATTTTTATGCACATAAGGTCTTTTTATCATAATAAATTAATTAATTACAATTGGTGAGGGATTTTTGATGAATGTTTTTTGATATATATTTAGTAATATTTTTAATTATAATCTAATGTTTTTATCATAATGATATAGGATTAAATACAGTTTATTTTCTTAAAATATATTTTTATAAAAACTGGTTTTCATTATGTTTTGGGAACCAATTTTAAAATTATATTATCCTAATTATAGGTATTTAATTTGATAAAATATATTTTATATTTAGAATAAATAGGTTCCGAATTTATCAATAGTTTTCTTTTCCTTTTTAATCACTATGAATAGTAATTTTGGTAAAATTTATCACTGTGGTAAATGTTAAATTAGGATAATCTTGGTTAAAATTAATTGTTATGGTCATGATTTTTAATCAAAATTCCATTTCAATGAAGGGAATTAGACCCTTATTAATGTAGGATATATATGTAAAATTTTAAGAGAATATTTTCCTTCAAAATGACCTATATAATATTTAAAACAAATAATGTTATGAAATGTCAATCTCTTAGTTCTAAACATCTCTTTTTTCATTCAAATTGAGATAAAATAATTTTATTAATGAATATTAATATTAATTATTTCAAATGAAATTAAAATAATGATGGTAATTTATTGAAAAAAATATATTGAATAATTAAATTAAATTCTTGAACAACTCTAATATAATATTTATTCAATTAATAAAAAAAATAAAATAAATGATTTTATTAATATTAAAAGTATCATAATTTGAGTGGGTTATTGTGAATTTTTTTTGATTAATATAGAAATTATTAGTTTCTAAATAGATTATATTTTAATTTCATATTTTATTTAGTTTCCTTAAAGTCAAATTTAGTTAAGTGATCAAAAATTGAAATTAATGATATATTATAAGTAATAATAATTTATTAAATGATTTAAACTTTATAAAAATATTTTATTTTTCCATGTGTTTGGGATATTTTTTAAAATATCATCAGTGGTCCAATTAAGATTAAATGTTCCATTTATAGTATTATTATTTACCCTTTATTATTAAAATAATTTTTTCTATGGTTATGGTTAAAATTAATTAATAAAGGGACCAATTAATCATATATGGTTCAAAATGGAACCAAAAAATATATAAATATTGTTGAATGATGTTTTTTCAACCATATACAGTTTTTATTTGATTTTATGGCAATTTTAAGCATTTTTCTTCACAATGGATTTATTATATTTTAATATATTTAGAATAATCGAAGTGTTCCCTCTGCCTCCCCTATGAAAGGACACTCATCCTTCCTCTTCATTACAACCCCTTGAGCCATATAGGATGGAAATAACCTACCAAAATCCATTATAGACATCCTTATACACATTATATTGTTTCTCTTATTCCCAAAAGTCTAACCCTATGATCTTTAATAAGAAATCTAAAGGAGTCCTTTCAATGAAGATATAACGCCTTTAACAATCACATTCTTTTTTTCCTTATTAATTATCTCTTAAAAATATAATTTATTTATAATAACATAATAAAATAATTATAATTAATTATTAAAATGATATTATTATTTTTAAACCACAATCATCCTCCATTTTTCCATCAAATGGGAAGTGAAAGTGGCACTTATGCACACATATGACTTACCATCTCTATATAGCGATGCAAGTAATTTTTAAACAACCATATTCCATGGATGGTTATTAAGATGTGTTTAATGTTTAAATATTATATTTCTATAATAATTACACTTATTTAATAATAATATCACATCAACCTTATTACTTTTCAATTTTTTGGAAAATAGTAATGTTGCTCATGCGTACGTGTGGACTACAACCTACACGAATCGATGTGATTTGTTTCTAATTTATATTTCACATAGATCATATAAATATATATTTAATTAATATAAATTTTTTATATAATATATTAATTATTATTTAAACGTTTTATTATTATCTACCTTTATTTATTTCCATCCATCAAAAATTAAAAATCATCATTCATGCGTACACACAACATTACATGTCAATGAATGATGTAATTAATTTTTTTTATCAATATCCCTTATGAATGAATATAAAGATATATATATATATAATTAAACTATATTACATTTATATCATTATTAAAATTATGTATATGATGGAAGCATTATCAATGTACATGTACAGGGACTTCTGAACCAAAACACGCATTAAAAATGAAGCAATTTCAACCTAAACATTGATTTTTAATTAAAAAAATATTAATAAATGGGTTATAAGATTTAATAGGTAAATCATAAAGTGTACGATATAAATGATTATGATTCTGTATTATATATGTAACCAATATATAATTATTAAAAAGGAGGTTTTAATGTGTTCGATGGAAGATGTTTATTGAGGTAATAAATTTATGTTTCAATTTTATTTTAATTCAGATTATTAATGCTTGAATTTAAATTGAGGAAATTATATGGTCCTTATATGATAAAAAAATTTAATTTCATTATAATATTTTTTCATCTTATGAATATAATTTTTAATTCAATTTTCATCACATTAAGTATTCAAGTGCATGAAATATTCCTTTTAAGGAAAATCAACATTATTTAACTCTTTGAACTAAATTCATTTATCATCTATTTAAATATGTTCTATTTTTTTATAATTATTTTAATGTAATAATATGATTATTGAAATTCATTTTCCTCATTATTTACCTTTAAAAAAATGTTATTTAAAAGTAAACATGTAATTTTTTGAACGATGTTCTTTTTGACTTTTCTCAAAAAAGTGTCAAAAGAATGTTTTCTTTTAAGTGATACTACATAAATGAAATTTAAAAAATTTATGACAACATAATGTGATTAATCATCATTTAGTTGTTTCTATGTTTATTTTAAAATAAATTATTTTTATTATTATTTATTAAATATTATTATTCATAAAATCGATTTTTAATTTTGAAAGTTTATTTTACTCAAGAATTTATTCAGTTATATTTTAATGTAATTTCCATTTATGATAAACCAATTTGATGTTAGTTATGATTTAAACTCATATTTTTATACATAGGTATTACAGATTTATTAAAAATACATTAATTTCATTAAACAAACAAATTTTTGAGGATCATAAAGGTATAATGTCGTTGGAAAAAAATCATAAAAAAATACTTCAAATGTTAACAAAAAAATCTACCACTTGGTTCTCCATAATTATAACCCTTATTATAAATATCTTACATAATGCATTTTTCATAACTTGGGGAATTGAAACATAAGAAAGGGTGATCTCAGTTGTATAGTAAGGGTAAAAAATGTAGATATGTAACCATAACACAAGAATAAGTTTATGAGATAATGAACATATTAATTGAAAATCATATACTATATATCAAAAGATAATAATCGAAATTAATGGGATAAATAATGGATGTTCATAAGATATGATTCATTTGAAAATTGATTAACATAATTTCGGAGAGCATAAAATATTCATAAGTCATAGAATAATGTAATACAAAAATTTATATAATGTTATATCTATAGTAGTCATGGATTATTTTCAAGGATATCATAGTGAAATGGATTCACTACCCAAACCCTCATAGTAGTCAAGTTTTACCCTCAAGACTATCATAATTTAAAAATTCCATTACTATAATGGGATCAATACCCATTAAAATCCTATTTATCTCAATAGATATCAATCATTACACAATTCATTAGAGTGAGATATAGGTCCCAACCATGATATTATGAAAATCATACATATGTGTGCCACAAGATAATAAAACATTTATCATATTATAACCCATGAAAATAAATGGGATTCAAAAAAATTCATCATTTTAGATCCAATGAAAAGAAATAGGATTCAAAAAACATTGATCATATCTGGTCCTAGTAAATTTAAAGGGTTTCATAATCATTTCATCACAGCAGAAACTGTGGAAAAGAAATAGGATTCATAAAAATATTTTTATCATAAATATAAATTATATAAAGACATTATAATTTTGGTACCATGGGATCATATCCTTAATAAATATTAAGTAAACTCAATGGATTCTATCTTATATATAATATGATTTTGAATAAAATCATATGGAACATTTATTGAAAAAATTAGCCTTTCTCTGAATGTAACCTTTTAAAAAATAAAAAATCATAAAATATTGTGGAAATATTTTTCATTGGATTTTACCATGATGAAATATAATGTAATATTCAATGAGAATAATGGTCATGAAAGTGTATATATTTTTCATGTTTGACATGTTAAAAAATGATTCCTTTTACATTTTCAATAAAATTAGAAAAGGACTTTTTTGAATTCCACCAAATGAGTATAAAAAATTGAAGGATTTAGGAAATACCAGATGAATTGATATTATTTTATCTAAAATAGAAAATATGGAATAATCATGGATATATATTTATTAGATAGATGGGTCATTCGAATCACATGACCCCCAAGAAGACATGTGCTAAAATGATGCTAGGTATGTCACATGATGGGGTTTTTCATACCAAATGATCTCTTAATGATCACGTGATGACCTTTAATTGAGTCATAATAATTAAAATCCCCATTAGATATCCCACTTTATCTTGTAAATCCCTACCAACAGGTCTATTTGATAATATGAAGCCCAATCAAATAGCACATTGGATAATGTAAGGCCCTTTCGACTATCCCTCTTGATCTTGTAATGGATTAAAAAAAACATTGATGATCATATGATTTACAATGGATAAATTCCCATAATAATGAAATATTATGATCAATTAATTTTTGAAAATATCTCAATACCTTTCTAAAATAAAATCTAAAAAAGGCCAAATCTTCAGGAAAATTAGAGTAACTATGATTTTCATTTGAATGGTTGATGCATTTTGATTGACTAATCCATTGATCATGTAAAATACACAAGGAAATACAATCCATATGATATAAATGATTCTATAAATGATTCCATAACCATGAGAAGGACCTCAAACACATTTTATTTCTCATGACGCACCCTGATAGAAAAGTGATGGGCAAAACCCATATGCATTTTTAAAAAAATATAACCAAGTGGATCTTTTATGGAGAGGGGAGTTATAATTATTTTCATGGAAATGGGTTTTGTGACTTGAATGTTTAGTTAATTGAACAAGTTTAAGACTTTTTAAATCCCATATTGATCTAGTTAATGTATCTATACAATTATTCTTAAATAAATTATAGCCTCTTCGACAGGCGAACTTGTCATATATACACTCCGAGACACTTTAAAAATGGATCTTAGGAACGACTTTTGACATATGGCCTAATCTCATTAATTCCATTAAACATGTAGATTTGATCATGATTAATCCCTTTGGAAAGCATTAGTTCTGGTAAATATTTCAAATACTATGTAAATATGTGGTATTTCATTATCACACGATTAAAGGATGAAGTCATGAATGACCTATGACTGGATTGTCTGAAACATGTGATGTGATGCCCCCTCTAACAAATAAACCCAATATATTATATTTTTTATACTCAAAAGAGACATATATATATCGAGGTTAGGCCTATAAATTTTTTTCCAATCAAAAAATTACACACATTGTAGCATGGACATGAGAGAGGTATTCTTGGAGCATCAAACCACATAATTGCACGAGTATTTCACTATTTCATGTAAGGGAACAACATAATGGATTGCACGGTATGCCTATAGTACCAAAATAATCACCCCATTGATCTTGTAAGGGACTTCCATAATTCTAGATAGATCACTAGAAGGGGTGTCCATAGGTAAAACTGGTCACACAAGGCTTTAGTAGACTAGTGCCTAACAAGGACTAAGGAAATTTAAAATAAATGATTATGAAGATAGAATCCTTACATTAAGATGGATATGCTGGTTTTCATGTATAGGGGGTCATGTTTTTTTGTGACCCATTTAAATTCACATGATGGTTTCCATAAATTTGTATATAATCATGTGGTCACCTTTTTGAAATTTCTTCTGAATATTATGACAAACTATGGGACATTTTAGACAAGACACATTATGCACTCTGGAAATGTCATCCATGTCATGCGAAGTCCTTCAGACATGTCTACATAGATCACCTGAAGACCCCTTGAAATTAAATCAAAGACATGCGATGTCATATGGAAATGTCATCAAATTTACATTAAGTCCATCATATATGTTTATTTCAATCATGTAAATTCCTCTAGACATGTTATCGAGATAAAAAACTCCTTTAGACAAGCCAACCAGATCAGGTAATGTCCTCTAGACATGTGAGTTAGTTCATGATAAGTCCTATAGTCTTTTCACCATGATCACATGAATCCCCTAAGACATGCTATTTTTAATCATGTGATGGCCCCTAGAAATGTCATCCAGAAACATATGAACATGGAATGAAGATTCCTTCTACATGTCATCCCAAAACCACTAGACATGTCATTCTTATTTAGTAGGAGTATTTGATAATGTTAACATGAACCATGTGAACCCATAGAAGGAGTCTTTGGATGATAATTTCACTATTCACATGGATTTTACCTTGATGTACTATGACTATACACTCGTTATGAGATCCCCATGCCATTCTTGGTCCCCATTCTCTATCAGTTAGAGGGTAAGGGTCGAATATCTTCTAATGGGAATCCAAATTATTGTAAGTCTCTCCCGATCCAAAAAATAATAACTAATGGGTCCCAAACCCACTTATGGGTCTATAATCCTGACTTTTCCCTCAGTGTGTATGAAATGGAATCATACATGGGAATCCAATTCAAATTATGTCACTGACATGTCATTTTTTAAGACCCACCCTCTATTAGACTATCATTCTAACTCATACATCAATAGATTGAAAATCTAATTGAATTATGAGGTATCTAATTATTTTTGTAAGTAGAATATGTTGGAATCCTTCTAAAGGTTAAATATTTATGTCAAACACTCTATCAGGGGTTCCATAATGCATAAGTCCTATAACCATATGTAGTGAGTCTGGTTATGTGATATCCCTTATTCCCCACACCGAGCATGAATAATATGGGAATAGGGGTTTAGAACGATCATATCACTATCATCAAAAAATTCCCAAAGAAATGAAACCTTAGTGTGTAACCCAATTGAATAACATGATGCAAATTCCTCCATACATGGATATCTATCCTGGTGTATGTCCTGAAATCCCCCCCCCCATGTTGGTAAAATCATGGGAAATAAACCACATATGTAATAATTGTCATTCACTTATCATTATAGGGTGGATGAATGAATAAACTATGAAAAATCATATTCCTATTATAATTAGGATACATAAGACTCCATCCTATGGATCATGCTCTATACCTGATTCCCATGTGCACTCATATAAGTCCATTCTACATGATGTAAAACTGCATGGCTTGGGTAAAATGAAAATATGTAATTTTTTATTTCTCATATCACATGATATTTATGATGCCTCTTGGAGGATTAAACCCATCCACAAATCACTTATTACCTTCCCTAAAATTAGTGAACACCATAGTTCTTGGTTATATGGATAGAAAATATAAGTAGCTACCCATTTCTAAGCCATAATGTGTAACATATGGAGAACCTCATAATCATATAGATAGTCTCAAAAATAAAAACCCCTTTACATGTAGAAGAAATAAAAACCAGGTCAGTTTAATAGTATAACCTATCCCATGTTTGTTTTTTATGTGATTCCTAGAAATATCATAAATCTATAAAAGGGTTGTAGATTATAAATAAATCCCATCAAAGGGGTGTGATTGGACAAACCTCCAATCCTCTCAACCAATGTGAGTTCCTTAGTATCATTGGTGTAAAAACCAAAAATTTCTATCAACATTTGGAAAGAATCCCACATCCTTGATATAGATGTGGGAGCTACTGGTACATTCTATGAGAGATGAAAATGGTGAAACTGACATGAAATATTGTGAAACCTTACTCAAAACCCTACCATAATGAATTTTTGGCACCCAATTTTTATATGAAGAAATGATGGTGAACTTTATGTGAATATAGAAAAAATTACCCAATATTGAATATTTTAACCATATTATCATTATCACATGTTAAAAAAGATATATCTACTTTCTCCCTTTGGTTCATTATTCTACTCCACCCTCAAACAAAAAAAATGTTAAAACCATTGTGAATATCCCATATAATAAAATGGATTGTCTCTCCATGCGTTGTTCCATTTTGTAATTCATCTCCTACATAAAAACAATGGTACTAATAAAATGAAATTAATCATTATTATGTAGTTTTTACTATGAAATTAGCTACTCTCCTCATGAAAATTACAGATGATAGGAATGGGTGAATCAAAAATATGAATAAACAATTGTTTTACCAATACATAGATAATTAAGCATGTTTCACACTTGTGAAGATGAAATGATTGGTGACATTGTTCCTCAATGTAATTGTGACTGTAAAAATTTATATTAAATACACCAACTTGACCAAAGACTATGTATTCATCAAGATAATTCTATAGAACCACAACTATAGTAGTAACCTCCATATGTTTCAAAATATGATCACCCACCCAACACCATCAGCTTCACATGGGGAATGAGATAGTTTAAAAATACCATAGAAATGGTATGATCCCAACCACTGGTGATGCATGTAATGTTATCTATATGATAAAGATGATAAATATATATTATTCAATGAATGATACAATGAAATCATAATTACCTATCACCCCCACCAAAAACTTCAAAGGATTATCACAGAGTTTCAAAATTAGCATCTCCATTTCCTTAAAATGGGGTACTGATGTGTCAATAATAGAACTATCCTATTTTCAGAGTCTCCTATCATCCTTTATAACTATATTAATCAATACAGTTCTTCCCATTCACCTACTAAGGGCACCGAATGAAATTTCCTCCTAATACACATATGAACTGCTATCAAGGGGGTGTCAATGAGCACAACATGTTGTGGATAAATGGGAGTTGGCTCAAATCCCCACTTCCAATGATGAAGTCCATCAACATATTCTAGAAGTTTCCAATAAGTAGTATAATATCCTATATCACATAGATTACGTTTTCACACATATTCCTTAAAAAAGAATGGGCTGCCAAAAATTCCATCCCATACACTTGAAGTTCATCGATACATTCTAATAGAATAAGGAGGACCAGTGTGGGACTATATCCAAGCTTTAATTTAATACATCTTCCATCATATTTTGGAGGCCACAAACACACAGTCCTGCATTATCTCAAAAATATTATTGAAGTGTCACTACATTTGAGCAATAGAGAAATAGCTTTTCCATTATATTCTGAAACTGGTAGAGAAATATGGAAAATACATATCCAAATCCTAATAGAGGGAACAACATGTGTCCATGATTTTTAATAAAATATGTTTTCATCAGAAAAAGTTCACATTCTTGATCTATCTAACATGATTAAAAACATAATTTTTTAATGGATAGGTACATAACTAGGCTCAAATTCATATTCTAAATGGGACTCACCAACTGAGTCTAGAACATGCCTCAAGATCGGGGCACAATTCTCTTAATGTAATCCAAGGACATACTCCCAAATCACAATACCATTATATCCCTACTCTAAGTGTGGTACATCAGTTCAATATGGAAATCACCTCATGGTAGAATTTAATCCTCACCAATGAGGCTACTTAATATATTCTATATTCTTAGAGACACTAGGATCTTATGCCTACTTCCACCGATATATTTACTACCTTAGGATCATTCAAAGGATATATAGATGGGGGATCATATATCATATTATTTACTATGGGCCCCTTAAAATATTTTGATGGGGAATACATATTTAAACTAGGACCTTACCGACAACTTCATCTAGTATTGGATTCCATAATTAGAAAACTAACAATAGTTAGGCTCATATTACGACAAATGATATAAAAACTCATTGGAATACTATATTAGATTCTCTTTATAGGGATCATATACCAACAAATTAAATATGGTTATCAACATATTCTAAATTCCATCATGTCTAAGGTTCATATCCTTACTCAACCCCAAAAAGGAAGGCCAACATATTTCATCCACGTGGAAGAATGAGGCTCATATCTTTGATCTACTAAATTATACTGTCCTTGAGGTGGTACGACACATATATTAAACTCCTAAAGGGATCAATAGATTTTAAAATGAGGTAAAAGTTGATAAATATCTCAATTTTACTCCTTATGGTAGTGTGGATATGAATCAAATGGACTCTACTCCTGATGGAATCCATGGGAATCCTCCCCATGTTAATATCTCTACCAAAAAAAGGAATACCCCCCTTGAAAAGAAAACTTTGTATACAGTAGTTATCAAAACACCAAGGTTAAACATATCTATTTCCCTATATACTATCAATGTCACTTCACCATAGTCAACATGATACTTTGAAAAATAAACTCTATAATTTGACATCGTGGAGGCATATAACCCTCATGAAGAAGAAACCGACATGTATATATAGATAGAGTTAGATAGAAAAAACCTCATAACTATGTTATGGCCCACCACCACTACCAACTATGAGACCCCATATGAGCTATAGTAACAGTATATTCCATAAATACACCAAAACAAGTTGGAAAATCTCTAGAGGGTGAAGGATATATTCCTCTCTTATCATGGAAATGAGGGTAACCACCATATCATAAATAAACTCTATTAATATATATACATGGATTTGTTCTCCATATCACCAAACCTAAGTTGGAAGAGCATTAGAAATGACTACATAGTTTTTTTTAAAATATATAATAACAAATCTCTATCAAATGATTTCTAGCGCCCTATTGAAGCTAAATATCCAATGAGGGAGAAGGTATTGAGAACTCCACTTCCCTATATATCATGAACAATATAGTTCACCATATACGATAACCTATAATGTTATAGCCACCTGAGAAATTAGGTGACCAGGTAATACGTGGGATAGGTGGTCAATAAAGTGATAATCCTCATCCTTGAAGATGAAAAGACATCACAAATAGAAAGATAGGGCCACTAGAAGTCTCTTAATATGAGACTCTTAATAAAATTCGAATACATCTCAAACATGGAAGCTGCAGTTATGGAATTCTGGTCAACATAACCACAAAAGTGACTCCCATTATAAGATTTTATTGTGCCCAACCAATTCATGGGTTAAATTATGCCCAATCTAATAGATAATAATATTAATCTCTATAGTTTGAATTTAGGATAAATTATATCCCAAATTTATAGGGGTGTTTTAACATATCCTCTACCCATAGGGTCATAAAATACTTGGTGGATCCTGAAAATATTAGTCGTGATTGTAAACCAACCCAATCCCATAGGGATGTGGTCTTTTTTATATCAATATCCACCACCAGGTTCATTACACCCCAAATGGGTACTGGAGAAATTAGAGGTTCTTCCATATAATACCCATACCATAGGGATGTGGGAATATATATCTATATTTTCATATATAGATCAATCTAATCCTTTAATGGGATCTTAAAATCCTCAACAATAGATTCAGGAAGTGCCAATAGTAGCTCAAAATGATTTCCATCCAAACTGGAAGAAAAAATATTTGACATTATTATCATTCCGAATGGAATTATCCTTATCTAGTTTGGTTGGTAAATTTTGATGGATAAAATCCCTATTGTTCTTCCCACCATGAGAAACACCTCTTTCATTTGGGGCCCACTCGACAGGTGTGACCGGAAACTCCCTTAAGGTCACAGTTCATATATTGGGACAAGGGTAACATAAAGAAAAGGCAGTCAGACACTATAAAGTTCATAATCCAAAATGGTCCATTATGATATGAAATTAGAGAAATAAAACAAATACAAAACTTGATAGAGGAGTAAGAAGTGTATAATCTCCATATTTCATAGAGTGTGATGTGGTAAAAACTACTGACTGATACAACTTAGTGAATGTAATCACAATAAATCCATCAAATGATGTGTATAATGAAATAAATGTGGTGTTACATAGTTTAAAAATAATCCATCATGATGTATGTAATATGGATACAAAAACTAAGGCTGCCCCTATGTAGAATTAAAAATGGAGTCATAACCTGACACCTACAAATGATGAATTTCCTTCTCTGTATATAAACTCTTCTATGGATAATGGGAATGGTGTGGATACATACCACAGACCACCTAGAGGATTCTAAATCCCATCAACAATTGAATTACTAAAAAAATTTATATTGAGATACATAATCAAACACATCTCAATGAGGAACAACTCATAAGAATTATTCCCACTGGGTATCACCATCAAATAGAGAAAAAAATTCCCTCTAATATACATGAGTAGACAGATAATCCAACTGAAAGAGAAACATTTTGGAATTATGACAACACATGATTTAGGTAACCATTCTACATAAATGAGAATGTTGAGTATGATCATGATTTCTCACCATTATTATTATACGATCTACCCCACTATGGTGATCATTCGATCCTGGAATAGATTGATAATTGTTGGGATATGAAAATGGGTCACATTTATCAAGTTTAGGATATTCCCTGTAGAGGGGATGTGTTCCAGATAGTGATTCCTATATAACTTCTCAACACCATTAAATGTTTGTATTATCATATGGGATCGATATAAGGAACATGAACCCCCATGCATCTTGAAAAGATGCTATATCCAAAATGGGTGGACAAAACATTACCATTTACCAATTTTAGAAATCCTATTTTATCATCCATTGATGACAGAGGAGATCCAGAAGAGTGTCTCACATGCATTGTTTATCGATCTGGATAGATGATGGGCCCTCAATACCAGTTGGTGTTGAAAAAACTAATATAATTTTTTTTTTCAGAATTTGGAAGGTCCATCTTTCATTTGGTACATGTGCCTTCCAATTGGGTCTATTGTAGTATGGTAATAACTTCATCATCAAATATTTTATCAGTCCAGCTTCATGTTAAGGGAAATGATGATTGTCATCCTAACAAATCAACGAACAAATTAGATGGTTTATGTCATCTTACAAAAATGGAAAGGGTAAAACTGTTCACTATGTTTCCCTGGCTTGATGGGAAAATTTATGGATATTTGTATTAATAATCATCAAGATGATCTAAAAACATATTTTACTCCAATGAATTATCTATGAATTTTTAGGAGTTTATTTAGAAGACACAAATTCATGAATAATACATTCATTGAACCCAAGATAAATATCTACCCATGACCACAACATAGGGAAATGAACATGAATGGAAAAGGCTTCATTTATTAACCTTAAAGGGGTTTTCTTTTCCATTCAATCACATAGTCATGCCCTAAATTGTCTGAAAACTCCTGTCGACTATCAGTAGTAATAAAATAGTCCTCATTCAGAAGTAAATAGAGATGACAGTTTCCCTTGATTTTTGTTACATATGAGAAATGTGTGTTCATTCTAAAATGATCCGGTTCCTGGTTATTTCATTGTATCCATGGAAAATATATTACTCATGTTAATCGATCCATGGTGACCATATGAGTCCAACCTCACTAACAATCCAGACTAAATTCCTTTCCATGGGACATATGGCCACTCAATTTAGGACAACATTCTAGTCAAATACATCCTCTATAGAATGGTTGATTCTGAATAGGTGGTACTAGGGAAGGCCCCAACATAGTTGATCTATGTAACTTTCACCCTACCAAAATAATATGGTGACTAGAAATGACTTTCTACTTGGTGTGGATGGAAATTTGATAATTGGATGTCATGAAAGATAGTTGAATGAGCTCATTCCATCCTAAGAGCATATCTTCACGAACTAGTAATGATCCCAACACATAAAAGGGGTAACTGAATACACCTCCTAGATGCAAATGTAATCATTAAACATAGGAAAACAATACAAGAATATGGGTTATATCCAACTCATTCATAGGACTAGACTCTTGTAGATTATTTTCCTTCAATATCATTAGAATAGAAACCACCCAACCAAACAGAACCCTAAACAAAATAGAAGCTTATATCTCATCATATTAACATATTTCACTTAACATATCCCTTCAAAAATGATGAATGAGCCTATGATATTGAGTTCCTCGGAACAGCATGGGGAGCTAGAGGATGAGGATGTAGAATCTAGTGATATAGGGGATGAAATGGCCATGTCCGAACCATTTATTATGGAACATACCCATATAGGAAATATTTTCAGTCGATACTAATGTATAATATGTTCAAAAATCTCAAAATAATGGTTTAGAGGCCTCAAAGTACTCCAATGGTCATCCAGGACAATACATTTTACAAGACCGACTAGAATGGGTGTGATTATCTAAAAAACCTAGACAAAAGGGTTGGATAGCGTGACCCACACCACATATAGAAGATACTCCCTTGACCTCTACTCGAGCACTAGGCATGTCATCCTCAAACAACTCATCTCTAGAGAAACATAATATGGAGTTAACCTACAATGGGGAGGACATAATTTGGCATATAAATGGGATATTATAATACCATTAGTGATTATCCCTGCCAAACTCTCAATCCTATTTTCTCTCTATCTTTTAAAATAACCTAAAGGGTTTCTCATTTTGGACCTCTAGAGTCTGCATGAGTTTAAGATAGAAGTCTCTATAATTGATGTTTATTGAGTGGATACTACACCCTCATAATTTTATTCCCCAACTCGTTCAAATTATAATAACTAGAATATTTTTCCTTGTATGTATCATACTAGTGTATGTTTTAAGAAAAAATGATACTATCTACATATATAGTGACCAGGTTTACAATGATTCCCTGATAAGCCTCATCATGATTCAAACCCTCCAATTTTTGGTATATTGTGAGATGGACTTACTACTAATGAATCTATCCATTTAAATGTATACTAAAAGTGGGAAAAAGGTATGTTAGGATTATCAAGATCAATTCTTGGTTTGGGGATTTTAATCTAATTCTGAGTTCATTATTATCCAAAAAAGAAAAATTTTAATGTACTACACTGAATACTTTGGATTAACAGCCACATGGTCGTATAATAAATATTCCCTTAATGCCAAAATTACTCCTTCAATGGAATGGTCAGGATACTACTAGGTGACTCTACCCCGTAGAGTCATGTGAATCCATATATATTTAAGAATTTTTTTATTAGATAGAATGAAAAAAAATAATTGGTGGATGATGACATGAATGTTTTAGCTATCAATGTATTTAGGATTTCCCCTATGAATCACTAGAACATATAAATAATGATTATCTGTGGTCTATAAACCTTATTGAGGTAATAGATTCAATTTTTATAATCTATCATAATCTAAAAACATCATTGGATCGTGTACGTGTGATAGAAATTCCATCATCTAAGGTGGATTCATCACAGGGAAGTCAGACTGATTACCAATTAGGATCTGAGAATTCTCTTGAGAAATTAGAAGATATCGAAGATTCTCAAAAGGCATTATCTTTTTCATTGGACATCCATGTCATAGCATCCCCATGTAGTAGTGAAAACAAGTCAATCATCCCCAAAATCTCTCTATGATTACTCTTTTTTTTAGGATTTCAATGTATCTTATCTTGGATTCTCTTCTATCTATACATATAGATATTCCCCAAAATTACCCACCATGTATGAAAATTCCCCCATGGACATATAGTTGCAATAATAATAGGAAGTCCTTAGGAACAACCCTTCAACTTTTAAGGACGGTATCTCCACCACGATTGATGAGCTCAGGCAGGTGAATTTTTGTACACAAGAAGACATGTGACCTACAGTGATTAGTGTGGTCATGTATCGTGTGGATAAGAAGATGTATATTTCATTTATAAAGTACCATAGATACATGTTCACCTGTAATTTCATATAGATGTTCGAGAAGAACTGTGATGTGGCTACTCATCACATAGGATTTTTTAATAACCATTGTTGTTTCTAGTAGGAAGCCAGGGGGATCACCCCTCTCGTTCTACTAATATATAATAGGATTTTAACAATTTGATAATAGAATAATTTTTATAAGGTATGCTATAACAAAAAATGTCTTTCCAACATCACCCCCTTCAAGAAAAATTATTGGTAGATTAGGGTCTGAATTGATTTCAGAGGCCTTAATCGACACTGTATGAAGGATGATTTAGAATTTAAAATAACATAAATTTTGATCAACATAATGGTCGGCCTCCAAGTCATTTCCTTAATGGATTTATATTTACATTATAATCACAAAAATATTACCCTAAATATGATGAATCAACTGTCTTCAGAGCACCTTATGGAATATTTTTCTACCCGGACTTACACTTCGAATTAAATAATTCATCAATTACTTAACAATTCACCATGCATCATCTCTTTTAACCATTATTGCTCCCAATCAAGGAATTTTATGTTGATCAATTAGTGGTTAAATCTCTACATTGATGTGATCAGCTCACTGGACATTATATGATCATCCAAAATTTACAACATCACATTTTGATGATAAACCCTTTAAAGTGTTATTTGAGAGTAATTTCCAGAAAATTCCATGGTTTTGTGGTACACCACTATGAAATTTGGGTCAATTATAATATAAATAGTGGATCTTATCAATTTCACCCATTATTAATCATAAACAACTGGGGGCCTCTAGCAACACCTTGCTTATATCAATATTTCATAGCTAACCTGGATAGAAATTTCCCCCTCATCACTATGTTAAGGAGAGAGGGTGTCATAAACTTATGGGATGAGGAATATAATGTGGATTTCAGGAATATAAAGAATGTAATAATGTTTCTATCTATATTGATTCCACCAGTTGAGTAAAGTATACTTATCTAATATTTGGATTCTATATAATGATCACTTAGTGATCTCCTAACACAAAAATGATATGTGGAATGACAAAAAATTCTTATATCAATTGAATGATGTAGTTTATTGAGACCCAATATTAAAAAATCATGAAGAACATACTCATACTCAACATTTTAATATAAAACATGTGGGTCTACTTGTAGCTTCACGAATTCAAGTAGGTCTCTCTTATTGAAATGATCAAGTACATCCTTTGCCACCCTATGCTGACTAGGTGTTTCAGAAAAAGGGTGGTTATCCTAAGAATGTATGACATCCAGTTTGTGTCACAAATATAAGTTAATGGGAAGGCCCTGAATGATTTCCTTACCACACATCCTACCCTGTAAAACAATCTAATGGACACCAAACATCTATATGAAGAGGATTTCTATGCCCATGACACTTCCCAAATGTGGGATATTTTTTTTATGTTTATTTCATAATTAAAATTAAAATGATTATCGAAAACACAAATATCAACTTGGATGGTCTATGGATTTTATTTATTTCCATAGATAAATTTTTTTCCCTACTCTTTATCACATTCCCAAGGCTTCACTAATAATAAACACGAATACAAATACCTCATTGACGATTTTAAGCTATTTCTATAACTGCAGATTGATTACATGAATATCAAAGGGGACATGGAGATCATGATCAATCATTTCAATGATGGGTATGCAATCAAGTCGGATGAATTAACCCCTATCATTGGTTATATCTACAGACTAATGGAAGTATTTCTTTTTGAACCAAAATTTCATCATGTCTCTCAATCTCCCAATGATAATTTTGATGCATTGGATAATGAAACTATAGTCCTGGTTTACCCCAATTTTTATGTAGTGGTTTTTTTATAACCCACTAAAGGATGGTATCATAATTTATCCTATGTGACATGGAAGAAATAATCTATGATAAAATTTCCCATGGCATGATTGGAAAATGTCCACCCCATGATTGTTGGATCCAAAAAAAGATTTCCTATAAAATGGGACCCACAATTTAGATCATCCCAAAATGGAACAGATTTATTATTGAGTAAAGAACATAACCCTTTTGGATGGTAAAATTGAGTAGAAATCCCCCTACAAATGAGGATTCAATGAAATACTCCTTATATGCATTGTAGAAGGAGAAATCCCCCCCCTCATGGAGGAAGTGGATGCATGCTCTTAATGTGTTCATCAATATATAACCAAAATCTCTCAAAAAATTATGAGGCTTGGTCACTACAAGAAAATAATGATACAAACTATGTGGATTTCACCCAAAAATCTCATGAATGATAAATTCATGAAGTAATTATCCGTCAACCACTAGTGTTTCTAAATAAATCTATGTAATCCTAGCCATTTTCCATATGTGTAATAGATATTGTGGGGCAATATCCTCTAACTACAGATAAGTAGTTTAAGTACATCTATAATGCTACCTACTTCTTTCTTGAATGGGAAATGGTGATACCCCTCAAGGAATTAACGATGAATAATATCATAAACTTCATGAAGTTAAATATTATCACCAAACTCAACATCACTAACATGATTATAAATGATAATGTCAGCTAATTCCTTTCATTCTAATTAAATAAACTATTTTAGGAGTCCAACTTTGAGTCCTACCATTCATCGAGTTATTATGAAATAGAAATGGATATATAATACTTCGAGAATAATAAATAAAGTATACCCAAAAAAACTATGGGTAAGGATATGAAATCATTTCTATACAAGATCCGTCACTCTATATGGGCCTACTATACCACAATAAGAAATGCCACACCAGTTAATACTACTTAATTAGTTTATGGGACTAATGCAGTTTTGTTGATAGAAGTTAATTTTCCCTCACAACTAGATATATTGGGGAAACTATTAGATGAATAGAAATTTAAAAATTGACAAGATGAGTTGGAAGAAATCGATGATAAATTATTTGTTACTATACACGACCACAAAGTTCATCTTAATTGAACTGTGTGATACATCTAAAAAAATAATTCACCACTACTCTTCCTTCAAATAGAATTGTTATTAGTTCTCAGAATCCCAATGATTCCATGAAATAAACATCCAATGATTGAACTTAATTCAAAAGGGGATTAATTTATATATAAGGTCTATCCTAATGGAGTTTACATGTGACGCCCCAGGTTTTATGAACTGGTCCAAGTGAACAATGTTATGCTTTTAATGATGTCTCTTGTTTTATTTTTTGTGTTTTTTATGCTAATAAAGAATTTGAAACGAAATAAAACATGTAGAATAAGGTAAACTGATATATATTAAAATATTACATTGCAACAAGACCCAACTAATTTAAAATACCATGCACAAGACCTAACACAGCCTCAACGAGACTACTAAGAATCAAAACTCCAGTAATCAGATAGTTGTCCTCTTCAAGATCCATCAGTGTGAAAAATATAACAGCCAGAGCCACGACACACATACTCAACACCAAAGGTATGAGGAGAACCATCCTTCCTAGTTCAAGTGTTTTGATTTTGAGGTACATCCTACACCCCCTTCTTTTATAATGATCCTTTAAGATATGACCGTTAAATATATAAAGCCATTGGGTTTTCAAAACAACATTTGGGTTTCCATTGATAATGTTTATCGTTATATGAAAAATTGTTTCAAATATTATAATATGTCTAAAATATTTTTTCATAAAATAATCATAGTTTTAAAATAAATATACTATTCTTGGAAATAAATCGTTTTGTTTCTACAAAAATCCCGATAGATAACTATATAGTTAAAAACATAGTATTCTTTTTATAAATGATATGTTTAAAGGGTATCAATAATAATTATATCTTTTGATCTCTAATATTATGTATTTTTGAATTAAATATTGGCCTTTTTTAAATTTTATGAAACGGATGGTGGTGTATTTTAAAGATCCAAATAATTATAATGATTTTTTTTGTAAAATATGAAAGGTATATCTTTTAAAAGAATTATATATGAAATATTTTACATAATATAGTAAATGGATTTTGATTTTAAGTTAAAACAATTTGTTTTTATTATTAACTCATTTTTGTAAAAAAAATTATATTAACTCTATTTTTTCAAATATTTATTTTGCGCATTATTCTGAACTAAGTACACTTATACTAGTTATTTTAGAAATTTTAATAAATTTTTAATAAAAAATATGTTGGGGCCCGACCAAGACGAGGTCATCCCTTAGGGACAAGCCGTCAAGGCTGAGACCGAGCCCTAGGGACCCAAGGTACCAGTTGTGTATGGAGTGTCAGAGCTCGAGGCCCGAGTCGAGCATAGGTTCATCCAGTCGCACGCGGTCCCGTGTGTAAGGCCGCGGCGGGCATTGCGTATGGTTGGGCCAAGGCACACATGGGGTTTGTGTGTAAGACCCCTGTGTGTGTGAGTTTGTGTTATTTCCCTATTTACAATGCACTTTGGGTAATAAACCATGCCTCTTACTTGTTTCGTTTCGATGTGGGACGCGCTCCTCACGATCAGGACTGTCTTATCGACTTCCTCTTCGATCTCGACCGTCCACCCCTTTTTAACCGCGCGTCCCTCCCCGCGTGTCTCTGTAACCGTCCGATCTCTTCCTAGATCTAATCGCTGCCCTCAATCTCTTTAAATCGATCAACAGAATTTCCCGTGCTCCTCCAACCATGCGATCTCTCCCTTTTTGATTCAGGCTGTCCATTTCCTACCACATCAACCTCCCCGTCTTCTTCTTCCTCGAATCGGGGTCCCGTACCAGTAGGCCTGCACCAAGGATGCCTCTGCCTTCCCCATCACACTGCTCCTATTGACTTCCAAACACCCTCTCCTAGCCCATTGTATTCCTGTCTTCCCCATGATGGCCTACTCTTGGGTCGAGTCACTGAAGTGCACCGAGGCCTATATAAACCCTCCCACCTCATGATATCGGGAATCCTCCTCCTTCACCTTCTCACCCTCATCCTCCCAAAGAGCTAGCGATGTACCTTCGGTCCGAGCATCATCCTCAAACAAGGTAAGGGTTCTTTCTTGATTGCCCACTTTTTGAGGAACCTTCAAACCCCTCATATTTGCATTACCATCAAGGGATTTGCTGTCGTGTTTTCTGTATGGTTCATATGGGAGGGTTTTTTCATGTTTTGATTTCCTTTGGAGAAACCCATACCATTATATACTTGGTATATGTATATGGTTTGTATATGAATATATGTTCTACAAACCCTTTGGTTTGTAATACCATTAAATGATGTTTGCCTTGAATTATTAGAAGGGTTGTATATATAAGAATCATTTTAAAATAAATAAAAAACAATTCAGTTTTTACCAAAAAAAGGGAAACCCAAAACTCATATTTACACATATAAGTGTATATACTATTTTGTGTATATATATAAATATGTGAACACATAGAACCCAAACCCTATGGTTTAGGGTACCCAAGATCACTCGGTAGGTTATACTAAGTAATATATGTATATTGAGGTTGCATTTTTAACTGAAGCTTAACATATATTATTTATGTAAACAATATATATTTATATAACTAAATATTTCTTCATGTCTGTGCATTCATTCAAAATGAGAAAGTATGAATTTAGGGGATGAATGCCAACCCTTGAACGATAATTTGGATGTTAGGCCATGGTCTTAGGTATATTTATGTTGTAGTATTAAACCAAAGTTTGTCACATGTTTATGTATTTATAGTTTTACGAATATTAAACCCTCTTAAAAGTTATTGGTTCTTTACTAAAATAAAATTAAGGTTTTTTCAGAACTCGTGAAATTTTAATGGCCTTGTTTATTTAGTAGATTCTTGGTGAATATATGGTGAGGTGTGTATATAATTATATGTAAAGTCCAAAACCATGATTTTTAATAATGATTACCAGGACTAACTTTATGTTGTGATACATATGTTATTTTAATAAAGGATAATTTTGGCGTTACTAAACCAACAAGTATTTTGTATATATGTACACACAGATGTGCATGATTTATTAAAGGAGTTTATTTGACATTGCCCATGATGGATTTTATGATAAAGTTCATATTTTGGATTCATTAATATGTATTTGAGGATTTAAGATTTCTTGGATCATGTCATCATGTGTGTTCATTTATTGACTTTTCCTACTTTGGTGAATGTTACTAATTAATCAAGATATGGATTAATTTTTTTAAGCATGTTTATCACCATAACTAATGGAAAAGGATTTATTTAAGCTTCCCACTTCAATAAAATAATAATTTTATAGAATCATCATTTATTATATAATCATTTTATATGCTTCAGTAATTATCTTATGTGAAAGAATGTTATACTAAACTATGTATGCCTTTGATTAGTTATTGACATATTTTGCAATGTTAACTGTCATATCATGTATTAGCAAAATATGTGGTGGCTCATTATTATTTTTTAGTTATTATTGTACATAATGAATAATGAAGACATATTACAATATGTACTATGAAATTAGACTACCCAAAGTGGTATGGAACACCATGGGTAATATGGAAATGAATGAGTTATTAAAGGTGGTATGGGACATCTTGAGTATAAAAACCGTATATGTAAATGATGAATGATGTTGCTCACATGATGATAATGGAAAATTTAAGGGTGTGCCCTGATTGTGCTCCAATGCATTGGGTAAAGAATTAATCTCTAGAGATGACTAATTTAATGACACCTTGGGGATGGACCTTGGTAATGATTTCAAATGACACCTTGGGGATGGAACATGGTGATACAAAAATGATTGTCTAAGATTAAATGTTGATGCCACATAATTCAAGTTATGTAACAAGTTCTTTTCAAGATAAAATCCCTATTATTTCATGACTAAATATTTTATACTTTCATAAAGTTCATATTTCACTAGTATAAGTTGGAGCATGATTGTGAAATAGTAACCAGCAAATGAAAATTTAAGTTGGTTCCTTTATGCGAAACTCTGATTATGCATTACTCATAACTGTTAGATTTTTTGCTTAAGTAATCACATGTCGTACTTGTTTATGATTACTCCTTCAAGAAATTTCACATGTGTCTCATATTTTTTTTGAAACTATTGAGCATTTTGATGCTATGTATTACATTTTTTCTTAAGAAAATGTTTTTTAAATGAATGATTTCAAAAATTTGCAATGTTTTATTTTTAAAAACCCTTACAGAGTATTTCAATGCTCTCCCTACATTTTGATTTAAAATTTTCAGGTATCAGCTTTTAAAAGATGAATTGTTTCAGAAGATGCCGGTTTCCCAGAACCCGAACCGCACATGATCCATTGTATGGGGCATGATGTGTAGTTTACCAGTGCATGTTTTATAGCAACACATCATGTTCATAAGGCACCGACACTTGGGTTTTTGGGGTCGGGGTCTCTACAGTTGGTATAAGAGGTTCGGTTTGGATAATTCTGGAAAACCAGAAAACTGAAATATATATATATACACACTTCAGTTTCACTAAATAAATGGGTTTTCTTATATTTCAGATAGAAAATGAAGGCACAAATCTCTTATCTCTCCCTAATGAGGCCCTAGAGACCACTGTGTCTTTAGCTAGCTGTGAGGATTGTCAAAACTATGCCAATATCTGCATGACATGCAAACACCTTTACGACGTATCCAAATATCCACGGGTTTTTCAGTTACAACAGGGGGTAAGAATAGATTACCTCTTTATGATGATAACCATGTTTCCCTCCTTTGTATGTCGAGGAGGGTACTAGGAGGAAATTTTCCGAATTTTCATGGCGGGTGAGGGATTTGGCACTATGATTGATAACCCCTACTACTGACGGGGACCTCTGAGCAGGCAAACTTTGTCAGATTTTAAACTATGGCTTCTGGGCTCAGTTGTTGGACTTCGGAAGGTTAAGAAAAACTCAAGGTCTAATGTTTAATAATAAACGTATGTTTACTGAAATGTTGTCTTTCCACTTCATTTTCATTACTTTGTGTATACCTTTGAATGGTTTTCAAGTGACTAAATTCCCATCTTAAAACATTTAGATGGAATGACAAATCCAGCTGTTATCTCTTCCCACTTAGATTCTGGAAATCATTGCAATTAAAACATGTGAGGACGAGTATGACCCCTTCGCAAATTTGCGAAAAATGTGAAAGCAGTGGTTTGAGGTAACAAATAGTATAGAGATTCTCAGCACCTTCCAGGGGAATGCCTCCATCTATTACCTCATTGGCTCTGCACAGCTGGCCGGATGTGAACGATGATGAAGTTACCACGAAGGGCTCTTTTTGTGTTCCACCCTAGGTTGGAACTAGATGGCCAGAGTGAAATTTCAAGATGCTGCGTTAGAGGTAAATCTTTATGTGACTTATATGCTCCAACTTCTCAGCTTTAGCCTATTTTACTGCATCTATGTCTTCAATTTCCTCGATCGAGACATAATTCGGTGAGTCCTTCGTACGTTGGTCTGCAAAGACATTTCAGAACTTTGTATTGTTCGAGCTTCCCTTTGGAAGACTGAAGGTCCCAAAAAAGAGTTCAACCCCTCTTGTCCTAGGTGTATCTGGGTTAGGGAACTGGAAGAGTTGATCATCGCTACGGGGATCCCGCTAAATGCACCAGTTGACCCTATACATTGGTGGAGGTGGGAGAATGTTGCCGAACCATGTAGTGTTGTGAAATAAATTACGAGGACGTAATTTTATAAAGGGGGGATAATGTGATGACCCAAGTTTTATGAACTATTCCATGTGAACAATGTTATGATTTTAATGATGTCTCTTTTTCTATTTGTTATGTTTTGTGTTCTAATAAAGAATTTGAAACAAAATAAAACATGGAGAATAAGGTAAACTGATATATATTATAATATAACATTGCAACAAGACCCAACTAATTGAAAATACCATGCAAAAGACCTAACACTACTACAACGAGACTACTAAGAATCACAACTCGAGTAATCAGATAGTTGTCATCTTCAGGGTTCGTCAGGTGAAAAATATATTAGCCAGAGCCACGACACACATACTCAACACCAAAGGTATGAGGATAACCATCTTTCCTAGTTCATGTGTTTTGATTTTGAGAAACATCCTACACCCATTTCTTTTATAATGATCCTTTAAGATATGACCGTTAAATATATATAGCCATTGGGTTTTCAAAACAACCTTTGGGTTTCCGTTGAAAAAGTTTATCATTATATGAAAACTTGTTTAAAATTTTATAATATGTCTAAAATATTTTTTCACAAAAAAAAATAATTTTAAAATAAAAAGAGTATTCTTGGAAATAAATCGTTTTGTTTCTAAAAAAATCCCTATATATACCTATATAGTTAAAAACATAGTATTCTTTTTATAAAAGATATGTTTAAAGGTTATATATAATCATTATATCTTTTGATCTCTAAAATTATGTATTTTTGAACTATCTATTTGCATTTTTTAAATTTTATGAAAAAGATGGTGGTGTATTTTAAAGATCATAATAATTATAATGATTTTGTATGTAAAATATGAAAGGTATATCTTTTAAAAGAATTATATATGAAATATTTTACATAAGCTAGAAAAGGGATTTAGATTTTAAGTTAAAACTATTTGTTTTTATTATTGACTCATTTTTGTACAAATATTTATATTAACTCTATTTTTTTCAAATATTTATATTGCACATTATTTTGAACTAAGTACACTTATAATAGTTATTTTGGAAATCTAAAAAAAATTAATAAAAAATATGTTGGGGCCCGGCCAAGCTGAGGTAATCCCTAAGGGACAAGCCCTCAAGGCCGAGACCGGGCCATAGCGACCCAAGGTACCAGTTGTGTATGGAGTGTCAGAGCCTGAGTCCCGAGTCAAGCATAGGTTCATCCAGTCGTATGCGGGCCCATGTGTAAGGCCGCGGAGGGCGTTGCATATGGTTAGGCCAAGACCCGCATGGGGTCTGTGTGTAAGACCCCTGTGTGTGTGCGTTTGTTTTATTGACCCATTTCCAGCGTGCTTTGTGTAATAAACCAAGCCTCTTCCTTGTTTCAATTCAATATGGTATGAGCTCCTCGTGATTAGGACCGTCCGATTGACTTCCTCTTCGATCTCGACTGCCCGCCCCTTTTTAACCACGCGACCCTCCCCGTGTGTCTCTATAACTGTCCGATCTCTTCAGAGATCTATTCGCGGCCCTCGATATCTTTAAATCGATCTACCCAATTTCTCGGGTTCCTCCAACCATGCGATATCTTCCTTTTTTTGATCAAGGTCGTCCATTTCCTAACGCATCGACCTCCCCATCTTCTTCTTCCTCTCATTGGGGTCCCGTACAAGTAGGCCTGCACCGAGGACGCCTCAGCCTTCCCCATCGCACTACTTCTCTTGAATTTCGAACACACTCTCCTAGCCCACTGTATTCCCATCTTCCCCATGATGGCCTACTCTTTGGTCACGTCACCGAAGTTCACCGAGTCCTATATTAACCCTCCCACCTCACGAAATCGGGATGACTCCTCCTTCACCTTCTCTCCCTCGGCCTCCAACCTAGCCAATGACATACCTTCGGTCCAAGATTCCTCCTCAAGCAAGGTAAGGGATCTTGCTTGCTTGCCTTCATTTTTAGGAACCTTCTTTTTATACTCCCGATGTATATATATACAGTTTATATATATATATACTTAAATGTAAGCCCTTAGATTTGCATTACCTTCAATGGATTTTCTGTCATGTTTTTAGTATGGTGCATATTGGAGGGTGTTTTCATGTTTTGATTTCCTTTTGAGAAACCCATACCATTATATACTCGGTATATGTATATGGTTTTTATATGCATATATGTACTACAAACCCTTCTGTTTGTAATACCATCAAAAGATTTTTGTCTTGAATTATTAATAGGGTTATATATATAAGAATATTTATAAAATAAATAAAAAACGATTCAGTTTTTGCACAAAAAAAGGGAAACCCAAAACTCATACTTACACATATATGTGTATATACAATTTTGTGTATATATATAAATATGTGAACACATAGAACCCAAACCCTTTGGTTTAGGGTATCTAAGATCACTCGGTAGATTATACTAAGTAATATATGTATATTGAGGTTGCATTTTTAACCGAAGATTACAATATATTATTTATGTAATCATAATATATATATATATATATATAAAACTAATCATTTCTTCATGTCTATGCATTCTTTCAAAATGAGACAGTATGAATTTAGGGGATGAATGCCAACCCTTTAACGATAATTTGGATTCAATCTAGGCCATTGGATTAGGTACATTTATGTAGTAGTATTAAACCAAAGTTTGTCACATGTTTATGTATTTATAGTTTTATGAATATTAAACCCTCTTAGAAGTTTTTGGATCTTAACTAAAATAAAATTAAGGGTTTTTCAGAACTCATGAAATTTTAATGGCCTTGTTTATTTAGTACATTCTTGGTGAATATATGATGAGATGTGTATATAATTATATGTAAAGTCCAATACCCATATTTTTAATGATGTTTACCAGGACTTACTTTATGTTGTGATACATATGTTATTTTAATAAAGGATAATTTTGGTGTTACTAAACCAACATGTATTTTGTATATATGTGCACACAGATCAGCATGATTTATTAAAGAAGTTTATTTGACGTTGCCCATGATGCATTTTATGATAAAGTGTATATTTTGGCTTGATTAATATGTATTAGAGGATTTAAGATTTCTGGGATCATGTCATCATGTGTGTTCATTTATTGACTTTTCATACTTTGGTGAATGTTACTAATTAATCAAGTTATGGTTTAATTTCTTTAGCTCCTATTTATCACCATAACTAATGGAAAAAGTTTTCTTTAAGCTTCCCACTTCCATGGAATAATAATTTTATAGATTCATCATTTATTATATCACCATTTTATATTCTTCAGTAATTAGCTTATGTGAAAAGAATGTTTTACTAAACTATGTATGCCTTGGAATAGTTATAGACATATTTTGCAATGTTTACTGTCATATCATGTATTATCAAAATATGTGGTGGTTCATTTTTTTATTTTAGTTATTATTGTATATAATTCATACTGACGACATATCACTAAATGAACTACGAAATTAGATTACCCAAAGGGGTATGGAACACCTTGGGTAATATGAAAATGAATGAGTTATTCAAGGTGGTATGAGACATCATGAATATACAAACCATTTAAGTAAATCATGACGATGTGGCTCACATGATGTTAAAGACAAATTTAAGGGTGCGCCCTGATAGCACTCCAATGCATTGGGTAAAGAATTAATATCTAGAGATGACCAATTTAATGACACCTTTGGGATGGACCTTGGTAATGTTTTCAAATGACACCTTGGGGATGAACCTTGGTGATATGGAAATGATTGTCAAAGATTAAATGTTGATGCCACATAATTCATGTTATGTAACATGTTCTTTTCATGATAAAATGTTTATTATTTTACGACTAATTTCTTTATTCTTTTATAAAGTTCATATTTCACTGGTATAAGTTGGATCATGATTGTGAAATAGTAACCATCAAATAAAAATGTAAGTTTTTTCCTTTATGCGCAACTCTGATTATGAATTACTCTTAACTGTTTGATTTTATGCTTAAGTAATCACATGTCTTACATGTTTATGATTACTCCTTCGAGAAATTTCACATGGGTCTCATATATTTCTTGAAACTATTGAGCATTTTGATGTTATGTATTACAGTTTTCCTTAAGAAACTTATTTTTAAACGAATGATTTCAAAAAGTTGCACTGTTTTATTTTTAAAACCACTTACTGAGTATTTCAATGACCACCCTACATTTTGATTTAAATTTTTAGGTATTAGCTTTTAAAAGATGAATCGTTTCAGAAGTTGTTGGTTTCCGAGACCCCAAACTGCACAGGTTCCTTGTATGGGCCATGATGTGTAGCTTACGAGTTCATATTTTATAGCAACACATCACGTTCAGAAGGCACTGGCTCCTAGGTTTCTTGGGTCGAGTGACTACATTACTCATTATCCACAATTTATGGGTAAAACATTATCCCTCCATCAAATGATAGGATTATCAATAAGTAAATTTCAAATAATCCATATAGCATTTAATGCCTTGGAGGTATTATATAAAATTATTTAGAATCTTACATCATTACCACAATGTTAATATACACTAAAGTTGCAATTACCATATGATGTTAATCTACATGGAAGACAACAATATCACAAGATGTTATAATGCATGGAATAATTCTTGCCGCATGATATTAAATGGCATGAAAGATGTCCCTACCACATGGTGTTGAACTATATAGAGAATGTTTCTTCATAAATTATTAACTACACATGATATAGATATGTATAAAAGTAAGATGAAGTACTCCCATACCCTTTTATATATGAAAGTCATCCACAATGAATTATTCTTTGAGGAACTACTAGTGTATAGAATCCCGTCTTTTTATAACATAAACTTTCATTTCATTACACAAAACTGAGGATCTTTAAGGTTTAGTGTCTTGGAAGCCAGGAACATAATACATGAAAAGATCAAAAAACACTCTTCTTAAAAACTTGAAAGGATTCTACTTAAGTTCATCCTAGGTTCATTACTAAATCTCATAACCTGGGGACATACATCAAAAGAAAGGGTGAGCAGAAGACCCAATAAGGGAAACAAGAGAAACATTTTACATGAGAACTTGAGATACTTCAATAAGGACATGAAAAGAACTTTAAGGCATGAGAAAGAAATCATGAGGCATTTCATAATAAAAATAACATTTTTTCATAACTTGAAGATGTGGCTGCAACATTTAATATTGACAATCGTTTCGTTTCACCAAGGTCCATCCCCAAGGTGTCGTTAAAAATTACCAAGGTTATTCACCAAGGTGTCGTTAAAATGGCCATCTCTAGAGATTAAGTCTTTACCCAATGCATTGGAGTGCTATCAGGGCACAACCTTAAATTTTCCTTTATTATCATGTGAGACACATATATCATCATCAAACATTTCATAAATAACCCATATAGCATAAAATAAATGGGTTTCATTTCATAATCACAACGTTTTAAAAACTGCTTTAAAGACATGATCTTTACGTCACTTTAAACCCACGGAAAGGGAAAGCGGGTATCATGTATGTAAATACCAAAATTTAAAATAGAACATTTTGATATATATGTGAATACCCTTTTAGAAATAATAGATTTTAGTATTCACTTTATAACATAAAATAATTTTTAGAAAAGAGAGAGGCATTTTGAGATGAAAATTCTGCAGCATAACGGCTATGTTACAAGGTTTTTAGAAAACATTGAAAAGAGAGGGGACATGGGTCAAACATTCATAAATGACCCATAAAACAGTAGAGGGACAGAATATAAAGTATTTAAGAACATGGTAATGAAATTTGAAAATATACCATATGAAATGAAGAACATGAAAGGAAGACAAAAATAAGATTTCTCTTATGAAAATTCAGCAGCCTAACAGCGTTACATAAACTTCAACCAAAACTGAATTGATGATGTCAAATAGGGTCTCTCATCATATGAACATAAAAGATCAGTATGATAGATATAGAGATCATACCCCAACATAATAAAAAGGAACTTGCAAGACTTGACATGGAATTAGAACTTTGAAAAGGAGAAGGTTGAAAGAATCCCTTAAAAGTTTGGCAGCCTAACGACATCACTTAAACTTCAACAAAATGAATTGATGAGATAAAATAGGGTCTCTCATCATATGAACATAAGAGTCCAGAATTATAGATATAGGGATCATACCCCAACATAACAAAAAGGAACTTGAAAGAACTGACATGAAAGTAGAACTTCAAAACAGGAAGGGTGGAGAACCACTTAAAAATTCGGCAGCCTAACGACGCCACTTAAAACTTCAAAATACTGAATTGAAGAGATAAAATGGGGTCTCTCATAATATGAACATAATATTCCAGTATTATAGATATATAGATCATACCCCAACATAACAAAAAGGAACTTGAAAGACTTGACATGAAAGTAGAACTTGAAAAACGAGAAGGGTGAAAGAATCCCTTAAAATTTCGGCAGCCTAACGGTGCCACTTAAACATTATTAAAACGAATTGATGAGAGCAAGGGGGGTCTCTCATCATATGAACATGAAATGGGAAGTAGTATGAATATAAAAGAACATCCTCCAACATAAGAATATGGAGCATAAAAGAAATGACATAAAAGAGATTACTTGAAAAGAAAGAGAGAGGTCGGATCCCTTACCTTAAAATGTAACTCTTAAACCTCAAAGGTTGGGACCTTAAGGGCTTGGGGGAACCTTGGGAGGACTCCTTGGGAGGTAATGAGACCAGAACTTCGTTGGGGAAGAGTGGTGAGTCGAATGGATGAGAGGAGGGCTTGGTATTTATAGGGAGAGTGAGGGGACAAGGCATTAATGGACAAGGGACACCTCACATGTGCTTTTCTCAAACCCATGTGCTCTCCCTTGGCATTTACCATGGAGTTAGGCCACATGGGGCCCCCAAAACAATAATTCATCACCCTTGGCCGCCCAACTCTTAAAATATCTCATGACATCATCATGACACAGCTATGATGTCATTAAACATACCGAAACCCTAAAACTGCATTTTTACTATTCACTAAAAATTCAACTTTCTCAGAAAAATCCCAAAATCTCACACTAACAAAATATCAATGCTCTGATTTCAAAAATGAACTCCATTTTATAAAAATAATTTTCTTAATATTTTTAAATTTATTTTTAAATAAATACACTATTCACCGAAAATTCATTTTTTCAGAAAAAACCCCAAAAATTACCATAACATAATATCGGTGCTCTGAGTTCAAAAATGAAATCTATTTTATAAAAATAATTTTCTAAATATTTTTAATTTAATTTTTAATTAAAAAACACTATTCACCCGAAAAAACTAATACTTGAATAATAATTTATGAAACAGTTATTTAACCATTTTATTGAATCACATTACTTAATCAAGGTGCCTAGATTATTTTAAAACTTTCTTTAAGTGAGATTACTAATCCATTTGGTCATATTACTAATCCTAATCATAAAATCACTATTCATAATTTACTATTCATCAAAAATCAAGTTGATCTTATTAGACTCCAAATTTCGTACTGAACATAATTGTAGAAGACCATCTTTTGAAAATCATTACACATTTTTAATTGTTTAAGGTTTACATAAACATTTTTAAAATATCTTTTTTCTAAAATTCATCAAAAATATGCATTCTATATTTATCCGGTCATTTGAAAATTCATAAACATCATCATAATAAGAAATCCCAATTTTTATTTAAAACAAGGATTACACAAGGCAGTTATGGTCTCGTTACATAGCCCCTTATAATACCAGCATAGGACCTAAGAGTAAGGTGTGCTAGGGTGATAGAATCTTGGGGCGGCTCAGTCAATATTGCCCGAGTAGTAATTTCTATCAGTTTGAACTTCTCACGAAGACGATTCCGTTCTAGCTTCACATGATGAAGTTCGGCTTGGATTTGGTCCAGAGCAAAGCCCAATGGTGCTACCTCCTTCCCAAGCTCTGTTAGATGAGCTTCGATCGGTCCAAGACTACTAGGTGAGGCCATCAAATCTTCTTTCTATAATAATTAACCAAGATTACTTATATTTAGAGACAATAATCAAAACATTTTGTTCACAGCGGTCATATTGACCGATGGTCATATAACAGTCAAAACCCACTGGTGTCATTTTAATTATAATCATGTTTATCAAATAAAACATTTTTGTTGAGTATAAAAATAAAATAAAATAACACATGAAATAAGGGAACAAGATTTATTCAAAATTTCGGGCCGTTACAATCTTCCCCCCTTAAGAAATTGCGTCCTCGCAATTTTTAAAATTGGGTTTTGAAATTTCATTGAAAGTCCCACATCGGAAAAAGAGTCAGTAACACCATTACTTTAAAAGAAAGAAAAGGAAGTAAAAAGGCCACCCGATTTTACTCATACTAGGATTCCATGTAGGAAACATGGACATGGAGGAGAAAACAAAGGGTCACGTCCTAAAGGAGAGTGATAGAAAACATGATTAGGAGGAAGTTAACCACCAGAAAATCCCAAAATTATGATGTGTGTAAGTGGTATTTGATTACCTAGTAGGAAACGTAAACCAACAACATTTTTGTTTTACGTTCCTTTTCATAACTTTGAGGAATTCATTTACAACATAGAACAAAAACATAAGGAAATATATCTACCTTCATGTAGAGTTTCATACATTAATAAGTTTCTACCAAAACTAATCTTTTCCCCAAATGATGAGCATTCAAAACTACTTGGTCTCATCAAAACACAAGAATCATCTTCTAGAGAATCACATAATCTGCAAAATATCAACTATATATTTCTTTTATCTTTAAACATTATCCCAAAAATAGAAAGGGTAAGGTAAAACAACTCTCCAAAAAGAATCCCATAGGAATGGAAACTACTTTTAAATCTTCAAAGTTCCATGGTACTACCCAAAGTTCATCATAGTCTATTCCATACATAATGGTCCTTAAGATTCCTCAAAATAAACCAAACTAAGATTAAAACCCAAATACAAGAAGGATTTGATAACATAGTCTTCCAAAATAAACTTCATTGTTCATCTCCAAACAACATCAACCACTCCTAACATCTTATAATAAAAGTATCTAACCTAAACATATTTTACCCAAGATAGGTTAATTATTCCCATAAGTAACCTAAATTACTATAAGTCCACCTTAAATTCATCGATTCTTCAAAATATAAGTCAACCTTACTCCTCAATGAAAATACCGTAGTAATCTATTTACCTCGATCATATAGGGTCCCCAAAATAGTGAACGTCTTCCAAAACAATAATCATATTTTAATCCCCTAATCATCCCTATCATATTAATACGACAATCATCGCATTTCCTATCACATTGGTTGTTGGGACATGTTCTTCCATTTCCCACCATTAACTAAAAAGAGAAAGCATAATTAGGGGCTTAAATACTTAACCAATAATCCTGAAAAAGAGCTTAAATCATATAAGGATAACTTGTAGAAGAAAAGTATAACCTAACTTGTGATCCCCTAGGTTCCAATATAGGTTATCCATGATCATATATTCTTATGTGAATCTTTGTTCCTTTAACAATAGTTCATACTAAGCTTATGAATTTACCAAAGAATATCCCCCGGGAGTGTCGTAACCAAGAGTGTAGCAAGGCCCGTTGTCGTGTACCAGTTCCCGTTCGAGTCTAGCTCAAAGCGGTGTTTTCAGGTTTTACCCCTATGTACATATGTGCCAGATCCACCTCTACCTGCTCGTACCCAGACAGGGATGTATTTGCTTGGAAACCCTTTACTCAATACTCACCAAAATACTAGGAAGATTTCCTATATTTAAACTTTTCTATAGGGTTCTTCCTAAAGTTTTCATATCCTAATTTCCACAAATAACTAAACCATCCTTTGATACCAACTATAGCATCCCGTCTTTTTATAACATAAACTTTCATTTCATTACACAAAACTGAGGATCTTTAAGGTTTAGTGTCTTGGAAACCAGGAACATAATACATGAAAAGATCAAAAAACACTCTTCTTAAACACTTGAAAGGCTTATACTTAAGTTCATCCCAGGTTCATTACTGCATCTCATAACCTGGGGAAATACATCAAAAGAAAGGGTGAGCAGAAGGCCCAATAAGGGAAACAAGAGAAACATTTTACATGAGAACTTGAGACACTTCAATAAGGACATGAAAAGAAGTTTAAGGCATGAGAAAGAAATCATGAGGCATTTCATAATAAAAATAAATTTTTTTCATAACTTGAAGATGTGGCTGCAACATTTAATATTGACAATAATTTCCTTTCACCAAGGTCCATCCCCAATGTGTCGTTAAAAATTACCAAGGTTATTCATCAAGGTGTCGTTAAAATGGTCATCTCTAGAGATTAAGTCTTTACCCAATGCATTGGAGCGCTATCAGGTCGCACCCTTAAATTTGCCTTTATTATCATGTGAGCCACATATATCATCATCAAACATTTCATAAATAACCCATATAGCATAAAATAAATGGGTTTCATTTCATAATCACAACGTTTTAAAAACTGCTTTAAAGACATGATCTTTACGTCACTTTAGACCCACGAAAAGGGAAAGCGGGTATCATGTATGTAAATCCCAGAATTTAAAATAGAACATTTTGATATATATGTGAATACACTTGTAGAAATAAGAGCTTTGAGTATTCACTTTATAACATAAAATACTTTTTAGAAAAGAGAGAGGCATTTTGAGATGAAAATTTTGCAGCATAACAGCTATGTTACAAGGTTTTTAGAAAACATTGAAAAGAGAAGGGACATGGGTCAAACATTAATAAATGACCCATAAAACAGTAGAGGGATAGAATATAAAGGATTTAAGAACATGGTAATGAAATTTGAAAATATACCATATGAAATGATGAACATGAAAGGAAGACAAAAATAAGATTTCTCTTATGAAAATTCAGCAGCCTAACAGCGTTACATAAACTTCAACCAAAACTGAATTGATGATGTCAAATAGGGTATCTCATCATATGAACATAAAATATAATTATGATAGATATAGATATCATACCCCAACATAATAAAAAGGAACTTCCAAGACTTGACATGGAATTAGAACTTTGAAAAGGAGAAGGTTGAAAGAATCCCTTAAAAGTTCGGCAGCCTAACGACGTCACTTAAACTTCAACAAAATGAATTTATGAGATAAAATATGGTCTCTCATCATATGAACATAAGATTCCAGCATGATAGATATAGATATCATACCCCAACATAACAAAAAGGAACATGAAAGAACTGACATGAAAGTAGAACTTCAAAACGGGAAGGGTGGAGAACCACTTAAAAATTCGGCAGCCTAACGACGCCACTTAAAACTTCAAAATACTGAATTGAAGAGATCAAATGGGGTCTCTAATAATATGAACATAAGAGTCCAGTATTATAGATATAGAGATCATACCCCAACATAACAAAAAGGAACTTGAAATACTTGATATGAAAGTAGAACTTGAAAAACGAGAAGGGTGAAAGAATCCCTTAAAATTTCGGCAGCCTAACGGCGCCACTTAAACATTCTTAAAATGAATTGATGAGAGCAAGGGGGGTCTCTCATCATATGAACATGAAATGGGTAGTAGTATGAATATAAAAGAACATCCTCCAACATAATAATATGGAGCATAAAAGAAATGACATAAAAGAGATTACTTGAAAAGAAAGAGAGAGGTCAGATCCCTTACCTTAAAATGTAACTCTTAAACCTCAAAGGTTGGGACCTTGAGGGCTTGGGGGAACCTTGGGAGGACTCCTTGGGAGGTAATGAGACCAGAACTTCTTTGGGGAAGAGTGGGGAGTCGAATGGATGAGAGGAGGGCTTGGTATTTATAGGGAGAGTGAGGGGACAAGGCATTAATGGCCAAGGGACACCTCACATGTGCTTTTCTCAAACCCATGTGCTCTCCCTTGGAATTTACCATGGAGTTAGGCCACATGGGGCCCCAAAAACAATAATTCATCACCAATGGCTGGTCAACTCTTAAAATATCTCATGACTTCATTATGACACAACTATGATGTCATTAAACATACCGAAACCCTAAAACTGCATTTTTACTATTCACTGAAAATTCAACTTTCTCAGAAAAATCCCAAAATCTCACACTAACCAAATATCAATTCTCTGATTTCAAAAATGAACTCCATTTTATAAAAATAATTTTCTAAATATTTTTAAATTTATTTTTAAATAAATAGACTATTCACTGAAAATTCATTTTTTCAGAAAAAACCCCAAAAATTACCATAACATAATATCGGTGCTCTGAGTTCAAAAATGAAATCCATTTTATAAAAATAATTTTCTAAATATTTTTAATTAAAAAACACTATTCACCTGAAAAAAACTAATACTTGAATAATAATTTATGAAACAGTTATTTAACAATTTTATTGAATCACATTACTTAATCAAGGTGCCTAGATTATTTTAAAACTTTCTTTAAGTGAGATTACTAATCCATTTGGTCATATTACTAATCCTAATCATAAAATCACTATTCATAAATTACTATTCATCAAAAATCAAGTTGATCTTATTAGACTCCAAATTTCATACTGAACATAATTGTAGAAGACCATCTTTTGAAAATCATTACACATTTTTAATTATTTAAGGTTTACATAAACATTTTTAAAATATCTTTTTTCTAAAATTCATCAAAAATATGCATACTATATTTATCCGGTCATTTGAAAATTCATAAACATCATCATAATAAGAAATCCCAATTTTTATTTAAAACAAGGATTACACAAGGCAGTTACGGTCTCGTTACGTAGCCCCTTATAAAACCAGCATAGGACCTAAGAGTAAGGTGTGCTAGGGTGATAGAATCTTGGGGCGGCTCAGTCAATATTGCCCGAGTAGTAATTTCTATCAGTTTGAACTTCTCGCGAAGACGATTCCGTTCTAGCTTCACATGATGAAGTTCGGCTTGGATTTGGTCCAGAGCAAATCCCAATGGTGATACCTCCTTCCCAAGATCTGTTAGATGGGCTTCGATCGGTCCTAGACTACTAGGTGAGGCCATCAAATCTTCTTTCTATAATAATTAACGAAGATTACTTATATTTAGAGACAATAATCAAAACATTTTGTTCACAGCGGTCATATTGACCGATGGTCATATAACAGTCAAAACCCACTGGTCTCATTTTAATTATAATCATGTTTATCAAATAAAACATTTTTGTTGAGTATAAAAATAAAATAAAATAACACATGAAATTAGGGAACAAGATTTATTCAAAATTTCGGGCCGTTACATAGTGGGTTTATGCCAATCTTTTCTAGACATGTAGCGATGCTCGAATCTCCAATCCTAGGTCCATCCACAATATAATTGAAAAAATACCCCCTCTTCGAGTGTGGGTTAGAACCACATAGGGAAGATCCAATTCTAGAACTACATGTGGATTTATTTCTATCATTACAGGAAACAGATGGATTCCTAGATCTCCAAATCATGGGTGAAGCCAAAATATAAGTGAATAAATACCCCCACCCTACTCATGGGTCAGTCTTGCATACGGAATTTTCTAGTAATGAATTGATTATGGCTTGATTTTTATATCAAAAGATACATAGTGAAAAATAGATCATAGATCATAGGTCCAGTTAAAACATAAGTAGAAACAATATTACCTCCATGCATATGGGTTCAGCAAACACCTGGAATTTTCAATTCAACAACTATGCATTGATTGATTCGTATTTATTATAAGATATGTAGTGATGACCATATGTCCAATACTACATCCATCAAAGAAATATGTGAAACATATAGACCCTCCTTTTCTATGGGTCAAACCTATGGAATGGATTTATATTCAATAAATATGTGTGGATTGATTAATTTTTTGCATTAGATACACAGTGTCAGTCAAGTCTCTAATATTCTATCCAACCAAAATATAAAAAATCTTCCCCTCCAGGCATATGGGTCAGAACTGGGTAGGAAATTTTCATAAAATAACTATATGTGGCTTGATTCATGTTTACATTGGATACACAATAATGCCCATAGAAATATTCATGGATCCATATTCAATATAAATTGGCATAAATGTTCCCATATGTATTGTTTAGACATACACAATGGAATTGTTCATTCAATAACTATATGTGGATTGATTCCTTTTTTTCTACAGGAAATGTAGTGATACCCAGATCTCAAATCCCCGATCTATCCAAAATATAAAAGAAAAAAATGATTCTTATTTGTGTATGTTTTTATCATGAATAAGTTATTTTCCTTTCAAGAACTATGGGTGGTTTGACTCCTATTTCTACAAGATACGTAGTGAGGCCCATATTTGAAATCCAAGGTCCAACATAAATATAAATAAAAAATTGTTTCCCCCTGAATATGGTTCAGAATTGAATTGGGAATTTTCTATTCTAGAAATATGTGTGGTTGGATAATTGTTTCTATTGGATACCTAGAAACACCAAGATTCGAAATCCTATTTCAAACCATAACATATACTAAACTTCATCCCTCTATTCATATGGGCTAGATCAATACAGGAAACATTCTCAAAATTATTTGTGTCTTGATTCATATTATCATAGGATACATAATGATTACTAGATTTTGATTCTTTGGCCCAATTATAATATGATTAAAATTCCCTCTCCTGACATAGATACTAAATAAGTTTGTGGAATTTTTCATCTCAAAACTACACATGGCTTGATTGGTGCCATCACATGATTTTGTAGTGATGTTAGGGTCATCAATTCCAAGCCCACCCATGAGTTACCATCACTACAAATAATTTCTAACTCTATGATTCAAATATATGTAAAGGTTATATTCTATATTAAATTATGGAAATATCTAAATATTCCCTTTTATAGTCTATTGCTTGACATAATCAACTTCTTATTCATCCCTTTTATCACAAAATGAGCATGAATCATGGAATCATAGTGAATCTTGAAATCTACTATAACCAATGATATAAAAACATGATTTGTATATGGAATTAAATTCAGGTCACAAGCCATTAAAATACACAAATACATCTTAGTTTAATAACATTAAACTATATAAAAACGTCAATATCGTAAGATTTTAAACTACTTGATAGTTTCATTATCACATGAAATTAAACTATATGACACGACGTCTTTACTCTAAACAAATCATCCCCTTAATGATTTTTTATTCAATAATTTATTTCATTTTCCATTCACCTCAAAATTGTTCAATAAATTTTGGTGTAACATTTAGGGTTCTCAAATCCTTCTTGTCCCTTGTGTTCTCCATGAACTAGGTTTATATCATTAATACCTGAGTTGAAGCCATCCAATTCATCAAGTTGATATTCTTATCTTGGAACCCCATAGACCATAGGGTTCCCTGATATTGGTTCCCCCCAAAATAAAATTGGGAAAAATGATTGGTTAATTGAAAGGGAAACCACCAGGATTCAATTTTGAATAATGTAATGCCTCTGAGATTGGGCCTACTTAGTGTTTTCGTCTGAGATGATAGATCCCCCTCAAACCCAGGAGTTACTATAATAACTATAGGGAATATGGTTTTCCACCACTATTAATGGTTAAAACATACACACTAGGTTCCACCTCTAGTTGACTCAAGGATTATTGGCTTATGATTTACACTTATAAATAAACAACTATTCATGAAGATTAAATTACCCATTATTTTACAAATCTATACATCATAACCATTTTTAAAGAAAGATTATAATATCTTATTTTTATATCCCTTCATCTTGGGTATTAATTTTCTATGAATACCCAATTTCCATGAGTCAGTAATCATTCTTAGTATCATATCTTAGTCTTTTGATGTAAAATAGTATGAAAATGACATAGTAATATTATTATATACTACATGAAATATTTATATCCTCATGACATTAAATTTCACAATGATGTACATGCTGCATGACATTAAACTGTATGACAAGAGGTCTTCACATTGAACAAATAATGACATCTATTGATTATGTATTTAATTATTGAATGTCTTATCATTGTCATAATGTGTTCAATACACATTGGTGTGACCATTATGTTTCATGAATCATTATTGAATCTTAATTTTTCTGAAAACCATTTTCATATCTTTTATACCAAAACTAACACCAACCAATTCCTAAAGATGATTTTTTTATATTGTAACCCCATGAACACTAGGATCCTTTGTGCTTGGTCCTCCCCAGTATAAAACTAGTAATTGTTATAGGTTAATCCAAAGGGAAACCACTTGGATTCAATCACAAATAATTAAATACAATAAATCTTTCACCTATTGGATATTTTTTTCCTAAAAGAGAGGCCCTCAACATAAACATTAGGGGATATAATCCAAACTATATAGAATATGGATTTATAATGTTATTAATGGCGGACTCATACCCATTAGTTTACACCAACAGTCAACTTGGGTATTTATGGGTTATGGTTTACACTTAACATAACCCAAATATTCAAGTGGATTCAAAAAAACTCTATGTTACACATATGTAAATCATAATAATTATCAAGATATGATTATAATATCATATTATTTAACCCCTTCATCTAGGGGTATGAATCCTATGAAAATATATGATTCCCTCATGTTAGTCATTCTTCATAGTGATATGTCCATGTTTGATGAATTTAAACTCCAAGATATTGTCTTAATCACACGATTCTTAACAAAATAACATATGGTCTATCCCATAATACTTAAAATTTCATATATTTGGACTTCCTATCCATGCATCCATTCCAAGGAGGAATCCTTGACCCACTTACCAGAATGAAATTTGAAAATACCATTTACCTACATACGATCCCAAACTATATAGATTCCCCTTAGTCTTCCATGATATTGAGAATCACTAAGGTAAGGAATGAAATTTCATGTTAAATTCAGGTAATTCAGATATATGTAGAGGGATATCCTTAAAATACATTACTATGTAATGGTTTTTTCCATAGAAATATTCATCGGGAAAGCTCAAGAACCTCATACGTAAAACTTGAACTTCCTTTGATTAAGGATGGATGAGTCCTATAGAATTACTTCTCATATGTATGAATGAGATCCATATACATAATTCATTAAAATGAAATTGATCTATGAAATATATACTCTAGTACATGGCTACACACCAATAATCTCATGAAAGTATAAAGATTCCTTTCACATATAAATTCCCCAGAGTAGTGAAAAACGTCCTTAAGAACATGTTTCGTAATTTCACATTGGTACCAATAACATTAAAATATGACATTAATATTTATGGAATACATAGTTATCAAATAATATTAAAATTCATAGTAGATGTTTCCCCACTGGATGTTACTAAAAAAGAAGAAACCATCATCCACCATCACTCATTTTTAAAGGATCACAAGCGCCCAATAATAGTCATCCTATGTTTAGGGTACTTCCTCCATCTTTTCAATATACTCAATCTATAAACCACATTTCAGGTATTGAGTTTCCATTAACACAACAAACTATCCATGTACATTAGTAAAGGAAATCTGGTTTTATTTGAACCATTTCTATAATATGCATGTATGCCACTAGATCATTCATATGAGCACTTTGATTACAATAAAATTTGTCTCTTCCTTAAAAGGGGTTTCTAATCCTGATGATTCTGGACATCATCACAGTGGCACTATTCACTATAGAGTGATTCATGATAATCCTCGACATTACTATACCATACCATTATGCATGATTCAATAAACGTGATCTATAGTTTACCTCACCATCATCCTCCAATTATGAATTTATTGGACTACTTATGACTATGGGAATCACAATGAGGTTGTTTTGTATGTCTTTACTCATATATAGTTCACATGCATCATAACATTGAACTATATTCATTTTGTTTGAAGTTGTATAACATTAAATATTATCAATTAATGGTCTAAATCAAAATACATTAAACTACTAGTAAAAGAGACATAAAACATATCTAGATGAAAAGAAAAATAGTTTCATTTGATAAAAATTTGTTCCTCCCTTTAATAAAATCATTATCTTTAGAGTTTAGGAAACTAATAGAGAATAAATAAATAAGGAACAAAGCTCATGGGGATCATCATTTTGCCCTAGTAAGAGATGATCAATTGTCACTGGACTCCCCTTGTTCCAAAAAAAATTTATAATAATGATTTGTCAGAACATCTCACAGGATAACCTATTCACTAGGTTGTGACATGACATTTAGGGTTTTTGAACCCATCAAAAATATTATATTTTCCACAAATCAACTTTATGACAACCTATTCTGAGTTGACACACACCCATTCCATGAGATGATATAATTCACCTAGAACCCCATGTAATAGAATAATTTACCTTTGTTTTTCTCTACAGTGTATTAGTAATAGGGACTGATTTATCTGTAGGGCCCCCATTAGGATTCATTGGAGAATAATTAAACACTTTAAAGGTTGATCCTACACGTTTCATTAATCTCAGAGTAGTGGTACCCCTTTAATAAATGAGATATTGTCATGTATATATGTGATATTGGTTTCCACCATTATTACGCGTCATCCTATACCCAATAAACACCATTTTCAATTGACTCAGGTATTCCTAGAACATGATTTTAAATCCCATACCAGGCTATTCAATAGGATTAGAAATCCTAGACATTACGTCACCATGTATTTTACACCTTCTCGAAGATGTAATGTAATATATGATTCTTTATCCATTTTGTCGACCGAACCACATTACTCAAAAATGAAGAAGGTAATTAATGTGCTTCTGTAATACCATATACCTCTCTGGTCCATTAATTATAGAAAATTCATAGTTTTAAGTGTTCTGGGAGGCCGAGGTGACTTATTTCAACACATTGTAAAATTTTACAGTTTTCCAATGGTGTGTTAGAATCGATGTGTTAGAACTGTGAGTCAGGGCCAATGTGTCAGAATGGTGAGTGAAAATGGTAGATCACAATTATATCTCGAACCGGTGACTCAAAATGGATACTCATGATGGTAGATTACACTAGTGAATCATGAATGTAGCTCCCACTAGTGATTTGTGATGGTAGATTTCACTGGTGACTAACATTGGTGACTCACATCAGTGACTCATGATGGTAGATTGCACCGTTGACTCATAGTAGTGACTTGTGATGGTATGTCTCACTAGTGACTCGCATTGGTGACTCAGGATGGAAACTAGAACTGGTGACTCACACCGATTACTTGTGATGGTAGATCACCCCAATAACTCACACCAATGACTCGCTTAGTGACTCGCATCGATGACTCATCTAATAGTGATCCAGGCTAATTTTTTCACTTTTGAGGTCTTTCTTAGACATAAAATGTGTTTAATTTCATATTTAAGTTGTTTTGGTTCCTTTTCAATGGTTTTGGGTCATATCGTTAAATTACTAAGAGTCTGGGGGATTTCAATTTGTCAAAGAACATTATCTTGACCAGGTCTGAATATAATGGAAATTTAAATGTATCTAAAGAACTCCTCTGTTTAGATTAAAAAAATTACCAAACATCTTCTAACCTTGTTCTTAATTATTATATTCCCCTAGTATGAGATTCCCCATATTATTCTACCCCATGGAGTTGTACAATTGTTTTCTATCCCAAGGACCATGTTTTCCTCAAGGAATTTTTCTTTTATATGCGCGCGCCTGCTTTTCCTCAATAAAGAAGAAATTATTTCTTCTTCTTCTTATACATAGGTTTCCTTAATCCCTCTATATTCTGAATCATTTAGGGTGGGTGTATGAATGTTTCACATGAAAATATAGTTGAATGAAAAATTATATATAGATAATTAAATCAGTTTAATATCAATAAATAGGGGCTCGAGAAATGTGATTCATGATATGCTTGTTATTTTTTATGGTTGTTATTTTGATATGTATGGGTTAACTACCCACTAGAATTAATGGTCGTTGGGGGTATTCTTTGTGAATGGGATGTCCTATAGAATGAATGTATTTTTTGGTTTTTCATTCAGTGATTATATATGAAATTTTATAACCACATATACCTGACTAATAAATGGATACCCCAGGATCATAACTTTTTTGATAACCTTAGAAGTTAACAACTGGAATTAACGCTCAAATGAGTTATTAAATTTGAATATCATTTCCTTGGATTGTGTGGTGGTGTAGCTATGAGAAAGTTTTTTTGTTGTGGAATCGATGAGTAGACTTTTGTAGTAGGGATTCCTAGAATGGTTTTGATGAAATGTGTTTCTAGTCGAATCTTTGATTTTGGGGCTCAATTTGTTGTGAGGATGGATTGGAAAAAATGAAATTGAAGAATGATAATGGTAGTGGTTGGTATGTTTAATTCACATGGAGATTCCCCATGTTGGTCTTTGGTAGTGTTTATCATTTTGTGATGTTCTTGGATGTTACACAGATAGTAATGGAATAAATGAATTGATTAATTGTGATTAAATAATTTTAATCGTTAATCAATTGTCTTAGAGTATAAAATGGGTTTGTGGGTTTTTGTGTTATGTTTTCCATTTTAGAGGTAGTGGTAAGAAGGTTGTAGTCGTAATTTGGTTGGATGTTGTGATTTCGTAGGATGGGATTGAGTGTTTAGTATCATATATGTATATATTTCTGTTTACTTTTTGATTTCTATATTCACCCCACCATAGATGATCACTATGTTCTGAACACCCATGTCATCATGGGGGAGGGTGTCTTTCCAAAACATCATTGTGGGAGGATTTATGGATGGAGACATTTTGTTCCCTACTCCTTCTTTCGAGCAGTGATATCCCATGATTCTTTGTGCGGGTTGTGGTTTCCAAAGCCTGGGTATATGCAGGTGAGTTGTGATTTCCTATGTGTGTGTGGGTGAGTTGTGATTTCCAAGGTTTCTTCAGGATGAGATGTGTTGGGCTTTCCCATTTGTGTTCAGGATGAGTTGTGTTGTGCTTTCTCATGTGTCTTTGGGATGAGGTGTATTATGTAGCATAGGTGTCAACGAGATTGATGTAGTTCTGAGGTTCATGTGTCTACAGGCAGGATATGGTTGTGAGGCCCAGGTGTGTCCGACATGATATGGTTGTGAGGCATAGATGTATGCAGGTGGGATGTGGTTTGATATGTTCAGAAGAAGTGGGAGCGCTATGATGTTTTTTGTTTGGTGTGAGAGTGTCTACTTAGTGGTAAATTGGTGTGTAGTACCCTACTATCGATGTACTTTATATTATACTACATGAATTGTGTTATTTTGTGAGCATGCCTTGCTGAGGTTGGGGTGCTTAGTATGCCTACTTAGGTGATATTTTGGAACAGATTATTTCTCATGGGATCATTAGTATGCTTCCTTCACATGTTCTTGAATGTCATAGGTTTTTCTACTAAGTATACTTGTATGTGCACCCTATGTTTATAAAACTACTTTATGGTTTGTTGGAGGACTACAAGGAGTGTGCTCAGTGTTAACAATTCAGACTTTAGGACATTTGTAGTGTCACAGTTTAGCATTGCTTTTGGTACTCACTTTAATGTATTATTTCTTTAGTAACAATCTTATTTTAAACATGCATGTGCTTTGGAGTTTTTAATTAATATATATATATATATCATAGAGTTGTTTTGGGGTGAAAAATATTATCCCCAAATACTTTTTCTTTTAAATGTAAATTCCGCCAATTTTTTGATATTTTATACCATTGGTGATATTCTCCACCACGGGGCCTATAGTGGTGACACTGAAGGGAAATTATTTCTCTTTCTCCATTTCCATCTCATGAGGGGAATCTGTGGAGGTAGGGGTCATTAAAAAATGATATCAGATGTGATGGTTGAGAGATAGATGGAGTTTTGAGTTAATCATAGTGAGGATTACTTGGGTTGGTATAGAAACGGTGTTAGGTGAACTTGGTTCATGAAATAATAAAATGAACACCGGCTAGGACAAGTGATTTTAGGTCCCATTGTGATCCAATGAAAGGAAATGGTTGTTACAAAATGACCAAGTGAGGCTACATCATATTCATAGTAGAGACCCTATGAAAGGTACATGAATCAAAACGAATTGGGAACTTATTTGAATCAGGGGATTTGGTAAATTTAAAATGAATAATAATTTAAATGAGTTAAAATGAATATATAATTAAATTCCATACTATTCGTGCAGAGGAATTATTTGCTTTCCTATTAACTATGGTTGTCTGTTGTCACCTATGTGTGGCTCAGGTAGTTGAGGACCAGCAAGATGATCCGGTTGATCAGTGGAGGGTTGATCCATTAGAGGAGGATGACTAGTAGTAGAGAACATTACAATATTTATATCAGTAGGCCCTAGTAATTTACAAGGAAAGTGTCTCAAACAAATTGATTCAGAACTAGCTCAAGGATCTTCATATTACCTTTAGTTTAATTCGAGCTCTGATGGAATAATGGGTTCCTTTGGTAGTGAGTCAGATGTTCGGAGTTGTATGCTAGTGGTGAATTTTGTACTTGGGGGAGAGGAAGGATGCTAAAAAAATTTGTTCAACTTTCTAAAGGATTTTCTATAAGATTTCCTTTCATCGACTATAAAGGTTGAGAAGAGGTTGTAGCTACTCCCCCTTCAACATGAGAGTATGAGAGTGTGGGAATGTGGGATCCAGTTCAAGGATCTTCTTATTTCCACCCTGATACACTATATAGATGAGGATTCTCATGTAAGACATTTATTGGAGGCCCTTCATCCTTCAATCTAGTATGATGTTACTCTTTTTTGGTTTCCAATGTATATGGGGGTTCAGAAGAAGGCATAGGTAATCACGAAGATGCACTCACGAGGAGGTCTACCAAGGGAGGGGAGCTACCATAGTTCATCGAGAGTTAGGGATGTTAGTGGATGATCTTATGCACTGGGACATATGATGTTTTTAATGGAATAAAGGAGACCCCAATAGCTTTCTTACTGACCTTCTAGTGCTTGCGGTCCTTATAACATTCCCATGGGCCAGAGGTTGTTGTGCTTTTTATGCGGGGTCTGTATCCATATTCAGAAAATGTTTCGAGTTGCCGTTCAATATCAGTATGTTAGAGGTGGATATGTTCAGCCCCATCCTAAGTAGTAGTTTCTAGACAAGCCATATGAATAGCTGGGATGACATGCTCATGCTCCCCTGAGGGGAGATTCATCATGTTAAGGTTGGTCTTTGGATGTTCCTAAGGGAAGTCAAACAGGATTTGGTCTGGGGGTGGTCATCAGTATAGGTGTAGTGGAGCTCAGCATGGTCAATTTCATGCAGCAGAGGAAATAGTTCTAGTAGGGCATGAGATATTTAGAGGTATGAATATGCTTTTTTGTACCCCTATTGTGCCTTGTTTGATTCTAGTTCTTTTCACTCCTTTATGGCACCTGGTCTAGCCCATGCTCTGAGACTATACATAAAGAGGCTTCTTGTGCCCCTGGTGATGTGTACTCTAGTCGAAGGAACAACCATTTTGCTTAATGTGTCCTGAGGGGTGTAGAAAGATGACGAGACTACATTAGTCCTGTGGGGATCTCTTCTTACTATTGTTGCAACCATACAATGTCATTCTCAACATTGAATGATTTTATTCCATGTATACTATTATTTACTGCTTTTCAAGGAGATTTGTCTTTTCAAATGTGGATGGTCAGTGTTTTTATTTCATTAGAGAGGGAGGTTTCTAGGTGGGAAGTTGATGTGTAGAGCCTCTTTATTCCTTTTTGGGTAAGATATTAATGGAATCAATAGATGTCGAGATGGTGGAATCCCCCATTTTAGTTGGGGATATCATGGATGTTTTCCCCAAGGAGTTTTTGATGCAACAACATTGATGTGATGTTCAGTTCAATATAGACATACAACCCTGTGGTTCTATGATTTTGAAAGATCCTAATCGAATAGAACCATAGGAGTTGTAGGAGTTGATGATTCAGATAGGAAATCTAATGAAGAAGTGATTTATTAGGCCCAGTGTGTCACTGTGGGTTCCTCTAGTGTTGTTTATAATAAAGGCAGATGATGGTATAAGGTTGTGCATAGAAAACATGAGGTTGAACATGGTGACATTCATGAACCGTTACCCACATCCAACGATATAAAATATTCATGAGTAGTTGAGGGTGGTGATTTAGATTTCATAGGTTGATCATCATTCTGGATATCACCGGTTGAGGGGAAAGTGGGGTGAAGTTATAAAGACTACTTTCAGATGCATGTATGTGTACTTCAAATATGTAGTCATTCAATTCAGTGTTATGAATGCACCATTTTTGTTCATGGGGCTTATGAAATCCAAATTTCATGAGTTCCTATACTGGTTCATCATTGTATTAATCGATGATATCTGGATCTACCCGAAGTCAGAAGAGGAGCATGTCGAGCATCTCAGAACTATCTTGAATGACCTTCGACGCCACCAGGTCTATGAGAAGTTGTCGAAGTGGATGTTGTAGACACAAGAGGTGAATATACATGAACATTTGGTGTCACAGTAGGGTGTGATATTAGACTCATCCAATGTAGAATCATTTTTTGTCTTGGGAAACACCAATGAATATATCTTATATTCATAGTTTGCTTGGTCTCACATGAAATTATTGGAGGTTCATACTCTATTTCTCTCGATTTGCAGCTCTATAGATAGCTCTGACCATAAAATACATTATTTTTCATGAAATGATCAGTTCTTAGCAGTGTTAAGCTAACTGAAGGGGAATTTGGTTAGTTTTATAGTGATCTGATACGTAGAGGAAGGGGTGATGTTAGAGGTGTCTTGTGTTGCATCTCATCTGGTATTGGGATGTGTCTTGATGTAGCATCATGTAGTTATATATTATGTTTCTAGGATGTTACGTCCCCACAAATGTAACTATTACACCCAATATTCAGAGCTAGAAGGGTTCATGTTTTTTCTATCTTTGTGGTAGAATTATATCATTGGTGAGATCTATGTGGTCATCATAGTTCACAATATTTTGAGTTATATATTTTCCCAGTATGATCTGTATCTACAATAGCATAGGTTTATGGAGTTTCTTAAGGACTAGGATTTTGAGATCTCATACAAATTAGGAAAATGTAATGTTGTGGCTAATCGTTTGAGAAAGAATATTTAGAAGGAGGTTATTTGGGAATATACAGATTCATGGAATGGAATGGAGGAGTTAGTAGTCTTGCACTTGGATGCAAGGGTGGAAAGTCGTAATGTCTAGTTATTTCAGATGATGGTGTAGTGTTCTATAATATAGTTGGTGGAGAAGTCTCAGTTGGGAGTCTCATAGGTAGAATTGATATATGATCATGTTGACCATGGTGATTCACTAGATGGATGTTCAAAGGATGTTTGTAACCATATGATGATTCAGGGGAATTAGATGATTCCGATTGAGATGTGTGGGGTAGTCATTAGTGAGTTTCACATATCACCTGTTGGGATACACCCATGATTTTTAATGATGCCTCATGGCTTCAGCATGTAGTTTTGGTGTCCTAGGATGAAATGGAGAGTTGTGGAGATTGTGGAAAAATGATTACTGTTCCATTAGGTGATGGCTTAACACCATGTTATCATTGGTTTTTTATATCCCTTAAATTTCCTCATGTGGAAGTGGAATGACATCTTAATGTATTTATCACATGTTTACCGAGATTATAGGGATGATATGCTGCTATTTGGGTTATACTAGATCATCTAGCAAAATTGGCTCACTTCATAATGATCAAGGAGTAAGGCATAGTGGATTCCTCAGTAATGAGGTATGTGTATGAGGTGTTGCCGATTCATGGAGTGAAAATAGGCATTATCTCAGATCAGGATACATGTTTTACCTCATGAGTCTGGGGGGGGGGGGGGTTGCAACATGATTTTCACACCCATTTAAACCTCATCACTGCCTTCCACCCATAAAAAGATGGTAATATGGAACAGATTATCCATATCTTGTAGGATATGTTGTGGGTATGTGTCATAGACATTGGAGTATCATGGTTACAACACCTTCCCTTGGTAGTGTTTTCTTATATTAATAATTATCACCCTTCCATTGGAATTGATCCATTTGAGGCATTGTATGGGAGACTGTATCATTCTATATTGTGATGGATGGAGGTTTGGGAGATAGTTTTTATTGGCCCCAAGGTAGTACAAGGAATAATAGATAGGTTTCAACTCGTTCGTGAGAGGATGAAAGTGGCACAAGACCACCTTATGTTTTTTCCAATCGAATGAGTAGTTTCGTTGGATTTGGAGTTTGGGGACCACATGTTCTTGAATGTTTCCCTTGACATGGGTAGTGGAGGTTTATTAGAGGGAGAAAGCATTCTCCCAGGTTCATTGGACCCTTCATGATATTGGTATGAGTTGGCCAAGGGTCATACTAGTTGGTATTTCCACTATGGATGGAGAGGACCCATGACATCATCTATATATCCTAAGTTTGTCGATATATTCAAAATGAATTCCATATCCTTGACTCTGGAGAGTTGGATATCTAAGAAAACGTGACATGTGGAGTGGCTAGTAAACATATAAGACCATCAAGAGAAGATACTTCATGGGTGGACTATTCCTTTGGTTCCTGTGTTGTGGAAGCATAGTGTCCTAGGTGACCGTACTTGGGAGTGAGAAGCGTGGATACACACCATGTACCTAGATTTTTTTATATTTTTTTATTTGTTTTGTATTTTTTAGAAATTAAATTTTTGAAACTTGTTTATTTATTATATATTTTCCTTTGAGTTTACATGTATGTGGTGCTATGTGTGATAAAGTCATGACATGTTAAAATGGGAGGACCAGATTCCTAATCAAGAGGCATTAATTGGGATACCATTAAACTTGTGTGACTAAGTTAGTGGCACCTAGAGTGGATAGTATGTTAACATGGAAAATTGAATTCTATGATTTTTGTCTTTGGGATGGCATTGTTTTTGTGCTTTCATAGTTTTTTTGGTTGGATTGTTCAGTTGGTGGTAGTGCTTGCTGAGTGGTGGGAGTTCTGAAAGATATCACAGATGGTGGTTGTTCGAACCCATTTTCATGTCTTTGTTTGGATTAAAATTCTTGAGGATGAGAATAGTTTGAGAGGTATCTGATGTAATGTCTCAGACCTCTATGACCCATTAATTTTGAAAATATATGGTTCTTAATCTTTTTTTGGTGGCTAAGGTGACTTATTTCAACACTATGTAACATTTTCTAGTTTCCCAATAGCTAGTCAGGAAGGATGAGTTTGAATAGTGATTCAGGACTTGTGAGTTGGAACAGTGAGTTGAAATTGTAGCTCACAACATTAGTTCAAACTGGTGACTCACACTAGTTACTCAAGATCTTTGCTCGCACTAGTGACTCATGAAGGAAGCTCACACCGGTCATTCACACCAGTGATTCGCCATGGTAGCTCACATCAGTGACTCACACGATGACACGTACTATTGGCTCACATCAGAGACTCACACCGATGAATCATCAAATGGTGATTGAATCTTATTTTTCTAATCTTCCATATTTTCACCTTTTTTTAGAATTTCTTTTGCATTAAATGAATTCAATAACATATTTAAGTGGTTTTGGAGCCGTTTCAAGGGTTGTGAGTCATATATTCGAATTCAAAAGAGTGAGAAGCCTTTAAATTATTCAAAGATTTTTATCTAGATTTGATAGAACTTTAATGGAAAATGTAATATATTTAAATTACTGCTCTGTTTAGATTTACAAAAGGATCAAACATATTGCACAATTATTCTTCCTACTTGTTTTCCCCTCTTATGAGACACCTCAAATAGTTATTCCCCGTGGTGTCTTGTGGTTTTATTGTATCCCATGGACCCATTTTTCCCATGGATTTTTATTACATGTGTGACCCTTCTTTGGTGCAATAAGGAAGTGTTAATTACTTCTTCCAAGTATGTTTTGTTAATCCCTCTTAATTGTTCGTTATTCGGGATGGGTGTACGAAATTTTCCCATGTGATGATAGTTGAATCCAAATTAAATAATGATAATTGAATAAGTTTAATGTCTATATACAGGGTCTAGGAAAGAGTGACATATTATATTCTTATTAATTTTGTGCTTGTTATTTTGATCTGTATGTGTTAAATACCCCTAGAAATCATGGTCATTGGGGGTCTTTGTTTCTGCATGGGATGGTCTATTTAATGAATGATATTTGTTTGTTTTTAGGAATTATTATATATTAAATTTTCTATCCACATATACCTGACTAAAAAATGGATGTCCCAATATCATACCTTCAACGACAACCCCAAAAGATGACTTATAGAATTAAATATCATAATAATTGTTAACTCTAACAATGTTTTTTCCTTATTATATGTTCTAGTGTGTCTGTGAGAATAGTAGTGTGTTGTGAAATGGATGGGAAGTGTTGTGAAGTAGGGATGATGAAAATGGTTGTGATGAAATGTGTCTTTGTGTGTGACTGTGAGTTAGGGGTTTACTTTGGTTAGAAGATGTACTGGGGGAAATTACATTGAATAATGATGATGGTAGTGGTTGGTTTGGGTAATTTACCTAGAAATTCTCCATGTGTGGATTTGGCCGTGTTTCTCTATGTGTGTTGTTGGTGGTTGTTTCATAGATAGTAATCCAATAAATGAATAAATGAATTTTGATTCAATATTGGTAATGATTTATAAATTTGATAGGAGTATGAATTGGGTTGGTGGTATTTTGTGTGTTGTTTTTAATATTAGAGGAAGCAGCAAGAATGTGTTAGATGTATGTTGGTTGTTTGTTGTGAAAACCTATGATGGGATTGAGTGTTTGGTATCATATATTTATATACTTGTATTTAATTTTTGATTTCTATACATACCCCTATCTAGTTGAGAACTGTGTGCTGAACACCCCCTTCGTCATAGGGGAGGGTGTCTTTCACAAATATCCTAGTGGAATGATGGATGTATGGATACTCTCCCTTCACTGATCCTTCTTCCAGGCGCTTATAGCAAAATTTTCTTTTTGAATGTCATGGTATATGAGTCCCAGGTTTGTGCGAGTGATTGTTTCATTCCTAGGTGTGTGTGGGTGAGTTGTTCTTTCCCAGGTGTCATCAGGATGAGATGTGTTGTGCTTTACCAGGTGTATTTTGGATGAGATGTGGTGTGCATTCCCGAGTGTCTTTGGGTTGAGGTATGGATTGTGTCCTAGGTGTCTGTGGGTGGGATGAGGTTGTGAGGACAAGGTGTCTTGTGGTAGGATATTGTTGTGAGGACCAGGTGTCTATGGATAGGATATAGTTGCGAGGCTCATGTGTGTGTGAGTGGGAAGTGGTTTGATATGTTTGAAGTGGTGGGGTTCCAGGACATTTTCAATTAGGGTGTGAGAGTGTCTAATTAGTGAGAAAATGATTATGGGTACACTATCATTAATTTTATTTCATTATTCATCATGAATTTCATTATTTGGTGAGCGTGCCTTAGGGTGGTCGGGGTGGTTAGTATTCCTACATAGGTGTTATTTTTGATATTCTATTTTCTCATAGGATCATTAGTATGATTCCTTCACATTTTCACAGGACTCTTTGGTTTTTCGTTCTGAATATACTTGTATGATCACCCTACATATATGAAACTGCATTTAGGTTTCCAGGAGGACTATGGGGATTGTGTTAGATGTTAGTATCCCGGACTTTGGGACAGTTATTGTGTCACGTCGTAGATTTAAATTCGGTAATTACTTTGTAGTTTTATTTCCTATGTAATAATTTTATATTAAACATTCATGTTGGGTAGATTTTGTCATTATTTTATATATGTATATCCTATATTTGTATTGGGGTGAAATATATTATCTACTAGTATTGATTAATTAAAAATTTAAATGCCTCCCATTTTGAGAGACTGTATACCCTTGGTGTTGGTTGAAAAACTGGGGTCTACTAGAGGCGGGACTCGTGGGGTCACTATCTTTATTTCTCATTTTCCATCTTAGGAGGGTATTCTTTGCAGGGAGGCGGTCATGAGATAAAACATAAAATAAAAACTCCTAGGGTTCTAAAACACTTCTTAGATAACTATGTTCTCTATGTCCCACTTCATCATCTAAACATTTGAATCGTAACAAATCATTCACAACCCTATGAAATGTGTGGGGGACCCCATAGATTTGTAATGAATGTACACCCTATAGGCTCATGAATAAGGACCTTTGAACTATTTATTAGAGTAATATACTCCTTTAGAAAAGGACCTTAGATCCTTATGGTCCCTAGTGACATCATGGCAGAACATGACATCTCAGAATGTTTCACTACAATATCTAGTATGTATGTCCCATATCATTACCTTCAATTAAAACTGTTTGGAATTGACTTAAAAAATCCATATTCTGATTATAAATGTGGATTAAGAGTCCATAATAATACACTAAAATACAAAATTGTTTTTCAATGTTAGAATATAGGGTGCTTCAACCCATCATGGATACCCACCCTTCAAAATTTCTATAGGAATGTATGGTGTCAGAACACATCATAAAAATTATTTCTAGAGAATACCAGATAAGAATGAATGGTATCAAAACACTTTATAGAAACTCATTTTTTAGAATCCGAGGAAGTTATAAAGGAACCTATACCCTTTCTGAATACCCATCCTCCATTACTAAAAATATAAGGTCCAATATTAAAGACCATAAACTACAATAGAATATAATACTTGAAGGATGAACCCAAAACTATAGAAATACATGGTCCAATCTAGAAGATCTAAAAACAATATAAGTAAACCATCCAAGCAAAAATAACCTATTCTATGGTAATGGGTTGGGTTCTAGGACCCTAAACATCCAATAAAAATATAAAAAAGCTTTCCAATTGAAAAACAACAATGTATCCTTGGGATAAAAGTTGTGTCTCCACTCTCTGGACACACACATTGTGTGGTCTAGGAAATAATGAGCCCACAAATAACAGAAAAGGCACAAAATAAGTCAGAATGAAAATCATTAAAGGGGAGCCTGAGAAAAATATATTTCAATAACAACTAATATCTATGTATGTGATTATTAAGATAAAGATAGGGATACAAATAAGATACAATGATTTTAGAGATAACAATCGGTCCCTATAAACAATCATGCTCTGCTCTATATGTCCACTAACATAGGAAAAAATTTGGGCACTTTTACTATGCAAAATATTCCCACAAATTATCCTTTTGAGCATCATAATCAAAAGATAAATGATGTGGGTATGTATATAAGGTCTCATATATTATTAATCATTCATTGAATGTTCTCACATATGTTCTGTTATGATTTGATCACTTGAGTTAAAAAAATTGGGGTTATGAGTGTTATTAAATGAATTGATATCATTGATGTTATATATGATAATAATTCTCAAAATTTTCATGTATATGATGGATGGAATAATGATTTATAATATCATATAAATTTCACATTATGAGATCATCAATCATTAATAGATGAAGGAGGAATCTCTATAGCCTAGAGTCTCCCTTATGAATTTAATAAACAAAATGAGTGTTGTAAAATTATAGACCCATTAAATAACCTAATCGGAGGATTCCATGACCTTCATCGAATTCTACTATATGGAATCCATGTATTGAAATGATTTATCAACATATTTAGTTTATATGAATATAACCCACAATAATTCATCCCCTAAAATAGTAGCATCATGTCTGATCCTCTACGCTATTTTAAGAAGCCCCTGATACACCTAAAAAACTTTCTCAATGATTGTTAGCATTTTTTGCAACTAAGATAACTCCTACTAAAGATGGTTTTTTTGAAACTGTAATTGACCAGTCTTTTCCATCCTGATATTGACTGGGTTTTGGTGAAAAGTTACTTCTGTCAGACATTGGGAATCCCCCATCAATGCCACATCACAATTTTGTTTTAATGATATTGAAACTTCATCCTCTATCACCCCCAACACCTGGTCCATCCTTTACTCTATCATGATAATAAATTACTAAACCATGTAATGGAGTATTTTTTAATTGGATTAACAATGTCTATTGATAGTGAACATATATCTACACCGAACCAATATGTCATTTAACTACAACAAGGGTCCTTCTAAAATAAGGCTCCAAATACACCCTACACATTTTTCCCATTTATTGATGATACATTGTATATCCTCTTCTAGATTGAATCCTAAAATAGGAACATGAATATAGTATGAGACTAAGTTTTAATGATAGGGAATCATGTTCTCATCCCAAGATTCACTTGGGATAGATCGAGATTTAATGTTAGTCTATAAATATGGGGGGAATTCCAATGAACAATGAACCATAACCTCTAAACCCAAAGAAGAATGTATTGTAATGAGAGCCACAAAGAATTATCAATCATATGGTGAATAATATGATGTTTTAATATTTTCAATGAATGCGATCATTACTTGAAACATACTTTTCTTAGTTGCACCACTAGGAACAGTTTTTACCCCAATCCCATCTTTATGTTAAAATTCAATTCAACATGTGACATGGAGTCATCACAGATGTTTTATCCATCAACATGAATTTCTCAGCACCATTAAGGGCTATAATAGTTAAGAACAATTGGGTGACATAATAATAAATTTAATGTATGTTTTCTATATAAATAAATGATCAAAATCACTAAAAGATGCCTCTATCAAGGTTAAATTAGTAGTATGACATCTACCGAAATCAACCACCTCAAAAAGTGTGTTTTCATGTGTTATTCCAAAGGACCCAACCCCTAGAGCATCAACAGTCAGCATCAGATCGAATCTTTCCAGAATCTCGGCCATTTCTGCTTCTTTATGGAATGAGCCCCACATCAGTGTATCTTCTAAAGTAGTAGAGAGTCCATAAATATTATTAAAAACTGATTTCTATTCCTCCACATGGGATTGGTTGGGGATTTCAACATTTAAAATATTCTAAAAATATGTTTAAATGGACTAAAAAATATGGAGAAATAATGTGAAACCCTTTATTTATGATTTATGGTTGAAAATACATTGATGGCATTGAGCACTTTCATTTTTCTTTTCTTCTATATGGAAGGGTCCATATAAAGAGATGATGCTGAAGGCATTATGGAAAGTATCAATGGATGTAGAGATTTTGATTCTTTTGGAATATAATTTACCATCATCATTACCCCCATTTTACCCAAGGAGTACTCATCATTAGTCCTCATGTCATTTCCCATGTTAACTCCACTAGTATCAACACTGATATAATATACCAGGGACGGTAGAAGATATTGGTCCCTTCATATTCATGCCTTTCTCATGGAAATAAAAAACGGCATTAGAAAAATCTCAATGGAATCACAAAAATTTATACTTGGTAGCGAGGATAGATTTACCACTTCCTTTGTGATAGGTTGGTCCACCAAATCCATGAAAAATTCCATCGTTTCACGAAAGACCATCTATTTCATATAGGGTGAGAAGTGGATTCGTCCCTTAAAAATTTCAAAGACTACATCAAGGTATTGAAGGAGGGAATTGAAAATATTTGGGTGATGTTTCAATGGATTGACTGTGGGTGGGTAAATGAAGAAAAATCCCTCAATGTGTATGTCCTCCTAGAAAGGAATCCCCTAGAGTTCGGTTGTCGAGATTTCAGACCACTAGTTTTTTCATTACTAAATCCTATGGTAAATTCTTGTGCATATGAGGTTTCACTTATTAGTTCCATGCATGTTGCATCTACGCTATCATGGACATCACCTGATTAGGGAAATAATACTATGCTCCTCACCAAATTATATGTTATTCCAGATGTTTTTTGTTTACTAGAAGAAAATTTATTTCCAAGTCATAGATTGGATTCAACTATTGGTAGTAGCTTTGTTTCCTCAAGTATTTATGTGGATAATTTCCCTTTCTAGTATGATTGAATCCATACATTAGTGTAGAGTTGAGATATTTCAATATTAGTATCTGTTGGAGGAAATTTTCTCTGAATCTGAGTCTCCTCCAAAGAAAACATTAACTAGAAATGAGGACTCCTCGTTATATTGATTCTAGATCGAACATACATAGGGATAATTTACTTTGTTTAAATGCATTTAAACTGATGCATGGAATGACATGGAACATACCACTCACATAGTATGTTACAATCAGTTCAGGTGGAAATGATTCCCTCATGAATTGACATCTCTTATTTCAAAGCCTCATATCCACCCCCACCATTGATCACTGTAATACAATTGAGAATAAAATAATGTTTGAAATAGAATTGGGGAAAACAACTGATGCAAGCCCTAATTTTACAATTCATTAATGAGATGTTTTTCATGACACTAGTGCACTAAAAAAGGGCTTGAAGTTGATGATGGGGATTTTATAGCTGATCATAACTTTTTTTCGATCATCTGATCCCCTATCAAATCCCATAACACCTAGAAGGGACCGAATATTTTGTGGGTTGGGGGGGGATCTTCCCCTTTAATTATATCATAGAAGGTAGTATAGTTTTAACATTATAATAATGTCCCACCCAATGTACATTTCTTCTATAATTGATGTTACCATAATAATTGAGGAAAATGGGACTCCACCTTTCTATTAGGTTGGAATAAGGTAACTACTAAGTACATAAAGATAAATAAAGCCAACCAAATGGCTCAATAATTGTTATGAATAACCACCAAACACCATTTGTCGAATGAAACCTATTAAAACATGGGCAGCAGGCACCTTTGGAATTGTGGGAATCCTTCGATGGGAAATTATTTTGAATATTTTATTAGGTTTTTTAATGGTTATTCATGATAAATAATCCTTCCCATTACTTAAATGTAAGGTTCTCCCCAAAAAGAGGGGGCTTCAAATTTTCCTTTTCAGTTAGCATGAAAAAATCCCTAGAAACGTGAAAAGTCCTCAATATAGTCTAAAATAGACGTATGAGGGGGAAACTCAGCATCATATATCCTTAAATCAGTGTTCCACATATTTTTTTGACACCCCAAAGACTAATGTTGACTTCTCCAGGCATAAGATGCAGTATTTTCATATCTGGACTCTACCAAATAACCAATTACACCCTAAAACCATAATTACAATAAGAGAGGTTTTGGGAGATCCAAAGAGATTCATTAATTTTAATTCTTTTATATAAGTGAAAAATTTGGTAGTAGTATACTACACCCATAAAGGCTAATTATAGTCCATCCAGAAGCTCCTTCTTAAAGGAAGGTCTCATCTTGAAAACCATCCAAACTATAGATTTGTGGCTGTTTTTTGCATTATTGAACTGTACATATGGATTTTAGAATCAGAATAACAATGGGACCTCTAATGTGTGTTTTCATAAACATCCATATATATCTGTGAGATCATTTTTCATTAGTAATTTATTGGTCTATATGAGAGATATCCACAACTATAAAGTTAACTTATTACCACAGATTGAAACTATGGAAATAGGGTCTAGAAATGTGCAAGTAGCCTAAGGGCACATTTTCTAAACTATGGCTATTATATCCAGTGTAAAAGGGTACAAACTATTGCCAAAATTTAATCCATTGAAATATGTGGCTATAGACATGATTTACACCATATAAATAAGTGGAAATATCCATGGATTAAGCTATGGAAATATGTGGATATAGACACGTTTTAAATCATTGAAACTATTGGTTATAGAAAAAGTTTAATCCATGGAAATAGGTGGCTATATACACTGTTTAAACAATGTAAATAGGTATCTATGTTAATGGATTATAACCATGGCCTTAGGTATCTATTTCCATAGTTTGAAACTATGGAAATATCCTTTAAAAAATTAATTCTTTTATAAAGTAATGATATTCTGACCTCTTCTATATTATTCCTAAGAAATTTCAAAGACATTGATCACTACTATATGTATTTATATATTCTATATATATACATATAAATATATAATTAATTACATATAATTATAAATAAAAATATTATAAAAAATAAAAAAACCTATTTCCAATGTTTAAACCTTTGGAATATGTGGAAATATCCACGATTAAAATGATTAAAATAGGTCATTATGTAAATGCATTTAATTGTGAAAATAGGTGGATATTTTAATGGTGTAAACCGTGGGAATAGATGAAAATAGACATTGTTTTTACTATGGAAATAGGTGTCTATGGTCATGGATTACTAATCCTTATATGTTTCCCTTATTTGCTAATTTCATGCGTTTTACGAGGTTTTCCAAGAAACCTATCACCACGATATCACATTACTATGGCTATAAGTTGTCTTATAGGAACTATTTTTGGAAACTGTGGGAATAATCTACTAATGTCCACAATTTTTTAAACCATGACAATAGAATGTCTTGTTGATCCCTAATTTCATTGTTGTGATTTTTTCTGATGTTGTTATGAGTCCTCAAGACCCCTGAATGTGGCATGATATTCGCTTATGGTGAAATGATGTGAGAATAAATTGTAAGGATTAAGACATAATGGGTTAAGAATATCTATATAGGGTATTCCATAAGATTTATTCCCATAAAGTCCAACTGTTTCATCAATGATGACTTTAGGAAGAGATGATGGTTGGAGTCCCCACTACAATCCATGGCATTCCACTGAGCCATGAATACTACAACATCCTTCCATTGATCCATCCTGATCATGTCAATAGGAATAGATAATAGAAAATAAATTTCCTTGAATAAGGGAGAATACTTTTTATACATGTGAAAATAAAAGTGTGTCACATTACCTGGGAAGTATAATGAGAATCATGTGAATTTTTGGTACTCATGTTATATAAAGATCTATATCTAGTCCTGAAAATTAAAGAACCATTCTAATGTCTTGTGACTCCAATAAACATAATGTGAATTGCATTTTCACACACTATTCATTTATATTGAATGATAAATCACTGTTCTCAGAATGTGTAGATCATGAGAAGGTCACATGAATTGAATGATAATCCAATAGTCATGAAACAATACTAGAAGATCATCAGAAGCATGCAATAAAGCCTCAAGTAAAATAATGTGCCTCATCTCCAAAGTAAATTAATTTGAATTGGTTCATGGATTATTGAAGTGAGAGAAAATAGAAGGAGGTCATGTGAATAGATCATGAGATAAGACCACATGATTGGGACTCAAAAATGGGTATTGTGATGGGGTTATGAAATGTAGTCTTATGATGTGATAACATGAGATTAGAAAGGCCAAAAGATCTATAGGTATGAATCACTAATAAAATGACCATATTCCCATAAATTTTTTTAATGTGTAACCCCATGGAATTACAATGGTCTCTATGAATACCAAAATCCACTCAGAACACCAACCTACAGAAGAACAAGACAATCTGATGGGAATTTATTTTCCTCGGTACAGAGTCCTTATCCATTCAGACCAAATTCCTGATGAGGGAATTTTCTCATTCCTTTGAAATGAGTATAATAAATCCTAGGATTATAGAATTTCAAAAATAATGAATATTATTTTTTAAACAAAGTGAAATAATAAATAGACATGGCTATATAGATATTAGGTGGATGATTCATGCAAATCGCATGACCCCCAAGAATACACATAATCTCATAACCCTAGAAATTCCATGTAATGTGGTTTTTCCTTTTGTGTGATATTTTAATTATCACACGAATCCCACTAATCAATTATACTTCATTAAAATTTTCATTATAAAAAAAACACATTAGGTGAATCCTTACCTACATGTCTAGATTATTATGTGAATCCTAATTAGACTTCATGTTGGATAATGTGAAGCCCCTCATACTTGCCCTCATGTTCTTATGAAGGCTTCTATAAAAGTGAAAATTATCATGGGAAGGCATCCAGATTACATCTACCAATATTGTAACAGGTATATTTATATACATTTGTCAATTTACCAATCCCATTATAATAAAAGATCAAAACATGAAATCTTCATGTGAAAAGATTAACATCGATTTGCATACATAGGGATGAAGCATTCCAGCTGACCAATCCATTGATAGTGTGAAATAATAAAGGTCCTACTAATGTTCTAATGATAAGGTCACTAAACATGAAACCTTAATTATGAATATGACCTCATGGATTCTTTATTGATCATGTGACTTTGTGATAGACAACTGAAATGTAAAGTTCATGGGATTTATAAAATTAAATATTAAAAGGGTGGAAGGTTAATGAAAAAGGGATTTATTATTATTTTCATGAAAAGGTGTTATTTTCAACGTGTGGTATGTTTATTAAAAATTTTATGCCTCATTGACATGCCAACCTAATCTCATAAAAGGAAGCAGACTCTTCTTCCTGAATCCTGAAAAACCTTTTTAATGAGCAACCCAATCTCATGGAGACACCACAACATGTCAATCATGGATCTCATGCAGGACATCCAAAATATGGCATAATATAACAAATTCTATCTGAAATATTTATATGATCATGAAAAATCACTTTGAGAAGACATGAGTCTGATAAATATTTCAATAAAGAAGGGATTATAAAATCTTTGTTTATCACTCAACATAATGATGGTGTCCGGAATGACCTTCAGCTAGGCCACATGAATGATAGGATGTAGAGATACCTCCACTAATTGTATCCCATATATGTGATTTAATTTCCATGATAAGTGGAATAGTTATTGGATAGTGAGTACTATAAATTCTTACCCTAGAAAAAAGAAAACACACGAGAGGAGAGAGGTGAGAGAGGACTTCTTTGAGTAGAATACCACACATTCGCAAGACCCGTAAACCTAATAAATTCATGGAATTTATTATGGGATTTTTTGGAATTTCTATAAGGTTTTTGTGATCAAACTATTCATCTCGTGAGGGGCATCTAGAATACCATTCAGATTACATTAAGTATTTTTCATGTGCCGATGTATTCACTCTAGTCCTCATAAGGCTAGTGCCAAATGACAACTGATGTTTTTATGCACTAATTGTTGGAAAGATGTAATTTCTTACAAAAAGAAGGGTATTATGTTTGCAATTTATAGGGTTTCATTTCCCTCACATGACCCATTCAACAGTCACCCGTTGGTTCTGATACATGTCAGGTGAATCATGTGATAGCATTTTACACATGTGAAGTGAATCATGTGACAACCTTTTCGACATGTCATCCAAGGAACATAAATACCATTAGAAAAGTCATACAAATCACTGAAACTCCTCTATACATGTAAAATTTGATCACTTGAAGACCCTATACATTTCATCTAAGACATGAGATTCCCTCTCAACATATCAATCATGTCATATGATGTCCTCCAGATATTTTCACTTTGGATCATGTGAAGTCCACTATACTCCCCTTCCGGATCATGTGAATCACTCATGACATGTCATCATGGTCATTTGAAGTCCTCTTTAAATATCATCTAGTACATGATAAGTCATATGGACATGTTATCTTGATCGGTCAACAACCCTTAGACGTGAAATATTCGATAACTCAAAGAACCTTGGACCTTTCAAGGAGACACATCTAGAAAAGTCAAAGAGATTCCTAGGACATGTCAGATTGATTCCCCACACATGTTATCCTTTTCCAATAATAATTTCTGTGTATTTTCCCACAAAATGTGTGAACCCAAAATTATTAGTCCTTGGATGAGATTTCTCCCTTCACTTGGGTGGTGTCCATAATGTACTTGGTATGTGAATTGATTTTGTGATCATACTACCACTAATGGTCTACACCCTCTATCTAACATAGGGTAAGGGTTAAATATCATCCAATATGAATCCACCATGGTGTATGTACTTCTATATCCCATATACACTATCTAATGTGATGAAAATCATCCAATGAGACTGTTATCCCTTCTTATCCATCAGTCTATATGAAATGAGACCATTTATAGGAATCTACTTTGGTTCATATACTTGAGATTCTATTTCATTGGACTAACCCCATGTAGGTATATCATTATTCCTCATCCATCAATGGATTGAGAATATAATTGAACTATGAGGTATCTTATTCCTTCTATAAGTAAGATATATAGGATGATGTCCAAATATTCAAGCTCTATATCAGACCCTCTGTCAGGACTACCCATGTGCATAAGTCATGTACTCATATATAGTGAGTCTAATTGCGTGTTATCAATTTTTTCTCACATTGATAATGGATCATGTGTTATTATGGATTTGAAATGATCATATCACTAGAATCATAAAAATACCCCAACCAGGGAATCCTTTGTGTGTATCCCCATTCAATTACATGATGAAAATAAATCCATACATGTGCATCCACATTAGTGTATGTCCTAAATTCATTCCCTTATTTGTAAGTTGTGGGGAAATAACCCTCATGGGTAATAATTATCTATCCCTCCCTATTAGTTGGTGGAGGTAAGACTGAAGTATGGAGACTATGATTCCTATTATATGATGGATATGTAGGACACCATTCTATGACTCGATCTCCATAACTAATGCCGAATTTAAATTATATAGGAGCTTTCCATATAAAGTTAAAATGTACTACATGGAAAACATTTAACAATGTGGGGTCTGATTCATGTTATCCCAGGGTACATATAAGTCCTCTTATTGGCTCAATACCATCATCGAAACACCAATCGTCTTCTAGGATGGTTGTATCCCCCAGATTTTGTGGATACATGGATTCAAAAAACAAGCATCTAATAACAATAATTTGATGGAGAACCATAGATGCATATATATCGTCACATTAATAGAACCCCATTTACATGTAGAATGATTCAACACCAAATAATTTTATTTTGGTAACCCATACTATGTGGATATATTTGGAAGATATTCAAAAACATATATTGAATATATAAGAGAGTCATGGATTTGGCATCAATTCCCCTAAAAATGGTGTGATGAGCCCAACATCCCATCATTGCAACCAGTGTGAGTTCCTAAGCATCATTGGAGATGAAACCCCAAATGACCACATACCTTTGGAAGGAATTCTTGGCCCCTCTATGTATGTGGGGGTTTTTGGGAGTTTCTTTGAGAGATGAGAATGGTAAATTTAACATGAATGATTATCCAACCATTATAAAAACACCCCATAGTCAATCATTGGAATCAAATTTTCATTGGAATATAAGATTTTAGACTTGATTTTATTTTGGAAATAATGACCTAATATAAAATCCATTAACTATGTTATCCTTTTCATATGTTAAAATGGTATTTTTTCCTAGTCTCCCTCGAGTCATTATTCCACTCCGCTGTCAAATGAAAATAATTTTTTTTGGAAAATGGAAAAAAAGTTTATTTTTAAAACATTTTGTACAAAATTCAGTCATGTGTAAAATTGTATTCAATAAATACTTTTTATAATATCGAAACATAAATTAATATATATTTAAAAAACATGGGTATAGATGAAATGGGTGTTTTGAATGAAGATTGAAATAAAGATGATGTTTTATAAAAACTATTTATTATTTTCATGAATATTTTGAGAGAGGAAAATTAAAGGAAACATATATTCTGTTGAAATTACTATAGGAGAACAAAATACATGAGTTTTTGTGATATATATCATATGAATTCATCATTATTATTTTAATCATGAACAATCTTGATAAACGATTAAATTGTAACATTATACCCTTACCACTTCGTCAACATTGAATCATAATCCCTAGGAAGTAATAAAATTAATTAAACATTAGAATATATAAATTCATTATATCACAAATGAATGGGTTTTTATATACACTTAATAAATGAATATAGTTAAATTACATAATAAATTCCCCAAAGAAAAAAAATTGAGGAACAATCCTAACCTTAAGTATCAATTTCCTTTGTAGACATTGAAACATCGTAAATATATCACAATATATGAACTATAATTATTTATGATGCTTTCTTCGGGGTGTGTACCGTAGTGTTGCAATGCTTTAGATGTTTCCCCGCATTCCCTCTTTCCAAATCAGATCAACATCCGTTACATATTAAGGGATGTTTTCTTTTAGATTTAAATGGGATATTGGTTCCTCATTCTGTGGATTAATCCTCAAAATTCTCCACCATGTCCAAGTATCCATAAAATATTGATGATGTTTGTGAATCTCATTCCAAGTGCCATATCTTCCTGGATACTAGAAAATTACACTTCTTCTATTTGGACAAACCAAGGGGTGAAGCCAGGGTAGCAACCTTTGTTTAGTGATGTAGTCATGTTGGACATCCCTGGCATGTTGAGATGCTAAAACACTAGTACACCTGAATTTATTCCCCTTATGATAGTTCTTCTTGAGGGTGAAAAATAATGTGGCATCTCATATCGAGTGCAGGGAATCATATGCTATAGGCAAATATTTGAGGTTTTTCTCTACTTCCCATGTTTAACATGGGGTATGTTGTGAGTTTAACATCATGAAGAGATGGATCAGACCAATTAGAACACTGATAGGAATGGATTAGATGGGTACATCCCTAGGAGGGAGTGGCCAAGTTATTTACTAGATTAGTGGATCAAAATGTCCAACGAGGACAAATTTGAGGATGATTGGGATCCTACAAAGGGGAAGTTGTGGTTTACGATTGGATGGGATTTAACCTTTTGGAGGTTTCCTACGTACCCTACCTAAGAGATATGAATAAAAACCCACCTTGTTTGAGAGGATGAATTATGGTATCAGGGTTTAAATAATAGAAAACAACCTGAAGACATGCTGGGGATTATACGTGGTTAGTAGTCTGGGTACTGCAAGGAGTAGTGAGGAGGTGGATGGAATGATCTCACTGGGATGTGGCTTCCCAGGTTAAACCATGAATGATGATGGATGATTTGATACCATGGATGAAATTGGTGGGGTGGGACTGATGAGAAGATGATGGTGGTTTTTGGCCTAAACTATTGAAATAATGGGTGGCCTAGGCCTAAAAATTTAGTTCTTTTGATTTCCATACCCTATATATAGTTAGCTATACATGAATTCATATTATCATTATAGTGTATAATTTTCTGTTTCCATTATTGAAATGTTAATGTCCATAGATTGATTTACATGTCGATAGGTTATAGCAGTTCTCTAACTATAATGAGAACCTCGAGATATAATGAAAATATTCTTAAATATATGTTATACGGTCCAGATATATCTTACTGATTGGGCACAATAAATTTTTGACTATCAGATGATGGGGGATCATAAGTACTGTGACTTTTTCTGATGAAGTTTGAACTTGGTGATCTCTAGTAGTGAGACCATGAGGACCGACCTGATAATAGGAACACCACATGTTTCGGATGTCATTGGATGTTTCTATCTACGATCATGTGCAACGATCTCCTGACATGAGATCATTACCATTTTATTTTAATTGATTATGTACTTTTATGCAAGATGAAAACCGTGGAAAGGAATTCATGACAAAGTAGTTTGTTTTGGGTGTGTCATTGGTGGCATGACACTAGTTCAAAATTCAATAAATGATTCGTCTCTTCTAGGTTATGGAAGTAATATATCTCAGGCCATGTTGATATGGATATATGTACCTTTATAAGACTATGGTCATGGGAATCTAGGGTGAATCTCTCTAGTTAAATCAACAAACAATAATACAAGAAAAGGGGGATGACACTATTGTGTGCCCTTCTTTATGAGATATTATAGACAATGATTTTGTATTACACAGTGTATGTTCGTAGGTTGGTTGTCACTGATGTGGAAATCCTTATATCTTCAGGGGCCATGACAGGTTGCTAGATCCCACTCTTTGACTGTGTATACTATTCACTACTACAGAGATAAGGTCCTAGAGGTTCCAACACAATAGCGTATTCAATAATCTTCCCTATTATGTAGAATAAGAGTTTTGGACATAGTGGGCCCCAATATTGGGGTCTGGGATTGGTTCATGGAAAAACAATCACCAATACAATAAATAAATTCATATTATACGTATTCAGAATAATAATAAATGAATTTATTCATTAAATGTGTTTAAAAGTTTCAGTAAATACATGAAAAATATTAATTAAAGAATATTAAATTGTTCATTGTATAATTTATATTTATGGGAAGAATGAGTAATGTATTGGTCTCAATTATTGACATGTAATATATTTAATATTTTAAATGTAAATTATAATAATATTTATGACTTAGTTTGGTTCCACAAAATGTCATTCATTGTGTGTTATGTATTCGGGGCCGATGAGGCTATACCAAGTATTATTATTAAACATTACAAATAGAAGAGGAGGGGCTTTTCCAAACACTATTCATGGCACCTCTCTCTCCTCTCCTCTCTCCCATGATCTAGATAGAGATGATCTAGATCCATCGAGCTCGGATTGAGCACTCTCTTAGGCATCGCCATTGAAGCGATTATGTGATCATTGGAGCATCAAAGGCATTGTCATAATTCTATGCTTGCACCCAAATTACGCCAAACGGTGCTCTTGCAGATTCTTTGAAGCGTATGTGGTTGATCTAGTGGAATTCTACTTTGAATTCTTGGAGCAATGATCGCTAACAATGAGTAAACGTCGTGTGCAAATTTGGATAAAACTACATATTTTTAAAATTTATTTTCGGCCTAAAACCCATGATTCATGGTTCTCAACATTGATCGGGCTGCTCTTCATCGACGTCGACAAGTTTACATAGATCTTCAGTGGAATATTTTCAAAATCCCATATGTTTGGGGCCTCTGCTACATGCTCGGTTCCTTCAAGTGGTATAAGAGGGATTCATGTTTATTTAAATAAATTAAAGTATTAAATTTTTATTAAGTTATGAAGATGGTGTCGATACGGTCCCAATGCAGAAGACCACATTTTAATCTGATACCGGATGTCCATTCTGCAGTCATCCGAAGTTATAAATTCAGATTAAAACTAATAGTTTAACAAGGATATAAATTGACGAACCAATTTTATCTAAATCCGTTTACACTAGAATAGTATTTTCCACTGAGGATTATTAATTATTATTGTTATAATAATTTTATTATAATAATAATAGTTTAATGATAATAATAATTTTATTATTATAATATTATAGTATATAGTATTTTATTATTATAATGTTTTATATTTTCTAGTTTATGTATAGGCTTATGAAAATATTATTTTATAATGTAATTTATTTTTCAAAAGATTAAATAGTATTTATAAAATTTTAATAAAAAGTATTTCTTTTGTGGTCTGGGTAAAGACAAAAAAATTAAGGAGGTGTGGGAGACCCACAAAGAAGGTCTCCAATGACCCTAAAAAATCCAGGGTTTGGTGTTGATCTACCCCCTGTTCAGTAGCATTGTGCGGTGGCCTCGGAGGCCACCACCTCCCTCCCCGCGGAGACAGAGTGCACCATAATCCCCTCGTCCTAGTGCCACCCCATAGCAGCTCCCACATGCACATCGAACCATGTTGGTGCCTCCCCTATGCTTCCTGCTACCCTAGCCAGCCTCGCGTCTGGATATCTTTCCCGCGAAACCCTACATGAAATCCATGTAATTGGCGTAGTGGTGCACCGCACAGTAGCCCAACCCAACCAGATCTTCTCAGATTTTTTTTACGTTTAAAAAAAATATTTTACAAAAACAGGATAGGTTAAAAATATTTTCAAAATTGTGCCTTAAAGGCGGCATCGTAGATGCCGCCTTTGCACTTCTGGTGAACGGCGGCATCCGCGATGCCGCCTTTCCCCTAATTTCTTTTTAAAATTTTAATTTTAATTTTTGTTTTTTGTTTATATATATATATATAGAGAAAACAAAAAAATTCAGCAGAATTTCGATGTTATTAAAGATCCAGTGCTACAACCATTATAGCAGTCTGGATCGGAAATAAACCCTCACTCTTGCCTCCCTTTTATAAGAGAGTTTGCCCTGAAAATCATTCTGCATTTTCAATGTGGAATTCAGGTGATCCCTTTCCTACGTAGTACATTCTGCATTTCCGATGTGGGATTCTGTTTCAAGTACATGACTTTGAAATACAATAAAATACAAACTATAAGACCAATATAAATGAAATTTTAAAAATTGATTAAAAATATAATAAATAGTTGAAAACCAAAAGAATTTCCTAAAAAATGTTGATGAAAAATAATCTTTAAACTTTCAAAACCGCCTACTTGAAACTTAAAAATGTATCAAGTATGTGAATTTGAACGAGTATAAATTATAAACTATAAAATAAAAATAATTAAAACATTAAAAACTGATTAAACATATAATAAATAATTGAAAACAAAAGGAATTTACAAAAAAATATTGATGAAAAGTAATTTATAATCTTCCAAAACCACCTACTTGAAACTAAAAAATGTTTCAATTATGTGAATTCAAAATTCTATAATTATATTACTAATTAACTAATTAATTAGTTATAATTATTAATTATATTACTAATTAACAAAATAATTATTATATATGTAATAACTATATTACTAATTATTTATTATATTATTAATAATAATATTACTAATTAAATAATTAACTATTTTATAATTAATAACTATATTATTAATTAACTAATTAATTATTATATAATTAATAGTTATGTTAATAATTAACTAAATAATTACTATATAAGTAATAATTAATAGGTAATAATAAATAATTAATAAGTAATAAATAATAACTATAATTAATAATTAATAAGTAATAAATAATAACTATAATTAATATTTATAATTATTATTTATAATTATAATTAATAATTATAATTAATAATTATAATTAATATTATTCATTATAATTATTAATTCTAATTATTCATTATAATGACTATTTATAATTATTCATTATAATTACTAATTTTAATTATTAATTTTTAATTAATAATATAATTATTAATTATTTAACTATTATTTGTATAATAATTAGTTACTTAATTACTAATTATTAATAAATAATTATATAATAACAAATTAGATAAATAGTAATATAATTAGTTAATTGGTAATATAATTATTTACTATTTTATAATTAATTAGATATTTTGTAATATAATTATTAATTATATACTAATTAATTAGTTAATTAGTAATAGAATTATTAATTATATAATTTGTAATTAGGTAATTAGTAATTATTAATGTTTTATTATTATGTTCATATGGTTATATAAATATATATAAATAAAACTTAATTTACCCCCTCTTGATATTCCACTCCGACCAACAAGTAATAATAGTATTTTGATTTCAGTACACATAAAACATGTAAACAATAATGTACAATCAATGCATATGTCTGTGGCGAGGAGATTCCGTCCAACATGGTGGTTTGCGAATAGGACGTCTGCATCTAGTGCGCAGTGGAGTCTAGTGACTTGGAGAAGGCTGATCCTCGGGCACTGAAACGTCGACTGTCGCATCCTCCATCTGTGTGTCAGTGAGAGGAGCTGTCAATTGCATCTCGTACTGCCATTCAGATTCTTCTCCCACTAGGGTGGTAGAAGGACCTTCCTCCATCATAGAGGGGAATGAAGACTGTGATGGAGCTATACCCCAAGACGACGATGACTCTAGAGTCCAAGGTTGTGAAGGATCTACAACCCAAGATGGAGAGAACTGCGGATATCCTGTCAGGAAAGACGGATCCCATGCCACCTGAGGTACATCCTGAATAGGCTGATCCTGGACTACTAGTGGCCCGACCTCTGCCTATGAAATAGGCGAGGCCTCACGTGTAGCACGACGCTGTCCACGTCGCCGTGGTCGTTGCTCCTCAGCACCAGCAGCAGCTGCAGGATGTTCCTCTGGGGCAGGAACCTCCTCTCTCCGAGCAAGACACGTGAAGGTACTCCCGGAAAGCGGACGAAAAGATGCCCTCGCCTCTAGTGTTGTATCATGGATGGCTGGACGGCTAAAGACCCCCTCCTCCTCTTCATCACTCATGCGAATAAGCTGCTCTGTGTTACTTCCCAGTAAATAGATTCAAATGGAATTAGAAAATAATTCAATAAACAAACTAATAGAAACTTATTGACTTACCATCATCTGTATCTCTATGTCGGCTTGTGTAAGATATAGTATAGACTTCAGTCTATACCATGGTGCATAGTCAACCTACTCTGAAAGAGTGAATCGATTTGTAGGAACACTCTAAATACGTAACTCTGCACGTCTGTGCCAGCAGTCGATAAAATTGGCATGTACTTGGGACCAGTCATCATCCTGCCTCCCTGTCAGCTTCATCCCATGAAGCTGGTCTATCTGTCTCGATGGTAATGGAATCGGTTGAATACGGAAAAATTAGTGCATGACCCTATCAGGCTGCTGCCACTTAATAATATGAAAGTGAATGAGGGGCACTACATCCATAGCATCCTCAAGACCAACAGTTCAGTATGCTGGAAACTGGTCCATAATACTCCATTATGGAAGCCATGAAATCTGAAATGACATGTTATTTTGTCAAAAAAAACCCAACTAAAAACCAAAATTGATGTGATTATTAAATATGTTAGACAATGATAGATTGTATATACATACCTGATCAGGTAAGAGACAGTCTAACTATAGCCGATATACGCCCAAATGTTGTCTCAGAACCACGTTAAAATTGTGTCGCTGACACCACCTGTAAAATACAACGATAATGAAAAATAATGAGAGATTATAGTAAATAACTCATAGTAGAATAAAAAACCAATAGAAATGACTTATCATACCAGCGTCCACGTTGAGCATCATGCTACACCTCCATCTTGAACTGTGGACTAGCATGGTCAGGGTAGAATGTTGGGATGCACCCCCATGCCCACATTTAATAAGTATGACGCATCCTCTGAGACCTGTACGGTCCCTTTGGGATAATCTGCATAATGATCTGTACATGTATGCCAAGTAGGCTAATCCCCAACTATACATCTCAGCCCAATAAAAGTCCTCTAGTAGGTGTAGATACATCATATTCATGTCCATCCCCGAGTGATCAGTACACATGGTACCACAAATGTGTCGTAAGATATATGCACGGGCATAACGCATGACGGTCTGCTCATCGTCATCATCCTGTAAATGTGGAATCTTCGACTCCAACCAACACATAGATATGGACAATCCATCTATAGCCCTACGGTCAGACAAAATATCATCATGTAAATGTGTGTGTCTCTAGTCTCCATCTCTCAACGAGGGCAGCAAGTAGGTAATGATATAAATAAGTGAAATCTGATACGATAAGCCCATAGAAGCCATCACAACACATGTAAGGTCTAATGGCATGTGGAGGCTCTATGTGATGAAAATGGTGTGCTCGACGCACCTTTAAAAATCGATCAGGAAGACCCTCTAACACGGCCAGCGAAATATGGGTAGGTTGCTAAGTGAGTAGTATGGTATCATCCATCTGCCTATAAAAAACGAAAATGAGTCGTAAGTGTAAAATGTAAATATAAAATTATGGTGTTTTTAAAATTTATCTAATTTTATGTATTCAATATCTTATGCAAATTATTATGATACTATAAATTTTTTATAAATAGTTTTCTAAAATATTTTACATGTTTAGGATGGGGTTTAGGTTGGAGGGTTTAGGGATAAATTTTTTAATATTTACGTTTAGGAAACATGTTAACGTGTTAACTGAAATTTACTTTTCAATATTGATTAAGTGTTCCGCTTTCAGATTTTTGAAATAAATTCTATTATCTCAGATTTGAATTTATTTTTTCAAAGCACGAATATTAATATAAAATAAGTTATATTATCTAAAATATTGAGTCTTGAATTTGGTTACACATAGTTTAGGGGAGCTTTATGATTAACTACTTATGGATTGGATTAAGATAAACCATGTCAATTAGTAATGATGTTTTTAGAATTTATCTAATTGTATGTATTCAATATCTTATTCTAATTATTATGACACTATAAATTTGTTATAGAACAGTTTTCTAAAATATCCTGCATGTTTAGATTGGGGTTTAGGTTGGAGGGTTTAGGGTTAAATTTTTTAATATTAACGTCCAGGAAACATGTTAATGGGTTAACTAACATTTAATTTTCAATATGGGTTAAGTGTTCCACTTTCGGGTTTTTGAAATAAATTCTATTATCTCATATTTGAAGTTATTTCTTGAAATCATGAATATTAATATGAAATAAGTTATATTATCTAAAATATTGAGTCTTGAATTTGGCTACACATATTTTGGGGGAGCATTATGATTAACTACTTATGGATTGGATTAAGATCAACCATGTCAATTAGTAGTGATGTTTTTATAATTTATCTAATTGTATGTATTCAATATATTATGCTAATTATTATGATACTATAAATTTGTTATAAACAGTTTTCTTAAATATTCTGCATGTTTAGATTGGGGTTTAAGTTAGAGCATTTAGGGTTAAATTTTTTAATATTAACATCCAGGAAACATGTTAATGGGTTAACTGACATTTACTTTTCAATATGGGATAAGTGTTCTGCTTTCAAATTTTTGAAATAAATTCTATTATCTCGGATTTACTGTTATTTCTTGAAAGCAAGAATATTAATATGAAATAAGTTATATTATCTATACTATTGAGTCTTGAATTTGGTTACACATATTTTGGAGGAGCTTTATGATTAACTACATATGGATTGGATTAATATAAACCATGTCAATTAGTAATGATGTTTTTAAAATTTATCTAATTGTATGTATTCAATATATTATGCTAATTATTATGATACTATAAATTTGTTATAGAATAGTTTGCAAAAATATCTTGCATGTTTAGATTCGGGTTTAGGTTGGAGGGTTTAGGGTTAATTTTTTTAATATTAACGTCCAAGAAACATGTTAATGGGTTAACTGACATTTACTTTTCAATATGGGTTAAGAGTTCTGCTATCGTATTTTTGAAACAAATTCTATTATCTCAGATTTATGTTATATTAACTAAAATATTGAGTCTTGAATTTGGTTACACATATTTTGGGGGAGCTTTATGATTAACTACTTATAGATTGGATTAAGATAAACCATGTCAATTAGTAATGATGTTTTTAGAATTTTTATAATTGAATGTATTCAATATCATGTGCTAATTATTATGATAATATAAATTTGTTATAGAAAAGTTTGCTAAAATATCATGCATGTTTAGATTGGGGTTTAGGTTGGAGGGTTTAGGGTTAAATTTTTTAATATTAACGTCCAGGAAACATGTTAATGGGTTAACTGCCATTTACTTTTCAATATGGGTTTAGTGTTCCGCATTCGTATTTTTGAAATAAATTCTATTATCTCAGATTTAAATTTATTTCTTGAAAGCAAGAATATTAATATTAATAAGTTATATTATCTCAAATATTGAGTCTTGAATTTGGTTACACATATTTTGGAGGAGCTTTATGATTAACTACTTATGTATTGGATTAAGATAAACCATGTCAATTAGTAATGATGTTTTTTGAATTTATCTAATTGTATGTATTCAATATCTTATGCTAATTATTATGATACTATAAATTTGTTATAGAAAAGTTTGCTAAAATATCCTCCATGTTTAAATTGGGGTTTAGTTTGGAGGGTTTAGGGTTAAAAATTTTAATATTAACATCCAGGAAACATGTTAATGGGATAACTGACATTTACTTTTCAATATTGGTTAAGTGTTCTGCTTTTGGATTTTTGAAATAAATTATATTATCTCAGATTTAAAGTTATTTCTTGAAAGCATGAATATTAATATGAAAACATATCTCATATGTTTGGGGTTTAGAAAACCAAGGAATAAAGAAGAGATAACAACATTTAGTTTACAATATGGTATTGTCACAATGAAGACAATACATCATTATGAATGAAACTATGAAGTCAACCAAACAACGTTAGGGCATCGTTTCCGGTTATGACCTTCTTTATGACATATTGTGCATCGCAAACTCTGTCCTTGTTCTTGAGGCCAGTCCATCTCATTATGCATCCTACTCGCCTTTGGTCTCCAATGAGAACGTAACTGATTCATGTCAGGTATCACTATAGGCTGGCCTTCAGGAATTGGGAATTAACGATACCCCTTAATAGGTGTCCATGGTGTAGCATAACATTTAGCAATGATATCCATCTGGTACACTGGATCAACTTATTCTTCCCATGAGATGTTCACATAGGCACATGCTGCGATGGCATGTGAACATGGAAACCGTAAGGCTTGAATGTTTCTACATTTTCATTGCCTTTTTTCAAGTAATACCACCATTTTTTCACCGATGAGATTTGTGATGGTGTCTGAACTCTCTTGAACTTTAAATTGGGAGTCTTCTCTTCGAAAGAGATAGACGTGATAACCAGAAACTTCTTCAATATTTTTTTCAATCTCTCATTGAAAGTGTCTTCTGTATCTTAGCCATTGATGTATTCAGTCTGATGCCAGTTTTTGTCTATACAAAAAGTACTTCACGCATAAATATAATGTCTCATGAACTAATGTGGTTATAGGTAGCTTGCGAAGTCCTTTGAAGATACCATTGATGCACTCCACAATTTTTGTTGTCATATGTCTGTACCTCATCCCCTCGTCGTATGCCAATGTCCATTTCTCTTTTGGAACCCACATCATATAATCATAAACTTCTTGATTAGCTTGACGAATTTGTTCAAAAAGTTCTTCAAATCGTCGTTGGTCCGACTCATATGCTACAATACATAGATTATATTTCACATTAATTGATTTTATCTTTATATTGAAACAGTAAAACAGAACGAATAAAATACGTACCAAGCCTCATGATTGCCTTCTTCATCAGTTCGTTGTGGATTTTTTTATACACATTTCTAGCAATGTGTCAAATATAGAAACAATGATGTGCATTTTCGTATCTCCATGTATCATGATATGCATTGATTTCCTCATTAATTTCTCGATGGAAATCAGATATTAGAAAAACTCCCTAAATGTTGGTGAAATGGTTGCTGATACATGCCAGAAACCAACTCCATGATTCATAGTTTTCTTTCTCTATAATGGAAAAGGCAAGCGAAAGAGGTGAATGGTTTCCATCAATGGTTTCCATAATCAACAATACGCCCTTGTATTTTCCATACAGAAATGTTCCATCAATCTGAATAAATTGTTTGCAAAAATGAAATGCGGAGATACAAGGAAGGAATTCCCAGAACAACCGATGAAATTGAACACGAGATGGATCAGGTCGATTATGATGAGACACATGTTCATTTGTATCCAGATGGAAGACAAATTGGTTATGATGCCTCAGTATGGCTAGAAATTGTGTCAATACTCGATATGAGTCATCCCAATCACTATATACATTCACAATTGCCTTCTGTTTCTCCATCCATACCTTATTATAGAAAATCTTATAACCGAATGTCTGTAAAATCCTCTCTTGAACAAGGGATATTGGAACTTCGTGACATGTCCTAATCATGTCAACAACAATAGATGACACAAATTATGCATCCAATGAAATATGATCTTGTGTGAGACATGGCTGAATGCAAGTATGAGCCGTCTCAATCCTTTAGATTCTCCTACCTCCAAATGTAATGCCGGGAATAGCCCTTAAGAGAAATCTACAATCATCCCCATACTTCATGCATCGTATAACATATTTACTATGACATGATTCGTGAACTACATAGTTGAAGTGTCTCTCAATATGAAATCTCTTTAACGTGCCTTTTAAGGCATATTTACTAGGAAAATTCCTTCCAATATATAAGGTTTTGTCCACCTCACTAAACCTATCTGGTACAACTCCATGGAACTCAGTTGTCGGTTTGAGAACAGTATTATCAAATTCAGGCATGCGTGTCATTGATTCTGACCAAGATGAAAAGAGTGGTGGATGATTTATTGACCGAGGTTGATGTACAAAAATTTCATTTCTCAAAACCTCCTCTCTATCTTATTTTGGTCCCTCCTCATAAGCACTGCTATCGCAATCTGATCCAACATTACGAAACTCCTCATCGGAAGTCGGATTGACATGTATATCCTGGAGATCATCTAGGTTTTCCTCTTCTACTGCATCATTTGTAATAGGCTCAATTTCATGGGGTAGACTGTCTTTAACCACTCTTGTAATTCTATGTCTTTGTACAAGTGGACATTGTTGTTGTACAGTAGCAAAAAAACGTATAACTCCATCATAGTACTATCTAACAGTTGAGAAAATAAATTAATTGCTTGGACCCACTACGCATCAGCAACCAATGGACAAGCTATATGCCACAGTGTTGTTGGAAATTGCAAATGTCTATAAATCATAGGCCTGATCTCGTGATCGGGTCCCAGATTTAAGGAAACAAGAATTCTCTCTTGAAGGTCACTTATGGTAACACAATCAACTGTACTAACCACTGTAATTGGTTGTGTACTGTAAGAAGCTCCTTGCTCAGTTGGAGAAATCTCCCCATAATAGTACACATAGGAATACATGGCTCTCTACGTAAAAAATGTTTCTTTCATCAAAATTATGATAGTGTAACAAATATTAACAATTATGTTTGACCATATGATGTTTATTAGAATGTAATTTTATGGCGCCTTTATATTCCCCAAACTAAGCTACTAATGTTTGACCATATGATATTTATTAGAATGTAATTTTAGAGGGCCATTTTATTTATTGTGTTTGTTCTTCTTCATTTCACATTATATGTTCATCAGTATCATTAGCTAATAATTATATGGATCCATGTTTTAATCCTATTTTATTAATTAATTATTCTAAAGTTAACTAATAATAACTAATCATTAATTATTCTATTATTCTATAATTAACTAACAATAACTTTAATTCGTTAAATCTTATGTCCTTATTTGATTCTGTAACATTATCTTTATCATTTATCATTGATAAATATAATGATTTTCCTTTTCTTCTCGTAGATATTTATGTAGTTTATAAAGAAAATATGAATCATCATACGCATATTCCCCGGGAGTGTTAAACCGGGATGCAACAAGGCCTGTTATCGTGCACCAGATCCCGTTCGAGTCTAGTTCAAATAGGTGTTTTCAGGTTTTACCCATATGTACATCTATACCAAAGCCACATCCACTTGTTTTTATCCAGAAAGAAATTTAATTGCATAGATAACCACATAATCATTAAGCTACCAGAATTTCTAAATACTTAAGCATAAGTTAATCTATACATAATATACACTACCTAAAAATAATTATTTAAAACTATATATAAATAATTACAGAGACTAAATAACCAAATATTATGAACTACCTAAACTACATAACAAATGAAATATTTAAAACTAAAAAATTAAATTAATTAAATAAAAATATTAGATTAAATAAAGAAACATACCTCTAAAATAAGCTTTGTAAAAACCCGAACAGTAATGGAATTTTTTTGAGAGAGATGAAGTGAGGAGGGAGAGAGGAAGGCAATGATCATGTGAGGAGAGGGGGTGGGGGTGGCCACCCTTTTATAGGGTGTTCAGGCCAAGGTGGCTTCGCAGAATCCACCTTTCACCTCTGCCTATGGCCAAAGGCGGCATCACAGAATCCACCTTTCCCCGATACCTGTGGCGAAAGGTGGCCTCCCCCCTGCCGCCATTTCCAAGTCATCGATCCGGGCTAAAGGCGGCGTGGGGGAGCAAAGGCGGCATCACAGATGCCGCCTTTGTAGCGCATTTTTTTTTAAAAAAAATTGACCTAGAAAGTTTTTCAATTTTTTTAGAAGAACATACTTAAAAAAACTCGATCTTCTCCTGTTCATGCCAAACCAGTCGTCGGTGCTGACACCTCCTCCTTGCTAAACCCTGGAGGCACTCCTCTGTGCCCCTTTTCGGAAGCTGTAGCCGCACTGCACTGCCAAAACCAGAAGCACTGACAGCTACACCCTATCCCAGCGTCGGCGACTCCTATTGGATGTGAAGCTCGCCACCCTGTCTCCTCGTCCCTATAGTTATGGAACAACTGTGCAGTCTCATACAGCCAAGCGAACTGCAATGGAACCCTCTAGAACAATTCATGCTCGAACCATCATGAGAAAGCTGTCAGCCACATCATGTTCTTATTGTCACGGCCACCCCTAACGTTTTTGGATATCTCTCTTCACCATGGACCTACCATGTTCCAACTGCCGCCTAGTCCTCTAACTGAGAAGGTAACATGCTCTACCCTATAATAAGTCTGGGTGGGTCGACCAAGCTCGAAACAGGATTTGGTGGACTGGCCCAGCCTAGAATGCCCTTCTATGGGGTTGGTAGCGCAAGTATTATACTGGTGCAGGTTCGTCCCAACCCACACTGGCCTTGTACGAATTTATATGGGCCCTGGTGATTTAATTTAATCCAAAATTTATTATAATAATTAAAATAATTAAATTTGAAAATTAAATTAAATTAATAGTAATTTTTGGTTATTAAAAATAATATGCAAAATATTTAATTTAATTGAGAGATTATTTAAATTAAATAATTATTTTAATTTTTAGTTTTAAAATTAATATAATTAATTGGGACCGAATGACGAAATTTTTTGAATTAAAATTAGAGTGAATTTTTAATTAAATAAATTATTTCCTCATAATTTATTTTAATGAAAGTTTAATTTTTAATTATGAAATCAGTTTATATATGTGAGTAAATGTTAATACTTGCCATTAGCCGCGGACCTACCAATGCTTGTCTGGTGATTTTTTATTAATTTTATTCATTTAATTTAAATATTTCATGGTTTTTTAATAATTAGATTAACTAATTAAAAGATGATATGCTTGTCTTCTCAATTGTCATTATATGTATAAGGACCTGGGCGCCCATTCTGAGAGTCGTATTTTATAACCCAAGACCCCCTCGCCTATGTGTGAGTATAGTCGTATAATGATGAGATGAGGTATGATGCACTTCATGCTATGTGATGGAGACACACCATACATGAGTTGAAAGTATTGGATGAGAAGACGTTTCTATTCAAGTTACAAGCCACACGACTAAAGGTATTTTCTCTCGGGTTTTAGTTGGCCCGTTTTTAACTCAACGTATGAACCATTTGAACTAGGTCCGGATTAGGTGATCATTTTTTAATGCATGGTTTATTATTTTTTTGCATGTGTTGTTTATTGCATTATCATATAATATAATAATAAATAAGCATGCAATATAAAATGAACATGTGACATGAATATTTTTTTTTTATTTCATGCATGGTTAGTTTTTAGTGCGATCACATAGAACATGCTTATAAAAATAGAAAATGATTTCTTTCATGAAATTAAAAATAATAAAACCCTCAAAGGTATATTAAGTCACAATGGTATTTAGTCATTCATATTTGTACAAAACTGACTGTTTGAGGTGCTGGTCATGCCTAACATGAGGGTACCTCTTACTACCGAGGAGTCCATATAAGAATGATGGTTTTAATTAACTAAAATTGCATCAAAGAAATTTTCATATCTATCTTGTTGAAATTTTGAAGGTAATCATTGAGTAAATAATGTTCGGATTTTAGAAGCTGGGACATAACTCAACCAATCAAGGAACTGCAAGTAAAAGAGGATGATTAACCAAAATCCCACCTTGAACCCTCCAAGTAGTGGCATAGCCATAGCTTGTAGTCTATGTGGGGTGGTTCATGAATCCTTTCGACTAGACTACTCATTCAATAGATTATTCTGATTCTAGAACAGAGGGTTCCTAGAATCTGATAAAATAGTGGGATACATTAAATGATTTAATTAATTAATAAAAATGTCTGAATTGGTAATCCATATAAAATTCACTCATCTGTTATAATTTATTTTTTTATAAAATTGGATGTTATACAACAAGTTTAAAAACATTGATTTTATATTGGAAAAAGTAAGTTCCCACACTGACACAAATATCCATGAATAGTACATGCGCATGAACATAGTACTATGATATAGGAAAATCAAGGTTCCAGTGTCCCCAACACTATTAAACTAACTCAAGAAATGAGGGGGTAAATTGCTTACAGGGGAATAATGTAGAAAGAATATGATAGTTATATCATTATGCTTCCATCAATGATCGGTGTCAATTGTGATCGCTACACCAAGACATTAATGGTATAACATAAAGTATCATCCTTGAGAAGTTTGCAAGGAGAAATAGGAGAATTGACATGAATAAGGCAATTTTTGCACCAGCATGTGTGAAATTGAATGATCGATCATGATCTTTAAATGGATCCCATTCTCATATCATTTTTACCACATTTCTCAAGTCTTGTTTTATGTTACAAAAATTAACAAGAATTGAGTAAACACTCCATTACAAATTTATGTAAGGTTTTCCAAGATAATAAGAATATCAAACATCATTTCATCTTTAATTCATATGGAGAATAGATCGAAAGAAAATATGAAAATTCCAAAAAGAATTTAATTCCAAAGTCACATTCACGAAATCCTTCAATTAATTAGGTATTAACAATGGTTATTTTCATTTCATATTATAAAATAAAACAATAGGAGTTTAAAAGAAATAATAATATTTAAATAAGTATGTTTCTGCTTCTACATCGGGAATATTCATCAATGTAATGTTTCATTTTTACTACATGGGTATATAAGACAATATGATTTTTACATATGTTTATTTAAATAAATTTACCATGTAATTATATAAATATTACTTTAAGTAAGGTGTAATCTCCATGTGGCTATGAAAGGGTGATTCCTATGCCAGTGGTGAGTAGTACATGACTTATTTAATTTAAAAGTGAAAGATTCATGGGAAACTATTATTGATTATAACCATAAAACATTAATCTCATGTGTCATTGGATGCAAGGAGACATTCTTTGAAGTTCTGGAATGAATGTTGTTTTTGGTAAACTCAATCACTGGTTCAGTGATACATGAATCATGATCAAGGAGTGATGAATATAAATATAATACTTAAACCTTGTTGTGATAAGATAATTCTTTTTAAAGTTATAATAAAAGCGGATGTCATGAATATACCTAGTATGTAATTTTTTCTCGACACAACTAAATACTTTTGGTGTTATTTACGTATATAGTTTCGACAATGGATCCTTTAGAAATAACAGTATGTCACAATGATTTTGGAAATAGTTCAACTTGTATGAAAGAAATATTCTATGTAAAAGATACTGGTATACATATATCATAATATTATTTTATATAATTAATGAATGATAAAATTAAGTAAGTGCATGGTCAGAAGATATGAGTTGCTTCGGGTTGGGATACCAAAGAATATCTTGAGCATGCATTCGATAATCATGATAATGTAGTGTTGAGTAATTCGTAAATGCACATTACCTTATCAATATCATGACATGGATGTTAATGAGGAGGATTGACTATGAAGTCTTACATGTCATCATTAATCAACAAACATGTATTATGAAAAAAAATTCTTACAAGCATATGTTATACATCAAAATTTTTATGTAAGTAGCATCAATGTTACATTCTGCAGAAACATCCATTATATTTCATGAAATGCATTGAAACTAACGAGGATATCCCAAAACCATATTACATCTATAATGAAAAATGAATATCATATGATTCATAGTATGATGTATATCCGTTATGTCATAAGGACATGTGTTGGGATGAAATTAGATTGTTCGAATATAAACAAATTTGCATCAAGATAAGAACATTGTGCATCTAAGGTACTTATCCTAACAATTTTTTAAGATATTCCATAAATCCCTATGATAGAAAATGTATAGTCAAGTGATGGACTATATATCTATATAAAGTTTCACATCTCTATATGTGATAGTTGGATCTATATTGACTTGTGTTTAGTTAATTATCTAGATGCATAAATAGTTGGAATATGAACTAGTTCCACAAGTGCATGTGAAACAAAGTATGTTCTTGAGTCACATACTCTTTAGGAAGGATAAAACCATGATGATGGTTTTTATAATCACTATGGTCAGTGATCTATTATTCAATGTGAATAAGTATTTCCAACAATTTAGAAGAGTTTGGAAATGAACTAAATTTGATAAGACCAACTTAATTTCAATTAATGGATTCCATGTATCAAAGTATATAGGGGATGATTATTCTGAATACTGCAGTGGGTATTCAATTGAGTTGATACATGGATGGTACAAGCATAGTACCAACAAGGCTCCATTGGTTTCACCATATAATTGGGCCTAAATCCCTTTGAATACTAATTCTCATAGAGAATATCTATAATCAAATTATTTATCATTTGATTTCATGACCACCAATTTGGGATGGTGTCTATACGACGCAACTAGAAAAGGATGGTCACATAAAAGAATGATAATAAAGGTATCATGTTACAAAAGTCTAGTTTAGGATTACATTATGCAATATGATAATAGAATATACATTTCCAACAAATTATTTCAATGTGTCTATGAGAGGTTATTGGAAAAATCAATGTTTTCCAAGAAAACTATGTTAGGAAGCAAATGGAAAATAAACATTGGTCTTACAGTTAGTTAAGACCAAAATGAAAATCATTCTCTAGTGATTGACTTAAAGTAGAAACCTATGTTCTAGGAAATAGGATCTACTGAGGTAGATCTACATGTTTCTTGGTCCAAGTAAATCTTACATATAGTGACATTGTATTGAGAAAAATAAATTTTGGAATAATTCAAGAGATTAATTGTTTCCTATGTAATAGGGAATAATCTATTCAAGTTAACATGTTCGAGACATGGGAAGAGATAAACATGGTGGGTCAAAATCCATACGTCAAAGAAATGGATATATCGCACATGTGATGATATGTACATTAACTGATATTTCCAAGGTATATTTTACAGTAGGAAGATATCAGTTATATCTAGGATCATTTAATGTAAAGAAGTCTGAACTATCTTATTGTACTTAGGCATGTACAAAAGATATGTTTCTGGAAAATGGAGAAGAATGGATACTAGTTTTTAGGGATATAAAAATGTCTTACATGGATCAATGTGATCTACTATCATATTTAGTCTAATGTAGATGATTGAGGTCAGCTCATATAAGGTAGTGGTTTCCATACCTACAATTACTGAGTACATTGTTGCTTCTAAGGAAGGTAAGATGCTATTATTAAATGCAATGATTTGTTCCAGTTCTTGGAATTTAACCTGATTAGAAATGTATTAGTATAATTTCAATTATGATATTCTTACTAGACAAGATGTCAAGTTATGACAATGGAAAAGTGGGATATACTCTAGATACCATCTCTTGAGAATTTTTTCTCAACAAGATGAGGTCACAATAGTAGAATTTCCATGTGAATGAACTATGGAATACCTAGTAGCTAATTCCATTATATAGAATAAACTTGAACTTTATCATTTGAGTAGATCACATGTTTGGTTAGTAAGTTGGATCTAGTGCAAGTGAAAGTGTTGAAATAGTGGTTGCCCTAGACCAAACTATTCAGTTATATTTGATTACCATATCGTGTATACAGATAGCTATACACGATGTCATCATACCATTATAAAGTAGAATTTTCTGTGTCCACTATTGAAATGGTAATGTCCATATATTAATTGTTGTGTCAAGTTGTTATGGAATATCTCATGATATAATGAGAACCCATAGATATTATGACATTAATCGTAAATATATGTTCTATAGTATAGATTCATATTACTGATTAGACACAGTAGATGTTTGACTATTGGGTGCTGGGGGATCATATACATTGAGATTTCTTCTCATGAAGTTCACACATGGTGATCTCTATTAGTTATATCATGTTTATTGACTTTCCAAAAGAAATACCACATGTTTCGGGTGACATTGGATGTTTCTATCTACGATCATGTCCAATGGTCTCCTGACTTGAGATCATTACAAATATATTTTATTTGATTACATAAATTGATGAAAGATGAAAACTATGGGAATGAAGTTGTGGAGAGTTTGTTTCTTTAAGGTGCTTCCTTGATGGCATGAAATTGGTTGAATGGTCAAAAAATAATTCTTCGCTTCCGGGTTATAGAAGTAATATATGTTAGGCCATGTTGATAAGGATGGAAGTACCTTTATAAGGCCATGGCCATGACAGTCGTGGGTAAAGATGTCCATTTAAATAATAAACAATAATGAAATAAAAGGGCAATTACAAGAGTGTGCTTTCTGATTTATGAGATATTATAGACAAAGAGATTATATTACACCCTTCATGTTTGTAGGTTTGTTGTTGTTGCTGTGAAAATCCTTGCCTCTTCTGGGACCACGATGGGCTGCTAGATCCCAATCTTAGTCTATGAATACAATTCACTACTATTGAGATAAGGGCCTAGAGGGTCATAGACAATAGTGTATTCAATAATCATCGATATTCATTTGAATAACAGTTTTGGATGTGGTGGGCCCCATCACTGGATCCAATGTTTTTCCAAGTAAAAATGATTACCAATGAAATAATTAAATTTATATTATTCTAATTTAGAAAAATGATCATTGAATTTATTTATTAAATTTATTTACATGTTTTAGTAAGTACATGAAAAAATTTTAATTAACAAATATTAAATTATTCAATGTTCAATTAATATTTATGGGAATGAAGATTCATGTATTGGACTCAATTATTGTCATGTAATTTATTTAATATATTACATATTAATTATATAAATATTTATGACTTATTTTATTAGTCATAAAATTTCATTGATAGTGAATTAATTATTCGAGGCTGATGAGGCTATTCGAGGTATTTTAATTAAACACTATAAATTTAAGAGGATGGGATTTTTCTAAGCACTATTCATGGTGCTTTTCTCCCCTCTTAACTCTCCTATGATATAGAAAGAGATTCTATGGAACCTTGTAGCTTATACGGAGCACTCTCTCAAGCACCACCAGCGAAGCGATGTGGTGATCGTTGGACTGTCGATGGCGTCATCAGAATTCTGCACCAGCACCCAGATTATGATGAACGGTGTGCCCGCCAATTCCTTAAAGCATGTGTGGATGATCTAGAGGAATTTTAATTTGGACTCATCGATTAGTGATTACCAATGATGGGAAGACCTCATTCGGTACATAGGATCAAACCACTTGTTTTTAGGATTTATTTTTCCGCTTAATACACATCACGCGCGGTCTTCAGCTTTGACTGGGCTGCTCTTCACCAACATTGAGAAGTTTACATCGATCATCAGTGGAATTTTTTTTAAAAACCACATGTTTTCGGCTTCTGTTGCATGAGTGGTTCCATCCTAGATCTTGAAATGTATATCTACATAACCCCATTTTAGGGAATCATAGTCCATGTAGTTCGGTAGGTCGATGAGTCACCTAAGGAGGTGACCTGTGATAATGGATGAGTGGACGGGACCCAAAGGATATATAACCCATGGTTAATGTATGACCATAAAAAAACACAAAGGATCAATTGAGTGAATAGGATGTGGCATGAGGGATGGGATTAAACCTTAGGGAGGATTCCTACATATCCCCGTGGCAAGGGATCAATGTCCACATAGATCAGGATGGGGCATAGAATCGGGGTGTACACAATAGACGACAACCCAACAACATGCTGGGGACTTACATGTTTTTAGAAGCCCATCAAAAGTGGGAAACTCTTTGTTGGAGTGGTATGCATTGAGTGAGGGTCTTATGCATGCTTAGTAGTCAAGGAGCTGGTCTGATTCCTCTAAAGGAAGAACCAAGGATGTGGGTCCCTATAAATGGGACAACAGAGTTTACCAGTGTTTGGGGATGGACCTCAAGGAGGCTTCCTACATTCCCTTTCTAGGATACAAGGATAAAAAACAACATATATTTAAAGCCTGCAGTTTAACATCATGCGGGATGAGAGATCCATATTGTTTAACTTCATGTGGGGTGAAGGTAAATCAACGTGAATGGTCGGTATAGATGGGTGAAAGATTTGAACCTCAGAGAGGATTCCTATGTATCCCTTTTGTGGGGAATCAATGTCCACATAGTTCGAGATGTGGGGATTGGGGCATACACAATAAGGCATCCCAGAGATGGTTTCATGGTTATTTCATTCTCAATTTCCACATGGGTCCTGCTTAGTGTGAGAAAAAGATGCAACAACGACCTGACGACCACCTCACAAAATCTATGTCTGCAAAGAATGGAGTAGGGATTATATGTGGTTGGCGGTGCAAAGAGAAAATAGGGGCTTATGATTTTTTAGATGCCAAATAAAAATGGATGGGGTCCAAATGTATGAGGAGGATATGGTTTTCATTCCTGAAAAACACCATTAGAGGGTGTTGGGGATTATGTGGAGCCTTCGTGAGGTGCACATGGTGACAAAGCATAATGAGAAAGAGAGGGAAATAGGGTTGTATTCCAATCCCCACTCTGGTTCCCTTATACCAACCCCCTTGTGGTTATCATAGATTATCATCTTGTGTTGAGGATGTGGGTTCATGGATGTTTATCTTCCTGTAACTCAGATGGTGAGGATTAACTCCTCACCCCTATGACTTACATAACAACCCCCCTTAAACCCTTGGTGAAGGGAAGAAACTGGCAATGTTGCATGGATATGGAGTTGTGGTGTGAACCACTGAAGGTCTCATGTTTTCATGGCTATGTGAAGAAGCAATATCCCTTAGTCTTCATATGTGATGTCGCATGAGGCAATGTAATGCAACAGGAGCCACTTTTTGAGAGACCTTAAAATCACATTATACGAACATAGAGGGCCGCATAAAAGAAGTGTGTGCAATGAAATAAATTTCAAAAAGTGTTTCTTTGTGAACGAAATGGTCTTCAGGAATGGGAGGGTCTTCATGAAGGGAAGGGTTGTTGATAAATAATGGGTATTAATGCTGGTAATCTTTCAATGGACTACAACTTCACCTTAGTAAACAACTCTTTCTTAAAGAGTTCATCGTGATAGCTCTACTCTTCATGAAACCTCGAGACCCTCAAAGGTCCCCCCTTATTTGTGAAGGTCATATGCCTTCACGAGTGGCATCAACATTATAGGTGGAGGATTGGGAGAACAAAAATAGGTCAGTCTTGTAGAGGCCAAGTACCTTTAGTGATCCTTCTTCGAGTTTCACAAAGCATTATGCGAAATGGGAACTCACTTGTTAAATGGAAACATAGAAGTAGTTTAAAAAGGAGGGGGTCCTTCTATTTATAGGAAACAAAGGTTGATGAAGGATTCAAAACTCTTCACAGAGAGGAGTGACACCATAGAGAGAATCAATATTGTCGGAATACGTCTGCCTCCTAAAGGGTGTGGGACGCCATGGAGAGACTCACCAAAGCAGTCATTTTGGAACAAGCCACAAAGATTTATGATGCGGCGTAGAGGTCATGGTCTATCATAATACATCGGAATTGCGTGGCATATATGATGCCAAAGAGACGATCATGAAGGCGGTCTCATGGAGGCAGGCTGGCTGGGAAGAGAGATTCCTGAAGCAGACCCTTGGGTTGATTTTTTAGTGATTTAGGGACCTTTAGAGGGATGATTAACTCTGAATTATTTTATGAGATCTCTCCCCAAATAGGATGAACTTAATCACCAACAAATGACCCCCTAAGAATCAAATCCTATGGAAAAAGGGTCAAATTATGATGGTAAGACACCGAAGATACCATGAAAATAGAACAAGTGGTGGATCTTGTAGATCTGATGTCAAGGTGGGGTCAAAGAGGTTTTTTGAGCTGTACCTGATGAAAAAATGTCTGGTTGTTCCTACATATCACATTAGGGTGGGAATCAAGCCATACAGAGGTCAAAAAATTCCATGCAGTTTAACATCATGTGACAAGGATGAGGTGGGTCTTAGTTTAAGGTTGTAGATCTCGAACAAAAAGAAGTGAGATTCCTCGAAGAGGGCGTAAACCATGATGAAGTCCATAAGCCCATGTGATATATGCTCAATATGTGTAAAAGGGTAGAGTAGATCATTGCCACAAATGGAATACCCTGTAAGGGGAAGTGGTTCATGGTCAAGGATGACACCAAGACGTTGATTCATCCTCTTGATTCACAAATTCACATGGAGGAATGAAACCATGGGTGTCATATTTCTACTAGGACATGATGAAGTGAAAAGGGGTGTTAATCATGAGACCAATATTTAGGGAATATTGGGGATGTTTTAATGATGGGAGATAACATATCACTATGTTTGAAACACAACATCCACACCATGTGATATGAAATGGGAACAAATAAATAACATTGACCACTGAACATATTCACAATGCAGAACTTCTGACATAATATCATTTGAGATCCTCAACGATGCTGGCCCAATATGGTAGGAAAGCACTAAGTCCTAGTATCCATGTCATTCAAGGGTCATTTGTGATGTGAAAAATTGTTAAACCCTAAATAAAGAGAGACATGAAGCATAGAAATGAATGAAAGAACATCCTTGTAGAATCCAAAGAATTTGGTCCCAAACCACAGTGAATCTAAACATGTTGGTGAGGCACCAAAAAAGGTCGAGGGGAACAATTTGGAGCATAAAACTCGAGGAGATTAGTGGAGGAATGGGGTATGGATAGATCTCAAGTGAGAGTTTCAAGGTGAGGCTGTTGGAAACTCAACATGAACGAGGACATGATCCCACACCACACCACATACCTTCCTATGAACTTAGTCCAAGGGGCTATAAGAAAGATATGGTTTCTATAAAATATGATAGGACTTGATGACGAAATGATTCAGTGTTCATACATATCCCATGTGGATGGGAAGATATCCACATGTAGCTCTGGAAATGCAGTGTAGTTCAATGTTTTGTGGTAAGGAAAAGAAGGATGTTCTGGAAGGAGGGGAACATGATGTGGTCATTGTCAACCTGACACAAATGGGGAGAAACGTAGAACACATACCACACCATATCCAATCCCTATAAGAGAACTAACATGAAAGGGAGAATAGATTATTTGGACTGGACTCAATGATGAAATGTCTGGGAATTATTATGTATCCCATAAGAATGGGAATCAAGAAAAACATAGTTATGAATATGCTGCAAAATTTAAAGTCGTCTGATAAGGATGATGGGAGGAAGAGTATCTCATATGGATGTGTGTGGAATGGAAAAAATAAATAGCCTGATATAAATGAGGATGAAGAGTCTATACCACACCACATTAACCTAAGTGAGAACTTAGACCAGATGGTTGGAAAGGTCGAGGGACCCCGAGCTGGGCCATAGATGAAAGGAATGGGAGTTCCTATAAATACCATAAGGATGAAAATCAATCCATACAAAGTTCGAAAAATTCCATGCAGATTAATATCATGCTACAAGGATGTTGGAGTTATGAGTTAAAGGTCATAAAGCTCTGACCATTTATAGTATAATAACTTGCAGGATAAGGATGAGCAGTTTAACCACATCCAGTATGGTAACGCAGTTTAATGTCTTTTGATAATAAAGGGGTCTTATTTTAAGGTCATATAAATCAGACAAGTTTGTATTTTATCATCATGTGGGATGAAAGGGGTCTTAGCATAAATAATGATTGAAGAGTTTAGCATTGGTGGGCATAGTAATACACTCACCATCCATAGTGACCAAAGAGTATGCACTATTGGGGTAAACCATGGGAATGATATAAGGCCCTCCCATTTGGGATCCATTTTCAATTTCTTTTTACCCAATTTCATTGGTATTATTATGGACAACACCAAGTATCCTTGAATGAAATAATAGAGTTGGAATTTCTTGTTTGAAGACAGGGCTAACCTGTTCTAATTTGTCTGTAGATTGTGAAAGGCACAAAGCCTACTCTCTTCAAGTGCCTCCAATTCATCTAGATAGATTTTGGATACTTTATATGCAATCTTCTAATCATAGATGGTTGTGCGTACCTAGGGTAGCTGAATCTCAATGGGTAGTACATCCTCTGTTCCATACACTGGGGAATATAGTGTTACCTGAGTGGAATTACATGTCATCAATCCGTAAACCCAAAGAGTGTTGTGGAGTTTGTCTGGATATGTTTTCATGTTATAACTAACCATATTCTTTAATATGTTAGAGAGGGGTTTGTTTGAAAACCTCGATCTGCCCATTTTCTTGCACATGATAGCATGAGGTATTATTAAGATGGATGATTAACTTGGTGTACAATTTCTTCTGTTTGACCTCTCGTAAGATGATGGCATTATCGATCAGGAAGACATGAGGGACTCTAAATCGATGGATCATATTGGAGCTCCAGAAGTCAACAATAAAATGGGTCTTGAATACCTTGATAGAAATATCCCTTACCCACTTTCAAAATGAATCCATATTGATCTAGATGAACCTATACTTTAATGATGTTGCCAGTGGAAATTGTCCCACAACATCTAGTGAACATATAATAAAAGACCAAGAGTTCGTTAAAGTATGGAGATGTTCGGTTGGCCGATACACAAAATTATCATTGATCTTAAATGCATGGAACCTCTTGGAAAAAATGATATAGTCATGGATCATGGTGGGAAAAAAATATCCCAATATTTAGATCTGATGTGAGAGTTTGACCCCTTCTTGAATAGCCCCAAAGGAACTAGCATGAACCTCCTCCATAACCTGAGAAATCTCATCTCCTTGAATTCAGTAATGGAGAATCCCCTCAAAGTCACATTTGTAGATGATCTACTAAAAACTGTGACCACTCTAAATTGTAAACTGAACTGCGCGCCGATGGACTCACTCTTGTTCAAATCGATCTGTAAGGAGGTTATCGTGCTGGAGATACTCAATAAAGTGATTCATCAAGTAAGGGTCACATCCAAGACCATATTAAGAAGGCATGGAGGTCTTGATGTGGAGGTAACAATAGTAAGGTGTCTTACCTGTGGGCTGTCATCAATTTCCGGAGTGACGAGAGGGATGAGTATTCGATGTGCAACTTAGATAATTAAATCATCCTGGTTAGGCTCTGCAATAGATGCATCAAGGATGGACAACACATCAGCTCAACCATTCTATGATCGAGGGGAATTAGTATCTTTTGGCTGAGAAGGAAACAATTCTATCATCTAGTGATTATTCTCTAACCGTGATACGAGCTCTAGCTTCCAGATGACATAGTCATTGTTGATCTGCTTGTCAACTAGTTCAGAGTCCCCCTTCACATGATAATGGAAATGAAAATATCAAGGGCTAGCCAAAGACCAGTGATAAGATCTTGACACTCTTCCTCATTATTGGTGAAGCCATCAAACACAAGGAACGAATAATGTAGGTTTTCTTCTTTGTTCATGATGAAGAATATACATCGGCCTACTCTATTTTGTCTGGGATCATTGAGTCTCCTACAAGTGGGGATTCAGAAAGAACCATCAAAGTAAATTTTACAACATGGAATGTCTTGGTCCAATGAGAGGATTTCCTCATCTATAATGTGAAGATCTAGTGATTTCTCTGCACGGGCTGGATGGGCAACAAGAAAGTCTACCAATGTTTGTACCATTATAGCCTTTTAGGGGACAAACATGATGTTGAACTGTTGAAGGATCACAACCAATCGAGCTAGTTGGACTTTCATCAAGGTATGGTTCAAAACATAATTTAGTGGATCAACATGGGACACCAGATGTATCTCATCGTGCTACATGTAATGTCATAATTTTTTAACTATGAATACTGACACCATACATCTCTTCTCGATAGAGGAATATCTAGTTTCTATATCACGTATCATGCGGCTGAGATAGTATAAATAGTTCTCTTTCACTTCATAGTTCTTCTGGGTGATAAAGGAGCTGAGGGACCATTCTAGAGTGGTCACATAGAGGATCAATGTATTTCTGGAAAATAAGGACATCAACACTGGTGGCTGTAGAAGGTACTGCTAGATTTACTCAAAAACAATCTAACACATATGATCCCAATAATATTCAACACCATTCTTCAAGATATGAGAAATTTTCCAACACATGCCATCTACATTAATGATGAATTAGTATATGTATTATACGTGCCCTTGAAAGCCTCAGAGAACATGACTATTGCATAGATGAGACATCTGGTTGATGGAGGTGATATATTTTGGATCGTTCCCAAAATCTCTTTACCTAACAAAGATTTTGAGGAACTTTTTAGAGGTGACCTAGAAGGCAAAAGACAAGGGGTTCAACATTATTTGTGATTCATGGAATGCTGATACATGGAACCCACATTCATATGACCGAAATGCATTCCTTAGTATAAGAATGTACCTTGTGGTGCCCTGAAGGTGGTAGACTATTCATCCTCGGGAGCTATTTTAGATTGGATTATATCCAGAACACCGATCAATGAAGGATATATCCTAGTACCCAACAGTGGCATCAATAAAAATTTCTATTGAATGAAGAGGAAAATCATCCCTCGGACAGTGAAGGTTGAGATCCTAGAAGTCGATCCGCGATCTATTCTATTCTTTCTTCTTCCCGATGGGTTCAATGTTAGCTAACTATCTGGGGTATTGTACTTCCTTGATGATGTTGACTCTGATTATCTTATCAACCTCAGCATCGACCATGGAACCATGAGAAGGGTTCATCTTTTTGGGAGGATTTTTGAACTAGTGATGATTTATGAGAAGACCTATATAGTGTAAGAAGTCATGGGGATCAATCCCTATAATCTCACCATAACTACAGGTAAATACATCATGATGTTTCATTAGAAAATCAACATATCATTATTTCTCTTCTATAGCCATAGAGGTGCTAATAAATGTTGGTTTTAGATCTTCCTCATTACCGAGGTTCACCTATACCAATTCATCTATTGTAGCAGATACACCCTCTTCGAATGCAGGAGGGGAAATCTCTAAATCCCATTCTTAACCCACAATGAGGTGATCATTGGTAGGAGGAAAATATTTCATGTCGATAGATTTTGATAGGCCACTGGTGCCAGCCTGAGCAGTAGTGGACACCCCATCGGGGGACTCTAGGTCTGTCTATAGGTCATTCATAGATGTAGCATGTTCAACCTCATTTTCCTGAATTTGATTTTTCTTGTTATTGTAGTAGTCATCATCCAAGTAGTAGACATCATATGAGGAAATGGGAGACATATAAGTTTGGAGTACACCTAATCGGACATTAAGGGTGTACTTAAGGCATTGTTGATATGAAGAAGGGATTTTATCATATAGGTGGAGCCATGGTCTACCCATAAATGTGTTGTATGTGGTGTCTTTTGAGACAACCTTGAATTCGGTGCCAGAAATTAGGCCACCAAACTAGGTCTTTGTGTGAATATTTCCAAAAGGTGTCCACTTTACCCTGTCATAACATGAATTTTAATTCAATAGGTACTCAAATCTATGTTTGATAGTCCCATGTTTTGGAGTATCCATTTATGGATATGGTTGATCCTAGAGCTTATGTGGACAATAATGTTTCATACATTCATGTAATTGAAAAGTACAATGAGGTACTGTGGGAAGATGTTCCCCAATATGGTAGAATCTTCATCTTCATGAGAGAAAGAGATAATGACAAGACATTCCACATGCTTTACTATCTCAGCATGGAAGAATTTTGCGGCTTCTACCTCCATCTAAAACTGGAGGGGGCATCTTATTGCCTCCAAAAGGGCCTCAGACATGTAAAGAGATAGAAGGAGACCCTCAACGATAAATTAAATTGTATGAATTATAGTAAGATTCTTGAGGATATAATACTTTTGTTCTAGGAATACACATTTGGTGACATGAGGTCACTCGATGGCTGGAGGTCTGATGGGTGCTACTGGTTAAACTGTGATATTTTGAATGGTGGTGGGAATGTTCTGTTGCTCCCTTGTCGAAAAGCATATGGTGACTATCGACTGAGGTCCAGTCGAGTGATGTCTATTCATGACAGAACATGACGGACCATAGGACATTCATGGTGGATCTACTTGATTATGTACCACAATTAGTGATGGAGGAAGATATGATTAAATGATATGAGAAGTTTTCAAAAGTTAAGTTCAATGTTGAGCTAGATGTCTGGTCTCCATGGCATGCATGACATGGCTAGAAGCCCTGACCAAGCATTCTGGTGATTCAAAAACCAATGTCTCTGTCAACATTGGTGTCTACTTGGGATGTTGGGAGGGTCTTCCTATCACTCTCTGTCATCTGGAACCACGTATTGTTTTACCATCTCAACGACATTGACCGATGCATAACCCTGATCATCACTAGAGGAATCCCCCATCGATTTGGGGGGCAATCTCTCTATATAGGGGCATGGAATCAACGATAGTACATGATAAAAATGTCATCACAGGGGGAATTTGCTTTCACTTACATCATCGATGCTTTCCCTTTTTGGATGATGAATACTGATATGTTTACATGGTTGTAGTGGTTATAGGTTGTGTGGATACATATAAAGGATAAGGTCAATTTGGACATTCATGGATAATACCATGGGCACAAATGACTCCCCCGCTATCACTATTATACTTTATAAACACACAAACCACATGAGTCGAGGCTAGACCAAACCTTAAAATATTGTTATCGACTTGGTCATGAAGCCAGACTTTAAAAAAATATCACTACTTGATGTTGTTCCCCTAGAACTAGTGATAGGGGCAATAATGGGATGATAATTGAGTTCTGTATCTTCGGGAATCTTTCTTTATGGAACCTGTAGGATTACTTGATCCAAGGAACGTGGGATGTAACTGGGAACCTGAGCCTCAATAAATGAGTAGGTTTGGCTCCTTCTCTCCAAGAAGGGGGATCCGAAAGCCTGACCCCGATGATGGGCTGGAGGAGACTGATGTGAAGGAGGGACTTAATTGTCTTGCATGGGTGGTGGTGGCATGTCACGTGGGGGAGACTTCCATTCTGACATGGGTGATGTTGGTCTGGAGGTTGTGCTTGATGTTGTGGGCCTCAACATTTTTTTGGAGGTGGCTCTGCAGATAACAGTTCCTGCTACATGGGCACCACTATTTGGTCTACCATGGTGGGCTCGGCCTTGGTTCCTCTTCTTAGGGGAATGCAGGGGGGAAACAGACACGACTGTTTGGATTTCTACAATGATTTCTCTATAAGAATGGATTTGTCAGAGAAATCCTAAAATCCCTCGTGGTTGTTCTATCAGATGAGAGAGGGGACCAATTTGGTCTTGACATTACTCATACACATTATTAGCAGCTAGTCCTGGGTTTTTGTAATATCAAGGGAGTATATGAGGCCCTTCCAACTGGAAACAGTTTATGCTCCAACTCTTTAGGCCTCTACTTGCAGTTGAATATGTCGTCAATTCTTGTTATCTGGGTAATGGAACTAAACTAGTTGAGAAAATTCCTATGAAGATCCTCCCAACCGTCTATAGAACCAATGTGAAACAGAAATTAACAAAAAAATTTGAGATCATCCATTGTCTGTATAAATCATAGGATCTTGGCGGCCTCCTACTACGCTGGAGTTACCAGCATGAGTCCACACTTTGAAATAAAGTGGGGTAGATGCTGCAACAGATCACTCATCCAATTAAAGGGGATGATAGTAGAATTTTTAAAACATGGGGGCACATTCATATCATCCACCCATGGAGGATACAACTTCTCATCTGGCAGGATGACCACTTGTTGGTTTTCTAAATCCCTGAGACATGCAATGTGAGTGGAAATTAGATCATCTTGTTGGATATTTATGTCTTGACGATGATCTATTACCACCAGAGCGTTGGATTGTTCTTAAACATGGTAAGAAGGCCTAGTGGATTATATATAAGAGAGTTGGATGAAATGGGGTAATATTGGATGCATGACCTATGGAGAAACTGGGGTAACCAAAGATGGGTATTGAGGATGGTTATCACACAAATCGGGTAGATTTAGTGATGAATATCGTGATCAAATTCTATAAAATCAGACCTCTAATTTATCTATATGGGTAGGATGGTCAATGTTACTAAGAGAAAACTCACCAGAGAGAGGCTACACCTACCCCTACTACCCCAGTCAAGGATTATCGTATTCTTTCCATTGTTCCGCAATACATTTTGCAAGAAAGTTTTAAAATATATTTTTATATTTTGAAAGTTATAAATGCAACATAACCTTTTTTGGATCATCATCAATTTTTGTACTGATCCAGAAGAGTCAGAGGGTTTGACAGCCCTACCATACTCTTTACCCTTCTTGGGGTCCTAACCAAATGACTAAGAGTTAGATGGAACAGGAAGGCCCAATAAATTTCATTATGGGAGAGTAACCCTTCCTAAAGTATCCAATAGGTGCAGCACCACCCCATGGGTAAGTTTTCTTCAATGAGTCCTAGCTCGATTTCCTTCTATGATGGTTTGGACATGATAAGTGTGACTATGACTAAAGGAATATCCTCAATATCACCTAGAAAGCCTATATGGTGCATATTGGATTGAAATGAAGGGAATCATATTTCCCCTAACCAAGGATCCAAACATATGGAAAGCATCCATAATAATTCCGTGTAACATAATAAAGATTTGGATGCCTCATTGCTGGAGGGTCTAATGATGGCCATGCGACTCAGGGTGCTGAGCCATGGGGAGCCTAGCCATGTCAACTATCCAAAATTGTTGGATGATGTCATAAAAGTGTTTTGGATCATTGGATAGGATAACAGTTGATAAAAGATATGGAAATGTTTCTTCCATGTGGTCTAGAAGAGGAACATAACCTTGTTCTGGGTATGTTGCTTCAAGATGTTGAAATTTGAGGTTGCAATCAGCTAGAACATCTCCAGGAACTGGTCCACAGTGAGAATGTCCCAAAAAATTCTTGTCCTAGACTTGGGATTCAGTCCTTGATTTCCCCACTCGTTGACTATATATGGTTATGGGACTAGTAACGACACTCAACAGGACTGTTGAGACTATAGACTGGCTGGTGGAGAGTACGACATGTGAGCTGACAAGCCACTGCCTCTTGGGCTATCTTCCAAAGAATCCACTGATTGCGCCAACACATCCCTATAAGACAGACTATTGAACCCTACTTCCCTTGTAGGTTATGCATTCATTGGAGGTGGTTCATGTTGTTTCTTGTCCTCTACTAGTCTCTAGAACAACATTGTGATCTCTTATTGAGTTGGAGAATGATCATGTTGACAATAACGAGGATTACATAGCCTGGCCCTAGAAAGGGGCCAAAGCTTGCTCCTTTAGTATGTATCTGCGAAGGGATGAATGGATCTGGTGTACCTCACATTCTTTAAGAATGAGGCTTATTTTACTTTTTCCTTCTCTAGTCCCCAACAAAGAAGATTGGGGTGAGGGTTCCACCACTAAGTCGCACTCCACATCAGAATCTATGAAGCATACGTATTTTATTGTAGTTTGAAGCTTCTCTGGATTCTTCCTTTGGTAAAGGCGACCATCCTTCTTATCCCAAGATGGTTATTCATTAAAATTTATCATTTTTAAATGGGGACGTCCTCCAAGTTGATTGGTGCTAGAGTGGGGGCGGGGGGACGTCTGCCCACACATAATGGGATATGAGGAGGACCTTCATATCTATTTTTTCTGATGTAGGGATGACCTCATCTTTGATGAGATGGGGTGCGAGGGGCACACAGACATAAGTATAATGGAATAAAGTGATGGTGTCCATGTTTGATACTACTGGAGTGGATATGGACTCTGATAGAGGTATTAAACACACGAGGATGACCTCCATGGTGGGTGTTTATAGTGAAGGAAGGATATTCATGTCAGAAGTCCCTAATAGAAGCGGTACCAAGAGGGACTTCATACTTATTATACAAGACATGATAAGGTCCACTATGTTTGTCGTTGATGAAGTGGGGAGGGCCTCCACTTTGTTGATCGCTGGCATGGGGAGGACCTCCTATGGAATCGATGAGCCCATAGGGAGGGCCTTCATGTTGTTGGGTGACTATGTAAGGAAGAAAAATGCATTGAGAACCTGATTTGTGATTAAATATTCAAATATGGGGCCAGAAGCATGGGGTGGACCTCTATATGAAAAGATGATAAAGTAGGGGGCCTCTGTCAGAGTTGACGATGGTTGAATGGTGAGGAAATCCATACAAAATGATTTATTTGGGTGGGACTCAAAACTATCTAATACTGGTATGGGGAGGACCTATTTACTAGATGTCATCATTGTATATAGGCCTGTGATGGATCCTGCGTTCCCCAGTAACCATGAGATCCATTTCAACCTGCTCACATGGTGATTGATGTTTCAACTTTGGTTGGGCATGGAAGTGACCCAACTATGTAACCGAGAGGTTCCCCTACCCAATGATGATAGTGGGAATATAACTCCTATCAGTGGTGGCTCAGGACACTGATGTTGTGGAAGATGATGCCCCATGGTTGTAATACTTATGAAATATCACCCGACATGAATTTTGGGTCATCTGAACTAGAGATGGTCATGCAGGGGGATGGACCGCCTACTCTTCGGCCTATTGGACTAGAGGGTGATGCTAATGTAACTGGGTGGGAGCCCTCTTTGGTAGATCCCTAGCTAAAGTCCAATCGGGGTGGTATCTGACATCTCTTACTTCATCAACTTAAGGGAGTGAGTCATGGGAGCACTTTGGGGATAGTCTCCTTCAACTATTGAAGGACTGAGTGGGGAGAAGTAGCTCCCTGCATGGACCTTGGGGGGGTGGCGTTGATGGGGCACCAAGGGATCCATATCTTGGCAGACCATGTCCTTTTTTAGGATGAACCGTTCCTATTCGTATGATCAAACAAAAGTATTAATCACCCTCTTCTAAATAAATTTAGAGGGTGATAGGGGGCATGATCACCCAGTAGATGCAGGCATGGGATCCATCTTAGAAGAGATGAAGCCATGTGGAATTATAGCATTTGTACTACCCCTTCCTCTATGTCTCTAGGTGGGAGATGATAGGTTTCTTATAGCTTGAGCATTGGTCTTTAAATATAGGTAAATTCACACAATAGTAAAGATAATGGGAAAATGATGCACAATGCCCCAACATCGTTCACTCTTCCATGGATGGGTAGAAAGATTCAGACAGACAATGTCACAAACCAGGATACCCAACGATCAACCGCCCCAACATTGGTGATTTTCACACATGTACCACTATTTTCATTGTGGGACCAAGAACTAGATATATGGAACTAGTGATATGATTATCTCATGATGTCTTGAATGCTTCTAATATCCATATGAAAGAAAAGATTCATGTCGGGTTCACCATTTCTATTTCCAATGCTTTCACTGGGTTGTATTCCATCATGCTGTGATGCACTAGCTTCTTCCACATATTCTCACTTTCCAATGGTAGGTGGCATCTATTTCTTATTCAGGGATGTTTTCTCCCTAATCGAAAGGGGATTATGTGATGTCAGTTCCTCCTTCTATGGATTAATCCATGGAATAAACCGCCTATTCTGTGTCTCTATTAACAATTATAGATGTTCTTGATACTATTTCTCGATGCCATATATTCATGGATGCTAATAAATTAAAATTCATCTATCAGGACATTCCAATGATTGAAGCATGGATAGCCTCCTTTAGTAAGGGTAGAAGTAACATTGGGAATTGTTGGCATGTCTAGAGGTTGAATCCCTGGTACACCTATATTTATTGCCTTTATGATAGGGCTTATTGAGGGTGTGAATGCTTGATTAATCCCATATCAAGTGTGGGGAATAATATTCCATATGGTGTCTATGAGTTTTTCCTCAGCTTCCCATGTTTGACATGGGTTATGTCGAGAGATTAAAGTCCAGAAGAGACAGATCAGATAGATCGGAACACTGATATGAATGGATCAGATGGGTACATCAATAGGAGGGATTTCCTGGGAGTTTTACTAGATGGGTGGATCAAAATGTACAATGAGGATATAACTGAGGATTCTTGTGTCCCTACAAAGGGGATGCTATGGTTTACCATTGGATGGGATTGATCCTCATGGAGGCTTCTTACGCACTCTGCATAGGAGACATGGATCCAATTCCATGTAGTTTGAGAGTTTGAATCATGAGATCAGTTTGTACACAATGGACAAAAACATGATGATATGATGGGGCTTAAACATGGTTATAGAATGCGTACTGATAAGATAAGTGAGGAGTGTGGTGCCATGATCTCCACCAGATGAGGGGGCTTGGGTAACTCCAAGAAGGATGATGGCTGATTTGATTCCATGGACGAGATGAGTGGGAAAAAACAAACGTGAATATAATGATGGTGTTGGGAATAAACTTTATAAAATGCTTCCTATGTATCCCCAATAGAGGGAATCAAAGTTCCCATAGTTTGGAAAGGAGATGGGTCACTTAAGGAGGCATCCCATTAGAAAATACACATGGATGGGACCTGAAAGAATTAGAACCCCCTGAGTTAAGTCATGACCTTCCCAAAACACAAATGCTCAAGGGAGAGACTAGGATGGGACATGAGTGATGTGATTGAACCTCAGAGAGGCTACTTACATATCCCCATGGTAGGAAATAAATGTCCACATTATTCAGGATGGGGAATAGAGTCGGGGTGTGCATAAAAGATAGTGACCTAAAAACGTGCTAGGGGATTACACATGGTTATCAGCACATCGTAAGTGGAACACTCTTTGATGGAAGAGTGTGAATTGAGTGTGAGGCTTATGCATGGCTAAAATCATGGGAGTTGGTATGTTTCCACTAAAGTACAGTCCAAGGATGTGGGTCCCAACAAAAGGGACACTATAGATTACCAGTATTTAGGGTAGAACATTAGGGGGGATACAAACATACCATGTCTTGGAGATATGGATCAAAACTCATGTTGTTCGAAAGAATATAATTTAATTCCACACAGGATGAGAGCGGCATACAGTTTAACATCATGTGGGGTGAGGGTAAACTGATGTGATGTGTTCAGTACCAATGGAAGACATGATTGAATCTTAGGGAGGCATTCTATGTATCCCTGTGGTGCGGAATCAATTTCAATGTAGTTCAAAAGGTGTGTGGTAGATGTTACAATAGAAGGTTTCCCAAATAGGGTTTCATGATCGATTCATTTTCTAAGATCATTCGAGACATGATTGGTGTGATAAACAAGACATAATGATCACCATGAAAAAGGTTCATTCATAGGGAATGGATCAGGTCTTACACTTGGATTGCATCGAAAAGAGGATATAGGGTCTTACGATTAGAGATCAACACAATGAGATTGAAGGGAGTACAGATGTATGAGGATGATATAGCCATCATACCTGAAACACCCCATCAAAGGGTGTTGGGGTTGACATAGAGTATTTCTGAGGTTCTCATCATGACAACGTTCAATGTGAAAGTGGTAGAGGGAGATAACCTGTGCCCTTCCCCCTTTTTTCCTCATAGAACTACTACACATATGGTTATCATAGTTTAACATCTTGTGTTGAGTACGTGGGTTATTGGTAGTTTAACATCCTATAGATCGGACGATGATGATTCACTCCACAACCCATTGGACTTACATAACCAGTGCACGTCAACCCTTGGTGAGGGGAAGGAACCAGTAATGCTTCATGGAGATGAGGTTGTGGATTGATCCATTGAAGTTATCACATTAGTGTGGCTATGAGAAGAATAAAAAGATATTAGAGTGCCTATGAAAAAAAGCATGAGGCAAAGAAATTTAATGTGAGGAACCTTTCAAGGGACCTTGAAATCACTTTGTACATTTCTGGAGAGCCATATGGAAGTAGAATGTGCAAAAGAATAAATCATAGACAGGGGTTCTTCACGAAGGGTAGGGTCTTCATGAAAGGAAAGTTCTTCATGAAGGTAAGGGTGTTTATGAAGGTAATCCATCAATAGAGCAGAGCTTTTCCTTAGTGAAAAATCCTTTCATTGGAGAGTACATCATGATGGCTCAATATTTCACGAAACCTAAAGAACCTTGAAGGCCCCCCCTCCTTTACATTGTTTTATGACTTGGAGAAGGGAATACTCACCATAGGTGGAGGATATATGGGAAAAAATAGGTTTGGCTAAAAGAGGCCATGTACCCTTTTTAATCCATCTACCAATTTCACAAAGGACTATGTGAAATGGGAGCTCAGATGTTGAAAGGAATGAGGAATAGTGGTTTCAAAGGGGGGAGGGGTGAGCCTTCAATTTATAGGAATATAAGGACATCATGGGTTGCAATAATCATCGATTAGATGAGTGACATAGTGGTGATATGGGTCACATTCAGAATGTGTCGGCTTCGCAAAGGGTGCGTGATGATGCAAAGAGACTCGCAGAAGAGTCTATCACAGAATGGGCTATGAAGATTAATGACGCTACAAAGAGATCGCAGTTCGTCGGAATGTGTTAGACTCATGGGGGGTTTGTGATTCCATGAAGGTGATCGTGAAGGAAGTCTCACGAATGTGGGCCATCATGGAATATATCATCACGAAGGAGCCCTTTGGGTCAGTTTTTTTAGGGATTTAGGGCCCTTTGGAGGGCTGATTAACTTTAAAGCATTTGATGAGTTCACTCCCTTGGTGGGATGAACATTGGTTCCAACAATAATATATCAAAGTATCATTTATAAAAATTATAATGTTATTATACATCTATTAATGAACCATAATTATGTGTATCATACCACATATGAAATACTTCTGACCTTTTACTACCTTTTTATTAATAATTACTTATGAAAATCATGTTTCAGGTAATAATTTTTTTTAATTTATGCATTTCTTTAGTATCATAATTTGTTTAATTTTTGTCATGGTTCCACCATATCCAAAATTTTAACCATGTTATAAATTTCATATGTATTCATTATATAATAATTTCTCGAAAACCATTAGTGTAAGATATTGAAAATGAATTACAATATTCCTAGAGACAATAGGTTGTACTTACACATGAGATCTTATTCGATTTCAAAGATGGATGAAATAAATGAATTGTAAATAATGTAATACCTATATATAATAAATGTTATGTCTTATATATCTCATATATAATCACTAAATTTACCCTTATTTCAATCTATACAAATAATTATTTAAAATAGAATCACATTACTTCACAAGATATTAGTCCGATATACACACCATCGACGTTATTGTATCCCCTACAGAATTAATAGTAAGAATGTATATGTGATATAATAATTATATAAGTATAATTATGTCATGATATTCATATATATCTATTTAATCTATCCTTATTATTATTCAACTAATAAATAAATGAAAAACTCAACACATCGGTTCGCAAGGCGGATGTCCGTCATATGCATGAGTGACATTGTTGTTTTCTAATATGTTTGTAGTTAATAAGGTATATGTAATATTATAATAAATTAGGTATAAAAATATCATGAATATAATATAAGAACATTAATTTCATTATTATATCCATTTGAGAGAGATGGTGATGGAAAACATATCATATCAGTTCCTGAGATTGTAGTCCGCTGTATACACGATCGAATGTTTCGTTTCCCATTTGATGGAGAAGAGATGAATATAGATTATGAGATTAGAATAATAAAATTTATTTATATTATAGATATTGGTGTTATTATATCTTCATATTTTAATAATATTTTAATGATGTTGAAGAAGAAATACAACAAAAATGAATCTTTATGTATTTTACCTCCTCTTCAATGATTATCTTTCATATTTTACTTAAATCCTTATTATAATTCCCTGTTAATAAAAATAAGGATTCTAGGATGCATCAAGGTAAGAAAATAAGATATGTTTTTGGGGTTTTCTAAACCAAATTTTTTTCGATGTGTGAAGAGGAGAGTATATGGGGTGGCCATTTATAAGTCGAGGAAAGAACATACCTGAAATCTTTGAAACGAATGATGTGTAAACATGATTTTTAGAATTAAAAAGGCTCAAAAATGGTCTATTATTTAATATTATAGGAGATATAGTCAGATTATGGCCATAAAATTGGTGTTGGACAAGTTTCTAGGTTATCATACCACTTATCATTTTAGTTAAACCCTCTGGTAATCTTGTTTTATCCTTGACAAAATGTTAAAAATTTGGAATCAATGTTTCCTAATTTAATTCTTATAATTGGAAATATTAATTTTAAAATTAATCCTATAGAGGTGATGTGAAAACAGTTTTCCAAGGAGATAGTGTTCAAAAGTAAAAAAGTAATTATGTACAAATCAAAAATGAATAATATTTGAATGGACTAAATTGTATTTATTATATCATAATTTAGATCATTTTAATTTTAATACTTTTTAAAACATGTGACCACTTTATAAATTTTTTAAATAAAGTCATTTATTCATAAAAATCAGTAATTCACTATTCACAGAAAAATTAATCAACTGAAGAAAATTCAAAAAAATATACCTAAGATACATTTGACATGTAGATATAAAAATGAATTTATTTTTTTCAAATAAATGTTAATAAATTTTCTAGAATTACTTATATTACATTTCAGCATAAATCTATAATTTTTAGAGAAGATTTTATTTTTAAAATATATAAAGACATCACCAAAAATCATGTAGTTTGTTATCAATATGTTTTATTTATATAAATGTATTACAATTAATATTTATTTTTTTTATTCCTATTTATAAATATATTATAAATATCTAGGATATAAATACCATGTAAAATATTAATATAACTAGTATATTATAGTTCATTAAAACTCAGGGTTTCTTGTAGCACATGGTACTAATGAAATTAAATTTATTAAAAAAAATATTTCATAAAATACAAGGTTGTATAATTATACCCACATTAAAATGGATTTCACTCTATAAATTCAATCAAATTTTTTCAAACAATCAAGGATATTCCACCAACATTAAATAATTATGTTCCCATGTAGAATTCTCAAATTTTTGGTTTCGCTAAAAATCATTGAAGAGAAGAGTTCTCTTGTTTCATTTCACTTTCTCTCTATGATCCATAATCTCCACAGATTTTTGGTCGTAATAAATATATTTCTCTTATTATATGACCTATGTGTTTCATACAATTTTAGTTTCAATAATGAACTTACAAAAGTGATATAAATGTAACATATCATCCACATGAGAAAGGTTTGGTGGAATCACATATCGATAAGCTACCGTACCTATATGATCAAAAATTTCAAAGGGACCAATATACATAGGGATTAATTAACCCTTCCTTCAAAATTGAATTATATTCTACCTAGTATAAATTATTTGAAACACATTATCACTAACATCAAATTCTATATTATTTTGATGATTGTTACTATAAAATTTCTACCAATATTGTTTGAGGCAAAATGGCTTTAACTATCAGTCATGTGCCTCCCCTTCTAGGGTTGGAGTGAAATCCCTCACCATTCAAGGGGTGTTGGCCTCATTCTTTATTTTTTTTAATGTTGGGGCCGAATCCCCAATTTATTATTAAAGGAAAGACCTCTTTATTTTCATTTTTGGTTCTTAAATTACTATGCTACAATCCAGCAAATCAATAAAGGCAATTTATGGTGCACTTTTCTTCAGATTTTTATTTGATCAAGGCTTGGTAAAAACAACCCATGCCAGCAATGAGTCTATTCTTTTTTTTTTTTCATTTTTTGTGTTCATATTATTTTCACATTAAGTGAGATTCTCCAAAAAATTTGATTTGGGTATGTTTACCCAATCATCATCTTTTTTAGAACCCTTCATTAATTTTAATGTAAAGGAAGTTGATCGACCACTTCTTTGGTTTTAATATTATAACTAGTTCTATTTGTCACCATGTTTTCCCTAGCTATGTGGAAGTTAATTTTTCAAGAATTGAGGTTTATTTTATGGGGATTGAAGTTTGAGAAGAGTTCTGGTATAGAGAAATAATTTTTATTACATCATCGGTGGATTTATATTATTTAATAAAGCATTTTTTTCCATCATCCATCATTGTGTTCTCTAGGGATCAAGGTCAGTTAGTAGATGGGGGATATTGTTTCAAGGATAGGAAATGGTGAGACATGATCTGATAGCCTGATTGAATACGAAGTTGACTAGTTTTAGAGTTCTCTCCCCCTAAATAAGGTATTCCATTTCAAACACAAATCCTAGAGTCATGGATATATTTGGAAGGTTGTAAAGATATATGGGTGATCGCCCTTTGGAAATGAAACCCCATCCACGTGGGGATGTATTAAAGGGATTTTTACACCATGAATACTTTACCATTGAAACAATAATCTCCAGGGTGGATAATATGTACATGAAACTCATGTTGTAAATGAGAACAGTGGAAGATATAGTTCCCTGAGGATAAAGTGTTTGATGGATGGGCATGGAGTGGTATTACTGACGGCTATATAGGGAGGTGAAACCTACTACCATGATCATCAGATTCAGATCATAGGGATGGTATGCTGGCCAAGAAAATCCCAAGAAGTGATTTTCCTACTATCAGGCTTGGTAATCACTTCAATGGTTTGGATAATTAATGTAATGATCTTGTAAATGATGTTGATCAGGTATGGGACTCTATTAAAGAGGATGGATTTTTAGGATTAGAATATAGTGATGAGTATTATTTTCAATTTTCAAAAGAATGTGTATAAGCAATTCAGGATAGAGGGATACATTGTCTAAGGAGGAGGAAGGACCAGAGGTAGAAATTGAGATTCAGGGAGTTTTATCCTAACTAAAAAAAAGGATAATGGGATAAAGTATTACTCCTAATTTCCCCAACCAATAGAGACAATACCGGAAAAAATGTTAAAGGCCAATGTGGTTGAATATGAGAAATATTTCAAAGAAAAAAATATGATTTTTTCTAGTGATTCTAAGGATCAGGATGAAGAAGGATCTTTATTAGAGACTCTTAAAGAATTTTAGGAAGACAGGGTGATGGTGATGTTATCATCCAATGAGGTCATAATTGATTATGATGAGTCTTTAGACAATGTGGAGTTATGGGAACTAATTATCAATTCCATGGAAGAAATATTGTAGAGATCTACCCATTTTTATGCCTCACAATAGTATTCTTATAATATGTATGGGAGTCTATTACTTGTGTATACATAAAAGGAGAAGAAATATTTGATCAACATGAATGTTCATATTTTATCTATAGTATTCAATGAATGGAAGATAAAAATAATGGAGTATGTACAAACATAAGAAAATATGGATTTTTTTGATGATCTCATCAATGTTGATTCGGCTATAGTGGTATATTTTTTACATTAGAATTGTTTTTAAAAAAATACATCCAATAGGATTAAATATTATTTCAATGGTTTGGCTATCTATTATGGTTATTGAGGATTTTTATTTTTTACTTCCATGGGTTCTCACTTTTCCTTAATGTGTTTGAAAAATAAACCAGATAATTTTCAGTCAGAAAGAGTTTATCCAAAACACCTTCGAAATATATACAATAAAATATCATCATATCCACTTTGGTTTGAATTATTATATTACAATAATGATCTATTTTATGATGATACATAGCTCTAAAACATTAATTTTTATCAAGAGATTATAGAATAATTCACCATAACATCATGGAAAGCACTTGATCCCGATTAGACATAATAGAATGTGGTAGTACATGAAAATATTCCACTTCTTTAATGTTTATCCAAGAAAGGAGATCTAGAGAGAAATATAATATAATAGATATTATTTGTGAGGATTTTGTAAGTTGATTGACTACAACCCATATAGAATTATTTCCCTTATAATTACTGGAGAGTTAGACATAAATTACATAGTGATGATTCCAATTTCTAATCTATCGTGTGTAATGAATTTCGCAAAACCTAATAAATTTTTATCATATCCTTATCATGATAACATACCATTCATCGACATACAAAACATTACGATATCATTCTTCATGATATCCCACTAGAAACACCCTTTCAAATATCAATAATTGTTTTTATTCCTGGATGAATAGAGAATGGGTAACTATGAGAGTCCATTAAAAACCCCTTATAAAATCTATTATGTATGGACCACATACATGATCAATGAAACTTATCATTCATTCATCATCATGTTTAAACTCAAGAACATTTTTTTCCTTCTTTTATAGATCCACATATTTCTTCTACACCTCTTTAATCATTACATTGATAGACAGTTCAATGCTTATTTGAGGGTTTTTTTCTCTCCATTACTTAATGATTTCTGTATCCACCATTTGAAAATTTAGAACTATGACAACTTTTGTGATCCTCTTTATGGATAATCTAGTAGGATCCTTTTTAGTCAAAGCAACAACTACCATTTTCACTTTACCAATGTGGTGATTTATTATGTAGTCGTAATCATTAATAAGCTCTATCAAACATCTCCAGTTCATGTTAAAATATATCTGTGTGAATTAATAATTTATTATTATTTTTCATTATATATATATATATATCACATTTTTCTCCATAAAGACAATTCGTCCATATCTTTAATGAAAAAATTAATAAAGGTAACTCCAAATATTAAGTTGGGTAATCTTTATTATGAACATTCAATTATCAAGAGGCATAATCTATAACCATGTCATTATTAATGAGAAGTCATACCAATCCATTATTAGATACATTAATATAGATTTTTAACCCTTATGCACTACATTGTAATGTAATAATTTGTTTGTTGACAAATCTATTATACAATTACATGAAATTTTCATCACTCTAATATTTCCAATGAAACTTGCCTCCATTATGAGTTATCATTGTGAGTGGGTTGTATATCCGTGAGAAATTATCGCTAAACAACCAATAATATAATAACAAACCATCATATCATTGAATCATAGAGATTATGGTTGCTCTGGGATAAGATTCAAATGCCTGTATCTTTTATGGATCCATCTATATACCCTCTCATGGGATTAAATGACCAATAAATTAAACCTTTTGTAGGAAAATTTAGTATTTTTAATTTTATTATACAATGTATCCATTAACATGATATTTTGTACAATTATCATGTGATATTCATTCGATTCCTTTCTCTTTGAGTAGATAAAAAAATTATCTATAAAGACTACAACAAACATGTCAAGGTATTATCTAAAGATACTATTCATTAAATCTATGAATATAATAGGGGAATTAGTATGTTAAAATTGTATTACTATATATTCATAGTGTCCATACATTGTATGGAATGTGGTATTGTGTATATCCTCCTTCTTAAAAATCATATAATATATCTAGAACAGTGGTTAGTCTTGTTAAATAATTGATCTATGTGCAATTGATCAAATAGTTCATCAATGTGGATTATAGGACACTTGTTCTTGAATATGATATTCATTATCTCCCGATAATCAATAAAGAGTCTCATGGATCCATATTTCTTCATAAACAAATAATTGATGCACCACAACAAGAAATGCTAGGCCAAATAAATCCAATTTCATTATTCACCTATAGTTTCTTCTTTAATTTTATAACTCTATCATGGATGTACTATATGAATTCTTTTTAATACGAATATCACCAATTATGATTTCTAGTGAGAACTCCACTCCATGATAATATAAAATAATATGAAAATCATAGATAATTTCACCAACAAAATCCTTTACAATATGAATATCATCTAAACTAATTTTCACCCCATCCATCTGAAATAAACACCAATTTTGAATAGGATTCAATACACATACATTAGATTTGATTTCAATCAAAAGATTACATTTATAATAAGATGGAAATATGATCATATGTTGGTTTGGAATATCAAATTTGGAATCCCTTCCTTATAAATTTATGGGGGATTTATGATGTGTAATAAAAAAATCATAAGATAATATCAAATTCAACTTGGGGAAGAATGAAAAATATTCTAGGAAGCACATTATCTAAAAAGTTAACTAGAGATAAATCATATACATGATATGCCATCATGGTAGAATAATGGATTTTCACTATTACTTCTAAATATAATTTCTTGGTGGTAATCATGATACCCTTTAAAAGTTCTTTAGTTTTTAATTATTGGTTTGATTTAATGTCAAACTAGACATTATCAGTTACATAATGGATGTTATGTGTAAATTTTAACTTTTTATTATCACACCCTCATCATAAATATTAACCACATTAGATTTACCCTTCTCCATCTAAATAATATATTACCTACATAGATCATCATCATTATCCTTTGGAATTTCTCACTGGTTAGCATAATTCACATTCACATTTCATTTGAAAAACTAGAGTTGGGGTGGTTCACTCTATAGGGATTTCTCTCTATTAACATCATTAGTTAAATTCTTACAATCACTTTTTAATTCAATCTCATGATGACCTTCATTTCCACAAAAAGAATCTTTTATCATTCCAATTAAGACAAGTAACTCTATGTTTCCCTCCACAACTCGATCATAATGGAAAACTCATCATCTTTACTTTAAATTTAATAATACTTTTCTTATAAAATTCATGTGATTGATTGGTAAATACATTCTCCATTTCCCCTACAATAGAACATAATATGAGTTATCCATATCTAATTATGTCCGTTATAGAAATATCCCATTAGAGATTTGGTTTTAATCTATTGAATAATCAATTAACCTTAGTTTCAGGTTGGATGATAAATTTGGTTTCAAGTCTTTTAAAATTTTACTCTTATGAACCAAAAGATTCATCATCATTCTACTTTAGCTCATAAATTTCATTCTACATTTTTGAATAGTGTATCTATGGTAATTATTAATTTAATAATAATCTATTAAACACATCCCACTCATTGGATTAAATTTCATCAGGTTCCTTAATATTCATGTCAAGATTCCACAATTGATTTTATTCTCCTTCAAAATGATTGATGACCAACACAAATTTTTCAGGTTTTGAACACACGAGAAAGTAAAATATATTGTTAGTGATATAGACCACTACTCTGAAACTTGAGGACTTATAGAATCACTAAACTATTGTGGAAGTTTACTTATGAAGCAGTTAACTAAACAATTCTCCCTTGTTTACTCATTTGGGTGTACAATGTGATTCGGAACATGATAAAGTTATTTGAACATTGAAATCATATTTATCATTCAAGATCCCTTAACATTTGATTACCCAAGAGGATAATTATTTTACTATGTATTTCAAATATCAATAACCTAGTTCCTTAAGAATATATCCATATACTAGAACCAAAAATCATAGTGTGAGCAATAATATTCATAGTGAAAACACATTTTTGAGAAAAATATTTTATAGTGTGCCTAAATAATGACACATTATATTAAATCTATTCCAAATTAACATTACACTAAGTTACTTATGGTTATCAGCAATTCAAATTTGTTATAATGGATCGTAAATGAAATTTTAATTTACTAATGAAAACCCCATGAGCATGTTAAACCAAGCGAGGAGTAGAGACCATAGTTTTATACCTTGTAATACTCAACTCATGAACACTATTATTTTTTTAGATTTATTACCCCTTGTTCAATATGTTCCATAACCACATCCAATTGTATTATCTACAAATTGATGAATTTCTAGGTAAAAAATATAATCTTTTCCTTATCAAAATATTTGATTTTATCCTTTACATAGGCTCATCCTACTGGTTCTCAATATATTTTTTACATCCCACATTCCAAAGGTTAACTAAAGCTATCATAAAATACCAAAAATGTTGAACGTGTATTTTCATGCTAATAAATTACATATTTTTATATGAAAATTCATTACAACACACAAACATATTTATAAGGATCATAATGGTATAGTTACATTTGAAACATCGAATCATAAATAATATGTTCATATATGAACTACATAATTTCCAAATAAGTACATAATAATTATCATCGTTTCTATACATATCGTACACATTATATTTTCCATAATAAGGGGATGAGAAACATAAGAGAGGTTGAGCATAGATTCTTAGTAAGGGTAAAAAAGTGAGATACATACACATAACATGATAATAATGGTTTGAGAACAAGCGAATAACATTTGACAACCATACCCTACATGTCAAAATACTATGTCATTGAATAAATATTTACATTGCATAATACTATAATCATAATGAAATCAAATCACATGATCCATGAGAGTATAACATTAACATAAGTCATAGAAATTTTACATATACATAAACATATATAGACATGTCTATTGTAGTCTAGGATATTTGAAAGGGCTATCATAGTAGAATTGGATCACACCCAAACCATATTAGTAGTAATCATTTAATAGCAAGACTATCAATGTGGAAAAATTCCCTTTCTTAAATATATAGGTTCAATTACCATTCATGTCCTCCACTTCTTTTGATATATCAATATTTACCCAATGCATTCGAGGGAGATACATGTACCACATATAAAATAGTGAAAACCATACATATGTGCGCCACATGATTATAAAATATTTATCATATCAAAACCCCTAAAATGAAATTATATTCCTATAAAATTGATCATATCCCAATTCATGATATCAAATTGGAATCCAAAAACATTCATTATATCATATCCCATGAAAAGAAGTATGTTTCATAAACATTTCAATATATCATAACCCGTATAAAATAGATAGGGTTCATTAAAAATATTTTTACCATTAATAAAATCTATTAAATGAATTAATATTTCTGGTATATATGTATAATATCCCCACTAAATATTAGGTAACATCCAAGGATGTCTTCATAGAAGTAAAATATTTTTAATGAAAATCACTTGGAACATTTATGAGGAAAATAACTATTATTTCGAAATAATCTTTTTAAAACTAGAAATTAATAAAATATTGTGGAAATAATTTTCATTGAAAATAAAATTGAATAATTATAAATGATGATTCAAATAAGAAAGGTCATAATGGTGGAAATATTATTCATGAAATACAACTTTAAAACATATTACTCTCACATTTCCAATAAAATCCAAAATGGGACTTATATCAGAACAATGCGAATATTAGCTGTAAAAACATTGTAAAAATTTATATAATGGATGAATATAGCTTAAATGTATCTTTTAAATAATGTCATAACATTTTGTAAATCATTTTTAGAAAACATTTATATGTAATAGAAAGAGTTTTCGACTGAAGATAGAAATACATATGATTTTTCATAAATATGTATTTTGAGTTATAAATCATAATATTTCAAAATTGGAAGTATTACAAGGAACAATCTGAATAAATAATGACATTGTAACATAAAAATCGTCCCACATTCATAAATCTGAATCATAATCCCCATGAAATAATAAAATTAAATAAAATATTCAATTTAAAAGCAATAAATAAACAATTTATATTACATATTAATGGGGCTGTATATATACATCATAAAAATAAAAAAACTTCATAATAAAATTCATGTCTTGGAGAAGACAAATTGAGACAAAAATTCCTTAGCTAATGTATCAAAATCCTTCTTTCACAATTGAAACTAATATATAATAATGATATGGTTTTTATAAATATATTATAAAATAATAATTAAATTTATCATACCATAAATGATCTATTTATGACCTTTTATTACTTATTTATAATTTTTTGTTTGTTAAAATCAATGTTTTTCATAATAACTACGACATTTTTAATGTATGTTTAAATTTGGTATCTTAAATACTTTCATTTGTATCATGGTCACATCATATAAATAATTATAACCATTATATAAATATAACATGTATTCATAGTATAATAATTTATATTAATCAATTAGATTTAGTGATAGGAAACAAATTACACTATTCATGGAGATATAGTATATATGTATGCATGAATGTTATTTCTATTTTTCTCAACGGAGAAATGAATGCATGGTAAAAAAATTATTTCCTTTTAATAATAATTTTTATGTTATATATTTAACTTAAATTCATTAAATTTACCCTTATTACCTTCCATGGAATATATTATGGAAAACCAAATCGTATAGCTTCGTGAGGCGATAGTCTTCGATACAGACATGTGATGTTATCGTACCCCTCATGAAATTGAATGTAAGATGGTAATTGTGATATTATATTTAAATAATTATAATTATGTTACAAATATCATATATATTCATTTAATCTATCATTATTTCAATCTAAGGATAAAAATGAAAAAACATCACATATGTTCGGGAGGTAGTAGTCCACTATACACATGAAAAACATTATTGTTTTCCAATAGGTTAAGAGATAATAAGGAATATGTGGCAATATAATTATATATTTATAATAATATAATATACATATATAAACACTAAATACCTCACTATATGCAGCTGTTTAGGGAGGTGAATGAAAAAATAATAATATCGATTCACAAAGCGGTAGTCCGCCATAAACACGATCAAAGGTTTGATTGCCAATTTTATGGAAGAGGAGATGTATATAGGTTATTAAATTAACACAATAACATCTCATTATATAGTAGGTACTTTTGTTATTATATAATAATATTTTTAAGAATACTCTAAGGAGGTGGAAGAATAATGAAAACAAAAATTAATATTTAATAATATTAACTATTCTTTGGAGGGAATCTACAGAATTATACCTAAAGAATTCATAGCAGGGATTAATAATCAAAGTAATGAATGTGAATTAATTATTTGATACAGGTATGTATTGTAAACCCCATATGGTTTTGGAGCCAATGAGCCCGTACTCGAGTGGTAAGGGCTCCTACTTGGCATCCAAGAGAACCAGGTTCAAAACTGGTTAGAGGTAAATTTTCGGGTTACTATTGTAGTACTCTAGCATTACTGTAGAAGGTACTATTCGGTACTACAGTAGACTGAACTATTCACTTGATTTGGACTTTTGGGCCACTGGATTAGTTATACGGGTCTCAAGGGCCTTCAGTTCATCAAAGGCCATTGGGACTCAGGGCCTTCGGGCCACAAAGACCGTGGAGTAGTCCAGTTCACACAATGCAGGCCCCATAAAGATGATCAGAGCAACTAGAATAGCAGTCACCAGAATTAAAACTAACTGGATTGAAAGAATGAGAGGGTATGGCGGCCTGCATCGGTACCAGGCACCGTGCAGCTATGTACCGGGCAATGCTATCTGATTCTAAATGCACGGTGGGGAACTAGGAGATCAATGATTCAGATGCTGGGGAGGGGATGTTCTTTTGGGTTTGGCCTATGGTTTATGAATTGGGAATGGTATGCCTCTGGGCCTTTGGGTCAGGTGTTGTGGGTCGTGTCGGTCCTTGTGCCTTGTGGCTACAGGTCATGTACACGTTCCCCTTCATTCCATAAAAGGGGGATTATCCATAATAAAATAAAAAAGAAGGCTTTTGGGCCTTTTGGGAAAATGATTTGTGAAGTATCAAAAGGATAGGATATGGGGTGACCTTTATATGTGGGGGAGAGGACATCAATGGATATATTGAAAAAAATAAATTGTACCCATGTTTTCACATGACCCAAGGATCCAAAATGTGCAATTCTCAAACAATAGTGGTTATAAATTAATAATTTTTCCAAAAATTTTGTTTTAGACAAGTTTATAGTAAATTTTAAACCATTCATTTTTTATTTTTACCCCTAGTATTCATGTTTTATCCTTAATCATGATAATTAACTTTTACTATTTTTTCTATTCATTTTGGAAGAAATTGAAGTTAATATTATTACCAAATATTAATTATTATGATTCCAAATATGGAATAAATTATTAAAAATTATATTAATATAAGTGTAAAAATTTATTTCAAATTGAAACCCTCTTACGAGATGAGAAAGTGGTTTTCCAAATAGAATGTGATGAAGAGTTTAAAAAGTATTTTTATCAAAATCAAATATGAAATTGATTCCAATGAAATAAATTATATTAATTATAATATAATTTATATAATATTACCCTCAAAGAATTTCAATGCTATTTTTATGTTTTTAAATTATTTACATTAAAATGATGTTTATTAATAAAAATCATTATTTTTAACTTTTAATCAAAAAATTAATATTTTACAAAATTAATAGAAAATTATCCTAAGATAATTCTGATATGTAGATTTCAAAAAAATTACTTTTTCAAAAAAATTATTGAATAAACATAAAATCTTACATCTATTATTTGTTCACAAAAATTAATAAAAAGCATTTCTTGAGAAAATATTATTTTGGAATCATATAATGACTTTAGAAAGAATTTAGAACATTTTATCAGTAAGGTATATTTTCATAAAACCAATATAATAAATATTTAAAAAATTATATTCCTATTTATACTTACATTTTTAAAGGATATTTCATTGTGGCCATGTTGAATAGTAATATAAATATCATATCACCGTTTATTGAATATTGGTCTTTTCTGTGGAGAAATCTATCAAAGAAATTAAATTTATTCTAAAAAAATTCATTAAATATTTGGGTGTAAAATAGTATCCAATGATATCATCCTTATTATTTCCATTAATATTTTTTAATAATGGTGATATTTTTATTAAACCCAATTCTTTTCATGGGTTATGCTATTTTTAATTGACGAAATGTTTATGAAACCAGTTATCATTGAATAAGTTATGAGGTGATTATATGGTGATTGTTTTATGATATTAGGGAATAAATATATATGTTTTTTCATTCTATAATGATTGGACCTATAAATATATATCCCTACAATGCATTAGTTAAATTTATATATCTCCTGATATAATTTTGGGAAACTCTTCAATACTCTTGATACACTATGGGAAACAAGTTTATTTGATCGATCCAGTATAGAAAACATGTATTGTTTTCTAATCCATTTTGATTTAATGGTCTCCGTAGTTATCCTTGATATATGAAACAGATTCTATAATTATGATGGTTCCAAACTTTTATGACCTGAACATATGATTTATTATTGATTTATAAAGAATTATAAGTCTTTTGAATCAAGTCTTATGAAATGATAATGGTCTATGCAAAGAATATTCTTTATGATCTTTAATATATTGTCCATGAGACTTATATGTAATGGTTATGATCTCATAAACATATTCATATGTTATGATTTTATATGATCATTGATTGTTATCTCTCATGTTTTCCATTAATCAGAATTTGACCTCACCTTTTGTTATGTTTCATTTAGTATGATTATAAAAAAAAGTATAATTTTGTTTTGAAAAGAAGGGAAATATGTTGGAATAATATTATTACAGATGATTAAGAATGTTTATAAATATGATTTTTATGTATCTAGTCACCAATGAAACTAAACCTTCGTAGATCTGGAGGATTCCCCTCATATGTGACTCTAATTAAGATTCATCAAGAGTGGGTAGAGAGTCTAGTAAGTTGTATGTGGATTTGATCTCATTAGATGAGGATCTTAACAAAAAGTGTATGACTAAAAATGTAGCTTTTTCTTGGCTCCATTATGAAACATCTAAAGATACATCCTCATAGAAGCAGGGTGGATGCAAATATTCTAACTTGTATAAATGTTTTTTACAATCTCTACATGATACCAATATATTTCATATTTAAAAAAAGTAGGATTATTCACATGTTATTTAAATGTAGGATGCAATGTTAAAGAAGATAGAGTTTTGTCGAAACTCCATCATGGGGTTTATCATGCATATGAAGGTACAAAAACATTGGAAACTGGATTTTTTGGTAATCATGTTATCCTCAATCCAAGGACTCTCCAATAAGAATTATATTACAACAGAATGTGGTTTATTTCATATCTTATACTTGATTTTATATTTAAAGAGGATGGCATAGGGATTCAACTCAATCTCTTTAAACACAATTTCCATCCATATTTAGTAATATATTTCATGTTTCAATCAATATGAGGTATAAAACACCTATGTGAATCTTTAGGTTAGGTTCATTGGATTGAATTTGATTTTTTAGCATCAATATATCATGTTTGACATTTCTTTATCATTAGGGGTTCAAAAAAAATTATAGAAGAATGGAACATGTTGGTTATTGATACTATGTTGGTGTGCTAGATGAAATTTATTTGAGTAAAATTTTAACAAAAATGGTTGTGATATAAAAAAAATCTAATGATCGAAGTATTTGGTATGAATATTGAGAATATTCCATACATTTTCCTTTATTTTACTAGAATAGGTCACAAAAGGAATATGTGTATGAAGTCTCTTCCTTGTTAAATGTTTTTTATAAGTGGGTATCATGCCTCTATGTGAAGATGTTGATTTAATAGGGAGGATTATGTAGTCGATGTTGTAGGTCTGAATGACCTAAATTCGAGTGGGTAGAAAAAATTGATAATAGGGAAATTCCAATTTTTCACCCTTAGGTTCATCAGGATCATCCTGGACTATCAGAACATTCTGATTTACGTTTTGATCAGAAGAAATCAGTACTTAGAATAAATCCTATTTTTATGAAAGTGTTAACTTCATCATCAAGAGGGGAACTAGAAGACGATGTCCATATAAATGATTCTAGATCTCTTATAAAGATAAATATTATTGATGATATTGGACAACGTAGAAAGGGAGAACAACATTTTAAAATAGGGTATCACTATGGATAATGGTTTCTTGTCAGAGGATACTTTTCACTCCCCAAAAGGTGTGGTAGTTTGGGATTCCTAGGTTCTCAGAAGTCTCAAAATGATGGTGTTAATACTAGTGATACAAGGAAATATACTAGTTCTTATCCCATAGATGTGAAATTATATGATATGAAATGGAAAATTTTAACTTTCATTAGGCCACCAGTAATTCAAGTAAGACTTTAGGATCCACTAGTAAATTGGGAGACACTTTAGACCTTTATGAGAATGACAATGTACAAAAGACTATAAAGACATATAAAGATAAAATGTTTATGGGAATGAAGATAGATGATCAGTGTAATTCATTTTGTATTAAAAAAATAAGGACTAGAAAGGAAAATTCAAATCTTATAACCATAATTAGTAAAAGATACACTCCTCTAACTACTGGAGTTTTGAAGAGCCAAAATAGGATTATCTCTTTGAGGGAAGACTCAGTCTAGGGTGATGATCTTGATTCCTATCAATGTGAGTAATATTTTTCAATTTTATATTAAATTCTTTCACTTCTAGTAGATTGTGGATTCTATTTCAGGTAATTTATGAATTTTATAACCCCTTACTCAATTATTTCACACTTTTTCCTTTTTTAATAAAATTTCCATTGAAACTAACATGATTTAATAATAAACCTTGATATTTTTGGCATGGATCTTGATATAATATATGGATAACTCATCTAAAATAATGTAATATTTATATATGATAAAATTGGTCCAATATATTAATTGATAAAATGAATAATAAATAATATATATAATAAATAATGATCCTTAAATGTCAATTTAATATCAACATCCACCCTTTTTAATCATTGATAAAATGAAATGCTAATCGTATGTTCGTGAAAATTAACCCCTGCATGTTTACATGTTTTCCTTTTTTCATCATGGTTTTCATGTATTATATAAACCTATTCAAATATGGATCAACACCTTCCAAAAATTCAAATTAACATGTTTATTTTTATTTTTTAGTGATATTATGATAAAATAAATTCCTCATTAACCATACTCTTCAATCGAGTTAAAGCATGTTCATGTTTGGGTGGGTTAAACCACCCAAGTGATCAATTTTGTAAAATATGATTATGCATGAAATTGTGAGAATGTAAAATAATATTATATTAATATATTTATCAAAAAATTATTGTTATATGGTAATGGAAATAATTGATTAATGATTTATAGTATTATTAATTTTACTTTTTTATTATGTAAAATAACCGAAACATGCAGTTATCGATACAATTTTTACAAAAGTTACCAAAAACATAATGAATTCAAATATAAAATTTTAAATAAATATAATATATATTCTATAATATTAAATAATTAATAAACAATGAATATCATATTAAGGTATGGTTAATGATATCAACAATTTTAAACATGTGAAATATAGTTAAAATTACTAACACCTAATGATATAAAATATATTAAAAGACTCTACTAGAAGAAGATAATTGTTATTAAAAATTTTATAAATAGGAAAATTTATTAATATGATTCTGAAAAATTTAAATAAGATTTTTTCTATATTATACATGTGGTTAAATAATATTCATGGAAATCAGGGGTAAATGTTAGAGACATCATAACTCAAACTCATTTACTTAAGTTATAGAATTTCTTATTTTAGCATCATTTTAAAAGACATTTCCAATTAAATGAAGTTATATTTTTTAGTTTGAGTAAAAATTGTTTCTGAACCAATTCCATTTCAATGAGAGGATTATTTTTCATTTTTACTATAAATAAATGGTATATTTTAAAAAGAGACTTAAAACCCTAACTTTTACAATAGTGTGTACATAATTTTTCAAAAATTAATTTCCTTCAATAATTTTTGTCATTATCATAAAATTATCTACATCTTGTGGATTTACGTTTCATTTTTCTATTTATATTATTCTGTTATGTATTTTTTCGGGGATCAAGTTTGCATTATCAAATTATTTAAGAAAATATATAATTTTTCTATCCTTTGGTTGTTTTATGAAACCCATTTTATTTTCACATGTTACATATTAACATTAGTGATTTTAATTTTAACAATTCAATAAAACTCATTTTATTTCCATGGGTTCATTATATGATTTTTGGGAAGTGTCCCAAGACGTATTTAATTATATTGTTTGTTTTATGATGTGTTGATTGTTTCTTATATAGAACACAAATTTAACGATTATGAGATGGGTAGGAACTATATCAACTTCCAATGAATTGGTTAATGATTATAACTATTGTGAAAGAAATTTTATGTGAAAGAGTTCTCAAGAATAAGGATTAAAAAAGGTTGAGTGTGATAATGTTTACCTATAATCAAAACATTATGAATGAATGGGTTAGTATGTGGCCAGGTTTACATTAATATGAAATCATATTTTTACGATTGTTTTACTTTATTTCCTATGGTTTATGAATCATTTTATATACATCATTGTTTATTTTATCATTTCATGGTAAAAATGTTATATTTTTAGATGTTTTGTCTATCTTTCATTATTATTTTCAAATCATGTTGATTTATATTTCATTTCATTGATATATTTTTTCTTATTCATTATTTTCCACATGTTTATGATCTATATATTATGATGATTATTGGGTTATACCTAACTGATATTTTCAACTCATACCTTCATATGTTTTTCATTCCACATGATTTAAAGAGGATGATGTCCCATATAATTCCAATGAGTTGATTATTATTAAAAAAAATTCTAACATCATGTGAAATAAGTGATTTTTTGTTTTTAGTCTCCACGATAATAAAAAATTTTCATCCTAAGGTTATGTGATTATTTTTGTATGTAATAATTAAAAAAGTTTATAAATTTATTATTTATAAGGTTTTATATTGTGTCACTTTTGTTGATATCATGGGAGGTATTATTTATTTTTGAAATTATGATGATAAAACTATAGGAAAATACCTAATAAAAAATTTGATATAACATATTAATATTTTGGTAATGTAGAGATTATGTGTCCTTCCTCGAAATGCATTTATTTTTGAATTCTATAATTGGATGTGGTTTTGGTATAGATTAATCTATTGGTAATAAGCCAAAAAAGAGTCTGTCAACTATATCTTGACAATAATTATGGTGCACGATGAATGATCCCATAATTATCATCTAGTTTGGAACTCTAAATTAAAAAACTTATGTAAATTCACAAATTACATATGAATTTATTTGAATAATTTGGTTTTAATGTTAACTAGTGTGGTTAAGGAAAAGATTATAGAAACATTATCTTGGAAAACCTAGATTGAAAAGTAGAGATACATCATGTCAATTAATAAACATATTTTATAAAATACATCTAAAATATTAATCAATAATATTTTATACAATTCCCAAAAATGAAATAAAGTTGAAAAAAATTATCTAGTAGGATGTCATCATGGATAAAATTACTATAGTTTAGAAATATGATGATATGTTTCGTGATGTTCCCCTAGAATGTGGGGTTGAATTATCAATCCTAATAATTCAAGGAAATATTCCTATCTGTTTCCTCTTGTATAGATGTCATCAATTGTGGGTAAAAGGGATGATATTCCAAAGGTGAAATTTTAGACAGCGTATGGACAATATGATTTTATATTCATGCAGTTTTAACTTACCAATTAACTATATAAATTCAAGGATTTTATGAATATTGTCTTTATATATTAACTGGAAAATATTGTTTGATATATAGGGAAAGTATTCATATATATTCCATAATAAACGAAGATCCTGAATATTACATAACAACTATATTGAAGACCCTAACAAGGGATTGATTTAATTCCAATCATAGATACTTTTAATTCATGTTAAAATATAATCATTCCTATATCATTTCATCACAACTGATGGAATATATGGAGATCCTTCAAAGCCTTTGGTTATTGAAAAAAGGCCTAGTCCACCCACTAAGATTGAAATCCATACTTTTCAGGGTATTTTTTTATTTTATTAATCCTTTGTGGGAAATTCATCACTTTATTCAAATACATTAACCATGTTAACACATAATGGAGTGAAGATCATCTAAGGAAAATAATGATTATAAATCATAAATGAAATTAAGGAAATGTTGGTCCATATAACTATTCCTAAAATAAATTATAGTGTGAGATGTTTTCTAATTTATATTTATGCATCATTAAGTGTTTTGGGATGAATATTTATGGAAAAATAAAAGGTATTTTCTTGTACCTAATTCCAATTAGATACTGATGAGAAAATTATGTGACACATGATTTATAATTTGAGGCTATGAACATTACATTAAAAATTAATTGACATTATATTTATGGAGATAATTGTGATATATATGCATTTCATTAGATATTTGTGTATATATTCACAAATATGGAGTTAAAAATCACCTTTATAGATGGTTAGAGAAAATAAAATATTATAACTTCTTGATACTTTACCACATTAAAAATGGATATAAGGTGGATGATCCTCCGAGTAGAAAACACATTCTACATTATATATGTTATGGATTTCAAATGACCCTATTCTTATCTATATAAAAATAATTAAAAATTAATTAATAAATAATGTGTTAAAAATTACCTTTATAATGTTTCTACTCAACAAAAAATTCATTTATGAACCAAATAGGCCCATAATGGTTATGTGGAGATATAAAAGAATACAAAGAATATTTTGGAGTTTAACATTGATAATGAAGACGTGATAAGGTATGGAACTTGGATATGTGTCTAATATATAAAAATATAATGATGTAGATATTTTATGATCCTCATTGTTCATCCTTATTTATCTATCATGGAACCACAAATTTGTATAGAGATATAGATGGAAACTTATGATGGGATGACCTGATGATGAAAATCTAGGAGATTATATCTTGATTCATAGTATGTGAGCATGTTATGAAAAAGTGAAATAATCCAAAGGATATTATTCAAACCATATACATATATATATATATATATATATATATTTGGAAATGAGAAAAATCACCATGGGTTTCATCTTAGGACTCCTCAAGACATCTAAAGGTCACAATGTCATATGGGTTATACTCGATCACATTAAAAATCATGAACAATTAATTTCCATAAAATAGGATTTATTACTGGATAATATTTCCAAGGAATAAATTAATGAGGATTTTAGTTTTCATGTAAAACTGATATCTATTATATTATATCGAGATCACATGATTATATTGAGATTTTTGAAAATTCTTTAACAAGTTTTCAAGGACGATCTGAATTGTAACATTGCTTACCACACTAAGACATATGGTCAATACGAGAGAGTCATTCATACTATAAAATATAATATAATATATAGTTGATTGATTTACAAGGAAATTAACTCTAAAATATACCTTTGATAGAGTTCTCATATAATAATAGTTTCAATTTTAGCATCTAATTGACACCATCTAATGCTTTGTATGGGAAGAGATACAAGACCGCAATACTCTAGGTTGAAGCCAGGAAAAAGAAATTTGATAGGACCTGTTCTTATTTAAGATACGAAAAAAATTACAAACTATTAAATAATATATGAAAATAGATAAATCTGAAAAAAAATATATGTTATGAAATGGAAAAAGATATTGAATTTAAAGTTGGTGATAAGTTATTTCTATGAATACCTCCATGGAAACATGATGTGATATATGGGGAGAAAGGAAAAAAATCCTAGGTACATATATTCATTTGAGATACTTCATTATATCAGAGTTAAAACATATCTCATAACACATCCTACACACCTCTTCCTTGTATAAAACATGTTCTATATATCTATTTTGAGAATGTACATACTAAACCCTTTACATGTTCTAAGCCTGAATGCTCTTCCTATTGAACATGGCCTCTCATATGAAGGGAAACTCATTGAGATTAATAAAACTCATCTATTCAATGTTATATAGAGAAGTAATAAGTTGTAATAGTCTACGTGGGAACCCAAGGATGTGATTAAATGAAAGTTCCCATAATTGTTTTCTTCAATGTAATGATATTTGAGAATGAAATTATATTGGAGGGTGTAGAATGTAATGACCCAAGTTTATTATTATTAATTAAATATATTTTTTAGTTTCTTTCTCCACATACAATATAAAATTCAAATGAATAAAATAAAATATTAGGTAGTCATAAAATTAGAAGATATAAATAGTTGTAACAAAATTATGAAATATATATAAATAAATATATTATCTTTTAATATCAGCACAATTATTATGACTAAGATATTTATATATATTTTCCTAATGTTTATAATTTAATTTATAAATTTTAAAATTTTCATTTTTGATATATTTATGATTATAAATAATTTAAATGAATATTTAACATATAAAAAGGATTTAAAATAAAAAACGTTTTTATGATATTTTAAATATTTTATCATATTATTATGTTTATAGAATTTAGGAAGCGAATTTGGAAAAATTGAAATCATTTTTTATTTGACCTAGTTATATAATCTTAATATGTGATTCGTAGATTTTTCATAAATAAATAATTTTCAGTTGAATATTTAAGATAATGATTTTATTAATGTCATCACTTATTAAAAATTATTTTATTTAATGAATTCATAAAAATAATTTAGGATCATTTTTTTTTTCTAAAATTATATATTATAATGTATGATTAATAATATGAAAATAAATTGTTTAATTTATAAACCTATTCTAAACATTTTGATAGTTTATATAATGATTTAATAGAAATTGTTTTTAGATTGTATTTTTTAGTTAATTATAACATGGTGAAATGAAGATTATTCTTTACTTTTATTTAAAAATAAATAAATTTTTAATAATAATAATTATTTGAATTTCATTTTGATCGATTTAATGAGGAATTCTATCTTAATAATAAATCTTTTTTCATAAAAACATTTTTTTTAGAATAGGATTTTACTCGTTACACGATCTAGTGTTATTATTAATTTATCTATACATAGAAATTTAATATTATATAGTCATGATTATATTTTATATAATAATATTCATATAATATAATTTGTATAATTTCATTATTTGGTATATTATATCCATTTTAGGACTAATTCTAATTTCCATGATAATTGTGAAATAATTATTTTTAAAATATTGTTTAATAAACATTAAGGAATTTATATCAGACAAATGAAACTGAAAAAATTTAAATAATGAATCCAATATTATTTTTAGACATGTAAATATGTATATAAGTACCCATTTATTTGGTAATCATCTATATATAAGATTAAGAACCCAATGTTGTCAAAAGGTATTTTTATACTGAAATACTTCGCTTACGCATTATGTATTTTAACTTATAAAATAATTTCATAAATTTTTAATAATTAATTTTATTAGATAGATGTTAAATTTGGTTTAATAAAAATAAATATTTGAAATATTGGGTCTGTTATATGTTTAATAAAATATTAAAATACATAGTTAAAAAAAAGTTACGCAGTTTAAGAATAGAAAAGGTAAAATGAAAAAACATAATTGTGAAAACTCTATTAAATGTTTAAAATTTTTGTAAATACACATGGTTGTGGATTTATATTTAAAAATACACCCCAAAATAAATATTTTAAAACATTTCTAAGAATTGAACTTGGAATATTGTTATGTCATTATTTTAAAATGATGAGTGTTTCCAAAAGTGCCACTTTTCTCTACTAATAAAAGGATACCACTACCACACTTCAAAGATAAACATATCCTTATATTAATTAATTAAATTTATACCGTTTTAATCTCAATATAACAATATTCTACAAAAGTAATCCCATTTTTACTCATGTAAAATTCATTCTAATTAATTTCATGCTGATATCGAAGGAAAAATAAGGTTCCAATATTAGTGCTGTGTACAATTTTTCATTTAATATTAATCTTATGATTCAAAATATATTATCACTATAATAATATGATTACATAATTATAATAATTATAGTTATATTATGTAATATTATTGGTATAAAACTTATTTTTTTCATTTCTATCGAGTTAGAAAAACAAAAAACATTTATTTAGTGCATTGCACAGACTAGTAGATCCACAACGTGGCATCATTTGTTTTTCAATAACAATTTCAATGGACTATATTAATATTGGAAAATATGAATAAATATTATATATATAATAATTATTTCCATAAGTATTTCAATTTTGAATCATATGTCACCCCGTCTCACATGTTGAGAAACTGGAATGTTAATCGTTCGTACGTGCAGATTTCTACGTCCATGATGAATCATTTCTCTTTTTTCATCTATATTTTCATACATTTCCTAAAAAATTTCAAATATGGTTCTCCATAATAAAACAAAATAAATATTACTATGATTATTTTATAATTATATTAGGTATATAGAAACACCTCCTTAACAATAATTACTTATCGAGTTAGAGAACGTTCATGTTTGTGTCTGATTAACCACCTACATGTACAATGAATAAAAATTCAACTATGGGTGGATAGGGGAAAAAGAAAACAAATATTATTATAATATATTAATCAGATAATTATTATAATATGTTCATGTAAATGTTATATTATGAATTTAACTTATTATTAATGTAACTTTTGTTTCGTTAAATATAAAAAATAAGACGGTATAAATTTTGGTTATTCAAAAATTAACCAAAACAAAAATGAAATGAAATAATAAAATTTTAAATAAGTATAAGTTATATATTAAAAATATATAATTAAATATCAATAATTAAATTGGTATCAAATGTTTTTTAATAATATCAAATTTGTTAAACATTCTTAAAATAGTTAATGTTATTGACACAAAATGTTGAAAAGTGATTACGACAATATAATACATGAAGTGATTTATTATTAATGAAAAGTATATATGTGAATATATATGAATAAGGTTCTGAAATAGGTAATTTAAATTTTTTCCTTTATGATACAAGAAGTTAAATAACTTTCGTATAAATCAAAGGTAAATGTAAGGGACATTCCAAGTAAAACTCATTTCATTGGGTTCTATAATTTATTATTTGAATTATATTATTTCAAGAATCAATATTTTAAATAATGTTCCATTTTAAAATATTGAGAAAATAATTTTTTAAATAATTAAATTTCAATTAATGTTGTATTTTGTTTCATTTTTTCTGAATATAATGGATAGTTTTGAAATTATACCAGTATCCATGACTTTTACAATGAAAAATAATTTCTTTTGAAAAAAACTTTTATTTATAATTTTTTTCATTATCATAAAATTATCTATATCTAGTTGAGTTATGTTTCATTTTTAAAAACATATTAGACTTTTAAGCTATTATTTTTGGTGATAAATATTTTGGTATCAAGTGATTTAGTTCATGCTATTATTTTTTATACCTTTTCAATGTTTAATAAAACCTGTTTTATTCAAATTGGTTCATTTGAAAAATTGATTGATTTTCATTTTTGGATTTTCTGTGAAACCCATTTATTTCCATGGGTTCTTTATGTTATGATTAGTAAATTTCATGTGTCCCATTTTCATTCAAGGGTTTATTTTATGATGTGATTGTTTTTTTAGTGGAGCACAAATGTATGGATTTTTAGATGGGTTGGACCAATATCACTCTATAATTAAATGGGTAATGGATTATATATCATGATATGGAAGTATTATGTGAATTAATTATCAAGATGTATATTTTACAAAGGTTGAGTGTGATGAAATTTAACTCTACCAATAATTTCATGAGTGAATGTGTTGGTCGGTATTTAGGTACACAATGATATGAAATCAAATGTTTACTATTGTTCCAATTTCTTTCCAATTTTTAGGGATCATGTAATGTGTCACATGTTTTATTTTTTCATTTCATAGTAATAGTGTTTTTAAGATGTTATGTTTGTATTTCATTCTTATGGTTAACACATATTGATATATGCTTCCTTTAAATTGAATATTTTTCTATACTAATTTTTTCTACATGTTTATGATCTAATAGCTATGTAATTTGTTATATTTTCCTATAATAGGAGTTTTAGCTCACCAATTTTTATGTTTTTCATTACCCAACATTTGAAGAATATTATCTCCCATTAAATGCAAAATAGTTGATTAAGATTATGAATAAATTCTCCCTACATGTGAATACGTGTTTTATGTTTCCAATGACCAATAATCTAAACCTTAAGGTTCATAGGATATTAGGATATTTTTATATTGAATAATAAAACCATTTTATAATTATATTATATATATATTTTTATATTTGGTAACTTCATTTTTAACCATTTTTCTAAAGAGTAAGTTTCTGGGATCAAGATTTTAACCAAATCTATGACATCACCTGATTTTGAGGTTGGTACTCCTAATGGAGAGCATGAGACGATGTCCAGTGGATATGAGGTACCGACCTACTCAATTGTTTAGAGTGTAGTGATGGCATCATGTCATGAGAATGGTGACCTTGCGATGATGAATGGAGGAAAGACATGGACTAATATTGTTCGAGCTGTTGACGGCGAGCTCGAGACAATGTCTGATGGAGTCGCAAAACCAACTTATGTGTTTTTTAGGAATACGCTAATGGTTCTAGATGATTTGGGTTGTGATGGTGGTGACCTAGCAGAAAATAGAGGGTTTTTGGCATAGCCTTGATCAATAGGTGGGCATGGTGCGATGGAGTCAGTGGTAGTAGTAGTTAAGCCTAATGGATATGCTGCTACAAGACTGGACCAATTTGTTTTTCAATGATAAAATTGTGGTCAATCTATAGAATGCCACATGTGCAAGAGTGGTCAGGGATGGAAGTAGAAACACCAACATGACCTCTGATTTAACCGTAGAGAATCAGATTCAGTCAGGTCATTCTCATGTGGAAGGGTATTGTTTGAATCAATCCTTTTCTTTCTTCAAAGGTGTACCTGAATCCTCTAACTGAAGAAAAAGAAATGTTGCGCACATCAAAGCAGGTTCAGATTCTATTTCTAAGTGGCTTAATATGGGTGAGTTCTCAATAATTGCTCGCTATTTCTTTATAAAGGCTCTCAACCTTTAAAAATTGATGAACATAATAAGTGTATTTCATCTATTTGGGGATTTACCTCCTCGAAATGTGACTCTCTAGTATTAAGATACATTTATATGCTATTCCCCATGGAGGAAATGAAAATTTGAGCTTTGGGATTTGGTTTCATTGATCTCAAACCAGGGATTTTTCACCTCAGAGAATGTGATAAAAAATTCAATCCATTTGAGGTTTGTAACACCACTAGACAAATTTAGGTAAAAGTGTATGGGTAGAATTGGATTCTTTGGAAGCCCAAAATTTTGTATGATACTGCTCTGTCAATTGGGATTTCTATCAAAATTGACAGGGAAACAGATGTGGCTCAATTTGGCCATTATTCTCGGTAGTTGTTTGAGGTTGAATTTGGATCAACTTTAGATGATATGGTTATTCTTACAACTGATGATGACATTATTGAATTAAAGATCATAAGTTATGCAATGATTGTATCATTATATGTCATTACTCATCTACCTATAGGCGTTCAAATGTTTTCAGTTATTGTGCATTGCATGGACATAAAATGGGGAATTGTCCTAAAAATCCTAAAAGTACACATGTCTGAAAGCCGATTGTAAGAGTGGTGATGGACCTTACATTCCTGTTGATAAGAAAAAAGCACAAGGAGTTGATCTTGAGGATTTTTTGCATCATACAGTTGATGATAATGGTCACATATACACCTCTACATCTAAGAACAAGTCAAAATCTTGGGTTTCCATTTTTTCTAAAGAAGAAAATTTAAAAAATGTTGATACTCAATGTCATGGAAAATGTGCTAATTTGCAGAAAACTCAAATTAATTCACCTCCCCAATTGTCAATACATCTTGTTAACTCCAAATATGGAAAAGAAGGTAATGATTTCACTCAAAAATATGCTCACCATAAACCTTCAAATGATGGGATTATTACTTTAGATATATGAAAGGGTAAGAAAAAATTAGAAACTGACCCTCCCATTGTTTCTAATCCTGGCCATGCTTCTTTAAAACCCCCTTTGGATAGTAAAGTCTTTTAGATCATTTTTTACAAGGAGGAAAAGCCACCAACTATATTAACTACATGTACCACTTCCTTTGGTCAAAATATTGATGATGATTCTAAGATGTAGGATACCACTAAAGGCTCTCCTGATGAGTCTTGGGAGACCCTCTTCCAGACTACTTTAGTTGAGGGGGTTTCTTCTCCTAGAAAACATAATGAGCCTGAAGACAGCTCTGATTTTGATAGCACTGATGCTGAGTCACTTTTAGAAAGGTTGCAAGCACTTCCTTATAATATAAAAAGATAATGAGGTTGGGTTCAGGGTAGTGGAAGGGCATACTGGCATGAAAATCCGAAAAAAGAGAGAAATATAACTTCCAGATTAATGAAAAAGATAGGTAGACAATTTTTTCCCTTGTTCTTTTCTATGTTTCCAGTTATCTTTCATGATACTCTCTTTTGATTGTTTTTTAATTTTAGAGGCACTGCATCTACATTTACAAAAAATTAAGTCAAAACAATAATTCACCTAAATCAATTTTTAATCATAGTTAATGAGAAACTTGGATCTGTTATGAACATGGATAAGTGATGTAATTAAAAATAGGGTTTTTATAATATTTCTTGGAGGATGTTATTTAGTATTAGAAAATGTACTTTTTATAGTTTACACCAAACAGTGATTGATATTCCCATTAGAGAAAAGTTTCTTCTACTCACCTATATGGTATGCATTATCATTAGTGCTATCAATATAATAATTCGGGGTAGCTACGATCAGATTTATAATCATGGTAAAATTATTTTAATTTTCTTAATAAAATGAGAGATTTATATAAAATCTATATAATTACATGACATAAATTTAGTGGTGGTGGGGTAGGGGAAATGGTTTATCATAGGTTTTTCATTTAAGGCCAGACTTAATGCCTCAATGGAATTTTAAACTATATTTATGTTTTCTATGTGTCATGGAGCATGTAGTTATAATCCCATCTTTGATTTCTAGTTAAACCCCAAAAATAATCCCTATATATTGAGGCTCGATCTAGGGAATATATGTAGATATGTTATATATTTATAATGGATTTCTAGAGAGTGAGTTGATTCTATAAATATTCAAAACTACGATCATCATGAATCTTAATTATTTTTAGTATTATTTGATTCATTTATGAAACAATCCTTATTTGTTTGTCAATACGGTAAATACCAGGGTTTGAATTAGTGTGTCCAATGGAAATATTGACCCTTAAAACCCATTTTATAAAATTATATAAGGAAATTCATAGGTTCCTTGGATGTGACATTGTATTCATCTTGTATGATAATATATAGTACATTATAGCGATCAATATAAGTTTTCTTGGATGTATTTTCACTAACGAATAATTGTCTATTTAGATATAATACATATATTTATTATTGGGATGAATGTTATTAACTTGTCCCATGGGTTATTGTTGTATCATTATCATAGAGTAATATTTGTAGGTAGGTAATTTTACACATGACTATAATAAAATTGGTGTGGTCATACCGATGTTCATGGGAATCATATTGAGAATAAAGAAGAATATGAAACATCTACTCATTTGTGTTATTATGTTTCAGTATTATGGGATATTTATAGGGGTCTTCACATGGTTACTTCTCAACGTAGAGTTTTAGTATATGGTTTATCAGGTATTGGTTATAGATAACATGTCCATTAGATGGTATTATATTAATCTAGTGGAGCTGATAGAGCTTATATTCTAGATTGAGGTACTCAAGGGGAGCTGACTAAATTTTTTATAAATTGAACTTTGGGGTTCTCTTATTTTACTTTCTATGAAAGGTGATTTTAGTTTGTATTTATGTGGTGATTATTATAGGTTTAATTAAAAAATGATCAAGAATTTATCGCCTTATCCTAAAATAAATGATTCATTTGATGAGTTGGGATTGTCCAAGACATTATTCATAGTCAATTGGATGCTAAGATATCAACATCATTTTGGGATATAATATGATATTCTGGTAAAAACAAATTTTATTATGTTAATTGATCACCCATAGGATATCATTATTTTCAATATGTCTAATCAAATATATAAATTTATAAAAAACAAAAATTCCTAAGTAATGAATATTGTTTGTGGAAGTTTGAGGTCTCATTAATGATATGGTCTAATTATATTTATATAAAATTAAATTGATGGAGTGATATTGAGATTGAAAATATAATGTTTCTAGAAACCACTAAGGGATATATGAAAGGTTATAAGATTTATAGGGTTTTGAATTTAGTGGAGTAATAAATTAAATTGGGTTTTCCATGATTTTGTGAGTGACAGATCTAAGGAAACCATTTCTATTTAATTTTTGTATAAAATTCAATAACCCACATTTTTTTCCAACTACTCTGGGTGATTATTAAATTATATGAAATGTTACCCTATTTAAACAAAATTTTCTATGAATCATGTAATGGTCATGCACTATTCCTTGATGAATAGTTGAAGAATTTTATTTGTACACATTAATCCATGATTCAATGATTAGGAAATGATACGATAAAGGAGATGGTCAAGATAATGTTTTTATAGAAACCAAATCAAGAAATAAAAGAATAAATAATACTTCATTACACACACTTCCCCTTAAATTACATTCCCTGGAAATTTAAAATTACCCAATAATTCTCACCATAATGGGATAAAAATATTAAAAAACCTAAATGTAACCTGGAAATAACCTCAATAGTAGATCTAATTCTCTATATGTTATAGCACACCTAGTCCAGTCTCCCTCCTTCATCCCTGTATCCAAATATAAAAATTTCCTTCTCCTCTAATGAATCATATTTTCAATGTAAAATTCTAAATCAAAATTAAAAACAACCACTTTATTTTTAATTCATTCTCTAAATAAAAATTAAAAAACATTCACCCATGAATTAAATAATTGAAATAATTTTATTGAAAAAATTGAAAATAATTTTAAAATTCCTTTAAATTAAATAATAAAAAATATATGCATGATTTATAGAAATCAAATCACAAACTCCTACATTAATAGTTATCCCCAAGATGTTAATCTCAACACACTAAAAAGGACACTCACCCTACAATGATATAAATTTCAATTCCAACAAAACCAAGTGATTCAATGGGGAATTACATTCTCATGAATCATAGAGAAAAATATATTCAAATATTCACTATTCAAGTAAACAATTAAACATTTATTTTAAACATAGTCCTTTGAATTATCCATTATTATCTATTATTTCATTCAGATTTTTAATTTGTTATTATTTTTCATGGAAATTACAATTTACCTCAGTCATATTTTCCTCTTATCACTAATGGTAAAAATATAAATATTGTTTTTCTCATAACTCACGTCATGTCTCTTTCTATAGGATTACAGTTAATCTACTTTCTACAGCACATAGAGAACAAAATCAGAATTATTTATGCATTCTTTTCTCTTTTGTTCAAATAAATCTGAGGATTTAGGGAATTTAGGTAATGATAAATCAATCTAATGCTCAAAAAGTAGGTCACTCTCTAATGGTTTTTTCTAGATACACTAAATTAGCTCAATGGTGATTTTATCTTTAAAAAAATGGAATCTCCCAAAAGCCCCTGAAATTTAAATTAGACTCACGAAGAAATAAAAAACAATTAATGATAAAAAATTTTTTTTCTGTTTTTTTTTCTTTTCTTCGAGAGTTGTTTCTTTGTAGAATCATCTCATATTCCACCCTACCCCTTATGAAAAATTTCATTATTCATGGAATGGTGAATTCTAATTCAATAAATGCACAACTCTTTCAATTATTATTATTATTATTATCATCATCATCATTATTATTAATTCTAGAGGGTGATAAATAAATTACAATAAAATAAAAATGATGAACATTCCCCAAAAATTGCAGGGAATTCCTCCACCAACTCTCATATGTGTAAAATATGCCTTGCACCACGTATATCAATAACACATATTTTATTCAAAATAATATAGAATATATACTGTATTTTAGGAATGGATAAAAATTTATTATAACATGTATCTTTATGAACAAGATCATCCCATGTTTTTTTGTTTCTAAATGAGGATAAATATCATTGTGTCTCCCAAGGATAAGGGGAATATCAAAATATTCTACTATAATTTTAAAATTATGTTGGTAAAATTTTATTTTTCATAGGATTCATATAAATTTCTTGAATAAATCATGATCAGGTATCTTAAGATATATTATCAAGAAAAAATTAAAAAAAAATCATTGAAAATCTTTCATGAAAGGTAATATTAATTTGAGACAGTAATTCAGGAAAATAAACCCTAAAAATAAACCATTCTTTTAGAAATTAAAGTAATTTTAATTCTTAGAAAAGTGGAACATACAAACATAAAAATGTTCCCCAAAATTATTATTGGTTAATACTCATCCCCATATTTATATTTTCTAATTTACTCACATAATTAAATAATTCAAAATAATTGATAAACAATTCCAAAACATGGAATTATGTTTATCTTAAAAAATATTTTTATCCTAGATCATTAATTAAATAAATAATTTCTATGGGTGGGGAATATAATTTTTCAATTGAAATTTTCAAATAAGAAATTTAGGGGTGTAAAAAAATACATAAATAATATTGCATACTTCTCTATTTAATTTATGAGAGTTAGCTTTTATTCATGAACTCTAATGATTCTCTTATAAAATGTTTTCTTTAACATTTGATAGATTTAACATACCATTAATGGATTGAATCAACTAGAAAAACATCATGTTATTTCTTATATCATTCTTTGTAACCCTTCCATCACGAACATAAAAAAATTAAAAAACTCAAGTGAAATTTTAAGTCCATTTCCTTTGATGACTAATTAAAATAATGGAAAGTGAACCTGCAGCCTAAAAAGAGAATATAAAATCCTATAAAAATATAAAAAACTCATGTTTACTCTTGGAATAACTTTTATTATAGTTTTTAATCTTGACCTAACATCTTTTTTAGAGGAACTGATGGAATGTTGGAAAAACAATTCCATATTTGGATCAATTAAAGGCATCAACTGATATTTGTCTACATAGATAGTTTTTTTCATTCTTATAAAAACAAACACATTATAAATTTTGTTAAAACATTCTCTACATCCATCATTCTAATATAAAAATGTTTTTTATCAAAAAAAATTGAAATCTAGGTTGTGAACCATCTAAACCCACTTAACATCTTCATAAATGATTTATACAACATAATTTATAGCTACTCCTCTATTAACAATGATCTTATAACTGCACATTATTTATTTTTTATTCAATAGTTCCATAAATATAATTTTATTTGAAATATAAAACCTTATGAATATTGTTAGTTATATTAAATTATTTTCTTTCCATATTGTAGTCTTTATCCAGATCAAAATTTACATCATAATTCTTCATCACTCGATGAAATTTTCAATAGGCTTGCTACTTAATGACTCCGAAACACAAATCTTCATTTTTTAGATTGAATAAATCTCTTATAGTTAAAAATTGTCTTTTAAATTAGGGATTTCAATTAATCTACCATGTGAAACACTAATAAATGCATTGGGATGAATACATTGTCCACAATGACCAAAATATCATCAATCATTACTCAGGTGTTATAACAACCCACATCTTTATTAAGAATTTATAAATGATAATATTACACATAATACAACCTGAAAGATACATAATTATAATGTATTTAGGAATTATGTACAATACATAACAATTAAAAAAAGGGAAATCATCATCTTCACTGAAAACATCAACAACATGCTATCATTTGTAACTGTATGGGATGACCTATGGATATACATTTGAAGAGGGGTGATCTATAAAATCCAATATGTGAATAAAAAAAAGAAAAAATTAAGATTATAATACATTTTATAAAATAGAAATATCAATGGGACATAAAAGTAGTGATAATCATAATTTTAAAAAATATGGAATGATATAACATGAGAATATAAAGAAAACATGGGGAATTTGGAGTCAACATAAAACACTACATCATAAAAAAAGCCAAGGATAATATAAAATACATTATGAAGAATTTTTTTATATAAAGTAATCAAATTTACTCCCTATCTCAACATGAAATCTCATTAGTCTAAACATTACCCAATTCATGGAGTGCTATATTATTTCGGGAACACCCATCCATTTCATTTCATTCTCATGCTTAATTTTTCCACAGAGATCATACAATATGAATTGATACATCATTATATTTTATTACAAGATCATGGAGTGTAGAAAATGTACATATTTGTCACATTTCAAAGAATTATTTGTTTGTAAAGGTGAACACGATGATTGAAAATCAGTATGGTATTCACTACAAAATTTCGTTTTTCATTGAAAATCACAGTAAATTTTCTATAGCATAACAGTGTCACATTAAAATTCATAAATTGTATGATGATTCATAAAGTGTTCTAAAATATTTTGGACATGAAATAGGTAGTAATAATTACATGAAAAAACCTATCCTAACAGAAGGAATAATATATGGAAGGTACAATATAATAAATAATCTTTATTAAATACAAGAATTAGATGATTCATTTCCATGAGAGAGTGACTTCAAATTCTTGGGATGAAATTATTTAAATCTTGGGGTCACCATCGGATATCTGTAGAGAGGGTAAGGAAGAGTAAATATGTGTGCCATGTATTTTTAGGGATGATAATTGGGATATTGGGAGGGTTTATATAGCAAAATAGGGGGTTCTATTTTTTATTTTTCAATATTAGGTTTCAGACTCTATATAATAAAATTGAAGGGGGTAATTCATTATCATCACATCATCTAGTTCCAATGTTTCTTCTTCAAAATTGTGGTTTCTCCATAACACTTTGACCAGGTGCATTGTCTTATTTTTTAGAGTTATTCACTATGATATAGGATCATCATCGAAGGCTCATCATAAGAATGATCATTATCCTAAGGTACCAACTTTAGATTGAGTTCATATAAGGGGTTTGATATGTAATTACTCAAGATGGATATATGGACCCATTTGGATGCTTGAGTGGAAACTATTGTTGTTTGATAACTCGACCAGAGGAATATATTTGCATCGTCCTCCTTTAAAGTCTATATATCATGCTCCCAACTTTTCTTCCAATGTTAGAATAGTTCACTCTGAATGGAATTTAGTTTGAATATGACAGTCCCAACTGATGTTCATCTAAATTTTTAGAGCATCTTGGAGGATTTTTCATGAACATGGAGGTAAATATAATATTTCGATTTGATAATGTCTATACGGGTACTCTATACATCCTCACCACTTCTTTGATGTATATTCATGAAATTTTTTCAAGAAAGAAGTCATATAAAATTGTGATTAATAGATCTGTCTTTTTATGATGATCCATAACAACCCATATATCATTGCTTCCTCATAATGTATTTTGAATTATGGTAATAAATTATATGGTGACAGTTTCCCATTCCAATGTAGGTATGGGTAATGGTAGATTCATCATTGTATACATTTTCTTTTCATCTTTCAATTGATGAAATACTTGGAACTTTTATTTATATTCAGTTATTTTCTTCTTCATATTGTCCCTCCAATAGTTATCTTGAAGTTCACAATGCATGTTTATGCTACCTTGATGAATAGAAAATGTTGATATTTGTGTTTCATTTAGAAGTTATCTCTTTATCTATTGATTATAGGGTTTATATAATCATGACCAAAATATTATAACTCCTCCGACATCAATTTTGATCTGGAGTATTCTTCTTTTCTGATATCCTCAAGATTATTCTAAATTTCTACATCAAATATTTAGGAAACATTTATCTTGTCCAAAAGAGATGGGCTATCACTCATTTTTTGAATGGTTTTGTGATGTTACATCCTTTATGATTTTCATGACCAACCACTTCATGTCTAAGAATACCAGATCCCCTCAATTATCATCAATGATCGAATTGTTGGATCCTTTCTACATAGATTTTCTGTTAGTTTATTTTTTTAAGAAGATGATAGTGGATTGAGAAGTCACAGTCCTTGTTCATCTTCAACCATTGTTTCTGACACATATTCATCTCTTTATTGTAAATATATACATGACGATTCTATTTTCCATATATATCTCACACTTCTCCCAAAATATATAATGTCTTAATAATTTCAAATAAAATATATCTATTTCAAACTCTAGATCATAAATTATGTCATTCTATTCTTGAAAATTCAACTACCTTCAAGAATAGGCTATCACATTCAAATGTTTAATTAACACACAATCCAATCCCTTCATTAAAGAATCAAAGAATACCATAAAATTTTCTCCACTTGTGGGTAGTGTAAGAACATGTGTAGTGGTGATACTCCTTTTAAAATCTATAAAGATATCTTCACATTCATCCTTTTAGGAAAACATGACCCCTTCAGATTTAGCTTGTTTGGAGGGTTTGACAATCGTGATAAATTTCTTACAAATCAATGATTGTCGCCAGCTAATCCAAGGAAACAATGGATATATATCATTGATGTTGGCCTCAACCATCATTAAATTTCTTATTCCTTTTAAGGTTCCATAGATATCCCATTTCATATGATTATATTCCACAAGAGTGATACATTCTTCATCCAGAACACACATTTGTTGGACGTTAAATAAAGATTATCCTTTTGTAATGTCAATATCATTGTGATCTGATTCATCTTATACAACTATATTATTTTAGAGTATAATGGAATATAATATGTAAATAATGTGAAAAATTTTCAAGGTAATCACTAAAGACTATCGTTATCAAGACTGTGATGATTTTTAGACCATTAGGCAGTCTGAATTTCATTATTATGAACACATTATTCCTATTCATAGTATGAAAAGTAGTATTAGGGATATACTCTTCTTCACCCTATCATAGAAATATCTTGACCACATATCCACCTTGTAAAATTTTTATTGTCCATGTCTATTATTGAAAAATTCATCAATATATGGCTAATGATACTTGCACTTTATCATAATATTTTTGAGTTCATGATAATCAGTGTAAAGGTATATTGGATCATCCTTATTATTGATGAATATGAATGGTATAACCAATTATGGAATACATGGGCATATAAACCCTTTTTCCAAATTCCCCTAATGTTTTTTCTTCGGCTGCTCAAGTTCCACAACATCCATTATAGACATAATCATGGATACTGGTAATGCCCTAGGAGTACGATCGATTGAAAATTCATCCTCCTGGCTAGCAGGAAGACTAGAAAACACTTTATGAAACTCATCAGTATATTCCCTCACAACATACATGTTTTTCTTGATGATTCATTCATTATTCACAATCATTTGGTCTAGATATTTTTACTTATAGAGTAATGATATCCATTCTTGAGATGATAGTGCTAAAAAGAGTCATAAATATCCCTCCATTTTCATGGAAAAGGGTTGATTAATTTTATAGAGAGTCATTTACTTCTCGTAGAAATTTATGATGACTCTATATTAGAAAACCCAATCCATTCCCATAATTTCATCAAATTCCACTAAAGGGAGCATTACAAGGATCAATGTGAATTTCAGATAGTAAATTTTTATACGGTATCAGATATAAACCTTGGATGCAATAATTTACCAATTTTATCCTTTCATCAAAATATCTACATCCATGATTTGTAGTGGTTCTTGAATAATTCTACTAATCAATCATGATATAAATAAATTTGTAGAAACATAATCAAAAAGTATATTCTCTATTAATGAATAAATAACTATCATACCTATCAACACATTGTTGTTGGGATCCTCTCCATGGTTACGATGGAAAACTCATTCCATTAATAACTTGGAGGTTATTGGTTGTCTCCAAAAACCCTTTTCTTTGTGAATTTGTTTGAAAAGTGAAATGGTTCCTTGATGTTAATGAAATGAACAATTCATTGGTGTTTGAAGGGATCAGTCCTTTCCTTTATCACATTGTTGGGTTTCTCGAGTCGTAAATTTCTATCTAGGTGTCCTTCATTCTAGTGCCTAAAGAATTTCCTCACCCCCTTACACAATTTATTGGGTTCTTATTTATGTACCTTAGACATGTGGGATGTTGAAATTTCTTATATCTGTAACATTTGTATATTTGAATACTAGAAATAAACTCCAATTTTATCTTCTTACCCCCCTGATACCCTTCAGACATTCAAATATCTTACTCAAATTTTAGGGCACATAAAACAATTTTATTCAAAACTATTAATGCCTCATATTGGTAGGGATTTTTATATAAGAGGATTTATCCCACCAAATAAGTTGTATACCTTGCATTCATGGCTAATAACAATGCTAGAGTCATATCGTGTAAGACTTGTAATGATTTCTTCATATTCCCCAATAGATTCATTATCTTTTTTCTTAACGAAATGGAAATACCATTCCATTTTAATTCAGAGAGTGTGAGTAAAATTTTTATCTAAAAACATTTTAAACAATGTTGTCCACCTGATGGATTTGGTCCCTTCCTCGAGATTCATATATTTGAACTGTATCCACCACTAATCTTTTTCTCTTCCCATATGATAAATAACAAGTAGAACGTTATCTTTCTTAGTATAATTACAGATAAAGAAGATCTTTTCAATGGAGTTGAGCCATTTTTTTTACTTAAGGGATTAGATACTCAATTTGAATTTAGAGAAATTTGTCACATAAAGATCTCAATTGCTAATTTTTCATTATTAGCTGGATTCAGTCACTCTTCGTTATCCAAGTTTCTATTCAGAACCTGAGTAAGATAAGCGACATCAACATAAATTTTGTGATCCCCACTCCCATCGAGATGGGAATATCATTTGATCAATTATCAAATTACCCATCACATTGATTATTTAACTAATTCCTATTATTTCTAGCCATTAAAAAAATAATGGGAAAATTATGAATGAGTATTTTGAAACTGTTAAACTCATTGAAGTAAATCCAACAAAATTATATAGATAACTTATATGTTACATGTATTTTCATATCATATGAATTTCTAGTCTTCAACTAATGTTATCCACGATCTACTTCCAAACATATATTCTTATGTGTATTTTTTGTTCCCTTAATAATGGTTCATAAGGAGATTTTTAATTTACCAAATCTTATCCCCTAGAGGTGTCTAACAAAGAATGCATCATGACACATTGTTATGCACCAGTTCTCAGTTGAGTCTATCTCAACATGGCGTTTTCGGGTTTTACCCCTATGTACATCTCTACGTGAGCCACATACACTTATACTATCCATAAACGGATTTATTACCTTTATAAACAATCTTTGTTATTCTTAATAAAATTGAAGGAAGTTTTTATAGACATAGTATTATACCTATAACTATCGCTAGAGTTCTCTAACCCTAATCATAATAATAACAAACCATTTCCTTTAATACCAACTATTGACACACTTTTATTTATTAAAAATTAATACATTATAATATTACACTTAATAAATCCTATAATATTGAGTAGTCTATAGAATTTTGGAATTTGGTACATTCTATACTAACTTAAAATAGGAAAAACAACATCTTTATTAAAATATTATTTAACATGAACCCTCTTAAAACTGCATGGGATAATATCGAGACGTTTATTAGAAGAGGGGTGAGATGTAATGCCTAGTAAGTGAATAAAAAAAGAGTAACATGAAGATAATAATTAATTTAACAAAATAGGAATATCAATGGGACATAAAAGGTGTGAGTTTCATAAACAGGAACAATGAGCCATGATATAGAATGATAACATAAAATAAACATTGTAAATGAGGAAATAAAATAAAAAATAGCATCATAAACATAGGTCAAGGATAACTAATAATAAACCCTAATAGAAAAAGTACTATAAATGAATCTTCATATCCCAACATATATTCTCATTAGACTTATCATTACCCAATGCATTGGAGTGCTATATAATTTTGGGCACACTAATCACTTTCATTTCATTCTCATGCATAGGTCTTCCACATAGATCATAAAAAAAGTGATTCATTCATAATCATATTTTATTCACCAATAAAGGAGTGTAGAATAAATCATTTTATATACCAAGTTATATAAGTATTAATTTATAAAGGTGAAAAACATTGATGGGAAATGGGTATGGTTTTCACTATACAAATAACTTGGCATGGAAAATAACAATGAAATTTCGACAGCATAATGACATCACATAAAAGTTTATAAAATTGGATGATGAGAGAGAAAGGGATCTCTAATTAATGGGATATTAAATTGGATTTAATAGGCCAATTGAAATATATATCCCAAAAATAGGAAATTTAAATGGATGATGTAAGATAATAAAGAAACAATAATAAAGAGGATAATGGAATGATCCCTTACAATGAGAGTGTGATAAAAAATGATTCAGATGAGCTTCATGAGAGATTTGGGGAATATTGGGAGGAATATAGAGAGGGTAGGTCCGAGTAAAGACATAATTCAAGGGTTGTTTGGAATGCGAAGCAAGAGTTTTTTTGGTTTTATAAAGGAAAATATTGTTGATTTCATGATTTTTTCTCAAACATTGGTTTAGGACTCAGTATAATAAAATAACCAATATCAAAAATCCTCTAATTGGTTTTCACTTGGTATTTTCCAAATGATATTATTTATCATTATTTTACAAGTCCAAAGGCTCGACATAGTAAAACAATGACTGTTGATCTGGATGTTAGTCATACTCTAAATAAAATGATTTCAAAACCATAAAACATATTTATGGTTTTTAAGATTCATAAGAACATTATAAAATTGTTAAAATTAAATTAAAATATCATTATTTGAAATGGAAAACATTTATTTGTTCATGGATACCCTTTATAGTTTTTATTACATCACTTTTGGCTAATTATGAGGTCCTAATACATATCGTATATTTATACGGTATTTAATTGTTATAGGAAAATTAGACTATGTCAAAAAAATATTAAAAGAAAAAGCATGTATAATTTCGACGTTTTGATTTTAAAATAATATTAATTTGATCAAAATAATTTTATTAATGTATGTATTTTTAATTTAAAAATAATATTTTACATTTATTGAGAAATAATGATTTTTTTGATAATAACAGTTTTCAAACCATTATAAAAATTACATTTCACTTTATAGAAATTATATGATCATTTATATTTAATAATCATTATTTATGAAAACTATTTTACTATAATTTAAATTATTTTAGGAATCCATTAATTCATGAAAATAAATTCATTAATTAAATTTGAATACTACCCAAAAATTCAATTTCTAGTTTATCTTATGAAAAATAAAAATCATTTATAAGTTAACAATAAGAATTTAATATAACCATTATTCTATTAAAAATAGAATATAATTATTCAAATTATTAAGGTATTTATTCATATTACTTTAATAAACTATAAAATTCCCTAAGGGAATGGTGTACTGCTTTGATACTTTCATGGGGTGGTTTTGCAAACATTGTTTGGGTCATGATCTTAATGAGATTGAACATATCCTCTAAACAGTTTGACTCATGATCATGTTATTGGTTCCTAGAATGGTATTGGTCTAGAGAAAATATTTATTATGTTAACTCCATTAGAAGCTCTAATATATGGTCTTTATAGGGTATGATCCTACTTTTGGAGCCAATCACATATTTTTTCTGTGTCAATTGGATTTCTCAAACCCCTATATTTATTAAAATCATATGATCACTATTCAATGAATATATTATTAATTGTAATGATAGTTAAAAATCATTTTAATATGATAGGATATAATAAAACCAAATAAGTTCATGTGTTTTTTATATCCATATTACATAATAATACATTTAATTAAATCAAAAAGATAATTGTATTTATAAAAGATAAGGTCATTATAAGGGTACATCATTATCGAATATGGGAGATAAATAGACACTATATTTTTCATTATATTATTTAATATTAATATTTATTATGTGTCATATGAAATAATTTTCACTCTTCAAACTAAGTCATATATAAATTTTCTAAAAAAAATTAGAAAAAATATTTATAACAATTGATGAAAAAACAAGGGTCATGTTGCTTCTTCAGTATAATCATTTGATATAACAATATAGAACCCCCTTGTGAGATGGGTGATACCAATTTTCTTCTAGGTTACAATTATTAGACACTAACTTCTTTATTAATATTTCATATTCTAACATGTTTGAGAGTGATTCTGCAAAATGGAAATTAAGATGAAATTTTTTAAATTTTTTTAAAAATTATACTTTGGTATTGGAGTTTTCTATTTCACTAGTCTCTTAGGAAATATTATTATTGGATTGTATTTTAGTGGGGGTTATTCTCTTGATTTTTTATCATTATCATAATATTAATTTTTATTTTTTATATCTTCAAATTATTTTTATATCATTGTTCTTTACGTATTCTGATTATTTTAGAATTTCCATTGATTTTATTACAACCTCTTAGCAATATGTCCATTAATTCACATAATTAAATGACTTATGGACTTCCCAATTTAATAATATTAGAATCACTCTGTGTTAATTAGTAATTTGATCAACATGAAATTTTGGGTTTCTGAGTGCATCTATTTGGTCATTAGAGTCATCCAATAGTTTTTTAATGTATTATACTTGATCTTATAAATAAGTCATTAATTCGTTGATGGAATCACATTTGGTGGTCATGAATGTGGTGAAAGTCTCATATAGTGGGTGTATTGGGACCTAAAGTGATGGGGATTTATGTTATTCATATCACTATGTTATTTTCTGATTTCGATTTCATTATATTTGTTACAACTTTAAAACCTGATTTTGATGAATTTAGTAAAAAAAATTAGCCTCTTTGTTGTATTTTCTTTGGGAGTGTTGTTAGAAGATCATGGTGTCCATATTTTTTGGACAAATCAACCATATGATATACAATTAGACAATTTTATTCAACCATGTACACACTTAATATTTATTTTCATTTAGATTTAAATTTTAAACAATTATACTTCCCTACATTTTATAAATTTCTTCTCTCTTTAGATTTTTTTTTATCAATAAGACACCTTCTACATTATCACAAATAATGATCTATTTAATCGTGAAAAACTATTATAAAACCACAAAATTAAAAAAAAATTGAATTGAATGATGTGGATATTTTATAATTTATTCATTGAAATTATATCTTATATTAAAGATTAAATTTTATTCATATTGATATAGATATAAAATTTTTACATGAATACACTTGGATTTTTATGGGTGACATAAGTGAGTTACACAATTTCTCACCAACTCATACCACATTATGATATATAGAAGAAAAAATATTTCTACCTTCTCTCACACATTTTCCATTAATTAAAATATAAATTGGAATAATCTAACCACTTCATTAGAGAAATTTTAAAATTAGAATTTATTGTAGTGTTCTAGAAAACGCCATATATGTGTTTTAATCTCTTTATATGAAAAACCATATAATTGTACTGAGTTAGACATCATATTTAAAAAATTTATCTCAATATCCAAATTCTTTTTTCTAATTGCGGTAACATAAATCTAAGTTGTAACCTATGATTTTAAGGTATTTCATAGTAAATTAGAGCTCATAACATCAAATATCCTTGTTATTTTCTTCTAAGAACTCATTTTTCTTTATTATATCTATCCATCTCTTTTTCAACATTATTTTTCTTTCTAATACTCAATTGAAGACTATGTTTTACCTGATAATATATTTTCATTTTTCATTAGTGGAGTGGCTATGTAGAAATTGTTTCCCAGAACTAAAAAAATTGTAAAACTAGTCATTGTAATGAAAAATAATCCAATATTAATGTAAAACTATATTAAAATTTCCTACATCTATTAGGAAAGATTCCCTTTTAATGGTTATAAAACCATCATCACCCATAGGGAATCATTGTTTTCTACAAGGCTAATAATATTTACAAATTTATAAAGGTAAAAAAACACTTACTAAAGAATGAAGTTTGTTGAAGTTCAAGGTCAAATGCATGAGACGATTTAGGTATAGATTAGGAATAGTGATGTGTTTTAGTGATATTTAATGTGAACGATGATTTTTTTGGAAATGAATAGAAATTTTTTACTATGTTATATAAATTCTATGTTTGTTTATTTAGTTAATAGGTATATTAAATTATTGTATCCATAATTGTATTGAGAGATAGTTTTAAGTGAAGTGAAAACATTTATTTTCTCAATCTAATTCAACAATTCCACTTTATAATACATAAATACTCTTGGTGATTATTATGTTAGGTTACCCATAACCTTTTTTAATTATAATTATATTCTAATCATGAAATGTTTATGTGATATTCAATGATTTAGAGTAAAATAATTTAATTTTTATACTTTAATCTATGTTTTAGGGATCATAAAAGATTAATTAATGATATTATGATTTTAATGCATTTTTAATAACACAATCATGAACTAAAAAATTAATAATAATAATTTTCTACACACATTCCACCCTCATGTATATTTTATGGGACATGGAAGTTACCCCCTCATTCAAGTTATTACGGGATATAAAAGGGTAAAAGAACATAACTGAATTGAATCATATATGTGGATCCCAGAATGGTTGATGTTATAGTTTCATATGTGTTGTTGTTGAATGTTTTCAATATCAATTGATTACATGTATTTGAGGAACATTATAGTATATTAATTAAATATTTCTATCAATTTATAATACTAATCAATTCCCTATCGAAGTAGGGTGTGAGGTTCAATTGGATAATTTGAGTGAAAAATATTTTTAAGAGATGAATGGGAGATTTATGATCATCCTGATCCTTACCTTATATTTGAAGGTTAAGGATTGTACTCTAAAATATAATTCCTTAAGTATATAATTTAGTGTATTTAAAATGTTGTATGGGCTGGTGGTTACATATGATTCTAGAAAACTGAATTAATATGGGGAAAATTATACTTATAGATAGTGTTTAATTCCAAAAAATATTAGTGCTATAATTTATTTAATTTAATTTTTATACATTACATCAAGAAAAGTATATTGAAATTCTTTTTATCAAATAGTTATATGAACCTTTGGAAACATATATTGGTTGAATATGGACATCTCATATTCATTTATATGATTTACACTCCTAGAAATGTAATTGTAATGGTATATTTTTATAGAAGAAGGACTAAGGCATAGGTGGTGTGTGAGGCTATCCATGAGTATAAATTGATGATCCATATTTCTAAGTTGTATCATTATATTTAAAAATATTAAAGAATGAGTATAATGATAGATATGAACATGAACTGGTCTTTTTGGGATTCTCTAAATGATTATTTTATATTAAAAATGAGTTCTACGTGATGTGGGATATTTTATGTGGTTTGTAACCTCCACCAAACTAGAATTTAGTTGAATATGGTGTTATATATGTTCAAGGTAAAGCTATTCTATTGATGATTACACCTTATTAGATGATATAGGATACCCAATACATGATATGGGTATCTCACTATGTTGTCATTAGGATGTATCCCTTCATATGGTAATATAAATTTTTGTATGGGTATGGATATGACTGAGAATGATTTCTATCATAATTAATCACTTATTAGTAGTATAAGGTGGATGAGTAGAGACCCACTAATCTTCTTAAACAATTACTCATTATTTTCTAAAAATGATTTTTAGTAACTGTGGACTTCATGATATGATTTGTTATATTTACCTAGTGATTAAAAATTTAATGTTGCATTGTTGATTTATTTAATAATGTCACACACATTATAATGATTCTGGAGACTAATTTTATTAATTATATGGGACGGTTATAGATGAATTAGGTGTTTATACTGCATGAATTTCCATAATTTATAATGTTATATCATCATTTTTATCACATCCTCTTACTAATAGTTGTTGTAGAGAGATTTGGACAAACACATGAAATTAAGTACCACATTCCTTCTTCAGGCTAATGGGAATATTGATTACACGATCTCGATGTTAGAGGAAATGTTTTAGGGATATAACTTATATATTGAAGGATCATGGATTAAATATATAGAATTTGTGGTGTTCGATAATAAAAACTGTCATTTCACATTTATTAAGATAGAATTATTTTATGAATTATATTAAAGGTTGTGTCAATATACTTTATGCTAGATAGTGGTGGGAGAAACATATGTGACTGAGTTGAGTTTTATAAAAATATATGTTATATAATATTGAGTTGATTTAGAGGAATATCTACAATTCTTAATGTATAATGTGTTCTTTTGTAGACCATTGATGTCATCTTATCGAGTTTTATGGATTGGGTTAGATATTTTGAGGGTAATTTCTCAATTGGGGTACAAGAGAATACAATTTCATAAGGTGTTAAAACATAGATGAATGGTTAAATTTGATATCACATAGAGTGTTAATATAGTGGAATATTGATAGATATATTCCCAAAGATATAGTGTGTTTATTGTACAATATACATCTTAGCTTCTGATATATGATTGCCACCCTTACACACGATCCATGTAAATGATATAGAGCTAATGGATGAAGCTTCATTTGGGGAATTTAAAATAAATATCATAAACCAAACTTGAAAGATCCTTAAATGATATATGGTACCACATAATTTTTTTATTGGTAAAAAGTATATATCTATTAAGATATTTGGGGTCATGAGGAAGCTATATGGGCTTATTTGATGAGATTTACCCTGATAATGGTCGCTGACATATGTCAAGAAGTATATGTTATATGGTGGTGTATTCTTAATTAACCACTTACACCATAATATTAAATTGATTCATTTTTTATTAAAATAATTCATAATATTACCTATTATAAATGAAGAAGTTGGTGGTTGGGGCTTGGGATTGAAAAAAGATAAAAGACGTATGTTTCTGAAAATATTTCATATGAGATTATTCCCACCAGAGGCCTTATGGGAGGCCATTAAAGATGTAATTTCCTTTTCAAGTGACACTTCCAATGACACTAGGGCCCTAATTGTTATAAAATGGACGATATTATCCCATTGTAATTCTTATGTGAATCCCTTATATTTTTGTTTAGTTATAGTCCCACTAATTGAATAATGTGTTATTTGGAAATGTTGAAAAATACAACTCTTTTAGATTTGTATATCATGCCTAATATGTTGAATCCCCCTCTTTATTTGATTAATTTTTATTCTCCTCAAACCATTTTTTGTGGAATCAATTTCTATCAGTTGTGTAGATCATACATTTGTATAGTTAAAATTATGTGAGATAAATTTCTTTATACTTGAAATTGTTCCACTATTATTAAATATGGTTCCCAAAATTGGGGAGGTGGTTCATCTAATTTTGGAATACATATCATTTAATCTCATTCATTGGAATAATTTTTATAGGGATATGTGAAAGACAACAATGTAAGTGGTCCCATAATTCACCATTCATTTTATAATACATTAATATTCCATATGATAAATGGATGTAGGTACGTGATTGTGGAAATCATATTGTCAGAATGAATTTAGGTTACACACATTCTAAGGGATAATTATATACTAGATAACCTTAATTACATACCCTTGATAAAACACTATTTTATTGAATATTTTATTGATAATAAATGATATAATTTCCTCACATTGTGTTAAATATGTTTATTTATAAAATATTTGGGATTTGATCATTCATTTGAAAATTTGGTGAAAATTCCAGTTTTATCCTTAATAGTGCACTGTACTATTTCGAAGATAAATATTTTTATATTTATTATTTGAATTTGAAATTTTGTAACAGTGTTACTAACTTCATTTTATACAACTTTCATTCAGGACACTAGAGCTAAAGAGTTCATTTGGCTGTTGAAATTGGGCCATGAAGTCAAAGTTGGGATGGGCTCTCCATAATGGAGAAGGTTCTGTATTTGGGCCATATATTCTACATACGGGCTTGGATTGAGCCCAAATTTTGATGAAAGCTCGGGGACATAATGTGGCACAAATCATCCTTCTGTAAGGCCGGCCAATTCACGCGTTTTGGTGGTCAAATGGGCGGTTAAAGTTGGCATAAAATATTTGGCCGAATTTCCACATTCACACTTGAAACCACTTGTAACCTCTCCTCCCCTCCCCTCTATAAATTGGAGTTTTTCTCATTTGGAGGGGTTGGGACGTGAATTGGGAAGTTGAGAGGCATAGGAGAAGTGGATCCACTCCAATTATCCAACCATTTCAATAAGGGTAGCTCTTGAAGCAAGGATCCCTTCGACGAAGCCTTCTTCTTCTCCTTCATGTTGTAATGATTTTGTTTATGTAATAAACTTCTTTGTTCTTCTTTTATTTCTTCTCTTTTCTTCTGTTTTGTTTAAATTTCTTCTTCTATTAATCTTCCTAATTGGGCTGGAATTCTTGAGTAGAAGCATAATTGGGTTATACCCATTTCAAACCTTTGCACATGCAAAACGCTTCTACGATGATTACGCCTCCCATGGAAGAGTAGTCTTTTAGTAATCGATCTATCTTCTACCCTCTTCATTTAATTATTTTGAATCAATGAGATACTGTAATTCACTTAATATGATCCATGAATTGTGTTTTTAAATTGTAAGAAACTAAGCAAGCAATTGAATTATGTACACAAAAACACGCGAGGTCGGGATTTTGTGTAAATTGTGAGAGCGCGATCTTAATCGGTAATACAAGACCACACGGGATAAATTTGTAGAGTTCAAATATAATCCCTAAACACAATTCATCCTCATTTCCAGAATGGATATGTGCCTTAATTTACCACTGATCATAAACTAATCTTTGAACATCAATCAAAGCAGGGTGCTGCGATTGCATGTTCCGAAGTTAGCCTAAGGTTAAATTCACATCATCTTTGTGGTAAAGTTAATTATCATAGGGTTCGGGATTTAACAAATTAAGGGATCATAATTAAGTGAATGTTAATTTAAATGATAATGATTAATAATAAAGTGAAGAGGTAGAGTTAGATCGATTACGCTTTTTAAATAGATTTCTAAAAAAAACATCTTCTTGTTGTGTCATTTAAATTGAAATTCATTTCAAAACTAAAAACAAAAAAAAATTATACAATCTTCTTCCAGCAAACTTCTTCTAGATTCATAAACTACAAAAAACCCCAATCCTTTAAAGTAGTGTTTTTATTCTATTTTATTTTATTTTATTTTTTAGAATACCTCTAATAAGTTGTTAAATTCACTTCCTCCTTTGAGAGACGACCTTGGTCAGCCACTCTGCTGCACTTAAGTACCCCAAATCACACTAATCATTTGAGGGCGCCCACGACAGCGATCTTTCAAATTGGCGCCGTTGCCGGGGAGGCAAGTAATTATTTCAACCAATTAGAGGTATTTATTTTATTTTACATTTTAATTCTCTTCCTCTCTTCTTTCTTTCATCTTTACCCAATCTGATTTTTTTTTCTTCTTCTTCTTTTATCTCTTTCTACTTATTTTTGGACCATCAACTCAAACTTCAAATTTTTATTTTACTATGGTCCACATTCCTTCTTTTCATCGTTCATTGATTGATGACACGAACTAATCCCGAAGATCTCTTAGATCTTGACCCTGAGATTGAACGTAGCCTTAGGGCACGAATCAGACATTCTCAATCTACGGGAAGTTTCAATATTCAACCAATTGGTGAATTCCTCTCTTCTGGAAACATTGAAATTGGAAGCAATTCAAATTCAAACATAAAAGAGGAACCAATGGCTGGAAACAATGGAAATGAACTTAATAGAACCATTCGAGAATTGGCTGCACCTGATATTAACTATGAACCAAATTGTATTGCATACCCAAATCTCGAATCGGACTTCGAACTGAAATCTGGGTAAATTCACTTACTTCCAAAGTTTCATGGCCTCTCTGGTGAGGATCCCAATAAACATTTGAAAGAATTTAATGTGGTTTGCTCAACCCTAAAACCTAGAAATGTATCTGAAGATCAAATCAAACTAAGAGCATTCCCATTCTCACTTGATGGAGCTACAAAAGACTGGATGTATTATTTACAACCCGAAGATGTAACTTGTTGGAACGATTTGAAACGTCTTTTCTTGCAGAGATTTTTTCCAGCATCAAGGACCACATCCATTCGAAAAGAGATATCGGGGATCAAGCAAGCCCAAGGGGAGTCAATGTATGAGTACTGGGAGAGATTCAAGAAGTTGTGTGCAAGCTGCCCACATCACCAAATCAGTGAGCAACTCCTCATCCAATACTTCTACGAAGGACTCACACCCATGGAGAGGAGAATGGTAGATGCTGCGGCTGGAGGAGCATTGGTGGACAAGACACCAGTAGCTGCACGAGCATTGATCGACAAAATGGCCCAAAACTCTCAACAATTCGGTGATAGAGGTACACCACATGTTCGAGGAGTACATCAAGTAAGTCATTCTTCTCTTGAAAGTCATTTGATTGATACTAAGTTAGAAGAATTGACAACTATGGTGAGGAAGATTGCATTGGCTCAAAAGACATCCCAACCCCCTCCTTCAAGGCCTTGTGGTATTTGCACTGAGACAAGCCACCCGACTGACTATTGCCCACAACTCCATGAAACAGAAGATTGTGCAGCAGTGTTCCCTGGGAGACCATTTCAGCAGCAACAACAACAACCATATCCCCAAAAGAAGTTTGATCCAACATACAACCAAGGGTGGAAAGATCTAGTGGACATGAGGTATGGCTCTGGACAACAACAAAGGCCCCCTTTTCAACCAAACTTCCAGCAGCCTCCACCTTACCAACAGGGTTTCCAACAACCCCAAAGGAGATTCGAAGCTCAAACATCAACGAGTCAGCAACAAGGGAATATCCAACACAAGGTAGACTCTAACACTGATGATCTTTTGAAACAAATTGTTCTTAATCAACAGAATGAGCTGAAGAGTCAAAGTTCGGAGCTGAGAGAGTTGAAGACTCAAATGAGTCAGATTGCCACCGCCCTCCATGAACTTGTGAGTAAGAATTCTGGAAATCTACCTTCCCAACCCACTCCAAATCCAAAGGGGAATGTTAGTGCCATCACATTGAGAAGTGGGAAGCAAATGAACGATACATCTGCACCTACCATTCCACCGGGATTCACCTCAACTTCAGAGAAGCCGCATTCCATACCAACTGATGAGAAATCCAAGGAGAAAGATAAAGGTAAGAAAAAGATTGATGATGTTCCTCCTAAACCCCTTCCTTTTCCAAACAGGGTTGTTCAAACCAAGAAGATGGCTGAAGAAGCAATGCAAAAGGAGGTTTTGGACACATTCAAGCGTGTGGAGATCAACATTCCTCTACTTGAAGCCATTAAGCAAATTCCAAGGTATGCGAAATTCTTAAAAGAACTTTGTACCAATCGAAGAGGGCTCAAGGGAAATGAGAGGATCAACCTTGGAAGGAATGTCTCAGCACTCATTACACCAACTCTAGCAATTCCAACAAAGTGCAAGGATCCAGGGACATTCACCATCCCATGTACCATAGGGGAGTTGCACTTCTCCGATGCTCTTTGTGATTTAGGAGCTTCCATAAATGTGATGCCTCACTCTGTATTCTCTTCCTTGCAGGTTGGTGAGTTGAAGCCAACAAGAGTAGTGGTGCAATTGGCGAATAGAGCTACGACATATCCAGCGGGAGTCCTTGAGGATGTACTTGTCCGGGTAAGAGACATGATCTTTCCAGCGGATTTCTATGTTCTTAACATGGAGGATGATCAGGTAAGTTCTCATGCCCCCATTATCTTAGGTAGACCCTTCCTCAAAACTGCAAAAACTATCATAAATGTCAATGAGGGTACACTTTCCATGGAATTTGGGGATGAAGTTGTGATATTTAATGTTATGGATTCCATGAAGTACCCCTCTGAGGACCATTCTGCTTTTGTTATCTCCCATTTTGAACCACCAAATAAAAACTCCATAGAATTTGATTGTCCTATGCTTAGGGAGATTATGAGTATTGGTTCGAGTTTGATGTCTAAGAGCACTTCCGCACATGTTTCTGATACACAATCCTATCTTGGATTTGATTTTGATGTGGATTCATATTCCGATTTTGATCATGTGAACTCTGATTATGACATGGCTATTCAGTATGCTGATGGATTTGGTGCTTTATTCTCTGATTGTGATGATTTTTATTCTGATACTGATGTTCATTGTGCAGATATTTCTGTTGCATCAATTTCTCCATCCATGCATCACCCACCTACATTGGAACTCAAGCCATTGCCCCCAAATCTCAAATATGCATACTTGCTCAGTGGTGATAGATTACCTGTCATAATTTCTAACAATCTCTCTTTTGAACATGAAGAAAAACTTTTGAATATTTTGAGAGATAACATTAGGGCAATTGGTTGGACATTGGAAGACATATCAGGTATTAGCCCCTCCATTTGCATGCATAGGATTCTCTTGGAGGATGGGGCTAAACCGGTGAGACAGCCACAAAGGAGACTTAATCCCACCCTCCTAGAAGTTGTTAAGAAAGAAGTTGAAAAATTACTTGAGGCAGGTATCATTTACCCTATTTCTGACTCACAATGGGTTAGCCCTGTTCAGGTTGTACCAAAGAAAACTGGTTTCACTATTATAAAAAATGAAAATGATGAGTTAGTTCCTGTGAGAGTACAAAACAGTTGGCGAGTGTGTATCGATTATAGGAAACTAAATCAATCCACTCGTAAGGACCATTTCCCACTTCCATTCATTGACCAGATGCTTGAGAGACTAGCTGGGAAGACACACTATTGTTTCTTGGATGGATTTTTTTGGCTATTTTCAGGTTCCCATTGCAGTAGAGGACCAGGAGAAGACAACATTCACCTGCCCATTCGGTACCTTTGCTTACCGGAGGATGCCATTTGGACTTTGCAACGCCCCAGGTACCTTCCAGAGATGCATGGTGAGTATTTTCTCAGATTTCATTGAGACCTGCATGGAGTTATTTATGGATGATTTACAGTTTATGGGTCCTCATTTGATGAATGTATCTCTAGTTTGGGTGATGTGTTGCATCGTTGTATTGAGAAGAATCTGGTCTTAAATTTTGAAAAATGTCATTTCATGGTCGAAAAGGGAATTGTCTTAGGTCATATAGTCTCACAACATGGAATTGAAGTTGATAAATCTAAGGTAGACATTATTTCATCCCTCCCATATCCTACATGTGTGCGTGATGTTTGATCATTCCTTGGGCATGCTGGATTTTATCGACGCCTCATCAGAGATTTTAGTAAGATCGCTCTACCCTTATCTCGATTGCTTCAAAAAGATATTGACTTCAATTTTGATGATTCATGCAGGGTATCATTTGATGAGCTGAAGAAGTGTCTGACCACTCCACCAATCATACAGCCCCCACGGTGGGACCTTCCATTTGAGCTTATGTGTGATACCTCCAACTTCGCGGTTGGAGCTGTCTTATCTCAGAGGGTGGAAGGACGTTCACATGTGATAGCCTATGCATCGAGGACACTAGATTCAGCCCAATCAAACTACACTACCACAGAAAAGGAGTTTCTTGCTGTCATATTTTCTTTAGATAAATTCCGTTCATATTTATTGGGCTCTAAAGTAGTTGTTTTTTCTGACCATGCAGCTTTGAGGTACCTCCTAAAGAAGCCAGATGCAAAGCCACGACTTATCCGTTGGATGCTCCTTCTTCAAGAATTTGATATTGAGATAAAGGACAAGAAGGGATCAGAGAATTTGGTGGAGGACCACATGAGTAGGCTTACTCGCACACTAGAGGATGACACCTTGGATCCGGTACCACTTCGGGACACTTTCCCCGATGAGCATCTCTATACCATCTCAGGTAAGCATCCTTGGTATGCTGATTTAGTTAATTACATTGTTGGCTCTGAAATCCTAGTAAATTTGAAGAAGCATCAAGTCCAAAAATTAAAAAGTGAGTCTAGGTATTATGTGTGGGATGATCCTTACCTCTGGCGCATGTGTAGTGACCAAGTTATTAGGAGGTGTATTCATGATCATGAGTTTGAGTCTGTTTTGCAATTCTGTCATACACTTGCATGTGGTGGACACTTTGGACCCCAACGGACAGCTAAGAAGGTTTTAGACTCTGGATTATATTGGCCTAGCTTGTTCCATGATGCCCATTTGTTTTGTAAGTCATGCTCTCGTTGCCAACACACTGGGAACATTTCTAGGAGACATGAGATGCCCCAACAACCCATACTATTTTGTGAGATTTTTGATGTATGGGGCATCGACTTTATGGGTCCTTTTCCTAGTTCATTTGGATTTTTGTATATTTTGGTTGCTGTTGATTATGTGAGTAAATGGGTGGAGGCCAAGGCCACCAGGACTGACGATTCTCATGTTGTTGTGGACTTTGTCAAAGCACAGATTTTTTGTAGGTTTGGAGTACCAAAGGCCATCATCAGTGACCAAGGGACACACTTTTGCAATAGGAATTTTGCTTCCCTCCTTCGAAAGTATGGGGTGACACACAAAACATCAACACCATACCACCCCCAAACAAATGGCCAGGCTGAGGTTTCAAATCGTGAGTTGAAACAAATCTTGGAGAAAACCGTGCAACCAAATAGGAAGGATTGGAGCAAGCGCTTGGATAATGCATTGTGGGCTTATAGGACAGCATACAAGACCCCCATTGGTATGTCCCCATTTCGGATTGTTTTTGGGAAAGCGTGTCATCTCCCCGTGGAAGTCGAGCATCGGGCATATTGGGCTATAAAGAAATGCAACATGGATTTGGCCCAAGCTAGAATTCAAAGGAAGTTGAAAATTCAAGAGCTTGAGGAGATTCGACTGTCATCATATGAGAACTCAAGGCTCTATAAGGAAAGATCAAAAGCATCTCATGACAAAATGATCCAAAAAAGGGAGTTTCATGTTGGAGAGAAAGTCCTTCTCTATAGTTCACGACTGAAGTTGATGCCTGGTAAGTTGCGTTCCAGATGGTTAGGTCCTTATATTGTGTCTAATGTTTTTCTTTATGGTGTAGTGGAGATCACACAAGAGGACACTGGAAGGATCTTTACAGTAAATGGGCAACGTTTGAAGAGATACATTGAGGGACATCTTACTGATGCAGTGGATTTTATCACACTGCATGACCCCATCATCACTTGATCACATCAGACTGTTCCTAACCCTTTCACTTTTATATTATTTGTCCTATTTAAAAATTCTGCATTTCATGTGCATATATCATCTCATGGGTTTACATTGAGGACAATGCAATATTTTAAGTGTGGGGGAGGGAACCTTTTAGTTTAGTAATTTCAATTGTTTTCCTGTTAAAAAAAAACCAAAAAAAAATTGTGTGTTTTTCAAAATTTGTGTGTTTATTTTACAATTTTCTGTGTGTTTTTGAAACTTTTGAGATGAAATGATTCTCATCACCATTTTTAAATCCATATCAATAAGTGAAACAATTTACCCCTTGAAACTAAGCTTAAATGAATGCTGAAATGACTTTGTTTCAAGTTCAAATATTTAGTAATTTCATGGAAAGTACACCGAATTTTGAATCCCATGCCACATCTCACTGTCTTTAAATTTGAAATCACTTTCCTGTGAGGCTTCTGAACCATTATTTTCATATTCTTTACATTCACCTCACTTCTTGAGAGAACCAAACCATACTTGATTTAACCAGAATTTGATCTATTCCTGTCAAAACTTGAGGGTTTGAGGTACATATGTTTAAATGATTGAGGCATTTGTTTGGTATTAAAGCCCCCTTTTCAAAGAATCTTTTTTTATAATGTCCTACCTTGAATATTTAATCCTTGTAGCCCTTAGAATCCATGCACAGCCTGTTAGGTTAAGCCACATTACAAGCCAATTTTCCCTATCCAACCAACTCTTGAAGTGAAATTGCATAATATAGTTGAGCTTAAGTGTGGGGGAAGCTGTCTTGTGTTGTGCCACCACATTATGTGATACTTTGGGTGGAAAATTAAATTCTGAAGAGATGTGTTTGCTGCTAAAGAAAGTCATTATATTGAAAGCTGTGCCTTTTCTGGAGCTTTCATGACAAGTGAAGCTGTGCCTTTTCTGGAGCTTCTAATTGAGGTGGAAAGCTGTGCCCATCTGGAGCTTTCAAGAAAATCATGTTTGAGAAGATTGATATTTTTTTTATGCTGAAATGATGAATGGTGTAAACCTTTCATGACTTTTCATGATGATGGAGCTGAATTGATACTATGGGGATTGAAGAGAATACCATATTTAAGTGAAAATTAGATTAATGCAATTTTGCTTCAAAAGAGTCAAGCCCTCCTCATTCAGCCTCAGAGTATTTCACATCTTAATCCTACCAACCGAAAGCCACAGAACAACCCTGAAAAGTCCTCATGATAAACATATGTCCTTGACTCACATCGGGTAGCGATGTAGGAATCTATCAAGCCTATGGTGACCCTTGTATGAGTTTGGATGAGAAAGACATTGCAAAAAAAAAATTGATATTTGAGTGATGAGAGAAAATTCATGCGAGGTAAGTGTTTTGTGCATGGGTGGATAAATGAAGTGGAAATATATTGAATGATATAAATGGAGAACTTGAAATAAGGTTTTTTTTATGAGGCATGATATCTTTTGATTCCTGGTGTGAAATTGATTGATCTTAAAGATATGTGTTTTAAAATTGGTTTTGATTTTGATGGTATGAGGTTTTGCCCAGGTGTGCAAAAGGGTAAGTGTGGGGGAGTTGATAAAACACTATTTTATTGAATATTTTATTGATAATAAATGATATAATTTCCTCAAATTGTGTTAAATATGTTTATTTATAAAATATTTGGGATTTGATCATTCATTTGAAAATTTGGTGAAAATTCCAGTTTTACCCTTAATAGTGCACTGTAGTATTTCGAAGATAAATATTTTTATATTTATTATATGAATTTGAAATTTTGTAACAGTGTTACTAACTTCATTTTATACAACTTTCATTCAGGACACTAGAGCTAAAGAGTTCATTTGGCTATTGAAATTGGGCCATGAAGTCAAAGTTGGGCTGGGCTCTCCATAATGGAGAAGGTTCTGTATTTGGGCCATATATTCTACATACGGGCTTGGATTGAGCCCAAATTTTTATGAAAGCTCAGGGACAGGATGTGGCACAAATCATCCTTCTGGAAGGCCGGCCAATTCACGCGTTTTGGTGGTCCAATGGGCGGTTAAAGTTGGCATAAAATATTTGTCCGAATTTCCACATTCACACTTGAAACCACTTGTAACCTCTCCTCCCCTCCCCTCTATAAATTTGATTTTTTCTCATTTGGAGGGGTTGGGACGTGCATTGGGAAGTTGAGAGGCAGAGGAGAAGTGGATCCACTCCAATTATCCAACCATTTCAATAAGGGTAGCTCTTGAAGCAAGGATCCCTTCGACGAAGCCTTCTTCTTCTCCTTCATGTTGTAATGATTTTGTTTATGTAATAAACTTCTTTGTTCTTCTTTTATTTCTTCTCTTTTCTTATGTTTTGTTTAAATTTCGTCTTCTCTTAATCTTCCTAATTGGGCTGGAATTCTTGAGTAGAATCGTAATTGGGTTATACCCATTTTAAACCTTTGCACATGCAAAACGCTTCTACGATGATTACGCCACCCATGGAAGAGTAGTCTTTTAGTAATCGATCTATCTTCTACCCTCTTCATTTAATTATTTTGAATCAATGAGCTACTGTAATTCACTTAATATGATCCATGAATTGTGTTTTTAAATTGTAAGAAACTAAGCAAGCAATTAAATAATGTACACAAAAACACGCGAGGTCGGGATTTAGTGTAAATTGTGAGAGCGCGATCTTAATCGGTAATACAAGAACACACGGGATAAATTTGTAGAGTTCAAATATAATCCATAAACACAATTCATCCTCATTTCCAGAATGGATATGTGCCTTAATTTACCACTGATCATAAGCTAATCTTTGAACATCAATCAAAGCAGGGTGCTGCGATTGCATGTTCCGAAGTTAGCCTAAGGTTAAATTCACATCATCTTTGTGGTAAAGTTAATTCTCGTAGGGTTCGGGATTTAACAAATTAAGGGATCATAATTAATTGAATGTTAATTTAAATGATAATGATTAATAATAAAGTGAATAGGTAGAGTTAGATCTATTACGCTTTTTAAATAGATTTCTAAAAAAAACATCTTCTTGTTGTGTCATTTAAATTGAAATTCATTTCAAAACTAAAAACAAAAAAAATTATACAATCTTCTTCCAGCAAACTTCTTCTAGATTCATAAACTACAACAAACCCCAATCCTTTAAAGTAGTGTTTTTATTCTATTTTATTTTATTTTATTTTTTAGAATACCTCTAATAAGTTGTTAAATTCACTTCCTCCTTTGAGAGACGACCTTGGTCAGCCACTCTGCTGCACTTAAGTACCCCAAATCACACTAATCATTTGAGGGCGCCCACGACAGCGCTCTTTCAACCCTAATTGTTATGATTTTAATATTTTGTAATATATAGAAATTTACACTTGTGGAACTAGTGAAATACATTGAGAATGAAACTTATGAGGGGTTTACCTACCTATTAATTGAGTTCAGGATCTAGGTAATGAATCCTTAAATGTTACTTTTAATTTTTAAGTTTTTTATAGGGTAAACTAGAGGTACGTTTGACTCATTAATAGAACTTTAGGTTTTTAGTTCCAAGTTTCATACAATCATTTTGAGATGGGTGATTATACTTGATCCCAATCCATTATAAGGGAGTACGAGCTTGTACAAATGTAAGAATGTTTATAATATGATTGTTGCAAATATCTAAGTGTGTGTATTCAGTTTAGAGAGCATAAATCGATGATTACCATTTCCCCTTTTAATATGGTTATGAATAGTGTGATTATTCATTCACCAATTACATTATCATTATTATTATGATAATCCAATCTCCCCTATTTTATATATTTTGTGTTGGGACATTCAACTTCGTTTTTTTATGATTACCTATTCATATTTATTAGTTATTTATGCCTATATCATAGTCATAATTATTATATTATTAGTGGTGATAACCCACTAAACTATACTCATGAGGCCAGTGGTGATGAATTATTAACATATGATATATATATATTTGTGACCATATAATAAACATGATTCTATTTAATATTTTTTTATAAATAATTATAAGTATCTTATTATTCACCACACCAAAAAAAAATTCTTGATAATTTCATAAAAAAATATTAAATGTGGAAAATATATTATAGATGTTAAATTTTTGGTTATCAATAAGTGGAATCTACATTACAAAAACATTGTGAAAACATATATTAAATAGATAATTTTATGATTCAAAATATAGTTTTTTCTAAATAAATGTTTTTAAAGCATTATTAATGCTAATGTTAGGATTAATTTTTATCACCCTTAGAAATATTATTTTTTAAAATTTATATTATATTTTAAATAAATAGGTTTAAATTATAGAATTTTTTTTATTTCGCCTTTATTTATAAAAAAATGATTACTAGGATTTATGTAAATTACCACGATGATGGAATATGTTGTGTTTGAAGATTTGTTTTTTAATATATTTCAATCATTTTCTAAGGAATTAAATTTATATATTATATTAAATAGATTAAATATATTTTTTAATCATATATATAAATATATTAACATTAATTAGATTTTTATTGAACTAAAAATAAGTTTAAGAGTAATTAAAGATGAAAACCACAATTTTATGTAAAAAAATTATATCCATTAAATGTATTAATTTAAAATTTAAAATTCCCTTATTTAGAAAGAGAATAAATTATATGGATCATAAATTTAGTTTTATAAGATTGTACTTTCGAATATGGTTCTCCATAAATTTTACATAAAATATAAATTACACATGGAAAAAGTATATTTCAATATATGAAATACTAATATGGTAAAATTTAAAAAATATATTAGTAAAATACATGAATCAAGTGTAAAAAATTTGTGAAAAGTAATTTTGTAGGGTTTATTGACATTATCTCACCTAAAAATTCAATATTTAAAACTTTTTTATCAATTTACGCTTGAATTGAGACATTACATCATTGAAACAGAAAATGGTATTTCCAAAAGTGAAATTTGCATCACTTATAAAAGGGGATCACATACACCACATTTCACCACCCTCTAAAAATAATTATTAATACAAAAAATATTCCATATTTTCCAATAAGATACCTCCCAAATACTATAATCATTGGTATTTCCAAAAGACCAATATAATCATCCTTATGGTTTTTCCCATGGGAGAACATCTCAAGGGAGAGGTAATGATCTCAATGTAGATCCACTATTTATTTTATTAATAAAATATATAAAACATAATCTATCCAAGAAATTATTATAAGATAAATTATTATAATATTATGAAATTTTATTATACTAAATGAATATAACATTTCTAACGTCCTACTAACCATTAGGAATCAAATGTTTCCTTTGTTATGTGTGGACTAAAGACCCATAATGATCCATTTTTCATAACTTATATATGAGGATAGTTAAATTGGTTATTTAATAAATAAATAATATACTAAACTAATTATTAATATTATGATAATATAAAACAATGTATACCTCATTTCCTTTAAATGTAAACTTACATGTCACTCCTTTATATGTGAGGAGTACCGCCACCACGAAAGTGGCATTATCGATTTTTTACTGTGTATTTTATTTCATGGATAATGATTAAAAAAAATAGAACTATTGATGTTGGAAAATAATTATTTGATAGTGTTTTTTTGGTTCTGGCATGGTAATTGTAATATCTAACCTTTAATTAAGATACCACCCTTCCTCATTCGTTAAAATTATCGAAAGAAGCTTATCACCGAACTCATCATCCTGAATAATAACTAAAATACATATGTAGTCTTATTATAATTTCATAAATATTATTTATTATATATATTATGGTTCTAGTAATGATATTTTAATTATTATCTTTGAGTCTAAAAACATTAATCAATAATTTCATTACAAAGCTAGTATAAAGCAGATTATAGAAACTAATAACATCTAATTGTTATAACAGGGTATTATTAAATATTAAATTTTGTAAAAATATATTATAAATAAATTTTATAAATGGGTATAGATATGAATAATCTCCCTAAATATATGATTATTATAGTTTCTTTTCTATATTGGAATATGGAATGCATTTTACTAAGGTGTATTAAAGGTAAGGGGTTTTCATGAATCAAAACTTTTCATTGGGTCATCCATACTCATATTTGACAACAATAATTATACATTTAATTATTATACCATATGATGAGGTTATGTTATATTTATGCTTTATTTTATATGTAAAGGTTTTTTCAAACCCGATTCTTTTTCCATGATGAATCTATTGTTTCAGGAAAATGAAATTTTGATAATGGTAATTCCCATTTCTTTTTATGGTTTTTACTCAATATCCATGTTATTAGTTCCCACTAAATTTCTCCTTTCTTGATTTAAAGCTGATTTTTTATCTCCTATGATCCTTGTTTTCAGCTATAGTCATTTTAAAACAAATTCATCATTATTATTTGAAATATGTTTTTTTCAATAAAGGAATTTTTATTATTTTAAATGAATTTTTTTTCTATTATCTTATATTATTACAATATAATTTTTTTGACATATGTTTTATTTCATTTAAAGGTCCATTTATTTTAATTTTTTAAAATTAATTTTTTAAGAAGTACCGTATTCTTCTAAAAATGTGGTTTTGGAAAGTGACATTAGAATCACCTCCTTTTAAATGATATTTTTAAAATTCTTTCTAAGAAAACAATATTTGATCATTTATCTTAAATTTTTCAATGACTTGTCTATAATATAGTAATGGATCATAAATCTCTATATATTTTCACTTTTTAAATAATACTTCATGGTTATCATCTTTTTTGTATCAATTGATCATTTGTTTTCGGAAAATTCAATATATGTGATACCATTCTAAAAAGTTATGAAAACCATTTTCATCCCATATATTATTTTTCATTATATGTATAATTTGGTTTTATGTGGAGATCATATGTATGTATGATTATTGGTGGTGTGCTATATCATAATAAAATTCATTGGTTAAGGTTTTAAATCTCATTAGATAATAAATCATGGACATAATTCAATTTTTTCTCAATACAAATGGTTGATAAACTTGGATTTGTTCGCAATATAAACGGAAGAGATACTGGGATTTGTTAAAAATTTAAAGGGTGGACATACATGGTTTTTTTTATAACATAAATAGTAGGAATTATTAAGTTTGGTCATTATGTTTTATTATGTATTATGTTATCCGCAATTCTAAAAAATGAGCCTTATTTCCTTGTAAGTCCAACCTTTTATGATATCATATATTCTAAATATATTCATCATTATTATGTTATGATTAGATATTATATAATATTTATATTATATTCTCCTGTGATATTCTTTTGATGGATTTATTTAGTCTTATATTCCTATTATATGATACTTAATTATCAATAATGTTCTATTTTTTTCAATTAAGATTCTTTTTTATCAAATATTTATACCTTGTTCACGTTTTATATCATATTTAATATCTAAATATTATGTCTAGTTTCTTTTACTAAGAGTTTTAGATTTTCCTATTCTTATTTTTTCTTTCTCAACGATGCAAAGATGGGTATTACATGTGATAATATTATAATAGTGTTTAGATTTCAGAATTTATAGACAATTATTGATGAGTATTGTAAATGAAGTTTTTAAGTATCTAATCATCCAAGAAAATAAACCATTGGTTCTAAAATGTGTGTGATATGTTGTGAATGGAATGATTATTCATGTAAAATAAGGAATTTAGAGTCTTTATTTAGCTTTGTTCACCACAGATCTATTCACCCAAGATATGTTTTTATGACCCATTCACCTAGGATATTTATATTTACACCTAATCACATTAGATGTTTATGGTGACAATCCGTTCAATGTGTATAAGAATTGTTAATAATAGTTCACATAAGATATAATTAATGATATATAAATTACCCATACACCTTATTGATGAATATCTTCCACTCAACAAAGTTATTACTAATGGCCACAATGACCAAATATCTGTATTATTTTCATTAGACTATAGGAGTGCCAATCCCATTATAGAACCAGATAATGTAGGAATGGTAATTCATATAAGTGGGTATCTAACACCCTGTGATATGATAGTTGTTATGTTTTATCTTTCATATCATATTATTGAATCCACAACATATATACTATTTATTCAGGAACACCATTAGTGGTATCCTATTTAGTATATTTCTTATACTTTTCTCATTCTCCTTGGAGGTTATGTAGACTTAATGGTTAACGATTTAGGTAAGGTAATCTAACCATTGAATGATTTCTATGTGGATGGTGGATAACTAGACTTATGAATCACGTCAAGATAGATAATAAATCCAAGCATGCTATTTTAATGTCTTTGTTATTTTGTATATTTTTTATATATATTTTGTATATGTTCTTCCCATTGGTGATCCTATATATGATCTATAACATGTATTATATTACAATATGTTCATATATTGTTATAGAATATGATGATAGGAATTAGTTATCTTATCACATCAGTACCAAACTTTTTAGGTCATTATATATGAAAAATCATTATTATTTATTTGTTTTTATTGTTATCTAATTGTGGTTAGAGTCTATCCAAATTCTAAATAGATTCTCAATGCTAGTTGGTAACTTGAAGAATATAGTGGAGAAGGTGTCAGATCATGTATCCATAGGACATAACACTATTTAGTCTAATAAGGATATTTATTTTTATAACTTCTATCAAATATCATGTATTGTGGATGGAGTATCATTTTTACAAAAGGGTAAAATTTTAGATATATTCCTAAAAAAGAATAAAATAAATTTATAATTATTAAATACATCAAATTCATTGTTATCATAAGTTATTAAATTGAATAAAATATAAAATGTTTGGATTTATCTTGTTTATACAGAAAATTATCCATATAATATGGGTGAATCAAAATAAATTGTGGGTTGTCATCATATATAATGGAAGGGATGTGTTGATGGGATGATTTTTGCAGTCTGACAATGATATTTCTTTATGAAAGGATTTTCATAGGTGTACACAGAGAGGAAATACATAGAATTAAATTTTATAGTTAATATCATAGATAGAAAAATAAATAAAAAATGTTTTATTCTTTATAAAATATAAACATTTTTAGAAATACAAATATATTAATATTATAAAAATAATATGTTTACCAACAACCATAAACAGGTCCACAAACACCTTTCCCGGAGTTTAGTTATTCCCCATAAATACATAGTATAGAAAACATAATTCTTTAATTAACAAAATATTATAATGTTTATTCAATAAAAAATTGTTTATTATTTATTTATTTTGAAATATTTATTGTGGTAAATTATTTTGATGTATATCTATCAGTTCTCATGTAACATATCACTGAAAAAGATTTGGTCTCAAATGTTAAATGTAATAAACTTTCTAAAACCCCATATTAGGGAAAACATTTCAGAGTTGGGGTTCACATTTCTCAGAAAAAACCACTATAATTAATATTAACATTGATTAAATTAATATACAAATGCTTAAAAATGTCATGGGATATTTAATAACATAGTTGATCTTTATTATAAATCATTATAATGCTTAAGTATATGAAACAACTAGGATAAGAAAACCAAAGTGATCAACTCTTGCATTATGAAAATCGACAGTAAATATTAATTATTCACTACTATAGAAACAAAAATAGTTGTGGTCATTAATTGTTCCTAAAAATAACCTTTCAATGATAATAATTTTTTTGAATTTAATCAAAGATAATAAAAAAAGATGCTGACTATATTGAATATATTGGTTTTACATGTATAAATGGTATTATGTATCATGGTTGTTTATGAGTATGAAAATGAAAATCAGTTATACACTTAATCTTGTGGTTTATTAAATAATGTTAAAAATATTACAATCCTAGAATTTTAGGAGGTCAATGGTCATTGGGGAAATTAGTTTCATAGTATAATAACAAGAAATAGGGAAAAAATGCATTATTTAAAACTTGATAACATGACCTTAAAATCTATCGATCTTCTAATACTGTATGGGATAGATTGGTGACATTCATAAGAAGTAGGTGATATATAAATACCAATAATGGAATAATCAAGTATTAATATGATGAAAGTATTATATGTGCGTCAAAATTCATATAAATATATAATAAAATGGGTGACATTCATAAACATCAACATTGAATCATGATATATGATGATATCATCAAAGCATGATTCAATTGTGGAAACAATATAAAACATGACATAAAAATCATATGTCAAGAATAACCATTGGGATATCAGAATATAATATTGTTTGGATAAACAAATTTTCACCATACTATGTCTCACATGAGATAGAAACATTAACAATTTCATTGGAGGGCTAACAATTCTTGTCCCACCATTCACATCTGTATCATGTACATGCATTTTTTTTCCATATAGATCATACAACACATGAACACCATTTATTACCTTAATCCCAAAATTAAAGAGTTGGATTAGATACATGAAAGTCCCGATTCAATTATGGATAACTACCATCCATCAACATGCCCAAAGGCCTTAAATGTTTTTTTATTATTAATAATAAAACCCCATTTAAGGGAAGTAGGTGGAACCCATACCTCATAGACTTAAGACAAATAACAACCCAAAGGTGGGAAAATAAACCTGGACGAAATACTTGGAATAGACCCTCCCCAGTGTATAAATCGTTATGTAGCTCTCCACCATTACATGGTTGTTCAGTAAGAAAGTTTCCTATTTAAAATCATAGGCTAGATCCGATGGATCTCACCATACCCTCTAAAATTTTCAAATACAAACAGTTATGCATTGGTGAACTGCAAACTCTGAACATCTTCTGGGACTAGTTCCCAATGATTAAGTCCAACATCTGCATTAAATCATCAAAAAACAACATCATCATCATAGATCACTTAAACGACTCTAGAAAAAGTCTTGCCACACTGTTTCCACAAGACACTCTCGACACTGAATCAGGAAGAAACCATAGGGAAAGCCCTCCAGGTTACAGGATGTCAGGCCAGCACCACCTAGGGCTAGAAGGGAAAACAACTATGCCAAAGGAGAACCACTGGGGATGGGAACCAAGATGACCAAACCAGAAGCTCCACTCTATGTTGAAAGGGATAAAATCAAGAAAAATAAAAACCCTATCTGGATTCCAAATCGGATGAACTCCCTACAATAGTGAATGAAGAAACCACAAAACCAAAAGAAGTGATTTTCTAGCACCAACGACACCATAAACCATCTACCTCAATCCAAAAACCAAAACTTCACAAACCAACCAAAGTAGAAATCAGACCACAATGAAAAAACCGCCATCGAGAGACCAGAAAACAAAGATTCCCCCTCCCCCGAGACACTCTGGAACCGACAACGAACCCCAAAAGAGACATCGAAGCCATCGAGAGACAAGCCAACCTCGTTGCGCCCAGATCCAGGTGCGAACTGAACGCCGAAGCGCCGATCCACACAATGGGATGAACGAGCAATGACATGCTCCTAAGGGAATCGTCACCGAAGACTGAAGGAGGTCGTCTTCCAGAACCTGGAATTCGAGGACTAAGGCTTGCTGATCCATGGAAGCACCGAGGAAGACGAGATCCAGGGCTGACGATGCACCATACCGAGCTCCAGTGAAATATGCCTCTTAGGACCGATGCATGACGGGGGAGGGAAGAAGGAGATATTGGTTGAAACCCTAGCCACCTTGGGATAATTTGGAAAACATAATGGGTGTAAATAAATATTCATTTAATGGTTTAATTAGACATAAGGGTAGTCACACATTACTTTGGAATAATAAGTTTTATAAAGGGATATGTAAAAACACATTATAACATGGAAAAATAGAAATTCATGTACATAATATAAAGAAAGTAGTTAAATAAAGAGGAGGAGAAGATAAATTCAGACCTTAAATGGGCACCTATAAATGATTGGGAGGATCATATATAGATATTTTTAACACCTATGGTAGGATTTATAGAGGTATAGTTACATGAAATTATACATAAATGGGTTTAGACTAATGCGAACTGGGTTGTTTTGTGGGTATTTATATATAAATATAGGATGATTATTTATTAATTTCTAAACATAGTGTTTGGAGTGTATATAATAAAACAATAATAACAAAAAACTATAAAAAAATTCTTGTTGGTTCATCCAAATAAGAGTTTTCTTATATTTTATAAGTTCATGAACTGAAAGTATTAAAATAATAAGATTGGTGACTTGGAAGTGAGTCATGTTCATAAATAATTTATTCTAATCTCTTAAAATATAATATAGCTTTTGTAGGATTCATTAAATGTTTATAAAATTGATCAAATAACTTAAAAAACAGGCTATTTAAAAGGGGAAGTATATAATTTTCACTGATTCCTTTTATTTTATTTATTACATGACATTTTTTTCTTTTATGATGTTGTAATAGAAATCATATATGAATACCATATTTAATGTGTTCCCAAAAATTATGATTTCTCATAAAATTATGAAAAATTGACAATTGGAAAATTTAAACATTCTTATTTAAAAATGATAATTATTTTACCAAAATAATTTTATAAATATGATAATTTACACATAAATAAGAATACTTACTTCCTAGAAAATACCTATTTCTGTGACACTAACAATTTCATAAATAATATAAAAATTAAATTATAACTAATTATATTATAATTTTTTAAAATATATTTTAATTAATATGAATATTTATTTAATGTAACATGATGATAAAAAAATAATTTAAAAAAATAGTTACATAATTGGAATTATATATTTCCCAAAAATTAAATTTTTTTCATCAGATCAAAATCTAATTCTTATCAAACTCATTCTATAATCATATATAATGTAATAATAATTAAAAGGGAAAAATAAAAGAAATAAATTATTTAATATTAAATATAAAAATTCATTCATTTAGGGTCTCGATACATTACCCCTTATGACACCATCATACGCCCAAAGGGTAAGGGTTTGATGATGGTACATTTTTGGGGTGGTTTGATGGTCATGATCTTGATAAACTTAAACTTATCACGTAAAATGATTCAATCAAGTAGTAGTAGTGGATTCATGGATATTTATTGTTTAAGGAAAAATCATGTTGAGGTTTTCTGCCCTAGAATCTTCATTAAATGGGAATCAACGGGTATGATTCTATTGGATATGGCCATCACTTCCTCCATTTATGTTAATTGGATTTTATCATAATTATTAATATATACTAATATTAATAATCACTTGAAAATGAATATATTATCAATGATTAGTTTTCTTAATGGTATTTTAAATCCAATTAACTATATTTTATAATGGTCTAAAAAACCAAAATAGTGTATATGTTTTCTATAACTGCATATCATAATGAGATATATATTCATTCAAATAGGGAGTTTAATTTATAAATGGTTGGCTCACACCAATGAGACTCAATTGTAAATATATAAATATAAACATATATATATATATAAGGTATATTGTCATAATGTGTGAGGCTTGTTATTTATGTGTGATTTGCATTAAAATTATAAAATATTATTTTTGATAGAAATGTTCCTATTACAATTTGTTTTTATGAAGATAATTTAATCATCTTTTTTCATTTATATACCCCAATCTTCATTATATAGGACCAATTAACTGGGAAGATAATTAAATTATATATAAATAAGAATAATTTGATAGTGTGTTTTAACAAATATCAATAGATAATTGGGGTTTTTAATACCATTAACTGAAATGTATAATTTTAAATCTTTATTAATGTGATGGAATTATTTTCCATAAATGTATTTTAAAAATTAATTTTAACTTTTTAATGTCTTTTTTATTCTAATTATGATGAATTTATTTAATTTTCGGATTTGTTTTATTAATAAAATGGTAGTATGATAGTCCCTGATCCATTAGATCATTGAGAAATGGTGTGGGTGAATTACTGTTCTCTTTTCCTTTATTAGTTATTACCTTTTTAGATTAAAATATATATACACTCAATAATTCCTCAAATTCCCATCTTAAAATGAATTAATGAAGTAGGAGATTAGTATAAAATATTTACAAGGTACATCTAAATGTCTTACTCCTTTCCATGTCTGTTACTCCCCCAAAAATAGATTATACAATATCACTAATCCCCATCTGACAAAAAAGTGTCCATTAATCCTTACGCACATCCACCAAAATCATTGGTTTATTATACTCTAAACCATGACTAGTTATTCCTTCAATCCCTCTATATTGACATTAATATGGTTGATCCACATTTAGAAATATCTACTTCATCTCTTTGGTTTCTTTTATACCATTTTGAATTATGAACTTTCTCCAAGAGCCTATATAAAAAGGTTTATCATGTACTAACTCAAGAACATTATCAATAGTGATGATCATGATACCCCTTTTAGATTATGAGTGATCTATATCTTCCTTAGCATCATGAACCCTCTAGTTCACAATATAACTCATTCTTCTTCAAGTGATCCCAATTTTGTCACCATATATCGTCATAATAACGATTTGTATTAGGTTCATATAACTCCCTTAAATAATGCATGAAATGATTCTCAATATTCACTAAAAATTATCATATACATTACTTACCTATATATTTATACATATAAATATTTCTTATACTTTGTTTCCATCCATATCTAGAAATAATATGATCATTGATACAATGGATGTTTATCATTCAATTAATTTAGCCAATATATTTCACTATTTATTCCATATTTTGATTATTGTTCAATTGTTATTTTAATCATCATGAAGACTCAGTCTTCATTTTTTCCATTATATATAAATATGAACATCTTAAGCTACTCCCCAAATATATATATATATATAATTTTTTTCATCTGAGATATCCATGTGTGTGGCCTCATGTATCTTTGACAAATGGATTTTCCTTATTTTAGAATTTATTTTTTTAGAATTTTTTTCCAACATATATGGGTTTATTCCCTTACGTCTATCTCAAAAACTATCATGAATTCCATACCTCACATAAATTCACCAATGTTGTCGACTTTGACTATACAACAATATTACCTTATATAGTTCACTTAATCAACATAGAATCATTTGACTATAATGCAATATTCATTTATGAATTAGCATTCACATATGCCAAAACATTTTGATACATATTATCATTCATATATGAATAAATGTTCAACTATGAAAATTATCATATTTTAATGAATTAAACTATACATTTACTAAATGGATATATAAAAAATAATTTAGATACCTTGATTCATCTATGGTTGACATTTGACTATATCTTTTTGTTGGATTTTATTGAAATTCAATTATATGGATATACATATGTGTTGTAAATCAATTTTGTGAATATGCATAATTCCAAAAATCACTAAAACCATCTCAGATCCTTTTTATTCAATTTCAATGACATATCATCCACTACAATTCTTCTAAATAAATTTTTAAATATAGATCCTTTATCCATCAACAAATGTATATGATTAAATTTAATATCTATATGAAAATAATAACAATTAATGAATGTAATTGTGTGTTGGAAATATATCCATGGAATACCTCAATTATCATATCGATCTACATGGTTAATATATCTATCATCACATCTCATTCCATCTAATAAATCCAAAAAAATCTTATAAATAACAACATCACCACACTAAAAATGTATTGAATCATTGACAATAAATGAAATAATCACATGGGAATAATAATATTCCCTTTTATTTTTTTGGAAACACAATTATATTTCAATGTAAATAGTTATGAAAGAATAGATTATTTCTTCTCCCCATAATTGAAAAAGAAATAAAAATAAAAATTTAATGGTCTTATCATCTAACATTCTTACATTCAAGGAAATCATACTCTTCTCATCTTTCTCAGTTGAGATAAGGATGATACCTCATGGGTGTCATAGAAAAGATCCTTTGATTGTACACTAATTCAATGTGAGATATACCGAATTATAAAATAATAATGATACAATCACTGATGTCCATGTTATCTATACACACCAATTCATTTAATTTCTGGTTCAGAATCTCATTATATCCATACATTGGATGGTATAAAATATATTCTCTGGAAATAAATATTCAACCTTCATACATCACTAAAAACCGTAAAAATTGATCTTGTATACCTCATGAAACTACTATTTTTTCATGATTTTATCAACCAAAACACCCTCTTAATAATTAAATAGAATATAATTATTACTTAGGGTGGTAAATATTATTATCACATCTTAAAATGTATGTTATAAAATCTATCTATAATTTCAATATTTACTAGATAAACAATGAAATTTTCATTCAAATGATTTGATCCCCATCAAAGGATGCACTATTTTCTTTTGTCATGGAGATTTACTTTCTATAGTACATATTGAAAATATCATGTTAATTTTTGTGATGTCTGCACAACCCTCAATCATTCTCCTTTAATTCTAGATATTAGTTCCAAATAGAAAAAATAATCGGGAATAAAGAGGTACTTCTTTATATCTCAGAGACAAAATTTAGGATGAAATATTCTTCTAACCCTACTCCACCCATTTATTGCAATCTTAGTATGGGAAAATATCATTAGACACTTCAATTTAGTTTTAGTCTCACCTGTTATATAACCTTATTTCCTCCATTTAATATATTTTTTCTATGAAATAACTTTAACCGTCGGTATTCTGAATCTTAATGTTTCTATTTGCCAATAACTTGACATTAATTATAAATAATTTTTTGAATCCACTAGATTTCATTTAGATTTAATATATTCTTCCTTCCTTTATTCTCTTTCCTATGTTAATTGTTTTTTGATACAACTAGGAACTCATTCTTAACATTCTTAGAATCCTATGAATTTTCACATGAATTACAACTACTTTTATTTTGGAATATTCTCTCATTCAAAATATTTGACTATTCAATTTTTAACAATAATCTTCATACATCATCCTTTGGTCCTCGCAAACTACATCCACCAGAAACTTATTCTATAATATAAAATCAATTTTTTGTAGAAAAATTTGATTCATATTTTGGAATAGGTTGTATCATTTGACATTCTTTCCTCAAATTCTCATGAATATTTCCACATTCTTATTACAACATTCCAAAAAATATATATTAAACCATAAAGTATAGGATATATGTCTATTATTTCCTAAACACTAAAAAAAATATTGAAAATTTGATCTTTCATATTGGATCTAGATCTATCTACTATTGTCATAATGTTTTATTCTCATGAATCAACAGAGATACCCAAGTACCCAGATACTCAATACATCTCTAACATTTTCCAAAGGGAATTCCCAAACCTTATGGTTTTTATATTATCACATACAATGATATAACATAAATAGGGAATAAATGTTTCACAAATAAAAGAAAATAAATGATATAAGTCAACATGATTTACACCACCACAAAAATAGTACCATAAAAAATAGGTATAAGAGTTCCTAAAAAAGGTAAGCATCCAAAAGGAACATCATTCTATATGAAAATATTAAAAAGAAAAAATCTCAAAATAACTATATAACAATTGGAAAACAAATCCATTAATCAATATCCTAACTCCATATTCCATAGGATATAGTACATCCACGATATCCAAGTGAATCTATAAATTTTCTCCTACCATGGATGTGATCTTTAATGTCACATATGTTTTCATAAATTATTCCATAATCCACTCCATAAAATTAAACCATTTATAATATAATTTTAAATAAAACATATAATGACATTACATTTGAATATTTTAAACCAGAACACGCTTTCATTATTAATGGATGAAAATTATATCACAACAGCTTTCCAAAAGTATCAAATGAAAATATTATATAACAATGTTCATATTATTCATTTTAAATGAATAAAATAGTTCCAAAATAAATTTAAATTTCTATAAAATCAAGTATGAAAAAACTATACAAATGGTCCACGTGGTTTGTTTGTTTCTTTTTCATAGGTTCCTCATAGTTCTAATTTGTCGAAATGGCTATATATATGTCTACACACTCAAATCATCAGCCAATTTGGGGAGACACTATGTTAAATCAAACTAAACCACATTAAGGGGGGAACTATTTTAAATCCTTCAAATCATTTTTCATTTAGTGTTGTCATAGTACATCCAATCCTAGGGGAATAAGATCCCATAATATTGTCCCAGTTATATATTAACTACCCAAGATAACATGTGCATCAATAAATAAATCATTTCAAATAATTTCAAAATATAATTTCCCAATTTTAATTTTCAACACGCCTTTTTTATATTATAACCAAATCATAGGTTTTCATTATTTAATTCCATTTCAAACATTATTCAAAATTAACACAAATTCTCAAGTTCAATATCAAATAATTTCATTAAAATTATTTGACACCCATAGCATCATTTCGGAAAACTCCATCCCAATATTTAAATATAATTGATATTATTTTTGTTTTAAATTCAAATTCCTATTTTAAATCAAAGTTCAACTCATCTCAAATCCTTGTTTTAAAATCATTCAAATTGTATTTACAAATCAATCAAGAAATGTATGGTGTAAATTTAATGGAATATCCTTATGAAAAAACCTATGTTTAAACCAAGGGATCATCATAATGTACAACACCTACTATAGAAAAAACCAATGAAGAGTTAAGGCATGAAAGATCAATAAAAAAATAATAATAATACGTAAATATTAGTTAATATCGATAAATTAATTAATTACTCATCAATCTATAAGGAGGAGGGAGAGATATATGGGAAAAACCACATGAGAGTATACCAACTTACCCAGTGGAGTCAAAAGAGAACAATGCTGCTTCGATCTGCTATGAAAATGGTTTGGAGGAGTTATGATTGAATCTTCAATGTTTCAACAAAAAATTAATAATAGTTTGGCTCTAATAGGGTTATTTTTCATATTAAAGGTATTTTTTATTTATAATTAATTTATCATGGCATTAAATATCTTCACGCTCAATTTTCTGGTTAAGGTCTCATGGTTAGACATGTCGTGATACCAAAGTGTGTACCCCTATATTTTGGGATACATTTTTTCTCCTTAGTGGGAACATTGTCCGGTTAACTATGCACCAACCATTATTATTATGAATGACTGAAGGTTCATGGTTTGGTGGGTAAGACTGCACTATTTCGACAATGCATTAACCCCATATAGAGCACTACAGAAGGTCTCATAGTTACGTAGTACAATCTTCATGGGTTTCCCGTAATATACACCAACCATGTATAGTACCAATGACATCAAAATTTCGCCAAATTATACCACAATGACCCCAAAACAAGACTTGAATTAAGGGATATCAAAAAAAGGGTAAACGAATACCTAAAAATAGTTTACAGTTTGTTACAACCTCCCCTCTATAAAATATTTATATCCAGTAAAAGCCTTTAAAAAATCCATATCAAAGAGGTGAGGCCACTAAAATATCATCAATACCAAAAACATCCTCATCTCATGAAACTAATAACCATGATTCCCTAATGAAAGGACCAAATTTATCGTTCTCTCACAACATACTTTGGTCTTAGAATCAATAATCATGACTAGATATTCTGTCACAGATAACTTTTTCTCAATATCAAGATCAACACATCTCATGACATGTGATGGTTCAAAAAGACACTTCGAAAGATTTGATACATGGAACAAACAATGTATCACTTTCAACTATGGTGTGTTTGAAAAATGGTAAGATACATTCCCCACCTATTTAACAAACTCAAAAGGTCCCAAAAACCGTGGCACATTCATCCAAAGTTTTCCAAGACTTCGATGACTCAAACGAGGTGAAACTCTCAAAAACACATGGTCACCAACCAAAAATAACCTAAGGTTACCTATGATAGACAACATAATATTCATTAAAGAACTATTGTATTTACATTATATGAAAAATAAACTAAATAATCCTCATAATTTCATTGACCAAACTCATCCAAACTATATAACATTTTCCAATCTCTGACCAATATAATATATATTTACAAGGTAAGCCATACAATTCCTCAAAAGGATCAATCTAAATTAAAGATATCTAGATATTATTATAATAGAAATAAAATAACCCCAAATGGACATCATAAGATCCTCCAAAATAAAGGACACATGCATGAATAATGTCTTCAAGATTCTGTAATTGTCATTCTATATGTCCATCCATCTACAGATGATATGTCATTCTCAAATGTACCAAAGATCCTAGTGCCACCTCGAAGAATCTATATGACTTATATGTAAAGCATGGATAAATATCAGGGACTATAGTATAAGTAATTCTATTAAATACATCAATCTCATACAAAAATAGACATCCCAAGTCATCAACCCTAGTTGCGTCACAAATGGGTAAAAAGCAATCCGATATCATCCATCGATTGATCTCAACAGAGTTCAAATTCTTCTTCGAAGGGGAAAAAAACCTCCCAACAACAATGTACATTGATATATCATCCCACATACAACTCAACACTGAAAGTTACATATGAAAACTCAAATGTCTCTAGTGCTCAACTTTGACTATCTAACAAGAATAACACCATGAAACATAGTTAGAAATGTCTCATCTCATACAGGGACACCATAATCATAAGCACAAATTATAAAAAAATTTGTGGTTTTATGATGAAATTCTATATAGGAATTATGAAAACTCAAAATTATACACTTTCTTATGAAAAAATGTATAATAAACCCATTGTAAAAATAGAGGATTATACCAGTAGAGAATTTACACTCACCAACAGTCTTACCAATATAGAGAGATACCCAAATGACCCAAAATTCATTATTAGGTAGATGTTTCTAAATAATCATCACAAGAAGAGAATAGGTCAAATAAACACATTGCAAGACAATATTGGCATGTTACTCTCAGACTCTCAAATGAAACTATGAAAAAATATCTATCATGTTCCACTCTTCTGAGGATTTCTTCATGGATTGGCTCATAAGTTTTCTACTTAATGCACCAAAAACATCATTTCCCATTACTAGGTTGTAGGTGATGTCAAAATTAATATATTTTAGGCCCCCCAAATAATACCTCTATTAGAGAATAAAATCTTTTTTTGGAGAAGACATAACTCTTGATTATGTGGCCAGAATAAATGGTAAATATGTTTCTCTGAAATGGTAATTCCACCCACTCTAATGAGAATACATCACATCTCTGAGTTCACGATCATGGATTGGAAAATTATTCTAATGTTTCCTATGATTTGTGGTTATGTATGATACCATGTTATCACATGCATAAAATCATTTAGAAAACCTAAACATGACGCATAACAATAGACCACATAACCCTACCTAGTCTTTGGAAGAGTCAAAACAATTGAATAAGTAAAAATAAATTTAAACTCAATAAAATAAAACTAAACATTTTTTTAATAAAAACATCACTCCCTTATGAGTGAGGTAAGGAATCAGAGATTCCAACTTTGAGAAATATTTAAAAAACTCTTAGTAATACCCTACCATCCTCAGGAAACTTCATATATCAAAAACAATAAATGGTTCCTCCCATGTCATAACAGATTTAATCTTTTCAAGACTAGATGACATTCCCTGTCATGACACCACATATCCCAAAAAAACACTTCTCATATAGATAAATATCACTTTTAATGGTTTCTGTAATGTTTCTGATCTCTTAATATTCCATGAACTTTTCTCAGATGAAAAACATGATCCTATAAAAAACAAATAGTAAACCAAAATTATATCAATGAAAATGACCAAAACATTTTCAATGTTATCCTATAAAATCATGTTCATCAATGCTATAAATATATTAGTATGATTTGTTATTATAAAGGGAATAAAAATATACTCAAGGTGACCAACCCTACATCTGAAGGTAGTATTTTTAATGTCATAATATTTTATTTTCCACTATAATTGAATAGATCGAAGATCTATCCACTTTTCTCCTTTAAACTAGTTAAAAAGATGATAAATACATGGAAAACATACTTTTTCTTTACCATAAATTGATTTATGTTTTGGTAATAAATGTAAAGGTAAATTATTCTATCAACATTATTTGAAAAGTGAATAGGTGTATCCCAAGGTGAAAACTCAGATATATTAATCCTTTCTCTAAATTAATCCAACTCAATGTGTCTCCCAAGGTGAAATACTAGGGCATGTTAAGACTTTATTTAATGTTTCCTAACTCAATTTATAAATCATTCAACTCTACTTGTTTTATAAAATAAAAGGTAGGGGATTCTTGATGTGTACTATCTATTAAATTATCCGAAAACAAAACCTCCCTTACCTATGGTAGAACATTTGAATAATAAAGAAACACACTTGGAAACATGATGATGACATTAGGGAGATCATAACTAAAATATTCCCACTTTGACTCGAAATACAACCCTGATATTACATTTCCTAACTCCAAAAATTACATTATAACTCTACTAACACTTTGGTCCAATTATTCATAAAGGACACAACACACCCTATAATGTTTGGTAAAGGATATCTTACAATGATAACAGAACATTTATCACTTAATAGAAATCATCATATTTATCATGATGATTATGTCAATCACTTTAATGTATTGAACAGGAAAATTCCTATTATGATTGAATTTTTATTAAGGGAAAACCCAAGAAGGTTAACAAAGACCATGCACTCTCATCATTTTGAGGGGTATGTAATATCCATCACATAATAAAAAATGTTCATTTGAAGATTTAGCACATTCACAATTTGATTTGATAAAAAAGTGAGATGAAAAAATATAAAATAAAGAATTAACTATAGATGAATCTGTAATGATGGTATATATCATAGTTTCTAGATATGTATCAGTTTCTTATGGAGACTCTTCCATTGGGTGAAGCTTAATCATTCTGATTGCCTATAGTAAGACCCACTTTGATCTTGATGCTATTAATTTCACCATTTTATATTTAGGTATTTATGATTTCAATACACTGTGTGGAGTAGAAATGGTATGGAATAATTTCAAAAGGGGGACTAAACAACTACATGTACCACAGATCTTGGGTGCCTTAATGTCAACCTGTTTCGAATTCCCAATCATGACACACTTGAAGCAGGTCAAAGTGCATCTTACAAACACTATAAGAGGTATGAAATATGACTTTCTCTTGAGCCATAATGAGACTCATCATGCTTACTCATTAATTTATAACAACTGACGGAACATCCACTGGGAATAAAATGATCTCCCATTAACCTTGAATTTACATCCATGTCAAAATCAGCCATCAATACCATATATATCACATTATCACACGAATATATCAACAATAGGAAAATGTAATATCAGATTTTAGGTCAAACATAAATATCAAATATTCATGTAATAGGATTATAATTGTCCACCACCTCAGGAGAAAACTAAACAATATCATCAAATAGGCATGTATATTGAGTCATGATTATTTTATCCTAATGGAATTTTAGGAACTCCCTTGATTTCACCATTTCTATAGATTTGGGATAGAACTGATTTTTGAAAAGAACTCAAATGTTTTCCCATTAAATCCCCTCATGATTATTCACCATCATCATCGTATCCCACCGTCTACTTCTATGCCTTTCTATTTTAAAGGTATCACATTTCACCTTAATCAGAACATGTAACATCCCAGGTAAATAAATAATATTACATTATAATGTTTATCAATATTTTTAAATAAAATATTAATATTACTTTAAAGGGAACATTATGCTCGAGGGCATACCCAATACGCAACAACGAGTTTTTTTGAAATCTTACGTTGCACTCTAATAATAAAATAATATTATTTTAAATGGTAGTTGACGCCTAGTCATTGTATTGGTAGGAATGAATAGAAATAACTATAATATGATTATATATGTTTGTTAAATGTTTTTACTCTTATCCAATAAAAGAAAAATTATTAAAATAAGAAAAGAATTCAATTTTAGGCATATATACTCTAATATTCACTACAGGTCCACTTATCACCTTTTGATGGAGAAAATTCATTAAATATAGTTTTGTTCACTCATATAAATTCTATTGGACAAAATAAAATTCTTCTTTAGAATCGGGATACCAAAATTTACTTTGTGTAAATTTTTAGAATTTTTCTGATAATGTTCATTTTATTAATGAATAGTGAAAAATGTTGTATTTCAATTCAAAACCTCTTTTTAATCTAATTTATTTATGTCATTTGATTATCATTTCAATTTGTTTTAAAGTGAAATTAGAATATATTTTTACCATTTAATCTAATAGTGGTCATTGGACTTAATTTCACTTTGCAATTGGACTTAAACTAGTGTCAATCTTTTGATATATATTGTTTCATAAAAACACACTATTTGTTCTGAAAACGGGAATTAATTATTGAATTAATTAATGAAACTTTTATGTTTTGAATTTTTTAAAATAGAAATCAATTTTGAATTTGGAATATCAAATATATCTTAGGGTGAAGTTTTTGTATTTTTCTGAAAAACTTCAATTTTTGATGAATAGTGAAACCACTAAGTGGTACTTAAAAAAACTGATTTTTCATTTAAATGAATCTTTATAACTTTTGGGATTTGATTTTCAAAAATCTGACATACATGGTTGTCATTATGAAATAAAATTTTGTTCAATGGGATTAAAATAATTTATTGGTGAATAGTAACTTTTATGTTTTTTAATCGCGATTAGAGGTAATTAGTGTGATTTAAGGTAAAAATGATATTATAATAAAATTAAAATAACTCAACACTTGTACTAACCCTATTGGATGAGTCTTGGACGACCAATACAACCCATGGGTCGATTTTTGGGACCCCATGGAGCAACTTGGGTATGATAATGACATTAATGCCTTTTATTTAAAGTGAAAGTAAAAATGACACAAACATGTATTGTTTTACTAAAACAATATTTACATGGAGTTATACAAGTCATATTTTTTACTATAAATATTCATTAGAATGATAAAAAGATTTCCTACATCATTTCAGTTTTTTATAATTTTTTTACAATATTTAAATTAAATAATATATGACATCATGATGATGCAGCGATTACCTCATTATTTAAAATTTTAAATAAAATGAAAAGATAATGTGAAATCTAAGACCTACCCTTGTCAAAAACCTTTTGTATGGGTAAATTTAGAACCCTTATCACCTTATACTAGAATTATATCAATTTGGGACCTTTTAAATCCGAAAATAATTTCAAAATAAAGTAACATTTCCTTACATTCCAAGAGTACCCCTCCTCTCCTCTTATAAAAGGCCCCCACCTCTACCCCCTTACCCACACATCTCAAGCCTTTGGCTCGGCCAAACCCTGCCCATTTTGTCTCAACACATCCCTCTATGACTCCTATAAGCCTCACATTGAGCAAAAGTCTTCCCAAAGAAGCCTTTGAGCTCAAATCGAAAAAAGTTACCCTATTATAAGGTAATGTCTTCACTTTTGTTCTTTTGTTTTATTTTTCTTCTCCAACCCCATAAACTATTTTTATTCATTTATTTTGTAACAAATATAGTATCTTAAATATAATAGGATGTTTTTATAAGAATTATTTGAGCTACACTTACACACACCTATATCTAATGGTTAAAGAACATACTCTTTCTGTGGATGACGAATTTCTACCTCATGAAATGATGATTATTCAATATTCTATTAACACCATCAAAGGTGGCCATTAAGATGTAAATATATTTATATATGATATATAATATGTTTATTTTTTACTTAATTTTCTGTATTTTTCATTTATGGCATACCTTTATGGTTTCCATTATGTTTAAACGCGATATCATCATTTTAGGAAGTGCGGACTACCGCCCCCTCAAAGTGATTTGATTCGTTAATACCATATGTTGTACGAATAAAGGATATATTTAATGATATTATATATGATACCATACTGTAATTATAATACTATGATGTATCATTATTTTTTAATTCCATTAAATAAGAAATAGAAATGGAAGTATCGTTCATGCGTACGTACGGCTTACCGTCTCCATGAACGGTGCATTTCATTTCTTACCTCTAAATGTTATGTAATATTATAAATGCATGTATATAATGCATATATATGATATATATGATATATACATAATGAATATAATTCTGTATATAATATATATTTTACGACATGAACAACTTGTAATTATAAAGAGTTTATTTTTGACTCAAGTAGCAATGATCTACAAAACGACCATTATTAACATAAATAATTACATAGTGTTCATAGAATGGTAGTAAGTGATATCAAAGGAATAATTAACTTAAAACGGTTATTAAGAAAGCAGAAATTAACTCAAGTTTATTATTCAGGAGGTTAGAAAATGATCGATTCAAGTTGGACCCAAGGTAAGGGATCCTACCTCTCTCTTTCGTTTTAAGTACTCCCTTTTATTTCATTTCTTTTAAGACCATCTTTATTATATTTGGGGATGTTATTTTGTATTCCTCATTCTGTACTTTTTATGTTCATATTATGAGAGACCCTATTTTATCTCATAAATCCATTTTTGGAAGTTTTAATTGGCGCTGTTAGGCTGCCGAAATTTCATAAGGGGCTTTTTATCTCACTTTGTGTTTTCGTGAGATTCATGCTACATTTGCAAATATTCCATTTTGATTGGTGTATGTACTGTCCATTATTCTACTCTCTGTGTTACATACTTTCATTTATGAGTATTTACATCAATGTTGTATAGTCCTTCTTTCATGGGGTATATGTTTCGAAAGTTACCCAAATCGGTAAGGGAACCTTTCACCCTCCTCTTTTTAAAAGACTTCTTTTGTTATGTCTTTTAATTTTCATCTAATTATGTGAGGATATGTTCTTATATATCCTTATTTCCATAAATTTTATGTCCAAGTTATGAGATACCCTTTATCTCTCTCATAAACTCTTTTTCTAAAATTTGATGTGACGTTGTTAGGCTGTCAAGGGAACTTCTTAACCCAATTTCGATTTCTTTGGGTTCAACATGTAGTTATGGAATATGTCATCCTTTGAATATGTGTGAATGGACTTTGATTATTTTACACTTAATATCCACTTATATTGTGTGTATTTATATTTGTCACTCATAGTTATGAAATTGGTTTATCCTTAATTTATGGATACCTTCTTTCTAATGGATTTCATCTCATTTTACATTTCTATTGAGACTACATTGTTGTAATGCACCAGTTCACTCTTATATGGTGTATATACTGTCCTTTGGAATATTATATCATGAATCCCTTTATTCTCATGATATTATAAAATTTTGATTAAATGTAATTCCTCAATTATAGTATTCAAGTGTCTCTCATTTTGTTAAAAACCCTTTAACTAAAATGTTGTTTTAAATGTTTTAATGATTTATTCTTATAAATATTTCTCATTTATATTATTGTTTTTAAAATGGTTTTAGGGGTTTATTTATATGGATATTAATGGTTTAAAACGTTAAAATCTTCAATGTGGTATGGGACACTTTGATTTAAAAATCTCTTTATTAAATTTTTTAAATGGTTTTGAAAATGGTTTTTAGATTGGATTCATTATTTCAATATCTTAAAATCTTATATTGTTATTTGCAATGTGGGAATGTTATATTTATTTTATGCTTAAGTTATGTTCTATGATTATGGTTCTTGGGAATTGTTATAAAGACTGGTGGTTCTGTGATAAACTAAGGGCGGGTGAGCCCAACATAGCTCTACAATGCATTGGGTAACCTGAAGGAGATAAACATAAAGGTTTCTCTGAATAGATTTAGGGAATATATTGTGATGGGTATTCCAAACATAACTAAGAGGGTTACTCTCTACATAAGAATGTTATGAATGCCTCAAGTTACCTTTATGTCTTATGATTTCTATGATTTATTCATGATTTAATGAGGTATGTTGATGTTCTTATGTTTTATGGGTAAAGTATGATTTCATTATTATGTATATATGTACTCATGTTTCCTTTCCATACTTTTTATAACCCTTACTGAGCTTTTTATGCTCATCCCATGTTTTTGAAATGTTTTTTACAGGTCAAGGGAATGGTATATGATATGATGATAGTGTCAAGGAAGTGTCAATAAAGAATCCATGTTTTATTTTAAATATGTTTCCGAAAATGAATACTATCATTCATGTAACCACTTTGTTTAAATGTGGAATGTAATGCAAGTTTTATGATCTAATTCTATAAAACTCTAAACCTGAAAATATCCTCAATGTGTATTCTTGAAATATCTCAAGATTAAGTAATGTTTAAGGCTGGGGCCTTATAGTTGGTATCAAAGTTCGGTTTAGATAACCTTAGAGGTTAGAGTTTTGTTTATGAAAAAGTGAAAAGTTGTGTATAACAGCAATGGTTAGTATATTAGATGGAGTCATTGTTATGAAAGTTAAAATAAGTTTGAGATAACTTGGATAAGTATATCTTGTTTTTTATCTTCCTCTTTATTATATGATGATTTTACTGATATACTCACACTGACCTTTTTGGTTTTAGTAAATGGATGGATCTAGTAGGTACCAAAGTAACAGTTGATTTGAACAAAACTGTGACAGTTTTATGAAAGAACAACTGAATGATATGGGGGCTACAATGAGAACTCTTGTGGTTATCCTCAACAAACTGTCTGGAGACATGATTGACCACCTAAACCTTAGTGATTTTTATAAGGCATTGTATATGCAAGAAACAAATCCCTACGGAAGTTCAGGTAATAATCATAAAGGTAAGTATGTTCAAAAACCTATGTGTCAAAGATGTGGAAAGAAACATATAGGAAAATGTTTCAAAGGGATAGAAAGATGCTATAGATGTGAAAATGAAGGTCATAAAGAAAGAACCTACCATGGAAAAAGGAAGCATCTAGTTGACTCTAGGAAGGGGAAAGGGGTTCTTTCTGAAGGATCAATTGAATGTTTCAAATGTGGTGTGCATGGTCATTATGCAAACACTTGTCCTATAAAGAAGTTTCAGGAATGGGTTCACCAAGATCGTACAAATATTAGTTTACCAATACCTAATGCCATTCCGATTGAGGATGAAGAAACTAACAATGACCAATGAAAGGTATAGATTATTTCTTAACATATGTTTTCCTATTATTGCAATATTAGGATATAATTCATAATTTTTTTTGTAGGAAAGAATTATTCCAGAATAAGTTGAACAAGAATGGTTAATGGATCATGAAGAATGTTGAATGAGTAAGAAGTCAACATATAAGGGATTCAAGAGTTATGGAAGATTTTAAGATGGTGAAACTCTTAAATGTATTAAGTCTCTTTTGATGATGGAGTTACATTAGAAGACTTTTTTATAGTATATGTAACCCTGATGTTTGATATATGAAAATTCTATTCAAGGAATAATTATCCTTTCTTTTGTGGATATAGTTATAAAGAACCATTTGGGTTTATATGATCCTTGAATTTGAAGCAATTACAGGTTAATAAATTTTGGGGTTGCAGAATGAAAGTTATTAGATAACATTTGTGGTTAAATTATGTTATGGTTATTTTTGAAGATTTTATATCTTTTGGGGGAATGTTTTATATAGTTTTCGAAAAAGGACAACATGTAGACCGTGTGACATCCCGTCACGTCATACGAAGCTGCGGGAATCAAACCCACAACCAAAGTGAAATTGGTATTTATCACCTACCACTGGACTATGTGAAGTCCCTGGTTAGTTTGAATAATTCTTTTCAGTTAGATGATCTTATGAATCTACAATAAGTTGATTTTGGGTTATCTATGGAAATTATTAACCTATCATATAGGATATGTGATTAGGTTAATTACTTTTCAGTATGAGACTTTAAGAGTAACTGATGTTATTTGGAGATAAATGTTAAGGATTATCTTGGAAGACTATGTGATTAAGTCCTTCTGAGATTTGGGTTTCAATCCAAGATTTGATTACTTTGAAGAATTTTTATGGATAATTTGTTTTTAGAATTGTCTTTTTTGAACTTTGGGTATTGTTTGAAAATTTTTGGAGATTAAGAATAGATTTGTTTTAAAAAAAGGATTATCCTTTTTAGGTATTATCTGATCTTGTACTAAACTTTTTGGTTTTGGTTATGGTATAATGAAATGGGAAGTATATAGTTCTCTTTTTTGGATTAGGTGATTCTCGAGAAGTTGGTTATAATACTCTTAATGCGAACAAATATTCCAAAATACTATTCTTTTGGAGAAAATATGAGTTTGATTAAGGAATATAGTAAAAGTTGAAAGTCTACGATCAAAAATAAATTCCTCTATTAAGAGTAACGTAAAACAAAAATGTTTTCTATTAACATTTCCTACTAGGGAATCGAATACCGTTTAACCCATCACAAGTTTTTGATTTTCTTGTGGTTAAATTTCACCTAGACATGTTTAATATAACTCTCCATCAGAACATGACCCTTTGTTTTTTCCTTCATATCCATATTTTCATACTTGGAGTCTTAGTATGGGTTAACTCGGGTGACCTTTGTACTTCTCTCCCATTCTTTTTAAGTGATAGTTTTACTGGCTGTTGTTCTGATGTGGGACTTTCAATGGAGTTTCCAATCCCAATTTTGAAATTGCGAGGACGCAATTACCAAAAGGGGGGAAAGATGTAACATACGAGGTAAATAAATAATATCACATTCTAATGTTTATCAATATTTGTAAATAAAATATTAATATTACTTTAAATGGAACGTTATGCTCAATGGCATACCCAATACGCAACAACGAGTTTCTTTGAAATCTTACATTGCACTCTAATAATAAAATAATATTATTTTAAATGGTAGTTAACGCCTAGTCATTGTATTGGAAGGAATGAATAGAAATAACTATAATATGATTATATATGTTTGTCAAATGTTTTTATGCTTATCTAATAAAAGATAAATGATTAAAATAAGAAAAAAAATTCAATTTTAGGCACATACACTCTAATATTCACTAAAGGTACACTTATCTCCTTTTGATGGAGAACCTTCATTAAATATAGTTTTGGTCACTCTTATAAATTCTATTGGTCCAAATAAAATTCTTCTTTAGAATCGGGACACCAAAATTTAATTTGTGTAAATTTTTAGCATTTTTCCGTTAAAGATCATTTTATAATTAATAGTGAAAAATGTTGTATTTTAATTAAAAACCACTTTTTAATCTAATTTATTTATGTGATTATATTATCTTTTTAATTGGTTTTAAAGTGAAATTATAATATATTTTTACCATTTAATCCAATTGTTCTCATTGGACTTAATTTCACTTTGAAATTGGACTTAAACTAGTGTAAATATTTTGATATATATTGTTTCATAAAAACAAGCTATTTGTTCTGACAGTGGGAATAAATTATTGAATTAATTAATGTATCATGTATGTTATGAATTTTTTAAAATAAACATAATTTTTGAATTTGGAATATCAAATATAGCTTAGGGTGATGTTTTGGTATTTTTCTGAAAAACTTCATTTTTTGATGAATAGTGAAACCACTAAGTGGTACTTAAAAAAACTGATTTTTCATTTCAATGAAACTTTACCACTTCTGTAATTTGATTTTCAGAAATCTGACATACATGGTTTTCATTATGAAATAAAATGTTGTTCAATGGGATTAAAATAATTTTTTGGTGAATAGCAACTTTTATGTTTTTTAATCGCGATTAGAGTTAAGTAGTGTGATTTAAGTTAAAAATGATATTATAATAAAATTAAAATAACTCAACACTTTTACTAACCCTATTTGATGAGTCTTGGCCGACCAATACAACCCATGGATCTATTTTTGGGACCCCATGGAGTAACTTGGGTAAGATAATGACATTAATGCCTTTTATTTAAAGTGAAAGTAAAAATGACACAGACATGTATTGTTTTACTAAAACAATTTTTACATGGAGTTATACAATTCAGATTTTTGACAATAAATAGTCATTGGAAAGATAAAAATATTTACTACATCATAGTATTTTTTTTATAATTTTTAGACATTAAATAAAATAAATTATTTTTGACATCATGATGATGCAGTGATTACCTCATTATATAACAATTTAAATAAAATGAAAAGATAATGTGAAATATAAGACCTACACTTGTCAAAAACCTATTGTATGGGTATATTTAGAACCCGTATCACCTTATCCTCGAATTATATCAATGTGGGACCTTTTAAATCCGAATCTGATTTCAAAATAAAGTAATATTTCTTTACTTTCCAAGAGTGCCCCTCCTCTCCTCTTATAAAAGGCCCCCACCTCTACCACCTTACGCTCAAATCTCAAGCCTTTGGGTCGGCCAACCCCTAACCATTTTTTCTCTCCACATCCCTCTATTACACCTAGAAGCCTCACTTTTGGCAGAAGTCTTAACAAAAAAGCCTTTGACCTCAAATCAAAAAGAGTTACAAGATTTTATGGTAATGTCTTCACTTGTGTTCTTTTGTTTTATTTTGCTTTTCCAACCCCCTAAACTCTTTTTATTCATTTATTTTGTAACAAATCCAGTATCTTAAATATACTAGGATGTTTTTATAATAAGTATTCGAGCTAAACATACACACACCTACATATAATGGTTAAAGAACATACTGTTTCTGTGGATGGTGAATTTCTGCCTCACGAAACGATGATTGTTCAATATTCTTTTAACACCCTCAAAGGTGGAAATTAAGATGTCACTATATTTATATATGATATATAATATGTTTATGTTTTACTTATGCTTCTTTAATTTTCATTTATGGCATACCTTTATGGTTTCCATTATGGTTAAACGCGATATCTTCATTCTAGGAAGTGCGGACTACCGCCACCTCAAAGTGATTTAATTCGTTAATACCATATGTGGTACATATAAAGGATAGATTTAATGATATTATATATGATACCATACTGTAATTATAATACTATTGTTTATCATTATGTTTTAATTCAATTAAATAAGAAATAAAAATGGAAGTAGCGTTCATGCGTACGTACGGCTTACCGTCTCCATGAACGGTGCATTTCATTTATTACTTCTAAATGTTATGTAATATTATAAATGCATGTATATAATGGATATATAAAATATATATGATATATAAATAATTAATATAATTATGGATATAATATATATTTTACCACATGAACAAATTGTAATTATAAACAGTTTATTTTTGACTCAAGTAGGAATGATCTACAAAATGGCCATTATGAACTTAAATAATTACATAGTGTTCATAGCATGGTATTAAGTGATATAAAAGAATAATGAACTTGAAAAATGTTCTTAATCAAGTAGAAATTAAATCAAGTTTATTATTCATGAGGTTAAAGAAGGATCGAGTCAAGTCGGACCCGAAGTAAGGGATCCTACCTCTCTCATTCTTTATAAGTACTCCCTTTTATGTCATTTCGTTTAAGCTCATCTTTCTTATGTTTGGGGATGTTATTTTGTATTCATAATTCTTTAATTTTTATGTTAATATTATGAGAGTCCCTATTTGATCTCATAAATCCATTTTGGGAAGTTTTAATTGGCGCCCTTAGTCTGCCGAAATTTCATAAGGGGCTTTTTATCTCACTTTGTGTTTTCGTGAGATTCATGCTACATTCACCAATATTTCCTTTTGAGTGGTGTATGTACTGTCCATTATTCATATATTTGTGTAACAAACATTCATTTATGAGTATTTACATCAATGTTTTATAGTCCTTCTTTCATGGGGTGTACATTTCGAATGTTACCCAAATTGATAAGGGAACCTTTCACCCTCCTCTTTTTAAAAGACTTCTTTTGTTATGTCTTTTAATTTTCATCTTATTATGTGGGGATATGTTATTACATATCCTTATTTACGTAAATTTTATGTCCAAGTGATGAGATACCCTTTATCTCTCTCATAAACTCTTTTTCTAAAATTTGATGTGACGCCGTTATGCTGTCAAGGGAACTTCTTAACCCAATTTCAATTTCTTTGGGTTCAACATGTAGTTATTGAATATGTCATCCTTTGAATTTGTGTGAGTGACCTTTGATTATTTTACACTTAATATCCACTTATATTGGGTGTATTTATATTTTTCACACATAGTTATGAGATTGGTTTATCCTTAATTTAAGGATACCTTCTTTCTAATGGATTTCATCTCATTTTACATTTCTATTGAAACTTCATTGTTTTTATGCACTAGTTCACTCTTATATGGTGTATATACTATCCTTTGGAATATTATATCATGAATCCCTTTATTCTCATGATATTATAAAATAATGATTAAATGTTATTCCTCAATTATTGTATTCAAGTGTCTCTCATTTTGTTAAAAAACCTTTAACTAAAATATCGTTTTAAATGTTTTAATGATTTATTCTTATAAATATTTCTCATTAATATCCATGTTTTCAAATTGGTTTTATGGATTTATTTATATGGATATTAATGGTTTAAAATGTTAAAAGCTTCAATGTGGTATGGGACACTTTTATTGAAAAATCTCTTTATTAAATGTTTTAAATGGTTTTGAAAATGATTTTTATAATAAATTCATTATTTCAATATCTTAAAATGTTATATTGCTATTGAAATGTGGGAAAGTTATCTTTCCTTTATGCTTATGTTATGTGCTATGATTATGGATCTCGGGAATTGTTATAATGACAGGTGGTTCTGTGATAAACTAAGGGCGGGTGAGCCCGATATAGCTCTCCAATGAATTGGGTAACATGAATGAGTTAAACGTTAAGGTTTCTCCGAAGAGATTTAGGGAATATACTATGATGGGTATTCCAAACGTAACCAAGAGGGTTACTAACTATGTAAGAATGTTATGAATGCCTCAAGTCACCTTTATGTCTTATTATTTCTATGATTTATTCATGATTTTATGAGGTATGTTAAAGTGCTTTTGTTTTATGGGTAACGTATGATTTCGTTCTTATGTAAATATGTACTCATTTTTCCTTTCCATACTTTTTATAACCCTTGCAGAGCTTTTTATGCTCATCCCATGTTTTTGAAATGTTTTTCACAGGTCAAGGGAATGGTACATGATATGATGATAGTGTCAAGGATGTGTCAAGAATGAATCCATGTTTTATTTTAAATATGTTTTCGTTGATGGGGAAAATGAATACTATCTTTTATTTAACCAATTTGTTTAAATGTGGAATGTAATGAAAGTTTTATGATCTAATTCTCTAAAACTCTAAACCTGAAAATATCCTTAATGTGTATTCTTAAAATATCTGAAGATTAAGTAATGTTTAAGGCTGGGGCCTTATAGAACATGCATTTTCAAGAAAAAAATAAGCTCTATCATATTCAAAAATTCCTTAACCTCTTAAGGATAAATATTGTCTTGGAATGCTAGTGGATTATAGAAAACAAACTATTTATCATGGTCATGATCACAAGATTCATCCCAATAAGGTTCCACTACAACATTCATAATGAAAATTAGTGATCCTACATTACCTAGTGCTTAGACAGCCTGCACCACTATATCAACAATATTCTCATCCACTAGAAGATTTTATCACTACAGTTCGCTAGTAGATTACTCCCTTGTCCTATGTAAAAATATTCTCAGGTTAAAGATACAACAAAACATAATAATACCTCACTAATGTTATCATAAAGAATGAGGAAATAATCAACTCAAACAATAGATACAAGAATATAAATTCAATTGAGAAGAAATTTATGATTTGGATTTCTTAAAACTCAGATCAATGTTATGTAAAAGACTATAATAAGAAAAAAAATATACTTAAAAGTCACATATACCAAACATCCATGGTGACTTATGGGTCTTTATGATTTGATCTCGGTAGTAACTTGCACAAAACATCCTCCTAAGTCCCATAAAGACATCCAATCCAATATACAAGCTTCATGGAAAGATTGTTAACCTACAATGTTGATACCACTTTTACTTGAACAATTATGGATACCTTCACACCCTAATCCCCAATCTTTCTCTAATATAGATAGAAGGGTGTTCCCATTCTCCAATCATTGGAGACTAGCACTTAACATCATACAACATCAAGTGAGAATGAATTTCCCATGAAAATGTAGGATATAAGAGATAAAATTTTTCATGTTCAACAATGCCATAGGGAGGAAGTACATGAATAAAATATATATAATATTACCCCTTAAAAATATAAAATTCCCAAAGGAACATATTACACAGGTGAAAACCTAAAACCAAATAAAAGTCTCAAAAAATCATTTAAAATAAGTGGGCAATAGATCTATATGTCAACGTCATCACTCCATAGTCCAAAGGATCATGAAAATCTACCACCTCCAAGGGGAATATTCCCTTTTCTTGGATGTGCATTAATAAAATCTAAGGTATGGTGTGATATATAAATCAAATAAGTTTCTCTCAAATTATTCTATAATCAATACCTTAACAATTAACCATTTATGTTTCCAGTTTAAATAAAACATGGAATGATATTAAATTTAAATATTTCAAACGAAAGCATTATTTCATACTCAATGGTTGGAAGATACGACAAAACATATTTCAAATAGTAATAATTTTTTTATGAAAACCCATTTATATAAATAAATATTCATTATTAAAATAGTATAAATAATCAATGGCATGTGTAATAAAATCATGTAAGAAATAACCATGAAAAGTGCCTCATGGTATGTTAGTTTATTAGTAATAGTATCAACATAATTAAAATTTATTAACACATCTCTAGAATTGTGTGAACCCTAAAATAATAACCCTATTTGGGGAGCCATTATTTTAAATTACACTACACAATGTTAAGGGAGCCACTATGGTAAAATAAAACGATATGGTTTCTGTTAGTGTTGTAATAAATTAATTAATCCATAAAATAAGAAGTTAATCATTTATAATCCATTAAAAATATATTTTACCACTTTCAATTTTCAACATATAGGTCTCATTTTAAAAAAAAATATATGGTTTTTATCTTTTCATTCCATTTAAAGGGGGTGTTTGGGGTTTGGGTCGGCGGTCACAGGGTCAAGTCACCAGACCTATTTTATTCTTGCATTTCCCATTTAAATTCATCTTTAAATTCATCTTACTTTATCAATATAAAAATCATGCCAATTTTTGGAACACTTTCCAAATAAATCCATCATTATTAAAAAATCCATCCCATAATTTTAGTTTTATTGATTGTTTTTTAATCAACTTGCCTATTACAAATAATAAATCATATCATGTCATATACATGTTTTGTTATCAATTACAATCTATTTCCAAATAAATTTATAATTATATTGTTTAAATTGATTGAAAAAATACTTATTGAACCACATAACTTTTAATTAACGAATCAAAAATCACAACACCTAAAATGGGGATGTTCAATGAAGAAGGAATGTGTGTAAGATCAAGGAGAACAACCTAAAAACATGATTAAAAAGAAGAGTATTGTTCCCTTAATTACATGATGATATATAATAATATATGGAGGATATGAATATAGATTCGTAGAAACCACATGATATGATATCGACTAACCCGAAGGAGATCAAACACGATAAAATCCACTTTGATCCAACAGTAAAAGTATTTAGAGGATTCAAAATCGCCTATTGAGATCATCCACCACCAAGGAATTTGAGTAAGGGTTAAATGGTGTTATTATGAATGTTAAATAGGGGGTTTAGGAATTTTAATAGTGTTTTGAGGCATTAAAAATATGTTCCCATTTTTTTTGGGAAGTGAAACATGTACCTAACAATGTTCCCATACTGTCGTGGGTGAACAGTTTCTCCTTGGTTGGTGAACCATTTGGCTAATAGTGCCCTAATAAAGTATATCCCTACTACCTAAAGAAACGATATTGTAATTTTCTAGTCACATTATTTTCATAAACTATTAATCCCTTGTATAGAACCATCAGAGGTTGAATGGTAAGATAGCCCAAACCTATTGGTTTTCCCTAATTATGATCGAACCATGCATTATACCAAAGCCTAAATAATTTTCCAAATTCTCACAGAATTACACCAAAAGACCTAACATATAGGATACTAAAAAAGGGTTAAATAATACTTGAAATAAGTTAACATGATTTTATATGTATTATTAAAAAATAAACCTTATTTTTTCATGGGGGTAGTGATTATCTTATCTCATCTCTACTTTTTTTATGTTGAAAATTTATTTTCATTCTTTTTTGTTTGATCCTCATAATTTTTCTACATCTTTGTTGTTAGATATAATATTTGGGTTTTGAAACTGTCTATGTAAATATATATCTTATTAATTTTAACATTTCTTCTCATTATTTTGAAAATATTATTCTTTTACCTTAATATACTTAGCGTATAATTCATCATCTTCATAAAAATTATAATACACATTAAGACAGATTGACCATGTCTCTGTTAGTTTTTTATTTCTTTAGATACATGATAATTTTTTCTGATTTAGCTTTTATAGTATTATGCTTCTTGATATAATAATTGTATGTCACATCATTAACAACATACTCTTCTTTCTCAATATCCATCATTTTATCTTGTATGCCATGTTTCTTCTTATATATATTATTTAATTTAATTTATCACAAATAAAATTATTTTTAACTATTAGTACCCACTTAATCTAGGCCCTTTTTTACCCATAATAACCACTAATTGATGAATTGGATCATTTATCAACCTAGAAGATTATATTTAATTCATAATATGATTCACTAAATGATTCATATTTTCATTTATTTATCATCAAATAGATTATGCTAAATCACGTATTCTTATTTTCATGACTTCTCATTATCATTATCTGATTTGGATTCTTCAACCTACTTTTATAAAAAATACATCTTAATATTACTAATATTATTAAAATTAAAAAATCCATTTCCAGTATAAAATTTTATATTCCATTTATTTTTTAAAAATTTGTTTTATACAAGGTAAATAAGTTGGTTAATGTCTTATTAGTCCTCAGTATTTGAGCCTGCAGATATTAATGCCACTTATTATATATATTTTTCTTTACAGCATATAATAAAAAGATATTTCTTAAGTTTTTTTAATTCAAGTGCCTTTCAAACAACATAAGATATAATTATATTATACTGATAATAAAATCACAAGTTATTTCATTCTTTCAGGGATAATATTTTTAAATTAATCCAATATAATAAATTTCTCAATAGTTTTATTGCATTGATGGAATCCTTTCGTATATCTATATACCTCTAGATTCTTCTCATAATTCCATTTACCCATGTGAAATAACATACAATATCTTTATCATTTTGTTTTTAATATCATTAAATTGGACCACATGAAATGTTTATTTACTTTTTTTACATTGAAATTACCTTCACAACTTCTTTATTATGTTTCCCAAGATTCCGTGGATGTACACAAGTATGTTTTTTTTGTAAACCTTATGTAATATAGATATTATGATGTTATTTTGAAACATTATTTCCAAATCTAGATTCCACATGTCTTCTTGATTAAAATACTCACCATTATAAATGGGCTCAAAAACAAATATTACAGTATCTCTTACATATATTATATCTAATAAAATATAATGTACCATCATTTTCCTCTATATTTTATAATTTTTCTCATAGAATGAAGGATTTCCATGGATATTGATAGAGTTTGGACTCACATTCCCTCAAAATCGTCACTTGGATCATTAGAGGTAAAATCCCTATGATATGTCTCATTAGAGTAGAGAGAGGGGGAGGGGTAAATTAGTGATCTCTTTCCTTTTACATATTATTCACTTTGTAACCCATACTTTTTAGCCTATTAATGTACTTAGTCCACTCAATGATTTATCATAGACTCAACTTCACATGTAGTAATAAATAAATAGATTAGTACTTAATAATTACATGATTCAGTTAAAAGGAATCATACATTCATGTTTGTTATTTCTCCAATATAGATCTTCCATTATCTTCAATCATCATGCCACAAGATAATTTTCATTGTCCTCTCTATAAATCCACTATTGATTCTATTTGGTTTCCCACAATCTTGGTTGGTTATTCCCACAATAACACATTATCATATTTAATGGTGATTGAACACTGTTAGAAAGATATTCTTCTTCTACATGGGAAATTATACACCACATAAATGTATGATCTCCCTCCACAAGTATACAAGATATGGTTTTCATGAGTACTCCTTTTGGAACATCATAATTAGTTATAGTCTCAAGACTCTTCCTAGACTAAGAGTGCTTTGGATCTTTCTCAGCTTCATGAACACATAGGTGGAATATAGATATTATAATTCTTTAATGCAAAGTGAATTAACCTCCTTCTATATTTATGATATATATATGAATCAGGTTTTCAGAACACTCTTGGATAGTTTATGAAAGTTATCTCAATAATCATTGAAAATCATCATCTAATTTTCATACATATTTATTTATATAAATAATATTACTCAAACCCAGTTTCCAATCATATTTATAAACTCTATGTTTTTAAAAATAATTTTCATATTATTTTTTTTAAATTGGTTGATATATTTCCTTATTTATTCTTCAAATTAATTTTTATTTCACTCATATTTTAAATATCATGAAATCTATGTATTCAATTTTATGCGATAAATGAATATCCATGTCTTTAGTAACTCTTAAAATCTATTAGCTTCAAAGTCATCCAAAGTCACTATATGCATCACCTCATGCATCTATGACACATGGATCTTCCAATTTTAAGAATTTTGGATTGTTAAAATCTTACGGAACATGTAAGGTGATAACCACTAACATCATTATATAACACTTTCATGAACTCCATAAATATTAAATATTATCATCAATGTTAACATTGGATATATTGGAGGATTCTCTTATGTGGATAACATCAAAAAAACATCAATATTTGGTTATACTATAACATTAATTTATGCAGAAACATTCACAAACACAACAACATTCACTTATATGAAACCATTCTTATAAAAAACATTATTCTACATAGATTCACCTTTGTCACAATAATTTACTACATGAATTTTGATTTTATATTTACAGGAATATTAAGATACCCAAATTCGACTACACTTGACGTACATGTACATTGTATAATTGACTACACTATAATTTCATCTATGTGAACCTATTTATATGCCATGAATATCTCATTTGAAAATAAATAATTCTAGACATTACTCAAACATTATCAAATCCTCATAAGAAAAATTATATTCCATCTCATTCCCTTTAATATTTTCCAATAATGTTGTAGATGATTCTCTTTTTTTCTTCATCATATATCTTGGATTCCATTTTATGTTAGCAAAATTATCATCATAATTAATTAATTTCAATTATTCTGAGTCATATATCATTGTAGTGTCTCAATTATAGTATGGATTGTCATAGATGATATACCAAGAATCAAATATATAACTTCTCACGAATCCACAAAAATCCTCCAAGAATCATTATCATTACACTAACATCATATTGGACCATCAACAAAAAATACAGTACTCAATTAGGAACAACAATGGATAAAGGGAAAAATAGCCACACAAAAAATCCTATTTTTAGTTTGTAATATATTTTATTTTAAAAATTTTATATAATCTATTCATGATGATAAAAATAATAGGTATTTAATTTCACATTTACTAATACGGTCCTTATGTATTGAACATTTAATGGATTAATGATAATGAACAAATATAATTAAAATGATGGATTACTATTGATGAAAATATATTTCGTAAAATATAATAATAATTATAAATTGCTATATATATGAAATTAAAATTCCTTCTATTTTCAATATGATTCCAATGTACAATGATATCATATTGAAAATACTAGGTACACCTGGTCTATTATTTTATGAAAGATCTTATAATCCACAAATGACTAAAATCACATTAAATATATCTATTATATTTTTCTATTTTTTAATATATATTATTTTATAAAAAAATTTAATTATAATTTTTTTATTTTAAAACTCTAATACAGTATTGATATATGGGATAAATCCTGATCATAAAATGAGATAAATTTTTTAAGGGGTGAATTTTAAGCTACACAGGGCTGTGGTCCCACAAGAGAATTTAGTGAGATATTCACTGGGGGATCAGGGTATGAATCTAATTTGTGTTTCCCATCATACCCATTATAATATAATTTTCCTCATAGTTCTTGACTTAACATGTTACAAGGAACACTCTTGTGTTCACCTTTTATGTGATGATCTAAATAACTGGTGTTGTAATCTTATAATTATTCAGATATGTTTAATGATCACTCAATCCATATGTAATGACTACCGTCTTATCGAATGAAGGAAAATATAGATGAAAAGATAAAAAAATTAATTGTTTCACCAACACTGGGGTATATCTAAGGATCACACACTAATGCAATTTGGATTTTCCAATATCCACTAATCTTTGTAAATCCTATGGATTTAATTGTTTGGATATCATTATTTCACTCCATTATCAATACCTTTACAATATTTAGGGTTTAGATAAATACCACCCAAAGGTCACTCTTTTTTATTCTCCCTTTCTCCTTAAATTAGTAGTACACTATATTTAGAACATAGGTCAATTCATGACATCATTGTCTTATTGATGATGTACTAATTAGTTCTCGTTTATATTGACACTTCAATTTTACAAACTAGTTATGATGATCACAATTTATGGGACATAAAATTTCCTATTTTACTAGTATTCAAGGACTACCTAAATTCATTGGAAAGGTATTCAATGAGTTCCAACCAGATTATTTTTCATGAAACATAACACTATCTTGAAAATCCCAATTTTCGTTATGTCAGGAAAATCACCACTTTTGAGAAACATTCACCATGTCACGAATCTCCTAAAATTCATGAGAATTTAAGGATCATGATAATCATGCTTATTTTTAGTAGACAAAAGTCCTTTATTTATAGAATAGATGTTATTATGAATATATTTTATAAGAAAATAATTCACATATCTCTTTTTGGAATCTAGAGCCATTAAGTCTTCAATGAGTCATGCTTTTCAAATGAGGGGGTAACATCCTATTAATATATGTTTACCACCATTAATGAATCAATTTTTATTTACATGACACTATTGTGAATATCTTCATTATTTTAACATAAATACCATTCTACAGGAATATTCTTAGAATATAATTCATTTTTCGTATGGTTCCACTAAATGAGTCATCTTCGAATAACTCTTTTCCATTATTTTGACTTACCAAATTCTTGAAACATTCATTCACGAATCACAAATATTTCATGAAAAAAAAATCATTCTTGAATTTCATGACTTTTCCATATTTTGATGAGGGATCATCAAAACATTATTTCAATAGATGATCTTGAAATTTAATGAATGTTTTTTACTTGAGTGAAACAATTTATTTTGGAATATCTCTATGATATGGATTGGAATCACATTGTTTATGAAACTTCTAATTTGTACGAGAATTATTCATTTGGTGTATTTTCATATGCTAAACTCATATATACACTCATACAAAAATTGACTCATTTCATCATGAATTCATATTGGAATTCTTGTATTTTTAACATCTATAAGATATTTTAATAATGAATCCATATCAGAGTAATATATTTTATTCTATAGATAATACCCTTTACTCAGTATGATCATCATCGATATTATGGGATCACACATTACTATATGTAATCCAAAACTATATAATTTTCTAAAATACCATTATATTAGGAAAATGTCCATATAGTGAACAGTAAATCCAATATTTTCTTCCATACTATATCAATGGAAAAACTAAATCCAAAACACCAATAAACTAGGATTGACAGTGATGGGTTTGAAAATAAATCCATCACACAACACATGTAAATAGTGATTCATTTTCTTGGCCTTTAATATCTATCATTTTATTTTTTAGGAACACCTAAATGAATCATTTTCCTCTATCTCTATGCCACCTAATAAACCATTTTTGATAGAAACTATACATGGATAATAATAAAAATTATTGATTATTGTTGGATATTGATGTAGATTATTTCAAAATCTCTAGTAAATAAAGAGACCACTTTTTCATCCCTAATGGGAATATTTTTCCCCAAGAAATCATTCCCCGGTATATCTTCATTGATCTAACATCTTCAGCATAATCATATTTTTATCCTTCACTTCCTACTACAATTATGTTGGTACATGATAAAATAATGACATATCTATGATCTTTTTTACACCTGGTAGATGTTTTATATTGATTCATGATCCTTTCTTCTCCCCCTTTGACATCGAATCCAATATTTAATTATAACCATTCGAACCATAAATAGAATTCTATGAAAAAATCAAACCTTGGGAAATAAATAAATAATATTTATAATTATATCATCCTCCCCCTATTTTCTTGATGTATAACAACCTATGGTTATATAATTTCTATACCATTTAGACCGTGTATTAAATAATTGAACTCTTTCTCTCTCTCTTATCAATGAAGTGAATATGATTATTTATACTTCTCCCCTTTTCATTGTCATACTTGTATATAGTAAGAATATATAATTATCACCTTGTGATTTGATACTCTTCAACATGTTAGGGCCACTAGTTAGACCATTAAATTCTCCTCTTCTCCTACATAATTCCTTGGCATGTGACTTCCAGTTTGAGAAATATCACCGACTCAAAAAAAAAATTCATGGTAGATGTATTAATAATTATTTTTAGATGTTGGACTTACCACATTAAAAATATCCATAAAAACCTATAATACTGGTGAGTAGATGCTTAGTGTAGGGAATAAAATATATATATAATAACACTATCACTATCCATTACACATACTTACTTCTATAAATCTAAATTAGGTATATAAATTTAGTTTCATTCAAGGAATTTCTCCATATTTCTTCATTAACATTAGACACCATGTTGATACCAGTTGTAGAAACTAAACCCAACTAGCATAGATCTCATTATAATGGATGATATACTTTTTTGAATCACTCTCAATACGAAATGTTAAAATTCTGAATCGTTTGTTAGATATCTATGTCAATTTTTTAACTGTAATTGATAAATGATTGCATCTCTCATCCACATTGTTCCATTCTGTGTTTTATGGGGATATCATCTCTCATATTTGCATCACAAAAATCCCCTTACATTGAATTTTTTTTCATCAAATATAGTATTCAGATTTTTTTGGTGATTCATCCATGCATAAAAACCTCTCATATCATGAGAAAGTCAAATGATATCACATGTTTGATCAAGATCAAATATTACATGAGGGATCAAAGGAATATGGTAATTACTTGTCACAATTTTATTTTAACGATTTCTGTATTCATTTCTTTATAATAATGGGTAGCACATATAAAGAATATCCCATTTATATCAAACCTTGAATAGTTTCAGGTCTGTTGATATTATGTTGTTACATATTTCATTCTATATTTTATCCCTTGGTATTTTAGAAAATCATTCATGTTATGTCCCAAGATTTTATTGTAGTAGCACTTAGTAACAACCTTTATCCACGAGTTATCTCTTTCTTATCCAAAAATATTTTCCTGCTTACATGCTGACTTTAAATTTCTATATTTTTTGACACTGCATATTGATGATCCCATGTAAGGGATCTTATTTTTCACATTTTTTCATCCTTTCATTATGATCATTGATCTTCCCATAAATATACTATAATTGGGTATTCATCTATTTTATAATTTTTAATATTTGTTTTTCAAATTTAAACATTTATTCCTGTTGATTATTGAGAGGGATTATGTTGGGTTTTATCTCCATCTTTGTGACCATTTTCTTTTCCACCTATTCCGTAATTTCTTTAACTAAGTCAATTTGAATATTAATATTTTTTCAAATCTTCATAATTCCATCATTCTAGGTCACCTTAAATTCCCTTTTCCATTGGTTATCATCCAACAAATCTTTTATGTGTTCAACCAATTCATCATTATTATCCCTCGTATTTTAAAGCTCCTTTGAGTTACGTCTCATTTATTTGGAATTAAACTTACACTCATTCCATTTAGTATTCACATCCTCCAACTACTTAGTCATATTATCATTATTCTCCTCTTCATTTTTATTGAGGTCAGTCAATAATTTATTAATGATTTTTATTTTATTGACCTCAATTTTTAGTACTTCAAAATGGTTCCCCTGAGACTCATTCTTCTTTCTCGATATTATGATTTCATTTTTCATCCCCATACCATGATTCAATGATATGTAATATTCCACCATTGGATCTATTAAAATATGATCATAGTTAGTACTTCCAAAATAACATGGAATTTCACGATCCTTAGGTAGTCTTACAAAATTATTGTATAAGAATGTAGACACACAAATAGATACAACTATACCTTTTGTTTTTTAAATGTTGGGATACTTTACCTCAATCACACACTTCTCAAAGAATGATTCATTATAGTAATTTTATATGGATTTTTTCTTCTTCAGATTATTTCCCATTTCAATATCATACAAAGAAAATAGATTTCTACTCATAAAACTAATCATATTAATTAAAAAAATCCAATAAGAGAAAGATTTCCTTTGATACTAGTTGTTCGACCCACAAGGTAATTTAATGAGAGATTCTTTGAGGGGGTGGTTGTGGAATCTATGTATAAAAATAGGTTTTGTTTCCCTATATACTAGTGAAACTCTCACAACCATCATTAATATCGACCTCTAATATTTGAAGAGCCACACTTGTTTTCACATATAAAGTAATTGTGTAATTAACTATTGAGATTAAATTATCATTTTTCATATAATATCAATGTTTTCTCAATCCACATGAACTAACTATTTTCCTACAAAATATTAGAAAATAAAGCTCCCAATACATAATAACTTTACATAGTTCCCCAGCACTGGGCTATGTTTAATGAGAATTGACTGGTATTATATCATTGTGTAAAATGACACTAATTTTCACTAGTCCTGAGGGAACAATGTGTTGTATATGGTCACCATTATATATGTTCACTACTTTTATATGATTTATTGTTTGGAGCACTTACACTAAAGGATCACGTAATTTATCCACTCCCTTTACTCACAACTTCAGAAAGATGATCTCTTTGGCACACAAGAGAATTCATTACTTCAGTATCTTATTGATGTTTCCCTGATTAAGACTCATTGTTCTTTAAGCTAATCATTAAAAAAAATATTTGTGAACATATACATTGTATCATCTTCTATTTCCATAATGAATTTGTCATTGAGGAATAACAATATCCTTTTTAATGATATTTAATGAGTGATAATCACATTCTATGATATGAAACAAAACACTTTCACTAAACTCATAACATTCATGAAGCATTCACCATGTCATGAAACACAACACTTTCATGGAAAATTAATTGAGCTATGAAACACTAAAAAATAACAATATGTGTATACTTTCATGAATCACACATTTATTGAATATGAAAAATTCATTTCTTCATTGAGTTTATATTCTTATGAATTCTTCGTGTATGAAATACATTCGTATAACTCCTTCATGAATTGAGATCCTTTAGATCATCAATGATTTAGGGTTTTTTATATGTGGGATAGAGCCCTATTTAATTACAAATAAAAACCCATTAGAAACATTATCCTTGACCATTTCACTATCATAATACACTTTATTTTTTTTATGTAACTCACAATCATCATGAAACTTCATGGCACAACATCTGTTCACTTACAGTTCTGAGCAATATGAAATATTCTCATATATTTTTATCATCATGAAATATACCTCATTATTGAAACTTATTTTCATGAACAACCAATATTTTACAAAATATTCAATATTACATGAATTTCATGCCTTTTCCATATTTTGATGGGATAACCTCAAAACAACATTTTCATGAAAACATCGTGAAACATTATGAAACATTTAAAATCATTTGAAATGATTTTCATTTCCATACTTTACAATAATGTATTTTATTTTATGAAATCATAATAATTTATATTTTCATGAGTCTTCTCTATTTAATTCATTTTATTGTGATAAATTATTATATGCACTCAAATAGTTCCAGGCCCCTTTATAAATAAATATTTCAATGACTATATTTTTTTGGAACATATCCAAAAACATTACATAATGCATCACTCTATATGTTTCCCTATTTAATACATTTCTTTTATAAACAATAGAATAAAAAAAATTATTATAAATAAATATGAAATATGAATCATAATTTTTGATACATTGAAATGTAATTTTAATATTAAAATAGTTCATCGTTATATTTTATAATTATAATTAAAAGATCAATTATATAATTTTATAATTTTAATTTGACTGAATTAAATTCATTTATTGATATATTATAAAAAATACTCTTAGTATACTTTATTGTATTTCATTGAATTTTTCAATTTTTAGGTGAATTGTGAAACACCATTTTAACCAACAGTCTAATGTAATAATTATATAATAAAGAATTAAAATTTGATATCTCTTTTAATTGATGAATTATGTTTTTAAGGTGTAAAAATATAAATTTTTAAATAAAAATATTTTATTTACAAAACATATGTGTATAATTTTATGATATTAAGGAATATATCCAATAAAAACTCATTCGAGTTTTTATTTTAATTAAATATTAATTTAAAAAAAATGGTTTTGTATTTCCATGAAAGGAACATAATTTTTTTCTTTTATAATAACCCATTTTATATATTAAAACTAAAATAAAATGATAATGAAATTTTACTTATAAAAATAAAACCTAAAAATACAAATTTTGTAAAAGTGATTTTTACTTGTTTTATGCTATGATGACAAAATTATGCATTCATAGACATATTAATTTTTATGATAAAATAGATTATATATTTGGTATAATTAGGAATAAATTATTTATGGTTGTTCAGTGAATTTATAGTCATAAATATAAATTAATTATAATAAATTTAAATTACCTCATTAAAAACCTAATTTTTTTAATTAATTATCACGAGGTAAAGGAAAACAAAAAATGAGTAAAACATGTCCAAAAATACGTGGATGTGATCGGATAAACCATGGATATTCTAATATTTATTATTTTCATATTTTAATCCCAATAATAATGGAATTTTACTATAATATCTTTGCGATATAATGGCTATTTATAAAAATGCATTTTCATTCACATATAAAAAATAATCACTCCGACCACACATCTCAAAAAATTTCAAAATTATATCTCTACAAACACCCTTACACAATGTATCATCATCCCATAACAAATTTCCAAGAATAATTTTTCATATATTAATTTTTCATTCTAAAATACCAAGCTACAGGTCCTTAAGGATTCACAAAAGGGAGAACTTCTAATGGTAGAGATATTTCCCTCAACAAATATTTCCCAGTTATTTTATTCATATACCCCTCTATTACAATATATCCATGAAAGTATTATGACATATAAATTATGAATATTATTAAATTTTACTATATTAAGGTAATATTTATTTTATACCATCTCCTGAGATCATTTTGAAAAATAAAAATGACATCATGCATTTTTTATGACTACAATATTATATATTTTGATATTATTATGTAAACATCATAAATACTTAGAACATGCATACTATTATATCAATGAATGTTTTTAAAGTTTAGAGCATTGTATAAAAAGATCCATCCAAAGAATCTCCATTTGATTATTCCTTAAAAACATGATTAGAAACTATTTTAAGATATTCCAATATTATTCCTCTATCAGGTGAATTTCATCAGAACTATATTTTAATTGTGTTCATTAGCCATCCATTTTCTGATGATGTTTATACAAAAAAATTCATCTAATAATCTTATAGAACAAACTACCTTATAAATATGTACAAGTCATCCAAATGGATTAATGTTATCAGATAGACTTTATCTAAAAACATTATCCAACTAGACATCATTTCATTACATTCTTCAACATCCTCCCTTTGATCTCCGTCAATTTTTCTTTTTTTTTCCAATAATCACAAATATCTAAAATAAAAATCAAACTCAGCCAAAAAATTTACCCATTGAATTTTTTGATAACACATTCTCTTAACATCATAATATTAATTTTTTTCTTATAAAATAATTGCTCTAAATTTCTATTAATATGCTTGGATCATGATATCATTCATAAAATGTGATGTTTGAAACTTATATAACTCTAGAAAACCCATGTTTTTAAAATTGACTCATCAAATTCAATGGTGTATTAGACACACAATACCAATCATAGAAGAAAATGTTACAACCTAATAATTTACTATATATATCTTTTAAAAAAATCTATCTCTTTGAAAGCATACAATGCATGCAACACTAAGTTTAAAAAAATATGATACTCTATTAAAATATTATTATATAAACAATACTATTATAAACTAGACATTAGGATGTAAATTAAGAATAATAGAAAATAAATTATAAAAATTAACTGGTTAACATATGTACAAAAAAAATCAATACATATATTTTCATTAAAAATAAAATAAGTATCATTTGAAATAAAAAACAAATGTTTTCTTCAAAACTATCCTTTTCTAAAAGTCTATTTAGTCTCACATTTTATGACTAATTTAAAAGTAATTTCTTAAAATTATAGAAGATTTATTTGAAAAAATAAAAATATTTTTTTGATCTGTATATATCAAAATTCTATTTGTGTGATTTCAATATAATATTTGAGAAGATAATTTTTTTAATGGATAGTGAAAATACTAATTCTTAATGAAAAATTTGTTTTTGATTAAATTATTTAAAAACATAAATTATATTAAAATTGTTTTTAAATAGAGAATAGATAAATTATATTAAAATTAATCAATTTTTTTCATTTTAATATAATTAAAATTAAATTATGATATAAAACCATTTTGATATTTTAAATGTTTTTCTTTGGAAAACATGTTTTTTCACTCGTTTATTTGTATAAATTTAAATAGAATTCTACCCTTTATGTGGATTCAATTTGGAAGAATTGATTCTATATTTGGAATCATTAAAATTTATATTATCTAACATGTTTATCCTAATTTTTGACTATAATGAATAGTACATACATTACAAATTTATTAAAATTGTTTAAGTAAAAATAAGTTTATATGTTGATAAACATGGAATATAAGGGTTAAAATGACCTATAACTATTATTAAACACATTATATGGTCATATTACATCATTATAACCAAAAAAAATTCAATAATGACCAATTTATATGAATTTGGAATAAGACAAATATGGGTATCACTTTTCCTTTTCAAAAATTCCATGTGCGTCCTCCCCAAACTAATAAATGGCCACCACTCTCCACTTCTCTTCACACTTTGAAAAACATTTCGCTCATAAAATTACTACCAAAATACCTTAAGTAATCCTATAAAAAATCCTATAGTTATTTTTATCATAAATAAAATCTAGGATTTCTTTAATTATAAATGTATAAGTTCTCTCCAAAGAAGAATTGAACTTTTTAAAGTGCATATTTATTTTATTTATTATTCCACCAGATTATAATAATATTAAATAATTATAAAAAATTAAATAATTTGTATACCAAATACATAGATATCATTATTTTAATGAAATGGCTTATATCCACCTCAACTTCCATCAAATGGGAAACAAAATTGGTGGTAATGTGTACGGATTACTACCGCCTCACAAAACAATGTATTTCATTTTCCATCATCAGCTTTCAAGACATGATATAATGATGTATTTAACTTATTTATATAATATTTAGGACATTAATATACTTCTAGGAATATATAATCACATCATTCTTCTTACCTTCTAATCAATTAAGAAACAATAATGTCTCTCACGTGTATGACAAACTACCACCTCTTGAACTTATGTGATGTGTTTTTTTTCATTTAAGTTTTATATTGATGGTAATAAGGATATAATATATGAATATATATGATATTTAAAACAGAATTATACCTCTTTAGTTATGATATATCATATATATTATTACATTCCATTCTATCTAAAATTTACTAGGTTGCTCGTGTGTACAATGTAGTATAGCCTCATGAAGCGATGTTATTCACTTTGCACTTACTCTTTTCATTAAAGAAAATATAAATAAATTTAAAAGATATATGTTATATATAAAATTGAACAATTACAATATATATTTGATATATTATTTAACTTCCATTCATTCAATCAATTGTAAATATGGAAAACATTCTCATGTTTATGTACGACCTATCACCTCCCAAAACGCTGTAATCCATTATTTGTCTATATAATTTATTAACTAATTTAAATACTTATATAATGAATATATATAAAATTTATATCATGTATAAAATTATTTTTATGATGTGACCCCTATCATTTTAAAAGGAATGAAATTACTGAAACAAAATTGCGATGAAAAACATGTCAATTATCACCCGAAATGGTGATATTCACAATGAATTATTATTAAATGTAAGATAAAATTCTATATTGAAATCATATATTGTATGATATATTTGAGTGTTATTTTATAATATCATTAATATAGTCCTATATTTATTAAACATGAGGTATGAACATGTACAAATTATATCATAACTAAAGTAAGGGTTTTCAAGTCTCACATTTTCATCAATCAGACATACACCATATTAAAAAATTATTCATTTTTGTGGTGTAAATACTACCCCTTTTTATATTTTATATATTACATATATTTATATTATTTTTTAAATGTTTAATTAGATGTTATTTATTTCATAAGTCTTATGATTCACATCTTTCCAAAGTGGTAAGGGTTTATTTCACTATCTCATCATTATTCAAGATTTCATTATTTTTGTATCCCATTGGAGAATTATTTTATATTTATATATAAAACCCAATATATTTTCTTCTCCTTTTATTTTTCATGAATTATTTCAAGTAAAAATACTATTTTCCTCTCTATTTTTTCTAAAAATAAATAACAAAATGATTTTAATAAAATTTCACTTTATTTCTCTTTTTGGTTGAAAAAAAAATTTCACCATAAGCAATACTTTCTAAAAAAATATTAAATCATATTTTATAATTCACTATGAATGTCTTTTATTGAAACCATATTTATTATTATCTAGATGTTTTATGATCATTTTGACTAGGGATGTATAATTTTATTACCATTCAATATATTATATTTAATGGTTGAGGATTATGTTTATTAATTAGGATAATTATTAACATTTATAATGTTAGTTTTTCAATATTAATTTTTATTTTGACTTTTTTTACACCTTTAACATATGGAATTAATTGGCCTTATTATGTGATGGGTGGAACCCAAAATTAAAAATCCCTTTAATCAATCATTAGTTCTCATGGAAAAAATATGTTGGCCAAAGTATATGGGATTTTATGAATAAATTTAAATTTTCTTCTGAGAGGTCTTCATATTATGTCTCATATGTCCTATATTATGCATTAACTAATTATGATATTACAAATTTATGTCCATTTATTTATACATTTAGTTTTTAAATACCTGGAAAAGTTTCCAAGATCATGTGATATGTGGATGGAATTATATCATAATTATTTATCATTTCCATACAATACTCAACTAATTGATTAAATGTAATATGTTTTATTTATTTTCCTAAAAATAATGACCATTTTTTCTTAATTCATATCTCATGTTGTACTCATACCATTACTGGTCATTTTATCTCACCTCTTTATATGTTTTATTTTCCAAATGTTACCAGGATGTGTTTTATGATTGATATACGATGACGGGCTAAGGGGAAATATGACTTTCTCCAAGAAGACATTTTTTATATTTTATGTTTACAATTTTATTGTGAATTTATATTATATACTATTTTTAATAGATTACTAAAAAATGTGGTCCTTCATAATGTGATTCCATGTATCATATACCAATGTTAATATAAGAACAACCAACTATGGGATAATAGGGTTCGTACAATTATAGTTGGTATCAAAGGAAGTTTAGTATTAACCATGGGGGATAGATTTTGAAAATATTGGATTATAGAATATAACAATATGAGTAACTTTAATAATAAGTTTAATTTTAGGTTAATAACCAAAAGTTTGGTTAAGGACTTGGTTTCCTAAAAATACATAACTATATAGATATTAGAAGTGGATGTGGTTCTGAATAGATGGATTTATGGGTAATAACTCTTGACAAGGATCTTTGGGATTGACTTAAGCATTACCTGGTAAATGAAAATATGCCTTACTATGTACCTAGTTTGACACTCCTTGGGAATATTCTTAGGATAATTAAAATTTTCATTCCAAACCAATATGAATGATTTAGAATTTTTTAATGATTTTATATCTTTCTTAAAAACCTTGTTTATGATTATAGATTAGTTATGAATAAAATTTTCAATCTATGTTATGAATTACATTATTATTTGGATAATTTTTTTGATATTTTTCTGACCAAATATAGTGTTTTTCATTGTTTTGAAATGTAACTTAGTGGAAAAAATGAAAACCAAAACAATGAACATACTCCAAGATAGTATTTCCATACTAGGAAAGATAACGAAGATAGATGTAAAGACATAGAAATTTAAAGGAATTTTTTTCTTAATTCTTTGGAATTTTATGAGTTCGCAATTTCTAACGGATCCTGATACCGAGGCCTGGTGTGCCTGGAATCAATTTCTGAAGTTTTGTTCAGGTAAGTTCAGAAAATGTACTTGCGGGTTTTTCTATCTTTTGAACTGGTTCTCGGAATTGAAATTTGAGGACACTGATAAACTCACAACACCTTTATTCTCTTTTGGGGACCTTTCCCGCAGCTGCATTTTATGCAGGATATAAGTTAATTTTATTGTGAATTTTATTAAACTAAATAAAATTTATGTTTTATATAAATTTTATTTTTGTTGGTGGTTTTTATTTCCAAAGGGAGGTTAGTGGTGGATCCCACACCCACGTAACCTCCCATCAGAGTATAATATGTGGTGGGGCCCACAAGAGCACCTAACCCCCATTTAACACCCTTAAACCTTTGGGCTTCAATTTAATATGACAACTCCCCATTAACTCTCCTCTTTAATTGTGACATTACACCTCCTTATCACTCCCATAAATTTTTCCAACACTTTTTAATTAATTAACTGAACTCTTCAATTAATTAATTATAGTGTTGGAATTTTTTGAAATTCATGCGTGAATAAAATAACAGCCTTAGATATTATGTTTGTTTTGCACTCGTTTTTTTGGGAGAACATTCAGAAAGCTCTGGAGAAATTGAAGAATAGTGTTCCACTCTCAATGAAGAACAACGTTCTTCAATGAAGAATATCTCCGACGAAGAATGTGAAGGAATTCTCTGATGACGCATCCCCTTCAGACGACACTGTTCTCTGCGACGCCATCTTCCGTGACACTCGACTACTAAGGCGCTTGTCTTCTGTAGACCATCAATGTGCGACATAAATTATGAGGTAGGGGGTTTGAATTATTTTAAGTGATTAAATTGTACTTTCTTCTTCATTGAAAACCATGGATTGTCTCCGACCTTATGTTATCGCCTATCATAGAGGGTGCATGATGAACAAACACGGCCTAACGACACTCCGATGGTTCTTGACTATTTTGGCGGCAGCAATCTGAAGTGATGGTGACCGGAGGAAGAGGCGGTCATGTGCCAACACCATAGAGAAGAACCACATCCCGCAACGGTCGGCCACTCGGTCGAAGAAGAACTGGCGGGCCAAAGCCGGTAAGGCCGAGGAAACTGCGGCGCCATGTGGTCGCCACACTATGGAAGAACCGCAACCCACAATCTGGAGGCCGCTCTTCCAAATAAGAACCGTCCAGCCCTAGATGGCCGGATAGGGAGACTGTAGTGCCACAATGGCGCCGCGCTGTCGAGGACCGTGGCCCATGCTCTGCGTGCCGCTTCGGTGATGAAATGACCAGCCGCTTACCGACCGGGTTGAAGGACGTGGTGCCAACTAGCGCTGTGTGCAGAGGACAGGTGCCTGCCCGAGTGGGCCGCTCACGCCGGTGAAGACCGGCTAGCTGGATAGGAGGGTAAGCACTGCTCGGCGACACCATTTCAGAAGACCGGGGGCTGCGCCCCCCGATCCTCTCGGCCAGCTGGCAGAGCCGCAGCCAGCCGGGCCAGGCCGCACCCAACCAGGATGGGCCGCACCCATCTGGGTCGGGCCGCACCCCACTGGGCCTGGCCACACCCCACCGGTCCAGGACAAGCCAGACTGGGCCGGGCCTACCTCCTAGACGGGTCGGACCCGCCAAGCTAGGACGGGTCGACCCGCCAGCCCACCAGGCATGACGGGCCGGGCCCGTTTCTCTTAAATGTGAATTACTTCATGACCGTGTGTCTGACCGATGCGCCGTCTATGGCCCTGGGACCCTTGAGATGAGCTAGACCTTTTGAGATACTCTACTTGAGGTTCGGACATATTTGGAGTACGTCCGGGTTGGTTTTATCCTAAAAACCAACCGGGCCCCTGTAAAGGAAATGCCAATAACTCTCAGACCGGGCGTCTGATTGAAGAGATGTATGTTGCATTGAGACCAATATGACATGGTGGTCCTTGAGATACTTCCATGTGAGAATTCGTGACAATTATAGTATCGACCAGTAGCTCATAGTGTGGATCCACCCGGAGACGAGCAGACAGAGTGAAGAGACCCTGTAGCTATAGACCTGATGACTGCTTGACTAATTCGACTCGGAGTGATTCGACTAGCCGAGTGGACAGAGCTCCTATTTTGGTAGCATACCCATGGAGGACGGAGCAGTGGTTTTCCAAAAGTCCTACGGTACTCGATAGTAGGAGTACCTATGATGACTATTAGGGGGAGCTCCATGTTTGGTTGCATAACTACAGCGGAGGAGCCCCCGGTATTGTAGCAAACCCACGGTACTCGATAGGAGGCATACCTCTGCAGTCTAAGGTCAGTGAGTAGCTCCTTGGAGTCACGACATGGCTACTGTACTCAACAGAGGAGAATTTCTCTAGCAGCTATATTTCGATAATAAAAATCCTAGCTTGAGATGAGTCAATAACCTTTGTGTTTTCCTCGTTAATGAGAAGGGTTATTTGATAACATAGGTATATGTGTGGGAATATACCTATGTAATTGTTATCTGTTGAAATCATACTTTGTGGTTTATCCCTGTTGGATTTGGTGAGACCTTGAGGGTCTCAGGGTCTCTACTGAGTATCGTTATACTCACCCCTGCACGGGCTACACCCGCCCCTCATTGTGTTGGATGCAGATGAAAGACAGTGCTGACAGAGGCTGAGAGTGCCGGGACAGGACGGTACTCGGAGGTTGACCATATGATGTTTCAATACACGGTGGTGTCTGACGAATATGTAGTGATGAGGAGGCCATATATACCTACCCTTCAGGTAGGAACCCCGAAGGAAGATCCTGGTGCTGCTTCCACCTTTTAGCTATTTATCCATTTTTAAGTTGTACTTTTTTCAGTTGAATATGTACCTTACTGTTGGGTTTGTATTCAGGCCCCATTAAATTTCAGTACTCTTGTTATACAGCTTTACTTTGTTTTTACATCCTCTTGTACCCAGGTAGTGTGTTTTTACATTTTATAATGGCAAGGCCTTCCCAGTTCATAGGAAATTACGCCTTTTGTGCTAGTCACCAGACCTTGGCCTATAAAAGGTGCGCTTGGGATAGTCATGATGCGGGACCCAGGGGATGGGTCATGACTAATTGGTATCAGAGGAGTCGGTTCTACAGTAGAACTCAGGACTATGATATTTACTTTTTGTGAAGAAATAGTGTTATGGGTACTATGTTTGGTTTTCAGTCCAGGGAGTCCAGTGTTGGGGCGGGCGACCGACGTATCCATACACTAGGACCCTAACTTCTAATTTTCAACTCAGTGCACAAAAACACTGATTGCGTGTGTGTTTTCAAAAGTTTTCTTTATGTCATCTCAAACCAGGTCAGCTCACTAGGTATAGTATTTTGACTGTGTCGCAACTGTTTCCATCAAGATGCCTCCCTGTGGAAAACCAGCTAGAGCCCCAAGAGTTGTATGCACTGACATCCCGCCAAGCGATGAGGCCTCAGTACATGGACGTCTTTTAGTTGTGGCACCAGCGGAGGCACCAACAGTACCACTTCCCGTTGGGCCACAGATGCCAACCGCCCCAACAACAGAGAGTGCACATCGCTTGAGTGCGCTGCACGAGTTCCAGCACCAGATGCCACCCAAGTTTAGGAGAGAGACGGACTCGCAGGCGGTTGAGAATTGGTTGGAGGTTGTGGTGAGAGTGTTAATACTGGTAGAGACACTATCTGACTTCATGGTGATCCTTGCTGTCGGCCTCCTTCAAGAAGCAGTAGAGAGATGGTGGATCCCGATGCTTCATATGCATGATGTGGCGTCACTTTAATGGGATGAATTTGAGAGCCTCTTCCCTGCGGAGTTTGTTCCAGCCTCCCTTCTTGCTGTGCGGATACAAGATCCACTGCATCTACAATAGGGTAGAATGACAGGGGTGTAGTACTTATCGAGGTTCCCCGACCTCCCGCGCTACTCCACTGATATGGTATGGGACCCACTCTTCAGGTCCCGAACATTTGAGCAGAGACTCAGGCGAGAGATCAGAGATTCATTTATCTCTCACAGCATCCCGACGCAGCCATGGGTTTGGAGCGAGCCCTCTTAGTGGAGAGTTTCATTGATGAGCAGTCTCCAGCAGCGACACCCACCACTAGCACATATGCAGTGGTGTCTTCTGCAACTGGAAGTAGACATATGACACAGAGGTCCAAGAGGACCAGAACAACAAGTGATCGATTGCACGACTCAGGGTCAGTTGTGTGGGGTACCCAGAGTGGAGACAGAGCTAGGAAAACCAAGAACATACAGTGTTACTCTTGCGGCGGGCTTGGTCACATGGCACGTGACTGTCTGACCCGCCGTGCAGACGGTCAACAGATAGATGAGTGACCTCCCAGACAGTGGAAGTGGTTCAATCGAGATGGTCTGCAATGAGAAGGTGACCGTGGTAGGGGAGTTGGCTGTGTAGCTGGGGGAGGACAACGTTTCGAGGTGTTTCCAGCACCACCACCAGGAGGTCTACCCCAACCATAGGGTAGAGCACAACTTCAGTCAGCAGAGGCATACAACCATGGAGCTTCGAAAGCAGGTGGATAGGAGTAGGACTAGTTCTAGGCCTAGAGGAATTTCTTCATGATGCTTCTAGCTTCATTGATGTCATTGTTTGTGGTCGCTTTGTGTCTTGGTACTTTGAGCTGCTGTAATAAAAGACACTTGTACTTGTGACGTTTTCATCCCTGTACTTTTTAAGTTGTTTATTCTATGTGGTTCCAGATATAACTGTTTACTTGATCCTCATGTTAGATATTCCTAAAAGAGGAGACCCAGTGTCCACACACTGATGGAAATAGTGTGACTCAACCCTTAGAGGCAAGAGTAACGGTTGTATCTCTTGGTAGTAGAGTTTAGGACATACGACTTCATCCATGGCATGAAATAGTATTGTTCATGTTAGGATTGACTATATTAGGCAAAGAACGTGGTTCATCCAAGGTATGAGACTGGATTTCCATTTTCAGAAAAGGAGAAATCTTAGCAGCTCTTGTAGGATGTAAGAGAAAAAGGATTTAGTTGAGATCTTTACAAATGGCTAGTCACACCCTTGGTTCGTTGAGCGAACAATTTACGATTTACTCTAATCTCAAAAGTCTGAGGTGTGTCTTCTCGTAGAAGGACCTAGACCTGAGACAGAGACTTTGGCTAGAGTTCCTCTGAGACTATGACTTTGAAATAGACTATACTCCTGGAATGGAGAATGTTGTAGCAGATGCTCCCAGTAGGATATATGGAATTCAGCTGCTAGGAGAGCCGACAGAACAGCTGACAGCGTTGCAGATATCCTTGTGGATAGGGATGGAGAAACCTTTCTGTAGTCCCTCATAGTGACTCCTCTACTACATCAGCAAGTCAGAGATGGTGCAGGATATGAAGAAGAAGGGGTAGATCATCCAGGAGCGGATGAATACTACACAGAGAAGACATAAGTCTTATTCTGATAGAAGATGGAGACCACTAGAGTTCAAGGATGGCGACCACATCTTCTTACGGGTATCACCTCAATTAGGTCTAAAGAGATTTGGAAATGGTGGAAATTTTTCTCCACGATTCATCAGACCATTTAAAGTCCTCAGCAGGGTAGGATAGGTGCCTTACAACCTATCCCTTACACCTCATTTACATCAGGTGCACAACATCTTCCACGCATCTCAGCTGAGAAAATACGTGCACGACCCATCCCACATCATCAACCACGGGGAGACAGACATCGATGATGGGGAAACATCTACGGAGGTCCCGGTGGAAATCGGGGATCAAAAATAGAAGGTCCTACGCGGATGGTTAATTCCTCTAGTGCACATTTGATAGCAGCATGGGAACCTCCAAGAGAGCACATGGGAGCGGGAGGCTCAGATGCATGCTTAGTACCCTCTTTTGTTTTCCTAGTGTATGTTATACCTTAAGAGGGACATAAATCTATGAGGTGGGGGTAATTTAATGACCCGGAAATTTCATGGATTTTTTTTTTCATATTTCTTTGGAATTTTATGAGTCTACGGTTTTTAATGACCCTAGATTCTGAGTCCCAGTGTGCCCATAATCAATTTCTGAAGTCTTGATCGGGTACATTCCGTAAACTTAGGTGCGAGTTTATTTATTTTTTGAACTGGTGCTTGGAATTGAAATATGAGTACACCGATGAACTCGCAGTGCTGGTATTCACTTAAGAGAACCTTTAACGTAGTAGGGTATTATACAGGATGGAAGTTAATTTTTTTTGGAATTTTATTAAATAAAATAAAATATATGTGTTATATAAATTTTAATTTTATTGATGGTTTTTATCTATAAAGGGAGGTTGGTGGTGGAAACCATGCCTAAATATCCTCCCATGGGAGGATAATATGTGGTGGGCCCCACACGAGAACCTAAACCCCCTTTAACCCCCTTAAACCTTCTGGCTTCCATTTAATGTGCCAACTCCCAATTAACTCCCCTCTTTAATTGTGACTTTCAACCTCCTTCTCACTCCCATAAATTTTTCCAACACTTTTTAATTAATTAATTAATCTCTTCAATTAAGTAATTAAAGAGTTTGAAGTTTTTTAAATTCATGTGTGAATAAAATAATAGCCTTAACTATTATTTTTGTTTTGCACTCTTTGTGCTGGGAGAAATTTGGGAAAGCTCTAGAAAAATAGAAGAATAATGTTCGTCTCTCGACGATGAACGTCGCTCTACAATGAAGAACAACACTGATGAAGAACTTGAAGGAATTCATCGACGACACATCCTCTTCAGATGACACCATTCTCCGTGACGCCATCTTCCACGATTCCTGACTACCGCGATGCTAGTCTTCTGCGGCTCATTGACGTGCGACATCAATTTTGAGGCAGGGAGTTTGTCTTATTCTAAGTGATTAAATATCCCTTTGTTCTTTGTTGAAAACCATGGATTGTCTCTGGCCTTATGTTATCACCTAACACGGATGGAGCGGGCCGAAAAACCATGGCCCGACGATCCTCCAATGGTTCTTGAGTATTTTGGAAGTGGCAATTGGATGCAATGATGACCTGAGGAAGCGGTGGACATGTGCTAGCCGCATTGAGAAGAACCACAGCCCGCATTCGCGGGCCACTCGGTCGAAAAGAACCGGCCCGCTAAAGCCGGCCGGGCAGACGAAACTGCGGTGCCATGAGGGTGTCGCTTTGTGGAAGAACCACGTCCTGCAAAATGAGGGCTGCTCGACTAAAGAGGAACCATCCAGCCGTAGCTGGCCGGACAGGGAGACCACAGCGCAACAAGGGTACGATGCTGGGGAGGACCGCGACCCGCGCTCTGCAGGCCACTTCGGTGGTGAACCGGCCCGGTGCCTTCCGGTCAGGTTGAAGGCCGCGATGTTTCCCGGTGCAATGTGTAGAGGATATCATCTCGTCCAAGCGGGCAACTCATTCCAGTGAAGACCGACCAGCTTCAGCCGGCCAGACTGGAGGGGCGACACTACTCGGAGCCACCGTTTCAGAACACCAGGGGTCGCGCCCCCCGCTCTGATTGCCCACTAGCCGAGCTGCGGCCCACCAAGCTAGGCCCCACCCCACCCGGCTAGGATGAACCCCCAGATGGGTCAGAACCACCACGCCCGGACGGGCCACCCGCTGGCCCACCGGCCAAGACAGGCCGAGCCCGTTTCACTTAAACGCGAATTACTTCTTGACTGTGCATCTGATCGATGTGTTGCCTATGGAACTATGGCCCTCACGACAAGGTTGTCATTTCGAGATACTCTACTTGAGGTTAAGAAATTGTAGGAGTATGACCATGTTGGTTTGAGCCTAAAAACCAACCGGGCCCTAGGAACGGAAATGCCAATAACTCTTAGACTGAGCGTCCGATTGAAGCGTCGTATGTTGTGTTGAAACCCCTATGATGTGGAGGTCCTTGAAATACTTCCACGTGAGACTTTGTGACAATTGGAGTATCAACTAGTAGGTCATGGAGAAGATCATCCCGGAGACGAGCAGACCGAGTGCGGAGTCCTTGTAGCTATAGACCTGAAGACTACTTGACTGATTCGACACAAAGTGATTCGATTAGCCCAATGGACGGAGCGCCTGGTTTGACGGCAGACCCACGGCGGACGGAGCTCTTGGTTTGGTAGCAAACCTGTGGTACTTGACAGGAGGAGTAACTTTGATGGCTATTAGGGGGAACACCTAATTTGGTGGCAGACCCACAAAAGAGGAGCCCTCGGTTTAGCAGCAGACCCACGGTACTCGACGGGAGGAGTACCTCAGTAGTCTAATGTTAGTGAGTAGTTCCTCGAAGTCGCGACAGGGCCACTATACCTGAAATAGGAGGAGTTCTCGAGTAGTTGTGGTTTCGATAATAAAAATCCTGGTTTGAGCTGAGTCAATGACCTTTGTGTTTTCCTCATGAATGAGATGGGTTACTTGATAATTTAGGTATATGTATGGGCATATACATATGTAATGGTTATCTGTTGAAATCATACACTGTGGTTTATCCTTGATGGATTTCATGAGACCTTGAGGGTCTCGGGGTCCCTACTAAGTATTGTTATACACACCCCTACATGGTCTACACCCGCACCTCATTGTGTTGGATGCAGAAGACGGATAGTGCTGGCGTTGGCTGAGATCACAATGACGGGACAATACCAAAAGGTGGACTGTATGAATTTTTAGTACATAGAAGAGTTTTACGAACATGGAGTGCTGAGGGTTCCATCTATATCGACCCTTCAAGTAGGAATCCCAACAGACGATCCTGGATGTGCTTCCACCTTTCAGTTGTTTGTCCCTTTTTCAGTTGTACTTGTTTTTCCTTTGTATTTGTACCTTACTGTTGGGTTTGTATTCTGGCCCCTTTTACTTTTCGTACTCTTGTTATAAAACTTTACATAGTGTTTTCTTCCGCATGTACCCTGGTAGTGTGTGTTTACATTTTATAAGGTAAATTCCTTCCCATTTCTTGTGAAATTACACCTTTGGTGCTAATCTCCAGCCCTTGGCCTATAGAAGGTGGGCTTAGGGTAGTCACGATGCAGGCCCCAGGGGATGGGTTGTGATAATAGATTTTGAGTTATAGATTAAATTAATCAAATTTTAGCCATATTGGGGAAGATGAAATAGGTTTTGAGTAATAACATTTCCCGTATAGATCATCTAAATAATCCAACATGAAGTGTAACAATGTAAGACCACATTATGTATCAGTAACCACTATCATTCAAAAGAAAAAAAATTTATTTTATAGATATGAAATGGATAATTTCATTAGAGAATATATTTATTACTTTTGGAAGTAATAAAAGGGATAAGGTTTTCATTACAGTTTATCATCTCTCAATAGATTCAGATCAAAATAGACCATTGTTTTAAAATACAAATGATGAAGAAGAAATAGTAAACATGGAATTGAAGGATTTTAGGGACCACTTCATGGAAAATGTATTATCCGCATAATCAAATTAGTGGATACACACAAACAATTGCAGAGACATGGAAAAAAGGAAATAAAAATGTTTCTACATATGAACAAAATATTACAAGGTTTTCAAGTATGATATAAAATATGTACATAATATAAAGAGAAGCATTTATCATTTCATTTATGGGTTAAATCCAATACTTTGAAGGGTATTAGTATCCCAAAAATGCCCATCATATGAGGACATAGTATTATGTTCTATAAAGATAGAGAAGGAATTATCTATGTCTAATGACATTGAAGAGAAAAAATAGAAGAAGATGATTATAGTGAAAAATATGGATAAAGGGTTAAAGGGTGATAATTTTGGAAAAAAACTTATGGTGGATTCTTGTAGGTAATGAGAGTTTAGTACAAGAGTTAAGAGAATGTCTTCTTTGCTCATGATTTTAAGGGAATGATTTATGTTTCCAATGTTAAATTATTTATCTTTTAGAAGATGTGGAACTATGAAAATGAATTCTCCAAGAATCTTAGGAATATACATGCAATGGTGCTAACTGATCAAGGTAATTATTATGCTATTTCTAATTAAAAATTATAATTATTAATGTTCTTGAGTTTAGATTTAATAATTACATTGTATAATTATTTTATCAATGATATCCTGGTTATCGGAATTATGAAATGCAGAAGTATTATACAACCCTACATTTTCTTAATGGGTTTGAGAGAATATGTTGAATGGTACCAATGACCTAGAAAACTAACTCAGTGGAATGTTAACTTCTTATAAAAAAACTATTGAGGGAAGATAACCATTAATATGTTCTCAATGTTGAGAAAATATTGATTAACATATTTTAATAGGATATTATTTGTGAACATGAAAATGGTCGGTGATCTAAGGGTTTTTGTTAGAGTTTACAACATGTTTGAATTTATAGATCATGTTTTTAAAAAAGAGATTTTATTTTCTGAATAATTCATGTTTTACTTAGGGTTTTATGGTGATCATGGTATTCACATATTGGTATTTTTACATTAAGAGTCACTTTATATTGTCTTGGGAATATAATGTTGATTTAGTTTCCTTCCATGTAAATATTTGAAGGTTGAATTTGGAGAGAAATATTTGGGATGACTCTAATGCATTACTATATATAGAATGAATTAAATTAAACTTTAGGGGATGTTGTATTTCTTGTGTTAACCATTTCAATTTTGCAAAAATATCTATATATAGAAGGAATGACTTCTCGTTATTTTATTAACAAAATGATCCATTAAATTTTATTTTCTATACTTCAAAAAAAATAAATATTTTTTTGGAAAATGATATGATATAATAATTATTTAAGTACAACCAATGGTGGAAATTTTAAGTATATTTTTATGTGTTCCCTCCTATAATTGTAATGAAATTCCTCATCTCTAAAAAATGATCATAAAAAAATTATCATAGTACCTTCATTTGTGATAAATCAAATAGTCATTTAACTCATCGTTGATTTATGTCTTTTTTGTCATTAAACATTCTAGACCATTCACATTATTTTTATCAATTATATCTATCACTCTATAAAATTAATTACACCTTTTGCCCATTACCATATCTTCATTTCATTAAAATGTTCTCATTGTTGGAAACCTATTAATATGTTATTCTAGAGAACCTTCAAACATACCATTCTATATTATAAAGGTTATGTTTTATTATTAATTTTTTAAATATGGGTTTCCATGAAATGTATTTTAAAATTTGAAACCCCTGATTATTGATATTGTAATTAAATTATGATGTAATTTTTTAATGGGGTTGAATACAAAAACCTGCTATTTTAAATGATCAAAATCAAATAAAATTTTATATATGGCATGAAACACCAATATTAGAAGATAATGTAACATCCATAGTAAGTATGATACATTTATTCGAAAATAAAATCTATCTCTTGGAAAAATTGAGATGCACACAACACATGGTTTAAAAAAATTTTGATACTCTATTATAAAATTAGTATTTAATCCGGACCATTATAACCTAGATAATAAGTTGGTAGGTATGAATAGTAATAAATAATTATAATAATTATATGGATTACAGATGTATAAAATAAATTCAATGGATAAATATTTATTAGAAATAAATTACGAATCTTTTGAAAGAAAAACTATTGTTTTCTAAATAATAATGTTCTGTTAAGATAGTGATGTCTTCATTTGTGTACATAATTTCAAATAAATTTATAACACTATTATAAAAATTATATTTATAATTATACCTCATTTTTTAAATATAAATTTTTAAATGTTTTTTGGATTTTTTTTATTTTTTAAGAAATGATTAATTTTTTGATGAATAGTAAACAATACTTATTTTTAATAAAGACTTCATTTTCATTTAAATTTTTTAAATAGATATATCAGATATTAAATATTTCATAAATTGAAATTATTTTTTTTATATTAATATTGATGTAGTCTATATCATTGAAATGAATTTCATATTGAATTTTGATATAAAATCATTAATAACATTTTATTTTTTTTCATGTGGGAAAAATTGTTTCATCAATGCATATGCGAGATTAATTTTAAATTGCATTATTCCACATATGAAAAAGAATAATGATATAGAAAAATAGAATACAAAAATTTATTAATAAAAATAAATTATTTAATATAATGTCTCATGAGGGATAATACAAACACGGGAGTACACCACTCATTGCATATATTAACCCAGCATTGTTTAACAATATCTATGATCCCTACAAGAACACATCAATTTATTTTCCCAAATTTCTCTCTTATACATGATATCTACTCCTTGATTGGATTCCTTATCTACATGTGAGACAACACATTTGAGGTGGATGACTTGATTAGTACAATTAATCAAGTGGGAAGAATTTTCTAAGGCACATTCGTGGTTCTCTATTTTAGCACCTCAATAAAATTTTTAGAGTCAAACTCAATCCATAGGTTATTCTAGTTATGAAGTACATAATTTTTTATATTATGAATTATGTCCCATAGCTATACTTCAATATAGTTTCAATTCCAATATTATGATAAAATAAAACTTTTCCAAATCCACAATGGGTTCAGAAAATACCTTTAGACCCTGATGGTTATAGAATTTTGGTGGCTACAACATCTATATTAAGTTTAGTCTTTGAATTTATATGAGGGATACATGGGTTGTTTTTTTAAATGAGGCTTCATGGGTCTGTCTGAAGTATCCATCCATCAGAAAATATTCTAATCACTAATGTAGATATTTATAGTACCCATTTTCACCCTAGAAGCAACATAGACATCATTAGGAATCGACAATATATCAGCATGAGTGGAAGTAAAATTATTGTATAAAATGGATAAATTTCATGTATTCTAGATCAGGGTAAATAAAGAATCATTTTCTGCCAATCAATCTATAGAATTATATCACTATGCTTGACATTAGTAACTAAAATCATAAGATTCTTCAACTTCTACCTTGCATTATGGTTAATACCAAAAATATCCCATGTATACATCTAAAGAACAAGAGGAGATTCACTATGAAAATGATTTTATTCAAATTTTTATCACCGTTCAAGAATAAAATATAGCATGAAACAATATACTAACCATCTCTTTTGAGAGGACATATGTGATCATTATATTTTTCTAGATTCTATAGAGAGGTAAATATCATGAGGGACGAATTTAATACACCATGAATTTTTTACATCCATGATGGTAATGTCAAGAATACATCACATTACATGCATGATACCAACCTTTTTTGTAGGTTTCATGAGCTCATTTTCAAGAATTCATTTTTCTTGATTTGGGTACAATTTTTATGGGTTTTATCTTGGGAGTGTTTGGGTGAAATTTGGATGTTTTTGGATGTTTTTGGGTGATTTTTGGGCAGGGCATGGTTGGTGCACTGTTTTTCCAAATTGATCTCCATAACCTTGAAAAACATGAAACCGATGATAAAGGGATATTTCATGGTTCACATATATTTTTTTAATATGTACACCCTCTAGGAAGTAATTGTAAGAACCCTAGGAAGAGGTGCCTAGTTACGTGAGTGCACCTTGTATAGGAAGCTGTGCATACAGAATTTTATACCACAGAATTTTAGATTAAAAAATCAAAACGTCTAGAATCAATCCAAATTTTACCAAAACATAGTGCTAAATAAATTATGTATTTTTTTGTGGCTCCCAGATGGGTTACATGCCCTTACGACCCCTGTTCTTGACAATTTGATGCTCTCATTAAAGATATTCACCTTTCTTGGTAAGATGATATCACCCTTTGTGGTTTCCTTCTTCTCTCCTGACCTTCTCTTATACATAAAAGGGAATTTTTATTAATTTATGTGTATTTAGACAATGGATTTTTGGATATTGATTATTTTGATCTCAGATCTATTTTTCAGTTCTAGATTATTTTCTTTGTTGCAATCATTGTTGTTCCACTTCAACTTGGGGATTTCTATTGGTGAGTGTCAACAACGATCTTGAGGAATGTGGCCTATTATTAAAATCTCAAAGTCTTGATTTCAAATATTTGGGTATAAATTTATAATCACTATTGAACAATTAGATATTTAATTTATTAAATTTAATTATTTATTTGGTTAATTAATTAATTAATATACTGTGGGATTGATCGATTAATGGGGTTTTGGAATTAAACAATTATTGGGTTCATATAATTGTTCAATTTTTGGAATGATATTAATTAATTTATTGATTAATTAATGGAACCATTTGAATGTGGTATTAATGGAATTTTGGGATTGTAAAATTGAATTAATTAGCTGGTTAATTAATTAATGTAATCTTCTGATTTTAGAATTGGTGTGATATTGAGATTGTGGATACTGGATTATTTAATTAGTGAATTAATTAAGGAGATATTGGGTTGTGGAATTAAGGTAATCAATTGATTAACTATTTAATGGTTTAATGTGGTATATAGTCTAAATGGAAAATTTCTCATTTTATGCCATGTGATTAAAGTATTGAATGATGACTTGTTTTGATAGTTGAAATTGTATATCATGATCTGAAATCATATTAGAGGGTTAATGCATATAAACATTTATTGGTGTGATGTATGTGATACATGTATGATTGATTGATATATGAGTTTGAAGCACCAAAGGGGGATCCTAATATGCATGTGTGATAAATGAGTTGTGAGATAGGGATTGATGATCTAAATAACGTTATGTGATAAAGAAAGCATTGGATATGTACTGAGGAACCAAATACCCTTATGAGATAGCAAGTGTGGGATATGGACTGAGGTTCCAAATACCCATGTGAAATTGTTTTTTGGGATAATGACTAAGGCTCCAAATACCCATGGGGTGTTAGACACGATGTTCTACAACCATGAGTTTGGAATTACACTATGGTTCCAATTCTCAATGATATGATATAAAATTTAATGATAAATTATAAAAACTATATTTTTATATTCATCAAACTCTGGAAATGGATGAAGCTAGTATTGAGGGTTTAGGTGACCTTAGTATCCCAAGTTTTTATATGGTTAATTATGGATGGATGAAATGTGATAAGTGTATACTCATTCATTTCAATTTATTATTTATACAACTAAAAGTACTATTAATGACTAGATATTGTTTCAAAAACCGTTGGTGGTGGCCCAATGAGTCAGAATCACACCCTATTCATCTTGTATGATTGCTACACTAATAGATTTAATTGTTAGAGGAAATGATAAGGAAAGAACCACATGTGAGATGGCTGATTCTGGATGGAGCATTGATGAGGGAACCAAATGTGATTTGGGGTCCTTTTAGAGTTGTTAGTGTCTCTACAATTGGGTTTTCATTAAAAAGTTTACACTTATTATGAAATTACATATATTCTATGATGGTTTTGATATTTTATTCCTCTTGTATTCATCATGTTATATTGATTTTTTGGTGGTTAGTTATATAATTTGGATATTATTAAATACTCATGTTATTTTTCTACTTTTATTATGTGTGTATAATCTCCACGTGATCAAAATTGTTCCCTTTCTACTAGTCATAAGCATATGGTATATTGCAAGGTGTGTCTGAGGTGACATGATGGACCATCTCAGGGAACAGGTGTGTATCACCCTAGTTGGGATGTTACAAAGTGTTATCAAATTAATTTTATTTTCTTTTTATTTTTTATTACTATTTTGGAACGGTAGACAGGGGAATGTGATGATTCATTCCTTGGATAATATCTCTCTAATGGGAGTATCTAACCCATGTACGAGGGTAAATGTCATGTACCTATGGTTAGATAATTTTTATTGATGTGTGCTGTTACAGTTGGATACTATTTCACCTTGAGTGAAGAACATGTTGTGTGATATGGTTATTGTTTTGTAGTTTTTTTATATTTGTCTTGTGTCCTAAAGTGGCACAAGAGTTGAGTAAGAATGAGTAATTCGAGAAACTCAGGATTATTTTGTAACATCCATCATTGTAGAGACATATAGTGAAACAAGGTTTTGGGTAAGAGGTTAAATAGAAAATATTTTCTTAGCTTGTGTGACTTAAATGAAAAGGTTCCTAATATGAATTGTAAATTTACAAATGAAATAATAAGTAAATAAATGGGTGTCTAATGATCCGTGAATAATGAGATTGATTTTACCCTCTTCTAACCATGACCTAGATGTTTCATGGTTAGGGTTAGTGATGGAGACTCTGTTTTAACCATGTTTTGATGTTTGGGGAAATGACATGTCAGGGATTTTGTGAAACTCTCTTGATAAATGAGTAAACATTAAGATATGTTCTCTGAGACATTATATTGGCATTGTAGTGATATGCCACCACAATGATGCATTTTTAGATGATGATGGGAGTACATGACTAGAGATGATCATATTATAGTTGAACATGAGGCACCCGAAGTTCTTGGTGAATAAGGAGAGTATTTTCGTGAAAACATTGATTGGTTTCTATTGTTTAGGGAGAGAGAACCAGAGAGAGTTTGTGAGTATTATGTATGACTTAATGCATGTGTTTCATTTATATAGCCCTCCAAATTTCATCGGAGAGGGTGGACCAGAAGCAGTTGAGTTCTGGATTGAGTCCATGTATACTATACTCACCCATTTTGAGACTCCAGATGAGAAGATGGTTAAGTTGGATGATTACATGTTGTGAAGTTTAAAAATGTGATGGTGGGATGTTCAAGAATATACTAGGAAGGAAAATGGGGTGGTTTCGAAGGACATCTAGGTGATATTCTTAGATAAATTCTATCCAGAGACACTTATTTCTTAAACGATCCCCCATAGCCCATGACATGGATTCTCCAAGCCCACCTATTGATGGACAAGGGGTGGGAGACTTCTATTTAAGTCATTAACCTGCAAGTGGGAGGCATTTTCATGAGTACTTGCACGCACATACACACACACAACCACATTAGAAAAACCTAAAAGGTTTACACGAATGACAATAAAAAACCACTAAAAATGTACAAGATGTGTGTAAAATAGGCCAGAATAAGAACCCAATAAAAGAAAACTGAATGCAGGAAAGTAAAAAATATATCTGGAAGCCTTCAGCTGAAAACCCCACATAACGGTAAGTCTAGAGTAGCTGCTTGAATATGTAGAAGTATGCCCCACATGCCTGATCTCACATGGCCTTGCCTGGTCCAAGGCCACCAATCCCTCCCTCTAGGAATTGGTTTTATTCACAATACACAACACATGCGTGAGTAACACAATACTCATGTGGGACCCCAAAAACCAAAGGAATGACAAGAAATCAATCCACAACACAAACCACAAAGCATGATCACGAAGAAAGAAACCTCACTCCAGTTATAATCTAATGTATAGAAAGTAAGAACTTTAGTATTATCACCAAACACCTTGGGTTGTTGGGGGTAATCCTCCCTGATGAGAACCATGGGTATGCAGGGTAAAAAATAGTTGCTTCCCACTGTGGGTCTGCCGGGTCACATAGAGTCACTTCCCACAATGGCCATCGTACTGAGGTATTCTGTTCCGATTAGTATTGTGGGTCTGTCGTGTCATATAGAGTGGATCGACACCATGGGCATGTTGGGTCACACATAGTTTCTTTCCATAGGTAAATCATTGTTGATCCTCAAAGGGTCACTTGTCACTAGTCTTTGGGTCTAAGTCAGCCATAAGATATTCACACGTAGTTCACATGATTGAAGGAGAAATGTATCCTCAACCCATTTGTCATATACCAACATCTATTAAAGTCTCTTTAGAGTATTCCCAAATATCCATCAAACCGTGTGGGTTCCAACATTGTAAATGAATCATTAATCAGATGCCTAATTTGAGAGATATTGGTGTTTTAGTCACCAGGTGAAGGTTGCATCAAGGCCCGGTCCAACACAGTCAGACCGACCTGACCAACTCGGCCTGTGGGTCCTGCATGAACTAGTCCAGATTTACTAATCTGAACCAACCTTGTTTGGGTATGGTCCGACCTGGTTTGGATGGCAGTCGATCCCACAGGGTCACCTGAAAACCTGGTCCCATTCGGCATGGACTTCAACCAGCCAGACCCACAACTGGTAGGCCGATATATTCCTAGGACAAACCGCTCTATGGCCCGATGTTAATCCCAATTTTAATTTACCAGCTCAACCTACAGAAGCGGGATGACATCATTTCTATCATGGGCCGTAAAGCGGCACTATTTTTAAGCCTCATTCCTGTTCGCTTGGTGGGCCAGACATCTCTAGCATGGAAACATAGTGGGGCGTCATGTTCGAGCACACCCTGAGAGGCTATGTCATCCATGTTTGACAACCACTACACGTAGTCATTCGACTGTATGACAAAAAGAGTTGTGTCTTGCATGACACGGGGCACAGCTGCAGCGGGACACAGCCTACATGGGCCACCGTTAGCACCGATGACTTCATCTACAGAACACCGAGTCCTCTCTAGTGGTCTATTCTTCATGTTGTCTACACCTTAGGCCCCTATGGGGTGTCGACATCCCTAATAAGGCCTCAAATACTTCTTTCCATCATTTTTATGGTTTTCCCATGAAGAACACATTGGGTAGAGGGGCTCATCCCTTGTTAATGTCAGCATGCACATGTCACATTAGAGTTTAAACATGGGGAGGTTTAGAATTGATGTTCTATCAACAAAATAAATTTAATCCAAATACATAACCCCATGAAAAAATAACACTTCTACAAGAATAATCAATTCGTGGATCAACATGTTTATGGGTTTACCAACGTTCATTGTATTAGAATGATGAATGAAAAAAGGAATTCCAATTAAATCAACCCATACCTTTAGGAGGTTCGTCTTTTGAGTGATCAATTCTTAGGGATTCTTTTTGCATTCGTCTCTCTCTATTCTCGTTCATCAAGGTGTGTTGATGTCACTAAAAATTCATCAGAAAAATTCATTTGTCATTGGATAAGATCATCATCATAGACTCGTTAGAGAGATCCTTTTCTAGATTCTATTTTTCCAAACTCATTAATCCATTAAAAGAGAAACGCATCGCAACGAATCTGTTACACTGCATTAACACATAATTACGATGTTTCATTTTTGAAAAAACATGTCTATTACGCTTCATTTAGTGATTCATTATGATACACGTTGACAAGGTATTAAATGGATTTATTTATTGTGACTTAGTGTTGCCTCATTGTCACGTTGTAGTTTCACCATGTCACTGCTCCACATTTGAACAAAATGAATAAAATTGCTGTGTATGTTAATTTTTTTCTAAAATCTCTAAAAAAATACATTTCTTGTCATCCCATGATAGATTATGTTAGGAATATTCTAAGAGAATCCTGACATTATGAGTTCAACGATGCCCTCGTATTTTGGATCCGATCATTTTTTTAAAAGATAGTAAAAACCCGCTCACACGTTTATTTAAATGATCTTAAATAAATTTCAAAATACTATTCCAGGGTAACTGAGCCTCGGAATTTGGTTCCTTCAAAGCGTCATTTCTCAAAATAATCCCATATAATTAAAATAAATTACATGGAATTTCTGGGAAATTACATTACTCCACCCTTTTTGAGATTCACTTCCTCATTATCCAAAACAAGGTTATGAAAAAAATGAGTACTGAGCATAAATCTAAGCCTTCGAATCTCACGTGTTCTCTTGAAGATTCCTATAGTGCCACCAAAAATGCACTATAAGAATCTACTATCCAAAAAGGACCTACTTTTTTTGTTCCTGTATCTCCATCAGGAACTCCAAAAATGTCGCCAAAAAAACGATGTCCATCTCCCCCTTGTTGATGATGTGTAATGGATAATGCACATACCTCCTCAGCTGTGACATGTGGTAATCAACGTACAACTGGTGCATCTGTGGGGGTAGATCTAGGTGTAATGTCACATCACCAACTATAATAAAAATATTTTTAGGGCTAATGAATCTCAGATATGACATGCTATCTCGGCCAAATCTCCACAATCCCTATTGGGGTGAGACTTGAAGGAACACACTGCATCCCCCCTTGAACTCCAAGGGTTTCTATATCATGTCATTATAAGATTTCAGTATTCTATGTGTAGTTCTCATACACACTTGGATGATTTGCAGCTTCTCAATGATATCTTGTTCCAAATCAGTACCCATTAGTACTAACTCCCCTGGGTCTATCCAGTATAGAGGTGATCAGCAAGGCCACTCGTACAAAGCATTGAACAGTGTCATTCCAATGGTGGATGGATAACTGTTGTGTTATGAAAACACTACCAGTGGAAGGTGGTACACTAATCTATGACCATAATCGAGGACTCAAGCATGAATCATGTCCTCCATGGTCTTTATGGTATCCTGCATTTGAACATCAGTCTGTGGGTGAAAATTTGAGATCAAGTGCAACTGAGTCCCAAATTCCTCCTATAATTCCTTCCAAAGATGGAATGTGAAGAGAGAATCATGGTTTGAGATGATCATCAGGGGCACCCTATGAAGACACTCTATCTCCTATACATAGAGGTATCTCAATACCCTTATTGATCCCTACTCTTGGATGGGTATGAAGTGAGCTAACATGGTGATTCGGTCAAGAATCAGCCAGATTGAATTGTGGACCTTGGACATGCATGGAAATCCTTTCACAATGTCCATCTAAATACCATACCACATCCACTCTAGTACCTTGACTGTTTGTGCCAAGCCTAATAGAACCTGGTGATCATCCTTCACTAGCTGACAAGTGGGACACCATGAAATGAGCTCGGCCATCGCTTTCTTGATACCTGGCCACTGGTACTAACATCAAAGATCCTGATAAATCCTTGTTACTCATAGATATACTGACAAAGGGGAGGTATGGAACTCCCTCAAAATCTCCTCCCTCAACCTCACTAGAACTATTGTATACCCTCTAAAAAAATTTTGTGCTCCCCAACCATTTAAAATCCATAATGAGCTGGTTCTGAGGAAAATTGAAGTTGTCGGGCCTCATAGTCCACATACACTAGATGTGCATCCCTAACTCATTTTAAGAGGTGGGGAGTGGAAATAATCAACTGAAGGTTAGATGCTCTATAATCATCCAAGAAGGATATCTGCATCATGGTTAGCTACTCTGTCGCCTCATTCAACAGATGCAAACCAGACCTCAGGTTGAGAACATCTTCCACCATATTACCCTTCTCAGAAGTATAGACTATCTCGATTTCATAGTCTTATAGTAAATATAGCCATTACTGCTACCTCAATTTCAAGTTCTTCTAGGAGAAGATATACTTGAGACTATTGAGATCAGAGTAGACGACAACCTGTTCAAACATCCTATAGTTTCACCACATCTTCAAAGTAAATACCATTACTTCTAACTCTAGAACATGGTTTGTATAGTTCATCCCATGCTTCCCCAACTACCATGAACCATAGGTGATCAATTATTACTATTACATCAAGAAACATCCCAGTCTTGTCCCTAATGCGTCACAGAAAACTACATATCTTATTTATTCTTATGGTAGTATCAAATTCGGGAAATCTTCAGTCTCTTCCTCAACTCCTAGAAATATATGTGCACTTCTCCATCCACACGATGGTGTTTCCCTTCCATGTCATCAATGGTAAGGATGATTCTGCTCTAGAATAGTCAGGCACGAACCTCTTGTTGTATCCAACAAACCACAAGTAACACTACACCTCAGTCATGCACCTAGGCGGATCCCAAGAAAGCAATTCCTCTATCTTATCCATATCCACTACAACTCCATCCTCGGAGATGACATGTCCCAGAATGTGGAACTTTCAAATATAAAACTAGATCTTGGATAGATGACCATAAATCTTATGCTCTCAGAGTGTATCTAGGAATATCTATAGGTGTATCGCGTGCTACTCCTCTGACGTCAAGGACATCAGGATATCATCAATGAAGACCCTGATAGACTTGTCAACATATGGTTGGAAGATCCGGTTCATGAGTCACATGAACATTGATGGGGTGTTAGTCATGATTAATGGAATCAATAAGAATGTGCAGTTTCGATACCAGTATCTAAAGTCAGTAATCAGTACATCCTCATCTCGTACCTGAAGCTGGGGATAGCCGGATCTGAGGTCTACCTTTGAGAACCTCCTCGATCCATTCAGCTGGTCAAAGATGTCATCAATTCTTGGCAGCGGATACTTGTTCTTCATATTCACCTAGTTTAGGAACTGATCATCTATGTATATCCTCAAGCTTCAATCTTCCTTCTTTGAAAACAATACTGTGGATGTCTATGGTGAAATACTGGTCCTCATGAAGCCCTTCTCTTGTATGTCCTACTATATTTCCCTCAAGTCACAATGCTCTGTGGAAGCGATCAAATACACCAGTGCAAATATCATTCTTTTCCATTGGTATATATTGATGCAGAAGTCTACCTCCCTTTGAGGAGGTAGTCCTGTAACATCTTTAAGAAATACGTCTTCATAATTATCCCCAACTTCAATAAGTCTTAGACTCATCTCATTCACTGCACCAAGAGTGAGGCTAGCCAATTGTGGACTGATCAGCTGCACCTTCCTCCAAGAAAGTGTGTCCTACACACCAAGAGTTACCTTCATGGCAGTGAAGAAAAAAATAGTCCCATATTTTCTTACACACTGAACTCTACGTCTAATATAGTCGATCCGAACATGAACTATGGATAACCAATCAATACCCAGGATGCTGTTGTAAGTCTTGAACATCGCTAATAGGAGATCCCAACCATATCTCTCATCCCCATGAGTAATCTCACACTATCAGAACCAATGTGTTTTCATCAAATTCCCTCTCAAAGGAGTCTCCAATACTAAATATCGAGACAACAACTCAACCGAAATCTCCAAGCCTCAAACAAGGTCTATGGAAAGGAAAAAGTGACTGGAACTTCTGTTTATAAGAAATCATCTAAGGTGGAAAGTCACTGATTATACCTCTAATCATCTCTAGGGCACCATGGTCATAGGCCTCCAATGCCTAAGCTGAGCTCACCCCTATCCACCTGCTACTTGAGGCTGTGGTGGACCACCTAGGGTGGTGGAGGGAGTTACTCGAACTGTTGCCACCAACCACTGTTTTGCCTTCTCCCATGCCACATTTGTCGCCTTGTAGACCACCTCACCTGAATGTATGCCTTTTCATTTGAGGTCCCTCCAACTTCCCCTGATCGTATGTGCGGAGGGTCTGGAAGTCATGAGCCATGTATCCCTTCCCGGTACAGGGGATGCACAACCAGGCTCCTTGCTAACTCCTTCTACTCAGGGATCCCCACACTACTATCCTTAATTCCATGTTTCATCCTATGAAAGATCTAACCCTCTCGGGTCCCCATGTATGCTGACTACAACTCAGAGCTAAAGGCTCTACAGCCTAGTGTCTACTAGTCACTCCAACTATCGGTGCATGCTCTTCAAGGAAGCTATGAAAAAAAGGGTTTGCTCTAGAACTCCATCCTGAGTGGGGATGCTGAGGGAAATCATTGATTCCCTGATCTCCAATCTGTGTCCTAGCTCAAATGTCTAGGCCCTGAAGAAATGGTATCTTACCATATCTATAGAGTAGCATGAGATGTATGTAAACCTAGAAGAGTACTCCACCACTAACATCCCACCAATCTGTAGGTGAACCATCTCCTATATGTGTACTGAGTGCAAGGTCATGTGGAAGAACTCTTCCCAGAAGAGCCGCTCAATGTCAAACCAGGATTGGGTCCCCTCATCGTGAGTTTTAATGGTCAAACATTACCATCTCCCTTACGAGCCTTGAAGAAGGATCAAATCTAAGACTGTCATCTAGTCATGTGGAATCCTTAATAAGCAGAAGACCCATGTCACTGTCTCCAGCCATTCCGTAGTGACATGAGGATCTTTCTCTCCCCTGAACTTAGGAGGTCTCTATCTCTGAAACCTGTGCATGGAACTGAGTTTGTGTACATCCTCCATCGATAACACCAGAAGTAACGACTAACCACGAGGTGGTGCTAATGCCATTGCACCACTTTTCATGGCCATCTCAAGATTTGGTCCCTGAACTGATGCATTATAACACCCCATGCTTCCACGATACACTTCTCTTTTAATAATATAGTAGTGTTTGTTGTACTCAAATTCGAGTTCTAACACAACACAACCAATCAAACTAGTCATTGTCAATAGTAATAACCACCTTTTGAAATTATATAAATTTTATCTTTTAAAATGGACTTGATTTTTTGATTCAGAATATTGAAATTAGCCTAGGATGAAATTTTTCAATTTTTCTGAAAACATTCAATTTTTGATGAATAGTGAAAAACACTGAGTTATAGTTTAAAAAGGAATTTTTATTTAAATAATTATTTATTTTATTTAAATTTATTTAAGGTCAAAATAGATACATAATAAATATATATGTTCAATGTAATTCATTGGAGTCATTTTATAATAATTTTTGATATATAAAAACCTTATTGATCCTTTCACCGTCATTTACCCATCTCCTAGGAGAATTTTCAAATTCACAAAAAACATAATTTTAAGTCTTATGTGAGTAGAATTTCAAAAATCTGAGAGACAATGTTAATATCAAGGAGTAAAATGTTGTTCAATAAGATAAAAATTATTTTTGGTTGATAGTAACGATTTACTTTTATTTACCACATTTAAAAGTAAATAAGGTAATTAAAGAATAAAAAGATATTATTATTATCATAACACATTTCTTAATTATATTGGATAAGTATAATTTGACTAGAAACAACCTTAGGAATAAAATATCAATATTTTTGGTCCACATAGATTAGATTCAGACATTTATTATTATATAATTCAAAGAAGATTTAAAAGAGATAAAATCAAAGCTAAATAACTAAAACATTTTTGATATAGGGTTATAGATATGATAAATTTGATTATAAATATTCATTTGAAATATAAAAATATTTTCTACATAATGATATTTTATTTTTAATTTTTAGACATTAAATAATTTAATTTATTATGAAACAATAGTGATGCAGTAATTACCTAATTAATGAAATATTAAAATAATTAATATTATAAATATCAAAATAAATGTAATCTCAGACTTTTTATGAATAACAATAATTTTTTAGGCTAATATAACATATTAGTGTTGGTTAGATGAAATGTTTATGAAGGAATAATGTTGTTATGAATTTATCAAAAACAAAATACCAAATTGCGTCAAAATTGACATAAAAGAGTTTTTAAAACAAATATTATATTATTAATTCATATTCTATTACTAAAAATATATAGATCGGCCAAATAACTTATATAATGATAGGTGTATCATTAATGAACAACTTGGGGTTCTCTTGGAAGTATATAGTATGTTTATTAACCATATAATATAAAAATACAATGAGATATGGTAAAGGTCAAACTATTTAACTAAGAGTTAAATATAAATGACAAGGTTAATATAGTGACCCAAAACTGTCTAAAATCTATTAGTTGATAATACTTAGACCCATACCCACCTTATACTAAAATTAAATCACATTTGATCTATTTTAAACTAAATATGAATTTATTATAAAATAATATTTTAAGATTTTCCAAAGGTGCCCCTCACCCCTCTAATAAAAGGGAACTCCCCCTTCCCTCAAATTCATACCTTCAAAACCTTTTGTCTTGACCAAAACCTACCCATATATTCTCTAACCATCCCTCACTTCAACCTAGAGGCCTTATTTTGATCATATTTTTAACCAAAGGATCCCTTTTGATCAAATCAAAAGGAATAACCTGAAGAAGAGGTAATGTTTTCACCACCCTCTTCCATGTTCTTTTCTTCATCCACTTCTTCTTTATTTTTTATTTCCATTATAAAATAATAATTCCAGTATATTCTATATACTGTGATGTTATTATAAATATTTCACAACTATATTCATTATTATATCCATCTTATGAAGGATAATGTCACCATGCGTGCGTATGTACGGCTTACCGTCTCCACATCATGGTGTAATTTTTTATTCAAGACTAGGTTATTTGCATGTATATAATGATGACTAATATGTATATAAATAATGAAAATAATAAGTTAATGTCTCTATAAAATTAATATACCATCTAATTCCACACCTTTATGGAAATGATATTGTCGCTCGTGCGTACGTATGGATTACCATCTCCACAACACGATGAAATTCTTTTCCACATTCACCATTCATCAATGATTATAAAAATATATATTACAAATATGTATGTAATATATGACATAATAATGCTACGGTATATATATATATATACTTACATATATTTTATTCACATAGTTATGTTCAATACGTTATTCAAATGGAAACAACGTTTATGCATACGTACGGACTAACGTCTCCATAAACGGTGTTTTCCATTTCATATATATATATATTATCCATAATTATACTCTAAATATAGATGATATTTAAATCATGTTTTATATTCTCGATGTATTTAAATCATGACATAAGTGATACAATCAAGTGTAACAAATTAAAACACATACGATAAAGAAGCGATTATTACCTGAAATGTTAATCTAACAAGGAAATTAGTATTAAATGGGTAGTACAAAGTCATAAATGAATAATGTATGATATCAAAAATATTAATATGGTTCTGGTATAATTTAATAACATACTAAGGTCTTCATACAGGAGGTTAAAGGTACCCTCGACTAAAGGAATGTGCAAGGTAAGTGTTTTTCATCTCACTCCTTATTCCCATGAGTTCGTACCATATTTCCATTATTACCTTTTGTGTAGTGTATGTATTGCTCATAATTTTATCCATTGTGTAATAAAATTTAATTAATGTGTATTCACATTTTTATTGTATGATACCTATTTCATGGGGGGGTGTTTCGAAAGTTTCCAAATTGGTAAAGGTTTATTTCACAATAACTTCATTATCTGAGGTTGTTTATATGTAATTATCTACCAGGACCTCTTTATCATCCACATCCATATTTCTTAAAAATTTATTTCAAATCATTCAAACTATTTTATAGACTATGGGTTAAAGTCATTTATACCCTTTTTGACTTTTTATAAGAATTTTATAGAGTAATATTTTTGTCGTTTTCCAAACAATTTCATTTTTATCCTTTTCAATAGAATTAAGGTAAGAATGTCTTTTTAATTTATAAGGCATGTGCGGCTATTTTACGCCATTATAAAATCATAGAATCTTCCCTTATAATCTTATAAGAATATTATCAAAGTAAATGTTTTATTTTAGAATTATGTGAATTTTAAATGATTTCAAAAAAAGAGATGTTTTTCTCAAATAGTTTTAATTTCATCTATGTCAACATCCTTTTAGGAATTTTAAGCTTATTTGAAGTTGATTTATTATGATACAAAACTTCAATATAGTATTGAATATATTGTAATATGTTTGACTGTGGATGTGTTCTTTTTATACCATTCATGGTTTATAGATAAAGCAATGAAATTTCGTATTCTAGTTTTAATACGAATGTTTATGTTATGTTTAGACCCGTTCATATGAAGAATGAATTGGAATTAATAAGTGACCGGTGGATCCCGCTATAGCTCCCCAATGCATCGGTAGGTCTCATGAGACAAACTAGTGTCTTGGCATAAGGCCTTGAAAAAAATCTTATTTTAAGTCTTCGCACAAGGCCAAGACTATGTGGTTATGATAGTCTGGCATTATGCATTCCATCATTATGAAAGTGTATAGTGATATTTCAAGTGATTATTCGACTATTAGAATATACATGAAAATAAGTAAATGGAATTACTCCATTTAACTTTTTCCATAATTTTCTAAAGTTCAAGTTTAAATGTATTTTTTTAGTTATACATTGCCTTAAATGTTTATGATTATTTAAGAAATTTTATGCTGTATTGTTATCCTTACTGAGAATCTAAGATCACCCATTTCTATGTTTTATGTTTCCTAGGATTCCGAGAAGTGTATTTTGATTTATATGCAGTGTTAAGCAAAGGGAATAATGACATTGATAAAGGATTATTTATGTTGTTTTGTATGTTATGAACTGTAATGTAACATTCATGTATGTAATATATTTTCCAAGGCTGCTAAACTGATCGGTCCTTCATGAATTGATTCTTTGTAATCATGACAATGTATTAAAATTACGAACAGACTTTGATTAACTTAGTTCGGGGCGATACAGTTGGTATCATAGGAAGTTTAAAAATTACATTGGAAGCTAGAATTAGATAAACTCTTATTAGAGCACATAGACCTATGATATTCTTTGAGGATTAGTATAGAAGAAATTCCTAGAATTTTGGTAATGTAAAGATTTTTGGAGTTTTCCATGAAAATACATCACTATCCAGATGGGAGCAGGTAGAGGTGGCTCTGACAAAGATGTACCTAGGGGTAAAAACCGAAAACACCGCTTCAAGCTAGACTCGAACGGGAACTGGTGCATGACAATCGGCCTTGCTCCACTTTTGGTTATGACACTCCAGGGGGATATTCTTAAGATAATTCTCATTTTCATTACAAATCATAATGAAGGGTTTATGATTATATACTTCCTCAATGAAAACATCTTTATGATTATGGATTTTTCCATAAACAGTTCAATTTACGTTAGGAATTTTACAAGTTTGGTATTATTCATTGCAATTCATAAACGGACCTAGTTTATGCCATTGTATTGAAATGACACCCTGTAGAAGGAATGTGAACTCCAACAATACATATGATCCAAAGAGTAAGAAGGATCATTTATTTCAGGGTATTAAGCCAACATTTAGAAGGGAAATAGTCTCCCATGTATTCTCAACATATGAAGAAATAATATCATTTATTAATAAGATAAGTAAATAATTCACTGATTCATATGGCTTTAAAGGGAATAAAGAGAATAAAAGGATGGAAAAGAGAATGATGGAAGAAGGGAAGATGGAAAAGTATAATTTTCCGAAATGTGATAACTGTGGGATGAAATACCCTGGAACTAGCGTGAAGGGAATGAGAGTTTGTTATAAGTGTAGAGAAAAAGGACAACATGTACATGACTGCAAGGGTATGAAAAAGGTTTCAAATGTACATTGCTTCATCTTCAAGGAGTTGGGACACTATGCGAACCAATAATCAAATCATCAGAGTAATCCCCAAATGATTCTATTGGATAATAATCAAGTTATAATACTACCATAGATGAGGAGGAATGATTAGTGTTCTTATGTTTCTATAGGAGAATTATGTAATTTGAGTGTTGTATCAACAATGTACTGCTTATAATAATTATGGTGTATATAAGGATTGTACTACAGTACTATTTCATTAAGGACTTGAGATTGTGTGGATCCAAGAAAAGTGACTCAATAGTAGGTTAAATTTTTGGAAAATATATGGTTGAGAGAAAGATAAACCACAATATGGTTCTGATACCGAGGTAGTGATTTTGGAATAATACATGATTGATTTGGATAAATTATATTGGTTATTATTTAATAACATGATACTGATTAATGATTTATATATTCCATCATTTTTTGAGTTTAAAACATTTTTGGATAGAAGGAGTATATCCAATATTCTATAATGAATAAGGGATCATGAATGTAATCAATAAGGTTTTATGGTAATTCAGGATGATGTAATGTTTTAAAATAATACATGATGAAGGTTTTCACAAGTTATTAAGTAGAAAAAAGAATCTTCATTATGTTTACCATCCTTATAAATTTTGGACTATGGGTTTGGATAGAATTATTTTGGATAATTGTAGTTTAGGATTATTTTTGGATTGCCATTAAAGGACATCCCGGAGGTCGGGCGTCAACTCGTCGCGTCCGGCAGGGTCGTGAGACTTGAACCCACAACCAAAGGGCGATAAGGGTGTATCACCTACCACTGACCCACGTGATTTCCTATATTGAATAATGTACTCTTTTTTTAAATAAAATCTGGTATATGAATTATAAATTCATTTTTTTAACCCTATACGAATAGGATAAATAGAATATTATTTTTAAGTTCTATTATCTTTTAGAGTGAAAGATGAGTTCATTGTAGAAATTAGTTAAAGGATGGGACTCTACTTGTCAAGTATATATTTTTCTTCTTCTATTATTCAATGAAAAAATTAATTCTTATACATTAGTGAAGGGATCTTAAAACCAAAAATGTGTTATCCTAATACAATATGTTTTGTTGAACCAATGATATTTTATATCATTGTAGATTGATGAATTTAAGGACCTCAATTTTACACTTGTTTGTGATAGATGACCTCAATCATTACCTATAAATATTTACATTTTTCCTCAAATTATATGTCTCAAACTGCCACCAATGTTCTCTGAATCGAGATCATAATATGGTGGCGACCCTTTCATTTACCTTTTCCTCTTATTAAGACTAAATTATAGTAACCAATTTTCTGATGTGGGTATCCCCAAAGCTATTTTCTATTTTCAACTTTTTATTTTTGATAAATCATATATAATTTGGAGGATACAATTTATTGAAGGAGGGGAGAATGTAACACCCCATGCTTCCATACTATATTTCTCTTTGAATAATACAGTAGCTTGTGTTGTGCATAACTTCATGTTCTAACACACAACAACTAATCAAACTAGATGTTATCAATAGTAATACACTCTTTTTGTAATTATATAAATTTTATCTTTAAAATGGACTTCATTTTTTAATTTGGAATATCAAAACTAGCCTAGGATAAAATTTTGGTATTTTTCAGAAAACATTCAATTTCTGATGAATAGGGTAAAACACTAAGTTATAGTTTAAAACCAAATTTTTTTAAATAATAATATATTTTATTTAAATTTATTTTAGGTCAAAATATATACATAATACCTATATAAGTTCAATGTAATTCATTGGAGTATGTTTATAATAATATTAGATATATAAAAATTTTGTTGAACTTTTCACCGTCTTTTACCCATCTCCTAGGTGAATATGAAAATTCAGAGAAAAAATAATTTTACCGCTTTAGTGAGTGGAATTTCAAAAATCCGAGAGACACAGTTAATATCAATGAGTAAAATATGGTTCAATAAGATAAAAATAATTATTTTTGAATAGTATATTTTTACTTTTATTTACCACGGTTAAAAGCAAATAGCGTAATTAAGGGTAAAAATGATATTATTATTACCCTAACACATGTCCTAATTCTATTGGCTAAGTATAATTAGACCAAAAGCACCCTTAGGAAAAAAATATAAACCGATTTGGTCCACATGGATTAGATTATGAAATTTATTATTATTTAATTCAAAGAAGAGTTAAAATAGATAAAATCAAAGTTAAATAACTAAATTTTTTTTCATATAGGGTAATACATATGATAAATTAGATTATAAGTTTTAATTGGGAAGCTAATAATATTTCCTACATAATGATATTTTATTTATAATTTTTAGAAATCAAATAATTTAATTTATTTATGACACAATGGTGATGCAGTAATTACCATATTAATGAAATATAAAAATAATTTATATTATAAATATAAAAATAAATGTAATATGAAACTTTTTATGAATTAAAATATTTTTCTATTTTAATATAACATATTATGGTTGGTTAGATGAATTGTTTTCGATGTAATAATGATGATATGAATTAAGAAAAAACAAAATAACAAATAGTGTCAAAATTGACATAAAATAGTTTTTAAAAAAAATTTATATTATTAATTCATATTCTATTCATAAAAATATATGGTTCGGCCAAAATAAATATATAATTATAGGTGTATCATTAATGAACCACATGGGGTTCACAAGGAAGTATATAGTATTTTTATTAACCATATAATATAAAAATACAAAGAGAGAGGGTAAATGTCAAACTATTTAACTAAGAGTTATATATAAATTATATGGTTTATATAGTGAGCCAAACCTGTTTGAAATCAATTGGCTGAAAGGATTTTGACCCATAACCACCTTAGCTTCAAAATAATTAACTTTGGAGACATTATAATCCGAATATGAATTTATTATAAAATAATATTATAGGTTTTTCCTAAGGTGCCCCTCACCCCTCTTATAAAATGGAACTCCCCCTTCTCTCAGATTCATACCTTCAAAGACTGTTTTCCTGTAACGTCCCGGTTCCGGAAGATACCCAGAGGCACCCCGTACCTGGTTGGTCACATGGCCTCAAGCGCATTTCCCTAAACTCTAGAGGCTACCGACTAGTTATGAGGGCCTTGGGTGTGATAGTGGGGAAACTATTCCCTTGTTGGCAGAGTACAAAACGGAAGTAAACAAAAAAAACAATAGTGGAAGTAGTAAAAATACAATAAACATAAACAATACAAGACTAAAATAAAAAACAACTGGAGAACATATTTATATCCTAAAAGATGCATGATAAATATATAGGAAAGCAGCCAATCAGGTCACAATGCTGGAAATACAAACAGTAACAAAACAAGTACAAAAGAAAAGATAAATAGCTCTACAACATCACAATCCTAAGCATGGTCACATGCTCTCCTGCTCTAAAGCAATAAAGTACCCTAATTCAAAGGGTGCCTTCCATTTTCTATATCTAGAACAACATAGTCTTCTTGGGACAAAAATCATGGGCCAAACAGGGTGTGAAATTAAATCTCTGTAGGAAACCACCCAAAGATCTGTTCCTAACAGTCCATGAGAATATGGCAGGTAATAGTACATTAAGCAGTAAAATGTAACAGTAAACACCAGGTAGTAATAAATAAGCAGTAATAGGATGATATGAAATAATAATCAATCCACAGAACAACAAGCAGCATTGAAGAAAACAACTAACCACAACAAGAACCCCTCTGGGGAGTACTAGCATCCAAACACTCTGGTCCTATCCAAGAAGTACCAAAAACCCTCTGGGCAGTGCACTCATCGTATCCCCTATGGTTTGGTCGAAAAAAATTATAAGAATCTATGGGTAATCTCACTCGATCAATTCCATTTATCGTCTAGGGTAGTCAGGCACTCTCTGAGGAAGATCACGTGGTCCGAACCTCTTATAGCCCCAAGGTCTAGAAACTCTCTAAGGAACCACACTCAGTCAATTCCTCCTATAGTATTAGGTCTATCATAGAATCTATGAGGAAGCTCGCTCGGTTAATTCCTCCTCTATCCTGGAATGGTTTAAAGAAAATCAAACAAGTAAAGACTCTCTGAGGATGCTCACTCAGTCTACGCCCCCCTGTAGTCTATAATATCCATGACTCTTTGGGAAGCTCACTCAGTCTATCCCCTATATTCTATAATGTACAAGACTCTCTGTGAATCTCACTCATTCTATCCCCTATAGTCTATAATGTCCAAGACACTCTGGGAAGTTCACTTGGTCTTTCTCTTATAGTCTATAGAACCAGGTTCCCATGGTCCCATGCCAGTCAGTGAAAAATAATGCTATAAGGCCAAAGTAAACCAATAGAGCTTCTTGGCTAACCAATCTACAGAAAGAAGCATATCAAGAATATCACTCCATCCTGTGGTCACAAGGCATGGAAAATAGGTTTAACAGCCGAAGGCTAACAAGACCTAAAGGTCGTAAACAAAACAAGGAAATGGGAAAAACATACATGCATAGAAATTATCCATAAACATGATCAACTTACCTCTACACATGAAAAAAATCAAGGCAAAAAAATGATAGGGGAAAAACTGTAAACACGCAATACCCCATTCATGGGTATTGGTGGAAATTTGCACATAAAACTCAAAGTTTTCGAAAGGTAAGGGACAAACCACCTACCATGATTCTAGGTGATCAATATACAATAACCATGATGATTGATTCTCCATAGAATTTCAAAGATGTGAGAAAACATCCACAATTCTCAACCACAATATCTTGAGAGAGAGGAAAAATAATGGAACTAAACTCAAGAAGAAGGAAAAGCTCATCGATGCGGTTCTAACGCAATCAATGGCGGTTGATTGAGAGAATGGTTGGAGGCTCTAGGGCTTGGAGGATGTTCATGGCTATATGGGTCGCTCTTGGACTATGAACATGGAGAAGAAGATGATTCTGTCAATTAGGCGCGACCTCAGTCCGATTAATGAAAAAAAATAAAGTACACGACGTCTACTTCTGGAGTACACGACATGTATTAGGATTTTACGTACTCTGCATTAGGCGGCCTCTACATTGCCCCTAAACACCGTGTTTGTGGCCCGGACATGGCCAGCACACGGCCTTGCGTGTAATAGATATACACTACGTGTACTCATAAATTACACAATGTGTACTTTGAAAATTTTCAGATTTTCCTCTTTTTCTCAAAAACAACCAGAAAAGGAAAATCATAATTGAAATGAATATATGGGTTCTTACAAACTTCCCCCCTTAAAAAATACGTCCCCAAATTTCCCTAGAGAGGCATATAAGAAGAAACCCTGAACAGATCTGGCCACTACGATCGTACATCGGCCTCCCACTCCCAGGTCTCATCCAATACTCACCCTTGCTTCCATAGCACCCATAAGAAAAGAACAGACTGACCATGGAGAACCTTCATACTATGATCGACAATCTAGATATGATTCTCCTCAAACGACGTATCCTCTTCGATCTCAACCACCTCATGATGAAACACATGAAATGTGTCTAAAAAGTAATGTCGGAGCTAAGAGATGTGGAAGATGGCGTGTATATCCTAGTACCTCTGAGGTAATTATAACTGATAGGAAATTGGCCCAACTCTCACCAACACCTCAAATGACCCAACGTATTGTGGTGAATGCTTACCCTATCTTCGAATCCTCTTGGGACCCAACCTCGATGTGACATGAGGGAAACCTAATCCCTATCCTCGAACTCTAGAGGTTATCTCAACTGATCAACATAAGACTTATATTGAGACTGTGCTATAGCCATCCTCTTCCAAATCAACTCTATCTACTCTGAGGTCTCCTGAACAAGACGAGGTCCCAGCAAAGCTGCCTCTCCAACCTCCAACTAACACAACAGTGATCAGCATGGCCTACCGTACGAAGCCTCATAAGGTTCCATCTAAATAGTCGCCTGAAAAATTATGTTATAGGAAAACTCCATAAGTGGAATATGCATCTCCCAAGAACCGCCAAATTCTAGAATTCAAGCTCATAGAATATCCTCAAGCACCTGGATCATAAGCTCGGACTGGACATCTATCTAGGGATGGTATGCTGTACTCAAAAGTACCTATGTATCCAAATCCTTCTAAATCCCCTGCCATAACTGAGAAGTAAAACACATATCCCTGTCTGAAACAATGGAGTGTGGAACTCCACGCAGACGTAAAATCTCTCAGAAGTAAAACCGCCCCATCTCATCAACACTGAAAGTCTCCTTGATCGGCAAGAAGAGAGCAACCTTCATAAGCCTATTTATGACAACCAAACCATCATAACTCATTCTAGGTGACCTTAGTAACCCCATCACGAAGTCCACCACGACATCATTACAGTTCCACTCGAGAATGTGTAACTACAGTAAAATCCCTGCTGGTCACTGATGTTATGCTTTCACTTGCTGACAAGTAGAACATCTCATGATAAACCTAGTAACATCCCTCCTTATACCTGGCCACCAGTACTGGCAGTGTAGATCACGATACATCTTGGTGATGCCAGGATAAACTACCCAAACTAAATAATGAAAATCCTGGAATAGTTCCTCACGTATGTCTACTGGAACTCATACGTGTCCCTAGAAACACAAGATCTCATCCTCGCCCACTGTCCATCCAGGAAGATGGTCCTCTACTGACACACTCTCCCACAGGACTAGGACTTCAGAGTCTGATAGCTGCCTCATCCATACCCGATCAAGAAGGGTAGAGGTAACAACTATAGAAGATAGAAAACTCTGCCACTATTTGTCATGCACCTCTAAATGGATCTCAGAGAACAGAGAGCTATAAGCTGCCACTCACTGCTGGCCTCTTGAACTGCCTGAATCTGAGTTCTCTTGCTCAACGCATCAGCCACTGTGTTTCCCTTTCCCAGCATATAGGCAAGCTCAATGATGAAGGACAGAAGATACATGACCCATCTAAAATGTATCATATTTAGATCACACTGAGTGAAGATGTACTTTAGAATCTTGTGATCGGTGAAAACCACAATGTGCTCTCCCAGAAGGTAATGTCTCCAAACGTTTAAAGCATGAACAACAACTACCAAATCCAGGTCATGCGTCAGGTAGTTTACCTCATGTGGCCTCAACTGCAGAGACCCGTACGCAATGACTCCATCTCCCTGCATAAGCACAGCTCCTAGTCTGATGCCTGAAGCATCACAGTAGACTATATAGCTCGTTCCAGGCTCTGGAGAGACTAGTATCGGTGCTGATGTCAACCTCATTTTCATCTCCTGAAAGGCTGAATCACAAGTGTCTGACCATATGATCTTCACCCCTTTCTTGGTCAGACTTTTCAGTGGTGCTCCAAGGTGTGAAAGGCCCCGTATGAAATGTCTGTAGTATCTAGCTAGCCCTAGAAAACTCTGCACCTCAAAGACATTATTCGGATGCTCTTAGGAAACTACAGCTCTCACCTTCTCTGGGTCTACTAATACTCAGGTCTCTGAGATAAGATGACCCAAGAAGTCAATCTAATCCATCCAAAAGTGGCATTTCGAGATCTTATGATATAACTAATTCTCTCTCAGTGTACTCAGAACGATCTCAAGATGGGTAGCATGGTCGTGTCGAGTGTGAGAGTACACCAAGATGATGTTCTTGAAAAACACCACAAGGGAACCCAAGTTTGGATGGAACACTCAGTTCCTCAGTTCCATAAAAACTGCTAGTGCATTTTCGAGATCGAATGTCATGATTGTATACTCTTATAGACCATATCTGCTCCTGAAGTCTATAAGAGGTATATCTGATGGTCTAATGCACAACTGATGATAACAGGACCTCAAAACAATGTTCGAGAACACCTGGGTTCCTCTAAGCTGATCAAAGAGGTCTTTGATCATCGGAAAAGGATATCAGTTCTTGACCGTCAACTGGTTCAGCTTCCGATAATCCACGCAAAGCCTAAGGGTTTTTTTCCTTCTTCACAAACAGGATAGGCGAACCCCAAGAAGAAGAACTGGGTTAGATGAAACCCTTTTCTTCCAACTCCTCAAACTTATTCTTTATCACCTTCAACTCAGGTGTATCCATCTGATAAGGAGGAATGGATACTAATGTCGCTCCTAGCATGATATTAATAGAGAAGTATACCTCACGCTCTGGGGGAAAACCTGAAAAGTCCTCTGGAAAGACATCCCTGAAACGATCCACCACTGGAGGAAAGTCTAAATATGAAATCCCCCGGTCGTCCAGATAATGACAAGAAATCTGGGTTGTAACTCCTCAAATCCCATGATGCTCTGCTCCAGCTTTAGCCACCTGGACATCCCACTCACCTCTATGAAGAAACGATCTGCCCTCTAGTGACACGAAACTCACCCTATGGTGATAGAAATCAATGACTTCCTTGAAGGGAACTAACCAGTCCATACCAAGAATGACATCATAGCCTGTCATCTCTTGGATATAGAGGACCCATAAGAAGTGACACCCAGAAACCTGAAGAGTGAACTCTCACCACTGACATACTCTAGACGCCCTCATTCCCAATGGTGTATCAAGAGTCAACATGTCGGCAGTGAAAAAGATACAGATACCAAAGCTCTACACAACATGAAAAGAGATAAATCAATGTGATGCACAAGTATATAAAAGAGCTAATGATAAAATAGAGGATACTATGATTGTACCTACAACTGTAGAAGTTCCAGGATCCTACTCTTCATGGGTATTCTCCATAGTGAATGATTGGTCTGTACCGTAGCCCTCCGACCCTAGCTGACTACCCTGAGCTGATCCACTTTGATGTCACTGGTAACCTGGTGACTGACCACCACGGTCGCGACCCCCACCTCAGCCCGAACGGCCAGAAGAACTCCATTTCCCAAAATGATGAGAAACTAGTGATGCATCTCATAAATGCGGGGTCATAGAAGAACCCCTCCCACTAGCTGTAGGTGAGAATATCTGACAAAAATTCTGAAGATGGCCCATCTTGCCATAAGATCGGCACTCCATCAGGTCTCTCTGGCACTGAGTCCAAGTATGCCCACTCCTACAACACTGGTAGTATAAAACCTATCTAGACGAAGATACATTCCACCTACCCTGATCTCCTCAAGACAACTCCATACGGCACTTTCTGCTATCAGTAGGAGGAACACTAACTCTGGATGTTGAACCGCCCTGGCCCACTGCTCCAGAATCTCTCAGATTGTGGACAGTGATCAGTGCCTGGTTGATGATAGTGGATATCGAAGTCAACCTGAATATATTCACATGGGAATGGATCTCCAGCCTAAGTCCATCCTCAAACTAAGAATGAACAAATCATCACCTTCTGCAATTGGCGTGAAGTGCTGCAGCTCGGTAAAGCAAGATGAGTACTCCATAACAAAAAGAGTACCATGCTAGAGAATCATAAACTCTCGGGCTCGGTCTGCCCTCAAGGTCAACAAATAAATGTAATCATAGAAGATGCACCCAAAATCATCCCAAGTCATACTATGCCGGCACCCAAACTGTGAGATCACCTCCCACCACCTCTTGGCGGTGTCCCAGACCAAATAATTAGCAAGCTTTACCCTTTTCTCTAAAGGTATCTACAGATGCTCGAAGATCGTCAGTGTGGCCTCTAGACACAACTCTGCAGCCTAGGGTCCCCCATCCCCTGAGAACGTAGGAGGATGCTACCGCTAAAAAACCTATGTCAACTCAGCCATGGATGAGGTAGGAGGAAGTGATCCCTGAAAGGTCTGCATCATCATTAGGAATTCCTCCATGAACTGCGCATCAACACCTACAATGGGTATCGCTACTGGTTCCAAGGCTGGAATAACAGGAGGAACTTATGGAGGTCCTTGATCATCCATATCCCATGTCTGATCACTACCTCGTAGTTGAAGTACAACCAGAGGATGTCTCGGAGGCATAGCTCTGAAAGATCAAATGCGCACCTTAGATTAGGATCATCAAGGAAAAAGAACACAAGTGTACAAGATGGGAACAGGAGATAGAAAAATTCATGTTTTTCAAAACAAGACTAAACTATGTGTATAAAAACTACATGGCATGTTCCTTAAGACCATCCACATGGGCATGTACTTCTGCCATAGCTGTTCGTGTAACACCATAGACTACATAGTGTGTTGTCCTCACACATGGCATGTACTTCAAGTCAATTCCCCTGCCCAAGTCTCTTTACATAGCTAACTCACACAGTTCTCTTAACCATAGACTGCATGACGTGTTTACTATGGAAACAACGTGTAATAGACATGGTTTTGGTGACCGTGATGTCAGTTACATGGCCGGCTACACGGCTGACCCTTACATGACATGTACCGAACAAACAAGGCGTGTATTGGAGACGATAACACCGACCAATGTTGTTAGTGACTCGTCTGGGTACCTAGAACAAGGCTACATGGCGTGTTCGTATGAAACATGGCGTATACTATACCAGCTTCCTCGACCAGTGTTGTATGTGACACGGTTGGGTACACAGATCACTACTACAGGGTGTGTACTTAAAGACTCCTCACACATCGTGTTTCTGCTCACACAGTCAGTAAAATGGTTTAAAACTACATGGCATTTAGTCATAATGTACACAATGTGTATTCTGGGTTTTTCTGGGCAGTATCTCAGAAACTACACCGAAGCCCAGAAAACACTGAAAAACAAACACAAAGGTGCCAAATTTTGATCTGTGAGGGCCTATACTCCCCGCAAATCAAAGCATGGAATCTCATATAACTCATATACATGATAAAAAATTCAACGATCCTCCATGTTCCGATTCATGAGGGCCCATAACACCTCAAGAACCAAAATTTGGCATTCATTTATGCATGGTTTAATACAAAAATTTTCTCTATCAAACTACAGGTATTCTATCAAAGAATCTATCACAAAGGCATGCATAATCTACACAATTTCTATCTCAATAACATGAAATCGCTAATGTACACTAGATGGAATGGAATGAAATGCATTGCATGTGATTTCTAACAAGTTCCCATATGATGCATGATATGGCATACCCTTGTCTCATTGGGTTGCGACAGAAATAGAATCGCAATATCAAAAACAATAACAACAGAAATCCTGTGAGTCACTCAAGGTGAAATCATATCAAAAGTAAAATCTCAAAACCAAAAAACTGCAGTAAATGAGGTAGATTGGATTTTCCTTATAAACGGGTTATCTACTCCTGAGAACATCTTATTACCAAGTAATGAATTTGTCATATCTTTGGCTAAAGGATTCAAATAGTAAATCAAGAGAAAAGAATTCCTCTGATACCCTTTTGGAATGACCTGATTCTGGAAGACACCTAGAGGCACCCTATACCCAGTTGGTCACATGGCCTCAAGCGCATTTCCCCAAACGCCAGAGGCTGCCGACTAGAAGCGAGGGCATTGGGTGTGGTAGTGGGGAAACTATGCCCTCATTGGCAGAGTACACAGTAGATGTAAACAAAACATGCAATAGAGGAAGAAGTAAATATCCAACAACCATAAATAGTGGAAGACTAAAACAATAAACAACAGGAGCACATATGTATATATGAAATAATTAATGATACCTATCTAGGAAATCAGAATAATAGTTAACAATTATAGAAATACAAATAGTACCAAAACAAATACAAAATAAGTGATAAATAGCTCCGCCACATCGTAAGCCTAAGCTTGGTCCCATTCTCTCCTACTCTAAATCAATCAAGTACTTGAAGTCAAAGCTCACTTTACCTTATCTATACCTACCAAAAAATAGTCTTCTTGGTCCCAAAAAACATGGCCCAAACAGGGTGTGAGACTAAATCCCAGTAGGAAACCACCCGAAGATTTATGCCTAACAGTCAGTGAGCATATTGTAGGTAATATTACAGTAAGCAATAAACAGTAACAGTAAACAGTAGGCTGTAATCAGTAAGTAGTAACAGGATGATATTAAATAGTAATCAATCCACAGAACAACAAGCGGTAATGCAGCAAATAGCTAATCACAACATGAACCCCTCTGGGAAGTGCTTGCAGCCAACCCCTCTAGTCTTATCCACGAAATACCAACAAACCTCTGGGAAGTGCACTCTGATTAACCCCTCTGGTTTGGTCATATTAAATTATAAGTCTCTCTAGGGATGCTCTCTCGGTCAATTCCCCTTATAGTCTAGGATAGTCAGGGACTCTCTGAGGAAGATCATGTGATCTAACCCTATTATATCCCCATGGTCTAGAAACTCTCTGAGGAATCGCACTTGGTAAATACTTCTATAGTCTTAGGTCTATCACAGACTCTCTAAGGAAGCTGGCTTAGTCTATTCCTCCTCTATCCTGGAATGGTTTAAGGAAAATCAAATGAGTAATGTCTCTCTGAGGAAGCTCACTCAGTCTAGCCCCTGTAGTCTATAATATGAAAGATGCTCTGGGATTCTCAATCAGTCCATCCCCTGTAGTCTATAATGTTCAAGACTCCATGGGAAGATCACTCAATCTATCCTCTGTAGTCTATAATGTCCCATATACTTTCGAAAGATCACTCGGTTTATCTCTTATAGGCTGTAGCAATGGGTTCTCAAGGTCCCATTCCGGTCAGTGCATAATAATGCAATAAGGCCAAAGTACACCTATAAAGCTACATGGCTAAAATGTCTACAGAAAAAAGAAAGTCAAGAATATCACTCCATCTTATGGTCACAGGGCATGGAAAACAGGTATAACGACCAAAGGCAAACAAGAACTATATGTCGTAAACAGAACAAGGAAATGGGAAAAACATCCAAGAACCACAATTATCCTCAAACATAATCAACATAACTCTACATAAGCAAATAGGAAAGGCATTAAAACATCTTGGGAAAAACTGTAATCATACAATGCCCTGTTCACATGTATTGGTGTATATTTTCACATAAAACTGAAAGACATCAAAAGGTAAGCCACAAACCACCTACCTTGATGATAGGAGATCAATATACTTGAACCACGAATATTGATTCTCCTTAGAACGTCAAATATCTAAGAAAACATCCACAATTCTCAACCCATGATATCTTTAGAAAGAGGGAAGGTCATCGAACAAAACTCAAGAAGAAGGAAGAGCTCACCGCTACGGTTCCAACGCAATTGAAGACAGTCGATTCAAAGAAACGGCAGAGGCTCTAGATATCGGAAGATGATTGCGGACATACGGGTAACTCTCAGTCAATGAACCTGGAGAAGAAGATGATTTTGTCAAATTAGGCGTGACCCTGGTCCGATTAATGAAAAAAAGAAAGTACACGATGTGTAATTCTGGGGTTCATGGCGTGTACTAGGCTTTTCCATACCTCACTTTAAGCAACCTTCACATCGCCCCTACACACCATCGGTGTAGCCCAGAAAAATCCATCACATGGCCGTGCATGGCATAGAAGTACATGACGTGTACTCATAAAGTAGACGATTTGTACTTTGAAAATTTCCAGATTTTCCACTTTTTCTAAAAAACGACCAGAAAAGGAAAAACTTACCTGAAACGACGATCCAGGTTCTTACATGGCTCAGCCAACCCCTACACAAATATTCATTCAACATCCCTCACTTCTACCTAGAGGTTTTAGTTTGATTAGAAATCCAACCTAAGGAGCCCTTTTGATCACATCAAAATGAAGAACCCGAAGAAGAGGAAATGTTTTCACCACCATCTTTCATGTTTCTTTCTTCATCCACTTCTTCATTACTTGTTATTTCCATTCTAAAATAATAACCCCAGTATCTTCTATATAATATGAGTTTATTATAAATATTTCACAACTATATTCATTATTATATCCATCATATGAATGATAATGTCACCATGCGTGCGTACGTACGATATACCATCTCCAAGCCGTGGTGTAATTTGTTGTTCAACATTATGTTATTTGAATGAATATAATGATGAGTAATATGTATATAAATAATGATAATAAAATGATAATGTCTCTTTAAAATTAATATATCATCCAATTCCACACCTTTAAGGAAATGATATTGTCGCTCGTGCATACGTACGGATTACCATCTCCACGACGCGATGAGATTCATTTCCACATTCACTATTCAAAAAAAATTATAAAAATATATATTATTAATATGTTTGTAATATAAGAAATAATAATTCTATTGGATATATTTATATATATATATACACATACTTACATATATTTTATTCACTTACTTCCATTCAATACGTTATGAAAATGGAAACAACGTTTATGCGTACGTACGGACTACTATCTCCATAAACGGTGTTTTCCATTTCATATATATATATCTATTATACAAAATTATAGTCAAAATATATATGATATATAAATCATGTTTTATATTCTGGATGTATTTAAATCATTAAATAAGTGATACAATCAATGGTAACAAGTTAAAACACGTATGATAAAGAAAGAAATTATTACCCAAAATGTTAATTTAACATGGAAATTATTATTAAATGGGTAGTATAATGCCATAAATGAATAATGTATGATATCATAAATATTAATATGGTTCTGGTATAATTTAGTAACATACTACAGTGTTCATAAAAGTGGTTAAACATACCATCGACTAAAGGAATGTGCAAGATAAGGGCTTTTCATCTCAATCCTTATTCCCCTGAGATTCGTACCATATTGCCACTATTACATTTTGTGTGGTGTATGTACTACCCATAATTGTATTATTTGGGTAATAAACATTAATTTATGTGTATTTAGATATTCATTGAATGATACCTCTTTAATGGGGTGTATGTTTCGTATGTTACCAAATTCGTAAGGGTTTATTTTATAATCTCTTTATTATCCGAGGTTGTTTATACGTAATTATCTACTGGGACCTCTTTATCTTCCACATCCATGTTTCTTAAAAATATATTTCAAATCATTATCAATGTTTTATAGACTATGGGTTAAAGTCATTTATACCCTTTTTTTCTTTTTATAAGATGTTTATAAAGGAATCTCTATGTCGTTTTCCAAATAAGGTCCCTTTTAACAATTTTGACAAAATTAAGGTAAGAATGTCCTTTTACCTTATTCGGCATGTGTGGCTATTTTCCACCATTATAAAATCATTGAAGCTTCCCTTAAAAGCTTATAAGATTATTTACAAATGGAATGTTTTATTTTATAACTATGTGACTTTTAAATGATTTCATAAAAAGTGATATTTCTCTCAAATAGTTTTGATTTCATCTATGTCAACATCCATTGATGGATTTTAATCTTATTTGAAGTTGATTAATTATGATACAAAACATCTATATAGTATTGATGGTTTTGTGATATGTTTAACTTTGGATGTTTTATTTTTATACCATTCATGGTTTAGGGATAATGTATTGACATTTTGTATGCTAGTTTTAATAAAAATGTTTGTGTTATGTTTAAAAATGTTCATATGAGGAATGAATTGGACTTAATAAGTGATGGGTGGAGTCTAATAGAGCTGCTCGATGCATCTATAGGTGACATTAGACAAACTAGTTTCTTGGAACAAGGCCTTGACAAAATCTTATTTGCAGTCTTGGCACAAGGCCTTGACTATGTGGTTATGATAGTCTGTCATTATGCATTCCATCATTATGAAAGTGGTTAGTGATATTTCATGTGATTATTCAACTGGTATAATATCCATGTGAATAATTAAATGGCATTAATTCATTTTATTTTTTCTATATTCTGCTGAAGTTCAAGTTTAAAGGGTTTTGTTTTAGTTATAAATTGCCTTAAATGTTTTTTCTTATTTATGAATGCTTCTGCTGTATTGTTATCCTAACTAAGCATCCGAGCTTGCCTATTTCTATGTTTTATTTTTCCCAGGATTCCAAGAAGTGTATTGCGATTGATATACAGGGTTATGCCAAGGGAATAATGGAGTTCATAAAGGATTATTTATGTTGTTTTGTATATTATGTAGTGTAATGTAACATTCATTCATGTAATAACTTTTTCAGGACTGCTAAATTGATAGGTCCTTCAGGGCTTGAATCCTTTTAATCATACCAATGTATTAAAATAATGCACCTATTCTAAGTAACTAGTGTTGGGGCGTTACATGCATCATTTCTATGTGGGCAGTCCTTACAACCACGTATCAGAATCCTGGTAGGTTTTACACATGGAGGCATCCTGTAATGGATCAATGTAGACCACAGTTAATAGATTATACCTAATGAGCTGACTTTAATTCAAGAAAACATGAGTAAATACTCTTTTCATATATGATGCATTCAACTAGTGTTTTTATATAGAGAGACAAAAAGCATAATTCAAGGACCTAGTGTTTGGATACATTTTCCACCGCACCAACACTGGACTCCATGAATCTAAATGTCAATATCGAAACATTTAACATGGTTTTCCAATAACAATACAATATACTACTGATATTTGTGGTAGAACCAAACACCAATGATTCCACATTATCACAACCCATCCTCCAAGCCCTATACTTTGTCTCCCCCAAGCCATCCTTCTAATGTCTAGGGGATAGAGTCACACACTAAATCTATAAACCTATAAATGGGAGGCATTTGACTAAGTTCATGTACGCACAGACACAAAACCACATCCCAAAAAACATGAATGGTAAACATGAATTCTACTAAACAAAAAGTGAGAAAAGGTACAAGTTGTATGTAAAATGGGCCAGAATACAAACCTAATTAAAGACAATTGAATGTAGGAATGTACAAAATAGCTCTGGAAGCAATCTGCTAAAAATTCCACCTAATGGTAATTGTATAGTAGTTGTTGGAAGCTGTAGAAGTATGAACCATGTGCATGAACTCACTTGGGCCTAGCCTGACCTAGGCCACCAAGCCCTCTATCTAGGCATCAGACATCTTCATAAGACATGACATGTGTGTGCGAAGCCTTTGTAGGGGTGAGTAGAATAATACTTAGTAGGGACCCTAAAACACAATGGAAATACCACAATGAAATCCACAAAGCAAACAATGAAGCATGATCACAAATAAATACAACACAAAAATAGTATAATCTAATGTATAGAAAGTAAGACCCTCAGTCATATCACTGAACACCATGGGCTGCTAGGGTATTCCTCCTTGATGTGTTTTGTGGGTATGCTAGGCCACAAAGAGCCTCTCCCCATTGAGGGCATGCTACATCACATAGAGCTTCTTCCCACGAGACTTGTCCTACTAGGGTTGACATCCTTTATGGGAATTGGGGGTATTCTAGGTGAAATAGAGTCGATCCCCACCATGGGCTTGCCGAGTCACATAGAGATGCTCCACAATGTGGGCCTATCAGGTATGATAGATCTACTTGCCACATTGGCCATCATATTGAGGTACTTCTTCCTGATGAGTATCATGGGTTTTTCTGGTCACACAGATCTGCTTCGCACTATGTGCATGCTCGGTCACACAAAGTTGCTTTCCCATGGGCCATTGTAGCTGATCTGCAAAATGTCTCTGGTCATCCGTATTTATTTCTCATTAAACCATAGAATCTCTGCGCATATTGTGATAGGTTCCAGGAGAAACCAATCATAAATGCATTCATCACATCCCATCATATATGAAAGCCTCCTTATAGTATTCAAAAATATCTACCACACCACGAGGGTTCCAACTTCGTTAATGATTCATCAATCGGATGCCCGGTTTGAGAGAGATTTCATTTTATTAAATAGGGGTCGGTTGCATCTGGGACCAGTCCATTCTGTTCAGATCGACCAAACAATCCAGGATTGTGGGCCCCACATAACTGAGCCCAGTTCGACTGACCCAAACTGATCTAGTTCGGGTCTAGGTTGGCCCTGCCCAGTCTGGATAGTAGGCCATTCTCTATTGGTCCTTGATGGACATGGATCAGTTCATCAGGGGGTCTATCCCATTGGGTCACATGACGACTATGAACAATACATACCAGATTGGAGCAGCGGGCCGACTTCATTTCTGACCTGGGCCGCATAGCGGCCCGGTTTGCGCACCCCAGTGTATCCCTCTTGGTTGGCCAAATATCTCTATCCGGGAAGCCCAGCAGGGTGTTTGGTTCCAACACACCACAATCGGTTATGCCAGCCACGTTTTACCCCTGCATGCAGTTCCAGGACTATTTTTTAGCATGTTTTGTGGCACGCATGGCACAAGCCTATCCACCTGATGCTTATAGATAATAGTGTCCCTAAGCCAGTCATCGGCTCACCGTTGACGACTCTTGTGGCCCCACTGTGGCCCATGACGACTGTGATGTCTACCCCGACCCACCATCATGGCACGTCAGTGGCCTCTTCCACAGACCATCGATTCATCAATAATGGTCTATTATTCGTGTCATCTATGGCTCCCTCTCCCATGGGATGCTTCCATTCCTACTCAGGCCACAAAACATTCTTGCCACCATTCTTAAGGTTCATCCATTTATATTGCACAAGGTGTATGTGCTCAAGAGACATTCGTGTCGTCCTCTACCCTAGAAATTAGATTTTAGACATGGGGAGGTTTAGCATTGATGTTCTATCAACAAAATAAATTTACCCCCGATACAGAACCCCAAAAAAATGAACCGTCCCTCAATAACAAATGATCTGTGGATCAAACTATTCATGGGTTGATCCACATTCATTATTTTAGAATAAATAACGGGAAAAGGAAATAAAATCAATGAATCCCCTACCTAGAGGAGGTTCGTCATTGGAGTGATCAATTTTTAGGGATTTTGTTGGAATTTTCAACCTCTAGTCCCATTCTTCTGGGTGTGTCGATGTCACTGGTGATTCTCTAGAGTTCATCATTCGTTGTTAGAGTGGATCCTCATTGTAGATTCATCAGAGGGGATCCACTTTTTGATCTTGGTTCTCCAACATCATTAATAGATTTAAAGATAAATGTGTTGCAATGATTCTGTTATGCTGCGTCATCGCATCACTATGCTCTTTTATTTATGAAATATTTTATGGGTTATTCTTCATTTAACTTGTTTTTATGCTACACATTGATGAGCCATTAAAGGGATTCATTTAATGTGACGCATCATCACCTCATCGCTACACTACAATGCCGCCATGTCACTGCTCAATGATTGAGAAAAATTAATAAAATAACCTTTTATGTTATTGTATTTTTTCTAAAAGGTTTGAAAAATAACATTTCCGGTTAACCGTTGTCAGCCGATGTTAGGTCCTTTCTAATTTAATCTCTATGTTCTGAGTTCAATGGTTCCCTCAGATTTTGTTTCCATACATCAGTTTAAAAGTAAGAAAAACACACTCACATGTTTATTTAAATGGACATAAAAAATGTAAAAAATTATATATTGTGATCACTTGTCCTCATTATTAGGTGTTGTAAAAGCATCTGGCATTTAAATAATCCCATATAATTCAAAAAATAACATTGACTTTCATGGACATTAAAACTTATATAGAATGGGGAATTTGGGTTCATATGGTTGAATCAGGGGAGGTATACCTATGATGGACTTTGCTGGCCTCTTTACTGACCTGTAGTGGTTTACCCAAGTGCTGGCTGTAGATGAGACAACTATAGATAGGTAGTTCTAGGATGGACCTAAATGTGAAATTAAGTCCCAGGTTCACATATTTTGATTAAATAAGTTTTATGAGGTGGTTGACCAGGATATCATATTTGAGGGAATCTTTAAAGAGGATTCTAGTATAGGACATGTGGATTCTTTCGGGTGATCAGAGGGTACTCCATTGATGGGTGCGAAGTGTCATTATGATAATGATGACAAAATATTGGGAAATAAGAGTTTCAGGGGAGAAGTAAATGTTACATAGGATATTACATGATTTCTTTTATGCTACTATGGTAGACCAAGACACTATGGTAGATTGTTTCCATTACCACCAGTAGATGCTGATCTTGGGGTAGGATGGGACATCTACAGAGGTTCTGCAAGAACCCGTGATAGATCGGTAATGATGGAGCAGCTTTGGAGAATCAGAGTGTCTGAATTTGATCCTCTACACCATATCATCCATGTAGTTACAGTTCCACTGGCCATGGTGAAAGATATAGTGGATGTGGTGCTTTATGGAAAGAGCACTCATAGTAGTAGAGTGGTGAAGAGAAACAGACTCAGAATGAATCACAAGGAAGAGGTGAAAGATAGATTCATGCATATCAGCCTACACTTGTAGATAGTGAGGATGAATGAATGATAGTTAGATGTACTAATCTTATAGATTTTATTATTTATAGAGTCTGATATGATATTGCTTCACCTCATTAATTTATAACTTCTAAACTTTTGAATGGGTTATGTCATAAAATTGAGTTTGTGAGTGGGGTTTTGAAGATTGATACAATATTTGGAGTTTGATCAAGGGACATCTTTATATGGACGGGGTGTTCTCTTGAGGTTAAAGAGTATCATTTCATTTGGGCTCTTATCATTTTAAAAAAGTGAATCTTTGTCCTAATTATGGGTATTGAATTTTTCATACCATACTGATACCATATTGATTTCTACTGAAGGAGGGTGAAGTTTATTTCTCATGAGGGTAAAAATTATTTTCACCATGGTGAGTGGGATATCTCGACATGTTGTGCAGGTCTAGTTCATCAGCAACTGGGGGATCTCACTGCCTAGGTTTCTAGTTAGTTTCTAGATAATGGGGATGTAAGGTTGGATGTGTTTCCACCCATCATGGACTAGTGTTAAGATGTGTTTACTTAAGACATATCAGGGTTTCTATACGAGAGAGAAGTGGAATTTATGATTGATCTCAGGCTGAGGGTTCTGATACTTTCTATTACACTATATAGAATTGAACCAACATACCTTCAAGATCTCAAGACTCAATTAGATGAGTTGATGGAAACAGGGTTTATCCATCTGTGTACACCACCTTGGGGTTCTTCAATTTAGTTTTCTAAGAAGGGTAAAGGGACTCTAGGTTTATGTTTTGATTACCAAAAGTTTAAAATGATGAATATAAAGAACTAGTATTCTTTTCCATGTATTTATAATCTTTTTGACCTCTTGATGGGACCTTGTGTTTTCCTTGAGATCAATATGGGAACGAGGTATCATCAGATGAGATTTAGAACATCTAATGTACAAAGTTCTAGTTTTAAAATGATTTATTGCATTTATGAGTTTCTCATGATGTCATTTGGGTTGAAGAATGCACTGAAGTGTTAATGGCCTTGATGAACTGAATCATCCCCCTAAACTATGATCAATTTTTTGAAGTATATTTTTATGATATATTTTTGTACAACAAGACACATGAAGATCATGAAAAATTTCATAACATAATCTTTAGTACATTGAAATCATATCATCTATATGTAAGGCTATATAACTGTCAGTTTTGGATTGATCAGGTAGACTTCATGGGTCACATAATTTAATAGAATGGTGTATATGTAGACCTAGAGAATGTATTGGAAGTTATTTATTAGGGGGAAACCAATAATTATTTTTATATTTATAGATTATTTTTATTTCCAAGATATTATAATATGTTCATCTAGGACCTTTCCCATTTGGTTGCACTGCTTTATGGTCTGACAAAAAATGTGATAAATTTTGAATTCTTTGGAGCATGTGAGAATTCCTTATAAGAGTTAACAAAAAACTAAACTAAAGCACAGATCATGATAATACCTGAGCAATGTGTGGAGTATACGGTGTTTTGTGATGGTTTTGGAATTGTTATTGGCATAATATTGATGTAGGGAGATCGATTTGGGGTGTATGGGTCATGGAATATTAGGCCACATGAATGAAACTACCCTATTTGTGATCATAAATTATTCTTAGTGGATTATTCTTTAAAGTATTCAATGAATTATCTTTTGGGAGATAAGTTTATTGTGTATACAGATAAAAATATTTTAATGTATATCTTTTCATAGTAGGACATGAATCTATGATTGTGAAGACGATTTGAGTATATGTCTACATTCAAGTTTGATCTATCATAAACATCTTGTAAGGGAATCAAATTGGCTGGTGTTTCAAGCATAAAAACTCAAACTAAAGAAGTTTAGATGTCTAGTGTCGACAAGAAGATGACGGATCTTTTGTATGAGATGCATGTTGTGGTTCAAGTGATCAACGAGAAAATGAATCTCATATTAGTTTGATTAGATTCAACACTTTTGTGTAAGATTACAAATAGGAAATATGAGGATTCAAAATTTTGTTCCTTGAAGGAAATCTTTGAAGGTGTTAAGCAACCTTTATATATGAACTTATATGAATATGAAACAACAAAAGTTAGGAAATAGTCTATCATGAATACAAGCATGCAGGCTGAGCTGATGTATGAATTTCATGCCTTGAACACAGTGGTTCATCTAGAAGTAACCAAAATGTACCGTGACATATGATGATAGTGTTGGTGTCCATGTATCAAAAATTAGATTTTAGGGTTATGGAAATGATGCTACCCCTAGAAAGAGGTGAAGGATGAGCATAAAACAACTGGAGTTTTACTATAGTTGATTCCCATCCTAGAATGGAGGTGGGATGATATTACTATGCACATTGTAGTGGGTATAACAATGAAACCTCATAATAATGAACCTATTTATGTGGTTCTAGAATATTTGACTAAGGAATCACATTTATTGTTTATATAGGAGGATTTCTCAATGGATTAGTTGGGGGATCTGTACATTTTGGGAAACTTTCTATCTGCATGGGGTGCCACAAAGCATTGTTTCAGACTATGACTCATGTATGACTTCATGCTTCTAGAAGGTATTTAAGAATGTTCTTGTTACACATGTAAAACTATGTATATAATTCCACCCATAGATAGAAGGGAATTTGGAGTTTATGATACATGTTCTAGAGGGTATTCTTCTATTATGTGTCTTGGACTTAAGTGAGTCTTGAGAGAATACCATAGATATGGTGTATTTCTCCTATAAAAATAGTTAACAATAAACTGTTCATATGTAATGATATGTGGAACTTTATGGGAGGCCATGAAAATATCTTCTATGTTGGATAGAGGCAGGTGAGTCAGAATTTTTGGAACAAGATCTTGTGCAGGGGAGGTTAAAGAAGGATCAGTTGATTATAAATCACATGGAAATATATTAGAATATACAGAATTTTTATACTCATAGATGACATATACCCCAAGAGTTTATATAGTTTGATCATGTATTCCTTTGGGTTTTTCCTAGATTGGGTCACCATAGGATACAGAGGAACGGAAAGTCAACATCCATTTTTTGGGACAATTTGAGGTAGTGGAGAGAATCAGACTAGTGGCCTAGTAATAGTGTCTTCCAAAGAGGTATAGTGCTATACATGATGTTTTACATGTTTCAAAATTTTTACAATACCCACAACCATTCTAATTTGATCAATGTGTATGATTTTGAGATTGATATTGATGCATCCATTGAGGAGAATCTGATTCATGTGTTGCATTGCAGTTAGAAAATTTTTTAGGGGAAGACCTTGTCGATAGTTCATGTATTGGGGATGTAACGCCCTAGCCCCAGTTTCCCAAAGTCGGACCATTATTTTAATACATTTTAATGATTACAAGGATTCAAATCCTAAAGGACTGATCATTTTAGAAATCTTGGAACATATAATAAATACAAGAACTTTACATTAAAATTTCGAACATAAAATACCACCTAGATTTTTCTTTGAGAACTCCATTATTTTCCTAGAGTAACCCTGTATATCAATTAGAAAATACTTCTTTGAATACTGGTAAAATAATACATAAGAAAGGGGTGATGTCAGATAGTCAGTAAAGATAAACAATACATTGTAAGCTCTCAAAAATAAGTATAAGCTTTTATGTAACGTTAAAAAACTTAAACACAAGCCTTTTATAAATAAACATTAACATTATATGGAAATAATATATCAAAAATTACCATATAAACATGCACAAATATATTAAAATAGTCCAATAATCACATGTAATAACTAGCCTTATAAAAATGGAATACATAATGTGGGATATCTTAAACACACCTACAAGGATTTGACCACGACACCTAACATAATTGGTTAAGACATTAGCCAAAAAAACATAATTGTATCATGAGACCTACCAAGGCATTGAGGGGAAACATTGGTCCCCACACGATAGTTGTAAATTCTAATTTTC